>CM057452.1:409095000-410345000 GCA_016271365.2 Neoceratodus forsteri
TATACTAAAACAATTAAACAATCACTTTGCTACCGCTGGACTAGCTATTGATACTTCTCCTGCTAGCATGCTGCTCCCTCAGACCTGCACTAGTGGCCCTCCTTGCCCATCCTTTAAGGCCCGCCATCCCTCAATTAAATTTAACTTTAGCCCAATTACCCTCAAGCAGATTGAAGATCTACTAATTACTCTGGACATCAAAAAAAGTGTTGGAGCCAACCAACTCAAACCCTTCTTCCTAAAGCTAGGGTACCACCTTCTGTCACCACCCATCACTCACCTCTTTAATTTGTCTCTTTCACAAAGGGCCCTTCCTGTTGCTTGAAAAATAGCATGTCATCCCACTCTTTAAATCCGGTGATCTAACTGACCTTAACAATTACTGTCCAATTTCTCTGCTACCTATCCTATCAAAACTACTTTAAAAGCTAATAAACTCCCAACTATGAGAACATCTGGAAACTTCAAACATAGTGAATCCCCTTCAATCTGGTTTTAGGCCCAATCACAGCACAGTATCCACCCTGGTCTAAGTCACACATGACTGGCTAACCGCCCTTGATGCCAAAAAACATGTATGCGCTCTCTTCTTGGAGCTGAGTAAGACATTCGATACCATTTATTATGGATTACTATTGGTTATGCTAAACAACCTTGGGCTAGACGCCATTGCCTTGAAATGGTTTTCCTTCCATCTCATAGGTAAACAACAACAGGTTAAAGCCCATGGTGACCGCTCTCCCCCTAAAACCCTACTAAGAGAAGTTCCCCAGGAGTCTGTTCTGGGGCCCCTATTATTTGCAGTTTAGAAAATGGGTGAGTAAAACCTAGCATCCTGATTGACTAGGGTGCTGAACTAAGTGGGTGATATTTCTTGATAGAGCCCACTAAAAAGTAAGCGCCAATTTGGGGTGCCCCATTACTTAAAATATTATTGGGCACCCCAAACTTTCAAACTCCCTAGCCGCCATGTTTCTCATCTCGCTTAGCGAGATTCATGTCAGCAAGTCAGCACCCCGGCTCTGTATTCCCGCTTCCACACCATGATGAAAACAAAAACAGTTTTCAGCCATCAGAAAGAATTTTTTTTTAGTTTGTTTAAAAATCAGTAGTGCTGGCACGTCATGTGCTCCACGCTGGTGGCAACAGCTTCTCCCAGATCACCTTGCCTCCAACTCCGCTCGACCCACGAAAACAACAAAAACATACACATGTGTGGGCTTTTGTTTTACTCTACACAACCTGGTGCCTTAATTTGTTTTGTTTTCCCCAGTCATCGCCTTCTGAAATGCTTTGCCACGTGCACAAAAGTTCATAGTTGCGCCATACATTTCCTCATGCGCGGGGGGGGTGTCAGCTCACTAATTAATGTAAATCTGCTATAAAACAAAAATGGGGAAAATCCACCTTCATCTCAAAATAAATAAAAGAAATGGAGTTCTGTGGTTATGAAGGCTGCTCTTGTTACTGCTGACCTAAAGTCACCATGGCAACATATAGAAATGCAGGGACTGAAACACAAAGAGTACTACTTTTAAAACAATAGCTACAGTGCCCTCCGGCCTCTAGTGTCAGTACTAGCAGTATACATACATCATTAAAGAAAAATTCTAAGGTGGAGGAACTATTTTATAACAAAAGTTACTTTAAAATAATTTTTCCTCAACTTTTTTTTATTAAACTTATGTTTTTTCACAGTGATCATTTTCTAAGTGCAATAATACCCTCCAGGGTGGGCGGCATTGGGGAATACTGGACCTTCCAGGGGCTATAAGGCTCTCTGCCTGTGGCGTCGGGCCTCATTATGCCCCTGGGCGGTCAGGTATTCCCCAATACTGCCCACCTTGTCAGGTATTATTGCTTACATACAGTACTGATATAGACCACAACACCAGCACAGCAAGTATCCATCTCTTCGCGGATGACACCATACTCTTATGTTGCCAGGCCTTCCCTAGAACTTACCTACCTAGCACTCCAGCAGGAATTTAACCACCTACAATAAAACCGGCTCCACTTGAAATTATTGCTCAATGCCAAAAAAACAAAAGTCATGCTCCTTTCCCCACAAACTAAAGCAGTAAAAGCTAACCCCTCAAATACCAAACTCCAGATCATGACCGTCCTGGGGGAACAACTTGAAACAGTGGACAGATTCAAATATCTTGAATTTTGGCTTGACTGTAAACTTTCCTTTGCCATTCATATCAAGGAACTTTCTAAAAAATTAGGCCAAAGGCTCAGACTTTTCTTCCATGTTAAGCATCTGTTTACTTATGAGGCAAAAATAAGATTAGTTCAGATGACATTCCTCCCTCTAATTGACTACACAGACTTTCTCTACAGCCACTGCTCCAAAGCAGCCTTATCCAAACTGGACGCACTATAGCATAGAGCTGTAAGATTTATCACCAACACCCTACTTAACACCCACCATTGCTCTCTTTATTCCCAGCTAGACTGGACTTTACTTAGCACTAGAAGGTGACAAAATACCTCCCTCTGGGCTTACAAAGCCATCACCAAGAAACTTCCACCTTACATCTCTGTCCTTTTCAAATGCTCCCCCTGCATGTATGCACTCTGAAAATACTCTTACATCATGCTCGACATTCCTAGAATAAGATCACTCTATGGTTCCTCATCCGTAAGCCATACTACACCTACCCTATGGAACATCCTTCAAAGGACACTCAAACTCACGAAAATTGTCGGCTTATTCACCTTCAAATTTCTACTTAGGCTCTCACTGAAGGATAACTGCAATTGCTACTCCTAACCTCAGTCTCAATGACAAGGAACCTCTTTTTTGCTGAGTCTCCATAGCACTTACTAGCTATCCTGGATGGTTGCTCTTCCTGCAGCTGCCCCAACTGTCCCTCAACCACGAGGAACTGCTCTGGACCTCCTCACTAGCTACTCCATTTAACCAGCAGGCCTACATCTCACAGCTGCCCCTTCCCATGCTCCATCTGGTCCAATTATTTATGCTGCTCCTTCCTACAGTTTGCTTTCTTCCTTCCATACCCCTCCTCTTGATTATTTCCTCAGAGTGCTTTGCTCCCTCAAAATTTCCCTGTCCCCCAATGCACTTCCTTGTAAATAAGTGTTACATTCTTTTGTGCTTGTTTATGCCACTTGTGTTTTAATATTCATTGCTAGGTGCTCTCACTAATAACAGGTACTGTATTCCATCTGTAAGTAATTCCAATGCCTGTAATTGTTTTAGTGTTGACTATTCTGTATTTGTGTCCTCCCAGGACTGCCTTGCAAATGAGTTTGGCTCAATGGTGTTTTTCCTGGTAAAATACAAATCGAATTAAACTGAATACTTCAGCTCTGTAGAGGGTTATTGCATTAAGCTTTGCTTCTGTGGTTGTTAGAGATGGCAGTACAGTATGTCTTCTATATTTATAAATAAACATCCACACTGCATATTTATTTTGTATTAGCTTTGTGACCGCATGTATCAAATGGAAGTGCCAATTGACATTTGCTGAAAATTGTATTCCTAAATATGGATATTCTTTTACCATTTCCACTTTAAAACCATAAATAAACCAACTAAACTTCTTTGTACAGTACTCCCAAACAAAATTAGCTTGATTTTTGATGGATTTAAACTTAACTTATGGGCCTTACGTAAACTGGCAAAAGGGTTTAATTTATGTTGAAGCCCTATTCTAGATAAAGACAGCAGCACCATATACAGTTGAACCTTGATTGTCTGGACCAGCCTGGGATGTGTAATTGGTCCAGATACTGGATCATCCAGATAATTGAGGTTTGACTGTATGAGGTAACATTGTTTGGGCCCAGGTCGTTAGTCGGTACAAATGAATAATCTGGATAATCGGTGTACGGATAATCGAGGTTTGACTGTAATCATCTACACATACCAATAATGAGCAGATGTGTCCGAGAATATGTGGAGTGTGAAAAGAAGGATGTTCTGTTTCAGTTAAAATATCATTCACATAAATGTTAAAGAAATATGGTGCCAAAAGGCTCCCTTGCTTTATACAGTACCTTAATTAATTGTACAACATTTGGGCATATTATCCTCTGTATCAAATCTTATACATACTACATTATCTGTTACCTCGCGTTTTCGTTTTCATTTGATTTTGCCCACATTTTACTGAGTTTGTTTTATTATTGCCCCATCTGGAGTATTGTGTACAGTACTGGAGGCCACACCTTCACAAGGACATTAACCAAATTGAGGCAGTCCAGAGAAGGGCAACCAAAATGGTGCAGGGACTGCATCAGAAGACATATGAGGACAGATTAATGGAGCTCAATATGTATACCCTAGAGCAACAGAGGGAGAGAGGTGATATGATCGAAACATTCAAACACCTTAAGGGCATTAACAAGGTGAAAGAGACTAACATGTTTAAATTTAAGAAAAATAGCTGGACAAGAGGACACAGCATGAGACTAGAGGGATGCCGATTAAGGGGGAATGTGAGGAAATTCTTTTTCACAGAAAGGGTGGTGGATGCATGGAATGGCCTACCTCAGGAAGTGGTGGCTATGAATACAGTGCAGGGCTTCAAACAGGCATGGGATAGGCATAAGGGAGCAATACAGATGAGTATGAATAGATAGGCCACTGACAGAGCAAAGGCCGATGGCACATTTATAAGGTAGAAAAAGAAATGGGCAGACTGGATGGGCCTTGCAGTCCTTATCTGCCATCAACTTCTATGTTTCTATGTTTCTATGTTTCTATTTAGTTTTAATGTTGTGTTTTAGTGCTGTTGTAATCGCTGCTGTAATATACTTCCTTGTGCGCCTTCTGTTTTTTTTGTGGTTGTTTACCGCTTGTTGTCTGCCGTTGTTTCGGCGGTTCTATCAGTGCAGTGGAGCGAGTCGGTTTCTTTAGGAGCTGTATACCAACTTGGCATAGCGCTGAGCATAGTGCCGAGCCGAGGAGTTCTGTGGTTCATCTACCAGGTTTGTGACTAGTTACCTGGATACCTGACTTCCATTGGACCCTTGGATTTGCTGGCTGCTGTTACCTGGTGCTTGGTTCCTGCTAACCGGACTTCTGTGGAATTGTATTTCTGGAGGTCCTGATACTGTTGCTGGTGGAAGAGTTTGGAGTCTTTGCTACAAGAGCGTTGCAAGAATGCTGGCCGAAAGAACAGCTGATGTTGTTTTGGAGTATCATGAGTGGTGGGGCCCGATTCATCGATTGGTGTCCTTGACCCCTTGGGATTTTTTTAAATTTTGCTCAAACTGTTCCTTCCATTACCTTTGAGTGTCTAGTACTGTTTGGGGAAGCAGGGTTATAGCAGTGTGTTGGGTTGAGGGAGGCCCCTACCCCTCCATGCCTGGGTGATCTTAGGTCACGCTGCCTGGGACCAAGCAGAAGCAGCTTCATTTTCTCCCTAGGGAGTTAGGGGTTATTGGGGAGCTCCTAGGTTACTCCAGGGTCGGCCTTGTTGCTCTGGCCTCGGGATATCTGAAGCTGCAGGTCTTGGGTGGTACAATTGAACCCAATTAGGCAGTTCGGGGGTGTGTGTGGGGGGCAGCCTTCATCCTCTGTGGCTCGGCCTGTGCATATTCTTGGCCTTTGTTTTGGACCTCTCTGCTTCCTCCCATGGACTTGCAATTAGACTGTATATCACTGTCTTTTGAATGTTCAAGTGGGAGTAGTTTGGACTGTTCTGACTTTGGTATATTGGAGTGCCATTTGACTTTTTGCTGGATTTTGTGATCATCCTACAAGGGAAAGTTTGTGCAGTGAGAGGGCCCCACCACCCCTGTGTATTTTGATTCCATGCAAATTTAATCATCGTAGGCAGTGAGAGTGCCTAAATTGCAAATGGACCATTTATACTTTTGTTTTTGAGTGTTTTAGTCCTATTGGTAGTGAGAGGACCGTTGGGACACAAATTATTATTTTTGTTTTACATATTTTTGTTTGATTGTATTATTTTATTTAAATTTTTGTTTTGTTTGATTTATGTCAAGCAGGACACATATTACCCCTGTACTGCGCGATCTGCACTGGCTACTGATGCAGTGGCAGATCACCTTCAAAGTAGGTCTTTTGACCTACAATGACCTGCACGGACTTGGCCCCGTATACTTGAAAGAGCTTCTGATTCCCTACAGCCCTGTATGTCAGCTCTGCTCAGCTGACGAGGGGTTGGTGGAGGTTCTGAGTGTTATTTTAAAATCTTCTGGGGCCCGGGCTTTTATGTTGATAGCCCCAACCCTCTGGAATTCTCTGCCCGGTCATCTTCGGAAGTGCACAACCGTGGGGAGTTTCAATCGGTAACTTAAGACCTATCTGTGGAGACAATTTTTTATGGGTTAATGTTTGTATCATTATGATTTTTAGATATGTAGTTATCTCTGTGAATTTATTGTTTATCTGTACAACACCTTGATGCTTGAAAGGCGCGTAATAAATAAAGTTTTATTATTTTATTATTATTATTTATTATTATTATGTTTTAGTATTATTATTATCTGTATACAATTGTTTGATTGGAAATAAGAAGTAATGTTCTATATTTAAGTCTATAAGCTTTCTCCAAAAGATATTTCTATCAATGGGGTTAAAAGCAGCAGCAAAGTCAATAAATGCTCAATATAATTTTACCTATTTCAAAAGAATACATTTTCCTTTTTTTTTGAATTAAATATACTTTGTTTTCTTATATAAAACATACATGACATACAGTAACATACAGACATGTACAGGACCCCACGACAAAGCACAATGAAGGGTAGATACAATTCAGCAAACCATATTAATACATGCAATCAATACAGCTGGGTAAACAGGCATATATAACACGTCAGGAAACATAACTATGTTGAACTAGGCTATGATATGGTAGTCAGGCAGAGTGTACAGATACCACGCCTCAATTAATGAGTTTATATCTAGCTATACATCAGATGCAGCTCTGTCTAGGATCCTAAGAGCATATACTGTAGTTTTTCCCAGTTTTTCTTGTATCCTTTCAGCCTGTTATTCATACTGGCTATGGATTTCTCTGCCCACAGGACAGACAAGAGTTCAGTGTGCTGTTTTTTGTAAGACAGTATCTTTGTCTAGCCAGTGGCTTAGTAACACTTTTTTGGCATAGGCAGCTATTAGTGCAACATGATATTTCTGTGCCCCTATAAGTTGATTGCTGTAGTCCTCTAGAATACATATTGATGGAGTGAAGGCTTCGTCAAGGTCTAATAAGGGACCCATCTTCGTTTTAATGCTTTACCATATGGGTTGTACTTTGGGGCAGTGCCAAAGTATGTTTAGCAATGTGCCTTGACCCTCACTGCATCTGGCATGCACATCTGAGGGTATAGTACATATTATGTATGATCTTTAGTTACATAAGCCTATAAGTGTTGAACCTGATATGTTGATACATCTTTCCATAGACACTGCCAGTAGTAATTCCCCCTAGGGCTTAGGAAGTGTAGCTTGCTGATATGAGGCTGAGCCATCCACTTTGTTGACTATGAGCTAATAAATGTCCTGGTACAGGTGGAAAGCAGGGTGCAGAAGAGTGGTCAATCCCACCTATAGGTGAATGGCTGTGCTATGGCCCAGAGATCTGGGATAGACCCTAAAAATGTTTACCTAACAGACGAGTAACCTGGAGAAACAGGAAGACTTCCTTGTTCATGATCTGATATCTTTGCTTGAAGGTATTGTATGTAGATAATCAGTTTATCAAGCGTGAGATGCTTCACCCTTGTTATACTGAGGGTGGCCTATGGGAGAGGGCAGAAACTGACTTACCATTGATAGTAAAGTTGGGATTGGGGGTAAGTGCTTGCATACCATCCACAGGGGCTCTTAATTTTAGCAGATTGTAAAGCTGGCCATAAGTATGTATGGACACAGCAATCGGGGTGTTTTTTTAGGCTGTGAGGCACACATCGGATATTTGTGTATAGTAACACTGTGATGTCTGTTTATTCCCTCTTACATAAAGCCAGTTCAGTCAAGAGTCACAGTGGTGCATAGCTTCTCATCTGAGGAGGAGGGGGGTCCTTCAGCCACTGTAGGTACTTAACTAATACTGATGGCTAAATAGTATGTGAATATGTTAGGCAGTTTGAGCCTGCCTAGTAATTTAAGTGCAGCCAATTTGTGGTAAGCATGTGATTATGCAGTGTGTCAAACCACTTTTTTGGGAGGGTCCCACTGAGCATGCTAAGGGAGGGTATAAGACCCTGGCTAGATTCATGTTAATAAGATTGATCTTGCCCCAAAGTGTAAAGGGTAGATGTGCCCACTGTCACAAATGCACTCCGGGGGTCAGACCTTCAGGTCCCACAGTGCCCAACCTTGAAGTGCAATATGTGAACAGAAGTCTGTTTTGGGTCTGATCAACTACCAGTTTTGAGTCCTGGGGTCAAATATTAACCCTTTTCTGCTAGCATGCCCAGGTAACAGGTCCAAATATCACATCCTCTTTGGGGAAAGAAGTGCAATACTTAACCCAGCAAGCACGCAACCCAGTTCACAATCCCCCCTTCTGACTCAATTGAGACCTAGATATTTCCTTACCTTGCTGCATATGGTGACACACTATAAGCACTTTAACAGTCATGTCAAAATTATCAGCACTGCCCCAGCAGTCACACTCAAAATGAGAAAATGCCTCAGGCAGGATTTTAAGGAAAACAAAGTTTACTAAAAGTAAAAATAGTAAATAAAATACAAAACACAGAACACATAACACTAATGATACAGTTAGAAAAATAAATGGACAATTAAGAACAAACTACCTTATACTGAGTAACTAATCCTACCCCAGTTTCAGCTGGCAAATAGTGATGCTGAGATTACCTAATTTTGGTACAAGTGTTTCTTAAGTCCAGAGCACAAGTGTGTTAAGTCTTGCAAAGTTGGAACAAGAGTGTGTTTATTTATTTATTTAGCTTTTGTTGACCAGGTAAGTACACTAGACAAGACATTTGCCTATTTTCAGGTATGACCCGGGAGAGTACAATGAAATACAAGTTCATACAGAAGACAACATGATACAAGCTAGGTATTACACAGAATCAGGTAGAACCAGATGAACATAACACAAGCAGTCAGTAAACACAGTTGAAATAGGAACAAAATATATACAAAGAGTCACCAAGGCTATGAATAGTGCATTATACAATTCTATACAGCTCAGAGCCCCAAAAGCAGAGCTGCAGTCAAAGCATCGCCTGAAACAGAAAGTAAATACATTATATACAGAGCAGAACCCAAGCAGGCAGGATGCATCAGCAGGACCTGTGCAAGGGTACCAAAAGAAGGACATGTAAGTCCAGTGCAGGGGACCAAGGTTAGTTATGGTGGTTTAGGACAATCACATGCAGAGGAGAATTTCAAGTAATTCCACAGGGAGCTCCAAAGGCATGAGTAGGAGGGCGAGGAGCGGACCTGGGTGGGAAAGGAGTTCCTTACTCTGGGGGCATATAAAGCAAAATCCCTGTCCCCCATTTGCATTTGAGTGGCAGGAACTTTGAGAACAGCAGGGCCCAATGATCTAAGGGAGTAAGAAGAAGAGTCAGCTGGTTTGAGGAGCTCAGTCAGTCCTGGGGGGGGGCAGTTCTGAGAACCTTGCCCGTGAAGCTGGCCAAGCCAAAATTCATGTAGTTGGGTGGTGAGAGCCAGTCAAGTTTGTTATACAGGTCACAGTGGTGGGTGAGGTGAAGGGCAGCAAGTGCAAAGCGGCACATGTTATTATGTTCCACCTAGAGAGGTGAACTTTGGAGGTACGTGCAAATAGGATGAGTCCATAGCAGAGAGAAGGGAGAAACACACCTCTGGCCAGTGCAAGGTATGAAGCAGGAGTAAGATTGTTCTTCGCTCTGTAGGCTAGACTCAGTTTGCAGTTGACAGCTCTACATACATTTTGGATATGATGCCCAAGGTCAAGCTGGGGGTCAAGTGTCACCCCAAGGCATTTGATGGAGTCAGTGATTAGGACAGGAGTACCACCAATACCAGTAATATTCAGTGGGGCAGGGATGCCTTTATCTTGGCCAGGGACCCAAAAAGCATGGCCTGAGTCTTTTTAAGGTTGAGGACCAACTTGTGGGTCATTATCCAGGACTGGATACTCCTGAAGTCCCCACTCAGTTGGTGGTTGATGACCCCAATGTTATGGGTGTAGGTGAGGATAACCAGGTCATCCGCATATAGGATAGAGCTACAGCTGGAAGAAGTAGAGGGCAGATTATTGACAAAGATCGAGAAGAGAAGGGGCCCTAGGACTGAACCCTGGGAGACACCAGAGGTCACAGGAGTGGTAGCCGAGAGGACTTTACTAAATTTAGCAAGTTGCTGTCTGCCCTGGAGATAATTAGTGACCCATCTTAGGACAGGTGGGGACAAACCAAGGGACCGAAGTTGAGAGCAAAGTAAGACATGGCCAACTAGGTCAAAGGCCTTAGATAGGTCAATGAAGATGGTGCCTGAGATTCTTTCAGGAGCCCAAAGTAGAAGAATAATCTGTCCTTTCAGCCAGCTTGACAACAGAGGCCAAACTGTCCCTCCCATCCTGTGATGTCACAGCTCTGTACTGTTGGCATGAGGTCACTCTTAGTCCTGTAATTAATTGATCAGTCACATGCCCCTGCACACTGCTAAACATTCCAATATATATATATATATATATATATATATATATAATAAATAAATATATATATATATGCAATAGGGGTGGACATATATTAAGTGTGATAAATGTGTTTATCTGAGTCACTGTATGTATAAATAAATTTATACATACAGTGACCATTTATACACACAGTGCCGGACTACTTCCTTGTTTGACACACTTTCACTTTCTCACAGTCACACACAGTCAGTACTGCTGTGTACAGATCTTGCCCCATCCACAGTAATGCATCCAGTTTAAAAATCGACTTTCTATTTTTTTGAACCCTTTCCTCAACATCAACCATGTAAATTTGTTCCTCCCATGCAAAAAACACTGTGTAATCACAGACCATGAACCGGCATTTGTCACTCGCACTCTTGTCGCCACTATCTCCTTCCTTACCACATCTCACACTGCCTCAGCCCCTGATTAATTTGTAAACAACTGCTGAATCACCGAACTGCAGCTCTTTTTAAATCTTCTACTTCCATCACCCACAGACAACAGAACTGCTGACCTGAAATTAAAATGGTTTCTCTCCAAAACTGCAGTTGTTCTTTTTCTTTCTGCCTCGCTGTCTTGCTCACATTGCCAGTATGGGTCCGTCAACTCGGTCGCCTCTTCTTCCCGATACCAACTGCTGTACTCGGAATTTACAGCTCTCATACAGAAATACATTTCAAAAACAAAAAAGCACTTCATAACAGCAAGTACTATTCTTTCGGCAAGCGCTCACGAAACTCACCCGACACTTTCCTGTGTTCTTCCCGCTCGCTAAACTCAGCCGCCATTTTTTCTTTTAAAAACACTCAAGCCATTTTTTCAGCCAATCAGCTGTAACAGACCACAGAGGATGGAGCATCAACCTGGCAAAGCACAAAATAAATCCACACACATTTCCATATTTTTTAATTTAAAAACATTTTTTAAAATTACAGATACACATGAGGTCCTTCCCTATTGCATAAATGAAATATGAGGACTTGTGTGATATATGATTTTTATTTAAAGGTTTGTTCTTGGCTACCCCTAACCATGGCTTACGCCACTCGTGAGGTTAACTAAGGTCAAACAGCACTATGTGCATAAATCATATATCACACAGGTCCCCCGCATATCCCTTATATATATATATATATAAATATATATATATAAATATATATATATATTCTTCCTAATTAGTGATGCTTTATGACAGGTCAGAGTTACCCCCTTTGATGTTTCAGGAAAAACATCCTGATGAGCTATTTCACAACATGGTGAGATTTTTGACATAGACTGTCTAAGAAGCATTCTCCTTCCTGTCACCTCATAAAAAGGAAATATTTTCACTTCAAAGCACCAACTCTCTGAGAACATGACTTTTATGATTTCCACACAGGTTCTGTTAGGTATGTGTCAGTTTCTTTTGAAGTTAGCGGTTTCCTTCGCCTCAGAGAGAGAACAGTATATTTTTGAAAATCCAGTGTTCCATGATGCCTTGTGCTGACTGTCATATTTCACAAGCAGAAATTCAAAGAAACATGTATTTATAACAAAATTATATACACATAACTAGTAGAAGATTATCCCATCACACTCACCTGTCCATATCCAGTTTCAATTTCCAAAGTAATGGATCCAAATTAAGGGCCACCATTTCCTGTGGATTTCTGGACACACTAGTATACCCAGGTATTTTAACCTGTAAGGCTGCTATTTAAGTCCCAGTGCTACTATGTCTTGTTTGTGTATCCCCACATTAAGGAGCATTACTTCTGCTTTGTCTACACTGAGCTTGTGGTTTGATAGTTTCCCAAACTCATGAATAACCTAAAGGGTGTGAGGCAGGGGCATCATGGGGTGTGTTATGGCTATGTTCATGAAAAGCTTGTACCACTACCATGGAAATATTCAAAGTGTTATACAAAGTTATGTGAAAAAAATTAAAAAAATGGTGTTTTAATCCTTGCCACATGTAGAGACACAGATAAAAAAATTGTGGTCCACAGCTGCCAGGAAATTATTTTTTTTTGTTGTCCAACACCATTTTCATGCTGTATTATTAGTGCTAAACTGAGACAT
Source organism: Neoceratodus forsteri (assembly GCA_016271365.2). Classification (NCBI taxonomy): domain Eukaryota; kingdom Metazoa; phylum Chordata; order Ceratodontiformes; family Ceratodontidae; genus Neoceratodus; species Neoceratodus forsteri. The sequence continues at coordinate 409,107,714 of CM057452.1, forward strand.
GGAAAACCTGTAGGTTTCAGATGTGTGCTTTCCAACAATTCTGCCATGTATTTGTTGCAATAAAGTCTGTTTTGAATAATCCACATGTTGTCCTGTATTTTTTTAACCCTCCCTATGCTTTCATCCCCATTAGTTTTATTAAGTGCCCTCAAAATGTGTTCTGAATGTACTAGCTGGTGTCCTCTGCTAGTACATTCAGAACACAGACCAATAATCATATTTTATATTATCTGCATCCTTTTTTTTTCAGTGCCTGTGTGTTACTGTGGCTTTCCTCGTTATAATGGCATGTACTTAAACTTATAAGGTGTTAAACTTTGCTAGTGAGGTCGTCTCTCTAATCCCTTCAGCCAATCGTGTCCATGGATTTGCTTGGTGCATTCAGAATGTCCCCCCTGCCCCCCCATTGGTTGCCTGAGCTCCCTGGGATTCTCATGTGCCCCGTTTTGATTGTGGTTTGTGAGGGGTATAAATGGTGGTGCTTTTAACTGCCTGGCCCCTTTCTTTCCCTATATCTGTGGAGAGAAAGCCATCGTGTCCATCTGCTTGCAGCTCCAGTGCACTAGAAACAAGAAACACGCCGACTCCCAAAAGTGCGTTTGGAACACTAGAGGTAAGTGTTCCAGCTTGTCTGTCAGCATTAGGGTTGGGGCAAATGCTGCATTTGTAAAAGCGATGCGGATTTCTTTATGTGCACATTGCTGCACAAGCGAGCGATTTCGGTGACTGGGAGGTGATTTTGTACTTCATGGACGCCACCTCATGCTGTGTCTTGCTGCATTTGGATCTGGGCATGTGTGGTGTCTGCAGTACATTCACAACAGGCCTGACTTCAGAAAATGGCATCCATCGAATGCTACTAACAGCCCCAGTGGCTGGTTTGCCCAAATGTAGTCCCGACTTGCTTTTGTGCCCCTGAATTGGAGCCCAGACTTGTTTGTTGCCTAAAAGGATCCACCGCTTGCTTGTGAGTTGGAGCCCAGGCAAGCCTGGCTTTTTGTTGGTGTGGGAAGTGGGAGGTTAGGGAGATTAGGGAGAAGGGAGTGTTTGTTGTTTAAAGTGTTGCTGATTTCACTGCTGGTGTAGGCTTTGAAGCGTGACTGGGTGCTTTTCTGAGAGTCCTTGCTGTGCCATTGTGTACTGACTGTAAAATTATAATTTTTGGCTGGGAGGAAAGGCACTGAAACTGCTGAGTACAATGTGTGCTGCTGTATGTTTAAGTAAATTTAAAGCACACAGCAGCATACATTGCACTCAGCAGCTTCATTTATTCTGTGGTATTTCTATTTTGTGAGGGATTGCTTGGTGGGCTACAATGTTCTTTAAATGGCTAGATGCTGGGCTGGCCTTTGTTTGCTGCTCAACTTCCAGCCATGTTGAGACCATGTGGTCTGTGGTGGTGGTGGTGGTGGTGGTGCAGGGTGTCTTTGCAAAATCTGTTTCTGTGAACTTCATGCTTACTGACGTCCGTCCGAATTTTGAGAACCACCCACCACATAGTCTCCACATGACCAAGCATTTGTTTGCTGCTTCACCTTTGGCCATGTTGAGACCATGTGGTGTGTGGTTGTGGGGGGGGGGGCTATTGGTCAGCCTGCCTGCTACAGAGAGCTTGTTTGGTGTTATATGTGATTTTCTATGTGTATTTCTGGGGTTTTATGTGCTGATATCTGCACATTTTTTAGAACCACCCACCGCATGGTCTTTAAATGACTGGATGCTGGGCAGGCCTTTGTTTGCTGCTTCACCTTCAGCCATGTTGAGTTCATGCGGTGTGTGGTTTGGGAGGAGCTCAGAGTATTATATGGTCATGAATGTTTTTGTAGCCCTTCACCTTGTCAATGGGCAATCATTACAACTGGGTATAGTGCACCCCTGCCAGGGGAATGGCCTTCAAAATATTTTTCTTGATGTCTGTTTGTTTGCTGTGTCCATTTCTGTGGTGCTGGTCCCTGACATCCATCCGATGTTGTGCAACCACCCACTGCATGGTCTCCACCTGGCTGGATGCTGAAAAGCAGGCCTTTCTTTGCTGCTCGACCTCCAGCCATGTTGAGACCCTGCGATCTGTGTTGTGGACTGTTTCCCCTTTTTAATCCATGGTTTTCTGTGTAATGTCTGGTGTCGGTTGCTGCTGTGCATCTGATTTGTGATTCACACAATGCATAGAGTTTTTAGTTCCTGTTGCAGTGCACCACTCTGCTTCATCACATTCCTTGTCTCTCATCTTGTGTGAAACAATTGATTTGCCTTCTCCTTCCTTCCATCATTTCTTCTTAGGCAACTGATGTGCACTTTCCTTCCTTCCATTATTTCTTCTGAGGCAACTGATGTGTGCTCTCCTTTCTTCCATTGTTTTATATGTTGTGAGGCTGTTGATATGTTCTCCTTCCTTCCATCACTGCATCTCCTCGGGTCACAATTGATGTGATTAACTCCTTCATTCCATCATGTCATCGGTTCTGAGTCAGTCAGTGTGTGTTCACTCTCCTTCTGTCCTTCTCTGCAGTGAAGAAATTGTGCCCTGTTGCACAGGCCATTTCAGCTGTGAAAGAGGAAGCTATTTTGTGTGATTAATTCTGAATCTTTCTGCTTTTTAATGTTCTTTTGAACAATGGAATCTCAATGTAGCTGAAGACCATGTGTGTCTGCTGCATCCTTGATCAATGTTGGGCTGAGATTGTTGTCTACTCCACTCCGCTGACAGGAAAAGAGAGAAGTCAACGCTTCAGGGCTGGCATCAAGAATGACCACAAATGTTATGAAGCATATTTGAATACCTGCAAAGCTTGATCAAAAGCTTACCGTGAGAACCTGGATGAGGAGAAGCACTGTGAATACTGAGAGAAGTCTAGGCTGCGAGTGCAGAAGCACAGAGACCATCAAAAGCAAAAGAAAAAACTGCAGCAAACCAGTAATGCAGAGTGTGCAGTTACTTGCAAACTGACCACAAGAAGACAGACAAGAGGAGAGGAACAAAAAAAGCAACAGAAAAAAGAGAACTGAAGGGAACAAAAAAGAAAGCAACGTGCAGCAATGTCAGTGCAGAAGAGGAAGAGAATCAATGAAAAAAGATGACAAACCTACAAGGAGTCCAAAGAAGTACACACCAGCACCACAGTTTCAGTACAAGCAAACATGCCTAATACCCCTGATGCAGCTGCAGTGGAGGACCCCGATCTGATAATGCCATCCGGAAGGCACTTCAAAGGGCATGATCAGCACTGCCACAGTCACCCACCCATTTCGCATGTACAGTGGATAAGCTGATAATAACATGTTCACCTGCAAAGAAGAAGTACTGGGAAAAAGAGAAAAAACATGGCCTGTTGTGAACATTTGGGGAAGAAACTGTTGGAGGCCGCAAAGGAGAAAGTCAGTAGTGGACAAAAACAGAAAGGTGAATAGGTCCGAGCACTGCTGTTCTTGAAAAAATACAAGATGCTACGTGATGCCAGCAGAACCCTTGGAATCAGCTGGACAACCCTGATGAATGTAATGCACAGGGAACAGAAGCATGTGAAAAATACACACAAATCATCATTGCCTTTGGAAACAGCCAATAAAGTTAGATTTTTTTTGAAGATTCTGCCACTCCTCTACCTTACAAGAAGGGGTTTCTGAAAAAGAGTCAGTGTGTGAAAGCTTTCCTTTCCAAACTGCTCAATATACTGCACCAAGAATTTCTAAAGGAAAACCCAGAGTGCCATATTGGTGCAACGAGATTCAACAGTCTATGACCCACACATATTAAACTTGCCAAACAGCAGAAACTTGACCAGTGCCTATGCGAGTACTGCGAAAATGTCTCCTTAAAACTACGCACTTTAAACCGCATGGCCAATAATCAGAAAATGAATGAGTGCAAAGTCCTGAACATATACAAAGCTGTGGAACTGACAATGTGTCCAAAGAAAGAAGGTAACAGGTTCTTTAGAAGAGACTGTGTGGATAAGATGTGTGACAGCTGTTCTGTTAATGCAATAGATAAGCACACAGAGGAACTGTTGAAGAAATATGGGTCAGAAATGGTAAGGTGGTATCGGTGAGAAAGCATGACTTTGACCAAAAAGACAGATGGGATGGAATAGAAACAAAAACATCCTGAAAAGTGCTGAAGAGCAAGTTGACAACACTACAACTTATCAACATGCTTAAGGAGGATCTTCAGTTTTTGGGGTGCCACCTGCATGTGGCTGCATGGCAACATTACCAGTTCAAAACGCTTAATAAGAAACCACCTCAGGGATGGGTTATCATGGTGCTGGACTTTGCTGAGAACTATGCCTGCAAATACCAGGACAAGATCCAATCCTGCCACTGGCATCATGAACAGGCTACAGCACACCCCACTGTTACATACTACAAATGTGCTCATTGTGAAGGTACCATCACAGAATCCCTGGTATTCATTTCACAGGACATCACACATGACCACCATGCAGTTCGGCACTTCATCAACATGGCCAACACACATCTCACAAAGACCTGTCACCTAATCATAGAAAAGGAGATACATTTTACAGATAGCTGTGGGAGCCAATATAAATCAAAGTGGGTGTTCAATGCAATTTCAATGGCTACCCATGAATTTGGATTTTCAATTGAAAGGGCGAACTTTGGATCAAGGCATGGGAAGGGCCCTTCAGAAGGACAGAGTGCTGTTGTTAAATCAATGACAACATTGGCTGTCATGTCACGTCATGCCATAATTTCCACAGCAGAAGAGCTGTTTGTGTACTGTTGGGATAATCTAACTCTAGCACCTCCAACTGAGGGATGCAGACACTACCAAAGAACTTTCTTCTGGGTGCCTAACAACAGCATAAGAAGGCCAAACAGAAAAGATGTGAAACCTGTCCCTGGAACTCAACAGATCCAATGTGTGAAGACTGTGGTGCCTGGTGTGGTGGCCAGCAGAAATTTAAGTTGTTTTTGCATCCACTGCCAAACTGATGATGGCCCATGTCTGAACAATGAACATATACACCCATGGACAGTAAGGAGGCTCACAAATTCACATGTGAGAAGTTATGTTACTGAAATGCCTGCCCACAGGATGAACTCAGACTCTGTTCCTGGCACATCAATGACTGCAATTACAGTGATGGACCCCTGCACTGCTTCTGGCACTGCACTGCTAGATCTTTCAACTGCTCCTGCAACTCCAGCGATGAACCCCAGCAATGCTTCTGCCTATCCAGTGATGGACTCCTGTGCCTCAACTCCAGTGATGGACCCCAGGGTTGCTTCTGGCTATCCAGTGAAGGACCCCTGTGCCTCAACTCCTGTGATGGACCCCCATGCGGATTCCGGCACTCCCCTGAAGGAACCTTCAACTGCTACAGCAACTCCATCAATAGACCCCAGTGATGCTTCCAGCACTCCAGTGATGGATCCCAACAATGTTTCCATCGCTCTACTGACAGAACCCTCTTCTGCTTCAGAAACATCTGCAACAGACCCCTCCACCACTGCTCAGCACACTGTACTTCCACCGATTCAAAAGAAAAAAATGAACCCAGAAAAAATAGAAGCTGGGAGATTCTATGCAGTATACTATTCAAAAACATTTTTTATCGGGCAGGTGGTGGTATTCATTGAAGAGAGTCATCTTTGTTCAGTCAAATTTCTGCAGCGACGGATGGATCATACATATGGCCTTGAAAACAGGACACCAATGTCAGCTAACACAGACTTTTTCATGGGCCATTAGCTCTGACTGCAGAAAACCAAATTGAACCACAAGTACAGCAAATAATCTCAGCGAGATATGAAAAGCTAAAGCAGCACTGGAACTGAAATAGATTAGTGTGGGACATTATCAAATGTTGCTTTAAAAGCCTAGAGGTTAGAGTAATGAGCTGTGAATGAGTTTGGTACCTGCAAACCTGGATTTGATTCCCTCAACCTCCAACTACATACTGTGCGACTCTGAGCAAGTCACTTAACCAGCCCAAAGCTCCTGGGTCGCCCTTGAAAACAGGCACTTGTGCCTAGTGGGCCTTGCCCAGTTAACAAACACTAAATAAATAACATTTAATACTGTGCCTGGGGACGTCCCTGCCATAGAATTGAACCTTGTTTTATTGTAAACATTCTTGGTTGCAAGAAATAAACATCCCACAAAAGCAAGTGGGTTGCACTGGAATTGTAGTTGTTGTGTCCGTCTGTTATCTGCACCATAACAAATATATTTTCATACAGTTTCTCAAATATATGTCAATTTGTTAACTTTTAAGAACTTGCACTGCAGCATGGTGTCCACCATAACATTCAGAATGCATGCTTGATGTCCACCATAACATTCAGAATGCTTGCTTGGTGTCCACCATGACATTCAGAACTTTAAAGATAATTTTTTTCAGACATTTCAAAATGAATTATCTCACAACACAGTGCACTTTTCACTGCAGGGTCACAGCATGTTGAAATGCCTAAAAAAAGATATAAAACATCCAAAAGTGGTGTCATTCGGGTCTCTCCTTGTAAAAAATAATAGACTTAACTCGCCAGTAACTAACTTGTGTGTTTATTAACAAGGAGTACCAACAACAAAAGAGACTCCCTCACCCAGCGCTTCAACTTAAAAAAGATATACTCTGTATTTAAAAACTGAACCCTCGTGTCACAGTCTGGTACAACATTTTCATGAACAGAGGCTCATATGAAGCAAAATACCACCTGTATAGACTGAGAACATGTATTCTGCACCTTCCACTGGTATACCTGTAATATCCAGAGTTTGCTTTTGTTTAATTATCAGGGGTTCCAAAAAAAAGTTGAAGGATAACAAGAACAGTGGCATCCTTGTCTCATGTCCTTGTACAGAGTAAATGGCATAGAGTCACTCCGTTACAGAAAATCTGGGCTGTTGCACTGATATAAAGAGTTTGTACCCACTTAATGAATTCCGCTGGTATACCAACCTGTCCAGGGTAATGAATAGATAGTCCCAGTAGACTCTGTTAAGTGCTTTCTCTGCACCTAGGGAGACCAGCACCACAGGGGAGCCTGTCTACCTGGAAGCAGAGATTTGGTGTGCCAGTTTATGAAGGTGGTCAGATGATACCCTGCTGGGAATAAAACCAACATGTTCTCTGGCAATTAGAGTTCCCCAAACTCTGTTAAGGCATATGGCTAGCACCTTCACTAATATCTTAAGGTCCAGGTTTAATAAAGAGGTTGGCCCAAAGTTGCCTAAGAGAGCATGGTCCCTGCCCAGCTTTGGAATTAGGGTAACTAGGGTCCCTGTGAGGTCTTTTTCTGTTAAGCCTTGTTGTGAAATATGCTCAAGCAGTTCCAGCACCAGAGGACTGAAGTCTTCTGTAAAAGACTTATAGAAGTTCAGGGTAAACCCATCCAGGCTGAGGGCGTTATCTGGAGTGAGGTGTTTAATGGCCTGATGAATCTCATCTAATGTTAATTTTAGCTGTTAGTACATTTTGCTGGGCATCATCTAATTTGGGAAGGGGGAAAGAGCCAAGAAATGTTAACCTCTGTATCCAAGGGGATAGGGTCCATCCTTTCATACAATGACTGGTAAAGGGTTTTAAATTCCTCTACTATCTCCTTGAGCTCAGTAACCAACTGTAGCTTGCCCAGTACTGCAGCCTTGTATTGTCCTGAATGACACTTGCTGTCTAACCTAGAGGGCCAACAATTTACCATCGCTTTGCCCTGACTGAAATATTTAACCTTTGCCATGTAGATTGCCAGTTCTGCAGCCTCCCGGTTTAGCTCAGCATAAGCAGCCCTGAGTTTATTCAACTACAGCCATGTGGTTTCTGGGGTATGATGACACAATGTTTTCTCTATACTTCCAATACTCATTAAAAGTACTTTAGCTCTCTGATCTCTTTTTTTTTTCCTTTAGAAGTCAGCCAAATCAGTTCTTCCACAGACTGCATTTGAAGGCCATCCAGAAGGTGTCAAAACTGGAGACTGAGTTCATATTTTTGTGAATAAAGTCTGTCATGTACTGTTTAATTCACTGAATACAGGTTTTGCCTTTTAGTATTTGGTTGCTCAGACTCCACTTTCTGTCTTGCAGGGCAGTCCGAGTCAACTGTGGGGATAGGGATACTGGTGAATGGTCAGAAACCACTCTGGCTTGAATTTCACACCCAGTTAGGCCAAGCAGGGGCTCTTTGCTAAGAAGAAAGTAATCCAATCTTGAACAGGTGTCATGCTCCATCAAGTGGAATGTAAATTCTCTGGCCACTGGGTAAAGGGTGCACCAGGGGTCTGTAAGGCCGAGTGTGTTATTCCGATCCCCGATAGTGCTCTGGACTGGTGATAGTTCCCTAGGGGATTCTGTGCTCCCTATCAAGGGTGTGGTCCAAAATAATGTTCCAGTCTCCTGCAGTAAAGATCAGGAGGTCTGACCAGGGGCTAAGTGATGTGCCAGTTTCATGAAGAACGTTTGGCCATCTGTATTAGGACCATTTATTGATCCCAAGGCCAGCTCAATCTGGTCCAGTGTGCCCCAGCTTGCCCCATATGAGTGCATATCTACCATCAGGATTGGCTATGTCTTTGTGCTGCCTGAATTGGACAGATCTGGCTATAAGGACAGCAACTCCCTTTTTTCTAGTATCCTCTCCTGTTCCACCCAGTTCCTTCATAGTTGTAACAACTGATTCCTTCCCCCTTAAGACAGGAAGTTAGATGCCCTTCAACTTACCATACTTCCTAACAACCATGAAGAACAGAACAGAGTGACTGAACAACTAAGCCACACAGATGGGCACCTTTCAGTTGTTAATTTGTCCACCCACACACTGACTACTGGGGAATTAAATGTACTTTCTAAGGGCCTCAATTTTTGCCCAACTAAACCACTGGACAGAATACAGTTTTGTGGTGAAATGGAGGAATACTTCCCGAGATTGAGACTCAGGAATTTTTCATGGCAGAGAAGACATCACAGACAGGGAAGAAATCACAAACAGTAAAACTACCATGGATAAGAAAAGAAACCATATGAGTTTACCCCATCAAGTGGCCGTAACAAGAAACTGGACAAATACATTAATTGCTTTCGCCAGAGAGTTACTGGTGAGATTCTTAATAGGCAGAAGCAGGCCCGCCACAACCTCTCCATTGGAACGTATGGGCTATACAAACACTAAAATCAAACCATAACATTGTCATAAAAAGCTGATAAAGGCTCGGCAGTGGTGATATTGAATCAGGAAGATTACATTAGGAAGCCAACCGCAGCTAAGTGACCTTACCTACTACAAAGTACTGGAAGTGACCCAACTACAGAATATAAAAGAGAACTACAGAAGTTAATTAAAACATTTCCAGAGCATGTCCAAGACAAACTAAAGGACCTCGTCCCCAGTGAACCTAAGCCAGGGACATTCTACATGCTTCCTAAAATACATAAGCCTGGTAATCCTGGTAGACCCATAGTCTCTGGTAATGGCACCCTGACAGAGGGGATATCAGGGTTTGTAGAAGCTATTTTCAAACCGCTGGTTATACAAAGGGATAGTTACATCAAGGACACTACTCACTTCCTACATAAACTTTCTGGTTTTAAGGACTTACCACCTGATACCCTTTTAGCCACGATGGATGTAACCTCTCTACACTAATATTCCACACACAGATGGCATTTCAGCCTGCCTCAAATACCTGCATGACAAAAGAATTGGACCTTAGCATTGACCCTGGAGTTGTGGGTAAACTCACTGAATTCATTCTGACACATAACAACTTCAGCTTTAATGGTAAACATTATGTTCAAACTATGGAACCGCAATGGGAACCAGGATGGCTCCTCAGTATGCTAATCTTTTATGGTGAATTTGGAGGAGGATTTTCTAAGGCACTGTACACATAAACCACTCACTTATTTCCGTTACATTGATGATTTGTTTATAATTTGGACAGAGGGCACTGACACAATTAAAGATTTTCACCAAGAACTTAATAACCTCCACCCAACTATAAAGCTTTCCTAGAATATTCTGCCACAAGTGTACATTTTCTGGATACCACTGTCACTATTAAGGATGGTACCTTACATACCTGTCTTTACAGGAACCAACAGACAGACAGAATACTTACACAAGAAAAGTAATCACCCGAGCCACACAAAGAAATCTGTTATATATAGTCAAGCACTTCGTATCACCGCCTCTGTTCAAATGAGGAAGACAGAGATACATCTGCTGATGTTGAAAAACACCTTTATTGAGCAGGGACACTCATCCAGGGAAATTGACAGAGCAGTGGAACGTGCAACACAGGTCCCAAGAGAACAGTTGCTGCAATATAAGGAACAGATGACTACCAACAAAATACCCTTAGTAGTCACATACCATCCTGACCTTGAACTCCTACGTAAGATTACTAAGGATCTCCATCCAATAATTAGTGAGGATGAAACCCTTAACGGTATTTTCAAGAACTACCACTACTATCTTTTAAACAACCACCTAATTTAGCCAACCTGATTATTAGAGTCAACTTGAACCAGAACAGAATACCATGACATCATATGGTACACGACCCTGTCATCAAGCACATGTAAGACATGTAACCTCATTTCCACTTCAGACTGTGTGGTTACATCACAAAACAGACTATTCAGGATACAGGGAATTATACATGTACATCAAGTAATGTGGTCTATTTTATCCAATGCAAGAAATGTCCTCGCAGGTTATGTGGGGAGACAAGCCAACAACTCCGCGACTAGAATGAATTCACACAGACATTCTATTAATCATAAGATGATTGAGAAACCAGTAGCCCAGCACTTCTCCCAGGATGACCACTCAACCTCAGATATGTCTGTGATGGTCTTAAAAGGACATTCTAATAGTACACAACAGAGACGGGCTTCTGAAATTAGACTTATTTTACTTCTCAATATGGTGGCGGATGGATTGAATATTGATGTTGGGTACATGACACATTATTCCACTTAAACTTACACAGACCTTTACTTTAAAAGATGGACATAAACAGTTTAGTTCTTCGCTGGCCTTTGATTTTGTAAGTTTATGGTTATCTACATTGTTGACTTTTCACCTTAACACTGTGGTGAGTCGTTTGAGTGTGTGTGTGTGTATACTGATGTATGTATGTATGTATGTGTGTTTTTGTGTGTGTTGTGTTTTTGTGTGTTGTGGGTATGGTGTGTATGTGTGTTTGTTTGTTGTACGTGGTGTGGTGTGGTGTGTGTGGAATGTGTTTACTATATTTGTATTGTGTTGTGGTTGTGTGGGTGCAGGTGTGTGTGTGGGAGTGTGGTGGTGTATGTATACACATATGTGTGGTGGAGCGTGGCATGGGGCAGTTGTTATGTGGCTAGAACACTTAGTTTTCACATATAGTGTGCATTTATTTCCTTCTATTAGTTGTCAGTGGGTGGATTTCACACTGTCACATTTTTAACTGCTCATATTAAGATGCATATCTCATTTACTTGGGGGTTCATTAAAGGGTTTTCATTTAGATTGCTTAGACTGATTCTGTGCATTTTTGTTATACACAGACTCTGTGTTGAAATCTGCATTTATCAGGCTCATGGTCTCGTTTTCTTGGGGGTCCTTGACAAGTATTATTTATTTATTTATTTATTTTGCACTTACACTTACAAATGATACTTTCATGCATCATGTTTATATGTGTAGGTTAATTTGAGGCTTGCTTTCAACTTTGCAGTAATACCTAATTTCAGGATTTTGTCTTTCATTATCTGTCCTTTAATATACCAGGACAATTGGAATGTAAGTTGTGAGCTCATCTTCATGTATTAGAGAAAATGCTACTCCAAGGTTTTTTTTTTTTTTTTATCACTAGAATGCTTTCTTGGCATACTGAGACATTTAAAATTTATGTGACAAGAACTCTCTGTAGAGGAATTTTGATAACCTTTGCCCTTCTGAGGCTCCTCAGTTAAAGGCATACTGGTGTTAATTAGCTTCTCTGACGTAATCTTCTATTATGTTTTAAATGTATATGTTAAACCAACGAGAATTATTTCTGCTTTTTCTATATAATCTGGAGTTAATAGTATGGGATATTTGAAAAAACTGCCACAAAGCTTCTGAAGAAGGACCTGGTTGGTTCGAAAGCTAAAGCACTTTGTTTTTTTCTGTAACATCCATGTTGGTCCAATAAAAGGTATCAAATCATTTGTTTCTGGATCTCCCCCTTAAGATGCATTTCCTGTAAGAATGATATGGATGTTCAACCTCTTTAGGTGTTGCAACACCCTGTACCTTTTTCCCCTTAGTTTGTGTGCCTTTCACATCCTATGTTATATACCTTAATGAGCTACCCATAGCTGATGCGATTTGTGTGATTGGCTTTGGTTATGCTGAAATCTTTGTGCTGACTGTAATAAGCCTGTTTGGATAGTAGTGTCTTGTACTTTGTAACCTCCCCTAAAAGATCCTACAAAAAAAGAACTGGCCTCTTAATACTGGGTCAGAAAGCACTGTGGGCAGCACCTTTTCCATGAGGGACGAAAGAGGGACAGAGCAATTTTAAGGGCCAAAATGAGGGATGTCCCTCATAATGAGGGACACTTGAGAGGTATGTCTGTGGCCCTTATAACCCCAGTGACTTGTGGATATAGGGGTGACCTCCTCTCCTGTCCCAGTCTGGTCTGTGGTACCTGCACTCAGGCAGTCATAAGGAGGTCTGCCTGGACCGCAGGACAATAATATCTAGTTTATCTGGTAAATACTATTAGTCATATGGCATAGACCTTACCTATGATACAACTTCATAACAGTATAAATTTGAACTTTCACAAATGTCTCACAACTGATTAAGAACTAAAACTAGCCCTGCTATTGGTATCCATGTGTAATTTACACACACACACACACACACACACATATATATATATAAATGTACGTACTGCTTGCAAAGTAGGTCAAAGTTTCAGGATGTATTCCTTGTCACCCCCCCCAACAAGGTGAACAAATGTTCCCATGCACACAGTACATTCAGTCCATAAGACATCTCCTTTAATCATGCCAGCTTTCAGAACCCAAACTGGGTCATAGTGGCTACAGTAACGTCACTGTTTAAAGAGTCTGGAATTAGCAAAGTCTAGTATGGCAGCAAGATATGCAGGGGGTTGCACTAATGTAGAGATTGGTGTGTGGCAAGGTAGATTCAGAGCTGCAATACAGGGCCGAAAGGTGGGAGGAATGGAGCACAGAAACTTAACAAAAATATGCCCATGGGAGAAATTCGGTTTTGACATTCCCACGCAAAACTGCTACAGGGGCTGTCTCTCAATAGCTAAACTTACATATTCCCATAGTTGGAGTCTTTTCTCTTAGCAGATACTTTCTAGATTCTTCCATACACCTGTGGTGACAGCACATTTCTTGCCAACATGGTCCGGGGCCCTGCTGGCGTCGGTGTGGTGAGCCTAAGGCACACCATACCCATATATTCTGGACATGTCCCTAGATAAGGCTCTTTTTAGACTCACTACAATCAGAGCTGAATGCCTTCTTTAGCCTCCCATTCACCCTTACCGGGGATTTGTTTATTCTTCATATTTTCCCTCCAGAACTCAAGGACACACACACACACACACAAGATATCTCCTAGGGGTTCTGCTGTTGGCGGCTAAGAAGGCTCTGACCTGACACTAGCTTACCCCTAAAGCCCCTACAATGTTAGAATGGAGGGAGATAGTGATTCAGATCTATAGATCAGAAAGAATTTCCTTCCATCTAAATGACAAAACTGATTTATGTTCCTTGAAATGGTCTAGATGGATACTATACATTATGTCAAAGGATCCCACCTTTGTCCCCTAGGGGAGTGCTCCGGATTGGGAGGTTAACCAGAGGAGGGAGAGTATCTGTATGCACCATGTTTGAACCAACCGGGGTTTTGAGGCCCTCAGATAGTCGGATATGGGTCTTTCATAATTCAGATGTAAAATTAACAGTTAAAAACTACAATCTGTAATCTATAAGTTAACCCTGCTCCTGTGGAATGTCAGTCTTTTTTTCATTTGTGGACACTGAATGAAGTATAAAAATAATACTATGATGTTTGATTTTTTCTTTAATGGTATGTAACTAATGGGATTTAATTAATTGTGACTGTCACTTTTTCCCTACCCTTTTCCCCTTTTTCTCTTTTGTACCCCACCAATTTGTTGAATATGAATAAAAACTATAATAACAAAAAATATGCCCATGGATGTATAAAAGTACCTTCAGCCTGACTAGTCCCTGTGTTACCAAGCACCCATCCCTATCCCCTCCTCTGACCAGTATTTACACAAAATATAAGAGCCTTACCCTGTATACAACTGTTTCATTTGGAAAGGCTGGCAGCCAGGGCCCAAGGCTCATTTCAGTGTCCAGCATCATCTGGTGTAGTAAGTGCAGCTTCCAGTCTTCTGCTGCTTCAATAGAACTGTTCTGGTGTCACTGTTTCAATGTGATCTGCTGCTCAGGAGTTTGTGGGACTCAAGGGTTTGGGTGGTCTCATGGAGCTCAAGAAACAGGGTGCCATCTTACTGTATATAGCCAGTCAGATGGATGGGGGGAATGGCAGCAAATAGGGGAATAGGTCTCCGCATGTAGACTCAGTCAAGATCACATATACACATTGCAGTGTAGTAAAAACAATTTCATGGAGAAAAATTACAACTGATTTATGTGACTCAAATCACTTACTGCATCTTCGCTCCCTTCTGTGCACTATTAAGACGACTTGCAGAACCCTGTTCCCTCTCTCCACCTTCAGGTGTCTCTTCTGTTCAGTGGATGTGGTTTGCTTTGTGTGGTGATCAGAGGAAGAATATTAGGGGGTTGGATAGCATGTCCAACTTTGCTTGCTGTGCTAAATGGAACTGGTGTGTGGTTCCATTGATCATGGCACAAAGATGAGCAGAGTGCAGTATGCGGAATCTTATTCCTGCAGCATGGAGCTTATTTTTTTTTTTTTTTGTATTTATAAAGTTTCATAGAATACAAGATGAGTTCCATGAGATGCAATTCTCATTTACAGAACATTCCAAGTCATAAATACAACAAACAAAACAGAAAGAATAAAAAATTAAGACAATGTGGACTAATCAATTAATAAAAAACAATCACAAGCAGATTCGGGCTTTGGCTTGCAGGTATACCTTATACAAATAGTTCATTTACCATTCAGGACCACCGTCTCCCAGTTTTGTGATCATTCTGACCTTTATAACCTCTATCTTAATTTCGCTGTCAGTGTGCTGATTGGACATTATGAGATCCAAAATTTTATTTTGCTGCTTGTCCCCTAATTCATTGACTCAGAAGGCAGTCTTGCAGTGCTTCCATAAGCTTCTGACCCCTTTGACTTTTGGTTTCTTTTTTTTTTAAATATATTTTTTATTGAAAGATTTTGTTACATTTATGTCAAGAGAATATTTCATATATTTCATTATATTGCCACACATCTTCAACTTTTTTGTGTATTATTGACAGTTTATATTATCCACCCAAAGGTTTAAAGGGTTGGTGTGATAGTTATACAACTTTTAAGACTGGGATCATTGATTGAGTAAAGCTCCAGCTCCATTTTATAAATATCTTTCCTTGCTTACCCCTTATGCTTTTTCTGTTCATTCCTATACTTTGTAGCCGGATGATGAATTCCATATTTCTTGGTTAATCCTCCCCCCCTCAATTAACTTCTCTTTTCCCTCAGTTCTTCTATAACTATTTGGTTCTACCCCCTGACCTCCCCTCTGTAGAGTAGTTAAGACTAGGGGCAGAAATCTGGATCCATCAGGGGGCACTGTGGAGCCCGAGCAAGATGGCAGCTTTCTGATGGTGAAGCCAAGTCAGAGGTCTAAACTTAGCAGAATTCAGCTGGCAGTTCTTGAGTAATCAATCAGAAAAGTAGGAAATTAGGAAATTAGCAGCAGAACTACCATAGCATGATATGGGCAATCCTCATAAGGATCAACAGCAGGGTTTGGGAGCCAGATCCAAAAATGCACCTGCAGCACAGAACACGAGGTCAAACCAGGCCCGTGTGGAAGAACAAGCTGAAGAGCAGAGTGAGGAAACACTCCAAACAATTGGTGCCAAGCTCTCAAAACTCATCAAATCAGTCTCTATTATGTCGGAAAAATTCGATAACCTAACAAACAGGGTAACTACTCTGGAGACGAATTGGGAGCATATACAGACTGCTTCAACAGATACAGCAAAATGGGTGGATACAGCTTTAGGAGCAGTTTCAATGATAATTAAAGACAGTACCCACTGGAAGGCATGCATTGAATCTCTGGAGAATCAAATAAGATCCCCGAATATACATATTTTGGGGTTACCCGAAGGTAGTGAAGGTGATCATTTGCTTCTATTCTTGAAAGAATGGTTCATTCAACAATTAGGAGAAGAAGCAGCACCAAAAGTGGAAACTTTTCAAAAAGCCTATCAGATTACTCCATGAGGTCGCCCAGAGAATCAGGAGGCATCTCGCACTGTAATGGTGGTTTCAGATGGGACAGGCTCACGCGATTTCCTGCTGGCACTTGCCCAATGCAAAAGGGTTCTTTTACATGATGGTGAGCAGATTAAGCTTTTACCAGACATCAGTTTCTCTACACAGCAAAAAAGGAAGAAGTTCAATGGTGTTAGGGCTATGCTATGGTCTGCCTCCATCTCGCATGGGATGGTATTTCCAGCCCGCTTGAGAATTGCACATCGGGGGAAAATATTTTTGTTCTCAGATCCTGGAGAGGCCCTCAAGTGGAGCCAAAAACAAGCAACTCCCATCGATCGAGCTAGAAGAACTGCTGAGTCCTCCTTGGATGAAGAAGAAGCCTGAGAGTTCTGCATACTCTCATGAACTCCTAATTCTTTCACGGATTCAGACAGTAGCATGAGTACCTCATCAGGACTTATAAATTTAATATTAATATTGGACCAGGTTCATTTTTCTAGATATCTTAGCAGGAATATAATCTTTATTTTCGGTCACGTTCTGAAATTAATGGAGGTATCTCACTTCAAAGTCTGAACTTATGTTTCTATTTTTATAATAATACCCATGTTTACTGAAGAGGAGGGAGGTTGGTATTGCTCAGTCTCCTCCTGGCAAAATTAAAAAAGTGGGTCTTTTTGTTACCTTTTGTGCTTGAAATGGTGTTGCTGTTATAAAGACATATATAATTCTTTTGATCTACTGGCTGTAAAATCTATCAGATAATGAATATTGCACATTTAGTGCACAATTAAAGTTAAAGCATGGTACCTAAATGTCCTTTTCAGAGGACATGAATATCTGGGACTTGTGTTGTAAAGACTTTGAGAAACATTAACCATGCAGCTCATGGGTTCAGTCCACTGATTTTGAAATTTAATGTTTAATGTTCTACTTAGAAAATAATGGTAACCCCTCAATGATGTATCTTATTGCATGGATGTACCAAATGGTTGTATTAATGAGGAGTGGCACCCTCAAATGTAATAATTGGGAAATGTCCAAGCATGTATTTCAAACCGTAAGCTTGTCTTATTAAAAACAATAAATATAAAGTTTAAAAAAAAAGAAATCTGGATCCACCAAAGCTTGGTGGAACACCCATCGCTGCCATCTCATCATGTGTGTTGGAGCTTTACCCTGAATTTTGCATTAAGGTTTTCTATAGCATATAAGTCCGACATACTAGTTCTCCATTCTGAAACTGTTGGAATTGTACAAGTCATCCACCTGCGAGTAATGGACTTTTTGGCTGCCAAAAGACAGGGAGGTAAAAGGCTTTGTTCCCATGGAGGGGAATGGTCTGGAAAGATCCCCAGCAAAACCTGCTCAGCTGTTAGTTCTACTACCTGTCCCAACAGGGCAGTAAGCTCTGCTTGTAGGGAAAACCAAAAAGGGCATCAAACAAGGACACTGCCAGATTATGTGTCCCAGTGTTGCCCTCGGGCATCCACACTTTCTCCAGCAGACTCCATACTCCTCTGGAAGGAACCTGAACAGAACTGCCGGGGCTCTAAAAAAAAAGAGAATGACACTTTCACGCAAATTCCCTCCAAAATGGAGAAGAAGTGATCCTCACTGCACTCAAAGCTGATCCCCTCCACTCCTCCATAGTTATTTCTAGGTGAAGATTTCTGTTCCACTCCTGTAATATAGATTCAATGGATTCCTTTTGTTCATTTCTCAGTCCCCTATATATTGTACCTATTAAATGCTTGCTTAAGTTCCCCTTTACAGCCTCCATAAATAATTTGAAAAGTTCTGGGGTGGGGTACGGAATCCTGGATTGTATTATTTGGTTTCGAAGTATATTATTACTAACCTGGAAGTAACAAAATGAATCTGATCTATGGAGTCTATATTGGTACTGTAATTTATCAAAAGGGAGTATCCCTTGAGGGGATAAAAACTGGAAAAATGTAAGAGGCCAAATTTTCTCCATTTCTGGAATGTGGAGTCTATATGTATGGGTACAAATGAATCATCTTCTGATATTAATTTAAGATATTCATATATATTACAGAGTGGCCTAGTTTGCCTTGTATGCCTCCAACATTTGTAAGTTTGAGCTGTAATGTCCGTTAAGGTAATGGGTGACAGAGATCTCTCTTCTGAAGAGAAAATATTTTTTTTAATATCAAATAGATCTTTTAGATGAAATTCGATATTCTTCCAAGGAGTCGAGTAGGTCTCTGTCAACCAGATCAGCATTATTCTCAGAAATGATGCTTTAGAATATAATTTAAAATCAGGAAGATTGAATCCTCCCTGAGCTAAAGATAGTTTAAGGATAGATAGCCATATATTGGGGTGTCCCTTGCCCCAAATAAACATAGAGATTAATTTGTCCCATGACTTAAAGTAATATGTGGCCAGTAAAAAGTGGATATTTTGAATTAAATAGAGTAGTCTTAGAAGTATGCTCATACGAACAATCTCAATCCGTTGATGGAAAGGAGTTAGGAAGGTGGCCCATCTTTCCATGACCATTTGAATAGTGGTAGTGAGGGGTTCATAATTTAAAATCTCTAGCACCTCTGGGTTAAGAGGAATATTAATTCCCAAATATTTTATTTTCATAGTATGCCATTTAAATGGGCATTCTTTTTTTAATTGTTGGGAAGGAATAAAATTAAAGGCCAAGATCTCTATTTTTGTTGTATTTACCTTAAAAATCCCCAGTGTCTCATATTGCTTCAAAATTTGCCAGGCTGCTGGGACTGACTGGGGTGGGGACAATAGGTTGACAAAATGTCATCAGCAAACATATTATTTTATGTTCTTGCTGTGCGATTAGAATCCCTTCCACTGAGATCATGTTTCTCAACTTTGCTGCAAGTGGTTCCAAACATAATGTGAATAAATAAGGTGATAGAGGACACCCTTGTCTTGTGACTCTACTTAATTTAATCGGGGGGATAGAGTCCCATTTACTCTCACGTAGGCTCTTGGGGATTTATATAATTTGTTAAGAAAGGTGATAAATGAAGCCGGGAAGTGAAAGGCCTCAAGAGTCTTCCACAAAAAGGGCAAGTAGACTCAGTCGAAAGCCTTTTCGGCATCTAAACTGATGAAAACTGATGGAATTTTCCTTGTCCTGAAGTATAAGAGCCCTGCGGACATTATCTGTAGTACTCCTATTCTTAATGAATCATGACTGATCCGATGGTATAATTTTTGGCAGTATATATTCAAGTCTGGATGCCCAAATGGCTGTATATATCTTATAGTCTACATTTAAAATGTAAATAGGTCTATAAGATGCCGGGTCTGAGTGATCTCTATATGGTTTAGGTATCGGGGGCAATGGTGGCATAATCCCACAATGATGGAGGGACTCCCTCATGAGCTATCTCAACAAATAAGGTGTGTAATTTTGGGGTTAATTCTGTTTTTAAATCTTATACCACTCAGATGTAAAACCATCGGGGCCTGGACTCTTTCCCAACTTCAGGATTTTAATAGCCTCCTGGATATCCAATTGAGTTATGGGTGTTTTCAAACTCTGAATTTGAGAGGGGGAAAGGGTAGGTAGGGGTATTTGGTCTAAAAATTTAGATATTTCTGGCAGCTCAGGAGGTGTTTCCGGTGAGTATAGGTTAGTATAATACTCTGAGAAGGTCTGTAATATATGTGCATCTGAATGGTATGTTATACTGGTACGAGGGTTTCTAAGTTTCAGGATTGTAGAGGTAGTTTTTCTAGCCCTGAGTTTCTGAACTAATCTCTGAGCCCCCTGTGGTCCCCCCCCTCATGAACAGTTTGTCTTGGATATATTAATTATTGTTGTATTTTATTATCTATAATTTTGACTTTTAGTTTCTGATATATCCTAGTCCATGTCTGGAAGATTGAATTCTTCTTTGAGTACAGCATAAGTTTACCTTGGCTCACTGCCTTCCTGATTTCCCTTTCAAAACTTGATGTATTTTGGTGGCCTGATTCAGGGTATGTAGACCATCCTTTTCTAAGACTTTTACATTCTTCCTCTGACACCCAAAGCCTTATAGACTCCTCTTCTTCCCCACACAAATGCATTTATCCTCCATTACTCTTGTGGAATTACACTAACTTTGCATTTTCTCTTTTAGATATTTCCTAAAGAAGACCTATGGTTGAAATGTCAATTTTTAACTCTGTTTTCTATTTTCATATAAAATATTTTCTATTTCACCCTTTTTCTCCCCTTCCTGGGGTCACAGCATACACTTGCGTACATATGCATGGAGGTGTGTATGCACACCAGGATCCGGTGACCCCTTCCACCTCACCCCAGATTTGCATCGCTTCCTCTGCCGCCTACACATCCATCGGCCTCCACCCGATGGGTGCGGGACAACAGAGGAGCAGGTGTCCACCCCTGGAGGGTAAATCCCACTTCAGCCCTCCCCCCAGATTGCTCCTCAGTGATCCGAGGTTGTTCCCAAAACCAGGTTGCTGGCATGGCACGAGGTGTGGCGTCCAGTGCCTTGACCCTCAGCACCACTGGGCCCTGTTTTCTATTTTCAGTGTGCATTTCATATAACCATTTTGTTTTGTTTTCAGACCATGTGCTGATGCAGCACCTTGTTTTTGTTTTTACATTTTCTGTACTGTATGGTAGCAGTATGAGTTTCTTATGATATTACAGTAAGGGCATGTGATAAGTAAATAGTGGCACATACTCATTTTTTATTCTCTGAGACAATTAAGCAATAAGGCATGACAGGGTGTGTGATACTGTGTAATAACGTCACTCCTCCGGTGGTTGAAGCATGGTGCCACAGGCCGAGTGCATTCAACACCTGAAAAGTGACATTATTACACAATACAGTAACACACATCCCTGGGGCCTGGTGTGCCTTATTGCTATTCTACTGTTACTGCATTTACATGGACAGTGATTGTTTGCCTGAGCTTCGATTCTTGGGAAATGATCCCTGTCCTTGGTCAGGTTTAGATGTCTGAAGAATCAATTCCTCTGTTTTAGATCCTGGTTTTCATATTAATCAACTCCAAAAGAATTGTTTTGACCAAGTATGCATCCTTATATTTGTGCTAGTCTGATCCTAATATGCTCCCATTGACAATTGTATTCTAATTATTTTTCACTCCTGATTCAGGTTTTCCCGGGGGTTTAAGTGAACTGTGTCAGAGAAAATGGTTGTTTCTCTTCTACATGTGTGTCTGATGAAGATAAGACATTTTATGTTAAATGAAGATGTGTTTCTTTTTCATTTAAAAACATTTTCTGTTTACTGATGCAGTGTTTAACTCTGTAATTTTCATGCTAAGTGAGTGTGTAGCACATACTAGCTGGACAGCATGCAGAGCAGACACCACTCAGCTCGTGTATACTACTGCCTAGTGTCAGTTAAACATTCATTTATGCTCATTCAAAGCTGTTTTATGTTTCAGTTTGGATGGTGGCATTACCTGTGTGAGGATTTTAGAATGTCAAACTTTTATTGTCAGCCTTTGAGGCTGCCACATTGCAGGCAGTAATGCACATTAACTTAATATGTGTATTTTATGTAATTTTAAATATGATTAGACAGGAAAGGGAGCAGTTTAAGGAGTCATTAATTGCTGAATCTGCTTCATTCTTACCTGACAATGACTATATCAACATATCTAATCTAATGGTTACAACCATATACAGAAATGTTGGAGGAATGTTGGTGGGCATGCACCTGGGTTGCCGTGCCCAGCTGAGTCAGCAAGTAGATACAAGGAGAAAATATTGCCAGCACTGGCTACTTACAGTACCTATGATTCAGTTCTTAGCAAATGTCTATCAACAGCCCATAAATGGAAGCAGGAGCAGGAAAACTTAAGGTGCAAAAGCAGTGCTATTTTTATTTTAAAGTGCACAATCACGGCACTCAAAGAGCTTCCATGTAGCTTCTCCCCCTCTCTTACAAGGAGCTTCCTTATGCATTTCATGCCACCTGGCACTTAGTCATAGGATAGCAGTGTATTACACCAACCAACAGTAAATACAAAACTCTTTAAAGTGACAGTGCTTCTAAAAGTGAAAACAATTATTTTACAAAAGATCTAAATCATTTCACGGACATCACATATACAGTACCTCATATACCAGTCTAAGAAATTATGATTGTACATAACTGATTCACTATTTCTTAATGTTAAACCTATCATATATACTTTAAAAAAGTTATATACACATAATCATTAACACATCATAACTGTATTATAAATCATTTCATTACATTTCTTAGGTTTCATTATTGTTACCAGTTCTGGAATAAGCACACATTTGTGTCCTCCTCATTTTTACACATGGTTTCCCTTGAAGGTCCACAATCAGACAGAGCCAGATTCCAGACAAAAAAACATCGAAAAGAAACAAAGGAGGAAAAAAAAGTTATGCTAATGTTTACTTAGATGTAAATAACTGCATTAAATAATTTTCCTTAATCTCTAAAATGTTAAAATCAGAATTCAGCTTGATAAATTAAAAATGCAACTATGTTTGAGCCAAATATCGGGGGGGTTTTGTTAAGGAAAGGTTATAGGTCAATTATCTCATTCAACCCTGGTTTCTCAGATGCTCCTGTAGCAAAAATCCAATATTGTTCCCTTTTTAAGAGAACATTGTTATAGTCACCACCCCTTGGGCTTTTTATTGGTTTTTCTATGCCCATGAATGACCAACTATGTTCCTTTATGTTGGTAACTCTTTCCATGTGATTTGATGATGCATTTCTTGGATCTTTGTTATTTATAGCTCTTAAATGTTCCCCTATATGTTCTTTCAGTTTTCTTTTGGTTTTGCCTATGTAGAAACTTCCACAGGAACATGTGGCCATGTATACTACCCCTTCAGTGGCGTAAGTAATAAAACCTCTTATTTTAGTCATCTTTTTTGTTTTTGGGTTATCATAATTTTTTTGTCTGTTTTAATACTGGACAAAACGTGCAGTTTCCGCATCTGTAACACCCATCCTGTTTTTGGGTAACCACATCTTACACTGTTCCTGTCTAGGTTGTACTGAGTGTACTAGAGTATCTTTTAGGCTTTTCCCTTTTCTATGTACCAGATGTGGTTTAGTATTTCTAAGGTCCTTCAGGCCTGAATCCAGGCCCACCATGTGCCAGTGTTTCTGGGTTATTGCCCCTATCTCCTTTGATTGTGCACTAATTGTGTTCATAAAGTTAATCCTTAGATCTCCTTTTTCTCTTTTCCCTCATTTTTTCTTCATGATCTTGGATCTTTCCAATAGGTCAACCTCTTCTCTTGCCCTAGCGATTACTTTGTCTGGATATTCTCTTTCTTGTAGCCTGTATTCTAGTTCTTCTGCTCTTTTCTCATAGGTTTCCCTATTGCTACAGTTTCTTTTAGTCCTAATAAATTGTCCTTTAGGAATACCAGCAATGGTATGATAGGGGTGACTGCTTCTGGCCTGTAACAATGTATTCCTGTCTGTGGTCTTTCTATATAAGTCTCCTTTTATTCCCCCTAAACCATCCTTTCCTACTATTAGGGCCAAAAAACTATTTGTTTTAGGCTAAAGGAGAGCGAGAAGCAGAGGTTCTCATTACTATTTTCTAACAACCTAACAAAGTCATATAGTTCTTCTTCTGTGCCTTTCCAGATGATAAAAATATCATCAATAAAGCACCAATATAGATCAATTTTGTCCAAGTAAGGGTTTGTTTCTGCATGTCTAATAACTTCCTCTTCCCACTTTCCTAGATACACATTGGCAAAGTTTGGAGCAAAGGTTGACCCCATGGCAGTTCCTTTTCTTTGTACATATTGTGCATTTTCAGAAAAGAAGGTATTATACTTTAACACAAATTCTGCTAATTTTGTTAACATTTCTGTGGGTGGATCATTCACATCTCTTTTGTTCAGATAGTATTCCATAGCCTCCAACCCCCCTTCATGTGGTATATTTGAATATAAGGATTCCACATCTAGTGTCACAAACATACTACACTCCTCAATTTCAATTTCTTCTAATGTTAACAAAATATCCTCTGTATCTTTTATATACGATGGAATATCTTATGCTAGTGATTCAATATGAAAGTCAACATATTGGGACAGGGGTTCCATGAGGGAATTATTTCCTGACACTATGGGATGACCTGGAGGGTTCATAGGGCACTTATGTACCTTAGGTAGGCAGTAAGAACATGCTCATACAGGGTTCTCAACTATTAAAAAAGCAAAAGTGTCTTTATTTAACCATCCCTTTTCCTTCGATTCTGACAAAAATGTGTCTACTTTTATTTGATAAATGGGTGTTAAGTCAATGGGAACTTTTTCATAGAAATCTTGATTACCTAACTGCCTGAGAACTTCAGCAATATATTTCTCTGTATCCATAATAACAATGGATTCCCCCCCCCCATTAGCAGGTTTTATCGTAATGGCCTTATTTGACCCCAATTCATTTAAAGCTGTTTTCTCTGCACTACTCAGATTGGGGTATGCCTCACATTTACCAGTGTCATATAAATTTCTAAGTCCAACAAATCACGTTCACAACTTTTCAAAAAGGTCTGCAGTATTGGTGTTAGAGGAGGACAGAAAATAGATGGGGGTTTAAACTTCTGTGTAACTTCAGGATTACCCAATCGCATCAGGAAATAATTCCCTCACGGAACCCCTGTCCCAATATGTTGACTTTCATATTGAATCACTAGCACACGATATTCCATCGTATATAAAAGATACAGAGGATATTTTGTTAACATTTGAAGAAATTGAAATTGAGGAGAGTAGTATGTTTGTGACACTAGATGTGGAATCCTTATATTCAAATATACCACATGAAGTGGGGTTGGAGGCTATGGAATACTATCTGAACAAAAGAGATGTGAATGATCCACCCATGGAAATGTTAACAAAATTAGCAGAATTTGTGTTAAAGTATAATACCTTCTTTTCTGAAAATGCACAATATGTACAAAGAAAAGGAACTGCCATGGGGTCAACTTTTGCTCCAAACTTTGCCAATATGTATCTAGGAAAGTGGGAAGAGGAAGTTATTAGACATGCAGAAACAAACCCTTACCTGGACAAAATTGATCTATATTGGTGCTTTACTGATGATATTTTTTTCATCTGGAAAGGCACAGAAGAAGAGCTATTTGCCTTTGTTAGGTTCTTAGAAAATAGTAATGAGAACCTCCACTTCTCACTCTCCTTTAGCATAAAACAAATCAGTTTTTTGGACCTAATAGTAGGAAAGGATGGTTTAGGGGTAATAAAAACAGACTTATATAGAAAGGCCACGGACAGGAATACATTGTTACAGGTCAGAAGCAGTCACCCCTATCATACCATTGTTGGTATTCCTAAAAGACAATTTATTAGGACTAAAAGAAACTGTAATGATAGGGAAACCTATGAGAAAAGAGCAGAAGAACTAGAATACAGGCTACAAGAAAGAGAATATCCAGACAAAGTGATCGCTAGGGCAAGAGAAGAGGTTGACCTATTGGAAAGATCCAAGATCATGAAGAAAAAACAAGGGAAAAGAGAGAAAGGAGCTCTAAGGATTAACTTTGTGAACACATATAGTGCACAATCAAAGGAGATAGGGGCAATAATCCAGAAACACTGGCACATGGTGGGCCTGGATTCAGGCCTGAAGGACCTTAGAAATACTAACAAACGTTTGGTACATAGAAAAGGGAAAATCCTAAATGATACTCTAGTACACTCAAAACAACCTAGACAGGAACAGTGTAAGATGTGGTTACCCAAAAACAGGATGGGTGTTACAGATGTGGAAACTGCAAGTTTTGTCCAGTATTAAATAAAACAGACAAAAAATTATGATAACCCCAAAACAAAAAAGATGACTAAAATAAGAGGTTTTGTTACTTGCGCCACTGAAGGGGTAGTATACATGGCCACATGTTCCTGTGGAAGTTTCTATATTGGCAAAACCAAAAGAAAACTGAAAGAATGTATAGGGGAACATTTAAGAGCTATAATTAACAAAGATCCAAGAAATGCATTATCAAATAACATGGAAAGAGTTACCAACATAAAGGAATATAGTTGGTCATTCATGGGCATAGAAAAACCAATAAAATGCCTAAGGGGTGGTGACTATAACAATGTTCTCTTAAAAAGGGAACAATATTGGATTTTTGCTACAGGAGCATCTGAGAAACCAGGGTTGAATGAGATCATTGACCTATAACCTTTCCTTAATAAATAAGCCCCCCCTCCCGATATTTTGGCTCAAACATAGTTGCATTTTTAATGTATCAAGCTGAATTCTGATTTTAACATTTTAGAGATTAAGGAAAATTATTTAATGCAGTTATTTACATCTAAGTAAACATTAGCATAACTTTTTTCCCCCTCCTTTGTTTCTTTTAGATGTTTTTTTATCTGGAACCTGGCTCTGTCTGATTGTGGACCCTCAAGGGAAACCATGTGTAAAAATTAAGGAGGACACAAATCTGTGCTTATTCCAGAACTGGTAACAATAATGAACCCTAAGAAATGTAATGAAATGATTTATAATACAGTTATGATGTGTTAATGATGATGCGTATATAACTTTCTTAAAGCATATATGATAGGTTTAACATTAAGAAACAGTGAATCAGTTATGTACAATTATAATTTCTTAGACTGGTATATGAGGTATATGTGATGTCCGTGAAAGTATTTAGATCTTTTGTAAAATAATTGTTTTCACATTTAGAAGCACTGTCACTTTAAAGATTTTTGTATTTATTATTGGTTGGTTTAAAAGACTGCTATCCTATGACTAAGCACCAGGAGGCGTGAAACGCATAAGGAAGCTCCTTGTAAGAGAGGGGAAGAAGCTACATGGAATCTGTTTGAATGCTGTGATTGTGCACTTTAAAATAAAAATAGCACTGATTTTGCACTTTAAGTTTTCCTGCTCCTGCTTCCATTTATGGGCTGTTGATATACATTTACTAAGAACTGAATCATAGGAACTGTAAGTAGCCAGTGCTGGCAATATTTTCTCCTCATATACAGAAATACATAACAGAAATTGTGCATGGTCATGCGACCAGTCGGTCAACACCTCATTGATTTTTCATGCTACTCCAAGCCTCCTCCTACAATGATTACTGGATTCTACAAACATAGATGATCCCTGAAGGAGAATCCCCCCCCCTCCGTGAGGTGACCAGGACCGCATAGGTCTAGAATGGCAGCCCCTAGCCCCACGCATTAAGGCCTTATCTGGGGACGACGAGTGACAGAAGGTTGGCTTGGCGCTTAAGCTCCTTCCCAAGCCACGGAGAGCTGCCAGGAAAGACTGATGCTTGTAGCCATGCCCCCTCACCCCCACAGACTCTGAGACAGATCTCTTCCATCGTAGACGGAACCTCCACCCAGGCGAGGCTTAAAGAGGTGGAAGCCCCCTTCCTCTGCAGTCTGTATAGAACCGGAAGGGGGATCTAGAGGAATGGACATGGGACCTGCGACTGGAGTCCCGAGTATGCAGCTGTCCTCCAAAAGTTGGCAGTACTAGGCCGTGGTGTCACAGATGATTTTCTTGCTTGCCTACGAGGTCGCTGCTCACTCGATGGTGGGAGAAGTAGAACTGAGGTGAGGGAGGAGTCAGTGTCGTTTACTGACCAGCCCTCGAGTGCCACACTGTGTGTCGGCCTATAATGTAGCACTGTCCCAGTGCTGGCTCCTCACCATTAGAAAATAAAAAAAATGATCCCGTGAGGTCCTGATTCTCTTGTCATAACCCACCAGTGATGAAGGGTGAAGACTGACACAAGTAAGATATGAAAATTACATACATACTGTAATTGTTGATATTTCTGTGTATCTTCACCATTCATCACTGGTGAGTTATGACCAGAGGATCAGGATCCCATGGGAACATTTTTTTGGTGGGGAGCGCTCAAGTGTTGCCCACTAAACGATGCCGACTCCTCCCTCACCTTAGTTCTGCGTAAGCTGGAGAGTGAAGAAATTAGAGCTAGAGAAAGAAGAGGGCAGGGCAATGGAACACGAGAGACAGACAAAAGGGAAGGATATAAACAGAACAAGAGATAATGCAGAGCTAGAATGATGATGAGGGATTGGGGCAGACTAGACAGGACAGGATGGTCATTTTCTGCTAACACATTACTATGAGACTATGATAAAAATTAGCAGCCAGGCACAGTACTGTAACTACTTGCAAGGTACACACATGGCTACCCTACCGATCACAAAGAAATCATCACTCTCCAGTAAATAATCTAATATGTTTTAATAGGAAAATTGCACAAAATAAGTCTGGGAAAAAAATATAATTTAATTTCGTATAATATCTTCCTTTACTGCCAACTGAATATACAGCATATGTAGTACTGTGCTAATCCTATCTCACCAAGAAAACATAGGTTACATGGATAATTCAGCCACCTTCTCTAATAGAACATGTTTTAAAAATGATGGCTTGCATTTAAATCATACTCCTCTCATTTATATTAGATTATTTACTGGAGAGTGATGATTTCTTTGTAAGAACTGCCTGTAGTTCCTATTTCTCTTGTTACCCCCTGTACAAACTGTACCCGTGTCGCACCTGGAAATGAGCCTCGGTTCAGTATGCCTTTCCCTGTCATCAAATTTTAAATAAATAAAATTTATGCAGCCTTGTTCACTGCAACCTGGTGTATCATCATTTCCAGTATCTTCAGTGTTATGGTCTTCAAACAATACTTGAGCTAGGAAAAGTTATCAAGTAATCATGGTGTTAACTGATGCACCTCAATAAGGCTATAATTCCGTACCTTTATATTAGGAATAATTGCACCAGACTGGGTAACAAGCTGATTAACCTAGACGTGAGGCACAATTTATAGCAAGCTACACCTAGAGCTCCCTGATTCCTTATCCACACACTGAATAATCCTCTGACATTCTCTTGCATAGATCTTGCTCTGGTTCAGGGAGCTTTGGCTGGGAGTGGAGGACGCTGCAATCTTTTGTTTTAGAGGTCAGGACCCTAACCACTAGGCCATCGAAGAGGCAACAATTTCCTTTGGCTCATTGCACCCTTAACTTTGCAGTCTGTTCCTCCACTATTCTTCACTCATGCCTTTGGACCAGATGTGACCCCCCCGCATGTTAATTAGATGTAAGCTCACTCGTATGAGCCCCCTCTCCTATGCCTTGCTATCCAAACTTAAAAGTCACCTACTAGGTTCCTTCTTGTGCTCCATCACACTGCACCCCCCACCATGTTGTGCCCATATAGACTGATTCACTCCCTGCTGCTGCTGTTGGTAGGTGATGTAGGGAGCAACCCGAGGCCATTAACCCACTGTAGACCACACTGTTGCTGTATGGTCCACCTCCACTGGGTTGAAAGGTGCCCACATAAACCTCTGCATCCTCCAGTCTAAATTTATATACCTTGAGCCCTGGGTAGACCTCTACAAACCACATGTCCTTGGTATAACTGAAACGTGGCGAGGTGAGATGATGGCATTGTACAAAATGCTAGTAAGGCTTTACCTAGAACACTGTGTGCAATTTTGGAGACTGCACCTTTGAAAGACTATTAACAGGCAGTGAACTGTCCAAAGAAGGGTGAATAAGATGTTATATTGCATGCAATACAAAACTTATGATGAAAGATTAAGGGACATCAATATGTACTAGGTGGAAGAGCAAAGGGAGGCATGATAGAAACTTTCAAGTACAGTAGTGGCATTTGCAAGATGCTTGTGGGAAAGACATATTCCAATATGAGAGATGTTCAAGAACGAGGAAGAATGATATGAAATTGGAAGGTGGCAGGCTGATGGCAAATGAGAGGACTGTTATCTTCATAGATAGGAGGGAGGACATGTTCAATAGTCTGCCACAGTATGTTGCGGGGTCGAGTACAGTAGACGGTTTTAAACATGCATGTGACAGGCACAAGGGTACATTAGAAGAGGGAAAGAGGGGTGTACAATCACTGACTAGGTAGGTTCAGTAGCCACAAAGTAGTGCAGGGCTTTCAAACTGACTGGATGGGCCTTGCAGCCCTCATAAACAGATGGTTACTGTGTTTATATGTTGTAAGTGTCTGATTGCTGGGTATCCAAAACATGCTCATTTCATGGAATCAGCTTGTTCAGTTAGGAGGGGTAAGGGGGAATGGCTCATAGACAAATGTTCTCAGCACTTGACTATTGGTCTAAAGAACTGCCTGTGCATAATTCCGGGTGTTCTGAAATAGGCTCCATACCAAGAATCAGCCAGGGATGCGAGGGGAAGGGAAAGAAAGGGTCCTGTGTGTTATCAATCCAGTCACACCAACGGTGCATTAGCAGAGTACAATTGTGGCACAGAGGGTAAGTGGCAAGCTGGAGATCATATGAAGAAGTATTACTAGCAAGAGCGGAAAGGTAATAATACAACTGTATAAAACTATAGTGAGTTCTCACCAACAGCACTGTTTACAGCTCTAGGCCTCAGATGCTGCCCTATCTACAGGTACCTCTCTTGATTGATAAAGGAACAACCTGACTGCTAGCCAAGTTTGCCATGTTTCAAGGGGCTTTCACCACCACCCAGATGCCATCCTGTCCACAACATAAACCTCATAGGATGACCAGGAGAAGTGGTTGGATCATGGTGGGATCAGGGAGAGAAAGTGAGGCGGTTCTTAGGCTCATCCCCCAATCAATCCAGCTAGCTAACTCCTACACTGTGTTGAAGGGGAGGGTTCTCACCACAGGTGTATCTGTAGCAGAGACCATGGAGGATGTGTGGGTCCTCAGTGATGGAGCCCAATGGAAGGGGAGTAGAGAACCCCAGTGGATGAGGAGGAAGATTATACTTGTGGGAGACTCAATTGTCCATGATGCTGCATTAGAGCAACTTAGCAGGAAGGTCAGGGAGGTCAAGTGCATACCATTAACCATGGCATGGGGATGGGAAGTGGATCAATAGGATTGTATGGATAATAGATATGTGGGAGGAAATGGATATCATCAACAACCTGGGTATGAATCATGTAGCGGGAGACAGGGTTGAGTTAGTCAGTATACAGGCCAATTTAAGGAAGCTGGGAAGAAGCCTGAAGCAGGTAGCTCACTCCATCTACTTCTTGGAGGTTCTCCCTGTCCACAGCAGGGGGGGGGATGTGAGGACACTTCTCATCTGTAAATTCAACTCAGGTTTGAAGAAATGGTGTGGAAGGGAGGGGTTTGGCTTCATGGGGGACAGGGGCACAACCAGGATGGATGTGAGCCTGGGTAAGCAATGAGACATATCTATTTGTTGGTGGTACTGAGATCCCCACTCACACACAGACATAATTCCTAATAGCATTTAAACTTGCCCTGCAATGAGCAGGGTGCATGGTTGCGTGCGCAGAGACATGCGCTTCTGCGTATGTCTGCTGTGTCCACTGGGGACACTGGGGCCTGTGTAACAGAAGAAAACCATCCAAAAATCTAATCAGTGAGGTATGCATTAGTAAATTAATGGATTTAGGTGGTTATATTTTGTATCTTGTTCAGATGGCTAAAAAATGTCTAAAAACAAAGTTAAGCGGAGTAAAGCCAAGAAAAAGATACATATATGGTGTAGTATGTTTACAGAGGAGCCTCCTTGCCCTGATTTTATATGTGGTAAATGTTTAAAAATTTAAACTCTACAGACCAAAATTGCTCGGTTAAATCAACACCTAGAAACCCATAGAGAAATTAACCTCCTAGAAAACTTTATAGACAAAGCTATGTCAAATGCAATTAACTTGTCTGATTTAACCGATACTTACAAAAACAATGAAGCTGAGGTGAATATACCATCTATTGCCACAGAACCCTTACAATTTACGTCACCGCTGCCCCTGCATAATAAATTTGACGCACTTAAGGACGATATTAGGAGCCAAGGGTATCCGGTTGAGATAATTATACCAACCACAAAAGTACAAATCCATCCTACAGCCCCAGTTAGTAATTTGTCAACCAATAAATCTTTCCCTAATCAACCTTCCAGCACTAGGGACATAGTGGTAATCAGAGATTCCATTCTTAGAAGGGTTGATTCTGTAGTCTGTCAAGGGAGGAAGGCTAACATAACAGTTAGTACACTCCCAGGGACCCGTGTGAAGGATGTCTCTAGACTTCTGGATGGCCTCTAGAAAAACACTACAGAACCAGTTGTCCTTCTACATATAAGTAGTAACGATTTACCTACTGATAATTAGTTGGACATACAAACAGATTTTATTAACATTGTGGATCGGATAAAGCAAATTAAAGGTGAAGTAATTATTTCTGGGGTTTTACCTACAAGTGGAATGAATTCATATGAAAATAGGTCCATCCTAACTCTTAACACCTGGCTGAGACAAATGTGTCTGCAAGAAAACATAGGTTACATGGATAATTCAGCCACCTTCTCTAATAAAACATGTTTTAAAAATGATGGCTTGCATTTAAATCACATTGGTACTTGAGTTTTTGGAAAAAAAATGAAGTATTAAAATTTCATTTAAACTAGGAACTGGGGCAGGAGGGGTAGAATTAATCCACAGTAAAACATGCCAAAAACACTTAAATAAATGGAATGGTCTATTGACTAACGCTAGGAGTTTAGTTAGCAAATTCGATGAATTTAAACTTTTGCTGGTCACTCATGATATTCACCTAGCATTCATTACGGAGACATGGGGTACTGATAATGATGCATGGGGAAAAATATACCAGGTTACAAAGTATTTATTAAAAATAGGAAATATAAAAAAGGAGGAGGGGCTAGCTATTTATATTCACAATTCAATAAAAGCTGAGGAAATTACTGATGGTGCTGAAGAACTAAAAGCACTCTGGATCAAAATGTATCCCCTGGCAGGTCCCTCAATAAGACTAGGCTTAGTTTATTGGCCACCTTCTATACCATTAGAAAAAGACATAAAACTGATTAAGTTTATCAGTGATCTAAATCCATCCGAAAACGTATTGATTTTGGGTGACTTTAATTTGCCCAACATTGATTGGACAAAACTAACTGGGCCTAGTAAAAGTGATAATGCTTATATTGATGTATCAGTGCAACTCAGCCTTGAACAAATGGTCACTCATGCTACTAGACTAGATGAAACACTGGACATTATACTTTCCAACATGGGAAATAGATTGGCTAATGTTCGTACTATGGCACCAGTGGGTAATAGCGATCATGTGTGTGTCAAATTTGAAATTTTGGGACAAATTGTACAGATAGGGACAGGAATTACTAATAAATTGAATATTAGAAAAGCTAAATTTGATATTATTAAGAAAAATATGGCCACCTGGGATTGGGAAACGGAGTTCTTAGGCCACTCAGTGGAAGAGAAGTGGAGCCTACTGACTTCTAAAGTAAAAAGGGAGGCAGCCAAAAATATACCCAGTGTACAGAAATATACTAACAAAAAAACAACCCCTAGATATATGAAGCCCCATATCAAAAAGTTAATTAATAGAAAGAATAAATTGTTTAAACGTATAAAACATGGTAATCATCATATAATTACTGTATATAAGGTACTAATTAGGAAAATTAAATCAAACATCAAGTTATCAAAAGCACAAAACAAACTAAACCTGGCCACTAGGGTGAATGACAACAAAAAAGTTTTTTTCTCACACATAAATAACTTAAGGGGTACTTCGAACTCAGCTGGCCCCTTTGGAAACAACTCTGGGGTAATTATTAGTAATGAAGAAATGGCAGACATACAAAATAGATATTTTTGCAAAGTATTTAACAGTAACTTTACTAAAATTTCTAAGGATATATTGGTACCCAAAATTGGGCAAATAATTATCAATCTAACAGTTGTAGATGAAAAACTTCAAAAGATCTCAATTAATAAATCCCCAGGGCCGGATGATATCCATCCTAAAGTTCTGCAAGAACTTGCAGACCATTTATACTTACCACTGGCACATATATTCCAGCATTCATTAGATACTGCTGAGATACCAATAGCCTGGAAGGTCGCCACAGTGGTGCCCCTCCTAAAAAATGGACTTCAGACAAAACCCAAAAATTTCAGACCAATTAGTTTGATTTCCCTTATGGGTAAACTAATGGAGAGTATTATTAAATATCACATACAGCAGCACTTGCTCACCCCAAAACTAGTGGACCGTAGCCAACATGGCTTCACCAAAACCTGGTCTTGTCAGACAAACTTATTGTCCTTCTATGAAAATGTTAGCAGAGAAATTGATAGGAGGAACCCAGTGGATGTCATATTCCTCGATTCTGCCTAGGCCTTTGACAAATTGGCACACTTTGAACTAGTTAAATCATTAATTGACATTCATCTGAGTGGTAATATTGTATGTTGGATTGTTAATTGGT
This sequence comes from Neoceratodus forsteri, assembly GCA_016271365.2. Taxonomy (NCBI): domain Eukaryota; kingdom Metazoa; phylum Chordata; order Ceratodontiformes; family Ceratodontidae; genus Neoceratodus; species Neoceratodus forsteri. Next base: position 409,142,524 of record CM057452.1, read on the forward strand.
TGGAGGAACGAAGGCAGAGAGTGGTGGTGAATGGTGTATTCTCCGAATGGGCTGAAGTCACTAGTGGGGTGCCACAGGGTTCTGTCCTGGGTCCAATCCTTTTTAATATATACATTGCTACACTACAACTAGACTCACCCAATATTTGGCTGGCAAAATTTGCTGATGATTGTCGCCTGGGCTCAGTGGTTACCAAGTTAGAAAGTTCCATAGCACTACAAAACGCTTGAGACTATATTTTCTTATGGACTGAGCATAATAAACTAACTCTGAATATTAGCAAGTGTAAAATCATGCATCTAGGACTTCACAATAAACAACATAAGTATTTTCTAAATAATCAACCTTTGTTAGTAACACTCCAAGAAAAAGACCTTGGTATAACTATTAGCCCTGATCTTAAATTTGACTTACATTGTAGGGAACAAGTGAAGAAGGCCAACAACATATTGAACTGTATTTTTAGGCATATAGTCAGTCAGGCTAAGGAGGTCATATTGCCTCTGTATGTTGCATTGGTTAGGCCCCACCTGGAGTATTGTGTCCAGATCTGGTCCCCATACAATAAGCAAGACATACGAAGTGTTGAGGCAGTCCAATGTAGAATAACCAGGTACATCTCTGGATTAAAAGTGAAACCATATCAGAAAAGATTAAAAATACTTAGTCATTATTCCCTAGAATACAGAAGGCACAGAGGTGACCTGTGCATGTTATTTAGATCATTGGATGATAGTACTCTCAGAATTGAGCTTGGATTAGTATTCAATCAAAGTAGAGTCAGTAGTAGGAAATATTCCAAGCAATTATATCTGGACAAATGGAATCTACTACTCAGAAAAAACTGGTTTAGTAACAGGGTTATCAAAGCTTGGAATACTCTACCAGAGGAAGTAATTGCAAGCAAAGACATGTATGCTTTCAAACACAACTTAGATATGGCAGTGAGTAAAGAGACCAAATTTGGGGGTCAGCTCTAAATTCAAACCAGGACTATTAACTATAAATGGCAAGCAGTAAGAACGAAAGTCTATTTTAAGCTTGAAACATCTATGAAATCTATAGTGAAGTAAGAGGTCACAGGCAGAGTGCCTTCAGCCTCTGGGTGCGTTAGTATCTCAGTACTACAAACTCCAAGCCATGTAACATGTCTTATTGCTTATTCAAATCTATGCATTATTCAAGTAGTAGAATTCAACCCCCTCCGACCCCCCACACACACACACACACACACACACACACACACACTGAATGACAGCGTGGAATCATAAGTTTCTAGTTTATGTATTGTTCCATTGGCATTCGCACACAAAAAACACACACAGACCTCAAGTAGGGTCGAGCCTCAATTTTATATTTTTGCAGATAAGGAGCAGGGCGTTCTCTGGCAAAGTGGTAGAGGTAGGATGGGGGATATTTTCATGGTCATCAAATAAACACCAACCATGGACACTCTGAAAAGTTATTGATTTTAATATTTTGTGTATGTGTGTACTGGTGGCTCATGAGTATAAATAACATTAAATTACTTGCTGACTTCATTTAATGGACTACCTTTTTTGGGTCTGGTTGAGTTTTTAAATATATGAGTAAAGACTGCAATCATGTATGTGATGGAATTTAGGGATTGACTTCCTTATGAATTCTATGAGTTATCCTGGTTGTAAAGGACTCGTTGTTAGCCATTTGTGGAACTTGCATACTGACAAGGCTGCGTTAGTCACCAGCACGGTGGTGGTGGTGGTGGGGGGGGTGCGAGAAGGAGGTCATACTGATGGGGAGAGGGGGCTGCCGCACTATGTGTCTGTAATTTATCCCCTGACATGGAACCTTTGTAAAAGAGCCATGGCTCAAATGTAATTTCTGAATCTATAAACAAATAAATAAAACTAGGTCAACTAGGATCTGCAGCTTATCCATTAGGTAGGGAAATGAGCAGACTAGGTGGGCCAAGCGGTCCTTATCTGCCATCAGATTCTATGTTTCTATGTAAAATACTCACAGCAACACCGAAGGAAGTTGCAGCAGTCATGGGTCGATTACCTAGTACTGTGTCCAACTCGGTATAGTAAGGAAAGTTGGATCTGCCTGATACACTTTTTCCTAGCAGCCTTTTTGCTTTGTAATATGCAGCCCTGAGTGCTTTCCACTTCCACCTCAGTTGTGACTCTGTCCTAATAAAACCAGCCTCAGATAACCTTTCTGCAGCTGTTTTCAAAAGCTTGTTGTGTCTCCGTCTCCTGCCATTTAATTCTGTCATAATGTTTAAATCTTTAAGAATCTTGATAAATACCAATGTTTCCCTCTCCCACCATGCCCACTCCTCAAGTTCACTCATGTTGAGAGGATTATCGTTCCTCCCGTTGACAATACTTTTTAAATTGCAGCCAACAGTACCTGAGTGAAGATTATCAGATGACGAGTCTTACCCATGGTGCAGTAGAAACAGGTACAAGACAACATACAAGTTACAACATACAACAGCAAGTGCAAGACATTGATTCTAGCACTGAACAGATCTACAAGGAAGGCGAAACGGTAACTGGTGCATGTATTCGGTGCACCTAGATTGATTCCAGTATTGATGCAAAAAACCTAGATGTTGGTATTTACATGCGGGCTCAGAATCGGTTATAAGGCAATCAATTACAGTATAACCGATCCCATGCCCGCATGTAAATACAGTAAATGGCTCTTTTACAAAAAGGAAAAAAGGTGAAAAAGTAACTTTAAATTATGTTTTTCTCTGACTTTTTTTGAAAGCGTAGGTTTAATAAATAAATAAAAAATATCCCTACTTTTTGGTTTGGTCTGTAGGTGGTGCTGTTGCAAAATGCCTGTCTGTTTAGACTCTCTGCTGTCTCAATCCCCCCCAATACACATACACACTTTCTGCACTGTCATGTGGTGTGTACCTGGTAAATTCTTTGCCCAGTCACCTGGTCTAAGTGCATGTATGCTTCCGTTTTTTTAAGAAGAAAATGGTAATTTAATCTTTGGGTTCATTTCGTGCCACTGCCATGGACAGATGAGAGAGTGAGGTGTGTCGTGCTGAATCACACTGCAGATGGGACGGGGGGCAGGACAGAAATGTGAATACCAACCCAGTCAATAGAGGTGATTTCTAAACCAAAAAAGATACATTTAGACAGTATGTGTCATTTTTTCCTTGAAGCTGTCAATAGTGGAAAGTACGGTGCAGTTTAAAAGTGCACACAGTAACCTGATCACGCTGCTGATGGGGGAAGGGATTCAGAAGCTGCTTGGAGATATGTCTTCGTCTAGTTATGTTTTATTTCCCTGTTCATGAAATCGGGTGCTATTAGGACACTCATGGTTTGGGGAATATGTAGCCAGGACAGCACTTTTATGATGTTTATTGCCAGCATTTTGTCCCTGATGTGAGCAGCTTCAGCCACTACTTGAGTGTGGCCAGTAGTTACGGTCTCCGTGGTTCACTCAAGCCGCTCTGTTTGGGAAGAAAAAATGTCTGAACTGTGCAATTTCCCCTGAGTGCCGAAGTGAGGGAGGTGTTTGGTGTTGGGGGGGTGGTTAGACTGTGACGGCTTGGCAGTTTGAAGCTGCGTCGTACTGCAGTTGGTAGGTGAAGATGTTGAGAGCAGCAGCAACTTCTGGTGTCGTAGCATGATTTCTCGGGGTGTCATCAGGTCATTTGTGTGCCTGGACTTCATACAGTGATGTTATTGTCTAATAACATCACTGTCCCAGGCACATACTGACCAATCAGAGAAGAGAAAATGTTCTTGCCATTGTATAATCATTATTATCAGCCATAACTCCAAAGGGAGTCAGGACATAATACAATGTGTTGTGATTGCTTGTCTCTTGTTTTGTGCTATTTTTCTAGTTTCATTTCTGCTAGGGAAGATTCATACTGAAGTTCTCTGGGATGGACTAGAGGTCTGGCATTTAGCCAGTCCCAAATTTCATTGGACTGTGCATCATCCTACAGGATGGACAAGGGATATCCTACTGGCATGGAATGCAGAGTATTATAAAGGGGGCTCATCTAATCGCCTTTACCAAGTGAGTAAATACCAGTTCTGTTTATCTCCTTCTCTTTAATTCCAAGGATTAGTCATGCAGAAAGTATGCCTCTACAAATTTCAGATCATTCACCTTTATTTTTGGAATTTATAGTCAGGTGCCCAGCAACTAAGACTGAAAAAATGAACATTCCCAACAAATCTTTCAAATAACCTAACATGTGACATGTACTGTATGTACACCAAGGAACAATGGCACTTATTTATGTCCGTATATAAATCACGGGAGACTATATCTGCACTTTTATGGGAAACTTGTCAAGCCTTTATGAGAGGGTCAGCTATTTATTTTACTGCCACCACCAGAAATAAGGGGAAAAAGGAAGTTGGATAAGGTTGAGAAGAAGAAGAATCAACATTTATATAGCACTTTTCATACATCCAAAGCGCTTGCAATGCTAGACTGGTAGCGAAGTGACTGAATGTGTGGTGGCAGCCATATCACACATCATCACCCACACCCTTGATAATTGCATGAACCAGTTTATGGGAAGAGGAATGTTGGCCAGGACACCAGGAATGTTCCCCACTCTTTGCGAAGAGTGCCCTGTGTTCTTTTACTTCCACCTGGACACACCTCAGTTTAATGTCTCATGCGAAGAACAGCGCACCCCAGCAGTACAGCACCCCCCAATACTGCACTCAGATGCCAGCGATTTTTAGGTGCAAGTCCAATCCCGGTGTGGGACGAGAACCCACGACCTTCTGGTCCAGAGCCAGATGTGCCTCCAACTGAGCCACGCTGACACTGAGAAAACTGTCATAGCTGGCATTCCAAGTGCAGACTAATGATTGCGTGAGCTCATGGCAACCAGGGAGAGGCCACATTCCTTGCTAGATGATCAGGTCTCGCAAAGATGGAAATTTATGAGAGTTAAAATTTATGAGCAAGGAAATAAACTGGTGGAGGTCACACTAACTCAATAATCTGTTACTACTGTTTCAGTAACTTGAATGAACAAATGCAATGAACAGTCGGCAGACAACTGAGTATACAGTTTTCCTTTAGAGGAACAATAGGTTACTAACGTAATGTATTAGAGGCAAGCTGTAGGTAGGTAGGTAGGTAGTAGTGGTTTGGGTTCTGACCCCTAGTATTTGAGTTTGTTTTCTGGTTTGGTCTCCCTGGCTTCCTGGCTCTTCTAGTAAGTAAGTAAATTTTTATTTATACTGGGCCCAATCCTGGAGGCTGTTCTGCAAGGAGTTTTTTTTTTGTAAGTGGCCCATGCTGTCTGTTCCCAGCACCAAGGCCACACTGCCACATTTCCTAACCCACCTAGCTGTGTAGCTCCTACCCCCCCCCCCCAAAAAAATCCCAAGACCCTCTGGGGTCCAGACCCATGGGCAGGGAGAGGGTCTCAAGTTCCATTTCGAAGCTTATTTTAGAATGACATGTTCTGCAGTCACACAGGTTGCTCTAATCACTGATTGTTAACTGCCCATGTTTACTTACTATAGAAATAAAACCTACTACTGCTTTCACAGAAGAATCCATTAAGAATTTTTTTTAATTGTGCTTAATTAGAAAATAGTTCTTTGGTGTTTCCCATAATATTACGTATTCTGTAGTAGACATCTGATGTAAAAGCAGATCAGAAAAGTCTGTGGAAGTAACAACATGCTCTTCCCCAGCAGCTCATCACTGGGTGCAACGCAAGGGGTTTCTTTCGAAACTGTGTGTTATTATTTCTTTTTTTTTTGTTAACTTTCTAGTTTTGCTTCTCTTCACCTCAGGGGCCTCTTGTTTAAATAAGCAGCCTCACAGCCCCATCCTTCCCTTCTCTGCTGTTTACCTGCCTTCTAGATATACCCCTCCAAGGGGGCGGGGCTGTGGGGAGATGATGCCTAGAGTTCCCCACCGAGCAGTGTACTGTAGTTCTGGGAGGTGGTAGACAGTCGGTTCATCAGGGCCTCTGAGTGCCTGTTTCTCTGCACACTCCTGCTAGGTTTTACCTTTCTTCCTACCCACACAGGATGCTGATGGCAATGGCTCAAAGGTGCATTCACATGCATATGGGTCCCAGTGCATGTCGGAGCCAGTTGGTGTCCACCAACCACAGATAGCTCAACCTATGCAACCACCCTCTGTGGTCAACTAGGTGGTGGTAGTGCAGTGAAGTCTACAGCTCCCCCTCCCCCCGAGGAGACTGTCCTCTGGGGATGCTTTATCCTCCTTTCCTGGTCAGCCACTGTGTTCTGTCCTGAAATTGTTTTGTCTAAAACAGCATTATTTGCTTATTATTTAAAGGGCGACATTCAGCACAAAGGACCCCCACACTCAAGTGTGGGGCTGGTCCCAATATACACGTTGTGTGCAAAAACATTTTGGTTTACTTACTGTTTACTGTAAAATAGTAGATTTTATCAGACTAATTTTTACTTCTAGGCTGACATCTTCTTTTGCTACAAATCCCAGAAGCTCCTTCAGCTGACATCAGAGCAGTAGGCAGCAGTGAGAGATCCAATAGCCTGCAGTGCATGTTAGAGTTTATAAGTTCTGGTCTTTTGTTCTCTGGTCCTACTGTACATAGCCCATGGAGAAATGCAGAGACAGAAAACATCTAACCAGAGATTATGGAAACAGAGAATTTTAAACATAGAAAAATAGAATTTTAAACATAGAAACATATAATTTGACAGCAGATAAGTACTGCCTGGCCCTCCTAGTCTGCCCATAAAACCTGTAACATGCACAACAGGCTATTTCCAATGCTGCCTACTACTCTGATGTAAGCTGCAGGAATTTGTAGTATCAGAAGATGTCAGCCTAAAAGTAAACAACATTAGTCTGATAAACCTACTATCCTACAGTAAACACTAAGTAAAGCAAAAAGGTTTTGCACACAAAGTGCACATTGGGACCAGCCCCACACTTGAGAGTGAGGGCCCTTCGTGCTGACTGTTCACCTTTAAAATAAATTGACCAGGAAAGGCATACTGAGCTTAACAGCTTGTTTCCAGGAGAGCCCTTGGGAAAAGTGTTGATACAATAATAGAATACAAGATAACTAATCTAACACTGCACAAAAAATATACCAATGTGCAAAATAATGTCAGAAAGTGTGCAAAAATTATATGTCACCAGGGTGGCGACACTATTACAGCGAAAACATTGATGCCGACAACATCAGTGTTTTCTCTGTAATAGTCTGCCCGAGACCCTGGTACTCTCTCTCCTGGTCCTGCACCCCTCCCGATCATCCAACTTGAGTTAGAATCACTAGATCAGGGGTGTGTGGGGCAGAGCTCCCTTGCCTGGGGTGTTCGAGGGCAAAGCCCCTGATGAAAACACAACTGGAGTCTCCAGTCAGATTTATGTCGACTGCAAATTGCAGTCGACATAAATCTGTCACTGTGATGGCCATCCACAACTTAGTTGTCAAACCGGCATCATAGAGCCTGCAAAAATATGTCCACCAAAGTGCAAAAATACATCAAGGGTAGAAAGTGTGCTGCAACAGCTATAAATTAAAATGTTTCCTGGTACATTTCTGGGGATGGGAGGCACATGGGACCAAACAAGGTATGGCAGTGCAAAATCAGTGTGTAAAAGTAGCAAGGAAAACTAATATGCAATTTGCAAGGGCATCATGGAACAGTGACATGTAAAAAAATGCGCAAATAGGACAACCAGCTTCCGGTATCATTCAGGATAGATCAGCAGAGACCAGAGCAAAACTAACAAATTCAGGACAGGTGAGAAGAGGAAGGAGAGGACTAAATTAGCCCAAGAAAAGGGCATAGGATTAGGGGCTAGGGGACTCAGATACGTACAGAGGACAGCAGTATACTGAGCTGGTGGGGAACAGACACATGAAGTGTGGAGCAGCTCCTGGTATTGTCTCATTGGTGATCATCATCACTGCACCATCATTACTTACAGGACTTGCAAACTTACAACCTTCTGTAGTTATTTTTTTTGTTTGTTTAGGGAAGGGGGATTTCTTAAACTACTTATTTAAACTCAATATTGTAGACTGGGTGGGGCAGATAAACCTCATAGGCAGACATTGGGTCATTAGGATTTCCAATGGAAACATTGGTGTTGTCAATGCAGATGTGTTTTCCCAAGGGGAATTACACTAGCTTTGGCCTTACATCCTTTGACAATTTGCCCAGTACATTATAAGGAAGTGACACACAGCAAACTGCTTCTGTGGTCTGATTTAAACTCCTTGCTGCAACTCCTCCTCCTCACCCAGCATCATTGCTTGACATTCAATGAATGGAACCTGATAACGCATACTCATGGGGATTTAGAAAGCAGAACTGGGAATTAAAACAAGATGAAACAGATCTAAAATGAGTGGGGGAGATCTACAATTGAACACTTATGTGGAGGTGGGGGGGGGGATAATTTAGATATGACCTGAGTTTGGGACACATGTGTCTTAAAATGTTAATGTTACGAGTTTCTTTCTTTCTTTCTTTATGTATTTATTTGAAGGGGTTTCACCAGGAAAGGCATACTGAGCTGCAATAGCTCATTTCCAGATGCATCTAGGGGGGTGGTGGAGTAAAGAATCTTTAAAATACAGAGTACCGGGGGGCGCTGATGAGCACGGTTGAGTAAGGACTCTGTTCTTTTCTCGTTCCACAAACCACCAAGAATATTAACTTTAATTATATATTTATTTTGCTCTGAAGTATAGAAAAACTGATTCTGCTTGCTTGTAAAGAGCCATGGATGACTATTTGACACCCGGATCGAGTAAAAGCTCTCGCGCTGGAAGTAAAAGTCAGTGAGAGCAACCGCCAACAGCGCAGGTTGAAAATGTAGGCCCAGTCTCACTGTCTGCAGCAGAGGTGTGCGCGGTAGGCTGGGAGGTTACACAGCAGGTGTTGGCAGCTCTGGAACCCCCGACTGACCAGCCTGGCATCTAATTTTGACTGCAAGCTCCAAGAACTTGTAGATCTGCACACATCACATGCAACAACATAGAAACATAGAACATAGAAGTTGACTGCAGATAAGGACCGCAACGCCCATCCAGTCTGCCCATTTCTTTTTCTACCTTATAAATGTGCCATCGGCCTTTGCTCTGTCAGTGGCCTATCTATTCATAGTCATTTGTATTGCTCCCTTATGCCTATCCCATGCCTGTTTGAAGCCCTGCACTGTATTCATAGCCACTACTTCTTGTGGTAAGCCATTCCATGCATCCACCACCCTTTCTGTGAAAAAGAATTTCCTCACATTCCCCCTTAATCGGCCTCCCTCTAATCTCATGCTGTGTCCTCTTGTCCTGCTATTTTTCTTATATTTAAACATGTTAGACTCTTTTACCTTGTTTATGCCCTTAAGGTGTTTGAATGCCTCGATCATATCACCTCTCTCCCTCCTTTGCTCAAGGGTATACATATTGAGCTCATTAATCTGTCCTCATATGTCTTCTGATGCAGTCCCTGCACCACTTTGGTTGCCCTTCTGGACTGCCTCAATTTTGTTAATGTCCTTGTGAGTGTGGCCTCCAATACTGCCACGCAGTACTCCAGATGGGGCCTAACCAGTGTCTTGTACAGAGATTATACCTCCCTCACGACTTGTGACACCTACTATCATCTCCTAACACCCCCTAGCCTTACCTACTGCTTTAGAGGTCTGCTTGATGAGTTTAGGTCATCAGTGATGATGATGCCCAAGTCTCTGTCTTCCTTTGTGACTGCTAGCAACTCCTCCCAGCCTATAGGTGGCTTCAGGGTTTCTCTTCCTTATGTGCAAGATTTTGCACTTCTTTGCATTAAATCCCAGTTGCCACTCTTCTGACCATTCTGCTAGTTTATCCAGATCTCTTCTCATTCTGCCCACCCCATCTGGATCATCTACTCTGTTGCAGATCTTGGTGTCATCTGCAAACAGACAAGCCTTACCCTCTAGTCCATCTGCAAGGTCACTAATGAAGACGTTGAAGAGGACTGGCCCCAGGACTGATCCCTGAGGTACCCCACTTGTGACTTGCATCTCTTCTGACTGTATACCATTTACCACCGCTCTCTGTTTTCTGCCCATCAACCAGTTTGCCACCCAGTTGACCAACTTCTGACCCACCCGAGCCTACCCAGCTTATTTATCAATCTTCTATGTGGAACAGTGTCAAAAGCTTTGCTGAAGTCAAGGTAGGCGACATCAACTGCTCCTCTTGGTCCACCACTCTGGTTACCCAGTCAAAGAAATCTATGAGATTAGTTTGACAGGACCTTCCTTTTGTAAACCCACGCTATCTTGGATCTTGTGCCCTTATGGATTCCAGGTGTTGCACTATCCTTTCCTTAAGGAGTGCCTCCATAATCTTGCCCACTACTGAGGTAAGACTGACCGGTCTGTAGTTCCCCGCCTCCTCCCTGCTACCACTCTTGTGGAGCGGGATCACATGAGCCCTTCTCCAGTCTTCTGGGACCTCTCCTGTGCTCAGAGACTCACTAAACAATTCTGCTAATGGCTCTGCTAGTTCCTCCTTTAGCTCCTAAGTACCCTGGGATGTATGCCATCAGTTCCCATTGCCTTATCCACCCTGAGCTTAGCAAGCTCTTGTAAGACCTTTCTTTTGTGAAGGAGTAGTGCTCACCTCCCTCCCCCCTGTGTCCATGATGCTGAGCTGTGGGCCCTGCCCTACCTTCTCTTCAGTAAATACTGAGCAAAAGTATCTATTTAGGATAGATGCCTTTACAGGGTCCTCCTCCTCCTCACATGCTCCCTTTTCTCCATTAAGTTTAGCAATACTCCCTCTGGACTTTCTCCTTTCACTAATGTATCTATAGAAAGTCTTGTCACCTTCTTTTACTGTTCGTGCTAGTGTTTCCTCAGTTTGGGACTTTGCCTGCCTTATTGCCTTACCTGCTTCCCTTAGGGCAGTTTGGTATGCCTCCCTATCTTCATCCTGCTGTGTTCCCTTATATTTCCTGAAGGCCAGCCTTTTGGCTCTGACCTTTTCTGCTACTGTATTTGAGAACCAAAGTGGTTTCCTTCTTCTTTTGCACTTCCTTTTCTGTCTAACACAATGGGATGCTGCTTCAAGTATTGCATCCTTAATGCTTGACCCTTCTGTACCCCTCACCTGTGTTTCTTTTTCCAGGGCTAGCTTAACTCTGTTGGCCATCTTATCAAAGTCAGCCCTCTGAAGTCCCATATTTTTGCCTTGGAATGGGATGATTTAGATGTAGTAGCCAAATTGAACCATACCATGTGATGGTCACTGGCCCCAGGTGACCTTCTACCTAGAGATCTGTGATCCCTTCTTTGTTAGTCAGTACTAGATCTAGGATAGCCCTGTCTCTTGTGGGTTGCTGTACCAGTTGTTTGAGGCCCTCCTCTGCAGGAACCACTATAAGTCTAGTTCTGGCAGATGTTCCTGCTGGTATTGACCAATCTGTATCCGGCATGTTGAAGTCTCCCATTATCAGAACCTCCCTTTAGCTGTCATGTTTTGTATATCTTCTAACAGTAATGTGTCTATGTCCTCCCCCTGGTCTGGGGGCCTGTAGACAACCCAGTTCTTATGGCTGTCCCATTTCCTGTTTCCAGGGTGACCCACAGTTCTTCTGGCTCCTTATGTGTATTCTGAATTTCTGTAGCTTTGATATTTTCATTAACATACAGGGCCACTCCTCCCCCCCTTTTGCACCTCGGTCTCTTCTGAACAATACATAGCCAGGTACTGAAGTCTCCCAAGTGTGGTTACTGGTAAACCACGTCTCACTAATTGCTACTATGTCCAGTTTAGCCTCTGACATTATTGCCTGCAGGTCTGGGATCTTATTTCCAAGGCTGTGAGCATTTGTGTACATGATTTTCCATTGGCCAGATTTTGGTGTGTTAGTTGTTGGGTGAAGTTTGGCATTACCCTGTGTGTCATATGGGAGACAAACCTTTTTCTTACCTGGTGATGCAAATGAACGGCAAATATGCTGAATTCCTGTTTGACCACTAGCTGAGGGGGGAGGGGTGTTCTTCCCATTCGACGTATGGGGTGCTGCACCCCTCTCCCCATTTGCTAGTTTAAATATTCTGCAAAGACGTCAAACTTCTGCCCCAATGCACTGACTCCCTCTTTAGTCAGATGCAGTCCATCAAATTTAAAGAACTTTGACTCCCAGAACTGTTGCCAGTTCCCTACAAATCTGTGTCCTTTTTCCTGGCACCAGCCCTTGAGCCACGTGTTTAGCTCCCCTATCTCCCTTCTCTGACCTTCCGTCCATCTGCTCCCCTCTCCCAGACTGGCAGGATCTCAGAGAAGGAGATGCTAGACGAAATAGATGATAGTTTGTCACCCAGCCTAGTCAGGTGTTCCTTGGTCTCCACAACTGACCGGCTGGCGAGATCGTAGTCCCTATGTGTACTAGGACATCAATGTTTCTCCTGCTTTGTGAACAATTTTTGCAATGCGGTCAGTGTCTCTCCATGCTCATGTACCTGGGAGACATCTGACCATCACCCCTGGCTGGAGATGGGTATCAACTCCCCGAATCATGGAGTCTCCTATGATCAGAAGTTTTTTGGATTTCCTTTGTGCTTGTTTTGTTTTGGTTCCTGATTTGGGTGAGTTTTGTTGTGCTAGCTCCTGTGCCACAGTGTCCTGCTCTGCAGTGTCTTCTGCCTCTTTATTTGATTTCAGAGATAGAGGCAGATACCTGTTTGTAGTGTTTATATGGTTTTGGAGGTAATGTGTTAGAGAGCAGAGTGATGGGGCACCTGATTGCTCCTCCTAACCACCTGCCAACCTCCTGGACCAACTACCCTCTGCGGTCAAGTTTTCTGTTGGATGCTGGGGAAAGTCGGTGGTGGTTCTTATAATGTATTTCCTCTTCAGTATGAAATTTGAGGCGTGCAATCTCTGCCCATGCTGCCCGGAGCTGAGCCCTAAGATCTCCAAAGGCCCAGCATGTAGGACAGTGTCCTAAATCCTGTAAGACTGTCCTTCTGAAAATTGTTCCACAGTACCTGCAGTTAATGAAATCCATTTCAAATAAGTTGCTGGGTTTGTAACCTAGTCAGAGTAATTAGAAGGAAAAAAAAAAAGGAAAAAATGCAAGTAATGGTTTAATTGTGCTTTGTTTAACTTGTTATAACAAGTTAAATTACTAGTGCCCCTGTAAATGAGATCACCTTGTGGAGGCCCCACTGATCCGCCCTTCCTGCTCTGCCACAGGAAATGTCACAACTGTGGTGCCCCTATAAAGGAGTGTGGCGTGGGGTGGTTGGGGATGGGGTGGGTGGCTGGCCCTTCCCTGCCTAAAAAGAAGAACCACGGACAAAAGAACAAGGAGGTAAGAGCAGAAACAATCAGTCAACAACAAATGCAGTAACCTGAAAGCTTATCCTAATGTTAGATAAAACTGTAAAACCTGTAAAGCACCACCTGTAATAATTTCAGAGAAGATATCGCTGTAAGAAACACTTTGCTCCAGAGAAAAATAAAGCAGTAACAGAAGATATACCTTACAAAAGACAATTTGAATCAGAAGATTACAGGAGTAATCTGTTAGCACACACCTGTAGGCACACCTTGTAATAATGCAGAAGAAGGTATACCAGCAACAACAATTTGAATCAGAGAAAAAATAAAGCAGTGAAATGTTAGCAACAAACAGTAGCAATCCCTGATAGTAAAAAATAAAAACACCACCACACAGTAAATCTGCTTAGCCAAATTAAGTCTTAATCCTTTTGCCTTGCTCTGGTAAGTTTCTCTACTCTGCCTTTCAAGCAGTCTTAGAAGGAAAGAGCTCAGGTGAAGCTAGGTGCCTTGGCCAGCAAACAAGGCTTACAGAGATGGAGCAATGCATTTCAGATGTCGAGGATGCTATGGCCCTGGTCCCTGAGCAAATCGCTGCCCTACAAAAAGAGCTGGCAGATTTTAAGGACCAGTTTGACTATCAAGAGAACTACCAGCAGTGTTTAAACTTGCGCCTTTGGTGGTTGCCAGAGGGACTCGAGGGCAATGATGTCCTAGAGTTTTGTGCAAGGACCCTGCCTGAGATCCTGGGCTTATCTCCCAAAAACAGAAAAATGAAGCTCGAGAGAGCCCACCAAGCAGTGATCCACAAACCACCACCAGACCAGCCACCATGACAAATAATTATGCAGTTTCATCGCTTTCAAGATAGAGAGCTGGTACTGAAAGCTTATAGAGCTATGTCTGCCTTACAATATAAAGGACACAAGCTTACCCTTTTCCAGGATTACTCTGCCCGACTGTTGAAGAAGTGCCGTGCTTTTAATTTGGTTATGGCACAGCTGTGAGAGGCCCAGCTTGAATACTTCATGTTGTGCCCTGCCACCCTCAAAATCAAACACGAAGGGGCCACTTACTCCTTTTGGGAAGTGCAGAAAGTGGAGGTTCTTGTCACAGAATTAAAGAAGAAAATGGGGTGAGCTATTCGGAGCTACGACAGAATGTAGGCTTTTGCTGTTCACTTCAGCTTCTATTTGAAAATGGGCTGCATATGGCATTAGGCTTCAAGGTACTGGTTTTTGACTTTATTTGCTGGGATTACATGCCCAGGAATGCCACCATGACTCTGCAATGGAAGGCTGTCTCTTTCTTTTTTTTGGTCTTGGCCTGGGAAGAGGAACTGATTTCTGTTCCAATTTAAAATATGATTTCCTCTGACTGATCATGTGTGGCCTGACTCTCCTAATTATCATGTTGGAAGGGTGGTGTCTGACTACTCTCTCCCTCCGCTGATAAGGTCTCGAAGTCCCGGATTTGTGGAGACATCCTAACATTTGGTGTTTATTAAAATCGAGTTCTCCCAGTTGGTTGCGTTTGCATAAGAACTTGTCGGTACGAGGGAAACATTTGGAACTGGGGATGTCTGGGACCTCGGGATGTTGAAACTTGGGAGGATAAGTGGGTGGGAAGGTGCCAGACGGGGGGAGTAGGCCCACACAGAGGCCTTGCTGGGAGAAAGGGAAAATGTGAAACAGAGGGACCACTCAAAACCACTTCATATGGGGAAAAGCGAAATATGTGATGTTGTTCTTGGCGGGGGACGCATTCTTACTATATGATGGGGAGGGTGTGTAAAATTTTTTGCTGTAAGCAATTCTGGTTACAAATGGGGGGGTACTTACTATAATATTGTTTAAAAAGGGATAGGAGGGGGTGAAATGTATATAGTTTATATGTATTGTTTGTTATACTGTTATATGTTGAGTTCAAGATCCAAACATGAATGTAGAAGGCTAAACACATATGTTGATGTGTTGAAGGGGACTTGGAAGTGGGATGAGTGATTATTGGTGGGCGGATGGCACAAGCATCATGGCTAACCCCACAGGATTAACTATAGCATCATGGAATGTCAGGGGAATTTCTTTCCCTGTTAAGTGCACCATGTTGCTGACTGCTCTTAAGCACCAGAATGTGAATGTTGCACTACTACAGGAGACTCACCTCACCAATAAGGAACGTGCAAAATTAAAAAAGAGCTGAGTGGGGGAATGTTATGCGGCATCATTTTCTTCTCATAAGTGTGGCGTGGTGGTCCTCCTCCATAAACGTTTACCATTTATGGCTAGCAGGGTAGTGACTGATCCTGAGAATGGCCGCTATGTATTTGTAGTGGGGAAATGCTGGGAGAAAAATTTACATTTGGGAGTTTATATGCCCCTGCACTGCATAACCCCAAGTTTTATAAATCCCTTGTGACACTGCTGGTGGCAGAGCAGTTCCCAGGGTTGATTCTTGGTGGAGATTTAAATTGTTTAATGAATCCTGCATTGGATCACTCAGAGGGGAAGGGGACATGCGGGGGACTATACAAGCCTGGGAAGCAGGAATGGCTGATCTAGACCTCATTGACGTCTGGAGAATGGCTAATCCCAGTGTAAAAGAAGTACATGTTTTTCTCCCACCCTCATAAAACATGGTCGAGGCTGGATTATATTTACATCCCAAAGACCTGATATTTTTGGCTTCTCCAGACAGGACATGGTCCTATTCATATTTACATAGAAACATAGAAGTTGACGGCAGATAAGGACCGCAAGGCCCATCCAGTCTGCCCATTTCTTTTTCTACCTCATAAATGTGCCATCGGCCTTTGCTCTGTCAGTGACCTATCTATTCATAGTCATTTGTATTGCTCCCTTATGCCTATCCCATGCCTGTTTGAAGCCCTGCACTGTATTCATAGCCACCACTTCTTGTGGTAAGCCATTCCATGCATCCACCCTTTCTGTGAAAAAGAATTTCCTCATATTCCCCTTAATCGGCCTCCCTCTAATCTCATGCTGTGTCCTCTTGTCCTGCTATTTTCTTACATTTAAACATGTTAGACTCTTTCACCTTGTTTATGCCCTTAAGGTGTTTAAATGTCTCGATCATATCACCTCTCTCCCTCCTTTGCTCAAGGGTATACATATTGAGCTCGTTAATCTGTCCTCATATGTCTTCTGATGCAGTCCCTGCACCATTTTGGTTGCCCTTCTCTGGACTGCCTCAATTTGGTTAATGTCCTTGTGAAGGTGTGGCCTCCAATACTGCACGCAGTACTCCAGATGGGGCCTAACCAATGTCTTGTACAGAGGGATTATTACCTCCCTCTTACGACTTGTGATACCCCTACTAATACACCCTAACACCCCCCTAGCCTTACCTACTGCTTGATATTTCTGATCATGCTATGGTGCTTGTGTCTCTAACGATGCGGGAAATGGAACCCGTCCCTCCAGCATGGCGATTTCCCAACTACTTTTTAGGAAACAAGAAGTTTATGGACTACCTGCAAGACCAGTGGAAACATTATGTGCAGACCAATCTGGAGACGACTCCCACAAAGGCTGTATTCTGGGATGCAGGGAAAGCGTATATGAGAGGTTCAATTATCAGCTATATGGCACAGCACAAGCAACAGATAAGAGAGAGGTGGAAAAACCTGGAACAACATATTGGGGTGCTGGAGAGACGGGTTGCACTGGGAGAGGGAGGAGAGGCTGCCCCCAGATTATTGACAGTGACAAGGGAAGCCTTAAATAACTTGCTATTAAGAAAGGCACAGAAAACATGTTTATTTGTGTGCAAACATTTTTATGAGTGGGGGAATAAGCCCAGTACTATGTTGGTGAATCTAATTAGTGATAAAAGGAGTGCACACCTCATTGCGGCTATCAAAGACACAGATGGCCAATGTGGAAGGGACAACAAGTTTATAAGGGATAGATTTAAATGCGTCTATGAGTAGCTCTACCAGATGGAGATGGGGGATGTGCAGGCTAATATGCACTCCTTCTTGGATGGAGTGAGGCTGCCTAAATTATTCACTTCCTAACAAAAATGGCTTAATGCTAAAATTACAGATGAAGAAATCGTTAAAGCCATTACTGGGTTAAAGAGAGGTGAAGCCAGTGGCCCGGATGACTTCTCTACAGAAAACTATAAGGCTATGATGCCGCATCTGGTTAAGCATCTAGGGGTGGTACTTGAAGAAGCCAGGGAGGAGAAAGGTTTATTACCTCAGACATGGAAAGATGCAATTATTTGTTTGATACCAAAGGAGGGTAAAGATTTACTTGATTGTGCATCATTTAGACTGATATCCTTATTAAATTGTGATTCTAAAATTATTATTAAAGTGTTGGCAAACCGTTTGGATAAGCTTTTGTCAGGACTGATTCACTCAGATCAAACTGGGTTCATACAGAACAGGTACTCTTACAATAATATGAGAACTCTCTTGAATGTAATTTGGGGAGCCTCGAATGGGTACGAACCAGTACATATTTTATCTATGGATGCTGAAAAAGCATTTGATCGGATCGAGTGGCCATATTTAATGGAGGATCTGACCCGATTTGGTCTGGGTGAGGAGTTTGTGGGACTGATTCGCTTAATATGTAGTGCGCCTATGGCCAGAGTACTACTTCACGGAGCTCTCACAGATAGATTCCAGCTATGAAAGGGAACCAGACAGGAATGCCCCTTATCGCCCCTTATTTTTGCACTGGCCCTGGATCCCCTAGCCAATGCAATAAGGGAACACCCTGGGATACGTGGGGGTCAATTGGGAAGAGCATGCAAACTTTGTCTGTATGCTGATGACATGCTCTTGTATGTTACTAAACTGGATCATTCCATGCCACCACTACTTCACCTCATAGATTGCTTTTCTAAATTCTCAGGATATAAACTAAATTTAACTAAGTCAGAAGAACTCAGAATAGGAGAGAAGGGGGCCGAGGAGGAAGAAGAGACTAGAGACTAGGGATTTCAGCCAGTCGGTAACTCCTTTGTCTACCTGGGTATTAGAGTTGGGAGAACTTTGAAATCCGTATATGAATTAAATTATACCCCCTTATTGTATACAATTATTATAGACCTTGAGAGGTGGGCTAAATTGCCTATAACATGGTTAGGTAGGATTAATCTACTTAAGATGAATGCCCTGCCTCAATTATTGTATAGCATGCAGATGCTCCATATGGGACTTACTCAAGCTGACCTAAAGCAGCTGAAGAAGGCATTTTGAGACTTTTTATGGCAGAGAAAGTGGTCACGTATGAGCCTTGCTCATTTAAAATCCCCTGTGGATAGTGGAGGCCTGCAGTTCCCGGATCTTAAAAATCATCATCTTGCCATACAATGTCGCTACTTGCAGGATTGGGTGGGTAGACCAAAGGAGGCGACCTGGTTGGATTTGGAGGAGGGGGATGTCCTGGTCGAGTGACTGCTTATTTGTCAGGGAAAGGTCATAAGGCATATATGAATCTACCTAGGCCAGACCCCTTAGTTAGATCGGCCCTAGAGGGGTGGAATCACCTCACCAGACATAGAGGAATAGACCGAGGGGAGATCCTACTTCTCCCAGTCGCTGGGAACCCTTTTTTTGTCCCAGGGTTGACAGACTCGGGGTTTAAGGAATGGGAGCAGAAAGGCATAATGTGCATAAAAGATATGTACACCAGAGAAAGGTTAGATACATTTGATCATATACAGTATAAAACTGGGCTGTGGCACAAACATTTTTACCGTTATCTCCAACTACGAGCTTGCTGTGCCTCCTTGGGGAGAGGGCAGGACAGAGACAATGCATTGGAACCATTGGAGCAATTAATACAAGAGGGGAGGTATAATCCTAAAGGTATCATATGCAGAGTAGCTAGAGCTGGCAGGCAGTTGCTTCCGGATATGACTCAAAAAACAGGTAACTTTGGGAGAGGGATATGGGGATCCCCATCAGAGAGGATACATGGAAGATGATGGCCCAGCTACATCAGGGTATTCTAATTTGTAATAAATATAAAGAATCTTTCTACAAGTTCAATCATAGATTATATTGCCCAACCCTGAGGGTTAGTAAATTTAATCCTGCGGTCTCTCCGGTGTGCTCTCGCTGCATGGGGGGGGGTCTGGCCTCCTATTATCACTATTTCTGGGCCTGCCCTATCCTACCGGACTTTTGGAGAGAAGTGATGGTGGAGGTTCGGGCTTTATCTGGTAGAACCCTCTTGCATTCACCTCTAGTAATGCTGTTTGGTGTGGAGGAGATGGATGTGGGGGACTGGGCCCCCCTTCCTAGATGGCTGAGGGTCATACTGGTAATGGCCAGACATTGTATTCTGATTACGTGGGTATCAGCCAATAAACCAACTATACAACAGTGGAAAACTTTGGAGCTACAGGCCCTTACTTTGGAAAGACTCACTTATGCGATGCAGGACAGAGGAGAACAGTTTTATAATGTTTGGCAACCATACCTTAATGTTCCGACACCAGCAGAGAGCCTGATATTGAGGGAAGGCTGAGTATAAGGGTAAGACGGGGGAAACAATGGTTAGTGCTAAATCGAATGGAATTGTAATAATATAATCTGAAGACAAGCCACCTTATCACTTTGTGTACTACTCTATTTTAATAAGTTGATTTTTTTTCGCTGTCATGAAATTGGATCTCAATGTACATGAGTTAAGTACTGACTGTACATGTCTGTTCGTGTTGTTATTGTCTTGACGGGCTTGTCTGGCCTGTTTGTTTGTTTATTTTAAAAATGTGAATAAACATATGATGCAAAACAAAATACAGAGTACAGTAAATATTGATAAGAAAACTATACAAGAATAATACAGGTAATATACAGGTAATTACACATATGAACACAGATGCACCCTTAAGTCTACTAGAATGACAAATTAAGGTGATATACAGAATGCTTAAAATACAGAGTACAATGAATATTGGTAAGTAAACATATACATGAATGTACATGTAATGTACAGGTTTATACACATATAAACATAAATGTTCTCAAAACATTTTGCTATGAAAAAAAATGAAGTCATTGCATATGCACAGTATGCAGTTACTCAGACTTAGTCTTCATCAAAGTCCGCACTAAAGTTTGCAAAGTTGGGAAGCCACAGTGCATACTGAACCACTCAAAGAGCAGTTTAAAAATGCTAATGATGCCACAACAACCATGTGCAGTACTGAAGTCAGCAGCTGAAATGAAAGAAAAACAAGAACAACAACAGAAAGGAGGCAGTATAGTGCAGTGGTTTAGGGCTCTGAGCTGCAAACCTGGAAACATGGATTTGAATCCCACAGCCCCCAACTGCATACTGTGTGACCCTAAGCAAGTCACTTAACTTCCTTGTGCTCCCAGGTCGCAGCTGTAAACAAGCTTCAGCTTAGTGTGTCTCTCCTGGTTAAAAAAAAATAAAACATTTTTATAAAAATAGATTAAAAAGCTATAAATAGTACACTGATTTTGTATAAAATGAATATGTAATGGTATGCTTAAAAAATGCAATTTATCATCACTTGTGAAGGGGCAGGATGTTCATATCTCACTTGTAGTTCTGGCACCCATGAGTTATTGTCCTGCCCTTTCACATGTGAATAAAACATGCATATTTTAAGTCAGCCTGTTGGATATCCCTTATTATACAATGACTTTAAAAATGGAGCAATCTGATTGACCGACTGGCACCTTTTGCCTGTGGTAAATCCTAGCATCACCCAATGGGAAAAGGTGCGTCAGCCGCATCTCCCAAAAGATAAATATGACCCCCTAAAATAAAAAACAATTAAGCCGCCATATTGATCCCCTACTTAAGTGCAACACAAAAGAGAGAGATTCAAACAGCCACTGCAGTTTGTATGAAATAGATCCTAACAGTCCCCAAACTCACCTCACATATCCAAAACCCTTTAGTTTTTTTGTTTTTTAAATGTCTCCTCCTTGAAAACTCAGACAGTAGACCTGCCCCATCTCGTCTCCTTATTGTTTCACCTATTGGCTCAGTTATCACCACCCCACTCTTGTGGGATTGATTTTTCACTGCCACTCACCTCCGTTTCCACATTCCCCATCACAGTCCTGAAACTGCTCACTCCTGGTAAAATGAATTATTCCCACCTCAAAACAAAAAAAGCACTGTCGTATCAGGCAAAAAACTGTATAACCTGACTCAAAACAGTACTTGCTCCAGACCACAAAACAGAGATTCACCCGGTACTACATGGTAAATGTCACTGGCAGGCTTGCACTACACTATCAGATATGGTCACACTACTTAGTTGCAGACTCTGAAAAAAAAGTCACGACTTTCAGGCTGTCCTTCCAAAAAAAAAAAAAAAAATTATCATAACACCGTCACTGTTTATAGTGACTGAAAAGTTCACCCCAGAACCACATGCTCTCTGAGGGCCGCCCGTCAGCACAGACACCACAGAGTGACAATTGCTTGTCACTCCCAAGCTGTCTCTGTAACAATATAACAAAAAAAAAAAGAACAACACAGGAGTTGCAGCCCTCTCTTTACAAAAAACATTTATAAAATAACAGACATAACCGTCTGCATATAGGGCTGCAATAGAATGCATGGGCAACAACACCATAGCCCTAGCAACCAAGGATTATTTTTTCGAGCGGAGTAACAAACAAATAAAAATAAAACAAAACACACACAAAAAAAACCCTTTTTATTTATTGTTTTGTATCTCAGGAAAAGGGGGACATTGTATAATTGCAATATCCCACTCCAGGATGTTGGTGATGCTGGGGTTTACCCACGCCTGGTGTGTTTTGCTCACTTGATGTGTGGCCTCATGACCAAACAACACACCAAGTGTGGGTAAATCCCAGCATCTCCAATACCCAGTCATGGTATATTGCTTAACAGATAGATAGATAGATAGATAGACAGACAGACAGATATGGGGTATGTCATAGGATATGTCATGGCTGCACTGAATGGGATATGTCATAGGATATGTCATGGCTGCACTGAAAATACCAGATTTATTTTTATGAGTGGTTTCAGAACCCAGGGATCTTACAGGTGGCATAGTCACAAGTGAGGTCATCAGATTCTGAAAGCATGAATGAAAATAAATCTGATATTTTCAGTGTAGCCATGACATATTTAATTTATGAAATGGCCTTTTCATGTTTCTCTGTGTATTGTTGCATGTTTTTACAGATAGGTGTTTGTCTCTTTATTTTATAATGTTTTGCATTGTACTATTTGTGTTTCAGCAGACTACTTCCACCTGTTCTGCCCGTTGATCCATTGTTGTTGTTTGTGCTGGTTGCCACTTCACTGCCAGAATGCTGACATACTGCATAATGTTCAGAGTCAGCTAAGGGTTTGAATAACTAATTCCTAATCAAGGTTCAGTTTGAATGTTGGATTTTTTTGAAAGTAGTAGCAAGGAAGCTAAGATAATAAACACTGATGGCAATTGAGAGAATTGCATTGCATAAAATATATAGAAACACAGAATTTGACAGCATCTTTCTCTCTCTCTCTCTCTCTCTATATATATATATATATATATATATATGTAATAGATAAACCACTCTGAGGTGTGTGTCGCTAGCTCGATATCACGCACGCCTTGGTGTGCCGCCAACCATCCAAGGCATGCATATATCAGAGTGTGACCGCACACCTCAGAGTGGTTTATCTATCTTATAAAATGTCAGAATTGTTTTTTAGGTAGATAAAAGTGCAGGTGTGCGGTCACGCCCTTATATACGCACTGTCACCTGATGGTGTTTGTCCAATGCTGTTGCTGGAAATGACCATTTATGTATCACCCATTTTATAAAATGCAAGAATAGTAGCATAGATCTAAATGCAGTAGTGTGGTTTAAAGAATATCTTTATAGCAGACAACAGTTATAAATGGAAGGCTTATGTTTAGTTTTTGTTGACTGGGTAAGTGCACTAGACAAATCATGCCTATTTTCAGGCACGACCTGGGGAAGGGGGATACAGATGAATGCCAACTGACCTTGAATCAGAGTAAGCTGTTGGTGGTATTTTTAGTGAATGAGGGAAATTTGGCTAGGACACCGGGGAAATTCCCCTACTCTTTTCGATAAGTGCCATGGGATCTTTAACGTCCACCTGAACTACCACCAATCCAGGCAGATGGGACCTTGGTTTAACATCTCATCCAAAAGACGGCACCTCAGATGTACAGCATCCCTCTCATGCTGCACTACAGTGTCAGTACTGGGATATTAATCCAAGTGCCAGATGTGGGAACTGAACCCACAGCCCTCTGAGCTCCTGGCCTCAGAGGCGAATGTGCTACCTGCTGAGCTACTGACACAATGTTATCATCATCCTCTGCCAGAATTTCCAAAGGAGTACCACAAGGGTCCATATTAGGACCACTTTTATTCTCAATTTGTATAATAGATCTTGGTTCTAACATTGTAAAGGGAAATCTACATCTTTATGCTGATGACATGGTTATGTACGTCTCTAGTCCTACCTTAGTTATGGCTATGAATGTATTACAGGAGGAGTTTGATAAGTATCAAATTAGCCTGTGTGCATCGAAGCTCTGGTTAAATGCTTCAAAAACCAGGCACAGTGGATTCCACTTAAATGCACACCCATTTTGCAGTCAGAAAATGTGCATTTGAACTTCTATGTTTACAATGAGATATACCGAAAACAATGAGACCAGACACCGCAGTGGCATTCCACATTTATTTATCATAATAATATTGTAAAAAAGTAAAAAATGTTAGAAGTGCTACTGTGCTAATGTGAATCATTAACAAATAACTTAATGAAGCATAATGTTAAAAAAAGCTGCTCATCCGTCCACGTTATCTAAGTTGCTTGCAGTCATAAAAAAGGAAGTAACCTTAGTCTGTTTGTGGCTTTTCAGTGCCAGCTGAGTGATGTAGTGCTCAAAGTTGAACAGATGAGTTAGATCTCATTTTTTTCTGGCTCAGATGAAAGCACCGATTTTTTTCCATGCACAGTAGGGCTTCAAGCACCGAGACCTCTGTATCCTGTGTCTCATTCTCCATGGCATTTGGCTCGTCATCTTCATTAAGTCAGCTGAGGATTTCATTGTAGATGTCCAAGTCCTGAATCACCCCTGTAGTCAGTAGCATTTCATCTATGCCCCTATATAAATTGAAGTTGGCAGTGTTCATGCTTGGCAGCAGGACTGATGCAGGCTCCTCTTCAACCAGCTCCTCTTCAACTGTGGCTAACTGGTCAACAAGCTCGGCTTTTCAGAAACAGTTTCTGATTGCTTCTGGCTTAACCTGATGCCAAGCGCACTCTGGCATTTTAATGGTATCCAGCAGGTTTACTTTTTTAGACAACTCAGAAATGAGGTTTAGTGTTCCCCATCCTGGCACAAAATCATTTTCTCCAGCATCTAGACACAAACAAAAAAACAATACAAATTAGGCATTTCGTTTAATACAGAACCCAACAGTGCATTTACAGTGAAGGCCTTCCCACCTGAGTGCGATAATGGTATTTCACGTTATTAATTATGCCCAGGTCAAGGGGTTAAATTAGTGAGGTCATGTTTGGTGGCAAGGAAATCATTCCTATGTGGCTCAGAGGGATATTGGGGTGGACAGAGCAATTGTCCAGTAACAAAGCAATCTCCTTCCTTTTGTGCCACTTCTGGACATTAACCAGGTCGTAAAGAATGCAGCTACTATCCACACATTTGAATTATGTTCGCAATTTACTGGCAATGCGTCCAGGAACAATCTTGAAAAACACCTCATTTTTTTAGATTTACCAAAGAACATAGGGCTCAGTTTATCGTTCCCAGAAAGGCTGCAGCACAGCAAGACTAAGATCCTCTCTTTCGCTTTCTTGCCCCCAGATACTGAATCTGGCTTAAATCATAAAGTGCTTTAAGGTGTGGCTCTGAAATATAGTCCAATTTCATTGCAGTTGAACATGCATTCTGGTGAGTAGTCTTTCAGGATTTGGAGCAGGACTGTTGTTAGCCAGGTATCTGCAGATTCTCAGTTGGCATCTTTTTTCCCCCGTGGCAGCATTTAAAAAATTATGCCATTATGCACCTTCCATCTGCTTAGCAAGCCGCTCGTGGCTGTAACATCTATACACATTGTGTCTGCCAGGTGCTGTGCTTTTTTAAGTAAATTGGGACCATCCACTGGGACATCCACACTGTGAGTAGCAGTGAATCAGCATATGATAGCCACTTGCACCTTCTCGCTCTTCCTGGCCCAACAGCATTTTCTGTTCTGGTTGTCTGAGTGTTCCCATTCAGCCAACAGCTTTTCTTTACTTGTCACAATTCTAGATACAGTTAAAAC
This sequence comes from Neoceratodus forsteri, assembly GCA_016271365.2. Lineage (NCBI taxonomy): Eukaryota > Metazoa > Chordata > Ceratodontiformes > Ceratodontidae > Neoceratodus > Neoceratodus forsteri. The sequence continues at coordinate 409,168,155 of CM057452.1, forward strand.
ATCAACTCCAAACTGTGTTGCTGCATCACTTCACTTTACATTAGGCAGCTGTAAATGTTGTAAAACAGAAACTTTTCGCCCAAGGGTCAGTGTGACTTTCTTACATTACATTACTGCAGTTAGGGCGTTCAGTTGCTTGTGGGAAGGCAGGGTGTTAAATGGTGCTCTCATACCTGCTCAGAATCACCTGTGCACTTAAGAGGTGTGAACTACCTAGGGAGAGATGTGCTGGTGACTGTGAAGTTGTGTATTTAGTTGAAATGTGCACTTATCCAGTGTGCACTTAACAGGTTTTTTTGTACTTTGGGAATAGGAAAAAAATCAGGAAACTGGAAAAGTGCCTATTTAAGAGGAATGTGCACCTAAGTGGAATCCACTGTATATGGTCTTCTCGCCTAAGCCCTTCCTGCCTCCTTCAACAGCAGGCATTACAACTCAAACTGGTGACAGACTAGCACTGGTAGACTCAGATATCTAGGTACAATATGTAGCTAAATAGAAAGCTATCCTTTAGTACACATATTGACAGTCTCTGTAAAAGGCTACACCAGAGACTTGGGTTCTATTATCAGAACAAAGCCTGTATTAGCCCTGTGAGCAGAAAAAAAGTCTTGTTCAGTTCCTCTTTCTTCCACTACTAGATTACAGTGATATCATATATGGAAATGCTTCAGTTTCTCACCTATCCAAACTAGATGAACTGTACCATACATCACTCCAATTTATTTCTGACTTGCATGCTAGAACACATCACTGAGACCTCTACACAGTAGTGAGTTGGACCTTGCTTATTATTAGAAGGCTAAGAGACCTACAAGTGTGGTCCCTCAGTGCGATGCAAAATTTGCTGCCATCTAATTTGTCAAATCTACTACAAAAATCTACAGGGTCATATAATCTAAAAAAGCATAATATCATCCTGCTATATATCTCAGGGCATCATTCAAAATTTGGTAAAATGGCTTTTAGCTGGCTTGTCGCTGCTTTTTGGAATGCCTTGCAAGACTCATTCAAAATGAGCTTGCTTGCTAGCTCTTCTTATTTTAAGGTCCTTCTTTGTGTATGCCATTGAGAAAAACTCTGTATACTATGTATTACTATACGTTGCAGTTTCTGTACTTGTAGTAGCACTCTGTATACATCAACTTTGCCATAAATCCTGTATATTAATACTCCTGCTATTCTTAGCTTTGTATTAAATTATTTCTTGTTAGCTGGTACATAAGACATTTTTAAGATGTCTATATCTTATGAAGTTGCACTGTTACCCATTGTATGTTATCTGTTCTATCCAGGACCGCTTTGTAAATAAGCACTGCTCAATGGAGCAAACACACCCTTTCTCCACCTATTCCTGCTCCCAAATCTAGCCCCCTCACAACTGAGTATACATCAGTGACTGCTTCCTCATCTGATTAGGTTCTTTACCTCCAGCCTTGATGCCTTCTCATCAGAGGATATCCATATCCTCCATTGTCATCATCTCAGGCACATGTGACAACACACCAGTATCCCTAACATATCCTGTAATACTACGGCTCCTCAACCATCAGGCTGAAATTGATGCAGTGACTGCTGCAACTGCAGAACATTAGTGAATGAAGGCCCTATTACTAGAGTTAAACAAATGTTTACTAATTTCAGTGAATACTGACTGGTATGAATTCCGGCACTCTCACCTCTGAAAATCACACCGGACCACTTTGTTATCATTTAAGACTCATTTATTGGAAAAAAAAACTTTTTTGTCAAAAGGCAAGCATCAAATAAGATTTGATGCATTTTGGACATTCAGAGTGTCCTTTATCAAAGGTCTTGGTAAAGTATATTTTTTTTAAGATAACAAAGTGATCCAGTGTGATTTTCAGAGGCGAGAGTGCCAGAATTCATACCAGTCATTGAATTCAATTTCCTGAGCACCTTGTCCTTGTGCAGGTATTTTTCTAAAAGTAATTTCAATTAATTTCAACTAATAATGTTGTGTGTTTATCAGATAGTTAGTTGGGAAATTAGTGAACAAAGATGCACTATTACTGGAGATAACCAAATGCTTACTAATTTAATTGAATTTTAACTGATACTGTTATGTTTAGATATTTAATTGTACGTTAGTACTCAAAAAAGATAAAGAAATATCTGCTTGTGCATTAGTTGCCAATTGTTCATATTTTAATTGTATTACTCTTGAGCTTTACATAATATATACTTTATAATAAATAAGGGATATTCATTTTAATAAAGCTTGTCATTATTTGTTAAATGAGTAAATTTGTAATCTTTTTAGATAGTTAAGTTATAATAGACAGTCCATCTGACTGAATTATGAATGGTGAAACGACAACCATGCCTACAATTGCGGTACGGAAGAAAATTCATTTTACAGAGTGGTCAAGGAAAGGATTAGATAATGATTCAAATGTGTGTTGTAGGAGAGACAGTTAAAATATGGAAACTACCATAAACTATCCTCACATTATTTTCATGTACAACACTACTCATCCCTTGACTGTTACCGTGTGAAGATATGGTGGCAGTGCAGAAACATAGACAACTGCAAGGAGATTCTGTGGTTATGTGATTTGTGTGACTACTCATGCATGGGTTTATCTGAAGCTTCGTAAAGAAAAGCTAATGGGTGATTAATATATAATTAATATGACCAATTGTCATGCTTTTATTACTCAAATAAATAGCCAAGAATTAATTCCACCATTGCAGCTAAAAACATATGCTGCATCATGAATTTCTAAAAAGAAAATGGTTAATTACATGTATAACCATAATATTTGTCTCATTTAAAATTACAAAACAGCTTACCAGATTTCCCCAAGATTGGCGGAGGCACAGCGGGATCTCCCTGAACAGTCCTGCATGTTACGGATGGCATGGTAGCAAAAGAACAACTTTTGCAAGCGGCCTGCAACACAGAACAACTGAATTTCAATGGCCTACTTTGCACCTCTTCCTGGATCTTTACTACACAACTAGAGCTAGACACAAGAAGTTTGATGGAGTCTGGGTAAGTTGTTCAGCTTAGGAGTGGTGTGCTCGCTGTTGATGCTGGCTCACTTGCAAATTTACTACGGAGGGCACATCTTGCAATTTACAGACCTGGAGGAAGCCAGCAAGAGAGTGAAACAAATCCAGAGAGAACCTGAGGCCTCCAAGGACCGTTCTTTTGCAAATCAGAGTTCCAATGAGAAGGACACCTGCATTCAGTAAGCTGTGGGGCCTTTCAAGTTTCATGCTGGACCTCTAACTGCAAGTGATGCTTCCAATGACTATTTGAGAATGTTATTTGTGCACTGCTGGTCTGGCTTTGTATGTTGGTGACTGTACCTCAGTGTTTTCATGTGGTTCTGAGGGGAGGTACACAGTCCTTTTGTGTGGAATATAAAATATCAATATATATAATTCAGTTGTTGGGACTTTGTTTTGGACTGGGATCAGAACCCTTTTAATCAAAGCCTCTGGATAGGACTCCTTTAAATGCTTGCAGGACAGTACTGCCTTATTTCTTTTTATATATTTCTTTGTTTAATTCCTTAAGGTTTCAATAGTGACCTATGACTCTATACTAGTTTATGTATTAGTTGTAGTAGTTGGCAGGAGGGCATTACACATGTTGGGAATTTTAAACGTGTTTGGAGTGGGGTCAAATCAGCACTGGTTGTTGAATTTGTTTGTATTGTTCTGGACTGTCCTCTCTTCCTTGTAGAGTGCAGTCATTCATAATAGTATGTTAGATGTTATTTTGTTGCTTCCCCCATATCTGTAATCTAAAGTGCTGAGATTTTTGTGTTCTGTACTATTGGATGGCTCCTGTACTATCAGTGATGTCTGGTGTTTGGAAACTTTATTTTAATGTTTATTTGTGTAAAACAACAAACAGGAAGCACAAAAAAATACAAAACAGCAAGAGTTTGGACATCTGATACTTGTACAGCAGTCTTGTTTTGTAATCTGCATATTTCAGATAAACTTGAATGAAAGGTAGGTATTAGATTTGTAATATATTTGTTTGTTACCATATGTTTCATTTTATGATTATGTGCATAGCGTTTGTCAGGTGCCCTAACTGCCCCTTCCCCCCATATAACTATGCTGTATGTGTAAATGTAAGTACATTTATGATACAATAATATGTGATCCTTAATTGTTTTTAATTAATCAACATATTGACATATTAATTAATCACCTTTCTTTAACAATAGATAACATTGAACACAAACTGAACTGTGGCAAGACAAAGACATCAATATGACGTTAAACTGTTCTTGTGTATCAGCTAAGTAAATGTTTTTTTCTGTCACAATTAATTGTTTTCTATAATTTACGAATTAGAGCTGGAGGTGCTTTGTGGTAACATCAATAATGTTTTGTTTTTCAGCTTATTCATGGGGATTCTCTGGATTCCATTATTTCCCATAAGATTGATGACACAGGTGAGAAATCTCTAATTATTTCATTCATAGTGATGTCACACCTTGTTTATATATTTGTATGTGCAGTTATTGTGTCTCTTATGTTTATATGAATGTATTCACAAGTTCTTTCAGGTAAGAGAACTGCAACTTGGAGTTGATCAGTTCTGACACTCAGATGACTTGAGAAGAATCTCTTATAACCATAGGAGGAACAGTAACTGTACATAAGAGGTTGTCTCATTAATATAGTTCTAATATTCTGAAGTTGTAAGAGTACCTGTAATGTTTATTGACTATAGTTACACATCCTTGAAGTGCCTTAGCACACTTATAAAATGTGTAAAAAAATTATACTAAAATGTAAAAACATGCCCGGTGGCGCTGAGGGTTGAGGTGCTGGTCGCCGCACCTCGCGCCATGCTGGCGACCCGTGTTTGGGAATGGGCATGGGTTGCCATGGGTCGGCGGGGAGGAGATGGATTGAGCATCCAAGGGACTGCTCTCCATCTCTGGGGAGGGGATTTGGAAGCAGGGCTTGCCTGACCCCTAGCAGAGGCTGGGAGTCGACAGCACATAGCTGCAAGCTATGGTAGAAGTAGACGTTAAGCGCTGGCAATTGGGGCATGCACGCGAGCAACTGCGTGTACCTAGTCGCTGGCGTCATTGCACGCCATGACCCACCAGGAGGAAAACAGCGAAAAGTGAGCCCGGCAGCATGAAGTTGTTCCCCCGCGGCACCATTCCTGGAAGGGCACCTCCCTGGCATGGATCCGCTGGGGTGGGTTGAGTCACTCCCCACCACCCTGCCACGAAGGGTAAGTCACAGGGTGCACAAGGGAGGGGGTCTGATGTCCGGGGATGGCGCTGGGGGGAACAACGGAGGGCGAGGGTCGTAGCCGGAGCTCTGGAGGAGAGAAAATAATACCCCAAAAAAAAAATGTAAAAACATAAAAGTAATTATTTTAATTTAGTATTTGCAGGTGTTTTTTTATCTGCTTAAAACGTAGTCCACTTTTATCTGACCTTGTTGCTCATCTACCCTCGCTCCCTGAATGTAACTCATTGACCTTGATCATTTTATGGTGTTTTTGTCGACCATCTTGACTCCCCACCCGCCTTGCTCGCCAAACATTTACTTGCAGCAGTGTCAGACTTTGTATGCCATACTGATTCCTCATCCTCCTGTTTTCCCAGACCTTAATTTATAGCCATGAAGTGTGTGCTCTGAACCCACTTCCCATATTCGATCCCTGTCCTTTCGGCCATTTTGTGGAATGGCAGCAGGAGGAACTGAATCTTGAGATACAGGACAAAAAAATTAAATATGGGAAAAGAATGGTGTTGCTGACATATTGAACTTTGCAGTAACACACTGGTTTCAATGTCAGAATGGTATTCTGACATGTAAGGATACTGCCATATAAACTGGATGACTTGGTGGCTGGAACTACAAGCAACGTAATTATGGATTACAATTAAATGGGTTGGAGATTCTCAGCCAATCAAATCACTCAAATTGTTACACATTTTATAAAACAAAACTTAGTAAGAGATTCAAATACTGAACTTGGAACAGGACAAACATGAGTTAATTAATTCATTAATACTGTATATACGACATACTGCTAGAGTTGCACAACTGTGGTAGAAAATATCAAAAATTCATTTAGCACAGATACACAGATATTAGACTAAACTAAGCACTTCAAATTAATATTAATGACTACGTTTAAATGCACGTTACACTAAGATGTTATGTAAAAAAATGATTGATACTACTGTTAATTTGTTCTAGTTATAAACTGCAATACATACATCAGTAGCAAAACAATTAAACAAATAAAAACATCATATATGGAAATATAACTCTTATACAGTTTAATTAAATAAGTGTAATTTTGCAGATGGTGATGCTTGCAGTGTCCTTGCACTGAATGTGGCAGTTAGTAAAGCACAAGGTGCCAGATATTCAAAACTTTGCAAATGATTGTGTCGTGGTTGCTTGGGGTTCGTGCTCATACACAATATACAAAGGGGGCTGTGGCTTGCTAAAATGTTTAGCGCATGCAAAATGAATAGATAAATAAATATATGTGGTGGGTAAAGGGAGGGGCAGGAACCTGAATACAGGTGCAGCACAATATTCAACACATTTGCACTGTGCAGATGGTTATGTGCAGCCCACTTTGTGCAGTGTAAATACTTCCGAGAAGAAGTCCAACTTACTGTGGGCAACCCTAGTGGTCAGTTGAGCAACTTCAGACAACAACTACATTGGCAATAGGGGAACACACCTGCTCCCTGGTGGCTAGTGCCACCCACCACCCTCCAAGCCCTGGTCCCGTTAAAACAGAGTAAGTCCCTGGTATCCAGTGGCCCCCTACACCCTCCTATCACTGGCTCCAGTATAATAATATACATTCCCTGGTGTCTAATGGTCCTCCCATGCCCTCAGATCACCAGCCCTGGTATGACAAAATCCATTCCCTGGTGCCTAGTGGTCCCCTCACCTTCCGATACCCAGCCCTAATATAAGAAAATACATTCCCTGGTGTCTAGTAGTCCCCTCCACCCTCTGATCGCTGACCCTGGTATTAAAAAACAATTCTCTGGTGTCTAGTGGCATCCCCCACCCACCAATCCTTGTTCCTGTTTACCATCACATATTCCCTGGCATCTAGCTTCCCCGCCCACACCATGGGCACCAACCACCCACCCTGTCACCCCCTCTTACCTGCAGGAGCCCATACGGTGACCGGCACAGCCCTCCTCTCACCATCTCAGCCAGTCACCATACATAATGACATGCAGTGTGCATCACCTATACTGTAACGGGAGCATGCGTACTGCCAACTGTAGACAGTACACACACTCCCTTTACAATAGAGGGGAAGCATGCTCCCTATCATTGCATATGGTGGCCTGCAAGGTGGTGTGAGGAGGGTTGTGCTGGTTGCCGTATGGGCTCCCACGGCACTGGTGAGCCTGGTAAGGGGAGTGACAGGGTGAGTCGTCGATACCCGTGGTGTGGGGAGCCGCTAGATGCCAGGGAATATGTGATGGTGTACAGGGATGCGGATCAGTGGGTGGGAGATGCCACTAGACCAAGGAGTTATTTTTTGATACCAGGGCCAGCAATCAGAGGGTGAGGAGGAATATTAGGCATCAGGGAATGTATTTTCCTCATACCAGGGCTGGCAATCAGAGGGTGGGGGAACCACTAGGCACCAGGGAAAGTATTTATCATACTGCGGGCTGGTGGCTGGAAGGCAGGGTGGACCAGTGGGCACCAGGGAATGTATTTTATCATACTGGGGCTAGCAATCAGATGATGAGGTGGGCCACTAGACAATGGATAATGTATTTTCTCATACTGGTGCTGGTGATTGGAGGCTGGGGGATGCTAGCACTGCAGAATGTATTTTATCATGCTGGGACTGTTGATCAGTGGGCAGAGGGCCACTAGGCACCAGGAAATATATTTTATCATACAGGGAGTGGTGATCATGGGGGGGGGACTACTAGGCACCAGGGAATGTATTTTATCATACTGAGGCTGATGAGCAATGAGTGTGGGGAGCCCACTGGACACCAGGGCAAGTTTGTAAATTAGATGGGACAGTAATTGGAGGGTGGGAGACCACTGGACACCAGGGACAGTTTGGAAATTAAATGGGATGGCAATTGGAAGGTGGTGGGAAGCACTAGACACCAGGGAAAGTTTTAGGATGATACAGGATGGTGAGTGAGCATGGGGGGTGCCACTAGACACCAGGGAATACTTGACTTTTACAGGACAGGGTAATCAAGATGGGGCAGAGCTGGTCACAGGGGCATAAACATGATGTCGTTTCTCATGGAAATGTGTCCTTAACAGGCATGTAAATTGGCCCTTTGTGCCTTACATGCTCAGTGGGCTCATTTGCATGGTGCTGTCTGAATTTCACTCCAGGAGCTATCGGCACTATTGGGTCTGGTGGCACTGTTTTCTGCATTGCCAGGATCCATTTCAGGGCAGCACTACTCAGCTTAGCGCTGTGTCGCCATACCCCTACATTCAGTTGGACAGCATCAGTGCCCTATCCAGCTTCATATAGCATTCTCAGTGTTGTGGGCAAATTATTTCCTTTAGTTTTTATGTAATTATTTATAATGTATTTTCTTCTTCCTCATTTGAGACTTCTATCCTGAACATAAAGGAATTCTGGAGGTCAGGGGTAAGGTGCAACAGACTTCTAGGAAAACAAACTGAACTTACAAGCTCAAATGGGCAGACTGGGTGGGCCATAGGCCCTTATCTGCCGACACTGTCTATGTATCTATGTATCTCTGTATCTATGTATTGTTTGCATGTTGTGAGGTATTTGTAGGTTCCTGTCATGCCACATCTCATTCTCCTGTGATCCACTGTATACACGTGGTGATCCCTCATTTTCTTATCCTAGGGCTTCTCATGTGACCCCTGTACTCATCTGGACTGTTGCCACCCTGTCTATGTCCTTTTTGAATTGTGCCTTGAGAAATGGACACAATACTCCAGGCGGGGTCTCATCAGTGACCGATACAGTGGTAACACCACCTCCCTCCTCCTGCTGGTAATATCTCTCTCTATGCATCCCAGCATTCCACTAGCCACACCAGCTGCTTTTCCACATTGCCCTGACACTTTGAGGACACTGAATATGATAACCTCGAGGTCCCTTTCTTGGTTAGTGGCTGGTAATACCTCTACCCACATCTTATACTTCGCTTCTGATTACATATGTCTTATGTGCATGATTATGCACTTTTTGGCATTAAACCCTAGCTGACATATCTCTGACAACTCACTGAGGTTTTTTTTTATGGTCCCTACTCGTTATCTTCACCCCATCATCAGTATCCACCCTATTAGAGATTTTGTTGTCATTTGCAAAAAGGCATACTTTTAATTCCAGTTATTCCGTGGTTCCATCCTAGGCTGCTCAATTTCATAATAAGTGTTCTATGTGGCACAGTCTTGAATGTCTTGCTAACGTCCATATAGTTCATATACAACAGCATCCCATCATCAATTTCCATTATCGGTTAGAGAATTCAATCTTACGTACGTCCCTCTGTTTTAACTGGTCTTCATCCATCTATGTTTCTTTATACTCAAAAAAATCACCTGTTTTTCATTTGCCACCAAGGTCAAATCAATAGAGTACCATAATGGACTTTTTTCTTATTCTTTTACTCACTTCCTTCATGCAGAGGCAGACCGACTTAATTATAACATCACTTACTTTTGCACACATTTCTGCTATCCATTTGGGAAAATATTAGTGGGCATAAGAAGGCAATCACTCCAAGGAAATCTCCATCATGCTAACTAGTAATGTGGCCCTGTGCAGCTGCTCCTGGCTTGTCCCTCAGTTTCCCCCTGCTCCTCCCCACCTTATCTTAGTCTAATTTCTCCCTCCCTACTCTGTACCACTCCTGCCCTTTGCTCATCCTTTACCTGCACTCTTTGCCACTCCTCCTCCTCTACACCTTACACCCCTCTATTCAACTTTTCTCCCTCCCCCCAGCTATCTCACAACTCTCCTTAACTGACTTCCTTCTGGTCTCCCTTTCTTTTCTTAAATTTTCTATCTGTTTACATAGTTAGCTAGCACTGCCTGCACCATGTTTGTTTCATTATCATGTACTCCACCCTCAGTTATGATACACTTATCTATAATGCACTGCATTACTTGTATACTGTTATCCTATGTATTATGAATCATATAAACATAGAATTTGATGGCAGATAAGGATTGCTTGGCCCACCTAGTCTGCCCATTTTCCTACCTAATGGATAAGCGTCATATCCTAGTTAACCAACAGCCTACTTCCTCCTACCCCCCCAGGACTGCCTTACATCTGTCCCACGCATTCTTGAATTCTCCCACTGTTCTTGACTCCACTGCCTCCTCAGGAAGGCTGTTGCATGCATCTACAACCCTCTCATTGAAAAAACATTTCTTCACATTACCTCTGAGCCGTCCCCCTCTATCTTCAAATTGTGCCCCTGATTCTTACCCATCTTTTTTTCTGAAAGATACTACTCTCTTGGACTTTGTTGATTCTCTTTAGGTACTTGAAAGTTTCTATCATGTCCCCCCCTCTCCCTTCTTTCCTCAAGGGTATACATATTAAGCTCCTTTAGTCTCTCTTCGTATGTCTTCTGGTGCAGACCCTGCACCATTTTGGTTGCCCTTCTCTGGACAGCCTCCACTCTTTATGTCTTTGCGGAGATGGGGTCTACAGAACTGCACACAGTACTCCAGATGGGGTCTCACCAACTGTCTGTACAGAGGGATAACAACTTCCTGTTTTCTACTGTTGATGCCTCTCCCTATGCATCCCAGTATCCCCAGCCTTCCTTACTTCCTTCTCACATTGCATGCCCATCTTTCGGTCATCTGATATAATTACCCTCAGGTCCCTTTCCATTTTTATTGTTGTCAGTATCTCACCCCCCATTGTGTACTCCTCCCCTGGGTTTTTGTTTCCCAGGTGCATTACCTTGCACTTCTTTGTGTTGAATCTAAGCTGCCATACATTTGACCATTCCTCCAACCTTGCCAAGTCCCTTCTCATCCTTTCCACTCCATCTTGTGCATCAACCCTATTGCAGACCTTTGTGTCATCTGCAAAGAGACATACTTTTCCTTCCTGTTCCTCTGCAATGTCACTTATGAAGACATTAAAAAGGACCAGTCCCTGTACTGAACCCTGCAGTACCCCACTAGTGACCCTCCTTTCTTCACTGTGGACTCTGTTTACTACTGCCCTTTGTGTCCTGTTGTCCAGCCAATTTTTTATCCAGGCTACCACCTTGGGACCCACTCCAAGGCTGGTTAACTTGTTTATTAATCTTTTGTGTGGGACTGTATCAAATGCCTTGCTAAAATCTAGGTAGGCCATGTCCACAGCCCCTCCCTGGTCTACTACCTTGGTCACCCAGTCAGAGAAATCTATTAGATTCGTCTGACATGACTTTCCCGCTGTGAATCCATGCTGCCTTGGGTCCTGTGCCCCACTGGCCTGTAGGTACTCAACAGTTCTTTCCTTCAGAAGTGATTCCATAATTATCCCTACCACTGAGGTCAAACTAACTGGTCTGTACTGTTTTCATTTCCTGTAATGTTTCATATCTTGTTTTAAATCTACTCACCATGTTGTTTCTTTGCCATGCACTCTGTCCTCATTTATGATGCACTTATGTATAATGTACTGTATTATCTGTATACTTGTATCCTAAGTATAATGCACTGTATTATCTGTATACTTGTATCCTAAGTATAATGCACTGTATTATCTGTATACTTGTATCCTAAGTATAATGCACTGTATTATCTGTATACTTGTATCCTAAGTATAATGCACTGCATTATCTGTATACTTGTATCCTAAGTATAATGCACTGCATTATCTGTATACTTGTATCCTAAGTATAATGCACTGTACTATTTGTATACTTGTATCCTAAGTATAATGCACTGTACTATTTGTATACTTGCATCCTAAGTATAATGCACTGTACTATTTGTATACTTGTATCCTAAGTATAATGCACTGCATTATTTGTATACTTGTATCCTAAGTATTATGTACTGCATTATTTGTATACTTGTATCCTAAGTATAATGTACTGTATTATTTGTATACTTGTATCCTAAGTATAATGTACTGTATTAATCTCCTGTAATTTTTTTGTAACCTGTCTGTTTGTAAGTATAATGTACTGTATTAATCTCCTGTAATTTTTTTGTAACCTGTCTGTTTGTAAATGTGATGTGGAGCATTTGCTAAGAAGGCCTTTGTTAAGAGACATTGAATATTTTACCTCCACATAGACAATGACTATAGATGACAAAAAGTAGTACTCGTTTAACGTCTCATTCAAAAAGACGGCATGTCACAGCTGTAGAACTCAACTGCCCAGCCCCCATGGAATACCATCAACATAGCAGTGAAATGCACACCATGGAAACAGCATGAGCAAAAACAGCAATATGCTCAGAACAGTGTGGGAATATTATAGCCCTGTACATGCAGATGTTTTAACTCACACTGCTATTCGGTCATCATGTTCATCGTTCCCCCCTGCTTTCTCCCTCCCAGAGTTTACAATAGTAAATCCTCTGGACTTTTTCCCTCCCTGAGTTTACAGCAGCAAATCACCCCTGACCCCCATGACTTTCTCCTCCCAGAGTTTAGAATAGTAAAAACCTGACTTTCTCCCCCCCCCAACTTTCTCCCTCCTGGAGAGTAAACCTCCCACCTTGCGCTTTCCTTAACTCACACTGTATTAGTGACGTGCAGTTGCTGCTGTCAGCATTTTGTCTCTGCTGTAACTGACCACAGTGTTTTGGTTTTCACAGTCTTATGGGACCCACCTTCATTATATGCAAAATTGCATTATTATACCTACTACATTCACAGGTCTGAAAATGGAAAAGGTAATATATAGCTGCAAGGGGTATATGTAATAGATAATTCACTACAGGGCATGCTTGTGTTCAGCTACACAAGGCATGCATATATCAGAGCACAGCTGCATGCCCTGTAGCGGATTATCTATCTTATAAAATGGCCAAAAAAATTGGCGTTGGGGGGGGGACAAAAAGTAGTCCTTGTCTGGCACAAACTAGTTTTTATTTATGTGATCCTGCCATGATTCTGATAGGTTAAAAGTGACAGAAAACAGTTCTCAGGATGCCATGATTTTTTTAGGTACAAAGAGAGAAAAAAAAAACTTAATTGGTTGATCCTGCAATTGTTAGATTGTTTTAAGTGTAATGACTTTCTCTTTCTTGTTTCAGTGTAGCGTGACCGAGTGGTGTTCATTGTGCTAAACAATATGCTTGCAAGACTTTAGCATCAGGAACATTTTGTTAAAAAAGCATGTAACCTGTGGGGTTTAAGATAAGTTTGCTGAGGTTTTTCTAAAAGAAGTCGCTGACTGTTGAACAATGAGAGTGAGCAAGCTGGCGGTTTCAGAAGCGTATATGCAAATATGACCAAGTGTTGCTGTAGCACATATAATACTCTGGACATCAGTTTATGTTACATGAAATTTATTTAGGCAATAATCCATGACAGGGTGTGGGTTATGTGGGATTATACAATCTGCTTAAAAATACTGCTTTCTGATTGGCTGGCTGGCATCTTTTCCTGATTGTAAAACTTAGCATTAACCCATGGGAAAAGGTGCCAGCCACCAGTGAACCGCATCAGGAACTCCTCCTGAAATTACACTGGCCATGATGAACACAGGACTGTCAGACACAGCGACGGACAGCGAGATGGTCACTCACACAACTTCACACTCCACAATACCAGACAGTCCCGCTCGCTCTCAGAAAAGCAAAAATAACACATTAAGCTATACAATCACCCTCATAACACAACAGTCGAGCCATACTTTTCATTACACTTCCCGTGCATGCCTCACCTCTCAAATATTGTTTTCACATTGAGGAGTTCAGTCCGTCATCACGATCGGCTGCCTGCCACCTCCACAGTACCTTGACATGCCACATATATTCTGATATTGGTTTCTAATACCAGTAAAAGAAAAAAATAAGTCCCCCACAGTCACACCAGTATGTTCTCCTCACGGCAAACGGAACCTGGAAGCACAATGTCATGGTGCCAACCTGTTAGCACTCGCATCACTTGAAATGCAACATAACAAAAACTGAAGTAAAACTATATGAGCCTGTCACACTTTAAAAAAAAAAAAAAAAAAAAAAAACAACAACAAAAAAAACCCACACCACAAACATTTTCTCTTACTCTCTTAATCTCTTGGGCACGGGAGGGGGGGGGACCAGTCAGCCATAGTTGCCTAGTAACAAGACACACTCTCCCTAGCAACAAGGCACTGTTTAATAAACAGGAAAGATATTACTAGAAAAAATAAAACACTCAAAAACAGTAAAAGAAACAATTTTTAAAAAAACTATTTTTAAAGGGGGTGTGATGCTGCTACTGCAGTGGTGATGAGCACCAAAGGTTTGAAGGAGTATGGGTGGATGGAATCTACCCAACAAGGAGAGGCAGGAGTCATCCTATGAGTTTGATACCCGCTGGGTTTTATTTAACAACCGGGGTCAGGATGACACGGCCATAGAAGGGATAATATAAAAACTCATAAGCAGACAACTTTTCACAAAACACTACTTTGCATCTACTAAATCTTTATGAAATCAGATTATGAAACCAGGTAACTGAATCAGGTAACGAAATCAGGTTACTAAATCAGGATCCCAAAAGATTTCTGAGGTGCACCTCTGCCTGGTGCCACTATACTCTATGGTTACCTTTAGTGTTTCCTGTGGTACCATGGTACAATAACTACCCCCTGGAAGACCTTACCACCACTTGCTTGGGTCAGTTACATCAATATACATTCAAAGACACACCAGAGTCCAAATGCAGCTGAAATCTTCATGCGCACTATTGAGTAGAGTTGGTAGCTACAGAAAGATAAAGGTAAAAGTAATTTCCTGTGACACAAAGATTATTATCCCAGTACAGATCTAGCTAAGGCTGCTGGGGTGGTGAGAGTTTTTTTAGACAACAGTGTGTTTCTCTGCATAAAACCCACTATCTCTGAGGCTGCTGGTATAAAAGAACAAGTAGAACAGGTTCCTGGAATGATCTCACTGGAGGGCGATCAGAATCAAACTAGCTGTAGAAGGTTCCTCGGCCAAAACCCACTTTGGGGCTGCCAAGGATGTGAAGGAACAATGAAGATTCTTTGGTAATGAACCCACTGGAGGATTACCAAGGACTGGACGATGCTGTGGAAATTCTGATGCAACCAGGAGCCAGAAGAATTCAAGATGAAGATGGATGATCCTGATGTGTTAACACAGGAAACTGGAACAAAACAATAAAATGGCAGACAAAACCCGCACTGGGCTTCGGCGGACTTGACATGTGGCGAATGACCAGGGGATGCAGACAAGGTTCTTCCAGGATGAGCTCACTTTTTGGAGGGCAGCCAACTTCAATAAATCTGGATCAGGAACCACAAGACAATAATGAAATGGCAGAAGCAACGCACACTGGGCTTCAGCATACTCAACTTCGATCTGACGAAAACAAGAAACGGTGGGTGCAACTTGCACGGGGTTCAACGTATTTGACTTTGGCAGATGACAGGAACATCACTGAAGTTCTTATGGATGGACACCTTCTGGGGAAGACAGATGTTGAAGGACATCTTCCTCTGGATAGAGATTGATTCAGTAGAGGTCAAAAGGCAGGCAACACAGTAGAGTAGTATTGTGGTAGAAGATTTAGTTTGGAACCACACTGACCTGAAATCCTGGCACAATGCAATACAATGGCAGTTAAGGCAGGTATGCTGTTCAGGGAATTGCTGCAATGCAGTAAAATATCACAGTTCCAACAATAGTGGTCAGTTGTACAATCTAGAAATGTCCAGACCACAACAATATGAAATATTCAGTAATTCCACCTGATGCCTACTTAACTGTGTGAGATCCTTTCATTTTGGACTGGGCTTCCCTACGCTGGGTGACCTCTTTTACACCTTGTGGACCTATTTACCCTCTGAACATTGGGCCTATACATTGCTCTTTCCAATAACTATGCTCAGTATATCCCATGAAACTAGGGTCTACATTGCCCCTTTAACATTGTAATGGGCCTGAGGTGTCCTGTGAGACCTGGGCCTATAGTTGTCCCTTTAAATGCTGTGGTGGACTTTGCCCCTTTAAATACTGTGGGACTACTTGCCCCTTTAAAATCTGGGCCTATACCACCCCGACTGCTGTGATGGGCCTAGCTTGCCCTGCAAGATCTGGACCTAAACCTGCCCCTTTAACTGCTGTGGTGGGCCTAAATTGCTCCTTAAAACACTGGGCCTTGTTTCCCCTTTAAATGGCAGTGGGCCTGATCAGGGCCCTGTCACTTATGTCTTCAGCCCCACCCTGCTCCTCTCACTGAATGAATATTTAAAAGGCCTCTACTAGGCCTTTCCCTCTAGTCCCTCCCATGGGCATTGGTGTGCCTGGAATAATTAATTTTACCAGCTGCCCCTGGCCCGCCCCCACTCTAGCACTGTAGCGCTAAACCCCATTTAACTTTTATTTTAATTTAAAATCTTCTGGAGGACAGCACTCTTTATGTGCTGCCACTAACTTGCCACCCTGATCCAGGGTCTCTGGCTGAGAGAAGGAAACTGTCAGGAGAACCGGCAGAGCGGGGACAGCGGGGGGAGGGGCCACAGGAGGACCGTCAGTTTGCTCTAGAAATGACTCTTCAGATGCTGCCAACATGGGACCGGAAAGACTGGGGCGGC
Organism: Neoceratodus forsteri; assembly: GCA_016271365.2. NCBI lineage: Eukaryota > Metazoa > Chordata > Ceratodontiformes > Ceratodontidae > Neoceratodus > Neoceratodus forsteri. The sequence continues at coordinate 409,184,931 of CM057452.1, forward strand.
AATAAAAAAACAAACGGGGGCAACAAAGAGCCCACACTGGTGCCGGGAGGGGAAACAGCTTCTGGGACTGCTGGGCTCGACTGCCCAAAATGGGGACAGACCATGGAGAATAGTAGTTCTTTTTCTCTTTGCTGTCTGGAGACAGGGCACCATCACAGAGTCAATGGGACTTGCTACACATCACCAGGTAAGCCTACAGGTTACCGTTACTCTCCTGTGATCCACTCTCTCCACAGCCCAGTACAATCTGCCATTTGAAAATGGCTGAATTCAAATCAGGTGCTCGGGGTTCTAATTTTTGAACCCCAGGCCCGAGCCAGACACCACCTTACTGAAAGATTGTTGCACCACGCACCGGTCAGGGACAGCAGTCCCAGCACGTAGGTGCCCACTGTTGGACTGCTGGCTAAGGAAGTGGGGGGGGGACTCCTGGGCAGACTGCAACTCTCTATTTCTATGGTGCCCCTAAACAACTGTACACACTGGGGCACTACAGCGGAACATCGTATAATCACAATATACCACTCTAGGGTTAGGGGTAATGTCAGGATTTACCCACTTCTGGTGTGGTTTACTCACTTGGCCTGCAGCCTATTGACTGAACTACATCAGGCATGGGTGAATTTAGCATTACCTCACACCCTGTTGTGGTATATAACTTAATTTATCTACACCTGGTGTAGTTTGGTTATGAGGTCACAGGCCGAGTGGGTAAACATCACCATAACCCACACCCTGGAGTGGATTATTATGATTATACAATGATGTGTGAGACTAACAAAGTAATAAAAAGGGTTTATTTTTAATCATTTTGTATTGATTTTTCTTTGCAATATCCTTCCTTCCATACTAAAAAGGTACCTTGTTGCTAGGCAGAGTATTGTAGCAGAAGCTGCCCCTTCAACCTCACCAAATGCTACCTGTTTACTAATTGATTGATTGACTGTGTGCCTTTCTTTAGTGTTCCAGACATGCTGGCACCTTTTTTATGTTATTTTAGTTTTACTTTTCTGTTGTAAGCTTGGTTGATATGATCCTCTAATTGACAACATGTGAGTGGCTGCCATGATGAGCGTGGTGCGACCGGCTCCCACAGTCCATTATGGTGCGTTCAGAGAGCAGTTTCAGTACATGAAAAGTAGAAGCTCCTGAAAAAAGTTATTGGAAAGGCTGATCGGGAACTTTTGTAAATAAAATTAAGTACTACAAAATCACACATGCCCCTGTATTGCAAAGCATCATGGGCTGCATATGCAAATCACCACAGAATATTATGCTGGTCCAACTTTAAGCAGAAATGTATGGTGCCGAAAGGCCTCTCACACAGTTTGCAAAGGGTGCCAACAGAAGACATAGACACGTGTTTCATCCTACCAGGACTCATCAGTATTGTTGTGTTTGCCATGAGATATGGAGGCAGCTGACAATCATGTGGGGAGTGTGGGGGACATAGCTGATACTGAGTGAGGTGGTTGCGAGCAGTAATGGGGAATCTTTAGGGGGTAGTGAAAAAATTATTTTTTTATGGTATAGAAAGTTGTTTTGAAGAGTGTGTTTATAAACAAAGTTGCCTTGGGAGCTTGCGTACTGTTGCGATACTCATGATTTGGAATTCAGTATGGCAGCTAGATGTAAGCAAAAAAAAACAACACAGGGTGCTTTTTTTGTCTTGTAAAGCAGTTGGTTGCGTGGCTGGAATTTTACCTGTGGATAATGGTGGGATTTACCCCCAGGTAGACCCCAGCCTGCCAATCAAGTTACTGAATTTAATACCCCCATTGTGTAATTTACTTTCATTAACATTGAAAAAAAAACAGGTTGTATTCAAAAACTTCTTGCAGTTCAGTCTTTTGCTGTCTCTACTTGCATCTCACTGAAACAGAAGCCTCCTTCTTCTTTTTCACCCTCCTCCCTTTACTGGCCTCAGGTGTTGCTTGTGAACACTCTCATCCCCCTGAGAGATCGCCAATACGTTGAACATCCAGAACAGTGAAACCTTAAAAGGCCAACTTTAAAACAAGAGGGGATTGGTACAAATCCCAGCACAGCCCCTGTTAAAACCTGCGCTGCCTCTGTTACAGGGTTGTGAAGCAGTTTATGGGTGAAAGGAGCATGACAGAAATATACTGCATCACACAGGACCACACAAACCCTTTTTTTAGCTGGGGCGGCCCATGTTGATGTGCATTGTTGCCACCTACATAACTCAGGAGGCTCAAGCATGCCTCAGTTCTCTCTCCTACAGTTGACTGCTCATTGGTCCGCTGCTACAGAAGAACGCTGTTGAACTCTGCAAGTGTCGCTAATGCTTCCACTGCTTTGTTATTGTATTTTATATAAACATTTATGTCGAAGATGAAAGAAAAGGAATCTCAAAAATTGACAAGGATGATGCTCACTCCATGAGCATCTGCTGGCTAGGCATTTCTCATGATGTGAAGGCCTGCAGCACCTGCCAGGGATTTAACTAGGCTACTCAGACACTTTTCAATGTTTCCTCATAACGTTGTTGTTCTTTGACCTTTGACCTCACATTTTCAGCACAGTCTTTTCATGACTCCGGCTTATGATAGATGCAGTTGGAATTTAAAAAATCTCATCCAAAAGGTAATTTCCCGGAGCTGGCGAAAACATATTTTGGAGGGGATTTAAAGAATGATGCCTGTCATGTTCACGAGGTGGGATAACACATAGGCTATGTTGCACATTTGGGTTGCAAAACCAAAAAAAGTTATGAGTTAACATTGGAAACATTTTGCATTTCTTCATACCTTCATTGTTTTTGGCATTTTGACCCCAGTTTTTCAACAGTCTTTTCGGAGTTGTCAGGGACCCCACCTTATAATCAAGAAAATACTTGTGATCAAGACAGGTGAAATGTTTTAAAAATCCCGTCTGAAAAGTGATTTTGTTGAGCAACTGCAAAAACTTGTTTATTATTTATTTTATTATTTGCTTTTGTTGACCGGGTAAGTTACACTAGACAGCCAAGTGCCTATTTTCAGGTGCGACCCGGGAGAGTTACAAACTTAAGTAGGTAGGTACAGTGACAAATCAGTCTTACATACAGTGGGATAACAGGTAATGGAATAGAATGACAACCAGTAACAAGTCACGAACCCGGGGGGTGTTACAGGTGACCTGGGAGAGTTATAAGCTACAGCATACACAAAACAATGAGTGAGTCAAGATTTACATATAACGGGAGAGCAGGCTAAACAAATATGGCACCCAAGGAGGAGATGGTACGCTTTAGAAAGATTTGGGTAGGTGGTTGACAGTCCTCAAAAGGGGTTGGGACAAGTGCACACAGGTTCAGTCATATGTTAAGCCGAATAAGTGCCTGCATGTGGGAGACCTAGGGAAGAGCTGACAAGGGGCGGGGAGGGCCTGGTGACCTTGTTCGGGAAGTAGGACAGGAGGGCAGCCATTACTTGATCAGTAGATGGGAGAATAAGTGCGGTAGACCCCAGGGGGTGCAGAGACCCCCCATGCCTTCATAGTGCAGGGGGCTACGAGGTGCATAGACAGGTGGAGGAGCCCTTCAGGAAGTTCCAAAGGGAAGTTTTAAAGCTTGGATGGGAGGGGGTGGACCGAGTAAGGGCTGGGAATGAATTCCATAGTTTAGAGACATAGTTGGCAAAGGCCCGATCACCCGCTTGGGTGCGTGTCCTAGGAACCGGACCGTTGAGTGTTGTACTTGACCTAGGTGGTAGGAAGAGGTGTCAGGGTTGAGGGGAAGGGCGAGGGCAGCAGGGGTGGCTGATCTTACAATGCTGTCAATGAAGTTCCCTACTACAAAGGTGCAGTGTTTCTCGGGAGGGAGCCACTCGAGGCGTGTGTAGAGGTTGCAGCAGGGAGTCAGGGGTGGGGCAGATAGCGCAAAGCGGCAGATGCTGTTGTAGGCCATGTCCCATTTCGAGAGGCTGGATTTTGGCAGGGGGCCAAAGGTCACTAGCCCATAGCAGAGAGAGGGGAGGAGAACACCCCTAGCTATGGCCACCTGAGCAGCTGGGGTCAGGCAGTTTTGGCTCTGTAGGTGAGACCAAGTTTGATGCTTGTAGACTTGCAGACGTTACAGATGTGCAAGGAGAGATCTAGCTGAGGGTCCAGAGTGATGCCCAGGTATTTGACAGTGGCCACCGTCTGCAGGGGCGTGCCATCAGCCCTGTAGAATAGTAGGGGGGCAGAGCTGGATTTTGTTTTGTTCAGGGAGCCGAAGAGCATAGCCTGGGTTTTCTTAAGATTGGTGGTAAGCTTGTGTTCCATCAGCCATGATTGGATCCGTTTGAAGTCGGAGTTTAATTGGGAATTGATGGTGTAAATGTCACATGCGCTGTCTAGAATGACAAGGTCATCAGCATACAGGGTGGTAAGCCCATGGGTGGTGACAGAGGGTAGATCATTGATGAAAAGGGAGAAGAGCGTCAGACCGAGGACAGATCCCTGTGGGACTTCACATTGAACGGTGGTGGGGTTAGAGAGTGTCCGGTTAAAGTTGGTGTATTGCTTCCTACCAGTAAGGTAATTGAGGAACCAGGCATGAGCAGAGTTTGAGAGTCCGAGGGAGAGAAGAGTGGAGCTAAGGAGGGAGTGATCTACCCTGTCGAAGGCTTTGGACAGATCCACGAAGATCGCTCCAGTGAGGTAGCCCTGGTCAGTTGCAATTCTGATCTGCGAGGTGACTACAGCGAGGGCGGTAGTCATGCTGTGTTCCTTCCTGAACCCGTGTTGGGCCGGAGAGAGGAGGTTGTGTTCCTGTAGGTACTCAGTTAGCTGAGAGGCCACAACTTTCTCCAGAATTTTGGAGGCGGCCAACAGGATAGCTATAGGTCAGTAGTTCAGGGGGTCTTTGGGGTTTCCTTGTTTAAGAACAGGGGTTACCTTGGCCACTTTCCAGACATCTGGGATGACACCAGTGGTTAGAAAAGAATTGAATATATATGTTATGGGCCTGGCAAGAAGGTGAGCTCCTAGCTTGAGCAGCTTTGGCTCGAGGCTGTCGTGCCCTGCTCCAGTATGAGGGGAGAGGCTAGCAAGCAGCCTCTGGGTCTGTGTGGTAGATGCTTGTTGTAGGAAGAAGGAGGGTCAGGTCTCAGGGCCAAGTCGAGGGGTGATAGGGGACTTGGGCTCAGGTGGTTGAGAGTTTGGGGACTTGGGGGGAGTAAGCTGGGAAGGGGGGGCTGCTCTGAGAACATAGTGTTGAGGGTATTAGCAGTTGTGTGTGGGTTATTGCAGCTAGCCCCATCAATGAGCAAGTCTGTGACTTGCGATCTTGCAGAGCCCCCAACCGCACTTCTAATGTTCTGCCAAAAGCTCCTGGGATTGCTGGCTGAGGAGAGTAGGGCGGATCAGCAGAACTCACTTTTTGCTGCCCGGATGGCTTTTTTACAGGAGTTTCTGAGGCACCTGTAAGCAGTGAGATCATTGATGCTCTGGGAGGCCTTGTAGGTTTCCCAGCATTTGTCCCTGAGTTTCATTAGGGAGAATAGGCCCCCGTGAAGCCATTTGGTGATGGTGCCCTATACCCTCCTCCTTGTAAGGGGGGCTTGTTTGTTCTGCACCGGGATATACTTGATTAAGAATTCATCCAGTGCTTGGTCTGGGTCCAAGGAGGCGGTAACCCCTGACCAGTCAATTGTACCGAGGTCAGCGAGGAAGTCTGGTAAGTAGAACTTTGAGTAGTCCCTCATTTGTATTACTTTACTGGGAATCTTTGCCTGAGAGGTGCCCCAAGTGCAGAAGATAGGAGAGTGGTCCGAGATGGCATCAGGTAGGATACTCGAGGATTTGATCCTGTCAGGTCTATTGGTCAGGATCCAGTCAATCAGCAAACCCTTGTCCCCCTGGGGGGAGGGCCTTGTTGGTTCAGATATAATTTGGCTCAGGGCAAGGCCTGAGAGCAGGTGCTCGTAAGATTTAGAGTTAGTGCCCAACCAGTCAAGGTTGAGGTCTCCTATGATAAGGACTTCATTTGTGCCCACTCTCGCACTGATGCTGTGGAGAAGTGAGGACAGTCCAGGTAGTCCACCTCTAGGAGGGTTGTAGCAGCAGATCAGGTGGAATTTTTTTGTGTGTCCAAGTAGGAGAAGAGTGTGCAGGAGCTCGCATGTCGGGAGGGGGATAGGCGGGTGATCAATGACAGTCACATTGAGGTGTGCCTTATAGTAGAGCAGTACCCCACCACCTCGTTTGCTCCCCCATGATCACGTCTGATATGGCTGTACCCTGACAGGGTGCACATTGCATCGGTAGTGTGTGACTTTAGCCACGTTTCTGTGATACCCAGGATATCTGGCTCGTAGTGGGCAACCCAGGCAGTAAGGTCAACAAGGTTGTGAAGATTGTTGCGGACGTTTAGATGGGCAATCTTTAGCCCCTTGGTGGATTGCCATGAGGGGGGAGGATTGGGGGGGAGGCCAGCCTGGATGGGAATGTTAGTCCCACACCTGGGGGGTCCAGCGGGTGGGTGGAGGGAACAGCCATGACGGTAGTGAGTATAGGGCCTACAAGGAGAGATAACAGCGACTGAGATTGTTACAGCCAGTAACTGTGCACAGTAATGTAACAAGACCTGCAGCAAGGTATGTCTTGTTAAATACAGCAGTGTATTCAGTCAGCTAGTGAATCAGCTAGTGAATCTTTCCAGCCTGTATCTGTGTTCTGTAATGTAACAAAGACCTGCAGCAAGATGTGTCTTGTTAGAACAGCAGTGTATTCAGTCAGCTAGGAAGCTGTGGTAGCTGAAATTATTAGGTCTGCCCCTAGTGGCAGAAAAAGATAACCTGCAGATGGAAAACTAGGCTGATGGGTTAAATTTCAGCCCATGTGACCACTATCTGCCTACTTAAGGGAGAGCCGACCAAGGGTGGTGGTAAGGGCGGTGGGGAGCCCGTCTGCATCGACAGAAAGCAATCAGCAGCTGCCTTAAACAGCGGGGCTTTCACAAAGTACTGTTCATATGCAAGGAGGTAGGAGTTTTCTTGTGCTTTTCAATTTGGATTCCAAGTGTTTGAAAAAAGGCGCCAAAGTGTTTAACACAAAGGGAACTCTGCCGTCTCTGCAAAACACTGTTTACTTTGTCCTTCTCACTGCAGGTCCTCTGGTGGGTTGGGGAAGGGCTATGGAGCACCCTCGTGACCTCCGCTGCTCGGGGGAGGGTCCGGCCTGACGTGGACTGGCTTCGGAGGGATGGGGGAGGGCTATGGAGCACCCTCGCGACCTCCGCTCCTCGAGGATCCTGATCAGCTGTCTTCAGAGGAGATTTCAAAAACCACACCTCCCTTGTTAATAAGATGGGGTCCCAAAAAGGCTATGTTGAAAAGTTTGGGTAGAAATGTTAAAAAATTATAATATTATAATTAAAAGTTAAAAACACAAGCCGGCTCACCAGCGCAGCAGTAGCACTATAACTTGAGGCGCCAACAACCCGAGTTCAGAAGTGAGCTCAGGCATCAGAGAGGTGGCGGGGGGGGGGGATTGAGCATCTCAGGGACTACTCTTCTCCTTCATGGAGTGGTGGCATTGACCTAGGCCCTAGCGGTGGCTCAGGGGGAGGAGGATTGAGCATCCTAGGGACAGCTCTCCTCCTCCAGGGAGGCATGGGACTGATGCCTGGCATTAGCCCAGCACCTAGTGGTGGCTGGGGTCGGCATGCAGAGATTGCACAAATGAGAGGAGCAGAGCCAAGGCTGAGGCCTGGCATGCTGCATATGGGAGTGTGCACAGGATGGCCATTGGATCATTGCATGCCACTTCCTCCGTGCTTGGGGAGAAAAGTAGGAAACATGCTGACCAGCAGGATGGCACTGGTCTCCTGGAGGCCCTGCATCCAGCTATATGGGCACGTCCATGTGAACTGGATCCTCTTCCCAGTGATGCTTGAGGGAGAGACCCAGTGACCCCACTGAGGGGGGGAGCCCCGGGGAAGAGTCAGACAGGTAAGTCCCAGAGGACATCGGGGTGATGGGGATGGGGAAACCAGGGGATAGGAGCCTGTCAGCAGGAAGAGAAAATAGATAAAACAAAAAAAAAAGTTAAAATCGCATTAAAAAGCTATTCATTGAACTTACCTTGTTTTCAGTCAGTTTGTGGTTGGTGTTCGAAGCAGCAAGATACTTGGCAGAGAGGACTAGATTGGTAATTGAGGTGTGGGGGTTGTGGGGTGGTGGATACTGAGAGGGGGGTCGGGGTAGAGGGTGAGTCAGGGGGCAAAATATGTTGAGGGACCATTTTCCTTTTTACAGGTTTTTAAAAAAATGACAAGAGACTGTTTATTTCAGGTACCAGCACTGGGGACTGGGCCTATTGGTTTGTCATTTGGCGGCACTTGAGGTGGGCACCCCTGTGTCACATGGAGTATCCAGTGAGGATAGCGATTGAATATGAGCAACCATCAAAATGGCGACTCATATTAAGCGGCTTTCCTCCTTGGGCTGCCCTGCAAGAGTAGCTAATATCTATCTTGTGAGTAGGGAAGAACTGACCCGAAGTAGGGGATGTGAGGGGAAGGAGAGGGATAGGGAAGAGGGTTTGTGAGGGGGTAGTGTACCTGCTACAGCCGAGCTAACCATGTGGTGTGGTGGTGAGGGTAGCTAGCTGCAGCACAGTAGGTATTAGGTTCGGGGCTGGGTCCGGGGAAGAATTTAGCCGCTGGCCGCCGCTGCTTCCTTTTTTTTGTTGGAGTCTGGAATGTCACTTCCACCCCGACATGAACCCCTGGAGTTGAGAATCCTTTAGCAGGGGGTGCGGTGGGCAAAGTCCCCTGCATAAACACTCGGACTCCTGCCGGATGTCTTTTCACCAGTGTGTGTATATCACCGATTTGCTTTTAGACGATATACACTCACCATAATAGCAATCACTATTTTGCAATCGCTGTTATGACATGGAACCATCATGTGGCTTTGGTGGGGCAGGAGAGGGATACTGGTGGTGGGGTTGGACACCTACCACCAGTTTGCTTTAGACTGGATCGGGCTGGGGCAGGACACCACACAGAGGGAGGGAGCTGAAGGTTTTTTTTTTCTGATGCCAGGACTGGGAATAGAGGGTGGGGGTTGGTGGGGGTTGGAGACTACACAGATGGAGGTAGCAGGATTTTTTGCTTTTTTCTCTGATGGTAGGATTGGAAAAGGGACTTATGGATTTGGACAACTCACAGAGGGAGGTAGCAGGAGTTGTTTTTCTGATGCAGGGACCAGGAACAGAGGGTGAGAGTTGGAAAGTACAGAGGAAGGAAGGAGGAGTCTATTTTTTTCTGATGCCAGGAATGGGAATAGAGAGTGGGTTTGGAGAGCACATAGAGAGAGAGGGAGCAGGATTATTTTTTCTGATGCCGGGACCAGGAACAGAGGGTGGGCGTTGGAGAGAACAGAGAGGAAGGGAGCAAGACCTTTTTTCTGATGCCAGCACAAGGGACTGGAGACCACACAGATGGAGGAAGCAAGAGGGTATGTATTTCTTGCAGAGTGACTGGGAACGTCTTTTCCCTCCCTTCTCCTTACCTTATTTTCCCTTTCTGTCCCACAATGCCTTTTTACATCCCTAAAGGCACTGCTAGCCCTTAACCCAATGAGGGACACAGCCCTGAGGAACTTTCCCCTATACTTATTCAGTTATCCGGCTCTAGTATCACTGCACCTGTCACCTCCATTCTCCGCCTCTCCTTCTCACAGATTGGCAGACATGATTTATGGAAATGAGCAACTGCCATCTCTCTCTCTCTCTCTCCAAAGGGGGTGACACCTTCACCCCAGGTAACTATCGTCCTCTTTTTTTCTTTTTATAACCTTGTCCAAGCTCCAGGAACACCTTGTTCTCACCTAACTCTCCCACTTTCTTAACTCCTTCTCTTCGTTCACTCCTTTCCAGTCTGGTTTTAGGAAGTTCCATTCCACTACCACCTCACTCCTCCAACTCACTGATTCCAATCCGACTGGGATAGATCAAGGCCTGGTAATCTCTACTATCTTTGTTGATCTGACAAAGCCTTTCACACTGTTTCCTATGCCCTTCTCCTGGGCAAGTTGAAAAGGTCAGGATTAGTCAGGCAAGTGGCTTGGCAAGCTGAGGCAAGGGGCCTTGCCGTTTGCCACACCCGAAACCCAGATTCAGCAATGAACTGGAGTTGCTCAGAGGCTGGCCAGGGAAAGGAGGCTCAAGTGTCCTGAGATGGTTATGCTCCTTTTGGGAGGGAAACAGCACATACCACTGCTCAATCAACGCCAAGTGGAGGGAAGGTGTTGGAACAGTGGTTGCCTACCTGGTAGGCCAGGTGCAGGTCGCTGAAGCGTACTGGATCTTCACGCAGTACACACTCCCAATAGCATGCATGCTGGCTCAGGGAGAAAAGCTGTTAAGGAAAACAGCTTGGGCAGGCAGGATAAAGGCTGCATACCCTGCAGAATCCACCCAACCTGGCAAGGCACCCATCAACCCATGGATGCATAGGTGCTGGAACCGGGGGGGGGGGAGCGAAAAGGGTGACAGCCACTCCACTTTTTATTTCTGTATGGCAAAAACTAGTATAGAAAAAGTGCCCTTTATACCCTCATAAGTGCCCTTTTGATTCTCAGCCCCCTCAGCTTTTACCATCTTCCGGCACCCTTGCATGGATGGTCAAGAGATGGAGGAATACTGGGTTGGGTGGGTGATATGGTTGAGGGTAGAGACCAGACAGAGGCCACCCAAGTGTCAGCCGTAAAAATAGTAGATAGAAAAAAAAAAAAAGAAAATGGTAGGACTATCTGATCACCCAGTTAGTTGTTTTCACTTCTGTATAAAGGGAATGTCCCTCCCAAGCTGACTTTATAGAAGAAGTACTATCTCTCTCACGCCCCATATGAAAAGGTGTTCCTCAAGGTTCTGTCCTTGGCCCCATCCTGTTTTCCATTTTTCTTTATGATCTTCTGAAGGTTTATATCTCCTTGAACATTAATTTATCCATGGACAACATGTTACTTTCTGTTTCACTCCTGACTTGGCTTCTAAGCTCCAGATATATTATTGCTAACATCCAACTATGTTTTAGGGCCAACCATTTGTCCCTTAGTGCCTTCAGCACCAGGCAGCATGATCAAATCATTGCCCCTGCCCACTTTTAAAACCTTAATTGGGTTGAAATTGAAGAAGAATCTCTCTTCTAACACCTTGAGGATGGTTAGACCATCACCTCAACTTCTATAACCACATCAATGCCATTTATCAGAAATTCCAACCTAAACTTGGCGCACTATTTAGGAACAAAGTGTGCATCCCACTTCCTGCCATTGAGAGATTGTCTTTTAAGACAATAACTCAGTGGCGGAGCCAGAGGGGGGGCTGGGGGGTGGTCGCCCCTCCTGGCTGCCCCAGTGTGAGTAGTGGCGCCCTGCCACCATCTTTATTCACTGTTTAGTGTCCATTGTGGAGCCTGTCACTGACTGAATGGCCCTCCCTGGCTCCCAAATGATCCCAAACCTGGCTCCGCTACTGCAATAACTATGGGGTGAAGGGTGGGGCATGGCTTGGCAGCCTACTACAAGATGGTCACCTAATTCTTTAGTACTGAAAACTCCACAACATTATCCAACAGAATCCTCCTCAGTTTGTGCACATACCTTATCACACAGCATATAGTCCAATGGGGGGAGGCTTCCTTGATCACAGCAGTGCACTTTTGAGCCACATCAGTGCAATGATGGCTTCAGAATCATCAAGTGTAAATCTGCCTTAGAAATCTCCTCAGCAAGCTGGTCGGGCTCACAAAATGGTGACTGCGAATGCTGACTCTACTCTGACAACTCTAATGGAAATAAAAGGCATGTTTGAACAGTTAATAGTACAAAGTACTAAGGCTTTCCGTGAGCACAAAGTACGTTACTATAAGGACATCCTTGCCAAGACTTGGGCTGATGGGAAAAACAATTCTGGGAAAACCTCTCGGAAATCACTGAGAAAGCATCCAAACAGGCTCCAACTATGTTAAATGTTGACAGGTCTATCACCCATGACCCCGTGTTAATTGCCAACACATTTAATTCATCCTTCACAGACCTTAGCCAAACCCTGACCCCAAATTTCTTTGAACCACCCAGCACAGTTCCTATGTCCACCAAATCAGAAGAGGCCTCTACCCACCCATGTTTCTACTTTAAAGCTATCTCAGAAAGCGAGACCAAGCTCTATCTATGTAAAGTTCTAGGAGGAACTAGGACAAGCAGTGATTCCCTCAACCTAAAACTTCTTACCCTAACTCTAGATGAAGTCATATTCCCCCCTCACCAAGCTTCTCAATTGCTCCCTCATACTTTCATAGTTCCCCCAGATCTGGAAAGCTGCTCTGGTTACACCAGTTTTTAAGAGTGGGGACAGATTACTACCTGGGAATTATAGGCCAATATCTATTCTTCCCCCACTGTCCAAAGCACTTGAAAGGATTGTTACTGACCAGTTTGTGGAGTACCTGGAAAAATGCAACCTACAATGTGTCCAACAACATGGTTTTCGGAAAGGGGCACAGCACATCTACAGCCCTACTGGAATTCATAGGTTTCATTCACCATACTCTTGATCAGGGTCAACTTGTTGGTGCAACCTTTATTGACATGTCTAAAGCATTTGACATGGTCAATCACCATTTGCTGATACATCAACTTGCTGGGCTTGGTATATCTTCAGAAGCCCAAAAGTTGTTCACCAGCTATCTAGCAAACCGCACACAGCAGGTGAGAAGGAGGCAGTATGGTGCAGTGGTTTAAGGCTCTGAACTGCAAATCTGGAGACCTGGGTTTGAATTCCACAGCCCCCACTTGCATACTGTGTGGCCCTGAGCAAGTCACTTAACTTCCTTGTGTGCCCAGGTTGCACCAGTAAACAAGCTTTATGCTTAGTGTGGCTTACCTGGTTAAATAATTGGAAAAAAAAAAAAGAAGAATAGGGTCTGCCCCTTGTGCTAAACTGCCTGTCTGCTCTGGGGTTCCTCAAGGATCGATACTGGGACCCCTTCTATTTAGCACCTTCCTCAATAATCTTCCGGCATCCTGTTCTGAACCAGTACTCCTCTACGCAGATGATGCAGTCATTTTCTCAAAGACTGCTGACCCTATCCTCCTTCAGACCCAACTTCAGAAAAGTTTTACTGAAGCTGAGTCCTGGTTCATCTCTCATAAGTTGGTGCTTAACTGCAAAAAAACTAAGGTCATGCTCTTCCATGGTACCCACAGCAAGCACAAAGCCAAACAATTGGTGATTAAAAACAGTGTGGGTGTTATCCTTGATCAGACTTAATCTTTTAAATACCTAGGAGTTACTCTGGATAGCACGCTCTCCTACTCCAACCATGTTAAGAATGTTGCCAAGGTAGTTAACATTCACCTAGGCCCTCTACACATGCATAAACACTGCCTTACTACCGAAGCCCTCAGATTGGCTATCCAAAGTTCAATTGTGTCTATTATTGACTATGGTTTGGCCATTTATGGTTCCACCACAGACACAACCCTACGTCGGCTCACCACAGTTCTGAATAAGGCATGCCGTCTGCTAACTGGTGCAGTGTATCGTACTCACACTTGTGACCTTTACAAACAAGCAAACTGGCTTCAACTCCAGGCTCGGATTGAATATCAAGCCTGCCTTCTGGCTAAGAAGGCAGATCTTGGTCTCCTACCACCAGGTTCCCTTCAGCTTTTCAGTCCCTTCTGGGGGACTTGGAGCACATGAAGTTCTGTGAGCCAAACTTTTACTGTCCCTCACTGTCGAACCTTGCTCCGACAGCGATCCATTGCAGTTAGAGCTGCTAATTTATTTAATTCCCTTCCTCCTGAGATTGTGAAGACTGCAACCTTGGGACCATTTAAGCGGAAGCTACATCAATTCCTAGTTTCCAGAACATCTTGTGACTGCTGTACCTAATCTCTGCTGACACCTAAATGTACTGGGACCTCCCTCTTTTACCATTTTCCCCTGTATAGCCCTATGCTGTTGCTGCACTGTTCCACGCACAGTACTTCCTCCCTTATCCCTTTCCCATTCCTGCCCTCTTTTCATCCTACCTCATCCCCCCTTCCCTTACCCCTCCACTCCCCTCCCCCCCACTCTGTTTCATCACCTTGTTCTCTCCCTCTACCCCCTGCCCCGTGGGTCTTTCCTGCTCAAGCTTCATTGTGGAATCTCCCTCCTTGCTCTTTTTTTGCTCCTTCCACCCCCCAATTCACCCCTGTACTTTCTCTCCTTGTAAGCCCTTTCACCCCTCTTCAGACAAGGCCACTGGCTGCACTTGACACAATATTTATCTTGCCATATTGTTCTTTTGTTTATGTAATTACTTTCCTCATGTTGTACTACTTACTGAAACCATTGTAATTTGCTATTCTTGTGACTTGACATGGAATCTCTGTAAAAGAGCCCTTGGCTCAAAGGTCTTTATGATTTGTTAAATAAATAAAGAAAGAAATAATCAACAAGCTGGAAATCAGTTTTCAAAGGACAAATGCTGACATGATTCAAATCACAGAGTTAATGTAGCAGAGCAATGGGTAGCAGATACCGAGGACCAGACAGGGAGCCTAACAGCGCACATCAGAGACCAAGACTGGGCCATTCGCCTCCTCTGGGAGAAGGTTGAGGACCTCGCAAACAGAGGTAGATCGGACAGTCTCTGCTTTGTGGGCTTCCACAAGGGCTGCAAGGGGAACAATGTGAATGCCTTTCTACAATAGGTGCTCCCAAATCTGCTCAGGGATCAGAGCCCAAGCAACATAGAAATAGACTGTTATCATAGGTCTCTGGCCCCCTCCCAAACCTAGAGACTGCCCCTGATTGATTCTTGCCAATTTCTTGCGATATACAGACAAAGAAAAATCCATGGTCTGGGTGAGGCCGAAAGGTGCCATAATTTTTTTTCTTTATTTATGATTTTGATAACTGGGTAAGTACACTGATCCCAGGGACCATTTTCAGGCATGACCCAGGCCATAGCAATGGCACAGGAGGCAACATAAAATGAAATACAAAATACAGCAATTCAAAATGTAATAGAGCTTAGGTGACAAGTCAGACACAGTGATGCAAGAGCAATGGCATGACAAAAAGGTACAGGAGGCAACCATAACACAATACAAAATACAAAAATGTTCAAAATACAATAGAGCATAAAGATGAGTCAAAACACAATGGTATCAGAGCAATGCACGAGAGTACCAACAATGGATCCTGGCACACAATTTGACACAGAGGATTCAATTTCAGAGCCACTTTTCAGGTAACTGTGATGCAGCTAAGGATATACAGTGCCAGGTAAACATTACAACTGTCAGGGGAGTAAGAGGGGAGTATGAAACTAGCCCGGGGATCATTGACAGCTAGATTCAGCTAGGAGCCAGTCTTTGAGGCGGGATTTGAACAGACAGTGGGTAGCCAGGGAGCGGAGCCTGGCTGTCAGTTTATTCCATAGTGAGGGGGCAGCAACAGATAGGGCTCTCCCGCCCATGTTGGTAGATACCCATGGAACATGGAGGGGGGGGTAGAGTTTGAACATAGGCAGGTTCGGACCTAGAATAGGGCTACAACAGAGAAACATAGACTTTGACAGCAGATAAGGACCACTTGACCCGCTTAGTCTGCTCATTTCCCTACCTACTGGATAAGCTGCAGATCCTAGTTAACCAACAGCCTATTTCTTCCTACCCCTCACAAGAATTGCTTATGTCTGTCCCATGCATTCTTAAATTTTTCCACAGTTTTACACCCCCACAACCTCCTCAGGAAGGCAGTTCCATGCATCCACCACCCTCTCTGTGAAAAAATACTTCCTCACATTGCCCCTGAGCCGTCCCCGCTCTATCTTCAAATTGTGTCCACTTGTTCTTGCACATCTCTTTTTCTGAAAGATGCTGCCTTCTTGGACTTTGTTGATTTCACTGAGGTACTTAAAAGTTTCTAGCATGTCCCCCCTCTCCGCCTTTCCTCAAGGGTATACATATTAAGCTCCTTTAGTCTCTCCTCATATGGCTTCTCTTGCAGACCCTGCACCATTTAGTTGCCCTCCTCTGGACTGCCTCCATCCTGTCTATGTCCTTGCGGAGATGGGGTCTCCAGAACTGGAACACAGTACTCCAGAAGGGTCTCACCAACTGTCTGTACAGAGGATAACAACTTCCTGTTTTCTGCTAATGATGCCTCTCCCTATACATCCCAGTATCCCCCCAGCCCTCCCTACTGCCCTCTCACATTGCTTGTCAACCTTAAGGTCATCTGATATGATTACCACCAGGTCCCTTTCCATTTTTGTTATTGTTACTAACCCCCGCATTGCGTACTCTTCCCCTGGGTTTTTTGTTTCCAAGGTGCATTATTTTGCACTTCCTTGCATTGAATCCAAGCTGCCATACTTCTAACCATTCCTCCGACCTTGCCAAGTCTCTTCTCATCCTTTCCATGCCCCCTTGTGTATCAGCCCTGTTGCAGATCTTTGTGTCATCTGCAAAGAGGCATACATTTCCTTCCAGTCCCTCTGCAATGTCACTTATTAAGACATTAAAAAGGACTGGACCCAGTACTGAACCCTGCGGTACCCCACTAGTAACCCCCTTTCTTCAGAGTGGACTCCATTTACTATTACCTTCTGTGTCCTGTTGTCCAGCCAATGTTTTATCCAGGCTACCACTCTGGGATCCACTCCCAGGCTGGTTAATTTGTTTATTAATCTTTTGTGTGGGACTGTGTCAAATGCCTTGCTAAAGTCTAGGTAGGCCATGTCCACAGCCCCTCCCTGGTCTACTACTTTGGTCACCCAGACAAAGAAATTGATTAGATTCGGCTGATATGACCTTCCCGCTGTGAATATATGCTGCCTTGGGTCCTGTGCTCCACTGGCATCTAGGTACTCAACAACTCTTTCCTTCAGAAGTGATTCCATCATTTTCCCTACCACAGAGGTCAAACTGACAGATCTGTAGTTTCCTGCCTCCATCTTGTTCCCACTTTTGTGAAGGGGAATCAAATCCACCCTCCTTCAGTCCTCAGGTACCACACCATCCTCCCATGATTTGTTAAAAAGGGTATTTAGTGGTGTCACTAGTTCTCCTCTTAATTCTTTTAGGGGACTCTTGGCCACAGCAGACAGAATTATTGGCCAAGTAGCAAAGGGCAAGGTTGAGGCAGCCTTGGAGTGGGAGCCACCCCAGTGACTGATACAAGACACAGTGGTGGGTGGAGAAAGGGACTAGTAAGGCAAAGCGACAGGCACTGTTGTAGGTGGTGGAGAGTTTGGTAGTGAGGGAAGAGGGAACCATAGAGCAGAAGGAGGAGCAGTAATCAATTATGGGAAGTAGATTTCCCTGGACAATGGCAAGCCGAGGGTCAGGGGTGAGGTAGTATCTGAATCGGTAGGCTATACCCAGCTGTTGATGAATCCTGCACACTACTGAGTTAATGTGCTCAGAGAAGGAGAGGGAGGGGTCAAGTAAGACACCAAGGTACTTGAATGTTTAGACATTTCCAAGCACCTGGCCACCAGGGGAAACAGTGTGGAGAGAGAAGGGAGATTTGATCTTGGCTAGGAAGGGTTTGGACCAAAACAGCATAGACTTTGTTTTTTTAATGTTCATCAGGAGGAGGTTGTTTGCAAACCAGTTATGGGCTGCTCCATAGTTTTGGGTGAGGACTGAGGAAATGTGGGAGGGGGATTTATCACTGACAAAAAGGACAAGATTGTCTGCATAGAGGAGGGAGTGACAGGTAAGGCTGTCAGAGGGAAGGAAATTTATGAATAAGGAGAAAATCAGAGGATCTAGGATGGAGCCCTGGGGACACCAGATGAGACAGGTAGGGTTGGGGAACAGGCAGGACCAGCACAAACAAATTGGGAGTAGTTAGAGAGGTAACTGAGGAACCAGTTTGATACCTCAAGGGAGCATCCAAGGAGCTGTAGCTTCGAGATGAGGAAGGCATGATTTACCAAGTCAAAAGCCTTGGATAGGTCTACGAAGACTGCACCAGTGGCTTGTCCATTGTCATGTTCCTAAAGATATGGTCAGTCAGCAGAGCAAGGGCAGTGGTGGTACTGTGATTTTTGTGAAAGCCATGCTGCTGGCTACACATAAGGTTGTACTTTGCAACATGTTCAGAGAGCTGGTGGTGGCTAACCTTCTCAAGGAGCTTACTTAGGTGGGGGAGGATAGAGATTGGCCGATAGTTGTTGGTGGAGTGGGGGTCACCAGCTTTAAAAATAGGTATCACTTTGGCCATTTTCCAAGGGTTAGGCATGGTTTAGGTGGATAGGGCAAGGTTGAAAATAAACTTAAGGGGCTTGACAATGGCTGGGGAGATTAGTCTGAGGAAGATAGGGTAGAGGCTGTCCAACCTGGGGGAGCCATGGTTTAGGGGGCATTTGAGAAGATTAAGGGTATCAGTAGGGGAGACAGCATTGAAATAAAAAGGGGGAAGGGGGGCAAGGGAAGGAGGGGGCAGTTTAGGGGGTGGTAGGCTGATCCACCGAGAGAGTCACTTAGGAGCTTGGAGAGAAGCGCAGACAGGTCGGTAAATTTCTCATTGAAGGCCTTGGCCACATCTAGAGGGTCGGTTACCACACCAGTAGGGGAATTGAGCTGTGGGGCAGACTTGCCAGTCTGAGGGTTTAAAAGTGATCTGATGGACTTCCAGAGTTTCTTTGGGTCACCAAGACTTTTCTTCTGAAGGTTGCAGAAGTAGTTCTGTTTCAGGGATTTAGCCAAGTGTTTTCACAAGTTCCTCAGACACCTGTAGGTGTCCCAGTGGGCTAGGGAAGGGGGTGCCTCTTAGACAGTCCATGCACAATCTCTGTCCTTCATGTGGGAGAGAAGTTCTTTGGTGATCCAGCGGGTGCAGCCGCCTCAGACCCATTTAGTTGTGAGAAGAAAATACTTTTCTTGTAGTGCCAGCAGGGTATGGGTGAAGTACAACACTGCTGAGGACACATCAGTGAGGGAGCAGAGCCAAGAACAATCCAGCAACCATGCGTTGCTAAGGAGGAGGGGCATGACCGGACATCGAAAGTTACGAAAAGATAGGTATTTGGGGGGGGAGTGCGTTTAAACTTGGTTGACCAGAGGATGAACATGGGTGAGTGGTCACTGACTGAGTCAGCCATTATACCAGCTTGTAGTACACAGTCCTCCCTATTAGTGATAATCCGGTCCAGGAGTGTTTGGGTGGCAGTACGGGGGTTTTGCCTGGTGGGTAGTGTAATAGACTGGACAAGATTGTGTTGTTTTAGCATGCAGACGTAGTCTGATTGGTTGGTACTCAACCAGTTTAGGTTGAAATCGGCAAGAAAAATGGTGTCTCTGGTGGGTGAGAATGTGCTGAACCCAGATAAAAAGTCGTTTAGGCCCTCGGGCCCTGCAGTGGGAGGATTATAGCAGCAGCCAATGTAGAGCTTCTTAGTGAGGCCTAGGGTTAGTTTGGACAGGAGTCATTCACTGGGGGAGGTGGTATCAGAGCAGAGGACAACAGTAGCAGAGAGGGGTTCCCTTAGGAACAATGCTATGCCTCCACCCTTTTTCTTGCCAGGCCTGTCGAGGCGCAGTGAGGAGTAGCCAGGTAGCTTGTACATGGTGTCAGATGGGTGAGGCTTTAATTGGGTTTCTGAAAGTCCCAGCACATGGGGCTTGTGCAGAGATACTCATGCTTCTAGGTCGGGGAACTTGGAACGGAGACTGCAGATGTTAATATGTGCAAACTTCATCCCTGCAGTGTTTACCTAGGTGCTGGTGGAGGCAGTAATACAGGTGTTGGGTGGGCCTGGGTTACACTTGATGTCACCAGCTAGGAGTAGGAGGGAAAGGAGGAGGGTGTATGGGCAGTGGGAGTGAGCATTGTCCAGGAGCAAGAGGACAGGTAGCAACCAAGGAGCTGGCAATCTGAGTTGGAAAGAAAACATAGGGTGACAGAACCAAGGGGGAACTGTTTCCCGGTGGGGCAAGGGGAAGGGTGGGACAGCGGGGAATGGGTAGTTTTGTAATAGGCTAGCAATTCCTGGTCTAGGGCTAGCACATTAGCGTAGTAGTCTGTGATCAGAAGCATGGATGGCAAGGACACAGCCAGTAGTGTAAAAATTAATAGATTCATAATGTACAGTAGCTATAAGACTGAGTGCTAGGAGAAGGGAGGGAGGGTAGACACTCTGGGAACTAGCAGGTGGGAGTTTATTGTAAACAACCAATTGTGTGGTTAAAAGCCCCTGAGTGAGGATAGTAGACTGAGAGGAGATTGATACTCTAGACCAGCTCAATCAAAGCAACCTATTTGGGGCACCCTGCAGTGATTGTGTACTATGTGAGAGATGGGGCGAGGGGCATAAGGCAGAGCAGGTCCAGGTACAGTAGGTTAGGAGTATAAAGTCAAGGAGAGTTCAAGGGTATAGCAAGGCTGACAGTGTAACACAGAGGTTGAGTGCTAGACTATGGTGTAGAAGGTTGGAGGTTCAAAACCCACATAGGGAAGGTGGGAAAGGAGAGGGGTAAGACAGAGGATTCAGGGTGTCAGGGTTGTGGAAAGGAGGTGGAGGCCAGGGAATGTGCAGAAAAAGCAGTGGAAATAGCAGGTTGGTGGAGGTTAATGAGTGACCCCTATGTCGCAAGAAAATGGCAGGGTCATACAGTTAAAATCTTTCCAGACTTCTCCAAAGAACTGTCGGCTCAGAGAAAAGCCTACACTAAAGCACAGAAAGCCCTAATGAACCTGGGGTCCACTAGAGCATCTGCTATCCTGTGGCTCTACAGATCATCAAGAACGGAATCCCACAACAGATACCCCTGATGCAGTGGAGGCCTACATATCAAGGGCCTGGCCTCAGACGAAGTGGAGCAACTGCAATCTGTGCCACCAGAGTGAGAGCAGACATACTGGAACCCAGACAATGGACCTTGTACCAGCACAGAAGGACCAAAGCCAGCAGCAGGCCAGGTATGTCCTCCCTTGCAGTCCCCATGGTCAATGCGGACCCACGGTACTCATCCCTCTTAGAAGCACTGCAACTGTAAACAAAAGACAGACCTGGGGAGATTACAGGACTGGGCCTTTATGCCCAGAAGTAGAAGTCACAACAGCATTAGAGGCTCACAGGTGGTGTCATCTGAAATCAACTGACCGCTGATGGGCAATAATCACTTTGCTCCCCTGCTGCAAATCCCTCAGGATGAAATGGGCAACCCCACCACCACCAAAGTAACCTCAGCAGGCTGCAGGATTCAACCTGGTAGAGCAGCCCAAATCCTGGGCCGAGGCAGTGAGTTTTGTGGCAGCAGTGACCAAGTTCCCCTCTGTAGACTCATCCAGCATTGGCGAACATTGAGTAGCACCAACAGAAACTGGGGAAAACAGAACAACAGCAACAACAACAAAAGTACATGCACACTTGGATGCTGTCCCCACATGATGCCTTGGCTGGTGTGCCACAAAATGTTTGCAGTAATGAGGGGCCTTTTTATAATCCCCTGAACTGATATTGCTGATCTTGGCAGATGTCGGCCTATCAGGACCACTCAGCAATTAAGATGTCTGTGTCTCTTAAAGAGGCACTGACTGCATTCTCTCATATCTTTTATTTATAATGCTGTTTGACATTGTTTTTCTCAATTTTCAGCAGCAAAACTGACATGGACTGTCTAAAAGCTTGCAGGACCACATGGGCGACCCTGCACATACTGTTAATGTTTTATTTCTAATCCTTGGTTACAGGAAAAAAACAGGAACAAGCAAACATGTGTATAACCTGTGGGCTAGTGTCCATTGGAGTCATAGTTGTATTGGTATGTTAGGGCATGGATGATTTTCATGAACCAACAATGTACCCCCCACTGCTACAGTTATCACATGAGAAAGAGTCAGCAAAGGAACCGTGGTTTCCCCCCTCCTACTCCACCAGAAACCCCTCATCCCTCATGGGTCTAAGACCTGATAACAAAGCAGCATACCCTATGCTGGACAAGACAAATGCATTCCACTTTTGACCCATGAAGTCTGTGAAGCCCTTGGAATGATAAACATACTCATGGATATCACAAGATATAATACAGTAAGTTGTGGGAAGGGTCTCTGGGGGAATATATGGAGGCGGTCATTCTAACCTTCCCATGCTAGTTATTCTTGATGCATTATCCTGAAGGAGCATCAATCCCCCCCACCCTTGCATACCATTTTTATTTTATTTAGTTTTTGTTTACCAGGTAGGTGCACTAGCCATAGCAATGACTATTTTCAGGCACGACCCGGGAGGGTACAATACAGCAATACAACAATACAATAGTACAGGGAAACGTTTCGATAGAAGTACAGAAAATGGATGACAATAGTAAACAGAGCAATTAGCAGATGTTTCTATAGAAACAAGGAGGCTGTAATACCAGTGCAGTGCAGAAAGTAAACAAAATAACACAGGAGCAGTACAAAGAACAAAAACTACACCACAATTTGCTATAAGGAAAGTGAACATGTTGAACATTTTAGTGCTAATAAGGGAATGGATATAGCACTAGGGAAGGGGTACTAGTAAGTGATGGAAGTGAGAGTCAAGAGAAGAGGGATGAGATGAAGTAAGGTGGGAGGAGGGACAGATAAGTAAGGAGAAGTGCATAGTGGATTGGAGGGTAGATCAATAAGTGTCATGGAGAGAGGAGGCTGGGAAGGAAAAGAGCTATGGAGGTTTGAAGCAGGAGCACTAGTGGGAAGTGTTGAGATAATTTTGCAACCCTTTTTTAAAAGATGCATGAGATAGTGATTGGTGCAGTGCCAGTGGAAGAAAGTTCCAGTATTTGGGGGCATGGCAGGCGAAAGCACTAGTGCCTTTAGTTGTGTTGTTCCTGTGGGTGAAAACGGGGGCCTGGTCAGCAGACCTCAGTTTATAGCACGGTGTCAGATTTTGGAAAAATCCTGCTAGGGATTCAGGTATTTGTAGGTGGACCATATTGTCAATGATGGAGCCATAGGCGTGAAGCCTTAGTTCATTAGGAGGAAGCCATCCCAGGTCCGAGTAGAGGAAGCAGTGGTGTTTCTGTTGGTGTGAGGAAGATGCATAGTGACAGATATTGTTATAAGTGACATCCCATTTCCGAAGGATTGATTTGCATGCAGAGGCGTATGTTGCAGCACCATAGGTAAGTGATGAAAGGAGTATGCCACGGGCAATGGCAAGCCTTTCTGAGGGAGTGAGCACATAGCTGGTTCGGTAGGCTATTCCAAGTTTAGAGTTTACCAGTTTGCAGGTCTGGTTGACGTGTAAGTTGAAATTTAGAGATGGATCAAGGGTGAGGCCCAGATATCTAATCGAATTTACCACCCCAACAGGTGAGCCATTTAAGGAAGTGACTTTAAATTTAGGGTGAGCATGCTTGAGTTTCACATTTGATCCAAACAGCATAGCTTAGGTTTTGGACTCATTTAGAAAAAGTTTGTGAGTGGATAGCCATGCCTATATTAACTGAAAGTCAAGAGAGAGTAGATTGTTTACGTCTTCAATGCTTTTTGCACTAACATAAAGAACAATGTCATCAGCATATAGCAGGGAGGTTGTTCTGCGGAGGTCAATGGAGATGTTATTTATGAAAAGAGAGAAAAGCAGGGGCCCAAGGATGGGGCACCCCAATGTTTATAGTGGTCTTGTCTGAGAGAGAGTGGAGTTATATTTCACAATTTGAGTCCTATCAGATAAGTAGTTCTCAAACCATCTCACATGCCCCCACAATGCAAAGCATCATGGGCTGCATATGCAAATCACCACAGAATGTTATGCTAGTCCAACTTTAAGCAGAATTGCATGGTGCCGAAAAGCCTCTCACACAGTTTGCAAAGGGTGCTAACAGAAGACATAGACACGTGTTTCGTCCTACCAGAACTCATCAGTATGCCTCGTCTGTTTGACTCCCCAGTGAATTGGACCAGCTACCCCTAAGGCAGTGTGCCTGGGATATATTGTGGTGAACCCATTAAAATAAAAAACTATTTAAAAGACAAAGAACCTCTGTGCGTAAACACCGAGGCAAGGGTTACCCCAAAGGGCATTTGGCTGGGAAGCCAAGTTTCAAGAAAATACAAAATCACACATGCCCCCACAATGCAAAGCATCATGGGCTGCATATGCAAATCACCACAGAATGTTATGCTGGTCCAACTTTAAGCAGAATTGCATGGTGCCGAAAAGCCTCTCATACAGTTTGCAAAGGGTGCTAACAGAAGACATAGACACGTGTTTCGTCCTACCAGGACTCATCAGTATGCCTCGTCTGTTTGACTCCCCAGTGAATTGGACCAGCTACCCCTAAGGCAGTGTGCCTGGGATATATTGTGGTGAACCCATTAAAATAAAAAACTATTTAAAAGACAAAGAACCTCTGTGCGTAAACACCGAGGCAAGGGTTACCCCAAAGGGCATTTGGCTGGGAAGCCAAGTTTCAAGAAAATACAAAATCACACATGCCCCCACAATGCAAAGCATCATGGGCTGCATATGCAAATCACCACAGAATGTTATGCTGGTCCAACTTTAAGCAGGATGCATGGTGCCGAAAAGCCTCTCACACAGTTGCAAAGGGTGCTAACAGGAGACATAGACACGTGTTTAGTCCTACCAGGACTCATCAGTATGCCTCGTCTGTTTGACTCCCCAGTGAATTGGACCAGCTACCCCTAAGGCAGTGTGCCTGGGATATATTGTGGTGAACCCATTAAAATAAAAAACTATTTAAAAGACAAAGAACCTCTGTGCGTAAACACCGAGGCAAGGGTTACCCCAAAGGGCATTTGGCTGGGAAGCCAAGTTTCAAGAAAATACAAAATCACACATGCCCCCACAATGCAAAGCATCATGGGCTGCATATGCAAATCACCACAGAATGTTATGCTGGTCCAACTTTAAGCAGAATTGCATGGTACCGAAAAGCCTCTCACACAGTTTGCAAAGGGTGCTAACAGAAGACATAGACACGTGTTTCGTCCTACCAGGACTCATCAGTATGCCTCGTCTGTTTGACTCCCCAGTGAATTGGACCAGCTACCCCTAAGGCAGTGTGCCTGGGATATATTGTGGTGAACCCATTAAAATAAAAAACTATTTAAAGACAAAGAACCTCTGTAACATCGGCAGGTTACCAGTGAAGCCAAGTTTCAAGAAAATACAAAATCACACATGCCCCCTATTTGTCTTTTAAATAGTTTTTTATTTTAATGGGTTCACCACAATATATCCCAGGCACACTGCCTTAGGGGTAGCTGGTCCAATTCACTGGGGAGTCAAACAGACGAGGCATACTGATGAGTCCTGGTAGGACGAAACACGTGTCTATGTCTTCTGTTAGCACCCTTTGCAAACTGTGTGAGAGGCTTTTCGGCACCATGCAATTCTGCTTAAAGTTGGACCAGCATAACATTCTGTGGTGATTTGCATATGCAGCCCATGATGCTTTGCATTGTGGGGGCATGTGTGATTTTGTATTTTCTTGAAACTTGGCTTCCCAGCCAAATGCCCTTTGGGGTAACCCTTGCCTCGGTGTTTACGCACAGAGGTTCTTTGTCTCTCAAACCATCTTACAACATTAGTCGAGAAGCCTAGAGATCTTAGGGTGGTTAGAAGGATGGAGTGATCAGCTAGGTCGAACGCCTTAGTCATGTCTATGAAAATTGCTCCAGTGAGTAGACTGGCGTCCATAGCCACTAGTGTATCTGACATAAATTTGAGAAGGGCAGTAGTGGTGCTATGTCCTTTGTGAAAACCATGCTGGGCAGAGGAAAGTAGATCATGTTTCTGTAGGAAATCAATTGTCTAGGCAACTACAAGCTTCTCAAGAATTTTATTTAGGACAGACAGTATGTCAATGGGCCTATAGTTTGAGGGATCTTTACAGTCTCCTTTTTTGAAAATGGGGGTAATCTTAGCTATTTTCCATAATTCAGGGATATAGCTCTGGCACAGGGAGAGTGTGAAGATCTTGGCTGGGGGGGGCAGCAATGAAGGGGGCAGCAGTCTTAAGTAGCTTTGGTTCAAGATTGTCTGCGCCAGCTACAGTGCCTTCCAAGATACTGTTTAGTAGTCTAAGCACTATACATTTAGTGACTGATCTGAAAAGGAAATGAGGACCATTTGCACTTTGCCGGATGGGTACATCTGGTTGGACAGGGAAAGAGGAGGTATAATTAGTTAAGTCAGAGAATTTGTTGTTGAAGAAATTGGCAATGGTTCTGGGATTATTACAGTGTACCCCATCAAGTGACATGTTATTAGGAGTGGATGGTGGATTAGAACCAAGGAAGAATTTAATGTGGGGCCAAAATGTTTTGGGGTCACCATAGGAGTTGGTTAGAAGGTCCTTGCAGTATGCGCTCTTGGCTTTTTTTATGTCCTTTTTACAGGCATTTTGCAGGGCCTGTAGGTGATGAGGTCAGAGGATAGCCCAGAGATCTTATAATGGAGCCAGCTTTTGTTCCTTAGTTTAAGTTTAGCTAGTAGTTCAGATTTCAGCCAATGGGTTTGCCTGTTTCTTACCCGATGGGTTACAAGTTTGTAGTGCTTATTCTGGAGTGCTAGGAAATGCTTCAAGAACTGATTAAGGGCAGTCTGAGCAGCACTGGATGTAAGAATAGGGGACCAATCAGTAATGGCAATGTCGTGCAGGAAAAACTGAGAGTTAAAATTTGAATAGTCACGGAATGTAATGAAGCAGGGCCCCTTCTGGGTAGGTTTGTTTTTGCCCCAGATACAGTACATGGGGGAGTGATCAGTGATGTCATCTGATAGTACTCCAGAGGCAATTACATTTTCGGGTCGATTGGTCATTATCCAGTCTAGTAGTGTTTTCACGTTTGAGTGACGGGCATGTCTGGTAGGTTCACCTATCAGTTGGTGCAGGTTATAATGCTGCAATTTAATATTAGTGGATTGTTAGCAGCAGTTAATATTTAGGTCCCCAAGTATAAGGACCTTGTTTCTTTCAGCAATGGATGAGATTTGTTTCATTAACTCTTCTAGACCTATTAGTCCGTTGATAGGAGGATTGTAGGCATACACAATATGTAGTTTTTGGTACCGAGAGTGAGCAGGACATGAAGTGCCTCACAGTGACGTAAGATAGATGTTTTTATTGCAGAGACATCAAGATGATCTCTAAAGTAGACGGCTGTCCCACTCCCTCTTTTGGGTGTAGCTCTGTTGAGTCTCAATAGATTATAGTGAGGAAGGGGGCACAGAGAATCTGGAATGGACGGTTTTAGCCATGTTTTAGTTAGGCATATAATATCTGGCTTGCAGAGGGAAGTCCAGGGTTCAAACTCAGCAAGATTATGTGCAGAGCTCCTGATATTGTGGAGTGCTATAATAAGACCTTTGGTGTTACTAATTGTGTCAGGTAGAACATTAGGTGGTCCCAGATTAGGTTGAACATCGCCTGAGAGCAGTATAGCAAGTAGGAGGAAGTACCATACTTTGCAACTAAAGAAGGAACCACTGCCATATATGGGCCAGCGACATTTCATTTTGGACATGGGCAACCATGTGGCTCCATATCCTATTTCGTAGCACTGGGGACGGGTTACAGCAAGGGGTAGGTAGTATCAGGAGATTAGAGTAGTAATAATCATGAGACAAAAAAGCAGGGTGGGTCACTTCAGTTTGAGGTGCAGTGGGCATGGACAAGGGGAGTAGGGGTAGTGTGATTGTGAGAAGATACAGTGTTATCTGAGGGGACTTTTTTTTTGTTTTGTTTTTGGTTTCCTTACAGACTGGCTGACAGGACAGGTACCCCAAGCAGCAGGCCAGAGGAAAGACGTACACTTGTCTATGGTGGATAGACAGTCTAAAATGGAACTTCTGAGTAAGGGGTCAGACAAAGTCCTTAGGGAATGCCATCCTATCAGAGTAATCAAGATTATGGAGGGTATTGAATAGTCAGAGTTTTATACGATCCACTTAGCTGGGGGAGGATAAAACTGAGTAGTATGTGTGAAAAGGCAGTCTCACCTGGGAAGAACAAAATATATTGTGAGACAGAATGGTCTTGTGCAGAAACTGAACAGGGCTAATAACTGAGGGCAGGTAATTGAAACAGGCTGGAAGGGGGAATGAAATTTAGCGGTTTGGTTGACAGCTCAGAGCAGGGTAAGTGATAAGCCAATGATAAGAAGGAAGGCCTCAGAGGAAGGAGCTACTGTGTATTTAATGGAGGCCTGGAAGGGGTTGGGGGGTGGGAGAAAAATCCCCACAGGCAGCTCACGTAGCAGAAACAAGTTTTGAAAATAAGAAAAGGCACTGAAAAAGCACTTGAGTCTCTGTTCAAAAGGCGCAGGGAGGGCATACCAATGAGCACAGCAGCCCACGCCGTCGGACCAATCAGCGACTAGCATCGAGGAGCCGCACCAATCAGGGGCATTCCCATGGAGAAAGGTATGAGTTAGGCAGTAGCGACTAATACCTGGTGAAGTGTCGGGTTAGGGGACCAGGCGGCGGCTGCAATTCTTGGATTCCTAGGCGGATAACGTGGCGGCTGTCCTGCGCTGCCTCCGTTGAGGCGCCATACCAGCGGTGAGAGCCTGAAGAAAGAAGGAGACAGTGATACAACACTTAAGAGCTGTAATCAAAGAAACCTGGGGATGGGGCGGGGGCTGGTGGCAGACCGTCAGCAGGGGGTGGAGGTGGAGGTGATTTAGATAAAGGAGGTGATCAGGGTTAAAAACAAAAGAGCAGAAGTCATGGATAGCCAGGAGAGGGGTTTAGAGAATAAAGAAGGAGCAGGAGATTAGCAGCAAGGGGACCAGGAGTCGGGGGGGGGAGAGAGAGAAATTCAGGACAAGTTCACAGTTAGGAGTTCACAGAAAAAGAACTACATGCAAGTTTTAGAGAGAAGCAGAAGCAGGTAGTCTGAGGTGTAGGTAGGCGGATCAGGTAGAGGTAGATAGTGTTAGAGGAATGGAGACACGGAGATGAAAAGTTTTAGTAGCTGGCAATTTAATTACAAATTTTAAATGGCAGTTTAGTGCAGGAAGAGCAGACTAGCAATCCCCAAATACATCTACTTTTACAATTAGGTAAGGCGAAGGTATACAGAGTAGCTATGACTGGCAGACAATGTTTAACTGTAAAACAAAATCCCCACAGGCAGCTCATGTAGCAGAAACAAGTTTTGAAAATAAGAAAAGGCGCTGAAAAAGTGCTTGAGTCTCTGTTCAAAAGGCACAGGGGAGGGCACACCAATGAGCACAGCAGCCCACGGTCATTGGACCAATCAGCGACTAGCACCGAGGAGCCGCACTAATCAGGGGTGCTCCCATGGAGAAAGGTACGAGTTAGGCAGTAGCAACTAATACCTGGTGAAGTGTCCGGGTTCAGGGACAAGGCAAGCGGCTGCAATTCTTGGATTCCTGGCAGGCGGCGGCCGGCGTGATGGCTGTCCTGCTCCACCTCCGGTTGAGGGGCATCGCACCAGCAGTGAGTACCTGGTGAAGTGTCCGGGTTCGGGGACCAGGCGAGCGGCTGCAATTCTTGGATTCCTAGTGGGCAGCGGCCAGCGTGATGGCTGTCCTGCTCCACCTCCGGTTGAGGGGTGCCACACCAGGGGTGAGAGCCTGGTGAAGTGTCCAGGTTCGGGGACCAGGCGAGCGGCTGCAATTCTTGGATTCCTGGCGGGTGGCGGGTGGCAGCCGGTAGCCGGCGTGACAGCTATCCTGCGCTGCCTCCGGTTGAGGGGTGCTACACCAGCGGTGGGAGCCTGAAGAAAGAAGGAGACAGCATAACATAAGCATGATGTCCCCCACTCCTACTGCATGTGTGACAAGCCGCTCTTTAACATCCACCCCATGCAAGGGCATGAAATGATTTACCTCTAGCAAGTGGCTGTCAATCCAGGAAAGCATGGGAAGGGAAGATTATTATGGTGAGTCAGGAGGACCTAAGGGGAAAAACTGACATAACAGGCCAAGATAGTCCACTACTGCTCCCTTGGACATCAGAGCTCCCCCATGTGGTGCACCTGAGAGTGGATGTGAGGGGGTATGGAGCATTATGGCCATGTCTCACTCCTTTTCTGTCTTGTCTGCATTCAGACCCCTGTGGGTTTGTGCTAATAGAATGACTAGGATGTGGAGGTCAATAGGGCGGGACTGCTTTGGGAGAGAGGGTTGAATGTAGGGAAGGGTAGAGTAAGGGAGGGGAGTTTTCTTGGGGTATGTCTGCCCTGGTTGGGCACGTTATTGCTGTTTGCATTTTACTGACAAGGTTCCCTTATTTGGGGATCAGGTGTCCCAGACGGAAGGGGATATTGCTTTCAAGATCCCAGAGTGGGACTGAAAATTTAAAGCAGTATGTAAATAACTTGTGTTTCTTATGGAATTACGTGTTAATAGCATTAATTATTATTATTATTATTATTATTATTTAATCATCATCATCATTATTACCAATCATTAATACTGTGTATGTTTTTAATTTTGTATTTACTGTTCCCTCTCCCCCAGGTCACACCTGGAAATGAGCCTTGGTTCAGTGTGCATTTCCTGGTTACCAATTCTCAAACAATAAGTAACTACATACATGCATACATATATGTATACTGTACATAGGGCCACCAGATACCCCCAATGCCTGAAATGAGGGAAGTCAGAACATCAGGGCCTTAAGCTCCCCTGTTAAAAAGAAAAAGGTGCTGGCCATCTTAAAGTGTTTAAATTTCAGGCTGCCCTCATCCAAGAGACCCGGCTTGCAACAATGAAACACCTAAACTAAAAAGTGCAAGAGGTGGAGCAGTAGTACACAGTGCAGCAGCACTCAGAAAGGACATAAAAGCTTATGCTGATCATTCAGCTGCACCAATAGTCTGGGGGCCTGTCCAAATGGAAAACCCTGCCTAAATTTAAAATTGGTAGCACTCCCCCCCACCCACAGCAGAAAAGGTTTCACACTTTTTTTATGAAGGGATGAACTCCCAAGAGTCATTTTAGGGGGATGTGGTATTATGCAATGGTAACTTTGAGAAATATGGATGCTTTTCTAAGTCACGTCAATTTGTCTTCACAAATTTCTTGAAAAAGTCAAAATAATGACTCTCCTTTTCATCCTATAGGTTTCATTATGATAATTTTACATTAAATATGTTCTCTGCTTGTTGTTTTGTCTATATGTGTAATTTATGAACCACTTACACTATATAATTTATAAAAACAATTGCGTATTTCAGCACCATGTTTTACAGTTATAAAATATGGACAAAGGGTGTTTTCTTTTTAATAGTAGTAGTAGTCAAACTTTTATTCATTTCATGAACAAACGGTATCATATGCCGGGCCATCGCGTATCCCTTTATTTCAACACATAATAACAATATAATATATGTTCATTATATGTTTATTTCAATTCATAATAAACATATATTTTCCCAATGTATTATTGGGAGTATGTCAGTCAAAAATGCCTATACTACATGTTCGTCCTATTGCAAGTGGTAAAACATTTGGAGTGAATGAATGAATGAATAAATAAATAAATAAAATAATGTCCCATTTTGTTTTGGGCTAAGAAAAAGAGATTGAACAACAGGCATTTATTTAAAACTCGTTGTACAGGATTGGCACACTGAGCCAATACTTGTTTCCTGGTGCAGTCTGGGGAAAGTAGGGGATTACACTAGGGGAAGCCAAGAGTAAAGGTGTAAATTAAAATACTGTAGAGCAAATTTCAGATCAGTGCAGCATAAAAGAAACATTACATCGGCAAATCAGAATAACCACCAAAGTTACAAGATACAAATAAAATAAGCATCTATCAATGATGAAAGTTTTCCGTTGGTATTGCTATTGTACCGGGGTGGGGCAGGACTACAGTTCCCAGCAGCCTCGGCTGCTGGCTTATTTACATGTGCAGGACCAGCAGCATTTTTTGCTAACCATACGAGGTTCTTATTTATTCACAACTTATGGGAGCAATATACTGTATACAGTAGATGGGCAGGCCATGTAGCCTTGGGATATACCACACAACAGTTAACCAAGAGGCCGAAGTTCAAATCCTATCTGCCACTTTCTGTGTGGCCCTAAACAAGTCACTTAACTACCCAATGCAAACCATTGTTAAGAGGAAAGAGCACCCTTCTTACAGTAAAATGAGAAGTTGGGCTATACTGGGCAAATACTTTATTTAAACAAAAATGTTGTGCCACTGACACATCATGAGGGAAAAGGTGATGATAACGAGCACACAAGAGCCATAGAATTAAGTAGTACCTATGAATTTGCCATTTAAAAGGAATATCACCCACCCATGTCCAATTTTAAAGAGCAGGTAATTTTACATTTGTAATAGGCATGGCTGCCCCGTTACAGTAAATTCACCAAAATATAGGTAAAAGAGAGGAACTTACCTGAGTGTAGGGTACCACAGAGTAATCCTGGGGAGATGTCGTCCGCCGCACCTATAAAGGAAGAGACAAGGGGGTCACAAAGGATTAACAGTTCTTAGGGGGCTAAATAGGGCAGAAAGGACAGGAGAGAAAAAACAAATTATACTCATTTGATGGGGTCGGAGTCCATGTCCTGTTAGACCTGTAAAGATAGAAAAAAAAATAGGTTAGTTAAGGAGAAAAAAGATGTAAGATGAGTAAAAGCAGAGTAAAGGGAGTGTGGTTTGGGGAAGGGGGCTCAGGTAAAAACCCTTTGCCCATAATGGCGGCTGAGAGGTCAGTAATTTATTTAGTAGCCCTGGTGGCTAGTGATTGCTATTGGGGGGCTAGTAGCCCATTTTGTCTAAATAAGGAGTGGCACTGGTGGTTGTGTGGGCTAGAAAATGCCCTGGGAGGGGGCACAGTGTAAAATTATGCCATGGTGGTCTAGTGGGCTAGCTCCCTAGGGGATGGGACTAGCATTCTTTTAACTACATTAATAACATAGAAACATAGAATTTGACGGCAGATAAGGACCGCTTGGCCCACCCAGTCTGCCCGTTTCCCTACCTAATGGATAGGCTGCAGATCCTAGCTAACCAGCAGTCTACTTCTTTCTACCCCCCCCCCCCAGAATTGCCTTATGGCTGTCCCATGCATGCTTGAATCCAACTACTGTTTTTGACTCCACAACCTCCTCCAAAAGGCTGTTCCATGCATCCACAACCCTCTCTGTGAAAAAATACTTCCTTACATTACTTATGAGCCGCCCCCCACTCTATCTTCAAATTGTGCCCCGTTGTTCTTGCACACCTCTTTTTTTGAAAGATGCTACCCTCTTGGACTTTGTTGATTCCCTTGAGGTACTTGAAAGTTTCTATCATCTCCCCACCTCTCCCTCCTTTCCTCGAGGCTATACATATTAAGCTCCTTTAGTCTCTCTTCATATGTCTTCTGGTGAAGACCCTGTACCATTTTAGTTGCCCTCCTCTGGACAGCTTCCATCTTGTCTATGTCCTTGCGGAGATTGGGTCTCCAGAACTGCACACAGTACTCCAGATGGGGTCTCACCAGCTGTCTGTACAGAGGGATAACAACTTCCTGTTTTCTACTGGTGATGCCTCTCCCTATGCATCCCAGTATCCCCCAACCCTCCTTACTGCCCTCTCACATTGCTTGCCCACCTTTAAGTCATTTGATATGACTACCCCCAGGTCCCTTTCCATTTTTGTTGTTGTTAGTATCTCACCCCCCATTGTGTACTCTCCCCCTGGGTTTTTGTTTCCCAGGTGCATTACCTTGCACTTCTTAGCATTAAATCTAAGCTGCCATACAACTGACCATTCCTCTAACCTTGCCAAGTCCCTTCTCATCCTTTCCACCCCACCTTGTGCATCAACTCTGTTGCAGATCTTTGTGTCATCTGCAAAGAGACATAAGTTTCCTTCCGGTCCCTCTGCAATGTCACTTATAAAGATATTGAGAGGACCGGTCCTATACTGAACCCTGCGGCACCCACTAGTAACCCCTTTCTTCAGAGTGGACTCTGTTTACTATTACCCTCTGTGTCCTATTCTCCAGCCAATTCTTTACCCAGGCTATCATCTTGGGACCCACTCCCAGGCTGGCTAGCTTGTATATTAATCTTTTGTGTGGGACTGAGTCAAATGCCTTGCTAAAGTCTAGGTAGGCCATGTCCACAGCCCCTCCCTGATCTACTACTTTGGTCGCCCAGTCAAAGAAATCTATTAGATTCATCTGGCATGACCTTCCTGCTGTGAACCCATGCTGCCTTGGGTCCTGTGCCCCTCTGGCCTCTAGGTATTCGACAGTTCTTTCCTTCAGAAGTGATTCCCATCATTTTCTCTATCACTGAGATTAAACTAACAGGTCTGTAGTTTCCTGCTTCTGCCCTGCTCCCACTTTTGTGAAGGGGAATCACATCTGCCCTCCTCCAGTCCTCAGGTACCACCCCATCCTCCCATGATTTATTAAAGAGGGTAGTCAGTGGTGTCACTAGTTCTACCCTTAGTTCTTTTAGAATTCTGGGATGAATCCCATCAGGCCCCATTGCTTTGTCCACCTTCAGTTTTAAGAGTTATCAGAACCCTTTCTTCTGTAAAGGGGCCGGTATCAACTTCTGTATCCAAAGTGTTTCTGTTGTTTGTTTTAGGTACCTCCCCTTCTTCATTTGTAAATACTGAGCAAAAATATTTGTTTAGTATCTCTGCCTTTTCACCATCACCCTCTGCTCACCCCCCTCCTCTTTATTAAGCCTCACTATCCCTCCCTTAGTCTTCCTTTGCTCCCTGATGTACCTAAAAAAAGCTTTTATCCCCCCTCTTAACTTAGTTGGCTATCTTTTCCTCAGTTCGGGCCTTTACTGTTCTGACTGCATTCCCAGCTTCCTTTTACTTTAACTGATACAATTCTCTGTCCTGCTCCTTCTGTCCACCCCCCCAATACCCCCACACCCTCCCTGGGATCTAATGGTGGCTTCCTGAGCCCTTGAATGTTGTGTGAGCATTGCTGGAGAGCTTATTGGTGGCAGCAGAAGGAGGATGCATTGGGGCTGCAGCTGCAGCCTGTTGCTAGTGCTACCAAGCTGATAGTGAGAGTGCCTGTGGGCACTGAAAACTCCCAGCTCATACAGAGCTTAGGCTGCAGCTTACTCCACACAGGCTTGAGAAGAGAAGAAAAAAGAAGTCAGCGAGAGGTGGAGGAGGCATGGGATAAAGCACCTCCTCCCACCTTCCAGAATCGCCTCTCTAATAGCATTGTTTATGCCCTACGGGGCTCTCTTTCAGAAGGCAACTGGTAAAAGGAGCAGTAAGTAAGTGCAACAAGCAGCTGCTATTCAGTGCAACTGCTCCATGAGCAGTGCAAGGCAGGAAGGGAGTGTGCATCAGGCAGCAGGAGCCACTATTTAGTAAAACCACTCCGCGGCATATGAAGAGCCTGGGGGGAGTAAAAGGAGCACAGAGGAGGCAGCCAGCAGCTGGAGCTAAAGCAAAGCTGGTGGGGTGGGGTTGGAGAGAGAAGAGAACAGTGTAAAGAGGCAGCAGCGAGAGCAGTGGGTGCCACACAGTATAAGCTGCATCGTGGCTTAAGTGAAAGGCCAGTGAGGGAAGGGACTGGTGGGGTGGTGAGGGTGTATGTGACAACAGCCAGGCTGACCACGACATGGAACAGCTGTTTGCTGGGTGGTGTCCTGCAGATGAAAGGAAAAAGCCACATATGATTGGTTAGACTTTTTCTTTTCAACTAGACAAAGTTTCTGCCCATCAAGAAAAAATGGCATCATAATCAGCCTGGCTGATGACTGGTGTGGCACTGTCTCGCCCCTTGCAGACCACTGTGCATTGGACAGAGAGTTTCACACCCTTCAAAAACCTCTCTTATAGGAAGAAGTTCACTGCACGTGTGCGCACGGCGAACTTAATAAAGTACTAGGGGAAAAACATTTTCCCTCATATATTGTGGGTAAAATCTTGTTGAATTTGGTCCAACTATAAAGTGGAAACTGTTTCAAAATGTATATTTGTCTTTGTGCAACATATCAACAAAATAAACTAGAAATGAGGATTTGTCATACATAAATGGCACCACTGTTCTTGCAGGGGAACATCCATACAGCGTGTATGGAACTTCCTATAAGTGAGGGCTGACATCTGTTTCACACAGGAAAGGCCATTCAGTTCAAGAGGTGTTTTTCTAATTTGATCTGATGATTATTAAACATGATTCTGCTAGGCGAGTCACTCTAAATAATGACACTAAGGTTTCCTTCCCTTTCTACTCACCCACCCACTCCAAGTCTGCATAGTTATAATCAAGCAGTCTACACGTCTAGCCACTGAGGTATTTCTGAAAAATTAATGATGTACCAATCAGAGGGGAAGGAATCGCTTCCGTCAAAACATGAAATCTACTTTACTGAATTCACATAGTTCCTTATCATGACTGAACTGTGATCCTTACTCCCTCTTCTTCACTGACAGGGTGGTGGATGCCTGGAACAATCTTCCAGCTGCGGTAGTGATGGGGGAAAAACATTAGTGAGCTGCAAGCATGCATGGGATAGGTATAAAGGAAAACTGGTATCAAAGCAGGAGAGAGGGTGGTTGGAGACCAGGTAGGGTCTACAATGGCAGAATAGACAGGGAAAAGATGGGCAGACTAGATGGGCAAAGTGGTCCTTATGTTGCTATGTTTCTATCTTGCTTACAAAGACAAATTGTTTTAAATGTATTTATTTAGAATGTTTGGCTGGGAAAGGTGCCTTGAGTAAAATACTCCTTTCCAAGTATGACTTAGGAGAGAATTAAGCATAGGGAGGTTAAGTAGCTTGATCCAGGTCGCATAGTATGCAAGTGGCAGTTGGGGATTCAAACCTTGGTCTGCCAAGTCACAAAGTCGACAGCTACATACTTTAACCACTAAGTTATGCTGCTTCCCATATTAGATAATACGGGGAGTAAAAATACATAGGTCATATTACTGTGGGATTCCTGTGATAAGAAAATACCCTTCTGTTCATCAGTGCCCACAATTTCCATCTCAGCCTACAATTGGCCTACGATTCAGACTCATACCACAGCAAACAGCGTCTGTCTTCCTGTCCCTAACCTTTGTTTATGGTGGTCTCTAAGTAGGAAGGGAAACAACTGGAGAGAATAAAAATACTTAAAACAAGCCTTCAAGTGGAAGGAAGTGGCCAAGGAAGGGACATTCCAGTACTGTAAAACTAAGCTATCTGTGAAACTGTTTCAAGATGCTTGCTGACGTTGATGGTAGGCTGTATTTATTACAGGGTGTGAACTATTCAACTGCCTTGCAAGCTATATAGTCACTGCTCCTACAAATGTAAACTCACCTCATAAGATGTGCTAGAAATAAGCTACTGAAACTAGGGCTCAAGCTGTAGGAAGAAGTCGATCCAGCAAAACATCAAAATGCACCCCCCCCCACACACACACACTTTTTTTAAATGTTTTATTTATTGGCTTTTCACAAAAGCAGGTCAACAACAGTTTCATGGCTTGATAGCACATCAAGTACATCAAAAATAAAAACAGGAGTAATAACACCATCTCAGCTTAGCTGTGACATGTGAGACAGATACATTTCCATATTCAAAGGAATTGAATGTATATTATTCCCCCCTTCCCTCCTAAGGTCCCCCCTGTCCTTGACACCAATCCCAGGGTCATTTCAGCTACCTTCACAGCTGATGAGGGACAGCCAGGTGGCCTGAACACAGCCACTCCGCTAGCCATGTGTCTCACCTCTGCAATATGCCTGGCCCACAGCCAACCTCGGAGTGGGATCTGGGGACTGAAAGAGAACCCCAGTCTCCTAGGTGGCAGCAGGATGCACTGCCTCCCCACCACTGGGGCAGCTTACGCAAATGGAATCTGATTAAAGCAAACACATCAAAAAAATGCCTTTGGTTCCAAGTGAAAATAAATTATTCAGATTCTCACTAGAGAAACAAAGTGCTACATATGTGTAGAGTTATCCTAATCCCCAAATATCCCAAGTGCTTACATAGAAACATAGAATTTGACGGCAAATAAGGACTGCTTGGTCCACCCAGTCTGCCTCTTTCACTACCTAATGGATAAGCTGCAGATCCTAGTTAACCAATAGCCTACTTCTTCCTACTCCAACCCCCTAGAATTGCCTTATGACTGTCCCATGCATTCTTGAATTCCACCACTGTTTTTGACTCCACAACCTCCTGTGGAAGGCTATTCCACGCATCCACAACCCTCTCTGTGAAAAAATACTGCCTTACATTACCTCTGAGCCGCTCTCCCTCTATCTTCAAATTGTGCCCCCTTGTTCTTGCACACTCTTTTTCTGAAAGATGCTACCCTCTTGGACTTTGTTGATTCCCTTGAGATACTTGAAAGTTTCTATCATGTCCCCCCTCTCCCTCCTTTCCTCAAGGCTATACATATTAAGCTCCTTAAGTCTCTCTCTTCATATGTCTTCCAGTGCAGACCCTGCACCATTTTAGTTGCCCTCCTCTGGACTGCCTCCATCCTGTTTATGTCTTTGCGGAGATTGGGTCTCCAGAACTGCAGGCAGTACTCCAGATGGAGTCTCACCAGCTGTCTGTACAGAGGGATAACAACTTCCTGTTTTCTACTGGTGATGCCTCTCCCTATGCATCCCAGCATCCCCCCAGCCCTCCTTACTGCCCTCTCACATTGCTTGCCCACCTTTAGGTCATCTGATATGACTACCCTCAGGTCCCTTTCCATTTTTGTTGTTGTTAGTATCTCACCCCCCATTATGTACTCTTCCCGCTGGGTTTTTGTTTCCCAGGTGCATCACTTTGCAGTTCTTAGCATTGAATCTAAGCTGCCATACATTTGACCATTCCTCCAACCTTGCCAAGTCACTTCTCATCCTTTCCACCCCACCTTGTGTATCAACTTTGTTGCAGATCTTTGTGTCATCTGCAAAGAGACATACTTTTCCTTCCAGTCCCTCTGCAATGTTGCTTATAAAGTCATTGAAGAGGACCCGGTTCTAGTACTGAACCCTGCGGCACCCTACTAGTAACCCCCTTTTCTTCAGAGTGGACTCCGTTTACTATTACCCTCTGTGTCTCTGTTCTCCAGCCAATTCTTTACCCAGGCTACCATCTTGGGACCCACTCCCAGGATGGCTAACTTGCATATTAATCTTTTGTGTAGGACTGTGTCAAATGCCTTGCTAAAGTCTAGGTAGGCCATATCCACAGTCCCTCCCTGATCTACTACTTTGGTCGCCCAGCCAAAGAAAGCTATTAGATTAGTCTGACATGACCTTCCCGCTGTGAATCCATGCTGTCTTGGGTCCTGTGCCCCTCTGGCCTCTAGGTACTCCACAGTTCTTTCCTTCAGAGAAGTGATTCCATCATTTTCCCTATCACTGAGGTTAAATTAACAGGTATGTAGTCTCCTGCTTCTGCCCTGCTCCCATTTTTGGGAAGTGGAATCACATCTGCCCTCCTCCAGTCCTCAGGTTTATTTATTTATTTATCTGTGTCTAGGATTACAAAGTACTTTTGAGCAAAAGCTCTTTTACAAAAGGTTCCACATCATGCTAGTTACAGGGTAACAGACACTAAAACATAAAACAGTTACAGGTACATGGTTTTCGACAGTAACTTTGCTTGACAAAATCAGACTGAGTGATGAGTAACTCAGGAAACAATAGGAGGAAGTGGGCAAGAAGGGGAGAGGGCTGAGGGTAGGGGAAGGCATAGGCATAGAGGGTCAGGGTGAAGCAGCCGAGGGGCCTTGTCAGGACAGACACAGGGCAAGTGCATTAGAAGTTGCATTGGACAGGTAAGTGCAAGAAGAGAGGACAGAAACTGACACCTATAAGGTCAGAAGCAGCATAGGGAATGAAGATTCTATGGGGGTGCAAGCACAGGTGGAGGTGCCAGTTATTGAGTGGCAGAGCTTTTTTTTTTTGAATGCTCCAAGCATTTGCTGTGGATGAGGTGACACCAGAGAGCTCGTTCAGCCTACTCGGAGCCCTGTATGCAAACGACCTTCGGCCTTGGGACATGCAGCAGCGGGGGATTTGAAGGATTTGGGGATTAGAGCTCCTGGTGTTGCGGTTGGTGATTTTGAGCTTGAGGAGGGTGCTGACTCCTGGTGGTGCCTTTCCCATCATGATTTTCTTAGCAGTGATGCAGGTTTGTTATTTGATTCGGTTGTTCAGTTGCAGCCAGCCTGTTTTGGAGTAGAGGTCGCAGGTGTGGGTGACACAGTGGGAACCAGTAATGAGTCGGCAGGCTTGACTGAAGGAAGTCGAAACACGCCCGAGAGATGAGGTTATGGCAGATCCATAGATAATGAGACCGTAGTCAATGATGCTGATGATGGAGCTCTGGACAGCTATGGACAGAGCTTCTGGGGTTAGATGTTTCCTATGTCGGAATAGTAGGCCCATCCTGGTGTTGGCTACTTTTGCCACATTATTGATGTGTGGGACATAGGAGAGATTACAGTCGAGGGTGAGGCCGAGGTATTTGAAGGTATGAACTTGTTTGAGGGTGATTCCTTGCTTGATTTTAATGGAGAGCTGCATTGTTTGTGTTTGTTTTGGGAGGTACCACCCCATCCTCCCATGATTTGTTGAAGAGGGTAGTCAGTGGTGTCACTAGTTCTAACCTTAGTTCTTTTAGAATTCTGGGATGAATCCCATCAGGCCCCATTGCTTAGTCCACCTTCAGTTTTAAGAGTTGTTTCAGAACCCTTTCTTCTGTAAATGGGCTGGAATCAGCTCCTGTATACAGAGTGTTTCTGTTGTTTGTTTTAGGTACCTCCCCTTCTTTATTTGTGAATACTAAGCAAAAATATTTGTTTAGTATCTCTGCCTTTTCACAGTCACCCTCTGCCCACCCCCACCCCTTTATTAAGCCTCACTATCCTTCCCTTGGTCTTTCTTCGCTCCCTGATGTACCTATAAAAGGTTTTATGCCCCTTCTTAACTGAGTTGGCTATCTTTTCCTTGGTTTGGGCCTTTGCTGTTCTGACTGCCTTCACAGCTTCCTTTTGCTTTAACTGACACAATTCTCTGTCCTGCTCCTTCTGTGATTCTGTGTACTTCCTAAATGCTTTCTTTTTCTCTTGAACCTTCCCTGCAACCTCCTTTGAGAACCATAGTGGTTTCTTACAATGTTTTGTTTTGTTTATTTGCTTTACACAAAGGCTTGTTGCCTCTGCGATGGCAGTCTTGATTATTCCCCATTGTTCTTCCACCCCTCCTTCCTGCCGATTTGCTAGTGCGTTCCTTAGGCACGCACCCATTTTGGCAAAGTCAACCCTCCTAAAATCCAGTACTTTTGCTTTCGTATGGCTTGCCTCTACTGCTGTGTTTATCGTGAACCATACTGTTCGATGGTCTCTAGTTCCCAGATGGCTACCCACTTCTACATCTGTGATCCTCTCTCCATCTCCATTTGAGAGTACCAGGTCTAAGATTGCTCCCTCTT
This sequence comes from Neoceratodus forsteri, assembly GCA_016271365.2. Lineage (NCBI taxonomy): Eukaryota > Metazoa > Chordata > Ceratodontiformes > Ceratodontidae > Neoceratodus > Neoceratodus forsteri. Next base: position 409,226,307 of record CM057452.1, read on the forward strand.
GATTGGGTTCCAATACTAGTTGTCTAAGGCATGCCCCCTGTAGGGCATCTAGAATAACTCCACTCTTAGAAGTGGCTGCTGCAACTGCACTCCAGTTTACATCTGTCATATTCAGATCCGCCATCAGCAATATCTCCCCTTTTTCTGCCATTCTAAGTATACTTTCTATCATTTCCTTGTCCATTTCCTCCCCTTGGGGGGGGGGGGCTCTGTATACAACCCCTGTGCAGATTGTGGTGCCATTGCCTGTCTCCAAATTGACCCACAGTGCCTCCTCTCCTCCCTTCCCTGTTTACCCTTTTGTTCTGTTGCTTTGATTCCTTCCCTTATGTAGAGAGCTACTCCTCCTCCTCTTTAACCCTCCCTGTCCCTCCTGTAGATAGTGTATCCTGGTATGCTTACATCCCAGTCATGGTTCTGTGTGTACCATGTTTCTGTGACTGCTATGATATCCAGATGTTACTCCTTCATCAAAGCCACTAATTCAGGAAGCTTGTTACACAGACTATGGGCATTGGTACTCATTGCTCTCCATTTTTTGATGGCTTTACCTCTTGTAGCAGTATCCCCCACTGACCTTTCTGCATTGGTCTTTTCCTCATTTAGTACCCTGTTTTGTAGGGGAGGCTGGGAATTCCCTGCTGCTTATCAGTGCCCCCCCCCCGACTAGTTTAAAAGCTTGCCAATGAAGCATTTAAACCGATTGCCGAAAAGACTTGTTCTCTTCCTGGACAGATGCAGACCATCCTGCCAGTATAGGCTGGTATCCCTCCAGGTGGAGCCCCATTCCCCACTGAAGCCAAACCACAGTGCTCCACACCATTTTTTCAACCATTCATTGAATCACATGGCACAAAGTACCCTCGCCTCACCCATGCCATAGACAGGCAGCACCTCTGATAAGGATACTGTGTGTGCTACTTGTCTTAAGTCCCTCTCCAACTCCACAAAGTCTTCCTGCACTGCTCAAATCTCATATTGAGCCAAGTCATTCATCCCTAGGTGGACAATGACGTCCAGCTCAGTCTCCTGTGCAGCTGTTCTTGTGATCCTGAGGATGCGCTTCCTGTCCCTCCAAGCCATGGCGCCAGGCAGGCACCTTACTTCAGTTTTCCCTGCTCCCTCCAGTTCTATCCCCCTAATAATTGAGTCCCCCACCAGGAGCTGCTTCCTTTCCCTGTAGTGTCCTCTGCCTCCTTCCCGTGGGCATCCCTTGTGACGGTTGTCCACAGCTTCCTTATTCTACTCTGCGGGTGCATCTATAGGGGAACTGTGCTCCCCCAGAATGGTGTATGAATTGTGGAGTGGTACAACTGACTGGGTGTGCCTCTGTTCTACCACCCTCACCCTCCTTGAGCCCACTGTGGTCCAACTGCTGTGCTTTCTTGGCACACTCTGAGGCAGTGGTGGTGGCCCTAGTGCTCCCTGGGTGGGAGAGGTTCCCTTACTACTGTCCAGTGTGGCCTGAAGATGGGCAATCTCCTCCCTCAGGGCAGAGAATTGCCTGCAAATAGGGCAGCATCAGAGCCTTCAGAAGGACTCCCGGAAGACTGCTGCCCCACAGCCAGTACATTGCACTACTCCCCATATGTCTGTCTGTCTATCTTCCTGTTTATCCTGTGCAAGTTTTTTTTTCTTTTTTTTTTTTATCTTGTCTTTTTCTCTCTCTCCTTCCAGTTATTGGTTTGTCATATATAAATATACATATATTATATAATGTGTATGCTTATATTGTCAGTGCAGTGTTCAGGAAAGGATACGACAGTGGTATGCAGTGGCATGCTTAGTATATTAACACAAAAAAAAGCTGAAAACAAATCAAAAAAAGTCTGTGTGAGTTGTCAGTGTGTAGTGGGGTAGCCCTGGTAAGAGACTCAAGGTAGTCTAGGAAACAGTGTTCCAGAGTGCTAGAGACTACAGGAAGTGAACGGAATGCTATTTTATTGTTTTAGAGGTTGTTACCTAGTGCAGCAATTCAATACAAGGGTGCTGTGCCCTGCTTGTAGGCAGTTCCATGTTTTTTAACTGTTGTTCCTGTTCAGGTTGTGTGCAACTCGCTCAGCCAATTGGGGCACGATTTTCTGGTTGGGGAGGGGTTTCAAAGCGCAGCTCCCGTGAACGTGGATCAGATAGAGAAACAATGTGCTAAATATGTGTAGAGTTACCCTAATCCCCAAATATCCTGAGTGCTCTATACATAAAAACAAACAAAAAGCTGAAACAAAACAAAAAAAGTGTGAGTGAAGGACCTTGTTGGTTGCGTGGTGGCTGGAATTTACATACATACATATATACATTGTTGTCGGCAGGTAAGACCCATTGGTCTCTCGCATCTACCCAATACAGTTCACTGTTTGCACACAGTGACTGTGTAGCACCCCCCCTCCCCATTTGGGGGGCTTACCTTTCGTGTCTCCAGGACCAAGCCGGCTGATCCAGTCCTGGTGGTAAGGGTAACAAATTAGGGGTTGTCATTGTGTTCCAGTGCTAACTGTTATTTTGCATTTACAGAACTGTTTAGGCCACTAGAAGGGAAAGAGAGGGGTCACAGTGTCCTGGAAGACTGTACCCAGGCAGCTACGTTACCACTAACCCTGTCCTCCAAGTGGAGGCACCCGTTTCTAGCACCCAGGCCCCTTAATTTGCACCTAGTTACACATGCAGGGGTAGTAGCCCTTGGGGTAGCGTCACCTAGGGGTTACATCTTGGAGGCACCACTGGGGTTAGCACCCCCTAGTGGTCAGAAGTTAGAATTATTTTTGCCCGGAATATGGCCACACTAGCAGAAGTCACTGCGGACCAGTTGGTGGGGTGGTGTACGGGGAAGGAGATTGACCCCCACCATGCCTTGCTTATAGTAGACATTCCCTTGAGTATTCGTAAGGACACCATAGAAAGGGTCCTCTCCAAAGTCAAAGGTTTGAAACACGCTGTGGTGGTGGGTCGACAGGCTGATTTAATGGCCCAAACCCTCATGGGCTTGGTGGTGTGTAGTGACCCCATTGACAGCACTAAGGTGCAAACGATTATTAACCCTGAAGGGTCCCCAATTGCTTTGAGGGCAATAACTAAAGACAGCAAAGACCTCCAGGGAGGATGAGCTCCCACCCTCATCTGAAACCCTTGAGGAAAAGATTATCAAACTGCTGCTGGAGGAGGGTAGAACAATTGAGAATTTTAAAAGGTTATACCTACCCCCCCGGAGGAGGTGTTCCTTCCCCATCACCCTGGCCCACTCCAACTCCTGTGCCCCTATGAGTGCTGATGCCTACATCAGTGCCTGGAGTTGGTCACGATTCATACCGCAAACTGAGGATGTTCTCAGGCACCCTCCCAACCCCCCCAGGGGGAGGATGACTGGGGGACCTGGATAGATTATGTTGCCCCTTTGGTACCCGAGTGGCAGTGTGCAGAGGCGGAAAAGTGGAAAAGGATTATGGAGAGCTTGAGGGGTCCAGCCCTGGAACCAGTTAGGTTCCTGAGGTCCACCAACCCTTATGCACCTGCTCAAATATATCTGTCTGCCCTTGTAGGCCTATTTGGCAGCACTGAGTCTGGAGATACTTTGATGGTGCAGTCCAAAGGCACTAAACAATGGAAGGGGGAATGTTTATCCACATATGTCATTCATCTGTAGAGGGCCCTACAGAGAGCTTACCGAATGGGTGGGGTACCAGCTAGGGACTTGAACCATGTGAAGTTGGACCACATACTGCAATATGCAATATATTCAAAATTGCTAATCTTTCAGTTAAGGCTCCAGGATAGGAAGGGTAATTCCCCTGACTATTGTGACCTGATGAAAGAACTCACGGAAGCTGAAGGTGAGGAAGGAGACAGGAGTTCCAGCGCAGGTACAGCCAGAGTAGCCTCAGCACAGGGAAACCCCTTGGAACCAGAAACTGCTGAAGATACTTCACAGTGTGCCAAGCTACTGAGAGAGTTCAGAGAAATGAAAGCCACCCTTCTACCCCAGCCCCTTTCCAAAGATGCAACAGATCCTAGCCCCTCTCAGAGTGCGTCCACTATGGGGTTGGGGGCGCATGCTTTGGCATCCCCTGCAGATAGCAGTCAGAAAACTAAAACAAAGGAACTAATGTTGGCAATAAGAGAATTGTCGAGACATCTCCCACTGCCTTCAACACCCCAGGGGGAGGTCGAGCTAAGATTGCCCGTTGTTGGTATCCCAGCTCCAGCACAAACTATGTACCCCTCCCAACCTCCTAGTTGTGAATGGAGACCAGCTCCCTATGTGATATGTCAGCAATGTCAGACCCCAGAAAGCATGTTTTGTCATAATTGTGGGAAGGATGGGCATATGAAGAGAGAATGCCAGTCCCCGAAGTACCTAGATAAAGTTGTATACAGATTTCAAGGGGAGCTTCGGAAAGCAAGACAATGACCGAGGGATGGCGGCAACGACCACAGTGAAGGTTCAGAAAATCCTAACTCAAACTTCTTTGTGGCCAAATTATCTGTCCAGGCCCCCACTACTTTTCTCCCAGACTGGTCCAAATTGGTAGGCCCTTCCGTGGATGTTACAGTGCATATAGATGGAATTCCAGCTCGAGCTGTGCTAGATAGTGGGTCTGAAGTCACTCTAATCTTTCAAGATTGGTATGAGCAATATTTGTCTGATCATCCATTGTACCCTCTTGAGGGGCTACATGTGTGGGGGTTCAGCAAAACATCTTATCCATATCTCGACTATCTGAAAGTGTGGTTGTCTTTTCCATAGTCCGTGGCTGGTGTAGAGGATGGTGTGGAGACTGTAGCCCTGGTTTTCCCCTCTACTGGGCTCTATGATGGTATCCCTGTACTGACTGGCATGAATGCACACCTGTTTGGGAACCTGGCCAACTATGTGAAGAGGGACAGAAAGAGAGGGCAGAACAAGCCCTGTGAGTCCACGCTATGATAAAAAAAGCCTATGAGATGCACATGCACCCGGAGCCAAGTGAACATGCTGAACTGGTGGACATGATTTGGAGGAAAGATCCTGCTACTATCGTATTGCCTTCCAATGCGGAGTGCAGTATCAGTGACAAAGTACAATTGCAAAAGGATGTGACTAACAAAATGTTGATGCTGGACACCACAGATGAGGGGAAATTGCCGAAGGACTGCTGATCAAGTCCAGTGTGCTCCCTGCCTGGGCTCATGCTTATGCCCGACGAATGATAGTATGAGTGAAAAATGTTACAGACAGAGACGTTACAGTATCCAGGGGATGCACCCTGGATAAAGTATATTGTGCTGACACTGCTGTACTCTCCTCCAAGTGCAACACTGAAAGGGGATGCGAGGTATTGCCTGATATGTTCGATTTTGGAGATTCACCACTTCAAGACAGCTGGAGAACTAGGATCAGTAGCAAGCTGCCTCAAAGAGACAAGGTATTCTCCCTCCAAGAATGGGATGTTCATTGTGTCACAGGTGCTGAACACCACATTTGGCTGCACGATGAGAGACCCTTCAGAGAAAGATCTAGATGCCTAGCTTCTGCTGACCTAGACAATGTCAGACATCATCTACAAGAGATGTTAGCTGCGGGCACCATACAAGAGTCTCACAGCCCATATGTCTCCCCGGTTGTTGTGGTGTGGAAAAAGAATGGTTCTGTCCATATGTGTGTTGATTATAGGACCCTCAACCAATGAATTGTGCCAGACCAGTACACAATGCCATGAATACAGGATGCCCTAGACTGTCTAAATGGGAGCAAATGGTTTTCTGTCCTTGACCTTCGAAGCGGATACTATCAGATCCCAATGGAGCCTGCTGATCTGGAAAAAGTTGCATTTATTTGTCCGCTGGGTTTTTATGAGTTTCTTCGCAGGCCCCAAGGCATATACTGTGCCTCAGCAACATTTCAATGATTTATGGAGCATGCCGTAGGGGATATGAACCTCTTGGAGTGTCTCGTCTATCTTGACGACATCATAATCTTTGGAAGGACTCTCGAAGAGCATGAAGCTCGCTTATTCAAAGTGCTGGACAGATTTGAAGAGTTCTGCCTCAAGTTGTCTATTGATAAATGTCAATTTTTTTAGAGTTCAGTCAAATATGTGGGCCACATTGTGTCATCAGAAGGCATACAGACTGACCCCAGTAAAGTGGAAACTTTAACTAGCTGGTCAAAGCCCAACACTTTAAAAGAGCTCCAAAGGTTCCTTGGATTCTGCGGCTACTATTGCCAATTTGTCAGGGACTACACCAAGGTGATTCGCCCGCTGTTAAACCTAACTCAAGGGTACCCACCTACTCAAAAAATGGCCAAGAAGGGTTCTGGCCAAGACAATGGAAAAACATATTCCGGCCCAATGGGTTGTTTGGAAAAAGATGGACTTCTGATTGTGACACTGCTTTCAAAGAGATAATATATAGACTGACTCATGCACCAATACTTGCTTATGCTGACCCAACCAAGCCTTATGTGTTGCACACAGATGCCAGTTTAAGCAGTCTTGGAACAGTGCTCTACCAAGAACATCAGGACAGCCTGTTCCCTGCCACCTTTGCCAGCAGAAGTCTGACCCTGTCAGAAAAGAACTATTCAGTGCACAAGCTCCCACCCAACAGGAGCTGCTCCTTGACACCACCACACTAAGGAAAGCTGCCCACCCTCGCCCTGGACTCCTGCCTGACAGGAGCTGCTACTTGATGTCGCCACACTAAGTAAAGGTACGAGTAACTTGATCCCCGTTTGAATCTTCTGTCTGATTTGAAATTGGAGCCAACTCGGTCTGCTGAAGCTACAAGGCATTTCTCTGAGCTTGGGCTGGTCTCTACTGCATAATGTGCTGAAACAGCTGGAGCAGGAAAATTATTTTTTCTGCTTTCCCTAAGGAGATTTTCCTTCTCTTCTGTTTTCTTATCCGGTGTGCTGCTAGTCAGCTGGGCTAGGCTATCGGTGCTTTTGCTCCACGGCTGATCTCGGTGCACAGCTAAGCCGACAGGAATAGGCTCTCTCTCTCTCTCTCTCTCCTGCTAGCTGCCAGGACAGTAGCTCAAACTGAGTTTATTTGCAGCAGTGCCTAATGTTAAATTTGGCTACCAGCACTGAAAGTATTTAATATATACTTTGTAACTGCTGCATGTACCATGTGATCTACTGACTGCCTCCAATTGCTGTAATTAATAGCCACTGTCTGCAGACTGTATAAATAGTGTTTCTCTGGCTGTACCTCTACTAACGCTGCTAAATCTGAATCAATCTGCTTTGTACTTCAAACTGTGTGTAATTTCTGTAATGGTGCAGAAACTGAATTGATTTATTTGTGCTTTCAATCTGTCTGGCATTCTCTTGCCTCCTCCTATCCCTCTTACTTGACCTATCCCACTGAATACCTCTGCTTGTTTTCTCTCTCAACCCCTGCTGCATCTCCAACCCCCATCTCAGCACCCCACCACGTCATACAGCTGTTTTCATTGTCCTCTCTGTCCTAATCAGCCTATTCTCTGTGTCCTCAGGTATCTTTTGTCCTGTCCCCTCCCTCCTGCTAATATTACCTCTCTTCTCTTGTCCTCAGCTGCCCACCCTCACCCCAGGCTCCCCCGACAGAGCTAGCCATGACACCACCACACTAAGGAAAGGTACGAGTAACTTGAGCCCTGTTTGAATCTGCTGTCTGATTTGAAATTGGCGCCAACTCGGTTTGCTGAAGCTACAAGGTGTTTCTCCGAGCTCGGGCTGGTTTCTACTGCCTAATGCGCTGAAACAGCTGGAGCAGGAAAATTATTTTTACTGCTTTCCCTAAGGAGATTTTCCTTGCCGTCTGTTCTCTTATCCGGTGTGCTGCTAGTCAGCTGGGCTAGGCTATCAGTGCTTTTGCTCCACGGCTGATCTCGGTGCACAGCTAAGCCCACAGGAGCAGGCTCTCTGTCTCTCTCCTGCTAACTGCTAGCCCCGACACCTTCAGTGTCTCCCCACCCACCCACCCGCCCTATCTGGGTGTTTACTTTTATAGCGTGTGTTAACCAATCGCGTTAAAGATTATCTCCTCATTTTTCCATTGGCTCATTATACCAACCAGCCACTGAGGGCACCCTAAACTAGTTTTCCTCATTCTTTTCACTTCATTGACTATTTCGATTACATAGTTACAGAAATCTTTCTAGCTTAATCACTGTTTTCTGATCTTTTATAGCCAAAGCTCTTGAGGTTGAAGTTTCCTTTCTTCTTATAGGTACATAAACTAACTGGTTGTCTCGTCATCTTAGCATAGCTTTTCAAGATGGCTCGCTACATCTCCTAAAAATCTTGTTGGAGTTTTCAAGGTTCATTTTGTGGCAGCTACTTTTGCCCTTCACTGCATCCCCAAACTCACCTTTCCAGCCTATCCAAATTATGCTACTATTAATTTCTACAGAATGGCTCGATATCTCTAATTGCACCCTCCTTTATCCTACTTCTGATGTTACTTGGTACCCTCATAGGGCCTGATCCCCCAAATCACTTCCACAATAGTGACATGAATCTAAACGATTTTGCTTACTCTAACTTGCTAATCCTAAAAGAAGAAGGTCTTGATGTGACCCCTACCCTCCTCCCAAAACTGCTCATCTAATGATCTACAGCATCTGTTACTAAATGGTGGTGTAACTATAGCAAAAATAGCCCTCAATTCGCCCTGCATAAGTTAGGGTATATCATACTGTTGATTCTCTTGCTATCTGGTGACATTGAACTGAACTCTGGACCAATGCCAAAAACATTACCTCCTAATTGTGCTGGCCAAGGAAATTAAGGTTTAAACATGGTCCATATAAATGTTAGGTAAATGTCTTCTCCATAATCATGCAGATCTTGAAGCATGGGTGGCACACCACCACCCTGATGTGCTCTGTCTATCCGAGACATGGCTAAAGCCCTCTATCCCAGATACCTACTGCATGCTCCCTAATTACAACCTTTTTAGGTGTGATAGGCCACCTCCTAAGCATCATGGGGGTGTCGCAATCTGTTTTCAAAAATACTCTAAACCTAACTATGTTAACAGATAAGAATAACTCCTCATGTGAATTCATCCATGCCATACTCAGACTAGGAGCTGAGAAATTCCATGTAGTATGTTCCTATAATCCCCCTAATAGTGGACTAAATGGCCTCGTGGACTTGCTGGATCAGTCTACTGCACATGCAGGAAAGAATTAACTTATCATTCTTGGAGATTTAAACTTAAACTGGTTTAGCAAATCTCAAGAAAACCTACAAGTCCTGGTGCAGAGCAATAATTTACACCAAATAATTACTGATCCAACAAGAGTGTCTGTTACCTCTGACTCTAGCACCCTCATTGTTTGGGTCTTAACAAAGCGCGTGGATAGAATTGTAGAAACAGGTATGCTGCCGGATAATGTTAGAGATCATTCTCCTATTTTCTGCAAATGGAGTCCATCTACATCCTCCACGTCCCCCCAGCACTGTATAAGTTTCAGAAACTATGCTAACTTTAAGCCAGGCTCATTTTCTATATGATGTGTCTCATACTGAATGGTCCCCTGTATACCAATCAGTGAGTATGGGTGCTGCACTCCATGCCTTCCTCAGTAGGTTTGTGCTCCTTCAAGAATAAGCACACTCCGGTCATTGCTCGAGCGCATCCATGGCAAACAAACCAGATGTCTACACAGAGTTCTCCTTACAGCCCTCAAATACAGGGACAAGTGCTGGAAGAAGTTTAAAATCTCTGGTCTCATAGCAGACTTCAACAACTACAGAGAACAAAGATCCAAGAGCAAAACACAAATAAGACATGCAAAAAGCCAGTACTGTAAGGGCCTTCTGATGGATGCAGCTGGTGACTCTAAGACGTTTTGGTCCCATATCAAAACTTTCCTCAGATCTAAGCAAACTCTCTAAACAATGATATGATACTGAAAGGTGTTCACTGTAATGACTTGGGCACAAATGTCAATGCATTTAATTCTCACTTCTCTGACCTCTCCAGTTATACCTCTGTGATCTCTTCTGATAACCTTATGCCTGGACCCCCCAACACCGTCAGTCACTACAATGACGCCTCCTTTCTACTTTAAAGTCACTTCTAGAAGGCTGTCCTCAAACATCTAAATTCCATATCAGATGGTACTGCCATTGGTTCTGACTGCCTTGAACCTAAACTCATAAAGCTTGCAGCTCCGTTTATTGCAGGTCCACTGTCCAGGATTCTCAACTTGTCCCTGTGTGAAAGTGTGGTGCCCAATATATGGAAACTGGCCAGTGTCATGCCGTTGTTTAAAAAAGGTGATAAAAAAAGATACAACCAACTACAGACCAATAGCTATACTGTCAGTACTAAATAAAGTCCTGGAAAGGCTCATCTCTGTACAGATCTCAGAACACCTTACAAAGTATGACCTCCTCCACACTAACCAACATGACTTCAGAAAAGGACATAGCACTCAAATTGCACTACTACAGCTGACAAATGATGTTCTACAAGCCATGGATCAGGGTCAGCAAACTGGTGCAGTTTTCATAGATCTGATGAATGCTTTCTATCTTGTAAACCACTGTCTTCTGCTTGTTAATCTCAAAACTATGGGTTTTTCGACTGGAGTCGTAACTTGGTTCCATAGCTACCTATCAAACAGAACTCAAGCTGTAAAATTCAACCCAGCCATCTCTGAAACAGCAGCTATAAATGTTGGTGTACCACAAGGATCTATCCTCGGGCACCTCCTCTTCTTGATTTTTATTAATAATATAACACAAAATATATCCTCCTGTTCATCATTGCTATATGCCGATGATCTTGTCCTTTACATTAGCTCTGATAATGTCCATTCTATTAATCATAAGCTCTTTGTGGACCTGCGAAATATTCACTCCCTGGATCACCAAAAATAAGCTTGCTCTCAACACTGGTAAGACCCAGGCCATGTTGTTTGGGTCCTCTATCAAACTAAAACAGTGCCGTGAGTTTTTCTGGGTGTCTTGGGCTGATGGCTCCCCATTGGAGATGGTAACCTCCTTTAAATATCTGGGTGTCTTGCTTACGAATCCCTCACTTATGATACCCATGTAACTGCCTCATGTAAGGCTGTAAATGCCGAACTGGGCTTAGCCTACAAAACAAGTCATATTCCTAACCCTTCTGCTAGGACAGCCATTGCAAGAGGAATCCTACTCCGGTCACCCTCTTATGGATCAGTAATCTATACCAGTGCATCTAAAGCTACTCTTCATAGGTGGGACACAACTTACAACAGTATATGCCATTATGCCTCTGCATCACCTAGACTCAGACATCACTGCCTACTGTATTCAGACTTACATTGGCCCTCTCCCATTGCACATTGGCTCCTCTCTCTGATGAACCTTTTAGACAGTATACTGCAATCCAGTATGCCAAATTATCTCTCCTCCTTGCTGACCCCCCAGCCCATCTCCTACGGTCTCTGATCTTCTGACCTTTCCTTGCTTAGTATCCCCAGATGTGAGAACTACGGAAGGGAAATCAGATTTCTCGCACGTAGGTCCCTTGTATTGGAATTCACTGCCCCTAGACGTATGCCTGGACCCTAATCATGCTACTTTTAAGAAAAGGCACTACTTCCTCATTACCATACATGATCGTTGCACTTGCTTCAACCTACTGTAGATATTGGCTCCCTTTGCCCCAGTTGCCCACTGTTTTGCTTCTCTTCTGTGGTGTGTGCAGACACCATGCTTTTCAGCCTCCCCCGTAAATTCTCTCCTCCCCTCAGCCTCTCTGTTATTTCTATCCTTCCCCGTCTTTCCCATCCTTCTCCTTCACACCTCCTCTCTCTTATTAGGCTGTTCTCAGCATTTACCTCTCTCCCTACCTCCTTCCAATTAGCTGTTTTTAGTTTCAGTTGGATGTAATGTTACCCTGTGGTATATTTTTTTCTGCACTTTAAATTATGTTAATACTACTAATTTATTATACATGGGCACTTACTTTCTATTTGTATAATTATTCCTCTAGGTGCCTTAGTACAAATATTGTCTTAAATGTGTCTCACCTCTGACTGTGATGTATTTGCATATTTTTTGACATTGTATTCTATGTACTTCTATCTCTCTGTGTTGTTGACCTCCTGGGTCATGCCTGAAAATAGTCACTCTTGTGTCTAGTCCACCTACCTGGTCATAAAAATATCATGACTATCTGTATGGCACCAAAATCCTAATCAAGACTGATAATCCCTTAACTTACGTTCAAACGACAGCCCGACTAGATGCTACCGGACACAAATGGCTCTCTGCCATAGCAACTTATGACTATGGAATACTGACCAGGTCTAAACCACATAGATGTAGATGCTCTTTCTCGAAGACCGGTGCCCGACCAACAGTGGGTGCGCATCCCGGAGCAGTCAGTAAAAGCACTGTGCCAAAAATTTGACCAAGAAGTAATTCCAGCCCAATTGTTTGGCAGATTGTTTGGGACCCCCAGAAGCATGTGTGTCAGCTGCCTATTGTAGTTTCACCACCTTGGACTTCAGTTCCCTACCACAGCTAACTCCAGCTGATATTCGAAGAGAGCAGTACTATGATCCAATGATCAGACCAGTAATTGATGCTTTGAAAAAAGGGGGAGACCTCTCCAAGGTGCAATCCAGGTACCCAAATACTGTTTTGCTTCTCCATGAGGGGGCCAAACTCAAGCTTCAAGTGGCATTGTTGTACCGAGTTTTTACTAACATTCAAGGTGAGACTGTAATGAAGCAGTTAGTACTCCCAGCAAAATTCAAACAAGTTGTTCTAAGAGAATTACACAACCAAATGGAACACTTGGGGGTGAAAGAACTCTTGATCCAGCCCAGTCACATTTCTATTGGCCCAAATTAAGTCAAGACATTGAACATCACATTAAAACATGCAGTAGATGTCTTCAGCGCAAGGCCACACCTCAAAGAGCTGCTCCTGTGGTAAACATTGTCACAAGTGCCCCCATGGAACTTATCTGTATCAACTTCCTCAGTCTTGAGCCAGATTCTAAGGGCATTGCCAACATCCTAGTAATCACTGATCACTTTATGAAGTATGCACAAGCCCACCAAACCAGAGACCAAAAAGTCTCAACTGTTGCCAAGGTACTTGTAGACAAATTTTTCATGCATTATGGTGCCCCCCCAGCACATCCATTCAGACCAAGGGTGAGACTTTGAAAGTAGACTCATTAAAGAGCAGTTGCCCCTGTGGGGGGTGGGGTAAGAAAATCCAGAATGACCCCCTATCACCCCCAAGGAGATCTGCAACCCAAAAGGTTCAATAAGACTCTACTGGACATGCTGGCACCTTGCAACCATGGGATAAGTCAAAGTGGAGTCAACAGATAAGTGCACTTGCATATTCCTGTGACTGTACCAAAAATGATGCCACAGGGTTTTCACCATACCCACCTCATGTTTTGGCAGAGAGGCCTGCCTCCCAATTGATGTATGCTTCGTAGTGTCTCCCAATGGTGTTAAATCAGATAACTACTTGCAATATGTTAAGAACCTAAAAGCTTGCCTTGATCATGCCTATCAGCTCACAAACACCATGGCTGCAAAAGGAAAACTGATTAATAAAAGCCAGCATGACAAATATGTGAAGGCCCAAGAGCTCCAACCAGGTGACAGGGTGCTAATGAGGAATTTTGGACTACCAGGAAAGCATAAAATAGCAGATCATTGGAGTCATGTCCCCTAGATTGTAATTAGTAAGTTGCACAATCTACCAGTATATAAAATCCATCCAGAAGGGGACCCTCATACTGTGAAAACTATCCACAGGTACCACCTGATACCCATCGGTCAAATAGTGATTAACAATGTTCAAGAGACTGATGCTCCGTGGCATCCAGCCACTAGGTCAACCACTAAAGCCAAGCAACCAGCTCAGTAAGCCTCTGCTTCCCAGTCTATTGTTCCTAATGTCTTAAACAATGCAGATGTCAAAAGTGATGACTAAACTGACTTCTGTTCTGTTTTCTATCCCTCCTGTGAACTGAAGAAAGTGTTCCAAGGAATTCCTTCTATTAATTACAGGGATGAACCTGAACCTCCAGTTGTGGCACCAGATTCTAGTTCATCTCTTGTGCCTGAACCTCCAGGCAGTGACTCTTTCAGTGTGGACCTTGAGGAAATTCGACCTCTGTGTATGGTTGAACTAATGGAAGTACCTCAAGCTTGCTGTTCCTTTTGGAAGCTGAGAAACTGGCTATACTGCAGAGAACAAACTAGAACGCATTTGAGGAACTGGTAACTTGGTAAAACATAATATTGTAGGGGACTAAGAAGGTAAGCTACACTTTCTACAGAAAGTTTCATTATTTTCTTATTGGCATTAAGAATTGCAGGATTCCATTAAAGTGTAGTAATTTTATAATCAGAGGGGTTGTAATACAACTGAAGTTGCTTGATTTCTGTGCTAGATACATAGGATTTGGAAGGATATTTGTGCAATATTTTGGAAGTGTCCTGCTGGCTGAACAGTGAGTTCATTTTATCCTGGACTCAGTAGAGTGGTTTGTGTAGGAGCAGTGGTCTAGTAGATTGTGGTGTTGGTTGACTTACTATAAGGGCAGTACTCACCAGGGTGGTGGAGCAGTGGTGTATTTGATTGTTTCAAACAGTCACCAGTGGTTGTGGCCTACCCACCCACCCTTCCCTTCACCCCGCCCACCCCAGGCGTGGCATTTCCTTTATAGCCAAGGTTCTGACATCACTTCCTCAACAGGTCTTAGAGCAGAATGTCATATTCGTAATTACCCAGCACAGTGCATAAAGTGTAAGTATACACACACACACAAACAACAAAAAAAAAATTTGTATATTACTCATTGTATATTATAAGGAAGAGGGACATGTGGGGAGTGGTGCAATGCACTGGCTGTGGGGCAGCAATTTTCTGGGAAACATTCTGGAACCTGTGTTGCTGCCCTATTTGCGAGGCAACTTTAGGCTCTGAGGAGGAGGTTGCCCACCTCCAGGCTGAACTGGCAAGGGCTAAGAGGACTCCCCACCAAAGAGCACCAGTTCCACAACCACTGCCTCAGAGGTTGCCATGTGTGAAGAGCAGATGGACCACAGTAGGTTCTGGGAGGGTGAGGGTGGTGGAACAGGCGTGGCCCAGATTGCACCTCTACACAAATCCATATGTCAGTCTGGCAAATCAAGGTTCCTCTATGATGACACCCTCACTGGAGACCAAGAAGAATGCTGGGGACATCCACAAGGAGACCCACAAAAGAGTGGCAGGGACAACACAAGGGAAAGAAACAGCTTCTGATAGGGGACTCAACTGTTAGGGGTGTAGACCTGGGGAAGGGAGAGGAGAGGAGAGGGAAGTAAGGTGCCTGCCTGGTGCCATGGCTTGGAGGGACAGGAAGCGAATCCTCAGAATTGCAGAAGCAGCATCACAGGAGAGGAAACTAGATAGCATTGTCCACCTTGGGACAAATGACCTAGCTAGGCAAGAGATCAGTGCAGTGCAGAATGAATTTGTGGAGTTGGGGAGGGGCCTCAGATAGGCAGCAAGCATGGTAACCTTCTCAGAGGTGCTGCCAGTCTATGGCAGGGGTGAGGCTAGGGTACTGCACACCATGCGGTTTAATGAATGGTTGCAAAACTGATGCAGAGCACAGGGCTTTGGCTTCATTGGGGACTGGGGATCCACCTGGAGAGATGAAGGTCTATACTGGCATGATGGTCTGCGTCTGTCCAGGAAGGGAAACATGCTCCTAGGTGACAGGTTTAAAGGCTTCCTTGGCAAGCTTTTAAACTAGCCAAGGGGGGAGGTGCTGATAGGAAACAGGAAAGTTCAAGCCTCCCTCCGCAAAGCATGGCAGGTAGTAGGGTAAACACTGAGGTACAGAGCTTGACAGAGGGCAGGACAGGGGTAAATGGAAAAGTGGACAAGGGCAATAAGAGCAGGGATGGGGTAAAAAAGTATAAAGCCAACATTAAATGGAGGGCAATGAGTACCAATGCCCGTAGTCTGGGAAACAAGATTCCAGAGCTAGTAGCCCTGATGGAAGTGAAACACTTGGATATTGTGGCAGTCACAGAAACATGGTACACAGAGAACCATGACTGGGATGTCAACATACCAGGGTACACAATCTACAGAAGGGACAGGGAGGGTAAAAGAGGAGGAGGAGTAGCTCTGTACATGAGGGAAGGGATCAAAGTAACAGAACTAAAAAGTAAAGAGGGAGGACAACTGGAACTCTGGGTCACATTGGATACAGGGAATGGCATCACAATCCACACAGGGGTTGTATACAGACCCCCATCTCAAGGGAAGGAAATGGACAAGAAAATGATAGAGGGCATTCTCAAAATGGCTGCAAAAGGGGAGATACTGTTGATGGGGACTTGAATATGCCAGATGTTAACTGGGCAACATGGACGGCAGCCACATCCAAGAGCAGGGTCATTCTCGATGCCCTACAGGGAGCATGCCTTAGACAGCTAGTGGTGGAACCCACTCGGGAGGAGCAATATTAGACCTGGTACTCTCAAATGGAGAGAGGATCACAAACTAAGAAGTCAGTAGACACCTGGGAACAAGCGACCACTGCACAGTGTGCTTCACAATAAACACAACCATGGAGACAAGCCATACAAATACAAGGATACTGGACTTTAGAAGGGCTGACTTTGGCATAATGGGTGAATACCTGAGGAATGCATTAGCAAATGGCCAGAAAGGAGGGGTGGAAGAACAATGGAGAAAAATCAAAACTGCCATCATGGAGGCAACAAGCCTTTGTGTGAAACAAATAAAGCAGAATAAAAAAACACTATGGCTCTCAAAAGAAGTGTCAGGGAAGGTTAAGGAGAAAAAGGCTGCATTCAAAAAGTATAAGGAATCACAGACGGAACACGATAGGGAACTGTATCAATTAAAGCAGAAAGAAGTGGGGAAGGCAGTCAGAAAAGCAAAGGCCCAAACCGAGGAAAGGATAGCCAACTCAGTTAAGAAGGGGGATAAAACCTTTTATAGGTACATTAGGGAACATAGAAAGGTTAAGGGAGGGATAGGTAAGATTAATAAAGGAGAGGGGAGGTGGGCAGAGGGAGACAGTGAAAAGGCAGAGATAATGAATGAATACTTTTGCTCAGTATTCACAAAAGAAGAAGAGGAGGAGTTACCTAAACCAAACAGTAGAAGCACTCTAGATAGTGGGGTTGATACCAGTCCATTTAAAGAAGAAAGAGTACTGAAAGAACTTCTAAAACTCAAGGTGGACAAAGCAATGGGTCGTGACGGGATTCACCCTAGAATCCTAAAAGAGCTAAGGGAGGACCTAGTGGCACCACTAACCACACTTTTAACAAATCATGGGAAGATGGGGTGGTACCCGAGGACTGGAGGAGGGCAGATGTGATTCCCTTCACAAAGTGGAGCAAGGCAGAAGCAGGAAACTACAGACCTGTTAGTTTGACCTCAGTGGTGGGGAAAATGATGGAATCACTTCTGAAAGAAAGAATTGTTGTACCTAGAGGCCAGCGGGCACTGGACCCAAAGCAGCATGGATTCACAGCAGAAAGGTCATGTCAGGCAGATCTAATCGATTTCTTTGACTGGGTGACCAAAGTAATAGATCAGGGAGGGGCTGTGGATATGGCCTACCTAGACTTTAGCAAGGCATTTGACTGATCTCGCACAAGATTAATAATCAAGTTAGCCAGCCTGGCAGTGGGTCCCAGGGTGGTAGCCTGGGTAGAAAACTGGCTGCACAACAGGACACAGAAGATAATAGTGAATGGAACACATTCTGAAGAAAAGGGGGTTACTAGTGGAGTACCTCAAGGCTCAGTACTGGGTCCAGTCCTCTTTAACGTCTTTATAGGTGACATTGCAGAGGGTCTGGAAGGAAAGGTATGCCTCTTTGCGGATGACACAAAGATCTGTAACAGAATTGATACACAAGGGGGGGTAGAAAGGATGAGAAGGGACTTGGCAAGGTTGGAGGAATGGTCAGACATATGGCAACTTAGATTCAATGCAAAGAAGTGCAAAGTAATGCACTTGGGAAATAAAAATGCAGGAGAAGAGTACACGATAGCAGGGGAGGTACTAACAACAACAATAATGGAAAGGGATCTGGATGTAGTCATATCAGATGACCTAAAGGTGGGTAAGCAATGTGAGAAGTCAGTAAGAAGAGCCAGGGGGATACTGAGATGCATAGGAAGGGGCATCACAATTAGAAAAAGGGAAGTGGTTATCCCTCTGTACAGACAGTTGGTGAGACCCCATCTGGAGTACTGCGTGCAGTTTTGGAGACCTCATCTACGCAAGGACATAAGATGGAAGCAGTCCAGAGGAGGGCAACTAAAATGGTACAGGGTCTACATCAGAAACCATATGAAGAGAGACTGAGAGAGCTTAATATGTATACCCTTGATGAAAGGAGGGACAGGGGCGACATGATAGAAACTTTTAAGTACCTCAAGGGAATCAACAAAGTCCAGGAGGGTAGCATCTTTCAGAAAAAGAGATGTGTAAGGACAAGGGGGCACAATTTAAAGTTAGAGGGGGGATGGCTCAGGGGTAATGTGAGGAAATTCTTTTTCATGGAGAGAGTGGTGGATGCATGGAACCGCCTTCCTGGAGAGGTTGTGGGGTCTAAAACAGTGGAGGAATTCAAACATGCATGGGAGAGACATAAGGCAATTATAGTGGGGGTTGCAGGAAATAGGCTGTTGGTTAACTAGAATCTGCAGCTTATCCAGTAGGTAGGGAAATGGGCAGACTGGGTGGGCCAAGTGGTCCTTATCTGCTGTCAAAGTCTATGTTTCTATGTTTCTAAGCTGAACCTTCAGGGGCCAGTAGTGAACCTACAAGGGACTATGAAGGTGATAATGAACAGAGTGGGTTACAAGAGCTGTTTCATACTAATGGAAGTGTCAAGGAAGAACCAACAAGTAATATTGCGAATGAACCAGACTTTGCTGAAATAACCATGGACAATGACAATGAGCTTCACAATGAAGTGCCAGTGCCCCCTTTGCCCTGTCGTTCTGAGCGAGCTGTAAAGCCAGTTTTAAAGCTTACTTATGACACCCCAGGTCAGCCTGTCAATTTGCCTATGAATGTTGTCCACAAAGGGATCTATGTCATGCCAAACTGCCTGCCCAAAATGGTATTCAAACGCTCCACCCGAGTTAAGGTGTCCTCTCAGTTCAGGCAGACTTTTAGGGGTGACCAAATGGGAATAAGGTGAAAATGTGTCAACATAATGTGGTAGATATAATGTTACCAAAAATGTGATACAGTTTCAGTAATAAGAAAGTTGAACCATTGAGGTGTACCTGTTGAAATCAGACATGTAGTACAATATTAAAAGACTGAAATAACAGTATGTTACCTGTACATAGTTAAAATTTGTAATAGAGTATGAGCAAAGATATATCCAAAAAGTGTACTAGTGGTCAACAATGTGTTTATGACTTGGCACGGACGCTAAGCTTTCCAAGGCAGGGTTGAGTGCAATGCCCCCCTCCCCCATTTGGGGGGCTTACCTTTCGTGTCTCCAGGGCCAAGCCGACTGATCCAGCCCTGGATGTAAGAGTAACAAGTGAGGGATTGTCATTGTGTTCCAGTGCTAACTGTTATTGTGTATTTACAGAACTGTTTAGGCCACTAGAGGGGAAGGGGGGGCACACTGTCCTGGAGGACTGTGCCCAAGGCTGCTACGTTAACACTAACCCTGTCCTCCAGGTGAAGGCACTTGTTTCTAGTACCCAGGCCCCTAAACTTGCACCTAGTCACGCAGGCAGGGGTAGTAGCCCTTGGGGTAGTGTCACCTAGGGGTACAACTGCACTACCCCTGCCCCGCAGTTTTCTCCCCTTTCCCCTCCCTCACGGTCCATAGTGGTATTTTCCCTACCCCTTACCTTTACCCTACCCCTATGCCTGTCCCAACCCTTCTTGAACCCGTCTACTGTTTCCAGTGTCATTAACTCTGTAGGCAATGCATTCCAGGGTGCCACAACCCTCTTGGTGAAAAAAATACCTTCTTGCCTGCCCTCTGAAGTCCCCCCCCGAGACCTTTAAACTATGGTCTCTTGTAACCCCCCCTTCCTTTAGTTGGAAAAGTTCATCATTGTTCCTCTGATTGAACCCCTTCAGGTTCTTGAAAGTCTCTATCATGTCCCTGTCTTCCAACATGTACATGTTCAGTATTCTGAGCCTGTCCTCATACGTTAGCCCCTCCATTCCCTGAACCATTTTGGTTGCCCTTCTCTGGACTCTCTCCAGCAGTGCCATGTCCTTCTTAAGCCGGAGTCTCCAGAACTGGATACAGTACTCCAGGTGTGGCCTCACCAGTGCATTGTACAGTGGCCGAATCACCTCCCCTCTTCTGGATGTAATACCCCTAGCTATGCAACTCAGTATCTTATTAGCTTTAGCCGCCACTTTTCTACACTGCTCCGAGTTGTTCTCCTTATCATCTACTAGCACTCCCAAGTCCTTTGCCACCTGCGTGACAGACAGCTCAACCGCCCCCCCAAGTGGTTTGTGAACCTTAGGTTCCTCCCTCCCAGGTGCAGCACACAGCATTTGTGTACATTGAACCCCATCTGCCACTTTTAGGCTCAACTGTCCAGTATCTTTAAGTCTTCCTGGAGTGCCCTTCTCCCCTCCTCATTTTCAACCACTGCCCTCATTTTGATGTCATCAGCAAACTAACTCATCTTGCTAGCCACCCTCACTCCGATGTCTGCGATGAACAGGTTATAGAGGACTGGGCCCAGGACCGAGCCCTGTGGGACTCCACTGATGACTCCTGTGGGTGTTGATATCTCTGACCCCACCACAACCCTCTGTTTCCTATCCTTGAGCCAATTTGCCATCCACCACACCCATTTCTCCCCCAACCCTAGCTCACTCAGCTTCCAGATCAATCTCCCATGTGGGATGGAATCAAAAGCCTTGCTGAAATCCAGGTGTATGCTATCAACCGGCTTACCCACATCTTGGTACCATGTCACCCAGTCGAAGAATTCCACCAGGTTGGTTTGACACGATTTACAAACCCATGCTGATTTTCATCCTGAAAACCAATTACCTCCAGGAACTCCACTATCCTTTCCTTTAAGATGGCCTCCAGAATTTTATCTATGATGGAAGTCAGACTGACTGGTCTGTAGTTCGATGGATCATCCCATTTGTGAAAATCGGTACTGAAAAGTTAAAAAAACAAATGTTAAAATCTCCCCCATTATAGTCTATGGAGCACGCCACTTCGCATGTCCTTTACCAGTGTCTCAAAACATGCTAGCATGTCTCTGACTAAGGAAGTCTGGGTGTTTCGGCTGCTGGGCTCCAGGAGGAAAATTACAAGTATTTTTAAGAAAATATCAATGAAAATAAATAAAACTATGTGGCACACTGACTTTGTGGAACAGTAAGCTGCTGTATGTGTTGGGGGGGCATCTTATAGTAAGAACCTGTTCTTTAAGTTTACAGACAAGGTGATCTGTAAAGTGAGGAAAGAGACCACTATGATAAGCTGTCTCTCTAGAGCCCGGATAGATGACATTAAAAATAGTATTGAAGGGCTAATATAGAGTACAGATGCTCCAATCACAGTACTATATTTAGCTACTAATGATATGAGTAGGAGAAGAGAGCTGGATATTCAGAGGAACTTTATAAAAGTTGGCAGAATTTTAAAAAATAAAGGCAATAGTGTAATCATTTCAGATATTCTTCCTGTACCACGGGCAGGAAAGAGAAAAACACAGGACATCAAGCAACTGAACGGCTAGTTGAGAAGGTGATGTGAGAGGGAAAACATATTTTTGTTAGGACACTGGAGTAGGTTTCAAATTGATATGAGTTCATATAGACATGATGGACTGCATTTGAATAAGAATGGATCCTGGGCACTGAGGGAAAGAATAAACAGATGCATAAGGAAATGTTTAAATATGGATGGGAAAAGGGGTGGAGCAGCTGACACCTACAGGAGAACTTTAACAAAATAGAATATTTAGACACAATTCAGCTTGTGTTTCACATTAGTTCTGTATTCCTCCTCCCTATTATTTATTATTGAAGTAATCTGCATGAAAACAGGGTATCTGCTTTTGAAGAGTTCATCTATTCCTATTGCTTTCTCCCTACCTGAGGTCATAATCATTGCTTGTAATATCACAGTTTCTTTCATGGCAGCAGATTGTTGTGTCACAAAAGAGGACTATGACTTGAAGTAGAGAGTGATCTACAGAGGCACAAGAACTGTAAGGGAACTCTACAGAATGAAGATCATATAGGCATGCAAATTAACACAGTAATAAATAACGGAAATAGAAACATATAGACTATAAATGGAATGCAGGCTGAATTGCACCTAATTATTATGTTTTTCAAAGTTTTCATTGCGGCGTCAGCAGCTTATTAATACTACTAAGAAGCAGGCAACAGAGCAGAAATAGTCAGGAAAGAAGTAAATTGAAATAGAAATTGTAAAGTATTACTAACATATGCCAGTAGCTTGGTGATAAAGAAAACAGAGCTTGAACAGTTACTAATAAGAGAACAGCTTCAAACTGGTGCCATTACTGAGACCTAGTAGCAGGAAAAGGCTAGGTGTGAGAAAAACATTGACGACAACACATTATTTAATGACAGGAGAGAGAAAAAAGGCGGGGATGGTGGTAATATATGTTTCAAATAACATAACGGCTTAACAGATCCAACTAAGTGAGAATGATTTAGAACAATTTTGGATAAAATTACTTTCAGGGATGGGGGAAACATTTTATTAGGACTGACATATAGACCACCTGCGCAAAAGAATGAAATAAATCATATAATGTTAAAATACTTGGACAACTTAAATGATAAGGATGGATTAATGCTCCTAAGGGGTTTAAATATGTCTGCTATTGCATGGGACACATTGGAGGGAAGGACTAATATGTAAAAGACATTTTCTGAACATCATACACAAGTTGAATTTAGAACAGTACATCACATCAGGTACCAGGGGAGAAAATATACAGGATCTTGTCCTGAATAACTTGGAAAATCAAATAACTGCAGATTATTAGAACCATTAGGCGGCAGTGACCATAATGTGATAACTTTTAGAATTCACATGAATGAGTTCTAGACTAAAAGCGATGACTAAAATAAAATGCTTCAATAGAACAAACTTTTAGGAAATTCGGAAGGCACGAGGGAAATGGGACTGGATGGCTGAAATGGCTGACAAAACTCATAATGAGTTGTGGAACATACTGACAAATTAAACAAACTTCTTGGTAAATTTGTACCAGAAATAACTAAATATGATAAGAAGGGTAGGATCCCTGGTTGGATGAATAAGAAGATAAAAGCTAGGATAAGAATGAAGAATAAAGCATATAAAAGGGCAGAAAAGAATCATCCCTGGGAACTATCACCCTATCTCCCTTCTCCCCGCTCTTGCAAAGGTCCAAGAATCCCTCATCCTTTCTAGGCTAAATGAATTCCTCATCACTTCAAATATTCTCTCCCCTTTCCAATCAGGGTTCAGGAAACCCAGCTCAACCAGCTCCTCCCTCCTTCGTCTCACCAACTGTATCCACTCTGCCATGGATCTTGGCCACATCACCTCAACTATCTTCACAGACCTAGCTAAGGCCTTCGACTCAGTTTCCTGCCATCTCCTCTTACATAAACTCAGCTCGATTGGTCTTTCCCCTACCTTGGTATCCTGGTTCAGCTCCAATTTACCAGTCACTCCTAGTCAGTGTCTATATGCAATGCCTTATCCCCCTCTCACCCCATCCTTGCAGGCGTGCCCCAGAGATCTATCCTTGGGCCCATTCTCTCTTCTCTTCTCTTCTCTTCTCTTCTCTTCTCTTCTCTTCTCTTCTCTTCTCTTCTCTCTCTTTATAAATGATCTTCCCTCTGTCTGCACACGCACGCCAGAATACACATGTATGCAGACGACACTATCCTGTTCCTGTCTGGTTCATCCACACTAGCAGTCCAAACCCCCCTGCAAAATGATTTCACTGCAGTAACTTCCTGGTTTGACACTAATTCTCTAAAACTAAACACCAACAAAACAGTAGCCATGACTTTTGGCTCCAAACAAAAGCTACCCAAGTTTCCCTCAATACCAGTCTTTTTCTCTACGGCTAACACCCCTCTCAACAAAGTCCCCTCATACAAGTACCTTGGTGTCTGGTTCGACACCTCCCTTGACTTCTCCTCCCATTTTAGCACAATATACACTAAACTGCGTCCTAAACTAGGTCTACTCTATTGACAGAAGGCCAGCCTCTCCCTCTCCGTAAGACGTGATCTTGTTGTCAAGTGGATCCTCCCAACACTCAACTATGTTGATATAGTCTACAGTGCTGCCCCAGGCTGGATGTCCTCTTCCACGACTTCTGTAGGTTTGCCTTGAACTCTTCCCCCCTTAACCCATCACTGCGATCTTTACTACTCCCTCTCCCTCCAGTCTCTCGCACAGAGACACTCCTCTCACTGCTCCACCTTCATAGCCAAATACTGGTTTGGATCTCTCCTATCCTTCTCGCCTCACTCCTCACTCCTGCCTCCCCCTTGCCGTACAACTCAAGGAAAAATTGTATCGCAACTTTTTCCTCCCTCGCAACCAAACCACAGCTGTTAAACTCTCCTTCTCTTATAGATTTCCCTCCCTTTGAAACAGCCTCCCTTCCCCTACTTGCCTCTCTCCCTCCTTCCTTTTGCTTAAATGCTTGCACAGACCCACTCCTCTCACCTTCTGCTCCTGCTCCCCTGCTTAGATCTCATCTTCTACAGTGTTGTCTATCCACTTCACTGCCAAGTTCCACTGTAAATACCGTTTTGTAATTTGCTATGTACCAGTGTAAATATCTTTTATTGTATGCTGTTCACATTTAGTTTTTTGAAACACCATATATATTACTTGCACCATGTCCTCTCTTATCCTTGTACATAACTCCAGTGTTCCACTTTCTCTGTATACTCTATTACCTCTGTCTTGACTCCTTTACCTGCTCCTCCTGGTCACATCTGGAAATGAGCTTTGGTTCATTGATGCCTTTCCTGGTTATCAACTTTTAAATAAATAAACAAAACTCTTAAATAGAGCCCACCCACCGCAGCAGAGCTTCAAATATTACCACAGCCCACCAGATCCACAATTAAAGGATGGCTCAGAGTGATGGAGAAATACCTGATGCAACATGAAACCATCTATATAAAAACATTAAAAGCAGACCCACAACTACCTCCAAATAAAAATGGTCTTCAACGTTGTGCACAAATGGCAACAGCACGGAATCAGGTTTATCTCACAATTAGTGGGCCTCACGGGCATACAACCCTTTGTAATATTACAATAAAGACATAGAATACTGCAGAACATGCTATTTAGCTATATAAAAATTAAAAGACACCTTCAACCCCTTGAGAGGCTAGCAGAAATTACAGGAAATCCATCCACATTCATAAAATTAATAACAGACCATCTGAAAGGGGAAGCCCATAGACCATTGAATTAGTAGAGTGTATAGAGCACTAAGAGAAACCCCACACAATTCAACAGAGCAAATAAGAAGTAGATGGGAAGCAGACCTACAGGTAGAGATCACCAACACTGCTTGATTAGTGGCAGCACTACATAGAAACATAGAAACATAGAAGTTGACGGCAGATAAGGACCTCAAGGCCCATCCAGTCTGCCCATTTCTTTTTCTACCTTATAAATGTGCCATCGGCCTTTGCTCTGTCAGTGACCTATCTATTCATAGTCATTTGTATTGCTCCCTTATGCCTGTCCCATGCCTGTTTGAAGCCCTGCACTGTATTCATAGCCACCACTTCTTGTGGTAAGCCATTCCATGCATCCACCACCCTTTCTGTGAAAAGAATTTCCTCACATTCCCCTTAATCGGCCTCCTCTAATCTCATGCTGTGTCCTCTTGTCCTGCTATTTTTCTTATATTTAAACATGTTAGACTCTTTCACCTTGTTTATGCCCTTAAGGTGTTTGAATGCCTCGATCATATCACCTCTCTCCTCCTTTGCTCAAGGGTATACATATTGAGCTCCGTTAATCTGTCCTCATATGTCTTCTGATGCAGTCCCTGCACCATTTTGTTGCCCTTCTCTGGACTGCCTCAATTTGGTTAATGTCCTTGTGAAGGTGGGGCTCCAATACTGCACGCAGTACTCAGATGGGGCCTAACCAATGTCTTGTACAGAGGGATTATTACCTCCCTCTTACAACTTGTGATACCCCTACTAATACACCCTAACACCCCCCTAGCCTTACCTACTGCTTTAGAGGTCTGCTTGGATGATTTTAGGTCATCAGTGATGATGATGCCCAAGTCTCTTTCTTCCTTTGTGACTTCTAGCAACTCCCCTCCCAGCATATAAAGTCTCCAGTTCTATTTATTGGAAGGAATTCACCTGGAAACTACAATCAAGATATTTCTGCAACCCATCCATAGTGGCAAAATCTAGAGAGGGGGAACTGGAGAATGTTGGAGAGGTTGTGGACATAAGCAGGCTGCACAGACACATGTCTTATGGGCATGTAACTTACTCACTCAGTACTGGGAAGCAGTGGTGCAGGAAATCATAGCTATCTACAAGTGCCCAGCATTACTTAGCCCACAATATATCCTCACCTTTACACCTCCACAGAATGCAGAGTTAGTACAATGCTTTAAAGGCAGACAACCACACTAATTTTAGCAGCACTGAAGGTAGTGACCTGTCTTTGGGGCTCAAAGACAATCCCAACCAAGGAATCATGGACTCTGCAGGAGAGAGAAATCTATTACCCTGTATAGGATAGCAGCTAGAGTTGGTAATCAAATTAAAGGATTTGACTTAAAATGGCAGAAATGGATTCGGTATCAGCGTGACAGTTATCCAGACTTTGTCCCATAACTTCCAATAACTGAGAGAAAGATGTATGGGGGTTGGAGCAAAGAGAGAAGGCCTAAATTCTATCAGTCTAAGAAGGCAAATAGAAATAATGCCCTCAATGGAGAAGTAATGATAAAATAAATTCAAGCTGCCCTAGAATGTATATAGCTGTTTTTAGTTAAAAGAGAGTATATAATATTGAATTAAAGTTAAAAGGATGTATCACCAAATGGAATGGAAATGTAAACTAAGAAGATGAAATGTATATAAGTTACAAATGTGATTTAGTGGATGTAACTGAAAATTTAAAAAAAGTCTCTGAATAAAATTTTTTATTACAAAACAAAACCTGTGTCAAATAGCACAGTATGCATACAGAGATTCAACAAAGGAATGTAAAAAATTAATAAGAAAGGCCAAAAGAGATCATAAACCAGAACTAGCAACAAAAGTAAAAGATAATTACAAATCTTTTTACAATTATGTTAATTATAAGAGATGCAGTACTACACAAGTGGGACCATCACAGGATGCAACAGGTAGTTTCATTTCTGAAGAAAAACAAATGGCTGAAATGTTAAATTCGTATTTCAGTACAGTTTATGGTGACAAGGAAGTAAATCCTACTTTACTACAGGAAACTGTGGATAGCCCTAGAATTATGGTATGGGAAGTAGATGCCACAGTAAGACTAAGACAGATTAATCCAAATAAAGCACTGTGTCGATCCAGATGGTATACATTACAGAATACTAAATGAGCTGGCAGATGAATTAGCAGGTCCTGTGACTAAAGTTTTTCAGTACTCATTGGACAAGGATAAGGTGGTAGCATGATGGAGGAAGGCTACAGTGATCCCAATATTCAAAAAGGAACAAAAAATAGACTGCAAAAATTACAGGCCTATGAGTTTTACCTCAGCCCTAGGAAAGGCTCTGGAAGGTATTATCAAGGAAGAAATTGAAAATTACCTGAACATCAACTGCCTCACAGATAATACACAACATGGATTGTTGTGAGCTATGCCACTGCCAGTTAGATGTACAGATATAAGGTGTAATATCCTGTTATATTTTTTGTATGTTTAAACTGCCTCAAGGAAAATGGATGACAGAGTCACATAGAAAGAGAGACTTGATTTTTTAAATGTTTGACCTTTCTCTGACCTGAGGGGGAAGCTTGCTGGGCAAGGAGCCAAATCACTTCAAGGGAGAGAACTGCCTTGCAAAAATATTTGACATCCCTCTATGAACTGAGAAGGACATACTTGGTAGCAGGAAGCCTAAAATTACACTTCAAGGAGTGGAGGTGACTTCTGGGCTTAATTGAGGGAAGCAGCGGTAACAAAAATCTTAATGGTATGGAGAGAAGCCATCCCCTGTTGTAAAGTTGTCACTTCAGAGCCCAGGTTGTGTTAAACAGGATTTTGGGAGATAGCCATTCTTGACAGGACACTGTGAATTAGTTTACATGGTGTTATACTGAGACATCAAACTTTTAACTCTGAAGTCATGTTCATGATCATTATATACGCCATGAAGTTGGGATGTCAGAACCTTAATAAGACAATTTTGGGAAAGTGAAATAGTGACACATACTGTCCTAAAAGAGAAGGACACCATTTTAGGACAAGACAGAAATTTTGCAAGGTGCCTCCAGCTATATAAGGAACTGAGCCAGAACTACTCTCATTTTTTTGCTGAGCATTTCAACAGACACTCTTCTCCTGACACAATAAGCCAAATTGCTGAGACACAGTGGCTGCCAGGACACAGGACACTGACTCTTTCATTTACTTTCTTTGGACTTCAATTCACCATGGACTGAAAGTAGACTTTAGAAAACGATTACAGTGTGTTTTTCATGTATTTTTTCCAGTTTTATTTCTGTTATTCTGTGACCAAATTAGTGCATCTTTTAGTTGTAACTGTATGATTATTTAAGTATTTTAGTAAAAACATTTGTTTTTAAGAAAACTGTCTGAGTGAGATTTTTAACTTGTGTGTGAATTATGGGACAGTTAATAATCTGTGACAACCTTTTATTGCTAAGGGGTGCCTCCATAAGCGACCAATTGAGCAAGGGTCTGTAAGGGATATCTGGGTAGAGATAGGGAGAATACCAAAGTCTCAAAGAAGAGACTTTAGGGATTTTGAACCAGGTTGTTGCATGTCCTGTTGGAGAAGATGAAATCAGGAGCACACTGCTACCTCGATGAGAGTGTGATGCCTGGACTTTCCTCATTTTTGTAACAACCAAGAAGGGTTCATATTTGACTACAAGACTCGAGACTGGTATTGTGCCCTTATTCAGAGTTTAGAGGGAAGCCCTGGGTCCTTGTGGTGGGTATTTAGTCATGACTTTGGCAAGCATTCTAAAAGGACATGAGGAGGGTATCCCTGTCCCTTCCCAGCATGGATTACACTTAGGGGTGGGCACTGTGAGCTCAGTGGACCTGACCCGCAGGAGTTGGTTTATGACAGGAGTCACTAAGGGCAGGTCTTGCCAGACCAACTTGTTGATGTTTTTAGACAAGGTCAGTAAGACTATAGAGAAACACAGCCCAGTGGATGTAATCTACCTTGACTATAGCAAGGCCTTTGATAAAGTCACGCATAAGGTATTGGTGGAAAAATTAAGGAGTCTGGATATAAACACTAAACTGGTGGAATGGATAGGGTTCTGGTTGAAGGATAGAGTACAACAAGTGGTCATAAGTGGTATTACATCTAAATGGATAACAGTGACCAATGAGGTGCCGCAGGGTTCAGCACTTGGATCATGCCTTTTCAATAATTTTGTGTCATCAATGACATGCAATAATGATGCTTGGATGTCTAAATTTGTAGATAATACAAATATAGGATCTATAGTTACTAATTCTGCAGAAATAGAAAACCTGCAGAATGAATTGACTAGGATGGAAATGTGGGCACATGAACATAACTTAAAGTTTAATATAGAAAAGTGTTCAGTGATGCACTTTGGGTATAATAATAGTGTGGCATCATATGTACTAGGAGGTCAAGTACTAAAAACCGTAACTGAGGAGAGGGACTTGGGAGTAATAATATCTAACAATTTCAACTTTAAGAAACATTGCCAAATAACAGCAAAAAAGACATGTGGAATATTGGGATGTATAAGGATACATATAAATAGTAAGGACAGAAAGATGATCACTCCAATGTATAGTTCTCTTGTCAGACCTCATTTGGATTATTGTGCCAAGTTATGAGCATCATGTACAAAGCAAGAGATACAATCTTTAGAAGGAGTGCTGCAGAGAGCAACCAAAATGGTGACTGATTTGCAGAACCAGACATATAAGGAAAGACTAGAGAATTTGAAGTTACATAAACCTAAATATTGCAGATTGCGAAGAGGTCTATGTTTAGTTTTTTGAGCCTTCAACAGCCAGGATCTAAAGGAATGTGTTAGCCTGGAAACTAAGGAACTATGTTATAAAACCAGATCACATACACTTCAATTGAAGGGTGACTTAAATTACACTCAGAAAAGGACAACTTGGTTTTCTCAAAGTGTGGTACTGATGACTTCCGGTGACGTCACGGAGCTAGCAGTAAGTGAGTAGGATGATATCCCTACCCTAATTGCTCAGGAAGATGGAATTTACTTGTAATACTGCACCAAAAGTATCAAAAATGGCATCAACAAGTCGTACAAAGGATAAACATGGTTGGGACAAGTTGAAAATTAAGTTAAATTTACAGGATGAACGGAGATTGCACGTATCCACCAGAAGGCCGAGTCGCAGCCCTTCACCTGTAAGTGCGGTTGACACAGAAGAAGAAACAGATCAGCTATCTCGCTCACGTTTTGAGCAACTTTTTAAAGAAATCAGAGAGATGAGAGCTGAGACAAAGCTGGAATTTAGAAATCTAGACCAAAAATTGTCTGGGTTAAAGCAATGTGTGGAAAGGGCTGAAGAGTGGATTGCAAAGACTGAGGACGGTGCAGTCCAAAATGGAAAAATATTGCAAGAGTTAATTGTCTAGATAGAAATTACATGAGAAATGCATCGACCTGGAGAGTCGCTCGCGCCGAGAGAACATCAGGCTGTACGGTCTCCCTGAAGGCTCGGAAACAGGCCTGATGCATGAATTTCTTAATGGTTTGCTAATGGATGTTCTACAACTGCCCACCGGATACCAATTGAATAGCGAGAGAGCACACCGGGCACTTCAGCCAAAGACCATAGAGGAAGGAGTGCGGCCTTGCTCTATAATTATCAAATTTAATATCTACAAGATAAAGGAAGACATTCTGATAAGGGCCTGGAGACAGAAGGAGGTCACATAGCTAAATCACAGGTTATATTTCAACCATGATTACCCGCAAGACATCCAAAGGCAACGTTCCCAAAGTGTGGTATAGATATGGAACAGTCTACTATTGTAAGTGGTGGGCAGCAGGACAATGGAGGAATTTAAAACCAAATTGGATAAATACTGTGAAGGAAATGGAATTGGAGGCTATAACCTTTGAGACGAAGGCGAGCTGTAAATGGACAGATTGTCTAACTATGCTCATAAAGACCTAGGAGACCTCACACAACCACTTCTCCTTCCTGGCTGCAACAGGGTCCTTAAGATATAATGTTCTCTACTGAATTGGGGAAGGGGTGCTTACAAGTGAACCAGCTTAGTTATCACAAGTCAAAATCTTCTTCACCTTCTGGATTCTGGAGAAGTTTTGCTCATTTCCTTATCTGATAAGAAAATGACTGGAGTTCTAGGCAAGTTAGAGGTTCTGCCTTAAATGTCATTAGAATGTGATTCCATTATGAGCAAAGGCAATCTGGGTAGGCTTCCTCCAGAAGTCAAATTAAGTGTTTTAAAGGGTAGTATTATTTACAAAATCATTGTCTCTGGTTCTCCTGTTTGTTTGGCTGATGTGTTACACTTTCTAAATAGGACTCTAAATCTTCTGGTTGTCAGTGTCAGTGGCTCAGTAGGTAGCACACTCGCCTCTGAGGCTGGGAGATCAGAGGGCTGTGGGTTCAGTTCCCACATCTGGCACTTGGGTTAATATCCCAGTACTGACACTGTAGTGCAGCATGAGAGGGGTGCTGCACTTCTGGGGTGCCGTCTTTCAGATGAGACGTTAAACCGAGGTCCCATCTGCCTGGATTGGTGGTAGTTCAGGTGGATGTTAAGATCCCATGGCACTTATCGAAAAGAGTAGGGGAATTTTATTGAAATCAAAATCATTTACACATGTTCTCATATAGACAAAAAATTCAATTGTAGTATGAAATAAACAGCTCCATCGTACACCTTAAGACATCGTAAACTCAATATAAGCAATGACACTTATGCTCTCCCAAAGTAACAAAATACAAAGACATAATAATGTCAACCAAAATATAGCAGTTCCTAATAAAAAAGGCTATTAAGTACGGTAGAAATAACACAAATCAACAAAAACTTGACTGAGGAACAATGCATAATAGAAAAAACACCCACCCCCTTTTCTTTTTTTTTTTTTAAAAAAACTGAAAGAAGACCATTGCTTAACCAATTCATTTGTAGTGTCATACTGGAATTCAGAAATCAACCACTTCTGAAATTCCCTTGCAATAGTAAAGTATAACTCCAAAGCCTGGATGTCCTGTTGCTGCAAAACTAAACGACATCTACATATCCAGATCCAATAGACAAAAAAAGCACATATAATCCTAAATATGCCTATGTGCTTCTGAGTAAATTGGGAATTTGGAATACCATAAAATAACAGAGTAGGGGCGGGAGGTATAGGTACCCCAATTTTCCATCTGTTTTTGACAACATCCCAGAATTGGATGATAAACGGACATGAAAAATATAAATGATCCATTGTTTCTATAATATTAGAACAACTTTCTCTGGGACAATATCTCTCTTGAATTGATTTATGTTTTTGATTCCCTTTAATATTAATTTTCTGGTGCACTCCTAACCATATTGTGTCCCACATTGGTTCAGGGATATGCGGGTCGGTAACATATGCAGATATAAACTTTTGTTGGGCGCTAGTAAAATGGGAAAAGGGGTCGTCCTGAAACTGGATTAACAATAATTCATCATATAAATGCCGTCTAGAAAAGGTCTGGACCGCTGAATAGCCAATATCCCATCTAATCACCCAATCAAAAACCTCCTCCCATCTCTTTACTAGCCTAGGACGCCTTTTGTTCTTGTGGAGAAATAATCCCTTATCCCATTCTGACAAAATTCCTTTGAGTATCGGGAAAACCCATTTAATCCATTGTTTTGTAGAATTTTTTACTATCGGAACTAGATTCGTATATAAAAATATTGTGAAGTAAAATAATATAGGGTTCAGCATGTTTACACCACCATCTTTGACTTGTTTGTAGAGTACCGACCTTTGATCAGATTCAATCGGCTCCCAGAAACAAGTGAAAACAGTCTGGATAAAGACGCTCAATTTCTTCGCACCAGAAAAACAGCACTAAGATATATAAATATCGGGCCAAAAGGACTTAATCAAGAAAACCTTTTTTTACCCACTTTCCATCTGTTCCATCTGCTTACCATTTCATTCCCTACTGATAACAGTCTAGACCAATTGTACTCAGCCATTGCTTTGCCGCCAAAATAAACACCTAAAATTTGAAAGGGTCTCGTGCCACCTCACATCCACCAACTATCTTAGAATCCTCCGAAAACCCGCTAAGGCCAGACATTTAGTTTTCCCAATATTTAAGGTAGCTCTGATATTTTCCCCACTACTTGAATTAAATTGAGAGCAATGAGCAGAGACTGTGGATCCTGAATAATCAAACACATATCATCAGCATATGCGAGTACTTTGTCCGCTGATGAAAAGCCCCCTGATATGCTTAAAATATTCGGGGATCTTTGCAATAATCTCATTACAGGGTCAATAAAAAATACATAAAAGAGTGGGCTCAATGGACAGCCTTGACGTACCCCCCTGAGTACTGGGATTTTCGGACCCATCCAGCCATTCTCATAAGGGATTACATACGCGAGGGCCGTAGCAAATTTTTCAGCCAGTCCACAAAATCTTGTGGGATTCCATAAGCCAATAGGGCAGTCCCATAAATAGGAGTGAGACATCTTATCAAACGCTTTGGCCTGGTCTAAGCTTACAAGAAACCCTAAATCGTTCCCATCCTGACTTCTTCCATCACCCTCCATTATTTCCAAGCAGTAATAAAGCATCCGTTGATACTACGTCCAGGAACTGAACAATATTGAGATGGGTTAATTAAGACCTCCATAACTGAAGCCAGTCTATTCCCCAACAGTTTAGCAAATACTTTAAAATCAGTATTCAGCAAAGTGAGGGGCCTCCAATTAGTCAAATCAGTGGAATCACCTGATTTAAACAGAAAAAATAACAAGCCTTCATACATTTGATTTGGTAAACAACATTCCTTCTGAAAAAATCTAAAGACTTCTAACATTTCTAGCGGAATTATCTCCCATAAGAAATGATATAGTTCGGCAGGTAACCCGTCAGAACCAGGTGAAATCCCCGTACGAAGATTCTTAAATACCATATCCAGTTCTGACTTAGAAAAAGGGGCAATCAAAGCATCACAAAATTCTGGTGAAAGTTGAGGTAGAGCTGCCACATGAAGTATTGCGTAGTATGGGTGAGTGTACCACTGGGGAACCAAACATATCTGTTACATGCTGTACAATAATATTCATAATTGAAACATTATCGGTGGCTAAAGTGCCCTGAGGAGTCATTAGACCTGATATCAATTTTAGCTCACGCCTATTTTGGCAACTAACATACGGATTAATACTTTCTGCCTTCCCATGAGTACCAAAAGATTGTTCTTTTTGAAGAGAACATAGCCTGTCATATTGAAAAGATTTCATTTTCTGTTTTATGAAACTAATTTCTCCACTAAGGTCCAACCCTCCCATGCTCTGACTTGATAGCAATTCGCCCAGTTTATGTCTAAAAGCTAGGTATTCCTATATTTCGTTCTGGCCTGGACCCTCCCTTGCAACTGAAGAAATTTAATAACAATATTTTTTAAGTCTCCCCACCATGCTCCCATATCCTCATAAAGAAAAAATGTCATGGCCTTATCTTCCACCAGAGTCTTGAGGCCAGACAAAATATCTGGTTCTTCTAATAATGAGACATTTAATCTCCAGAACCCCAGTCCTGGTCCCCTAACAGGGGGAAGTGCAATACTAATCCCAATCAACATGTGATCGGAAGTTTCTATGGGAATTACGAAAGGTTTTGAAATATCTAAATTTTGCTTCAAAAACAAAAAGTCTATTCTAGAAAAGAGCCTCCCTTTAAAAAAAGTTGCTTTCACCTCACTCGACATATCATTTTGAAAGTCTTTCAGACCAGCTTGCAAAACTAAAGATTTCAACAATTTCTTATTGCAATATTGTTTACCCTTTTCCCCCTGAATTTGGAAGTTAATATTAAAGTCACCCCCCCAAAAAATCTGTCTACTGGTAAATAAATACGGTTGGATTTTAGTTAAGAGATCAATCCTCAAAGCTTTTGATTGCGGGCCATAAATGGTAATCAATCTACAAGATAATGTATTGATAACTACATCCAACAGTAAAGCCCTACCAGGTTCGATATCCACTAGACGAAAATCTGTACATCAGTAGACCGAAAACAAAATCCTACCCACAACAGGCTTCTGAGCCTATCGACCACACAAGTACCCCACCACCAATCCTTAGAAGCTTGAGATGTTTCCCTAAGTATGAAATCTAGTGTCTTGTAGCATAAAAACATCAAACTCCAAATCACTTAAGATAAAGAAAGTCGTCCCTCGTTTATAGATCGATTTAATACTATTAACATTTAAACACGCCACCCTAAGGTTCATGAAATCAAGGAGGTTTGTTTAAATGTTTCCTATAGACCTGGTTAGGCGCTTCTGTACCGACTTATCTAATGGGAGCTGCAATATCAAATTGGGTTGGCCCTGACTTGAAACCTGGGAAGCTTCTCTATGGGATTCTCCTTATCCAATAGCTCTCCCATGAGGAAAAGACTGTAAATCTGTTAGTGAGAGGTAGAGGAGAAAGAGATGGCTGTGTTTGCCTTTGATCTGAGCCATCCTCTTTAGGAGAGTTGGGATTAGAAGCCTGAGAACATCCTACTGCAAGAAAACCTGTCTCCCCATCATCATCAGGAGGTAACAACAAATGGGCCGGATCCTGCTTAGGTGAAACCTGCGGGGTAGTAAAAGGAGCACCAACTACCTCTGTAGCAGCAGATGTGGGACTCTCAATAGTATGTGAAGGTAAGGGTGGAACCACAGTGGGCACACTCCTGTCTAAACTCGCCTTCATACCTCCAGAAACCGAACCGCTACTACTCCCACGTCCCCTGTGCCGAACCGGAAGAAAGGAAGACAAGTCTACCTCATGTACTTGGGGTTTTTTGGCTTGTGACAAAAGCATGTCATGTTCGGAGACAGACTCCGAGTTATGGGCAGCATGGACATCCCTGGAAGCTATGAGCAGTATCCCCATAGGTTACAGATAGAGGCCTCAGTGCATTGATCTCTGAGTGACCCAATAAGCCACAGAGAAAACATTTGATAGCAGTACAATCATTATTCAAATGCGATAAATCGCCACATTTATAACAGCTTTTAGGTTGACCAGCATAAAATAATATCCCCCTGTCCCTACCCAAAAAGAAAGAGCTGGGCAAATGTTGAATGCCATTATCAGTGTGCTTTAATTGGACCCTAAAAGTCCACCCCCCATTCCAGAAACCATTTTCGTCTATTATTGATTTGGGATGTTCCACAGTAGAGCATTGCTTTTCCAACCAGAATTTAATATCTGAAACATCAATGCCCTCATTCCTAAATAAAATTGTAACAGATTTAACAGTAGGTTTAGTCACAGGAATAGCCAAAAAATTAGACCAATCCACCAGGTGCTTGCGTTCATAATACAGTTTCCAAAATTTGTCAAGTAGAACCATCGAGCAGAAGCTAATGTCATAGTTCCTATCACCCGGAGCGTGGATAAAGGCATAAACGTCTACAGGAGTAAAGCCCATGCTCTCTTTAATTAGGGTTTTTCCCACCCATACTCTATCTGGAACTATAGGAGCGTCCCCAACATAACGGAGATGAACTAAAAACCTTCGTTTTGCTGCTGTCACGGGTTTATGAAAAAGACCAGCAAACGATTTAGAAAACCCCTGGTGTTGTATAGGCGACAGCACTTTCACTGCAGTATCAGTCACCGATTTCATATCTGACAACTCAGACGTATACTGACCCTCACTCCTCGCCTTTGCGGTACCTGAGTTCAGAGAGTGTACCTGGAAGTCCTGAGGTAAGGAGACGCTGTTGGAAAGTTCAGAGACACGGATGTTTGGCAGAGCTGTTGTCGCGTCTGGCCGCATCACAAATCCCGCCTCTGTTTCAATCTGCATGTCGGTGGTGGAGCTCATTGAGCGTGCGGACGGCAAACCAGGCGACCAAGCGCATCCTCCCAGTGCAAATCGGAGAACCCGGCAGCGAACCCACCGGATCAGGAGTCCAACGGTTCCCGAATAGATCCATCCTGCTCTGAGTAGGGCATCCTCTGGTGACCACTCTGCATCATCCGCAGCCTGACAGAATCCTTGAACAACATCACCGACTTGTTCCCAGCACAGCTGGAGTCCATGCAGGTAGATATTCGTTTGCTAGTACTAAGTGAAGGACTGGCTACCGACCTTTCCTTTTCCATTCTTCTTCCAGTCTGGACTTGCTCTGGTTATATTCTTGTTCTGCATTGGAAATGAGAGCAAGTAAGTGGGATTTTTGACTTCTAGTTCTTTTTGTAGTCTAATTTCCTCAGGATGCAAATCCCATCAGCCTCCATCAAAGCGGATTGTTCCAAACAAGTCTCTGGTATCACTTCAGAAATCAAATTCTGTGCCAAGGAAAGCTGTCATCTTGTGGCATCTTAGATGCCTCTGTAGTTTCTAAAACTGACCGTCCTCCTCCATGGTCTGGGACAGACTGTGCTCATCCACAGTCTTCCACAGCGCAACAACGCCCTCTGCCTCCATGAGAGTAGGGAATTTCCGGTGTTCTGGCCAAATTTCCCTCATTCACTAAAGATACCACCAACAGCTTAATCTGGTTCAAGGTCAGTTGGCATTCATCTGTATCCCCCTCCCCCGGGTCGTGCCTGAAAATAGGCAGGATTTGTCTAGTGCACTAACCCGGTCAACAAAAGCTAAAATAAAATAAAATAAAAATAAATAATTGTAAGGCTATGCCTGGGGTTCAGTGGGGAGGAGCAACTAACCACGCCCCCCCCCCCGATCAGGCCTTATAAGGCTGCTTCTCTCAGTTGCTCCTCAGATCGTTTTCTTGTTATGGCCAGAGGCGCTGCTCTTCCTTGTTCATCTCCCCATTCTCCTGCATCTCTGCTATTGTCATGTTTCTGCAGTGCCTCTGGCTCGCTGCTCTTCCTGTGTTCGTTTGCCTTGCTACCTTCTGTTCCTTTATGCTTCTCTATTCTCTCCCCTTCTCTGGTGTCTCCCTTTCATCTGCTGCTCATTTGCGGCCACCTCTCCTCCTTCCTCCATGTTTTGGCCCCCCCCATTCTGTCTCGTACTTTGTTCTTTTTTTCCCTCCTCAGAACATTTTCCTCATTCATATGCTGTTCCTGCCTTCTTCCCTGACCATACTTGATTCTTGCCTCCCACTCCTACCACAGGGCACCATTTCCCATTCAGAGTACCCCTCCCACTGGAATGGCCTGCTTTGTGGCACCCTGGCTCTCCATCAGACACATCTTTAGTGCTGCCGCATAGCAACCAGTAGGCCTGGCTGCCTGTGTGTCAGCATCCATTTTAGTTGCACTTGTCTGTGTTCTCATTCCCTGCCTCAGTCTCACTTTCTTACTTCCTCATTCTCCTGATTTCCTCCATTCTGGGTCAGCTGGCTCTTAGCTGCTCTGTCCATCCTGTCCTGTTATTCATTCTTGGTCCTCCCTTCGTCGCTGCACTGGCATTCATCAATATGACTCATTTCTTTCAGGGTTCTTGCCCTACAACCGCTTATCTTTAATGATTTACATTACATTATCCTGGTCTTATTTGCAGGACCTGTTTACATTAATTTTTTTAAAACCTGTTTCAGCTGCTGGTATTTATTCAATTTCTCTATCCCCCTAGTTACTTGGCTCCTGTCCATGTCAGTGAGCTACAGTGTTATTTTAGCTTCCTCTTATTCGGCTGTTTGGTGTCACGGTGCCTTGTCATGCCTTCCATGTTTTTCCCACAGCAAGGAACTCCATTGTCATGGCAGGCATTGTAGCTCCATGCAGTGGGAGCAGCTTATCATTCCTTTCTGATAATCAGCGCTGACTCACCCCGCCTTCTCCTGCTGCTCTTTCCCAGTCTTCAAGGCCATACCTTCATCAGCATATTGAGTCTATTCATTCTCAAACCTCCTCTCTTCCCATACTGACTTCACAGCTCCTACCTCACTGTTGACTGTGGGCTTCGCTAGCTGTTATCATCACTCCCACTCATAGCATTTAATCCCTGCTTATGGACCCCAGTTGGGGTCTCCTTCATTCAGTCTGACCTGATGCAGGTATCCTCATCCGCGTCAATTATCCGAGCATTATCCTCATATGGGTCCCATGCTACTTCAACTCTACTTTCTCTCTACTCGAAGACGTGCCTTCCATGTCTGTTACTCCATGGTTCAGGGCAAGCCTGTAGCCAACGGTCTCACTCTGCACCCACAAAGTCTGCATCAAGGGCATGCATAACTCGGAGTGGGGTCCTTTTCATCTGGCCCATAGTGGGAATGTCTTCAGTCCAGACAGACCTTCTGTTGTCAACCATACCAGCAACACCTCTAGCTGTAGAATTTACTTCAGCTGCGAGGAAGTGGGGCTCTTACCGGCAAGGCCCCTTTAGCTGCCTGAGTGGGTTTGGGGGCACCCTCTATGATATTCTCCCTTTATTCACCTCTAGTTCACCTGGTCTGTTTTGTAGGCTCGTGTATGCCAGCTGAGTGTCTCAGCGATCATTTCTCTCCTCCTTTGCTTTTGGGCACCCAGTTGCAGAGATGTTGCTCACAACCCTCAAAAGCATTCCTGTTAGAGGGAATGAGTGAGAGCTTCCTCTAAATTGGAATATTTTCCATTTCCTTTAATATGGACTCTAAGTTGCAGTAGCTGAGCTGTCACTAACCAAAACATCCTTCGGCCTGGAGGGAAGGTGGCATAGGCCTTGAATCTCCAAAGGGTTCCTCCTCAAAGGGGTGTTTTCTCTCCTTTGTGCCGATGGTCCCAATATTTAGATAGGGTTTGTACCTCCATTGGTTACGTAGTTAGGTTCCGCTGTTGGATGAAGGCAGATGCTGGCCCGTGGCTGTTCCCTCTCTCCTTAGGAAGTCATGCCCTCATGCCTCCTCCACACCTACCTGCAGGTTGCTATTCATCCATTATCTCCTGCTACTCTACTCCAACTCCCGTCCATCTCCCCCTACTGAGCTACATCCCAGTCTTTCATACCATTACATTCCTCACCACCTTGCGTTGCTCAACACTCTTTTGGGGAATTTTGGGGGGGACTC
This sequence comes from Neoceratodus forsteri, assembly GCA_016271365.2. Lineage (NCBI taxonomy): Eukaryota > Metazoa > Chordata > Ceratodontiformes > Ceratodontidae > Neoceratodus > Neoceratodus forsteri. The sequence goes on from CM057452.1 coordinate 409,266,782, forward strand.
CTTCCTACACTGCCTTTAGCCAAGGGAATCTTCCTGCAGTACCTCTAGGGTTCCTCGCCTTTGTACCCCTATATACCACAGATAGAGAGGCGAACATCCACAGTGTATTCAAGTCACACAAGCATAACCACATACCAAATTGTGTAAGCTCATTGAATTGTAAGGCTATACCTGGGGTTCAATGGGGTGGAGCAACTAACAATGCCCCTGATCAGGCCTTAAAAGGCCGCTCCTCTCAGTTGCTCCTCAGATAATTTTCTTGTTGCCCCACCATCCTGCCCTCCTCCTAGAGTGAATCATCTCTCTCTTCCATAGGCTCCTTCCTAAGTTACCTTTAGCTAAGGAAATCAGCCTTTGGCACCTCTAAAGGTGGAACCTTCCTCTAGGGTTCCTCTCCTTTGTACCCCTACAGGGTGGTATATTCCATGGAAAGAGAGGTGAATCACCACAGTGTATCCAAGTCGCCCAAGTATAACCACATACCAAATTGCTTAAGCCCATTGGACTAATCTCTTATTGATTAACTTGTGGAAAACACTGACTGGTCAACATTCCGTTAATTTTGTATCCCCAAAATGATGGAGCATTTTACTGGCTTACTTAAGAGAAGCTAAACACTGTAGACTTTTAAAAATAGATATAGGAAGGAAACATTTATTCGGACATTGTAACTGTAACAGTTTTACTTGAAATTTGTTTTCTGTAATTGCTGTTTAGTTCTGGGGCCTGATATTCAGAAAAAATGCAGAGCAGAGTGAAAAGGGTTGCGCTGCACTTTGCAATTGCCCAGGGGTCCGAGGATGCTGTATGCAGTCAGATAGCACACTGGTGCTATCAGACGAGTATAGGGCCATGTTGGCACAGTGCTAAGTCAAATAGCACTGCCCAGATGGCAAGCCCATTATGAGCCCACTTGCATGGGTAGCGGAGGCAGGTTAGCACAATACCACCCCCCTTTTCCCTGGTCCAAGACAGTTGTAGAGATCACTGGTGCCTAGTGGTTTCCTTCCAGTAACACATCCATAATCACTGGCATCTAATGGCCCCCCTCCATCTCAGCACCAAACACCCACCCACCCTCAGCCAGCTTGCCAGTATCCTCAGTGTTGTGGGTGCACATACGATGACCAGCACAGTCCTCCTCATATCTCCTCATGTGGTCACTGTATGTCCAGGCAGGGAGTGCACATCTTTATTTACAGGACAGGATGACGCACCTTATCTTATGAATAAGATGCGGGCTCCCTGCCTGGATGTATGGTCACTAACTGAGGAGGTGAGAGGAGGACTGTGCCATTCACCATATGTATACCCGCGGCACCGAGGATACTGGTAAGGTGACTGGGGAGGTGGGAGCTCAGTGCTGTGGTGTGGGGAGCTGCTAGACACCAGGGATTACAGATGTATGACCGGCGGTACCATGCATTGGTGCCAGGGGCGACCACTGGACACTGGGGAGGGGTTAAGTTATATTACAGACTGAAAATCAGAGGGAAGGGGATCATTAGCACCTAGGGAGTTTTATTTACTATAGGCTGGAGATCAGAGGGAGGAGGAGACCACTAGCACCAGGGAGTTTTTTTCAATAAGGCTGGCAATCGGAGGGAGGACCACTAGCACCAGGGCATTTGTTTCAGTAAGGACTAGCAGTCAGAGGAAGGGGGGACCACTAGTACCAGGGATTTTTTTTTTTAATTATGGGCTAGCAATTGGACCACAGGGGTTGGGGGTGCCACAGACCACAGGGGGTAGGTGTGCTTCCCCAATGGCCATCTGGCTAGTTTGCTGCATTACCATTGGCAGCCACTAGGGTTGCACAGAGTAAGAGGGGGTTTTGTTTGGTGATATTTGTGTGGCACAAAAGGACCACGCTAAACCCTTTTGTGTGGCACTAATCTGCTGAATATTGGCTGGCACCAATACTCCTGCCCCCACCTTCCATTTGCATACCCCCTATTTTGGTTTGCATGGGCACCAACCATGTTGCTGGTGCAACTGAGCCTTTTGAATATTGGGCTCCAGCACAAAACCCAGTTTGTGTGGGCAAACTCTGGTTAGCACCTGCGTAAACTTGAATATTGGGCTCCAGGGCTTTGTTTTGTACTATTTGTTTTTGAAGTTGTACAAAATAAAAAATGTATAAACATATAACTATTTATGTTGTATATATGAAACCCTGAAGGTTTACTAGTACAAGAATTAACGAGCACTAACATATAATAACCCCACAAAATTGCACAAGTTGTTATAGCTCTTGAGCATTATAAATTGGGAACAAATGGTTGCTCCTATATGAACTGCATTTTTAAAAATATCCATAAAGAGACAGCAACTGAATGCAGTACATATAATGGGATGGCGTATGGCTGGTCACTTTTCCCATAGGGAAATGGTGACATCACAGACTTGTACAGTCGTTCTGACATTGTGATGCTATTGCACCATTATTATGATGTCATACTGATGGTACAGCAATTGCCAGAAACTAGATCTTGGGTGCATGTATGTTCAAAAGAAACTAACTTTCAGTGCTTCCAATTGACAGAAAAGGACACCCAATTTATAGGTCAAGTGTACAGGCCTGCACTATAAAAATAACTAATGGTCAAATTGTTTACAACAAGGCTGCATTCCCATCTGTGCAAACCTTGTGGCATAAATGACTCAAGCTTCCATCTTTTAGGTTATGATGCCACAAGGTCCCTTCAATGTGAACACAGCTTTCTTGTGCATAGTTGGCAATCTATTATTCTATTGATGCCTAATGGGGATGGAATGGAGTCCACGTACAAGCTGAACTGTGATTAGTCCCCACTGTCCATATGGTGGCAACATAGAGTTGTAAACATAGAGTTGTATACATAGAGTTGTAAACATAGAGTTGTGTACATAGAGTTGTAAACATAGAGTTGTATAAATAGAGTTGTAAACATAGAGTTGTATACATAGTTATATACATAGAGTTGTATACAGCTGTAAAACTCTAAAAGCAGGAAACACCAACATACAGTATCAGTACTGGCACTATGGGGCAGTCTCAGCCCCTGATAATCCCATCCTTGCTGACCAAAAGACCTAAACCCAAGTAAAACTAGTCACCCATTTAATGATATATTCTGAAGGCCCCATCTACTCACTTTAATGCTGGTAAATTTTACCTCTTATTCACTCTACATTGTTGGTATCCTTCTCCATGCTATTGTGAATATGTTCTTTCCCTGTTCTTACTGGCTGGGGCATACTACAAACTTTTACAATTCTACGGAATGTATTTCTTTGTGAGATGCATCAATAATAAGCTTACCTTAAGCTATAAATATAAACCTTACGTTTTTAAGAAAATTATGAATTGCCACAGGATTAGTGATGTAAATCAATTCAGTTCAGTTTATTGTGAAGGGATACGATCCATTGAGCAAGCTCATTTGCAAGGATGTCCCTTGTAAACTGATACACCAACAAGGCAAGGACAACATACAGTACCATCCATGGTACATAATGAATACAGTTTCTCAGTCAGAGGACAAAAGAATAATGCTGAAGGCACTTACAATAATAAGAGACTGACATAGCAAGACATAACTAAATAAGTGCAACAATTTTCATTATAGAATCATAAAGTGCAGTGTAGAAACAGGCACAGGAAGAGGGAGGTCATATTAGGAGCAATTGCAAGTCATAGTTTTGGTTTTGTTTAGAAACCACTTAAAAGCATTTAGCGTGACAAGTGTCTGAATTTTTAGTGTCCCTTGTAATTTATTCCAGGCAGCTGGAAGGATATAGTTCATTGAGGCTATGCCATAACGGGTGTGGAAAGTAGGCAATTCCAGTGAGATGTAAGAGCACTTTCTGAAGTAAATAAGGACTGTGTAAGCATTGGATGGACGAAGTATTATAGGGAGATAGCTTATTTAGTAGAGCTTTGTACACCTAGACATACGTAAAGTCTCCTGGTTGCAAGAGAGATCCAGCCTACATCATTGTAAAGGGTGCAGTGATGTGTTTTTGCAGAGGCATTTGTTATGAAACGGATTGCGCGGTAGTAAAGGGTGTCCAATTTGTGGAGGCATGTTGCAGCATAGCTGTTGTAGATAATATCTGCATAGTCCAGGAGCGGCACAAAAGTAGCCTGCACTAGCCTTATTCTTGAGTCATGAGAGAACAGTGATTTATTTCTAAAGAAAAACCCTAGTCTCAGTCTTAGTTTTTTTGGCCAAAGCCTCAATGTGAGGGACAAAAGATAGGTGGAAATCAAGAAAGAACCCTAGGTATTTAAAACTACCTACTACCTCTAATGTGTCACCTGACAATGTGGTAATTGGATTAGGGGGATTGTGAATGGACTTTGCCGAAGGTGTGTTAGGTAGGTAAAAGTACATTACCTTTGTCATTTTAGCATTCAGTAAAAGTTTAGAAAGTATTAAGTTTTGCTGAAGTTGGTTGAAATTAGACTGAAGTGCAGAGGAGACTTTAGCAAGGGTAGATTTTGAAGTATTAAGAACAGTGTCATCTGTAAAAAGATGAATACTGGAATCTTTGATATTTTTACTTAAACTATTAACGTAGATTAAGAAAAGCAGCAGGCCCAAAATGGAGCCCTGGGAAACACCTCTCAGAAGAGAAAGTAGTGAAGATAGAGTTCCATTAACCTTTATCTGCTGATACCTGTCTTCTAGATAACTAGCGAACCAACCTAGTACAGGGTCGGCAAAACCCAGCTCTTTTAGGCTATCGAGCAGACGGTGATGATCCACCATATCGAAAGCATCACTAAGATCCAAATAGACTGCACCTGTGATTAATCAGTTATCCATGGCCTCGAACCGGTTGCTAGTAACTTTGGACAACGCCAATGTGGTGCTATGGTAAGGTCTGAACCCAGACTGGAGTGGGTTCCGTAGTTGCTGGCTGTCAAGGAAGTCTTTGACCTGAATGTTGACTAATTTTTCCAGTAGCTTAGAGAGGACTGGCAGGATAGATATAGGCCTATAATTGGTTAGATTGCTATGGTTGCCTGACTTAAAAAGGGTTATCAGATTGGCTACTTTCCAGTCATAGGGTACAAAGCCCTCTGTCAAGGATAGATTGAAAAGATACATGATTGGGGCTGTGAGGTAATGATAACCTAATTCAAAAAGGAGTCAAAATTGTCTGTGCCAGCACTTTTGTTTGTGTTCAGGTTGAGCAGTTAATCTTCCACCTGTTTGTAGGTGATGGGTGCAAAGAAGAAGGGAGCAGAGGTGGGCTTGCTAGGGGGTACTGCTCCTTGAAGAATAGATGATTGTAGGGTACCTAACTGAGAGAAGTCGAAGACAAGTCCTATATTGCAAAATGCTCATTGAGCTTGTCGAGAATTGTGTTTTTGCCTGTTACGGATGTACCTTTGTACATTACGTTATTTAGCAACGATGGGGGATATTTACAACTCTCTACTAATTTGGAGGTTCTCCATATTTTGGCTGAATTACCATTGGCAAACTCAAGAATATTTAGGTGGTAGTTCTTCTTAGTGCATCTGACCAATTTGGTGCAAGCATTACGGATGGCCCTGACAGCAGACCAGTCTGAGGGGGACTTAGTGCGCCTTGCCATGGACCACAGTTGGTCCCTTATTAGCATCATCTTTTCAATATCACCACTGAACCATGGGCAAGATGCTTTTTTCACCAAGCAGCTAATCACAGGGGCATGCTTATCTATGACAGCACTAAGGGAGGAATTGAAAATGGCCAGTGCATCCTGTATGGTGGACGCCAAATAAAATTCTTGCCAGTTGATGTCTCTCAGAGTCATTTAGAAAGTTGGCTGAGTTAAATTTCTTGAATGATCTCTTGGTGATAAATTTATTGATGTTTAGAATTTTAGTTAGGTACCTAATGCACACCACAATATTGTGGTCACTAAGATTATTGTGGCAGACTGCATTATGTGAAATTTTGGTGGGGTCTATCAGTAATAACTATGTCCAAAAGTGAACCTAACAGTTGACTAGTACGGGATGGTCTAGTAATTTCATTTACTATCTGAGACAGGCCCAACTCATCACAGTAGTTCTGTAATGGGGTTTATTTAGTGCTAAGCCAATCCAGGTCCAGGGCGCCTAGGATTATTGACTCATTTGGGTTATTATTCAATATTTTTTTTTATTTAGTTGTTTAACCAGGTATAGCACATTAAGCTGAAAGCTTTTTTACAGGAGCGACCTGGGAGCACAAGGAGGTTAAGTGACTTGCTCAGGGTCACACAGTACACAAGTGGAAGCTGTGGGATTCAAACCCAGGTCTGGTCTGCTGGATGTCATCAAATTTGCAGCTCACAGCCTTAGACCACTGCGCTATACTGCCTCCGATATTTGTTGTAGGTGATGCAGTATATCCCCCCCCCCCGAGGGCCATCAAAATGACAAATGCCATCAAGTAGTCTAAATTTTCGAGATGGTACAGTAATAATGATGGCAGACATAGCTTTAGGTATTACTTGGAAATCTTGGAGGATCCTGTCCAAAGGAAAACTTTTGCAAAGTGTAGAACTGATATGTTATATGTTTGAAGCTGGCCTGCTGGCGCAACGGCAAGGTGTCTGCTTGCAGTGCTGACATCTTGGATTCAGAAACGGACTCAGGAGTCAGACGGCTGGCCTGGGGGAGAAGAATTGAGCATTCCAAGGACTCCTGTCCTTCTCTGGGGGGGGGGCGGAGGAAGAGTGTCCGGCACTCTGCGGACTTCTAGCAGAGGCTGAGTGTACCGCCAGTTCCGGCACCTCACCTTGGGGGGGGGCGGAGTGGACACTGGCTGTCATTGCACATCCCTGCCCCCAGGGATCTCAGTCAGCATAACAAAAATCTGGCCCTGTTCATGATGCCCCCACCTCCGCCACCGCTCCTGCTGCAACCCATGTCCGCCAAGGGGGTCCTGCTCTCATAGCCCCGCCATGGGGAGGGTAAGCCAGTACAACAGACCATTTTCCTTGGGAAGGGAGTAAGCCTGGGCATGGGGGGGTGGGGAGCGGGTGGGGAGCTGAAGCCTCCACCCGGCATGGGCAAGCCGGGGGGGAACTTGCCAAAAAAAAAGGACTGATATGTTTGACTCAAATGTTCTTTGTGCCAGATGTAATAAATCTTCCAATCCTGGTGATGAGTTTTCTAAATGCAATAACAAATCCAGGGAAGATTTGCTTCACGTAATGTTGCAACGTCAGTGGTACAATAATGCTAGGAAATACTGGTTTGCTCCAATACTTGACTTATTGACATTCATGGATAAGAATGATATTTTAAAAATGTTACTTGCTGTTAAGGATGAATATATTATTAACAGAGTCACTCCTTACTTAGTATCAATTTAAAAAGTTAGAAAGAGAACAGTAAAAATATTTGAACATACAATCCAGACTTGAGCCTAACTGTAATGAGTTGTGATATCTTATTACGTAGAATTTTGTACATTTTAGTATTTATTTGCTGGCATTTACACTTGCTGGTGTATTTTTAATGTAATTTAATTGTACATTTTGTGTGACATGATATTGCTTGTAATAATCTCTTTTTTGTGATTGAACGCTAAAGCTATGCCTACCTACCTATTTAAGGCACGTGATGCTGCGGTCGACTGCAGAGGCATGCCACCAATGAGACACAGTAAAACTAATCTTGCCAGTCACTCAGACACCATACTGAGATTCCTGCTGGTCACACAGATGCCATCCTGAAATTTCCACCGGCCGCTCAGATGCCATCCCAGTATGAAATCTGGCCCAAACCACTCCCCCATTTATAAGGGAGTGCTAAAATGGGTGTATGCATGTAAAAATGCAGACACCAATGCAACACTGCAGAAATAAAACTTACAATGCAAGCAAAAACACTACTAGATCCCACTGCACTATGGGAAAACACTACATGCAGAAAAAGACTACACTATAGAAAAAGACGGCTGAACCAAAAAAACAAAACACTAAGCAGTGCCTCTCTCAAAACGTGAACAGGCACAAAAGTGGCCACTTATGCATTATATAAAATAAATTACAGCAAAGTCCAGCATACTCTTGAAATAATGTCATACATACCTTCGTGCTAATTACTTTATGGCTTGTTTGACCACTCAATGGCATTATTGCCTTTTAGAAAACGGGCTAAAGAATTCAAGGATTCTAATTGGCTGGCAGGGGTACAGTAACTAACAATGAGAGCCCTGTTAGTAAAAAGTACCAGCCTGTAGTTCCTCCTCACCCACTGAAATGTATCCCAGTGCCCAGCCTACTCCCTAATTGGCTAAAAGTACCCTGTTTAAATTTCAAATCACCACCGTTTTTCTGTCTCACTTAGTGAGAGTTTAATCTCCCCATCTGTCACAACACTCGTTTTTTTCTTTAGACGCTAGTTTATTTCTTTTTTTGTTTTCTTTCCATTTTTTACACTCACACCAGCTCACCACCTTACCCCACCCTGCCAGTCTTGTTACTTGAAGTTGTTTTCTTTGCTGTCCCACGCAGTTCTTTTCCTCGCTCTCGCACTCCCACGGCTTGGACCCCTGCAACCCAGTGCAGTCACAACAGTCCATCATTTAGCACAAGGAACATAACAAAGGTGTTTCTCTTGGTTGTGGTGCATACCTTATAAAGCAGAAAGGAGAAAGAAACCATTTCTCCCAACCCCACCGGCAGCAGTTTTCCTGAGTCTGCTCTCCCGTTACCTTCTTTACACACTCACTCCCTGAACTGCTGCTCACCTCGCTAACCACCACCACCTCTCCAATGCCCACCAACACATCTCCTCAATTCCAGGATGCATAGCCTCCTCCCAAAAAAGCCTTCAGTGAATTTAAAATGAAAAGTAAATCAAACTCTGTGTGTGTGTGGGGGGGGGGGGACCATGACAACCTGCTCAAAACTATAAAGGCTCAAAAGACAGCAGGGAAGAAAAAGGCGGTGGGACTACTTCATTACAAAACAAATGAATCACATAAGAGTTTTACCATTTCAACTTAAAAATATATATTTATTTAAAATAAATGTGATACAGTGCCCATTTTCTAAATGCAATAATGTCCCCCAGGGTGGGTGGTATGGGCAATACCGGATCTTCAAGGGGCTATGAGGCCCTCCACCTGTGGCATTGGGCCTCATTACGCCCCTGGGCGATCCGGCATTGCCCAATACTGCCCACCCTGTTGGTTATTATTATATACCAGACCTTGACATCATTTATTCTCTTTCTTTCTGTGTAGCTTATATAGACTATATCATACAATGGGGTTACATAGTAGGGACAAATATACAGTAATCAGGAGAAGCAGGGAGACCCTTTTACAATACACAGCATTCAAAAATGTACACAGACAAATAGAAATCTATACAATACAATGAGGACATTTAGGGACACATAAACAGGAATTGTAGCAGAGCAAAATCAGTGTCAGTAATGATATGACTTTGTAACATCACCAAAATGCAGAAAATGCACACAATAAATAGAAGGACTAGCCACCCCTACAGTAAGGGCAGTTATGGCAAGGGTCACTGGAAAATTGCAAAAAAGCCATCAACAAATGCAGAGATTATTGCAAAAATTGTAGGGAAATTGCAGGGGTTCACTATACATCCTTAGTGCTCCCTAATAAACTGCTTATTGTTTTCTGTAGCATTTACTGATCTGATAATTTCTTAAGTATATATATTGCCACTTTTATGTACTTTTGTAACCCCCCTGCAAATGGGGGTTCCTAAAAAGCCTCCTAGGAGCTTGCCTAAGTGCTCCCTGCCTGAATGATGTTTGGCGTTTAAGCCATTTCTCTGTGAGTGCTTTTAGAGCCTCTGGTACTGTCTCTTTAAGAGCTGTCTGCTTGCAGACTTAATTAGTTTATATGGGGGGACTGTGTATTTAATGCTCGAATCCTGCCCGAGCTGCTGTCAAATCGCTTTGTTTTTTTGCAGTCATTAAGAGTGCAAAGGGAGCCCATCTGAAAGCTGTAACTGTTTGCCTATAATCATTTAAAGCATTAGCAAAATTGTAGTTTGTCTAACCTGCCTTTATTGCAGCTGGGACTCTGTGTGTGTTACCTCTCCATGTTGGACCTAAACTGCTGTGCTGGGCCAATCGGGTTAAGGGAGCCCTAAAATGGAGCCTGTGGATGAAATCAGAACTTGGACTCTTAATTTGAGCCAGTCACAAGGGGATTGTATGGGCAGTGACTCTGGGAAATGTAGTTTTGACCTTGGCGCCTTTTTCTACCAATAGAGGGAGTCTTATTGTGAGTGACAGCTGAATCAGCCAACAGAATAGTGTGGAGCTAAAGGAAATGCCCTGCTCTGTGACTGGAAAGATCAGATGAGTCGTGACTGTGAAGAGATGAGGAGCTCTGTGCTTCTTCGGTGTATAGTTTTGCGCGGGAAGCGCGTGTGAGGCCCTGAGTTTCAGTCTGCAGCCTTTGTGAGTGCCAGTTTGGACTGAATCCATGTTGTGAGGAGAAAGAAGCACTAGAAGTGTAGAAACCAGGCTAACCCTGTAGAAGACTGGAGAATTTGCTGAATCGCGCTCGGTCTGTCAGGAACTGAAGCTGCTATGTGTGCTCCGCAGGTATTTTGCAGTAATTGCGATCGATCAGGAGCAGCCTGCCTGGTATAGTACTTTCCTTTTACATATAAATATGCGTAATGCTTGTGGGGAATCGTTATTTCAAATCTCCTGTACAGTGAATTGTGTGCTGAAGCTGGAAGTAAACCCCAGCTTAATTCGGACTACATCCATTTGCTATAAACTGCAGTGGGGTCCAGTCACAAGGACCTTGTCCACATGTTCTGCTCCTCCTGGCAATCCAGGACAATCTGTCTTCCATCCAGTTTTCAGCATTGAATCTATGAGTACAAAGCAGGGTAGCTCCCTGCCATCCGTTTATCAAATTGCAAGTGTGTCATCTAATTGTTGCTATTTCATTTCTTCACAAACTGAACCATCTGGCTCCGGATTACAATTGGGTATTCTGCAAGTGTTTTTTTCTATCACAGGGCCCCAACCAGCTGCACCGATCCTGGCTAGCCCCCCACCCCATCCTGGGTACCCAGTGAAAGTGACATTTTGGGACTCTGAATATGTGTATAGTACTGTGATTATTAATGTGTCTAACCCAATTAACCTGATTTCCCCTTTTCCTTGTTACAGCTCCTTAAATAAATCAGATCTGTTTGTTTCAGCAAAGTTACACTAACTGCAGTGTTCGTTTATGTTAAAGTATTGTACTGTGGCTATTGTACTGCATCATCTTGTTTTACAGGGAGTCCCTAGAGTCAAGCTGACAGAGCCAGTCGTGGGGGTAAGTGTAAATAGTGACGATACACATGGTGTACTGTGTGGGCCACTAGTAGGAATAAAAGAGGGTCTCGGAGTCCCAGAGGGCTGTGACCAAGCTAGTCTAACCACTACAAACCCTGACCTCTGGGTGGAGGCACCCACCATAGAACCTAGGCCCCTCAACCTGTCAGTAGTCAAGCAGGCAGGGGTTGTAGCCTTTGGGATAGCGCCACCTGGGGGGTTACACTTTCACATGAAGAAAGTGTTGTGTTCTTGAAATGAATGGTAAGTTTATCGACGTGTAACATAACTTATAAAATCTCAAAACATGTACCTCATGCAGTGCTTATTAGATTTTATTTAGTAACTCCCAGCCAGTCAATATTAAGTAAATCCTGAAACAACATATTTTGTCGGTTTCTAGATGCAAAATAATGAAGCCTCTTCAACAACCTCTTACAGGGCTCCTTCTGCGATCTGACAACTTCACAGGTTCACAGGGGGAGGTCGTGCCAGACAAACCTGATTGAGTTCTTTGACTGGGTAACTAAGGAAGTGGATCAGGGAGGATCAGTTGACATAACCTTCTTGGACTTCAGTAAGGCCTTCAATGCCATTCCACGTAAAAGACTGGTGAGCAAGCTGAGAAGCCTGGGAGTGGGTCCTAAAGTAGTAAGATGGGTAGAAAGCTGGTTGGACAATAGGAGTCAGAGGGCAGTGATAAATGGTATCCACTCTGGAGACAGTAAAGTGACCAGTGGGGCGATTCAAGTGTCAGTACTAGGCCCAGCCCCCTTCAGTGTCTTTATAAGCGACATTGTAAAACGACTGGAAGGGAAGATAGGCCTGTTCGTGGATGACACAAAAATCTGCAACAGAGTGGACACATCGGGGAATGAGAGAAGATCTACAAATGCTGGAAGAATGGTCACGGGTTTGGCAGCTGAATTTCAATGCAAAAAAGTGCAAAATCATGCTATTGGGACACAGAAACCCAGGGGCAATGTATCAACTGGGAGGAGAAGTACTAACAGTCGCAAAACAGGAAAGGGACCTGGAGGTAATCATTTCTAATGACCTGAAGGTAGGTAAACAGTGTGACAAGGTAGTGGGAAAGGCTAGCAGGATGCTCGGATTTATAGGCAGGGGTATCACCAGCCGAAAGAGGGAGCTAATAATACCCCCGTATAGATCACTAGTGAGACCAGACCACACCTTGAATACTGTTTCCAGTTCTGGAGGCCCCACCTCTGAAAGGACACAGACAGGGTAGAGGCAATACAAAGAAGGGCAATCAAAATGGTGCAGGGCCTGCATCAGAAGCCCTACAAAGAAAGGCGTAAGGAATTAAATATGTATTGCCTAGAAGAAAGGAGGAAAAAGAGGGATATGATAGAAACATTCAAATACCTCACACCCCGGACTCCTGGATCCCGGTGCATTCTCGGCACTACCGCCAAAAAGTGTTGCTCAACGGCTGACGCACTGACTACAAGCAAGGAAAACAGCCCGCCTCCCTGGAACTCGCACCTGGATCCAATGCTGAGGTAGAAGTGCCTAGCCCAGTGGGAGCTCCATACCTTGCGGCTCCTCTCTGATTGGCGCAGTATCGCTGCAAGCGGCCCGTGATTGGGTCACACAGCCTCTGCACCTACACTATTGGTGCATTCACGGACTGCTGCCAGCTCTGCATTTTTCTTGTACTGATATCTAGGTGATTTTTTTTCTGATGCTATCCTGAAGTTATAATAACTGTATAGCTGCACTGTTTAAAAAGGCTAGCATAAATTCAACTAGAACAACATTTGACTCTGCAGTAACTGCTAGCCATTTCACAGAGAGTGTGTAGGACCACTGTTGAAACATTATTACTAGAGTGCTGTATTTCTGTTTGGTAGCCTACTGTTTTTTAAGAAACGCTGAAAATCTGTTTTGGTAGCCTACTGTTTCAACTCTGCACTCTCTCCTTCTTATCTCGTTTTTCTGGGACCCCCTCTATGCCCCACACTTGCATTTGATTTTGCACTCAAACCCACAGCCTGACTAGCCATATTTACCGATCTCCCCCCACGGAGGGTTACGAATTCCAGGCTCTGACACACTCTTTACCAGCCCTATCTTCACCTGAGCTCTCCCTTCCCCCGTTCATTTGTAAAACTTTTCTCCCCTCTAAACAGTGCTACTTGGCTCCTTTGTGTCTCTACCCCACCCTCAGCTACGACACCTCTTTACTATTGTAATTCCTTCTAACACCCCACCCCCAAAGACGAGCTGTCTCCAGTCTCCCTACTGCACCAGCCAGCTACTAAACTACTATGCTCTTCTTTGGCCCCAGGGATCCCAGCATTTGGCACTACTGATCAAAGCGGCGCCAACGCCGCACCGACTACAAGCAAGGAAAACAGCCCGCCTCCCTGGAACTCGCACCCGGATCCAACGCTGAAGTGGGAGTGCCTAGCCTGGTGGGAGCTGCATACCTAGCGGCTCCTCTCTGATTGGCGCAGTATCGCTGCAAGCGGCCCGTGATTGGGTCACACAGCCTCTGCACCTACACCATTGGTGCGCTCACGGACTGCTGCCAGCTCTACATTTTTCTTGTACTGATTTCTGGGTGATTTTTCTCCTGCCCCCACCAGCCCCTCCCAGGCCTCCTTTAAATACACTCTCACCCCTCCCACTTTTGGACTACTAATTCCTATTGGATACAGCACACTCAGCCTCACCCAATCCCCCTTGCACAAACGAAGCACCAAACCTATTGCCTCATTTCTCTCTCTAGCTCTCCCATAGTGCCCACTGTCAACTGTAGATCCCTCCCTCTCTCCCTACCCCCCCCCACAATCTGAACCTAAAATAAAGCAACAAAGTGAATCACCTCTTTTTACCAGTGAGTAGATTAAAGCAGGACTGCCACACCAAACTAACTAATGTGGGCCAAAACTACATAATACCACTTCTACTCCTCTCTGCCTCCTTTGGCATTGCTGGCACCACTTACAAATTCGGTCCCCAAACTCCACACTCTGAAACCTCTTCGGGCGTATCCTGGCCCAAAACCATGAACATGGCCACGACCACCTTCGTAATACCAGGCCCCCCCATTCCTCTTCACCTCCCATTCACAGTCACCACTAAGCTAGTCTTCCCTCCATTAACCGTAATAGTTAACATTCCCCCTAATGTAATGCATGCGTCTAGACACCCTCACCATCTAAAGCGCAAGAGACAGTCACAAGTAAAAATAAACATCACCCTATCCACCAGGAAGGTTATCCTCATGCTACTGCTACTCTCAGGCAACGTTCACCTAAATTCTGGACCTACAACCCTGAGAAGCAGGGGCGCTCACTCTGTGGCTGGCCTAAAGATAGCATCGCTAAACATCCACAGCCTAACTGCAAAATTTGACCAGCTCCAGGCTTGGGTGACCATTCACACCCCGGACATACTCTGCCTTTACGGAAACCTGGCTGTCAAAAAAGATCAAAGACGGTGAGGTGTCCATGGAAGGATTCCAAATTTTTAGACTAGATAGAATAGGCAAAAAAGGCGGCTGCCTCATGTATGTCAGAAACACGCTAAGCTGCTCCATCCTCCCCATCTCCAAAGTTGCAGAGGACTACGAGCTATTAGTGGTGAAAACTCAAGCCAGCCTAAATGGCAAGACCATTACCATTGCCACAACCTACCTGCCCCCCAAAAAAGCCAAGGAAGGCCTTCCAAGGGTTATGCAAGAAATAAGCAGCCTCAAAAAGAGCTCAGATCTCATCTTGATGGGTGACTTTAATATTAACTGGCTCTGTAAAGAGGCGACAGCCGCCAAAGACCTAATCACCTCCCACAATCTCACCCAACATGTAACTCATCCCACCAGACAGAACTACAAGGCTGGCACCAGCACCCTAATTGACTTGGTTCTGGTCAGCACACCATCCAGATTCTCTGAACTCAGAGTTCTCCCGGAGGTACTGAGCAACCACTCATCAATCTCCTTTCTCTGGAACAGTAAAATTGCCAAAAGCCCACCACGTCTCATTGAGAGCAGGGTCCTGCAAAAAGGCAAACTAGGTTCCCTCAAATCAACACTGTCTGCTTTCAACTGGTCCCCCATACACAAGGCACCCACTCTGGACCAGGCACTCAGCTTTTTCACAGAGGATTTCAACTCCATCTGTGACATCCATGCCCCACGCACTAAACGGAAAATTCGAGAAGTGGAAAAGAGCTGGCTGGATGGAAAGCTCCTCTTTCTCCTAAAAGAAAGGGACTGCCTCTGGGCCAAACCCTTAAATTCTGTCTGTAAGCATGACCTACAATGTTACAAAACTGCTAGAAATCAGTGCACTAAACTGGTCCGGCTTGCAAAGGCCAACTTCCATAAGACCCAGCTCAACAATGCTTGGGGAGATGGAAAGAGGTTTTGGGATAATCTCAAGAACACTCTTGGCAAAGACCAGAAGCTTAGTCCTACAACACTCAATATCAACAACAAACCCTCCACAGATCCTCTAGTCATTGCTGATGCCTTTAACCAGGCCTTCACTGACCTGTCCCCAGTACTACCCCCAAACTACCTTCTGCCGGTGGATGACAAAGATTGCGCCAACTGTACCACTACAAACCACCCAACTTTCTACTTTAAGAAGGTGATGGAAAAGCAGGCCCTAAAAATGGTCAGGAAAGTCCTAGGAAAAACTAGGCTGTGGAGTGATGGGATAAACATGAAGATACTATCTCTGACACTTGATGTTCTGATCAAACCCATTACAATGATATTTAACAAATCCCTGGCCCTAGTTCAATTCCCAGAAGTCTGGAAGCAAGCCCTGGCAACTCCAGTGCATAAGAACGGAGACAAGGCACTGGTATCTAACTACAGGCCAATATCGATCTATCAATCCTCTCCCCTCTATCCAAAGCGCTGGAGAAAATCGTGGCAAACCAACTCACAGAATACCTAAACAAGTACAATCTGCTCTGCCCAAACCAACATGGTTTCCGGCAAAAACACAGTACCACCACTGCGTTGCTTGCATACTCTGACTACGCACACAAGGTGCTAGATGAAGGTAAATTGGTGGGGTCCATCTTCATCGACCTCACCAAAGCCTTCGATACCGTCAACCACCCTCTACTGATATTCCAGCTCCAAAGACTGGGAGTGGCACCAAACACCCTAAATTGGTTCAATGATTACCTATCACAAAGGAGTCAGTGAGTCAAAATCGGACAGACATTATCCAGCTCCAGAGAGGTACTCCTAGGAGTTCCTCAGGGATCAATCCTTGATCCCTTGCTTTTCAGCCTTTTTGTTAATGAACTGCCCATGGCCTGTGACACCAGTCTCATCCTGTATGCAGACGATGCTGTGCTGCTGTGTAGTGGCACCTCCCAGGCAGCATTACAAACAGAACTACAGACCTCCTTTAACAAACTCGAGGACTGGTTCTGTAGGAAAAGACTGCTACTGAACTACAAGAAAACCAAGGCTGTGCTCCATTCCAGCCATTACAATGAATGCAGGCTCTCCCCCCCCTCGTTATTACCAATAACGCTGGTGAGCAGATTGAGCAGGTACAATCATTTAAGTACCTTGGGGTCACCATTGATGACTCTCTCACATATATGAACCATATTGACTTCCTTGTCAGATCAGCAAATACAAAGATCGGGGTCCTCTACAGACATAAGAAACCTCTCACTCCGGAAGCACTCCGAATCTCAGTCTCCAGCTCAATACTCCCCACGATAGACTACGGGCTTGTGGTCTATGGAGCTGCCACTGACACTGCACTCAACAGGGTCCAAATTGCATTAAATAAGTCATGCCTCCTGACCCTGTGCGAAGACCATTACACCCACACTTGCACTCTATATGAGAGCACTAACTGACTTAACCTAAAAGACAGGCTCAAATACCAAACCTGTCTACTGGGTAAAAAGGCACACCTCAGAAAAACACCACCCTGCATAGAAAACCTGCTCGAGGCCTCTCTCTCATCCCATATCACCAGAGAGAAGAAGAATGGAGCACTGTCCATCTTATTCTGGAGAACCTCACTTGGGCAGCATACTTTCTCCTACCTAGCCCCCTTCTGGCTAAATGAACTCCCACAGAAACTACAAACACACAGCCTGCCACAGTTCGAACCAGGCCTCAAACAGCACCTACAGGCTAGCTCACAATGCACATGTTCTTCAGGCCAAACCTGAAAGACTAACCCACTCCCACCATTAAATCCAGCACTGACACTGAGAAAACTTGCTCTCAACCTAGCCTTGCCAGGAGCACTAGTAAGCTACTAGTCCTCCTTTCAGGTTCTGTGTACAGCCCCCAACCCCCCCGCCTTTTCAACCATAGTCTATCAATAGACCTCTTGAGGTTTCTAGGGCTGATACATCCCTAGAATCTTCCAAGACATAACCAGATTTCCTCTTACGTTAGATTTGTTTCCCACTACTTGCAAATAAATCTCATACTACTTTTTAATCTGCCTAATGTGCTGAACCCAGTAATAACTATTTGTTCTGAAATCTGTAACTACTGTATTTGTGCTAAATCCTGTAACAACTATATGTGTTCTGCAATCTGTAACTACTGTGCTGGTGTTTTGTATTATTTGTCCACCCTGACGTGGAACCTTTGTAACTGAATTTGTTCTAAAATCTGTAACTACTGTACTGGTGTTTGTCCACCCTGACGTGGAAGCTTTGTAAAAGAGCTCACGCTCAAAGATCTTCCGAAAACTCATAAATAAATAAAATAAAAAAATAAAAAATAAACAAGGTACAGAAAGAGAGCATTTTCCAGAGAAAAAGATGCTTGGGGACAAGAGATCACACTGTGAAGGTGGGAAGGGGGGAGGCTGAGAGGGAATGTGAGGAACTACTTCTTAACAGAAAGTGTGGTAGGTGCTTGGAACAGCCTCCAAGTGGAGGTGGTGAGGGCTAAAATGGTTACAGAATTCAAGAACACATGGAATAGACACAAGGAAATCATACAGGTAAGGCGTGGGAGGGTGGGAGTGCAAATTGGAGACTGAGTGGGGTTTGTAGTGGCACTGTAGGTATGAAAAATAGGGTAGACTGTGTGGGCCAAGAGAGGGTAGACTGGGTAGGCCAAGAGATCCTAATCTGCTAAAAACATTTATGTTTCTATTACTTTGGTGCAAGAAAAAATATAAGCATTTGATTGGGGTGCCTAACCAAGTTCTACTGAAAATAACAAACTACTTAGTTTGTTAAAATGATTGTTATCCATAATCTGTAGTGTAGGTACAAAATTCCTAAAACCACATCAAATGCATTTTTTTTTTGTTTGTTTGTCTCCTTGTTTGTTTGGTTTATTTATTGACCGGCTGTGTACACTGGAGCAAGCTCCTTTTATCAGCACAATCTGGGATCATAAGATTGTAATAGATAATAAATACGATAGTGTACGAGTAACTATGCACAACAAGGTGATTCCCAACCGAGTGGTTACTATGCTGACTGGTTGTACTCGAGAGCAAAGTTTGAGAGATATCTCAGTTGGCATTGCAACCACTAGGTTGAGATAAGCCTTGTTGGGCGTAGTCACTCATACACTGTTCTATATGGTGTATGGTAGCTCCCAAAACAAAGCGTAGATCGATCAATTCATGTTTCTTTTTTTTTTTTTAATTAAAAACACTTTTCTGCTGAGAGCTAGCACTTTTTGCTTGTTGATTGGTTGCTAGGAATCTGGCATTTCTATGCTTTAGCGCATTACAACTGACTGACTTACAGGTCTGGACTGGGTTCTGAAATAAAAATGATGGCGGATGTTCCTCTCGCTTAGTGAGAGGATGTTCACTGTGAGCGAGGACCAGGTGTTCAAGTAATTTTAACTTATCTGGTTGAGCCTGCCATTTTTCTGGTATTAGGTTTAAGCTGCCTATGTCTGTTTGTTCCATCTCCGCTCCCTAATTTGCGCGAGTGAGGAACAGGTAGGGAGCATTGTCAACTGATGTCACTACTGAAGCAGAATGAAAAGTCGTTCTGCTGCAGTAGGGATGTCACTAGTGCAGCAGAATGACTTTTTACAGAGATGGAAATCCATGCTGAACTACATTCTGCCATACACTACATATAGAATAATACATGGGGTTGTGTGCTTAACAAGAATTTTACACACACCCAAGGTGTTGGATCCTGCATAAACCCCAAGAGCGAAGCTCAAGAGGTTTATTGAGGCATCCAACACTAAGGGTGTGTGTAAAATTCAAGCTTTACACACAACCCCATGTTTTATTTTATATAGTTGCTGGGTGTCATTTTTTCGCTACAGCAATTATATAAAATAACAAGATATTTCTGTGCAGCTGTGGTCCAATCAGGTTTCAGTGGGATCCGCGGTCACATCTGGCTACTGAAAGAAACATTTAGTTTACCTTTTTTTCCTTTTTTTTTTAAGTAGCTTGGTTTCAGCATCTTTAGCCCCATGACTTTTTTTTTCTCCAAAGGATTTACTGCTGAGTCTGAGTGGTGGTGGTGTGGTGTCCAACAGTAAGCCATGGCATCCGGTAATGAGAGAGGGAACAGCGGTGGCAGGCGCATGCACAGAGCAAGGGAAACCCAGTGCGTGTTTGCCATTATAAACATTCCAATATAATGGCAAAATACAAACCAAGTTTCCCTTTGGGAAAAACGAGAGCCAGTTATTATACAATTATAAAAGTATACAATAGTAGCAACAAAGAATGGTACATATAAACTGTTAAATATATAGCAACAAACAGTGGTATAAATGTTTTCAACATACTAGTAAAATGTTTAGGCTCAACAATTTCCTTTAAAAAGTAGGCATTTTGTTCCATGATTTCACTGAACTATAGCAAGAAGCCAATTGGCCAACAGTTGTACATTTAAAAGGTAAGCAACTCTAGGTTGCTCATAGACCTTAGTCTGTTTCTATCAACTACAGTTTCACGTTCTATTGCTAAAGAAGCCGGCTAGCCTGTATGTAATATTTTACACAGCAAAGTGAGCTGGGCCAGTCTAGAATTAAATGGACACTGTCAGAATTTGGCTTCCAAATGTTAAAAATAAATATATTGACCCCTAACAACGTATCAGTTAGCAGTATTCAATACTGCCAATATCTACGATGCCTCTTCATTTTCTTTACTGTTTGGATCAAAATCCTAATAAGGAGCTAGTCGTTCCTACCTCTGTTCATGTCGCCTACTCAGTGGCAAACTCTGTTCATGTGAATGCTAGGAGTATCCACTCCTGTACATAGAAGACATGCATTCACAGCCCTGGTTTGCATTTTCAGATGACTCATTAATGTGGCTCCAGTACTCGTTTTCTCATCAGAAGCAGGTCTAGACCTTAATCTTACAGAACATAGAAACACAGACAGTGATTGCTGAAAAAGGACAATGGTCCATCCAGTCTGCCTGTAGTTCCCAATCAAACCTGGGGCCTGATATCCACACAGGGTACTCGCCGTCACTATCTTTCCCCCTGTTCCTCTCCTTACTACTACTGCCCTGAGTAACCACTATATACTTCAGTCTGTCCCAACTGTGATTGAAACCATTTATGGTTTATGTGCTGACCACCTCGGCTGGTAGACTGTTCCTTGGTTCCACCACCCTTTCTATAAAGAAAAACATTCTCATATCCCTCTTGAACCTCCCTCCCATCAGTTTCCAACTGTGCCCTCATGTCCTTGAACTGTTACTTAAGCTAAAAAGTTACTCGCACTTCACCTTGTTAATTTCTTTCAGGAACTTGAATGTCTTTTTCATATCACCCCTCTCTCATCTGGTCTCCATGAGTGCATATTCAGTGCCTTTTTTTATTAACTTTGTTTAAGAACTTTTTCAGGTACAATAAAGGTACTGCCTGACTGGCTGTATTTTATTGGCAATTGTGCTTCTCCCTTTCCCCTTTTCCCCAGGTCGCACATGGAAACAAGCGTTGACTCAGTGTGTCTCTCCCAGTTACCAGTTTTTAAATATATAAAATACAGACTTGATTGCGTACAAGTGATCATAAAAGTCCCCAGTACACAGTTTTATGGTTCAGATTACACAGCTGATACAATTTAAGAAACAGATGAATAAACAGAAAGGAAGTCAACAGTCTATTTAAAAACACATCACAACATCACCTATTATTTAACTCTTAATTTTATTCTATTTGTACTGTTCCCCGTCTAGTTAATGATTAATTTTGTTATTTAAAGCAATTGTTGTTATTTAATTTATACTCCCCTTTTCAGCTCTGGATTGCCCCAGACTCAGTTGAATCAATCGAGAGGTCCCATATCAAACCAAAAGCCTTCTCTTCTCCATTTGTTCTATACTGGGCCCTCTTCAACCTCATGCTGTCTAGTAGGTTATTTAGCCAATGGCTCACAGGGGTAGATCTACCACTATCCAAAATTTTTCTGAAATTTATCAATGCTAACTGCCACAGGGGATGAGGCTTTTGCTTCCATGTGGGGCTGTCTGCTCCCAGCAACATTTCCCCTTTCCCCTGTGCACTATATGTTTCAAACCAAAATCCCTGAACCTTAGGACAGTCATAAGCCATATGGAAGTATGTGTCCTCCACTGCTTTACACGTGGGACGTGTGTGGTCAACCTCTAGTTTCATGGCGCTTCTGAGCATATAGGCATGTAAGATACATAAAGTTCTATTGAATTTTCCTAAATCTGTCTGATTTGGAATAGCCAACAGCTTGTTTTATTGCCCACTGCCAGAGTTTGTTTCCTTAACACCCAGATCTCCTTCCCATGCTTTTTGGTAGCCTTCCACGCAAGCTGCTGTGCTACCCCTTATCAGTCTGTAGTGAGCTGAAATAGGTTTAACTGTTGGCTGTGGGTTGTAATAATATTTTCATTTGGGGTGTGCGCAGGGATTTTTTTTTATTCTTTGGCATCTGGTTAAGGCCTACTAGACACAAGTGCCTATTATCAGGGGTGACCCAGGAACACTGGGGAGGTTAAGTGACTTGCTCAGTCACAAAGTATGCAAGTGGAGTTTGGGAGAATCAAACCAAGGTCTGCTGCATGTACCAAGCCCAGTCACAGCTCGTCGCTCTAACCTCTAGGCAATACTGCCATCCCCAAATCTCTCCCACATCCCAGTTTATCTAATAGGCCTTTGATGTAGAGATACACAAAGATGGAGCTAGTGGGTAGGTGAAATTGTTGTTTAAATTCTGCAAATGACAGAAAGATTCCTCCTTCATACAGATGTTTTATCTTGGTTAACCCCAGCTTTCACCAAGCAAGAGTTTCTTGATGGACAAATACTACATACCCCTTCTGAACTGTCAAGGCACTAATTAAGGTTGCTTCTGGGGAAATGCCCATTTTATGGTTGATATACCTGTGCACCTGTCAGCGATCTTGTGAATACCAAGTCGAAAGGCTTGCTGAAGCTGAAGTAGAGTAAATCTATGGTATGGCCTCTATCCATTACCCTTGCCACCCAGACAAAGAAAACTTTCAGATTAGTCTGACAATACTTCCCTGCCATGAACCCATGCTATTTACTATCCTGAACACCATTTGTCTCCAGGTTGCCCAAAAGGACATTGACTTTGACCAGTGACTCCATCAGTTTACCCATAACAGAGGTAAAACAGATAGGTTTGTATTTTCCCACTTTCTCCTTGTCCTCACCTCATGGAGCAGAACTACATCAGCTACCCTTAAGTCTTAAGCCTTTTGGAACTACACCCCCCATCTGTAATGAGCTACTGAATAGCCCCACCAGGGGTTCAGCCAGTTCCTTGTCCAGTTCTTTGAGTACCCTCAGATGCATCCCATCAGGTCGCAGGCCTTATTTACGGTATCTCTAGGGTTTCAAGCCCTTTCAAGAACCTTTCATTGGTAAATACTGGCTGCCTCATCTCCGGGACCCTCTTTGTGGCTGTCTAGATGCCACTCTCTGGCAGGGACCCACTGTCTTCCCTGGTAAAGGCAGAGCAAAAAGAATCATTGAGGGTGGCTTGGTTTTTCTCTGTTACCCTATTACCCGCTGTTACACTTCCTCCTTCAGATAGCCTCCTCTCTTTTTCCCTATAAAATGGAAACGTGATGCATCTTGTGTACAGTATTTCATGGTTTCAAGCCTCCCACTGTGTTAGCAAAATAACATTTGTGTTCTGATTGTAAGGGCATAAAACAATAATTGCTACAATGCTACAATGCAAATAAAACACACAACTACACTAAAAACACAGTATACCTTAAATCAGAAGCTCACTAGTAAAATCATGAATGGCATAATTGAAGTCTATAATGGTGATTTGTTTAAAGGGAAGGTCCCCTCAGCCTTTTATTCTGTTTACCTGTGTAGTCTGTAGACGTGAACAATGATTGCTTCTATTGCCCCCCCCCTCTTAATTTCATCAGGATTTAAAAGTAAATGAAGGAACTTAAGTCTAGTGTGAAAAGCTGCTTGACTCCATTGCAAAGGTCATGATACGACTCATGTAAGGCATACTGGAATTTTATGATCTTTGTTTTTTAGTGCCAAAGCCTGCAGTATTAGTCAGTGCTGTTGTTATCCTCTGCAGTCCCTTTGTTCTTGTCTTATGCTGGCACAATAAGTGCCCTGCTGTTTTCTGTAGTTCAAAGTGTATTTCTGTTAGAAAAAAAATGATTTTAGAGAATACATGGACTTCACAAGACATGTAACTGAACTGAATCAGAGTATAACATCTGCTGGCTTGTGCAGGTGCATCAACTCCCATGATGCCTTGCATAAGCGGGGTCATGATCTGTACAATGGAGACAAACAGGCTTTTATACCAGGGCAAAACCATGTGATGCAACTTCATTTATATTTAAATTAGAATGAAACTGGGGGTGAAGAGAGGGAATCATTATTTATTTATTTTATTTTATTTCGCTTTTGTTAACCGGTAAGTGCACTAGTCATAAAATGACTATTTTCAGGCACGACCCGGGAGAGTACAGACATGCAAAAACTTAACAGGATAACAAATTATAAGAGCTTTAAATTCAATGAGTTAAAGAGGATACAATATATCAGAACATACAAAGTAAAGCGCTGTACATACAATGAGTTAAAGTGGATACAATATATCAGAGACATACAGAGTAGACCATTCATAAGTTCATAGGTGCCTAACTATGCCGTGAATAGAGAGGACCTTGAACAATAAATTATCAGGTGACATATCATATGAACAGAACAAGGTACACAAAAACAAAAACAGGTAATACAAAAGGAAGAAATAACCATTGAGAGCAAGGGGTGTCATTAAGGAATAGGTCGGTAAGTGAGGAAGAGGGAAGCAAGCCATGAAAGTAGATTATATGAGTGTATGTAAGTGTAAGGGAGATGCCTGCAGTGCAAGATTGTATATGGGCAGGGAAAGGGAGCCGGGACAGGCTGAGGCAGTAAGAGGGTTATATAGAGGTGAGGAAATACTATTGAATGGCCAGAGACATCAGTCATTAGGTAGGGTGAAAGCAGGAACAGGTATCAGCAGTCAGCAGATTCGAGCACAGTTTTCTCTTAAAGCATGTGTGGGAGCTAGAAAGTCTAATGTCAAGGGAAAGGGAATTCTACAGCTGTAGAGCCGCATGCTCAAATGCAACAGTTCCTTTCCTAGTGCGGCACCTCAGCAAATTCAGAAAAGATTTATCAGCTGATCATAGACCATGGAGTGTGTTCTGGGGAACAAGCATAGCTGCAAGACACCTAGGGGTCTGATTTTGAATTATCGAATCAATAAGAGAGCCAAGGTAGTATTTCCTACTAGCTAACGGAGACAGCCAACCAAGATCACTATAAAGCTGACAGTGGTGTTTAAGCCGAGGAGCAGAAGAGGCATAGCGACATATGTTGTTATATGTAATATCCCATTTGAGTAGGTCAGTTCTATGAACAGCCCCAAATAAGGGAGCCCCATAGGTTAGAGTGGGGAGCAGAATTCCCCTCGCAATGGCCATTTTAGCTGATGGCATGAGCATAAAACTAGTCT
This sequence comes from Neoceratodus forsteri, assembly GCA_016271365.2. Classification (NCBI taxonomy): domain Eukaryota; kingdom Metazoa; phylum Chordata; order Ceratodontiformes; family Ceratodontidae; genus Neoceratodus; species Neoceratodus forsteri. Next base: position 409,292,065 of record CM057452.1, read on the forward strand.
TATATGCAATACCCAGTTTGGAGTTGACAGCTCTGCAAACAGACTGTACACGAAGATTAAGATCAAGAGATTGATCTAGCAGGATACCCAGGTACTTGAAAGAGGTCACACATTCCAGTAATTGACCTTCTAAGCCCTGCACCTTATGCCTACAGACTACACAGGTACTGTATACAGAAAACAGATTGAGGAGATTTTCCCTTTAAGCTCCTTCAGGATAAGTGCACCAGGGAAACACTCAAAAGCTAAAGTATGGTAAGTTTAAAAGAGTACTGAGCACATATTATTCCCAAAGGGCAGTCAAGCTCTGAAAATAGCTTACTAGATTCTGGGGTCCAGGCTGGGTCATTAACATGTAAATCTAGTCTAGACAAGTGCATAACTGAATGCAGATTATCCAGGTACACTTGTTGAGTTAGCAGAGGCGTGCCCCACTAAGCTAAATCACATGTGGCACTTTATAAGTCCCAAACATATGTTTGTTTTTATTGAAGTGTTTGTAGCTGTATTGGTCCCAGTACAAACAGATAGACACAATAGAGGATGTTATAATTTTTTAATTGGATCAACAAATACTTGATACACAACATTTCAGACCTACACAGAACCCTTCTACAGGTGATTTCTTTAATTGCCATTTTTTTGTGGACTTTCTCTAGCCACCAGAGGGCACTACATTACTGACAGTGTAGCAGATTCCTTGCATGAACAAATACAGTACATGCCAGGATTTGATATCCTTTCATGGCCCTCAGTGCATTTGTTTGATAGGTTTCCTGTACCTCCAGAGGAATTTTCCTATTACTACTTTCTATTGAACTGGGATTGGTCTGATTTCTTGTATAAGCAGAGCAACGCTATGATAAAAAGCCCATGTTAACCCATAATTTTCCCTGTAAAACACATAAATCCTTGTACATCTGGGAGCCCTGTCCATTTCCAGTGTTGGGTACATTATTTTTTCTATTACTTTCTATTTCTTTTAGAAACTTGATCCAGGAAGCTCTGTGCAGTCACTAGCAAGGATGGAGAAGTACTAGAAAAAGTAATACATCTGACAGTTACAGTTACTAATTTCTTTTTATACAAAAACAATACAAAAAGAATAAAAAACTATAACAGATGTAGTGGTGGGCGAAGTGGGCTCAATCTGCTCCGTGAAGCATTTTGTGGAGCAAAGGCGGATTCGCGGAGTGCTCCACAACGCAAAGCAGAGTACTTTGCGTTATAATGAGGAATGCGAAGTCCATTAGAATCACTGACTTCGCGTTACTCTGCCTCCCCCGGGCCACTACTCTTCCAATCTTAAGGCAAAGTGCATAGGTGGCAGTTCACTTCGTCTTGTTTTTGAACTCCAAAGGCGAATTTTGCAGTGATTCATGGGATTTCAGGTCACATGGGCTCTATATTGATCTGCACAGCCTCAGTTTGGGGTAGTATGAGTAGGAAGGAGTAGGAGACAGTGTGCTCTGATAGCAGTCTGTAATAGGAATCTTGTAAGAGCTGTTCAAAAAGCAATTTTGATTTTTTGGGGGGATCCAACTTTAGTTCACTGATTGTAGGAAACCCTCCTGTGCTCATATCATCGAGCATTTTTGTTTGTGTGTGGATTTTGAATGTTAATTTGCAACATTTAGTGTGTGTGGTGAAAGACAGTGAAAGTGTGCTTTGGGGAAGGGGTGTATCTGTGGTGTAGGTAGATTTAAGTTGGAGAACTAGTGATTTCTTTGTTTTTTGGTTATATTTTTGTTATATAACTGACTGTATTAATGTACTTTTTGTACACATAGTAATACTGTTAGTAATAGTAGAAATTTTCTTGCTGTTTGTTGTGTGGATGTGGTGCAGCATTTCATAAGGTAAGGTTGTTTAAATTAGAAATTTACATTAACGTGACATAGTACACTGAACTTTTGCATTTTGCGTCACATTCCTCGTTCAGCATTGTACACAAACTGTTCTGTGTTGTGTGTGAGTGTGTGTGTGTGTGTGTGTGTGTGTGTGTGTGCAGTGTTGCGTGCATCAAATAATTCACCTTTTATTGTGACAAAGACTAGTGTAAATGCAACTAAGTGTGAACCTGCTATCCACTGCAACTGCCTAATTTTGTACTGCAATCGTTTTCTCTGTTCTTAGTTTTGTTGCTTGTAGTGCCGTAAAAATCAGCACTGTCTGTATTCAGTGCTCCTCCCCACATTCAAAAGGTATTGTTTACCAGACTGGATTGTTTTTGTGACCCCACCAGCATCACTGGTTACTGAACTTTTTTAATTCCGTGACACTCTCAGAGTAGTGTCTTATCTGTTGCTGAAGCCACAGTTGTTTATTTTGCTTCACATCCAGCCAGCGTCCCTCCAGTCCGAAAGTGAACATATCAAAATCTGAATTTGGTAATAATATTTGTGGTTCATCCCCCAAAATGCCTGCAAAGAGACATGCAAGCAAAGCTGTTTCTCGCCATGGCAATGTTGGCAGTAAGATGGTCTGTGGGCGTGGTAGTAGTACACAGACACAGAAGTGCATTGCTGATGTGAGGAAAGATATTTCTCCTTCAATGTTTTTTACAGCCCAATCAGCAGTTTCACTCATGGTTGGAGGAGATGATGTTTTCCCAGCTGGTGGTGTTAGTGTTACTGGTGTTACTGGTGTTGGAGGTAGTATTAGTATTGTTGCATCAAGTTCTAATTCCAGCCAGCGTACCATATCCAAACATATTGAGTGTGAAGCAGTGCAAGTGAGTAGCAGCATATATGATGTCATACTTCCCAGTAACATCCCAGTAACTGAACCTGAGGATTCTGATGATCTTGTCAGCGACAGCATACAATGTGATATTCCGTCCACTGTGGCACTTAATGTCATGCATTTTCCATGCAGTGACTCACTGTGTGGTGAAAAAAATATCAGGTGATGGTAGTGTAGATGCTGATGATGAATGTGATGATGATGATGATGATGTTGCTGTTGTTGCAAGATAAAGTCTACATACTAGCATCCAAGCAGAAGATGTGGATGTGGGTGATGTTGATGAATATGATGATGATGTAACTGACCCCAGTTGGGAACTGGAGAAAAAGAAATTAAAAGTGGCTGTGTTTGAGTCTGTTTGCAGGAATCCCCCCCCCCATAAAAACTTGTGATCTACCGCTTTTAGTTGATGATGACGATGATGATGACCCAGTAATCAATATGATAGGTAGTCATGGTGGTCAGTTGCAGTCCAGGTGTGAAGTGCCAGAAACATCACGTGCCCCCCCACTTCGGTGCTTAAAATAACAGACTTAAATAAGCCACATCATCATGGGCATGTTAAAAGCAGAGCACCACACTCCCTTGTTTGGGATTTTTTTGTTCAAGATGCAAATGACAATTCAGTTGCAATCTGCCAGGTTTCCCATGTGCGTGTGAGTCAAGGTAAAAAGGGGAGCCATCTGGGAACAGGAAGACAGCATATGCATTTTAAGAATAGGCACTTGGCTCTGTGCACCCAGCACAATCTGGCAGCTAATACCACAGTGGGACGTTCACCCGTGTCACCGGCAACCATAGCCAGCATGTCATCCCCTTCCATGACTGTTAAGCCCAGTAGGAAATTAAACATGTGCAGTAGTGCGGTAATAAGAGCAGAGGATTACTACAGGCATGATGAGGTGGAGGACCATAATGACTTTGAAATGTTGTCCAATGCTGGTGAGAGTAGCAGTTTTTGTGGTGGTGGTGAATGCAGTATGTCTAGTGCAAGTGGTACATCAACCCCGATTGGCAAATCTGGCAAAATAACATAATTTCTGGGTTTGTCATCATCACCTGTACAACCGTCTTCATCAAATGCCCACACTCCACCCCCTGCCAATGCCATTCATCACAGAGCACAACCATTTGTGACCAACAACACACCACATGTAAAATGTTTAAGTCAGTCCACGTTACAGTGTTTTTACGCAGAAGCTGAAGTACCCCCCCCCAATCATACAGTGTCACGTGAACTTAATACTGCTGTAGCAGAAATGCTGGCAATTAATCTTTTGTCCTTCTCCTTTGTGGAGAATTCTGGGTTCCAGTAGTTTGCTGCACGTCCCTGTCCAAAATGGAAAGTCCCATCCAGGACATACTTTTCTACCTGTGCTGTCCCCGTGTTGTTCCACACTGTGTCCGACTCAGTAAGACATGCCCTTCAACATTCCTCTTCTCCATTCATCCATTTAAGTATGGATATGTGGACAAGTATCAGAACAGCGGGGAGTTCATATCTGTGTATAACTGCACACTGGGCGCAGGTGCCGGGGGTTGTTTGTGATGTTGGTAGTGTGAATAATCAGTGCAGTAAGGTGCATTGTCATGATAGCAATCTTCCAGGAATTTGCCAGCATGCAATGATTGCTATGCACAGTGTGACCTGTTCACACACTGGTGAGAACATGTTGGACATGGTACTGACTGAAATTGACAGATGGCTAAACCCTCTGTCCCTGAGAGCTGGGTTCATAGCAAGTGACAATGGGTCAAATGTGGTGAAATGCATCACTAATGGTGTTTTTTTTTTCATGTTCCATGCATGGCTCACTGTTTAAATCTTGTGGTTCAGGAGTTTCTGCAGCACCCTGATATAAAGGAAATGCTGACCATTGCATGACATATCTGCTCTCACTTTTCAAGATCTGGAAAGGCCCATGACCAACTGCGGCAGTTGCAGATGCAAAACAGCCTGCCTCAGCACTGCTTGAAGCTAGAAGTTGTCACCTGATGGAACTCCATGTTATACATGGCAGACAGGTTGTTTGAACAATACAAAGCCATCTCAGAATATCTTATTATGCACACTAGCCGTGACAGTTCCGGGGCCTCCATGTCTATGACGACTGAACAGTGGCACCTCATAGACTCTGTAATAACAATTTTGTGGCCTTTTGAACATGCCACACAGGCAGTGAGTGGCGAGTCTGCCTCCATTAGCCAAACAATTCCACTGCCATGGGTGCTGAGGCAGACATTGGTGAATATACAGCATAGCCTTGATGTTGCCGGAGATGGTGGTAGCAGTATGTTGCTGCAACACATGCTGACAGTATTCGACCATAATTGTCACATTGTGAGCATTCAGCGTAGTGACAACTTTGCATAGCAACAATGTTGGACCCACGATACAAATGTGGAATTGCATCAGTACTGTAGGGAGGGCCTGAACAGGTAAAAAATATCAGTGGTCAACCGGTGCGCTTGGTTCATGGAGCACAGAAGTCATGTGCCAAGGTCAGCAAACCTCAGCAGCATAATCCAGCTGAAGGTGTACCTGGACGACCATCAAGAATATCCTGCAAGGGGAAGGGGACTGTAGTTCCAGGTGGTCTGTCATCCAAAGTGGGTGGCATCAACCCGCTTTGGGAGGTTTTGTCCCAAGTGGGTATTTGTGAAATAAATGATTCAGGAGAACAGGATGATGTATCAACAATTGGACTTAAGGCGGCACAGAGAATGGTTGTCATATTTGTCTGAAAACAGGCATCTGACAATAAGTGAAGATCCTCTTTTGTACTGGAGTGGAAAGGTCAGTGAATGGCCAGAGCTGACTGCAGTGGCACTGAAGTACCTCACATGCCCATCCTCCAGTGTAAGTGTTGAGAGGGTATTCAGCTCAGCAGGTGCAATAGTCAGGGATCGTCGGACAAACCTGTCTCCTGCAAATGTTAGTTTGCTAACATTCATTAAAATGAATAAGAGGCACATACCAGCACAGACTGCAACCTCGGTATTCGTACCCCTGACTAGTCATGATGGTCTTGCTGATGTGGAAATGGAGCATCCTGGTGGCACTGGCAGAGGCTGCCTGAAATGGCCCACCGCTGACGTAGATTACGACACAATGGAGAAAGAATTTCCCAGTGGTCAGACTTCAGACATCGATGACTGTGAGGGCAGTTTTCTTTATGAGGATGATGATATGGTTAATGTTGGTAGGTTTTAACTGCAGTATTTAAAAGGCGGTGTGCCCCCCCGGACCACCACCACTGGGACTGATGTTATCCACTGCCACGACTGCCACCATGAGTCTGTCTGCCCCCCACGGACCACCACCACCACCATCGGGACTGATGTTATCCAAGTCTGCCACCATGAGTCTGTCTGCCCCCCCCCCCCGCAGAACACCACCATCACCACCACCATCGGGACTGATGTTATCCAAGTCTTCCACCATGAGTCTGTCTGCCCCCACAGACCACCACCACTGGACTGATGTTATCCAAGTCTGCCACCATAAGTCTTGTCTGCCCCCCATGGACCACCACCACCACCACCAGGACTGATGTTATCTAAGTCTGCTACCATGAGTCTGTCTGCCCCCCACAGACCACCACCACCACCGGGACTGAAGTTATCCAAGTCTGCCACCATGAGTTTGTCTGCCCCCAAGGACCACCACCACCACCGGGACTGATGTTATCCAAGTCTGCCACCATGAGTCTGTCTGCCCCCCATGGACCACCACCACCACCGGGACTAATGTTATCCAAGTCTGCCACCATGAGTTTGTCTGCACCCCAAGGACCACCACCACCAGATTTGTAATATTTAAACCATAAAGTGAGTATGTGCACTCATCTTTGTTATGCTGCCTCACTTTAGTTGTATGTTTTGTTTTCCGTAGCTTTTCAGAGACGCAATGGTAAAACACAGACAGTACACTTCTTTTGTTTCTTTTACAGGATTACAAAAATAGGCCCCATCGCTAAAACTCATTGGGAATGATGCTGTAGCTGTACTGTACAGAGAGGAACCAATGGAATATCCATGTGAAATCCATTCTGGTAAGTATGAAGATTTTATTTCATCCGTTTTATTGTTTTGTAAAGATGGTAGCAAATACTGCACACAACAGGTTGTGTTAGTTGACAAGATGTGTCTTTGAAATGTAACTTGACTTTAGGGATTGAGATTTGAGAACCAGGGAGGGACACATAACAATTAAGTTGTAAGAAGTCATTCATTTCTTTTTAGCCACGGGATGCCTTGGTGGTCCAGCAGTAGGTGCAGCATTGAAATGATTTGCTGCTGCTGTGCTTCCACCCTATTAACCTGTTGCTCCAAAGCACCGAAACATGCATTGTTTTCTTCGAGCGCTGCCCACACCAGGCCGAGGTCAGACTGGCTTGCAGGGACTGTGGTGGGGTCCACTGCAGTGGGTAATCCAGGTAGTGGGGCTGGTGGTGGACAGAGTGGTACTGGTGGCTGTAGTGGTGGTGGTGGTGAGCAGCTGATGTAGTAACTCTCCTCCTCCAACTGTGGCGGTGACTGCTGCCAGGTACATCTCCAACCCCAGCAGCACCCTCGGACACTGCCACGGAAGGGCCAGTAGGTGGACGCGTGGCCCCTTCTGTGGCAGCCTGCTACTCTGCCCTGTGGTGGTTCAGCATGTGGGTATGCTGGCCACCAGTCTCCAAACGTGTCCTGGGGGGCCACGGTGCACCAGCACACCACACACATGGCACTCCACCACTGTGCTGTCTCCCCCCACAATTAAAAAACTCCCACACTGAGGAGCTGCGGAGGGGACCAGACACAGTCCACACACATTGGGCACAAGTCCCACCACCACCTACAATTGCCAGGGCCACCTCCTGTGGCTGTGGAGGTGATGGAGGGGGTGCTGCTGGAGCCCCAGCAGCTGCTGCTAGTGGTGGTGGTGGTAGTGGTGGCGGAGAAGGTGGACGTGCAACCACCCTGCCCCCCACTGGTCCGCACTCCTCCCCTCCTAATGTGCCCATGGGCCAACGACTTGCCATCTCCAACATGACCCTCCATCCTCCTGAGTCCATGGGATGACACACGCACACAGACAGTGGACGCACACACACATATAATCACACACACAAAACAAAACAAAAACAAAACTTATACAAAAAAATTCACTAACAAAAAAACACTAAGACAATTCAAAAACTAAACAAAATAGCTTTTAAAAAAGCTGTTTGTTTGTTCTGGTTCTGGCAGTAAAAAGAAACAAAAGCCAAACAAACTCCTCTCCTCTCACAATTTTGTTTTCTCCCTCTACAAATGCAAAGGAGAAAGTGAAACTGCTTCTCTGACTCACTTCCTTCCTGCCTGGCTAATGTGTGTGACTTACAGTACTGCAAGCCATGTGATGTGCCTATTTTCTTGTCACTTCACCTTACGGCATAATGACAACGCGAAGTGGAATCAATAGCGCAAAGTGAGCACTATACAGGGTCCACTTTGCATTGTGCTCCGTGTTCACTTTTCGGGCGGATTAATAATTTGCTGCATCTCTAAACAGATGATATTTACTTGAAAGTAATAGGTTAGTTACTAGTTACTTTCAACTAAATGCAATCATTTACAGTTACATATTACTTTTGTATAAAAAGACATATGTAATTGTAACTGTAAGGTGTATTACTTTTTCCAGTACTTCTCCATCCTTGCTAGTGACAGCACAGAGCTTTCTGGAATGAGCTTCCAAAAGTAATAGATAGTAATAGAAGAAGTAACTTACCCAGCACTGTCCATTTCAATGTATAACAACATAATTTTATATAGTGTTTTTTTATAGAAACATAGAATCTGACAGCAGGTAAGGACCACTTGGCCTATCTAGTCTGACCACTTTTGTCCAGGTCAATACCGTCACAGCAAAACCTAACTGATTACTACACACACACACACTCTTTCCTACCAAGATTCTTTGTGCCTACCCCATGCATACTAGAAGCCCAACTCTTTTTGCTCCCACCACTTTCACTGAAAGACAGTTCCAGGCATCAACCACTTTTTCAGTGAAGAAGTACTTCCTCACATCCCTCCTGAATTTCCCCCTTCCAACTTCATTGCATAGAAACAGAGACTTTGATGGCAGATAAGGACCGCTTGGCCCACCCAGTTTGCCCATTTTCTTACCGATTTAATAAGCTGCAGAGCCTAGTTAACCAACAGCCTACTTCTTCCTACCCCTCACCAGAATTACCTTATGTCTGTTCCATGCATTCTTGAATTCCTTCACTCTTTATGACCCCACCATCCCCTCAGGAAGGCCATTCCATTCGTCCACCACCCCCTCCTCCATGAAACAATACTTCATCACATTGCCTCTGAGCCATTCCCTCCGTCCATCTTCAAAGTGTGCCCCTTGTTCTTACACATCTCTTTTTCTGAAAGATGCTACCTTCTTGGACTTTGTTCATTCCCTTGAGGTACTTAAAAGTTTCTATCATGTCCCCCACCTTTTCTCAAGGATATACATATTAAGCTCCTTTAGTCTCTCTTCATATGGTTTCTGGTGCAGTCTCTGCACTATTTTAATTGCCCTCCTCTGGACTGCCTCCATCCTGTCCATGTCCGTGTGGGGATGGGGTCTCCAGAACTACATGCAGTACTCCAGATGGGGTTTCACCAACTGTCTGTACAGAGGGATAACAGCTTCCTGTTTTCTACTGCTAATACCTCTCCCTACGCATCCTAGTATCCCCCAGCCCCCCTTACTGCCTTCTCACACTGCTTGCCTATCTTTAGGTCATCTGATATGACTACCCTCAGGTCCCTTTCCATTTTTGTTGTTGTTACTACCTCCCCCATTGTGTACTCTTCCTGGGTTTTTGTTTGCCAGGTGCATTACCTTGGACTTCTTTACATATTCCCTCATTCTCATACACCTTCTCTTCTGAAAAATACTCCTGTACCTTATTCACCCCTGTGAGGTACTTATAGGTCTGTATGATGTCCCCCCTCTCCCTTCTCTCTTCCAGGGTGTACATGTCGAGATCCCTCAATCCTTCTTCATAGGGCTTATATGTTGCCCCTGCATCATTTTAGTTGCCCTCCTCTGACATTTTTCCACCTTGGATCCTCCCCAGACTGCTCAGTTTCCTTATAAGGCTCCTATGTGGTACAGTATTGAAGGCCCTTTTGAAGGCTAAGTAAGTCATGTCCAGTGACCACCCTGATCTATTTCCCTGGTTACCCAGTCGAACAAATCAATCAGGTTTGTCTGACATGACCTCCCCCTGTGAATCTGTGCTGCCTTGAGTAATCTAACCTGCTGGATTCAAGATATTCCACTAGTCTTTCTTTTAAGAGTATCTCCAATAACTTTCCCACCACTGACATTAAACTAACCAGCCTATAGTTACTAGCCTAATCCTTCCTGCTGCCACTTTTGTGAAGAGACACTATATCTGCCCTCCTCCAGTCCTCTGGAACCAGGCCTGTCTCCAGTGAGTTGTTGAATATGGCTGTCAGAGGTGCAGCTTACTAAATAGGGCTATTCGAGGTGTTGCTTCATCCTAAAGAATGATTCCAAGATCAGACTTACAAAGGGGTGAGAACAAGATATTGCTGATTGGGGAGCACAGGTGGTCTTTTGTCTTTTTTTCTACAGGCTTTCTTATAATTTACAAAATATTTGCTACCTGTTGCCAAAATGCTGTAGTTGGGATCCTGGACCAACTTCCCTGATTTTGGGTTGCATTGACTCCATCGGTCCAGTCCTAGCACAGACAGTCTGGTGCTCCTTGGAAACAGTTGAGTTTCCTAGCTCCCTAAAGGAGGCGGTGGTAACATCCCTCTTGAAGAAAGCTTCTTTGGACCCCAACTGCCATGCAAATTACAGACCAATCTCAAACCTTCCCCTTTTAGGGAAGGTGATTGAGAAGGTAGTGGCTGTACAGCTGGAGAACCATTTGACCACCCATGATATCTGTGAACCCCTACAGTCTGGTTTTCGAAAGAGGCACAGTACTGAGACAGTGCTGGTTTGGGTGCTCAATGATCTCCTGATGGCTAGGGACTGGAAGAACTGCTCCATCTTGGTTCTTCTAGATCTCTCATCAGCGTTTGACACTGTGGACCATGGGGTTCTACTTGAGTGCCTGAGCTTCATCTGTGTACTATCGGATGTAGTCCTCAGGTGGTTTACTTCTTACCTTACTGGAAGAACTCAGAGAGTGGTTTCCCAGGCTTTATTTATTGGACCCAGTTTCTCTGTCTTGTGGGGTTCCTCAGGGTTCGGTGTTGTCTCCCATGTTGTTTGTGGTGTACATGCTGCCCCTCGGAGACACTGTAAGTAAGTATGGGCTGAGGTTTCACTGACATGCTGATGATACCCAGCTCTATCTTTCTTTTGCACCTGACCAGGATGGAGCTCTCTCGGTCTTTAATAACTGCTTCAAAGAAATCCAGGAGTGGTCGGATTCAAGTTGGCTGAAGTTGAACTCAGAAAAGAGAGAGGTGCTGGTTGTGGACCTGCGCATCAGCTAGGGGCGCCGGGGGTTGGTTCACCCTCCGGGCTTTATCTTGGTGGTATATCACTCCCAACCCCTGAACAGGTGCATAACCTGGGGGTAATTTTTGATGAAGGGCTGACCTTGCATTCGCAGGTGTTTGCCATCATTAAGTCCTCATTCTACCATCTGAGGAATAGCTCCCAGGATTAGGCACCTTGTTCCATCCAACGATCTTCCTGTGCTGGTCCATGCCTTTGTGTCCTCGTGCTTGGACTATTTCAATTCCCTTTACCTAGGGCTAACTGGGGTGGAAATCCACTGCCTGCAGCTGGTGCAGAACGCAGCAGCCCGACTTTTTACTGGTACCTCCCGGTCCAGTCATATTTCGCTGGTGTTGCATGAAATGCACTGGCTGCCAGTGCAGTGGCGGATCACCTTCAAAGTCAGTCTTCTGACTTTCAAAGCACTTCATGGACTTGGCCCGGACTACCTGAAAGAGCTCCTGGTTTCTTACTGCCACGGGAGATAGCTCCACTCAGCTGACGAGGGGTTGCTAGAGATCCTGAGGATGTGCTTGAGATCCTCTGGGGCCTGTGCATTTATGCATGCGGCCCCTACCCTCTGGAATTCTCTACCCTGTCAGTTACACGAGTGCATAACTGTGGAGGGATATAAAAAGGCCCTGAAAACATATCTATGGCGTCAATCTCTTGGTGATTGACTTTATTCACCTAATTGTATCAGCTGTTTTACACATTTTAAGATTTGTAATGTTTGATGTGTTTTTAAACCTTGTAAGGTGCCTTGGTTATTGAAAGGCGCCCTAGAAATAAAGCTTATTATTATTATTCTCTTGCAACCTTGCACCAAATAAATTTGTGCCAGCCAAAGCTATTTAAACTGTAAAATAAATAATGTTTCAGCCAGCCTGAATGTTTTTATGACAATTTAAAACTTACAACAATGTGCACATTTTTATGATGCAGACAGATAAGCAATTTACTGAATGTGCAAACTCACTAGCTCTGGACGGAAAACATTCAGCCCAGAAATGCTAAAGAATAATCCATGGGATGGTGTGCATATTCAAATTTAAAGGACAAGTAAACAAGTACTTTTTTCAAAATGAAGTTGCCGAAATCCAAAACACATATAGGTGTGGAAGAAATCCTTACCTTTTATGTGGTGAGCTTTGTGATGTCCAAAATAAGGATTTTCTACTGTTTCGTCGTGTTACTAAAATGGAAACACAGTAGCAGAGCTTTTAAAGTCTACAAGTTGGCAGTACCCTAAGATGGCTGCTACGTGATAACGTGATGATGTCATTGGAGCGAGACCACTCTGCAGTGATAATACATCTGCCTAGGGGCTTCTTGTATATAGTGGAATTAAAACCTGTGTACTGTGAGTTTGGGGCAAATTGTTTACTGTGCATGTGTGATACCCTCTTCGCACATGCACAGTACAGGATTTGCCCCAAACTTGCAGTAGAAAGGTTTTTAATTCCACTATACACAAGAAGCTCCTATACAGATACATTGTCACTATGGAGTGGTCTCGCTCCAGTGACATCATCACATTACCATGTAGTGGCCATCTTAGGGTACTGCCTACCTGCAGACTTTGAAAGCTATTCCGCTGTGTTTACATTTTTAGTAACATGACAAAACAGTATAAAATCCTTATTTTGGACAACACGAAGCTCACCACACAAAAGGGGCGTGTGTGTAGAAGACAGTCCTGAGAAGAAGAAGAAGAAGAAGAAGAGGAAGTCTCAGGCAAAACAGAATCTGGCTGGAGAATGTCAGGAGTGGGAAGATCTGTAGGAACTGGTAGCAAGTTGTTTGAAGGGATCTCAGCTTCAAAGCGCAAGGCAGGCTCAAGTGCAGCTTCATTGTTAGGTGGACTGGGGTCATCTGGAAGGTTGTTACTCAGGTACCCATGTTTCAATCTGTTGATGTGGAGTTTGTTGTGTACCAGCTTTCCATCAGACTTGCGCTGTAGATGGACATGCACAGGAGGAAGCTTTTCTACTATGTACTGTAGATGGGAGCAGTACAGGAGCAAAGCAGTTTCTTGGTGGCGCCTGGAACAAGGACAAATACATAATATCTTCAATGGAGAATGAAGGCTCATGTGACTTGGTTGCTGACATTTTCTGCATGGCAGATTTTCTCTGGCCCAACATGATGACTGCAACACATCTGGCTAGTTCAAGCTGTTCCAGCATAGGGATAATGAAGGAAGAAGCTGCCTTAGGAACTTCTAGCAGTGAGAGAGCCCTGTCCAGTGGAGTTCTTGGGTGATGTCCATGGACTAAGAAGAATGGTGTGTACTCTGTGCTGTTGACTCAAGGGCTGGTATTGTAGGCAAATTGCACAAAGGGAACAAAATGATCCCAGGTGTCATGAGTCTCATCCAGGTACTTGGAGAGTGGGTTGAGAATGGTAGACATCATTCTTTCACTCTGTCCATTGCATTGTGGATGGTAACTTGTTGTATGTGTCTTTTTTATGTTGAAAAGTTTGCATGTTTCTCAGACAATGGTGGAAAGGTAGTTAGTGCCTCTGTTTAAATGCAGGTACGATGGGTTACCGTGGTGAAAAATGACTGTGCTGAGGAAGGCACTTGCCACTGTGGCAGCTTTAATGTCTTTAAGGGGGATTAGTTCCAAATATTTTGTTAGGTAGTCCACAAAAACAAAAATGTATTTATTGCCAGAGTCAGAGTATGTGGGTAAAGGCCCAAGAATGTCTGTGCTGACTCTTTGTAATGGTATAGTGGCTACATGTATTAGAATGATGTGTGCCTTTGTCTGTTTGACAGAAGGCTTTTTTGGGAGAAGGGCTGGCAGGATTTTACAAATTGGACAATATCATTCTTCATGTGATGCCAGAAGAAGTGAAGCCTTGTCTTTTCGAGAGTTCTGTATATTCCCAAAGGACCTCCAGAAAGTGGAGAGGCATGATTGGAGAAAAGAACTTGCTTGATTAGAGAGGCTGGCACAACTAGCTGTACATGAGTTCTATCCATGTGATGACCTTTGCCTTCCTAGGTCCAAATGTGGAAAAGCACACTATCATTGAGGAAGTACTGTGAAGCAAGAAAAGTACATCTTGGTGATGTTTCTTTTGTTGTGATAAGGTTCCAGACACTATGTATGAGATTATGTCTGTGAATTGAGGGTCTGTTCTTTGTTTAGTTTTGACAGTTGCCAGGGACAGATCAGAAGTAAAGGAAATGAGAAGAACTTTAGCTGCTTGCAGTAACTGAGGATTTGTGTATCTTTCTGTAGAAGCAGTTGGTAGTAGCAAAGCAACTTGAGGTGTTGTAGGAGTGTCCACAGGAAGCACATCTGTGATGTGGAAGGGAAGAGCTTGTAAGCAGGATTCTTTATCTGTTGAGGATGATGTGGAGGGATATCGTCTCCAGCTTACACCATTGGCACTGGAGTGGACTCAACCTGGTCTATACTGAATCTCAAAGTTGTAGCTTTTCAGCATGGTGATCCATCGGGCGAACTTGTCTACTGGCTCCTTCATTTTGAATAACCATCTGAGAGCAGAGTAATCAACGATAGCTGTAAAGGAGGAGTAGCGAATATAATAGTCAAATTTCTTTACGGCAAATACCATGGCTAGATATTTTTTTTTTATGATGCCATAGTTCTGTTCTGCTGAAAAAAGAGAGTGCCTGGCATAGGAGACAACTTGTTCTGTTCTATCTTGCATTTGACAGAGCACAGCACCCACTGCAAAGGAGCTAGCATCTGAGTAGAGTTTGAAGGGTTGGTTGAACCTTGCATAGGCCAATACTGGAGAAGAGATTAGGTTTTGTTTCAAGGATTCAAAGGTCTCTTTGCATTTGGAAGTCCATGTATTGTCACATCCCTTTTTGGTGAGGGCGTACAATGGAGCTGCAATCTTAGCATAGTTGCAAATTAACTTTTGGTAGTATCCAGACAAGCCCAGGAAAGCTCGAAGGCCTTCGAGATTGTTAGGTTCTGGATAGTCTTTGACTGCTGAGAACTTGTCTGGGTCTGGAGAAATGTCTTGAGAACTCATAATATGTCCCAGGTAATGGATCTGATGCTGTGCAAGACAGCACTTCTATGGGCGAAGCTTAATATTGGCTTGTCTGAGACATTCAAACACTTCTTTGAGATGTTGGAGGTGCTCTGGCAAAGTTCTTCTAAAGACAATAACATCGTCCAGGTAGACTAGGCAAGATTTCCAAGGCAACCCAGCTTCCATAACCTGTTGGACTGTGGCTGGTCTGTTCCAAAATTCCATAGGCAGACATTTGAATTGAAAAAGTCCCAAATGGTAGCACCATGCTGTGTATGGATGAGAAGATGGATCAATGGAAACTTGATAGAACCCACTCTGAAGGTCTAAAGTGGTGAAGTAAGCAGGACTGGCCACACCAAGGCTGTTTAAGGCATCTTCAGTTGTAGGCAAGGGATGAGCATCCTGTACTGTGTAGGCATTGAGTTTTCTGTTGTCTACCATGAAGTGATACCCTTTGTCCTTCTTTACTACCAGCAGGAAAGGTGCACCCCAGGATCTTGTAGACTCTTCAATAATGTCTTGTTCGAGCATGTCTTTGATTATGTCCTCAAGGACTTGTTTCTGTTTGTGTCCCACTTTGTAGGCTTGCTGATGGATTGGTTTCTGGTTGGGCTGCGCTTTGATGGTGTGTTGCAGGGTATTACAGCATCAGAGCTTGTTATCTGTACCCACAATGACATCTGGGTAATTCTCCAAGAATTTCAGAAGTTGTTGCTTTTCTGTTGGAGATGCTGGAAGTTTTGAGGAGGATAGTCTCTGACTGAGGCGTAACTCTGTTGAAGCTAGAGTGGTCATGATAGTACTGATAAGACAAGAGTTGGTGGAACCATGCTGAGGCTCTTGCATTAGATAGAGCTGATCCCCTATAGACAAGCAGACAAACTTTCCGATGTTGGCACCCTTTGAGATGACTACTGGCTCATCTGTGAAGCTGCAGCATTTTTGGAAGAGTACGCCGCCATGCACCACTGATAAGGTGTTTCCTGGAAGGAGACCTGTCAAATGCAGCATAGGGGATCCCATAACTATGCCAACAACACCTTGTGGAAGTGATTCACCTCGAATCTTGGCAATCAAACCATCTCTGACTTAGGAGGCACAGTGACTGAGTCTGTAGCTGCGAGTTGCCTCCGAGGATCTAGTGACAGTTTGTTTGAGGCAAAGTCTAGGATGGCTTTGTGAGCTTTGAGGAAGTCCAGACCAAGAATTATTGCAGGCTGAAGATCAGGCACTATGTAGAACTTGATGGTAGCTTCTGTGAGCCAAAGCGGAGCTTGAGATGGACCATGCCTGTGATGGGTACTGTAGCTGTACTTGCTGCATTAATGTTCTTTAGGTCAGCTGGAGAGATGTTAAGTATGTGATGAATAGCTTGGTTGTTCAGAATACTGCTGTTGATAACTGATATTTCTGCTCCAGTGTTGACCAAGGTGTGCGTGGATCAATCTCCGATGCTTACAGGGACATAGTTGGCTAGGAGAGGTGATCGGATGACAGGTACCTTTGCCCCTGAAAGTAAGACAGTGTGCCAGAATTAGCAGTAGGAAGGTGCACTTTGAGTTGCGAGAGTCAGAGGGATGGTCAGTTGCTGTGTTTCCCTGTCCAATAAAAGCCCCTAGTTTGTTGGGCGGTACTTGTTTCCCTGATCCTGGGAGTAGTTGCGGTTATCATGTTGATTGCGCTGCTATAGGTACCCTTGGTTCTCTTGAGTCCTTGTAATACTTTAGCTTGCAGCAGAAAACAGCAGTGTGCCCTCTGAATCAACACCACTGGCAGATTACAGGTTCCCGGGAAGGTGGAGGTGGATTAGGTTGCTGTTGAGGTGGTTGCATATTGCTGACAGAATTTGCAGCAGAGGCAGTTGAGCTGATGTGTATGGTACTGACAGTTGAGATAAACTTGTCAATTATTGCTTGTTGCTATTGGACACATGTTGCGAGTGCAGCCAGTTGTGAGGTTTGGGGCACCTGAGCACTGGCAGACTGAAACACTGAGATGGACTCTTGGGCTAGCCCTGCAGCTTGGATGGTGTCTGTCCAGGTGGTTGGCTTTTGCTATATGACATACTGTAAGTACAAAATTGAGGAGGCAGTCCCCAGACAAAGGCTGTTACTTGATCTTTCTCTGTTTTCTGCAGGCATTTGCAGCATGACTCAGTGTCCACAATGAATGCTTCTAGTGATTCCAAGCATTGCATGGTGTGTTCCCACAGTTGTTGCTGCAATAACCAGAGAGAATGTGCTTGGAGAAAATGGGCTTGGAAGGTTGTATACAGAGTGGCAGTATCTCCTTTGATTTGTTCTGGAAGTGCATTGAACCAGGAAATGACAGTCCCTCTCAGAAGCAAGCACAAAGCACTGGAAATACACAAAGGATCAGTCCAACCAGTGAAAGAAATCCATGCTTGGAATTGCTCGAGTCAGTCAACAGCATCTTCATGGGGCAAGGCTGAGAAGAGTACTGGCTGTAGGCTGGTATGAACAGTGGACTGTGGTGAAATAGCTTTAATGTAGGCCAGGTCATCTTAAAGGCTTGTTTGGCTGGTGTTGCTTAAACTGAGATGGATGACTGGATGTCGTGGAGGATTGTTTCGATTTTGTAGCCCCACGCCCTTGAGGTTGGCGAAGGTAGAACTCCGGACGCTCTGGCGCCCATCCCTCTGTCATCGTTGGACATCATGGTTGGAAACAAGCTGCATTTCACTGATTGAAGATCATATTGAAGATCATACAGGTGAGAAGGAGTTGCTGTCATGCAGGAGATGGGATGTTGTGTCGTGGATGAAGTGCCGAACAAAAATTATTTTTGTAGACAAAAGTACAGTTTTTTGAAGCAAAGTTCATCAAATGACATCTTAATAAAGAATTTCCACTCAGTTCTGTGTTGTCTGTTATTTAAATAAAGGTTTTGTTGCAAAAATCAGCTATTTGTTGCAGTGTCCATTCATTTCAATAGGATTGCATTGATTTCAATGGAGTGAGGTCAATTTGTGCCCTTCACAAGCTAGCTGCCAAACTTTGACATACAGTTCCTGTGGGATTGACTGACCTGACTGTAGCAAGATGGCCACCAGCAGGGGGTGTTAAAGTGATTTACCAACTTCACCCGATGTTATGTTTGCAGATCACCTTCCCTTCATTGAGTGATGCAAAGCTCAGCTGCCCTGAAGTTAAGTATTAAATATATTCAGATGCTTAGTTTTTTAACATTTTTGTACCACAGTTTTCTCTGCATGTTTTTTTCTTTGTTTGAAGTTCGCACATGAGCAGTGCATCCACATGCATGAGTGACATCAGCACAGGGAAGGTGTTCCCACTGCACCTTTCTCACTGCTCATTCATTCATCTTTCCTGGACCCAGCCTCAGTGAGTGCAGATCCAAAACTGAACTGGCATAAATAACAGCACTGATGATGACTGAAACTGTTTGTTATATTGGCAGCTGTTATACTTGCTTTTGGGATTGCAGAAGTGGTGATTTCTCCTGATTTTCAATTGTACTCTGTGTCCTAGGTCCATCAGTTCTAGGAACATCACAATCTACATTGCTTGAGTACAGTGTTACAGTTTTAATAAGTGCTGCAAGTACATAATTATAATAAGTCTGCATAAAAAATAAATTTTTGTAACTGAGTGGAGCTGTAGTCTGTAGTGTATTGGGACACAAAAAGATGACTTTTGAACTGGGCAAATCTATAAACTGAAGTAAGCTTTTCAGTATTGGTACATAGAGGTCTGTGTTAAATGGATGACTTTTTCAACAGTTCAGAATTGTTATGTGCAGCAAGAGTATAAGCACTGAGCTGCACAGTCCAATCCCAGGAGAACAGTGCAATAAACTGTGTATTTTTGGCAAGTGCTGCTTTCAGTATAATTGCTTCAGTAAACTGCCTTTGCTATTGCATTTCTGATTGTCACCATCATTATAGACAGTTTATATTTTTTCTTGTGCGCCTGTGTTTTCTTGGGCATATTTGGTGTTCTCATGCAAGCACCATAACACTGATCACCAAAGTATGCTTAGATGTGCATGAATAAAGGGACATGGTGCACTGAATTGTTTCTCCAGCTTGCCAGCTCCTCACTAAGTTTATAAATGAATGCAATAAAATCAGTTATATACTGTACATAGTTATACTTTACATAGTGTACAGTGTATCTCAAAATTAAAAACACTTATTTTTTTAACATTTTAACATACAGTCTTTATTTATAATTAGGATTATAGCATCATTGTATGTGCTCCGGAGCATCAGCAAAAGAAGAGACTGCAGTTGCCATCCTCTCATGACACTGTGATACCAATGTATGGCTTCTATGGTGTTGTACTGCAAAGTGTGCTAGTCAGTTTGGCATACTTAAGGAATAATGTCTGAACCAAAATATGGGCTACACAGCAATGAATGCAGGGAGTCTACACAATGTACCATGACATCGGTAAGGCATGGGAGACAGTATAGTGCAGCTTCTGTTGTATTTGCTGTACACTTTATGCATGTGCATCAGAGATACACTGTAATGGAAAAAATGGGAAAACACAAATGGCTTGACACAGACCGAAGTGGTAATGAAGTATGGTGACATAAGTGAGGAAGGGTGGTTCAAATACAGTCTAACACTTGAGTACCTACCGCAAGGATATGTCCCTTTTTGTAGTGGACCAATCAAACGGTACTTAGGCTATCTAAACATAAATGCAGTCTCTTTCTCCATGAGAAGGGTATTGGCAGTGTCATTTTTAACCTTGGGGGGGTGGGGGACGATCACAGACTATACCGTGTATGTTTTGCTCAATTCATAATGCACTTGGAGGCACACATGTAGCGGCAATAAGCCAATGCCAGGATGGTATTACAGATGCTTATGCAGACGCTAATGACAGCTGCAGTCTCTATAGTTCCTGAGCACTTAGAAGTGACACAAAGCTGGTGCAATAATTTGTAGTTTTAAATTTAGTACATGCCGTAAACAGGGGAACCGGTGACTTTAAAACATTACTCAATCACTGATACCTCTAAAGGAGAAAGTACAAGCAGGCCTCCCACCCCCAAACACACACATACACAGAGAAGAAAGCTATAGCGTAGACCAGTTGGCACTAGGGCAAAGACAGACCCAAACATTACAAATAATTTACAGATAATAAAAGTTCTATGCTGCAGCATTTTTCTAAGTGTATGTGTGCAGCTGGGGGGTTTGGAGTGGTTGGGGTACAAAGTGCCTGCTTGTAATTTCCACCCTGTGCTCCATCAGAGTGAGTGACTGATAAATCAATTGGCGGGAGGTCACTACTAACTAGTACCAGGTGAGGAATTTGGACAAATTGGATTTGGACAAATTGTGAGCCATTCATCCTGCTCAAGCAATGCCACCAGATCGAGCCGTGCTCTCAGTGTCAAGCTGGAGTGGCCAACAACTCATTAGCATAGGGAAAGCAATCCCCCCCCCCAAAAAAAAGAAATATAAAAACCCAGGGTACTATCACTAGCATTTGTGTTGGCACATCAATGCTGGGAGTAACAGAACACACACCATACCTCGATTTTGCACAGTAAAATGACAGTAATGACGGGAACCAAACCGTAGCACTAAGTAGCAAAATATAATATTAACAGTCCATGTTGCTAAATCTGCTCTCGCTGCTGTACTGGAATGGATCGGGACTACTGCTGTGACTGCCTGAGCTACTACCTACATCATTCTCGCTGCTGTCATAGGGTCATCCCTATGGGGATCTACTACGTAGTGGCTGTCAAATTGTGGCACTATGTCAGTGTCCGAAAGATCACTGTTAGTGCAGGACAACATAATGCTTTCATCATCGGACCCTGAAACATAGAAACATAGAATTTGATGGCAGATAAGGACCGCTTGGCCCACCCAGTCTGCCCATTTCCCTACCTACTGGATAAGCTGCAGATTCTAGCTAACCAGCAGCCTACTTCTTCCTACCCCCACCCCCTAGAATTGCCTTATGACTGTCCCATGCATGCTTGAATTCCACCACTGTTTTTGACAGTTTTTTGAAAATGAACTGTTTGACATTGCCATTGCCATGCTGCATGCTGTGACCAAGAGCTCTGTTATCAAGACACAATTGCTGTGACCAGGAACTAATTTTAATTGCGGAGCACAGATCTCCCTGTGTGACATTGCAAAGGTAATGAGTGTCAAAGGTCACCAAATACAGGCTCCAATACACAGAATGATACTTCCTGGTTTGTGAGGGTGAAAACCTGATTTAATTTGCTAAAATAGGCTATGCATCTATCAAAATGCATTGCGAATCAGTTCTATATGTAATCACCTTGCAGTATATGCATTCATATATCAAAACTTAGTAAATCGCTTTAAGGTTCACTTCCTGTCTTGCTGTATTGTGGAACAAAGATGGAGTAGTCCTTCCACTAGGCTGTCTGGCTGCTTCGCAGTGATCAAAATGGCGATTGCCGTGCTGCTAGGCTTCTTCTGCACTGAAATGGTGATCATACCTCTCAATCTCTTGCCCTATAAATCAGGGACAGGACTTTAAAAAATCAGGGACAAAGACCCCCAAATCAGGGACATATCTTAAATATTGGTAATGTTTACCCAGAAAGCTAACAGAATAAGGGGATTAGTGTAAGATGCATTTTCTGAAGAACAGCAAGTCTGTAACTTTAAAGTTTGGCGTTATTTTATGCTTGCAGTCTCCACCATTCAGTCATAAAAACACAAACTTCACAAGGGACACAGGAAAATTCTGAGGCAAAATCAGGGACATCCTGAGACAGTTGAGAGGTATGATGGCAAGAGTTCTTTTCTGTGGTAAGTGAAAGTTGCTGGGAATACATTTCTGTAGTGATTTGATTGCCTGTTTGGTAATTATGCTGTGCTTTATTTTTATTCTTCAGCTGTTTCCCAGTCTTTGTATTTATTTTATGTCCCCTGTATTCATTATGTTTTTATTAATCTGCCCCTTTCGTTTGTAGCCAAGGGTAATGCTTTGTTTTATTTTCTTTGACTTGCCCCCAATTTAGTGTACTGTGCCTTGCTTGAGCTGCCTTCATGCTTTATTTTCTATTTGTAGATGCTTCCAGTTTATTTTGTTATGCCCCCAGTGTGGTTGCCCCTTTGTTCTGGCTCTTCTGTTTATTTTTATTACCTTTTTTTTAAGTGAACTTGCTCGCTCTGATTGGGCTCTTGTAGTATTTAGCTTATTTGTTGTAGGAGCCCTTTTGTAGCTTGACCAAGTGGGTGCTTTGTTCGGCAGAATCAGGTAGCTCCGATGTGGCCAGAGTTCGGGAGGAGCGGGGTCTGAGTGGGGTGGAGGAGCCTTCTGTGCGACTGCATGAGCAAGAGGAAGCCATGTTATCTGTTTATGGCTCCCTGCTGTGGCATGATTTTTAATTTTTTTTTGCAATTTTTTGTGGAATGGCGGAGAGCCATGAGGTAAGAGATAGGAGGGCCAAATATGGAGTGGATCGCTCTGTTTTGCAATGAAGGAGCTTGAGGGAAGCTGCGGTTCTGTCCGTGTGTCTGCAGGGGAGAGTAGAGCAGATCCACAGTTGTGAGGTGGGAAGAGGGCCAAGTGACTTGCTGCAGATGTGGCCGTAAGTCGAGCTGAAGCTGAGGTCAGGGAGCAAAGTAGTGAGCCTTGAGGTGGAGCAGCTCTGTAGCATGTGACCAGCTGTGGTGGTGGGGGGGCCCTTGATGTCATGCTGGTGGTTCCATCGTCGGGAAGAGGAGAGGAGCAGCTCAGAGCTGGAGGAGCTGCAGTATACCTGTCCCTTTCTGCTGGCAGAGATCCTTCCGAGGGAGAGGGAGACTACCCAGGTAGCTTGCTTGGCAGAAGGAAGCACTTTGAAAATGGGCCCTGCCACGAGGTAAGAGCTGGGGGGGTTGCAGTTCACAGCTCCATGGAGCAGATGCTTGGCCAATGGTAATTTAACAGTTCATGCATGGAGCAGGAGGCTAGCAGTGCACTATTCATGAGACGGTTCATATTTTTTATTCTTTGCTGTAGCCAAGGCTGTGTTTGATTGTCATTCAGACAGTTCAAACATACTGGGGTGATGACTGTGGGGTACCTGGCGATGCAGACAAATGAGATGGGGTCTGGACAGAAGAAGGGTTGCAGTCTCCACCTTTTGTATCATTTTTTGTATTTGGTCTGCCACAAAAAGACCCTTCCCTTCTCTCTGGTCTGCCAGACCCTTCTGTTGCTGCTGGTGAGGACCCCATGCTGGACTGTTCGAATAACTGGATGGATGCATAAAATAAAGAATAAAGATTTATTCTGTACAGCAGATGTTCTCTTCATGGAGACAAGCCCCAGACTAACTGATTTCACTGACTAACAGGCATCATATGGCACTGCCAGGCAGTGCAATAATTTTCTACTTGTAGGTTCTAAGTGCCCTTAAAAGGGTGGCAGCTAACATTAAGCCCCATACTAAATGTGTGCTTCACATTATACTGACATGGTAGCACCAGTATAGGTAGGGTTGTCCAACAGATTCTGTGTCAAACCCCTAACTTTGCACCCTAATAGCTTTGGCATCATTTAATCAAATTGCCTGAACTTTGGCATGTATTTTCTAGTAGGCAGTGGGTCAATATATGAAATGTTTGGGATGGCAGCTTCTGCAGTTTCTGAGATCTGCATATGTTGTTTTCATGTAGGTGTCTCATTTTTTTCTGTTCTTATCATGGGTTTTTGGCTTTGTCTCACCTATTAAATGGTATGGGCCTTTTTTCCCAAAACTTTCAGTGTGGAAGTGGGCTGTGCCAAGGTAGTGCCTTTCAAAGGTTTCATGAAAAACTATTAAACGGTTCCAAATTTATAAGGATTTTAAATTTTGCTGAACACTCTCATTAGGGTTTTTTGATAACTTTCTGATATGACACGAAAAATCTTGTGTCACAGAACCATTTTTGGTTTCTCACCATTTGCTTCTCACAACAAATTTGTTTTGTCGTGATGGCTGCCATCTTGTTTTTTTTTTTTTTTTACCAAATTAAAAAACATGAAAAATACATAAAAATTGCGTATTTAAAAAAAATACCTAAATCTAGCTAAACAGTACCCAATTGGCTAGATTCTGGTGTTTGTTTAAAAAAAACAAGAAATATCTTTTCTGGGCACCTTGAAGTCCAGGGTGCTTAGCTTAGTGAGAGGAGCCTTTTGCTCATGTTTTCTGTTTGAAAACAATAGGAGTTTCTTGATATCTGCAGACGCAGATGGAGATGTGTTCCAGCTTGTGTGCCAGCAGTAAGCTGGTGATCTCTTTATCTGTCTCTCTCTGGATCTGTCTGTCTGTCCACCTATCCTACATAACATCCCAATAATGCAAAGGTAACTTTCGCATCAGAGTACCGATTTGGCTGAGCACTGTTTTTTTTTATTAGGAAGTATTTCTGTAACTTTATAAATCACAGCCATATTTACATTTAAGGAACATTTAAGAAACACTGAGTAGGGAAATGCACAGACTAGGTGGGCCCTATGGTCCTTATCTGCCATCAGATTCTATGTTTCTAACGAGTGACTGGTTACTAGCAGCACCCACCCGGGGGGGGTCACCAGACCCCTTGGGACCATTTTGGGGCATGCATCAGAGTTCTGGTTCAGCCGTGAGTAGTGTTTTTTAATAAGAAGTATTTCTGTAATAGGGCCACACTGCTCCAGGTGCTCTGACATAACAATCGGTAAGTCAAAACAGAATATATTTGCTGTTAGGCCATCAGTGAACATCACTCTGAGGCTCAGTTTGTTAACGAGCGGCAGGAGGTTTACATCTCGTTAAAGAGAATAAGCAGCAGCAGGTTTGGTTTATGTCTCACTGAAGTGGATGATAGAAAGTAGCACAAATAAGAGCCACTGATGTTTATTTACTTGTTTGAAGAGGGCATGATTAGAAGTCCAGCATGCCCATGGTAATACAGGATGTGCTTGTAAAAGACAGCACTTCTAGTGAACAGCAGGACTGCATGGTATTGGCATCTGGTGTTCGGGCATGTTAGCAGCATCAGTTTCAGTCAATCCAATTAATCAATGGGCATTTCAGGTTAGGGATTTTTTCAGGACAGAGAATCAATAAAAGAATTCCCATGGTGATACAGGAGGGGAGTTCTAAGAGCAGTAACAAGGGCAGCACTTTGTGATGGGTTGCAATAATTGAGGCCCTGTGATGTCAGCATTCTGTGTGCATCAATTTCAGTTTTAGTGAATCATTTTCAGTATATACATTTAATGATACACTTTACAGATATACAGTATGAAACAGGAAGATGTCCAGATAGTAGTTGTGTGTTGTGTGTTGAACCCATATTCTAGGAATGGGAAAGGCAATCTGTTTATTCAGCTCAGTAGCAGCTGGCAACATAAATCAAACTCTTTAATTTTACTGCAATTACATTTTCATTGGCATAGGTGTTGCCTGGGTGGTTTTCTAGGTGCACGGAAACCCTCAACCTTTATTATCAGAGTTAGGGCAATAATATATCTGCACTTTGAGGTCCCTACTTGCTGAATGCACAGCTGCCCATGTTAAGTGTAGTAAGTGGACCATAGCACCCACAGCCCGGTACCACTTCCCTTCACCAGCCCCCTTCCCATTATATACATGGTGGCACCTTGGTGGCCACTGCTGGTGCTGCTGAACAGTAGTCTGTCACTGGTATGCCCAGTCCCCAGTGTTTGATAGTCCACTGAAACAAAGAAAACCATTTCTCATTAATTTTTCCTTTTGGATGTTTAAACCTGTAAAAAGGAAATAGACCCTTGCCGATCTGACTCTCCCACGCTTCCCACCCCAACCCCTCACTCAGCACCCACCACCCCATGCACCCTCACTCACCTAAAAGTGTCCCATGGCATAGATCCATTCTCTGATTGAAATCACATCTTGCTGCTGCAACCGGCAACTGCAATATGAGAAAATGAGGTAAGTGCGGTTTAATGTATTTCAATTGGTTTCGATCTTTTACTCATAACTTTGTCATTTTTCACGATTTTCATACCAAATTTTCAACATGGTCTTTTTGGTACCCTAGCTCAAGAACAACGTTGGTGAAAGTGTTCATATCCATCCCAAAAGGTGATTTTTTTTTATCACTGCACAAAATCACCTCTTTGGTGGGATTTAAAAAGTTTCACTTACCAGGTTCAAGAGGAGTCATAAGAAGGTTATGTGGAAAATGTAGTTAAAAATATGGTACAATGACCAAGTTATAAGTGAACCTTGAAATATTTCAACAGTCATAACTTTGTTGTTTTTCAGAATTTTCCCACCAAATTTTCAAAATGGCCTTTTTGGGACTCCCACCTCGTGAACAATGAAGATTATTTTTTTTTTTAAATTTGGCCTAGCAGATGATTTTGCAGTTGTTCCATTAAAAATCACATTTCAGACAGGATTTGAAAATATTTGCTTACCAGGTTCATGAGGTGGGGTCATAAGAAGACTATGTTGAAAATTTGGTGGAAAATATGATAAAATGACCAAGTTTTGAGTGAATGTTGAAATATTCTTACTATTCACTCATAACTCCACTGTTTTTCAATATGTTTTCCACCAAACCTTCAACATGGCCATTTTTTCACACCACCTCATAAACCTGACAGGTGATGTTTTTCAAATCATGGTTGAAAGGTGTTTTCGCACTTCTGGTGCGTAATGACATTTCAGCCAGTATTCTAAAAAGCCACATGTCATGTTTATAAGGAGGAGTCATAAAACAACTATCTGAAACTTTGGGGTAAAAAATAATACTTACTACGTTGCTGAATTTCTGGTCCTAAGCTGTTCCAGGGCTTGCTTTGTTTGAAAACAGAATTCCAAGGCTTCCAGAAAATTTTAGCCTGAGGTGTCTGCCTTCGGCTAGCATCAGATTACAGGTGTGGGAAGTTAAATTGTTTGTGCTTACTAAAATTACTTCATTTAGCTGAATTTCAGGTCCCAATCAGTTCCAGGCGTGCTTTGTTTGAAACCAGCATGCCAAGGCTTCCAACAAATTCTAGCATGAGGTGTCTGCTTTTCTGTCAAATGTTAAATTGTTGTGCAGGTTGTCTTGCTGTAAGGAAGGAAAGCACTCACCAGGGTGGTAGGTCAGAGCTGTAGCTAATTGTTTCTGGAGGGCATGGGTTTGGTCCTACCCACCCTGCCCCTCACCCCAACCCAGGACATCATGTTCTTTATATCAGGGGTTCTGACATCACTTCCCCTAAAGGGAAAGGACATACACCTGCCATATCCTTAACAGCCCAGCAACCTGCATGGTGGTAAACACTGGCACACACTAACAAAACAAAAAAAATGTTATCAGGGAGGGAGAAAGACGTAAGGGGTGGTGCAATGCACTGGTTGTGGGACAGCAGTCTTCTGAAAGACATTCTGGAGGCTGCAATGCTGCTCAATTTGCAGACAGCTCTCTACTCTGAGGGAGGAGGTTGCTCATCTCCAGGCCAACCTGGCAAGGAATAGAGAAAACTCCTCTCCCACCCAGGACCTGGCAGGGAATTGAGAAACCTCCTCCCTCACCCGGGAACCACCAGGGCCCCTGCCGCTGCTTCAGAGGTTGCCAAGAAAAAGGAGCAGTTGGACTACGGTGGGGTCAGGGAGGGTGAGGGTGGTGAAACTGAGGTGCATCCATCCAGTTGTACCTCTCCACAATTCATATGATGTTCTGGTGGAGCATGGTTCCTCTATGGAGGCACCCACAGTGGAGACCAAGGAGGACATTGGAAACCTCCAGAAGGGAGACCCACATGAGGGTGGCACAGGACCCCACAAGGGAAGGAAACAGCTCCTGGTGGGGGACTCAATAGGGGGTAGAACTGGGGGAGAGGGAGGTAAAGTGCCTACCCAGTGCCAAGGCTTGGAGGGACAGGAAGTGAATCCTCAGGATTGTGGGAGCAGCTGCACAGAAGAGGGATCTGGACATCATTTTCCACCTAGGTACAAATGACCTAGCTGAGAATGGGATCAGAACAGTGCAGGAAGAGTATGTGGAGTTAGGGAGGAGCCTTAGACAAGTACTGTAGCATGCATGGTAACCTTCTCAGAGGTGCTGCCTGTCTATGGCATGAGTGAGGATAGGGTACTCTGAACCTTGGGATTCAATGAATGGTTTAAAAGCTGGTATGGAGAACAGGGTTTTGGCTTCATTGGTGACTGGGGGTCCACCTGGAAGAATACAAGCCTACTGTCATGATGGTCTGCATCTGTCCAGAAGGGGAACCAGGATGCTAGGTGATAGGTTTAAGTGCTTCATTGGGAAGCTTTTAAAGTAGCCGGGGGGGAGACACTGAAAAGGAGCAGGGAATTCCCAGCCCCCCCCCCACAAAATAGGGTAGTTAGTGAGGGAAACACTGAGGTAGAAAGGTCAATAGGGTGTAGGGCAGAGGTAAATGGAGAAAGGGGCAAAGGCAGTAAGTACAGGGATGCGGCTAAAAGGGGCAAGGCCATCAACAAATGGAGGGCGATGAGTACCAGTGCTCATAGTCTGGGTAACAAGCTTCCTGAACTAGTGGCCTTGATGGAAGAGGGGCACCTGGATATCGTGGCAGTCACAGAAACATGGTACACAGAGAACCATGACTGGGATGTCAACATACCGGGGTACACAGTCTACAGGAGGGACAAGGAGGGTAAAAGAGGAGGAGGAGGAGGAGGAGCTCTCTATGTAAGGGAAGCGATCAAGGCAATGGAACTAAAGGGTAAACAGGGATTAGAGAAGGCACTGTGGGTCACCTTGGAGACAGGATATGGCATCTCAATCCGCATGGGGGTTGTATACAGACCCCCGTCTGAGAGGGAGGAAATGGACAAGGAAATGATAGGAGGCATACTTAGAATGGCAGAAAAAAGGGGAAATATTGTGGATAGGGGACCTGAATATGCCAAATGTTAACTGGAGCACATTTGCTGCATCCACATCCAAGAGCAGGGTAATTTTCAATGCTCTACAGGGGGCATGCCTCAGACAGCTAGTGTTGGAACCCACCCAGGAGGGAGCAATCTTAAACCTCGTACTCTCAAATGGGGACAGTGAGAGGATCTTGGCTTTAGAAGCGGGTAGCCATACGGGGACAACCAACCACCAAACAGTGTGGTTCACGATAAACATAGCTGTGGAGCCAAGCCATACAAAAATGAGTGTACTGGACTTTAGGAGGGCTGACTTTGGCAACATGGGAGAGTGCCTAAGGAATGCACTAACAAATGGGCAGGAAGGAAGGGTGGAGGAACAATGGGGAAAAATCAAAAATGCTATCACAGAGGCAACAAGCCTTTGTGTGAAGCAAATAAACAAAACAAAATGAAGGAAAAAAATGCTATGGTTCTCAAAAGAGGTAGCTGGGAAGGTTAGGGAGAAAAAGATAGCATTCAGGAAGTATAAGGAATCACAGAAGGAGCAGGGCAGAGAACTGTACCAGTCAAAGCTGAAGGAAGCGAGAGCAGTCAAAATAGCAAAGGCCCAAACTGAGGAAAAGATAGCCAACTCTGTTACGAAGGGAGATAAAACATTTTATCGGTACATTAGGGAGAGAAGAAAGACCAAGGGAGGGATTGTGAGGCTTAATAAAGGGGAGGGTGTGGGCAGAGGGTGACAGTGAGAAGGCAGAGATACTGAATGAATACTTTTCTTCAGTATTTACAAAAGAAGAAGAGGGAGAGTACAGTATCTAATCCAATCAATAGAAGCATTCTGGATAGGGGGGGTCAATACCAGTCCATTCGCGGAAGAAAGGGTCCTGAAAGAAACCCTAAAACTCAAGGTGGACAAAGCAATGGAGCCTGATGGGATTCACCCCAGAATTCTAAAAGAATTAAGGGGAGAACTAGTAACACCACTGACTACACTGGAGGAGGGTGAATGTGATGCCCCTTCACAAAAGTAGGAGAAAGGCAGAGTAAGGAAACTACAGACCTGTTAGTTTGACCTCAGTGATAGGGAAAATGATGGAATTACTTCTAAAGGAAAAAACTGTTGAGTACCTATAGGCCAGCAGGGCACAGGACCCAGGGCAGCGTGGATTCACATTGGGAAGGTCATGTCAGACAAATCTAATAGATTTCTTTGACTGGTTGACCAAAGCAGTAGACAGGGAGGGGCTGTAGGTGGACATGGCCTACCTAGACTTTAGCAAGGCATTTGACACAGTCCCACACAAAAGATTAATAAACAAGTTAGTCAGCCTGAGAGTGGGTACCAGGGTGGTAGCCTGGGTAAAAAATTGGCTGATCAGCAGGATGCAGAGGATAATAGTAGACAGAGGCCACTTCGAAGAAAGGGGGGTAACTAGTGGGCTACCACATGGTTCAGTACTGGTGCCAGTCCTCTATAATGTCTTTATAGGAGACATTGCACAGGGACTGGAAGAAAATGTATACCTATTGGCAGATGACACAAATATCTGCAACAGGGTTGATACACGAGTGGGGGAGTGGAAAGGATGAGAAGGGACTTGGCAAGGTTGGAGTAATGCTCAAAAGCATGACAGCTAAGATTCAATGGAAAGAAGTGCAAAGCAATGCACCTGGGAACACAAACCCAGGGGAAGAGTACACAATGGGGGGGTACTAACTACAACAAAAATGGAAAGGCACCTGGGGGAAGTCATATGAGATGACCTAAAAGTAGGCAAGCAATGTGAGAAGGCAGTAAGGAGGGCTGGGAAGAGGCATCACCAGTAGAAAACAGGAAGTTGTCATCCCTCCGTACAGACAGTTGGTGAGGCCCAGTCTGGAGTACTGCATGCAGTTCTGGAGACCCCATATACGCAAGGACATAGACAGGATGGAGACATTCCAGAGGAGGGCAACTAAAATGGTGCAGTATCTGCACCAGAAACCATATGAAGAGAGACTAAAGGAGCTTAATATGTATACCCTCAAGAAAAGGAGGGAGAGGAGGATATGATAGAAACATTCAAGTACCTCAAGGGAATCAACAAATTCCAAGAAGGCAGCATCTTTCAGAAAAAGACATGTGCAAGAACAAGGGGTAGAACTTGAAGATAGATGGGAGACAGCTCAGGGGCAATGTGAGGAGGTATTTTATTTCATGGAGAAGGTGGTGGACACATGGAATGGCTTTCTTGAGTTGGTTGTGGGGTCAAAAACAGTGGGGGGATTCAAGAATGCATGGGCCAGCTATAAGGCAATTACAGAGCGGGTAGGAGGAAGTAGGCTGTTGGTTAACTAGGATCTGCAGCTTATGCAATAGGTAGGGAAATGGGCAGACTGGGTGGGCCAAGCGGTCCTTATCTGCCATCAAAGTCTATGCTTCTATGTTTCTATGTAAGAAATGTTGTGTGACGTGCCATCCTTTACCCCTGCAGGTAGTGCTTTATGATCAAGTGCTGGTGAGCTGAGTTTAGGAGGTGTACTCAGTGACCCAACTGGATGGGCTAAGGCTGGGGGGATGGCATTGTCATGCGACACCTCCCCCTAGCCTGAGAAGTAGAAGTGCAGGGTTGCCCAACAGTCCCAATTACAATACAATGAAAAAAACTCTTCACTTGATATAGGGCCCTGCACCTCTGCATCAGTGGAAGCCAGACAACACTGTGCATTGGCTGTGAGATACATTCTTTGCCCTGTGCATCTGTATCTGAGGCCACATGACCCAGTGATTCTGCAGTCCATGAATTCTTGACATTCATTGCTGAAGGGATGTGCAGGGCTCACAGGGCCCAGCATCATAAGTGGATGGAGTCTTCATCTGGCACAGGGCTCATAGGGGCCTGTGCAGCTTCACCTGTTCATGCAGGTGACAGGATTCTACTATCTTACAAAGAAAGGAAATTGTTTGGAAAAAGCTGCATTGATGTACCAGTTAGAGTTCAACTTAAAGAGCTAGTGTACTGCCCAAAACTAACATTAGTTTTTAAACGCAGTCAGCCATTACTTTTGACATCTGCTGTATTTTTTCTTTTCTCTTTAGTTAATTAGAAGATTGTTAACCTGATGTTAGTAGGTGTGATGTGTGGGACAGCGCTCTGCCTGGCAGCTGACAAATCTAGCTATATTCCCTCCAGCTACATCATCAGCATTGTGACCTCACTGTGACATCACTGCTGCTTAGGAATAGCCACTCAGTAGCTGCCAGGTTAGTCACCTGTGATGCCACCGTCAGGGAGGTCACAATGCTGATGATGTAGTTGGGAGAACAGAACTAGATATGTCAGCTGGCAGGCTGAGAGCTGTTCCACACATCCAGCACAATATTGCCACATAGACAATGATCTAATGAGCAAAAGGAAAAAGAAAAATGCTTCGTAAATAAAAAGTTACAATGGACTACTTCTTAAAATTTGTATTATTTTCATGTCTGCCTATTTTGGTTTCACTAGCTCTTTAATGCACAAAAGTAGGGAAACATGGCATTAAGATTTCCAACCCTTACTCTTCACCTCCCCCCATGCAGCAAAAGGGTTTTGGGTTTCTGGAGTCTTTGCAAATCAATGGTGGGGTCTTGTTTGAAGTTTTGAACCCTAATGCTTACCCTTCCCCTTAGCTCGTAGCCTTCCGTTCGAAGCAGGAGGTACAGGTCCAAGCCAGTGCCCCAAAGGTAGAGAAGTATGCCTCACCACATATTGCCAACAGAATCTATTGTAGCTTTCTTCATGCAGGGCACTGACCTTGTTGCAGGGGAGGAGCTGCCAGTGTTGCTGATTGCCCAGCAATGTGACAAGTGTGCACGACAGTGTGCGCATGTACGTCAGTGTGATACCATGCTTCTGAAAGTACCTCATACATCAAGAGGGACCATGGGCCCAAGAGGGAGCTCAGTGTGGAAATACCCCCTTTCTGCATAGACACCATATAGCATACTACAAAACACAGAAACGGCTGAAAAAGTAAAAGAGACCTCTGATAAAAGCTAAGTAGCAGCATATACTTGTATCTTACTTCAGTATACAACAAAAATGCACAAGCTTTGTTTGTTACATTTATAATTATGAAAATATCATCTGAGTCTCTGCACACAGGTTTCCTCACATACAGAGTGGTGTGGTTCAGTATAAGAACTGGGCCAGAATTGAGCTGCACTAAGACAAGGGTCCTGGACTTCAGGAGGGCCAGTTTTAAGAAAATTGGAGAATGCCTCAAGGACACCCTAGCAGGAATAGGGAGACTGGGGGAAGTTGAGGAACAATGGGCAAAAATAAAAGGGGAGGGTCATTAAAAAACAACAAATATGTGTCAGGCAGGTTAACAAGGGCAAGAGAAAAAAGAAGACTGCTATGGTTCTCTAGAGAAGTAGCAGGGAAAGTAAGGGTGAAAAAACTAGCATTTAGAAGGTACAAGAGGACACAAACATAGGAGGATAGGGCGAGTTACCAGGAGAAACAAAGACAGGCAGGGAGAGCAGTTAGGAGTGCAAAGGCACAAACAGAGGAGAATATTGCACAGTCAGTAAAAAAAGGGGATAAAACGTTCTTTAGATATACAGTATAAGCAAGAAGAGAAGGACCAAAGAATGATAGTAAAGCTAAAAGGGGAAGGAGGGGTTTATGAAGAAGAGGACCAAAAAAAAGCAGGTATATTGAACAGTTACTTTAGTTCAGTATTTACAGAGGAAGGGACAGGTGATGGGCCAAAGATAAGGAGCAAGGGCATTAAAGGAAGGGAGGTGGACACTAGACCTTTTACAGTGGAGACAGTCCTCAATGAACTAGCACAATTAAAGTAGACAAGGCAATGAGAACTGACAGAGTGCACCCTAGGATACTGAGGGAGCTCAAGGAGGTGCTGGCTGCACCTCTGACAGTTCTGTTCAACCTATTACTAGAAACAGGGGAGTTTCTAGGGGATTGGAGGAGGGCAGATATGGTCCCACTACACAAAAGTGGAAATAGGAAGGATGCAGGAAATTACAGACCTGTCAGCCTGACTTCAGTAGGCGGCAAAGTAATGGAGTCGCTACCAAAGGAAAGGATTGAGGAATACCTTGTAACCAGTGGCTTACAGGATCCAAGGCAACATGGTTTCATGGGGGATGTCTTGTCAGAGAAACCTGATCGAGTTCTTTGACTGGGTGACCAGGGAAGTGGATCAGGGAGAAGCGTTGGATGTGGCCTACTTGGATTTTAGTAAGACCTCCGACACTGTTCCACATAGAAGACTGGTGATCAAGCTGGGCAACCTAGGAGTGGGTTCAAAAGTAGCACAATTGGTAAAAAGTTGGCCAAGCAATAGGAGTCAGAGAGTGGTGCTAGATGGGGTCCACTCTGGAGAAGGCAAGGTGACCAGCGGGGTGTCACAGCGGTAAGTACTAGGCCTAATTCTCTTCAATGTCTATATTAGCAACATTGCAGAAGGGCTGGAAGGGAAAGTTTGCATGCTCATGGATGACACAAAAATCTGCAACCGAATGGACACACCAGGAGGGGTGGAAAGAATGAGAGATGATCTGAAAAAGCTGGAAGAGTGGTCAAGGGAATGGCAGCTGGGTTTCAATGCAAAAAAGTGCAAAATCATGCACTTGGGGCACAGAAACCAGGAGCAATGTACTAACTGAGTGGGGTAGTATTAGCAACCACAAAACAGGAAAGGGACCTAGGGTAATTATTTCTGATGACCTGAAGGTAGCCAAGCAGTGTGATAAGGCAGTGGGGAAGGATAGCAGGATGCTTGGGTGCATAAGGAGGGGCATCACCTGCAAAAAGCGGGAGGTGATATTACCCCTGCATAGATCACTGGTAAAACCCCACCTTGAGTACTGTGTCCAGTTCTGGAGACCCCACCTCAGGAAGGAGAGAGATAGATAGAGTGAAAGCAGTAGAAAGGAGGGCTACCAAAATGGTGAAGGGCCTGCATCAACACCCTACGAGGAAAGACTCAAGGAACTAAATATGTACTCTCTAAAGGGAAGGAGGAAAAGAGGGATATGACAGAAACATTCAAATACATCACAAGTATAATTAAGGTACAGGAAGATAGCAGTTTCCATAGAAAAGGATGCTCCAGGACAAGGGGTCACGCTATGAAGCTGGAGGAGTGGGGGGCTCAGAGGAGGTGTGAGGAAATATTTCTTCATGAAGAGGAAGGTGGACACCTGGAACAGCCTCCCAGCAGAGGTGGTGGGTGCTAAAACAGTAAAAAGATTCAGGCATGCATGGGATAGACACAAGGGGACCTTAGAAGTAAGGCAAGGGGAGGAGATGACCGGAGATCGAGTAGGGTCTGTAGTGGCACAGAAGATAGGGAATATAGGGCAGATTAGGTGGGCCAAGAGGTCCTTATATGCTGACAACTTTTATGTTTCTATGTTTGAGTCCTCAGGGTAAAAGCTTTTAATGCTGATTTAAACAGAAAGCACAAATGGTGTAAGTGGCAATATTTAAACAGCAATACAATTTACAAATGATTCGAAAGTGTTTTTACTGATTTTTGCAGAGCATTGACAAACTATAGAAACTAAAACAGAGAACTGCAAAGATTTGTGTTGTATGAGGGGAAGTCAAATAATATAGCAACAAGGTAAAGCCTTGAACATTTTAAAAATATGTCTTCATTTTTTATAATGTATAAAAAAGGCAATATGGTCATGTGTATTTTTATTTCATTTAGAACGAATGAAAAAAATTCCCTTAAAAAAGCACAAATGGAAGGTGAAATGTCAGGATTCAAGTAATTAGTATTTACAAAAAACTTCAACATTGTTTGATTGGCTGTTATTGCAAGAAACACATCAAACTACCCCCACCCCATCTCTTTTGGAATATTTGGGCCTAGTGGGCCTTACCTGGTTACCAAAGAATAAAAAGAAATTAAGTAGCTCATATAAGAAGAATAAAGAACAGGCAACCAAATATCAAAGCAATAGAAGATGCAAATGTTAACTCCCTACAAAATTCTAAAATGTATGCAGGTGATACTTAAGGGAAGCATGCAGGTGCCTTATTAGAAACCCTGTTCAGCTCCCCGACCTCCAATGCAAACTAGCCAGAATGTAGAAAGACTGAAAATGGAGACTGGTGTTCAAACCGTCTGTTGGGAATAGTATGAAGTATATGATTATGTCTGGCAATGAAGTGGTTCTTTGATTACAAGAAACATAGAAACATAGACTTTGACGGCAGATAAGGACCGCTTGGCCCATCAAGTCTGCCCATTTCCCTACCTACAGGATAAGCCGCAGATTCTAGTTAACCAACAGCCTATTTCTTCCTACCCCCCCCCCACAAGAATTGCCTTATGTCTGTCCCATGCATTCTTGAATTCTCCCACAGTTTTAGACCCCACAACCTCCTCAGGAAGGCTGTTCCATGCATCCACTACCCTCTCTGTGAAATAATACTTTCTCACATTGTCCCTGAACCGCCCTCCTTCTATCTTTAAATTGTGTCCCCTTGTTCTTGCAAGTCTCTTTTTTCTGAAAGATGCTACCCTCTTGGACTTTGTTGATTCCACTGAGGTACTTAAAAGTTTCTATCATGTCCCCCTCTCCCTTCTTTCCTCAAGGGTATACATATTAAGTTCCTTTAGTCTCTCCTCATACGGCTTCTTGCACACCTGCACCATTTTGTGTGCTCTCCTCTGACTACCTCTATCCTGTCTATGTCCTTGCGGAGATGGGGTCTCCAGAACTGGACACAGTACTCCAGATGGGGTCTCACCAACTGTCTGTACAGAGGGATAACAACTTCCTGTTTTCTGCTGCTGATGCCTCTCCCTATACATCCCAGTATACCCCCAGCCCTCCCTACTGCCTTCTCACATTGCTTGCTAACCTTAAGGTCATCAGATATGATTACCCCCAGGTCCCTTTCCTTTTTTGTTGTTGTTACTACCTCCCCACCCATTGTGTATTCTTCCCCTGGGTTCTTGTTTCCCAGGTGCATTATTTTGCTACTTTTGCTAAGTCTTATGAAACAGATAATACTCTTTTAAAACTGATACAATATTTACTGGAAAGTGAACTAATGGTTGTCCTATAGGCAGCATTTTCCAGAGATGTACAGACTCAGGATAAACCAGTTTACTTATTTCTGAGATGGAAACAGCCAACTAATTGTGGAGTAAATTTAAAAGACTTGAGAAAGTCAGTATCACTACTAACTCCCCAGTCTTGTGGTTCTCTATAGCAAAAGCAGCTATGGTACAGGATACCCAGTCTGAGACTAACACATAAACAGTACTGTCAATTTTTGGTGTAGATCTTTTGAAAAATGAAAATAGTCAATCACTCTTTACAGCATTGTGCTTGATGATCTTAAATTTAATGGTGTTTAAGGTAGGGCACAAAGGAACTGAAAGGGTATACAGACACCAAAATGATGAGAATAATAAGAAACTGATATTCCTGTATGGGTAAGAGAGGGCCTAGTAGTAGAACAAATGTTGACACAATCGGGTAAATTAAATCAGTTGGGTATTTCTATTATAAACCTAAGTGATTTGAATAGCCTCTCCTGAAGTAAGTTATGTTGCTTATCCCAGAGTACTATACCTAACCAGGTTTCAACTCAGGCATCTAATGTAAGGGAAAAACCATAACAATTGTAGTGTTTCTTCAGTACAAATAGAAATTAATGAAAATACAATGGGCACTAAAATAAATTAATCTGATTGGCTGACTGGCACCTTCCAGCTGTGGTAAGTATTGACATTACCCACAGAAAAGGTGCCAGTCAGTCACTCTTAAAATCGCCCCAACAGCAGTATCACTCTGACACCCTGAAACAGAGCTGCAAATTCTGCCATATTGCGTCACCGCTAAAAACCACTGGTGAATTGAGTGTAACAGGAAAATCCATTTCTAACACAGTATCCCAAAGTAGTGTACTCCAAAAAACTGTTCCAATTTCGAGTCATTGCCACCATATAACAAAACTGAAATCAGTATATCACTTCTGTTGTTTACTTTTCTACCTCCGGTGTATCTGTAGTGTCAACTCCGTTCCTACTGCCTCCATAAATATTCAGACTGCAGGTCCAGAATAGACAGTCTGAAATATCTGCCCAATCACTACAAGCCCACCCCCACCCCCAAAAAATAGAAAGGAAAAGAAAACACTGACTGACAGTGACAGTCCACCTCACTACCTCCCAAGCGGAAAAAGCACCATAACCCCAGTAACCACACATATCTTGCCCCTGTCTTTTTGAAATGCCATGCTACTGTTATGTGTCAGAGTTCCACCTCTTGCTCCCACCTCCCCACAGTTTTAACTACAAATGAAAAGATGTTTATTTATTTTTTTCTCGGATCTTGCCAAACAAAACTCAATGGTCAGTCGGACCTCCCTAACTCGCTCCCGCCTCCCCATGCTCCCAATTCTATTAAAAAAATGCAGCTCAGTCTCCCCATTTACCAGTCCAAGCATATTACTAAATGGATGCTGTCTCTCTCTCTCTGCCCCTCCCTCCTTCACATGTTGGTCTCCCAGTGCTTCTGTCTGTCACATACTTAAATGTCACAAAAACAAAAACCCTGAAAAAGTAACATTCCTGTCAAGACATGTCTCAGTTGGGGGAAGTGTATCCTCAAAAGTCTCCCTAGCAACAAGTAACTATATTTTCTGGTATAAGAATAGACTAGGAGGGCCAGCCCGGTGGCGCTGAGGGTTGAGGAGCTGGACGCCTCACCTCAAGCCACGCGTGACCGGGTTGGAATGAGCCTGGAGTGCGGGGATCAGCAGGGGAGAGAGAGGATCGAGCATCCGGAGGACTGCTCTCCTCTCTCGGGGAGGGATCCAGGGGTAGCCCAGTGCAGCAGTGGCCCCCGGGGTGGAGACCGGCGGCACTGCGATGCACAGAGGCTTGGAAAATTGGGGAAGACATAGGCAGCTGTCTTCAGCATGTGAGTGGGAGCACCCATGTCGTGGGCTGAACAGCATTGCACATCCTATGTCTGGGGCGTAACTAGGGGAAGAAAATACCCCTCCCACTGGATAGGTGATGGCTCCTCTAGTGCCAACGCTGCCACAGGACCAATGCTGGTTCCTCACCACTGCCTCCTCTACCTCCTTGGGGGTTGTAGCCCCTCCCGAGCCTCCGGGGGGGTTGAAACTAACTTAAAGATGGTGGGGAACACAGCGGTCGGTAGAGCGGTCATGGTGAGAGAGGCAGCCCGAGAGAGTTCCGGCTGGGAAGGCAAGGAAAAAAGAGTTGGAAAAAAAAAAAAGAATAGATTGGGGGCAGAGCAGCAAGATGGCTGCATTGCTGCTCTGATCCGCACCACGCCGACGAAAAATTCCTCTACAATTATTCTGTATGGATAACCTATTTAACGTTTTGTTGATTTACTCACAAAAGGCTCGATTATTAAAGTTTCTTTAACTTTCAGGCCAGCTGCATAATTACTTATGCATCTGCCAGTTGCTGGTTGCCAGTTTGTGGCTACCAGTACTTGACGTTCCCTTGGTGAGGCTAAACTCTATATGGAAGCTTTGTTGCAGGATTTGGAGACACAAGTTGTGGATTAAGGAGAGGAGAGAGAACTCCATTTAGAAAACTGTTATAAAGGTAGAATGGGCTATTATGGTGTACCCCCCAACAGATGAAAGCCGAGAGGACTCCAAAAGAAACAAGCATAGCGGACACTGCATTAGTTGTGTTGATGATGAGAGTCTCATTACACTCTAACCAAAGGTATGCAAGCATTGCCTGGGGTTGGGAGGTCACACTAGTCCCACTATGCTATAATTACTACACTCAGAGGAGCGTTTGTTTTCTTACTTGTTTTACTGGGTGGTTTCCACAGACATTCCAAGGATGATATGCCACAGTGAAGCACAACTCAAATCATGGAGGAACTGGCACTTGGTCACTAAACAAGGCCTCGGCAGGAGATTGGACTCCCATACCCCCAGATAGGAAATGGAGAAAAGTTTGGTGGGGGCCTGACTGTGTTTTTTGCCCTGTTCATTTGTACAGAGACCCATTGTACTGTGCCAGGACACTGTTCAGCGACTGTGGAGGCTGGATATAGGGTAAAACCCTTTAAGAGAAATTCTTTAAGTATTCTGATTTTTTTAGTTCTTCACTCTGTAACTGACCAAACAAGAGAACTGACTTGGAAAAGTTGCGCTGTGTTTATTGGATCACTTATGGTCCCAGAACTCTTAACCTGGAGTCTGAACTTCTGATTTATCCTTCGATGTATCAATGTCTCTACAGCTGATTTTCTGCCCAACCTGAATTTGTGCAGCTTTTTTGCAAAAACTCTGTGTTACCAAAAAATGTGCTTTGGTTTGGGCAAGAAGCTCCTGCCAGAGGGTAACTTTGATGGAAAATATAATAACTTGGCATATTGAAACTGAAACCATTTATGTTTAAAAGCGGGTCTGTACTTTACATAATACATGAATTTTTGCAAGAACTTTTCTTTTTAGGACACTTCACCCAGGATGGAATACAAACATGTTTATATGTCTTATTATATTTAAAAAAATGTTTTTGTGTGTGTCGTCATATGTATTTTAATGGTGAGCTGTCCTAATTAGGGAGACGCTACTTTGGACACTTGATGCAGGTGGTGTGATTTTAGAAGGGAAGAGCCTATTAAACATATATTTATTAGCTGTTAAATGCTTGTATTAGTTAAGAAATTATTACAAGCCCCGTTCTTTTAGGGTGCTGTTTTGATTGGGTTAACTTTATGATACTGAGGGCATATATTATTTATAATTATGTAAATGAACATATAGTTGCTGAAATGTATGAGCTTTCAGGACTTGATTGCGTATTCCTTGCTCTTGAGGCTAAACTAATAAATATGTTTCAGGTTAATTAGAACACTGGGTGACTGATTTTGATAAACCCTGTTAGACATTTCTCCTACTGTTTAGGTTTGGCCTGGTTGTTCCAGAGTGGTTCACTAACTTTACCAGTAAGAAGGTATCCTTTAGATGTTACTGCCAGTTACATTCACGTTCACCCTTGCAACTCCCCTTACCCCCCTTGTCACACACCTCCCCTCTCCACAATCCCTTGACACACACCCTATCACTTCTCTATCCCCCCCACTCATATTGCCCACCTGCTCCTCCACTAAGACACCCAGCCACCTAGCTTCCCCCCTGCCAAAACTGTTGTCTGACAAGGCTTCTCGACTTGAGGCTGCTCTCCATCCCACCCCTCTCTTGCCTGTCACCCCTCCATCCTGGAGTGGGTGCCTCCTGATCTCTGTGCTGCTTTCTTGTTTACCTCTGTCACCTAAATGATCAGCTGTTTAATCCCCATTTTTTTTGGTAATTTGCAATTGTAATTCTGTACCTCATGTATTTAATGTATTTGTTGTTTTGGTCTGTGTCTGTGAAGTGTTGCATGATGTGGAACCTTTGTAAAAGAGCCTTTGCTCAAAGGTTGTTTTTCCAAAGCTCTAAATAAATAAAATAAATAAATATAAAAGTATGGGAATTCTGGGGCTAACAAGTACTAGTGGCCCAGATGTGTATACTGGGACAGGACCAATGATACTCCACATTTTGTTGGCATAATGACTTCTCAGGACCCTAAATTTCAAAGTGAGATAAACACGGACTATAGTTGGTTTTAAATGGAATATCCCCAGGCTATGTGGCCAGGGTGG
This sequence comes from Neoceratodus forsteri, assembly GCA_016271365.2. Lineage (NCBI taxonomy): Eukaryota > Metazoa > Chordata > Ceratodontiformes > Ceratodontidae > Neoceratodus > Neoceratodus forsteri. The sequence continues at coordinate 409,333,900 of CM057452.1, forward strand.
ATCAGTACTCAGAACCTATAATGGTGTAATGGTACCTTGTGGTAAAAAGGAATCCAAAGAGATGTCGCCATTGTTGACCTGGAGTGGGGTTGATATGGGTGGAGTTCCGGTAAACTGCATAAGAAATACAAGTTAGAGTTGATCCTAGATAACACCTGAAATGTGTTACATGTATTTGATAACAGGCATTGGCTCTGATGGAGGGCCCAAGACTTGGACAATGGGAATCTTGCTGTATTTTTCTCTTGGTTCTAATGATTTACCCCTGCCAGATAGTGTGACGGGCTCATACTGGTTTATTTATTTATATCATCAAATGTGTCTTCAGTGGGAATTTAATATAAAGACAGAGGTTAGCTCTGAGCATAAAGTTTATAAATGATAAAATAAAATTATATTACCAAGGGGCAAGCTAATTTAGAAAATCCTGAACTGACTTTTGCTAATACAACTCAGTTGATATTTAGTATACTGCTGCTTGATACTTATTATCCACACAAGTGTTTTCCCTTATTTTTTCTTACATAAATGCAGGGGGACATTTTATAATTGCAATAAACCACTCCAAGGTGTGGGTTATTCAATTCAATTCAATTTTATTTTTATACCGGAAGGTATGTGAGCAAATATGCCCATTTTCACAAATGTCCAGTGGTACAAAAAATCGATAATACAGAGAAAAAGGTAATTAGGTTATGCTGTGATTTGCCCACCTCTGGTGTGGTTTGGTCACTCTGCCTGTGGCCTCATGAGCAAACCACACCAGGCCTGGGTAAATCCCAGCATAACTCACACCCTGTCATGGTTTATTGCTTAACTATGAAACATCTTGACAAATGAAGAAATTGCAGAAGTACAAGCATATGGTTGAGGGAATGGTGCACGGAGGAGGAGTTCAGCTACATTGGGGAATGGGGATCCACCAGGAAGGATAAGGGCCTTTACAGGGGCAATGGCCTGCATCCATTGAGGAGGGGAACTGCAGTCTTCTTGAACAGTTTAGATGTTACCTTGATGAACATTTAAACTAGCCTAGGGAGGTAGCGGAAGAAATCGGGGAGGCAAAAACTGCCCCCCCCCCCCACACAGGCTGAAGATAAGAATAGGGAGAAATTGAGGGGAGTAGAATCCAGCAGGGTGCAGATTAATAAAGGAAGTAGGGCAGTAGAAATGAAGGGTAATGGGAATGGAAGCATTATAAAGAGGGTAGGAAAGAGAGAAGGCATAAGGGAAAGAGGTGGAGTAGCAAACAGAGTGGTAACAAAATCTGGAAAGCCATTTGTGCAAATCCTAGAAGTGTAGGTAATAAGATTCTGGACCTAGAGGCCATCATGGCAGAGGCTGACCTGGATAATGTGTCTGTTACTGAGTCATGGTGCACAGAAAACCATGAGTGGAACATAGCCATATCAGGCTATTCTCTGTTTAGGAAGGACAGGGTGGGAAGGAATGGAGAGGATGTGGTGCTTTATGTGAGGGAAGCATGACTAGGTATGACTATGACTAGGTATATATGGACAAATGAAGGCCGAGGCCCGTCGAGATTGTCCCCCCACAAATGTGGGGATTTAAACCCTGTGGTGGTTCTTACTAAGCCAAATGTCGATCCCTACTTTAAATGTAATAGTCTCACTGTCAACTGGATCTTGCAGAAGTATATTCCAAAGTCTTGGTGTTCTTATGGAAAAGAAATGTAACCTTCTATTAGTTTTTGCTTGACTGATTTGCTTATTATGGAGCCTTGGTGATGTTTTCCTATGACACATATGAATGCCACATTGGATCATAAGAGAGGGAAATTTTAGTATCTTATAGAGAAAAATAAGATCCCCTCTACTTCTCCTAAACTGTAATGAACGTAATCCTGTTTTCTTTAGTCTCTCAGAATATGGTAAAGATGCAAGATGCGGAACCTCCTTCGTAGCCCTCCATTGTATTTGTTCTATGATGTTTATATCTTTGACCAAATAAGGGTTCCATACAGGTGACCCATAGTCCGTATAGGGTCTAATATGAGCTCTAAACAGGAGGATGAGACGTGCCTCAGATTTTGAAATAAATGTATGTCTAATTCTACCCAACAGTGAAATTGTAGTTTTTGCTGTGTGACTACAATGACTTGTGGGGGTGAGTCTGTCATTTATCCAGATCCCTAGATCTCTTTCGCATGGTGAAGATTTTAGGATTTTGTTATTTAACATATATGGTTGTTTATGATTATTGTGACCCAAGTGAAGGACTGAACACTTATCAATGTTAAAATCTGTTTTGTTGGTATGGGCCCAGGATTCCAAGGTTAAGAGATCTTTTGTAAGTGTAACCCTACTTTCATCTGTGCCCACCATGCCACCTAACTTGGTGTTGTCTGCAAATTTAGATAGTGAATTCCCAGAGCAGATCTGCATATCTGAAATGAAAACATTAGACAATACAGGGCCCAGAAATGAATCCTGTGGCACACCACTAGTAACAGCTACTTCCTCAGACAATACACCATTCAACCTTACACGTTGTGTTCTACCCACCAACCAACTGTCAATCCATTTGACTATACTGGTTGAAAAACCAAGACTTATGAGTTTAGCTGTAAGAATACTATGGGAGACCTTGTCAAAGGCTTTACTGTAATCTAAAAGAATGACATCCCAGGGTGTGCTATTATCCAAATCTTCATTAATGATGTTATAAAAAGCGATTAAATTGGTGGTACAAGAGTGTTTTTGTTTGAACCCATGTTGGGAAAGGTCACTGATGTTAAGTTCTTGCATCTGTTTTTCCATAATACCCTTAATTACCTTCTCCCATTACTTTGCATGGGATGGATGTGAGACTAATGGGTCTATAGTTATTTACTACTGCTTGATTACCCTTTCTTTTAATAGGTACAACTATAGCTGTTAGTCAGTCTGATGGGACTGATTTATCCATTAAAGATTTATTAAAAATTATTGTTAAGGGGACAGCAATTTTGTTAATGGTTTCAATCAAAAATCCTGAGTTGATATGATCGGGGCCACTACTCATGTTCAGTTTTAAGTTTTTTAGTAAGTTAATAATGTCAGTAGTGGTTACAATATGTTTATTTGATTCTACGTTAAGGTCAAATATATTTAAACTAGGATCCTCCCCTTTAGAAAAAACAGATGAAAAATAATTGTTTAGAGTACTGGCAATCTGTTTGTCACAGGTGATAACAGTAGTGCATTTCTTAAGAGGACCTATCTGCCTAATATTGGTTCTTTTGCTATTAAGGTACAGTAGAAGAATAAGGACTTATGATTATCCTTAGTGTGAGCAATGCGAAATTCAGGATTTCTTTTTGCTAGTCTACTTGATTTTTTAAGGTTAATGACTGCTACCCTATACTGCTCTAATATTAATTCCTTGGTGTCATCTGTGCATTTTTTTTAAGTTTTGAATAATGTTTCCTTTTACTTTATTTGTTACAAATTGTAGTATTTAGCCAAAGTGGTATTTTCCCTTGTTTATTATATTTTGTTTGAACTGGAATAAAAGTATTCTCAAACTCTAATATTCTTTTTTTAACCAAATTCCAAGCATCTTCTAAAGTTAGGGGTGATAGTATATTGGTCCAAGGGGTATTTTTTAGGCAGTTATTTATTCCCTGGAAGTCAGCTTTTCCATAGTTGAATACTTTTAAATGGTTTACCAGTTTGTGGATTTCATAATACAGATCACATACAACAGATCTGTGATCACTGTTTCCCAGAGGAACAGAAACAGAAAATGTATGTATTTTATTGGACATATTTGTTATTATTAGGGCCAATATATTACATCCCCTAGTGGGATTTCTAACCAGTTGTTCTAAACCTAGTTCATTTAACATGGTAGTAAAATGTTTTTCAATGACAGTAGTGCCAAGGCCAGAAGCCCAGTTAATTGTGGGCTTATTAAAATCCCCCAGTATCAATGTATTGCCCTTCTCGGCTATATGGGCTATATCTTCTAGTAATACTTTGGCATAATCTGCGTCAGCAGATGGTGGACGGTAAAAGCGACAGAGATACAGCAACTACAGGAGAGGGGACAGAAGTACTGTGGGGCACTCTAGAGATGGGAAACGGAGCCTCTATTCACACTGGCATGCTCTACAGACCTTCAGCACAAGGGGAGGAGTTAGATGAGGTACTGGTGGAAACCACTGGTAAGATGGAAGAAAAAGGGGAGGTGCTGCTGGTGGGGGACTTCAATCTGCTAGCTGTAGATGGGAGCCTCCCAGCTGTGGCTTTAGCTAAGAGCAGGGACATCCTGGATTCCCTGCAGGGAGTGCTCCTCAGGCAATTAGTAAGTGAACCCACTCTTTACAGGGCAATACTGCACCTGTTACTCAGTGACAAGGATGATGTTGCAGATGTGAAGGTTGGAGGTGACCTGAGGACCAGCAATCATCATACAGTGTGGTTCAATATAAGGACAGCTGTGGAACTGAACAACACAAGAGTGAGAATCCTGGACTTCAGGAGGGCAGATTCTAAAAAGGTTTGTAAATGCCTCAGGGATAGCCTGGGGGATGGAGGAACAGTGGGCAAAGCTAAAAAGGGTCACAGTGAAGTGAACAAACCCCTGTGTCATACAAATAATCATAAGCAAGAGGAAAAAGAGACTGCTATGGTTTTAAAAAGAGGTGGCTAAAATGTTTAACATTAAAATGTAGCATTCAGAAGGTATACAAAGACACAGAGGGAGGAGGATAGAGAGGTGTATCAAGGGAAACAGAGAGAGCAGTTAGGAGCATAAAGGCACAAACTAAAGAGGGACTAGCCCAGGTGGTAATGAAAGGGGACAAGATTTTTTAGGTACGTAAGTGAAGAGAGGAACACCAGGGATGGTATTGTAAAGTTAAAAAAGAAAGGCGGGACTGCGCAGGGGGCACCAGGAAAAGGCAAACATCCTGAACAAATACTTTTGTTCAGTCTTCATGGAGGGAGGAGAAGGGAAGGGGCCACAAAAAAAAGCAACAGGAGAATTGGAGGGAGGGAGGTGGACACTACTCTATTTTCAGAGGAGAGAGTCCTGAAGGGACTCTCATATCTGAAAGTGGGTAAAGCAATGGGGCCAGACAAGGTGCATCCAAGGATATTGAGGGAGCTCTGGGAGGTACTGGCTGCACTTCTGACAGCTCAGTTTAACAGTTTGTTGGAAACAGGAATGGTATCAGAGTACTGGAGGAGGGCAGATGTAGTCCCACTTCACAAAAGTGGTAGCAGGGAAGAGGCTGGCAATTATAGGCCAGTCAGCCTGATGTTGGTGGTAGGAAAATTAATGGACCCACTGCTGAAGGTAAGTATTGTGGAATATCTTCAATATAGTGGGTTACAAGACCCAAAGCAGCATGGATTCATGGGGGGAGGTCATGTCACATGAATCTAATAGATTTATTTGATTTGGTGACCAAGGAACTAGATCAGGGTGGAGCAGTGGTGTAGTCTGCAAGCTGGGTAGCTTAGGAGTAGGTTCAAAGGTGTTAAACTGGATACAAAATTGTTTGGGGATAGTTGGCAGAGGGTGGTAGGTGGTAGTAAATGGAGTTCACTCTGAGGAAGGGAGGGTGACCAGCATGGTTAACTCAGGGATACATGCTGGGACCAGTCCTCTTTTATGTCTTTATAAGTGACATTTCAGAGGAGCTGGAAGGGAAGGTCTGTGTCTTTGCAGATGACACCAAAATCTGCAATAGTGTGGACAGTCCGGGGGGGGATGAGGAGTGGGCAAGGGTATAGTAGAGTAGCTGGGTTTCAATGAGAAAAAGTGTGAAATAATGCAGTTAGGGCACAGAAACCAAGGGGCAGAGTACAAAATGGGTGGAGTGGCACTGACAATCACCATACAGGAAAGAGACCTGGGGTAATCATATCTGATGACCAAAAGGTGGGCAGACAGTGCAACAAGGCAGTTGGGAGGGCTACTGGGATAGTGGCATGCATAGGGAGGGGTATCACCAGTAGGAAGAGGGAGAAGGTGTTGCCTCTGTATTGATCGTTGGTAAGACCCCACCTAGAATGCTGTATTGAGTTCTGGAGATCACATCTTCTGAAGGACATAAACAGAGTGCAGGTGGTCCAGAGGAGAGCAACTAAAATGATGCAGAGCCTACATCAGAAGCCCTACAAGAGAGAACTTAAAGAGCTAAATATGTACACCCTGAGAGAGAGGAGGGACATGATAGAGACCCTTAAATACCTCACAGGGGTAAATAATGTGCAGAAGGGAAGTACTCTTCAGAAACAAAAGGGTGCTCAAGAACAAGGGAACATGATATGAAGCTGGAGCAGGTTAGATTCAGGAAAGATGTGAGGAAGTACTTCTTCACAGAAAGAGTGGTGGATCCATGGAACAGCCTTCCAGTAGAGGTTGTGGGAGTGAAAACAGTGGTGGGGTTCAAAAATGCATGGGATAGGCATAAGGAAATCTTGGGGGGTAGGGGAGAATGGGCCAGAGATCAAGTAGGATCTGCAGTGACACGATAGGAAGGGACAAAATGGGCAGACTAGGAGGGATAAGCAATCCTTTTCTGCTGGCAAATTATATGTTTCTATGTTTTTATAAGGCAATAAGAAAAAATTCATCCATAGCTTTGAATATAATATGTGATAACATTTTTAATTTAATATCTTGGAACATTGCTGGAATAACTGAAAAATTGGTAGATAAGGAATGGGTACAAATGGTCATCAAATTTTAAGTTGCATGTCTGCAAGAAACTTGGTCAATAGACAGTATTACTTAAATGGATATGTACTGTATATTTTTCTGTCCCAGCTAATAAATACAACAAACAGGGCAGGCCTGTATGTGGCCTAGTTATAGTTGTAGTTGTAGTTATAGTTATAAAACTATCACCATGTTTTAAAAACACATCCGTTCTTAAAATGGCACTGAACTGTCTACTAACACATATCTATTAGAACAACTCCAGTTTGCTAGTGACAAATGTATATGTCCCTCCTAAGGGGTCAGGTTATTGTAACCCAATGATATGGCAAGAGCTCATAGAGATAATTAAGGAAAAAATACACAAATATCCAGAAGCATTTTTTTTATTGGCTGGTGACTTTAGCAGTAGAATAGCTAATAATAATATACATTGAATATGAGGATTTCTTCATCCCAGTGCAATTACAGTATAACTGAACATCAATGGACAGGACACTAAATGAAAATGGGGAAACATTTTTAGCACTCTTAGATGAGAGCAGCTTGATAGTCCTTAATGGTAGAACCCTTAGATGAATGCAGCTTGATAGTCCTTAATGGTAGAACCCTCCAAGACGTCCCTGGTAAATGTACACATTTAGATCACAATGGTTGTAGTGTAATGGATTATAATGCAATATCTTTGGCAGTTGTACATTTTCTCAAAAACCTTAGGGTTATCATAAGAACAGAAACCCATCATGCTTTGCTTTCAGCCTCAATTTCTTTTCTCGTGGTAAATAGCAATAGAATCAATTAAGTAGTTACTGCTAATTCATCTTTAGAAATACTGGTCAAAAGAATACTCCAAATCACGGACCTAATAAAAGACAATATTGACAATATTTACTACTCTTCTAATGTAGAATCTCAGTTAAAGGGTGTCACTGTTTGCAAATCTTCAAAGAAAATGTTTGAAAATATGAAGTCTATTTTTCTTGAAATTATCCCCTTTGTTTATGAACCAAGTATTAAAAAGTAGGATGCAAACTCATGGCTTAATAGGAAGTGCAGGGAATTTAAGAAAAATCTAAACAAAATTGTTAAATATTCTAAAAATAACCCAACTAAAAAAAAAAAACTTAATACTTTAGAGAACAGAAACAAAAATAAACTAATCTTAAGAAACACATACATTTTTTTGATAAACTCTGGAGTAAGATATGGAATGTAATTAATTAGGAGGATATTAAGTGCCTTTTGACCTTAGTCACAAGGTGTATGTTTAATTACGAATCTTCGCCTTTAGTATTTATACTGGAAGAGAGTTGAATAAAATATTTTGAAGGTATTTTCTTTGCCCCCTCAAACACCAGTGATAAACTATTGCAAAATCAAAGGAATTTTTCACAATTAACTATTACTTTCGATGAGGTGAAAAGTGCTATTGTAATTGTTAAATCTAATAAAGTGCTAGGGTTGGATGGTGTCCCATTGAGGCCTAAACTAGGTGGGATATAAGGGTACCAAATCTCACTCTACAGATCAATAAATGCTTAAACGAAAGATAACCCCCATTAGAATTGAAATGTTCATTTAATTATCTCAATTTACAAAAAAGGTTCAACAAAGGAATCAAAAATGTACAGACCAATTTGTCTCCTGAATATAATTTCTAACTTTTTTGCAAAAATATTATTGGGTAAATTAGGCCAAAAAAATGTTGTCATCACTGTTAGTTGGATTTAGGAATGGATTTGCCACCACAGATCATATTTTTACTCTGGGATACATAATTAAAAAATATTATTTGGGGAACAAACTCAAGGTGTATGTAGCTTTTATTGATTTCACAGCAGCTTTTAACTCTCCTAATAGAGAACTATTATGACAAAAATGATTAGTTGTCCAAATTTCAGAGGATGAAAAAAGGACTACAGTAAGGTCCATGACAAGGGGAAAATGTCCAGGTTTGGATGGCTTCATGACTGAATGTTATTCTGACTTCTTAGAAAGCATTATTCCATATCTACAATCCATTTATTTGCTCTGAGGAAGCCCTGGAAGCAGGGTGAAACGTAAGCTGTTGCCTTTGTCTCTGGTAACACAGAAACATAGAAACATAGACTTTGACGGCAGATAAGGACTGCTTGGCCCATCTAGTCTGCCCGTTTCTTTACCTACAGGATAGGCCACAGATCCTAGTTAACCAACAGCCTATTTCTTCCTACCCCCACCCACAAGAATTGCCTTATGTCTGTCCCATGCATTCTTGAATTCTTCCACAGTTTTAGACCCCACAACCTCCTCAGGAAGGCTGTTCCATGCATCCACTACCCTCTCTGCGAATAATACTTCCTCACATTGCCCCTGAACCACCCTTCTATCTTTAAATTGTGTCCCTTGTTCTTGCAAGTCTCTTTTTCTGAAAGATGCTACCCTCTTGGACTTTGTTGATTCCACTGAGGTACTTAAATGTTTCTATCATGTCCCCTCTCCCTTCTTTCCTCAAGGGTATATATATTAAGCTCCTTTAGTCTCTCCTCATACGGCTTCTCTTGCAGACCCTGCACCATTTAGTTGCCCTCCTCTGAACTGCCTCTATCCTGTCTATGTCCTTGTGAAGATGGGGTCTGCAGAACTGGACACAGTACTCCAGATGGGGTCTCACCAACTGTCTGTACAGAGGGATAACAACTTCCTGTTTTCTGCTGCTGATGCCTCTCCCTATACATCCCAGTATACCCCCAGCCCTCCCTACTGCCTTTTTACATTGCTTGCTAACCTTAAGATCATCTGACATGATTACCCTCCGGTCCCTTTCCTTTTTTGTTGTTGTTACTACCTTCACCCCGATTGTGTATTGTTCCCCTGGCTTCTTGTTTCCCAGGTGCATTATTTTGCACTTCTTTGCATTGAATCCTAGCTGCCATACTTCTGACCATTCCTCCAACCTTGCCAAGTCCCTTCTCATCCTTTCCCGCCTCCTTGTGTATCAACCCTGTTGCAGATCTTTGTGTCATCTGCAAAAGGCACTTTTCTTCCAGTCCCTCTGTAATGTCACTGATGAAGACATTAAAAGGACTGGACCCAATACTGAACCCTGCAGTACCCACTAGTAACCCCTCTTCTTCAGAGCGGACTCCATTTACAATTACCTTCTGTGTCCTGTTGTGCAGCCAATGTTTTATCCAGGCTACCACCTGGGACCCACTCCCAGGCTGGTTAATTTGACTATTAATTTTTTGTGTGGGACTGTGTCAAATGCCTTGCTAAAGTCTAGGTAGGCCATGTCCACAGCCCCTCCCTGGTCTACTACTTTGGTCACCCAGTCAAAAAAATCTATTAGATTCGTCTGACATGACCTTCCCGCTGTGAACCCATGCTGCCTTGGGTCCTGTGCCCCACTGGCCTCTAGGTACTCAACTATTCTTTCCTTCAGAAGTGACTCCATCACTTTCCCTACCACAGAGGTCAGACTGACAGGGCTGTAGTTTCCTGCCTCTGTCTTGGTCCCACTTTTGTGAAGGGAATCACATCTGCCTTCCTCCAGTCCTCGGGTACCACACCATCCTCCCATGATTTATTAAAAGAGTAGCCAGTGGTTTCACTAGTTCCTCCTTAATTATTTTAGAATTCTGGGGTGAATTCTATCAGGACCCATTGCTTTGTCCACCTTCAGTTTTAGGAGTTCTTGCAGAACCCTTTCTTCTGTGAAAGGACTGGGATCGACCCCCCTATCAAGAGTGCTTCTGTTAATTGGATTAGGCACTTTCCCTCCTCTTTTGTGAATACTGAGCAGAAATATTCGTTCATTATCCCTGCTTTTTCACTGTCCCCCTCTGCCCACCCACCGTTCATTCTATTCAGTCTCACTATCCTCCTTTGTCTTTCTACCGCTGATGTACCTATAAAGGTTTTATCCCCTTCTTAACTGAGTTGGCTATCTTTTCCTCAGCTTGGGCCTTTGCTATTCTGACTTCCTCTCTGCTTCCTTCTGCCTTAACTGGTACAGCTCTCTGTCCTTCTCCTTCTGTGTTTCCTTATACTTCCGGAATGCTATATTTTTCTTCCTGACTTTCACAGCCACCTCTTTTGAGAACCATAGTGGCTTTTTCTTTCATTTTGATTTGCTTCACACAAAGGCTTGTTGCCTATGTGATGGCAGTTTTGATGATTCCCCATTGTTGCTCCACACCTCCTTCTAGCCTGTTTGCTAGTGCTTTTCTGAGGCACTCTCCTATCATGCCAAAGTCAGTCCTCCTAAAGTCCAGTACCCTCACTTTTGTATGGCTTGACTCTGTAGCTGAGTTTAACGTGAACCACACTGTTTGATGGTCACTTGTTCCCAGATGGCAACCCACTTCTAGATCTGAAATCCTCTCACTGCCCCCATTTGAAAGTATGAGGTCTAAGATTGCTCCCTTATGAGTGGGTTCCGAAACTAGCTGTCTGAGGTCTGCCACCTGTAGGGCATCAAGAATGGCCCTTCTCCTGGATGTGGCTGCAGCAAATGTGCTCCAGTTAACATCTGGCATATTCAGGTCTCCCATCAACAGTATCTCCCCTTTCTCTGCCATTCTAAGAATGCCGTCTATCATATCCTTGTCCATTCCCTCCCCCGACATGGGGGTCTGTACACAACCCTGGTGCATATTGTGGTGCCCTTTCCAGTCTCCAAGGTGACCCACAGTGCCTCCTCTCCTCCCTGTTTACTCTTTTGTTCAGTTGCTTTTATCCCTTCCTTTACATAGAGAGCTACTCCTCCCCTCTTCTCCCTGCCTGTCTCTCCTGTAGGTTATGTACCCTGGTATGTTAACATCCCAGTCATGGTTCTCTGTGTACCATGTTTCTGTGACTGCTACAATATCCAGGCATCCTCTTCCATCAAGGCCACCAGCTCAGGGAGCTTGTTGCCCAGACTACAGGCATTGGTACTCATTACCCTCCATTTCCTGATGGCCTTACTCCTTTTGCCCCATCCCTGTCCTTCTTGCCTTTGTCACTTTCTCCATTTACCCCTGCCCCTCTCCCTATCGACACCTCTATGTTGGTGTTTGCCACACTTACTACCATAATTTTTTGGGGGGAGCTAGATTTCCCTGCTCCTTTCCAGTGCTTCCCCCCTTGGCTAGTTTAAATGCTTGCCAATGAAGCATTTAAACCTATCATCTAGGATCCTGGTTCCCCTCCTGGACAGATGCAGCCCATCATGCCAGTATAGGCTTGCATCACTCCAGGTGGACCCCCAGTCCCCAATGAAGCCAAAGCCCTGAGCTCCACACCAGTTTTTCAACCACTGATTGAATCCCATGGTGCAGAACACCCTAGCCTCTCCTATGCTATAGTACTGGTAATAAACTGTTTATGACTTGAATGAACAACAGTTTGGAGTTACTGATTGTGTGGATAGTGTGTGCATTCTCCTTTTGTGTCAGAGATCCATTTATTTATTTATTTTACAGAACTATTCAAGAAACATCAGATACATACTAACATACTATTTGCCAGCAGATTAGGCCTTATGGTCTATCGAGTCTGCTTGAACCTCAGATCCCTAGTTGGGTGCCGAGGCCCTCCCCCCTTGTGTTCCAGAAACCCCTATCATCCATCCCCCTCGGGACAGGTCATCATCTGATACATCCACTTTCTGTGTCTGTCCCACCCTCTCTTGAAGCCTCCACTGTGGATCTCTGAACCAGCTCACCATGCAGTGCATTCCAAGGGTCCACCACCCTCTCAGTGAAAAACCTCCTCCTCCCTCACCCTTCCACCTTCCAACTTCAAACCATGCCCTCTGGTGATACCTCCCTGCTTTAGTCTAAAGATCCCCTCCATGTTTACCCTATTTATTCCCTTGAGGTACCTGAAGACCTCAATCATGACCCCGCCGTCTCTCCTCTCCTCCAATGAAAACAGGCAGAGCTCCTCTAGTCTGTCCTCATACATCAAATCCCCTAGTCCTTGTATCATCTTAGCTGCCCTCCTCTGTACCCTCTCCAGGAGCTGTATGTCCCTCTTCAAGTGTGGTCTCCAGTACTGTACACAGTACTCAAGGTGTGGTCTAACCAGTCCATTGTACAGTGGCAGAATCACTTCCTTGCTCCTAGAGGTGATCCCCTTTACGATGCATCCCAACATCCTGTTTGCCTTGCTAGCCACTCTCCTGCACTGCTCAGTTATTCATACATGCATCCACCATGACCCCTAGGTCTTTTTCCCCTATTGAGGCCTCCAGCGCCTCCCCTCCCAGGGTGTACCTGTGTTTAGGGTTTCCCCGTCCAAGATGTAACACCTTGCACTTGGTGGTATTGAAATTTAATTTCCATGCGTGAGCCCAGCTTTGCAGGGTGTCCAGGTCCCCTTGCAGGGTCAACCTCCCCTCTTCTCCCTCAACTACTGCTCCCATCTTGGAGTCATCAGCGAAGAGATTTATTTCACACCCTATACCCTCCCTGATGTCCGATATGTATGCATTAAATAGGATCAGACCCAGGACTGAGCCCTGCGGTACCCCACTACCAACCTCTCTAGGGTTCGAGAGCTCGCCACTGACCACTACTCTCTGGGTGTGTCCAGCTAGCCAGTTTTCAATCTATCTGACCATCAAAGGGCCTACTCCCAACCCCATCAGTTTCTCCACCAGACCATTGTGGGGAACAGAGTCAAACGACTTGCTGAAGTCCAAGAATAATACATCCACAGGCTTTCCCCTGCCCAGTTCTGATGTTACCTATTCGTAGAACTCCACAAGATTGGTTTGACATGATCTACCTGGCACAAACCCATGTTGCTGACTATCCAGACCTCCCACCTCCTCCAAGTACACCCCCAGTCATTCCTTTAGTATACTCTCCATTAATTTTCCCACCACCGAGGTCAAACTGATGGGTCTATAGTTACCTGGTACTTCCCTCGACCCCCCTTTATGGATTGGCACGCATGTGCCTCTCGCCAATCCCTAGGTACCCTCCCTGTCTCAAGTGACCTGTTGAAGAGCTCCACCAGGGGTGCAGCCAGTATGTCCGCCAATTCCCATAGTACTCTTGGATAAATGCCATCCAGCCCAGGAGATTTGTCTTTCTTTAGGGCTTTGAGGGCTAACCACACCCTTTTGGTGGAGATAGAATCATCCGTCCCCTCCACCTTACTGGCCTTTTTATCCTTATCCTGATGTGACACCCCTGGGGTACCTTTCCCTCCCTCTTGCTCCATTTCTGTTGCTCCCCCGATCCCACTCACAGCTGCTTCTATACCCATCATGCCTTGCTTTGTAGATATCCCATCCCCCTCCCTAGTGAACACAGAGGCAAAGTACTCATTAAATACCTCTGCCTGGTCCCTCGCCTCTTCCACCCACCCTCCTTCCGATCTCAATCTGCTGAGATGGCCCTTAGTTTTTCTCCACTCCCCACTGTACCAGAAGAACCCCTTTTCCCCTCCATGTATCCCCTGTGCCAGCCACTGCTCTTTACTGGACTTTGTCCCCCTCACCATCCAGGTGAATTTTCTAGATGCAAGATGGTACATTTCCTTATCCCTATCCCCTCTTGTTGTTTTATATTTTTTGTAGGCCGCCTTCTTTTCTCTGACTGCTACCTGAACCTCACTGGACCACCAGCATGGTTTATGTGACCTTGCTCCCTTACGTTTCACCTTAGTGCAGGTCCTGACTGCCTCATGAAGTCCCTGTTTTATGACCTCCCATCTCCTTTCCACATTTGTCATTGATGTAATCCCCTTCAAGTGATCCTTGAGAATATTTCCCATGCCCACAAAGTCTGCCCCTGACGTCCACTGCCAGTGTCCTAGATCTCACCCCTCCCCCATGCTTATTTGAAACCAGACAGTATTGTGGTCACTCCCAGTCAGGATCCTCTACAACCAGGTCCTTACCAGATCCCCATCTGCCAGAACCACGTCCAGGACATGCCCCTCCCTGTGGGCTCCATCACATGCTGTGTTAAGAACACATCCTGAAGCCGCCCAGCAGCCTCTGCTCCTTGGCCACCTTAGAGGACATGGTTCCCAGTTTGTACCTGGCATATTAAGGTCCCCATCAACACCACTCCTTCCCCATTTTGGTCCACACTGGGCGATGATGTTGTCCTGCAAACCATCCTCCAGAACATTACCCATCCCAGGGGGCCTATATACTACACCCAGCTTGACCTTATCTCCTGCTGGGGATCGTGAGGTGACCCATAAGGCCTCCACGTTTCCCTCTGCCTCTTCTAGCAATTTCTATGTCATCTCTAATGAACATAGCCACTCCACCCCCTCTGCCCTCCTTTCTATCCTTCCTAAGCATAGTGTATCCCTGCACGTTTAAGTCCCAGTCATGTTTTTTTTTTTGGCCCATGTCTCTGTGACTGCCGCCACATCCCCCCCCCCCCCGAACAGCATGACCTGGAACTCTGGCAACTTGTTTCCCAAGCTCCTGCCATTTACTAACACCAACCCCACCCCTTATCCCTGATCCCCTTGTTGAACCCCACCCAGGTTCCTTATACTCCATCTTCCTCTGCTCCTCCTGAAACCTCCACCCCAGTCTGTTTCCTCCCTTGGGTTTGAAGGCTACTCCCTCATCTGGAGGAGAGGGCTTGGTCAGCCCCTCCTTATCCCTTCCCCCCCCTCACAAGTTTAAACCCCACCTTTCTTGAATGTAGTCAGCCATCCCCTGTTTAAGAACTTCCTTCCCTAATGGGGCAAGATGAAGCCTGTCCTTGGCTTACAGTCCCTTATCTTCCCAAACTCCTTTCCAGTTCCTTAACACCCCCAACCCACTCTCTTCACCCCACTTCCTGAGCCAGTCATTAACCTCTGTGATCTTCATTTTTTTCTCCACTGAAGCCTTTGGTACTGGCAATATCTCTGAAAAGGAAATGTTGCATCCATTATCCTGACAGACTCTGGCAAGTTCTTGGAACCTTGCTTGGATTTCCAAAATGCTATTTCCCTCTAGATCGTTAGTTCCCAAATGCACCAGGAAATCTGGTTTCCCTCCACAATCCCTAACCAGTTCATACACCATGAACTTTGCTCTGTGCACTGTCAGCCCAGAGATACTCACTACCTTCACCTGGCTATGGCATCCACTCCCCGTCCCTCCCACTGGATACCCCTAATCATTGAGTCTCCCAATAACAGAACCTTAACACCGCCATCATCCTTATGGTTACCTCCACTATGCACTCTCAGCCCCCCATCCCCTCCTTTATTCATGATCTCAATTCCATGGGAGTCTTCCTGCCTTTTTAGAGACCCCCTTGTCACCCTCCCCTTTCTGCCTCCCTTGTTATTTTGCCCACTTAACTCAGACCCCCTCTGAATAGGTGTCCCCTTTAACCCACTCTTATCCAAACCATTTATCCTGGCCCTGATGGTTTCCCCTTCCCCCACACCACCATCCTCCCCCCTTGTAATAGTATTCCACCTCCAGAGGCTCTCTGTGGGTCCCCTTTACCTAGGGCCCCATCCTTGGTACAGACCCCCTGCTGAAGGGGGGCCCTTCCCCCACCTCCTTGTCTCCCAGTTTCTCTCCAGTCATGCTCTCCTCCCTCATGTACATGTAAAAAGCATTTATTTCCCTTATACAGAAACCAGAAAAAGACTACAAGAAGGTAGAACATTTCCAGATCTATACCTATTCTTAATAATGATTACAAAATCTTTGTAAAAATAATAATAGAACACTGAAATTTCTGCCTGACATGATCCATCAAGATCAAGTCTGTTTCATACCAGGAAGACTAATTCATTCAGGGATCCATAAAATGCAGTTCATCACTGAATATTTAAAAAATTCAGATACAGAAGCAGTATATTGTACATCTCATTAGATGCAGGCAAAGCATTTGACATGTTAGAATGGCCCTTCCTTTTTCACATTTTACAACACCAGTTTGTTGAGGTAATAAAAAGTTTATATAACTCATCAAAGTCATCCCTAAAAGATAATCATATTACTAAAGAATGTATGATTTACAGAGGAGTCAGACAGGACTGCCCTCTCTCTTTACATCATTTTTTGGATTGCAAGTTCTTCTACAAGAAATAAGAACAAATACTAATATAAAAGGCATCCAAATTGGTAATACAAAAATCACACTAAGAGCTTATGCTGATTTTACTACTAATCTCACTGGAATACAATATAATAGAGCTTTAAAAAGTTATTTTTCATTTCTCCCATGTGGCAGGCTACCTGGTAAATGAACAAAAATCAGAAATCCTGCCATTCCAGATAAAAGTAGTGCCAAAATCCAAACTGAATACATGGATTATTTAGAATCAAGTTAACAAATAAAAATTAAAATCTATTAAAATAGAAGTATATACCATTGTTGGAATGAATGAAACTTAAATGTCAAAGCTGGAACAAAATACCATTATCCCTTTGGGGAAAGTACAAGTTATTAAAATGTTTGCAATCTCATCAATATCCTACCTATTACAGACTTTATTGATACCATTAATGAAAACTGGCTTATTAAAATCATTAAACTATTCAAAAATTACATTTGAAACCATAAAAAAACAGAGTTTCATGGAAGAAACCAAGCTTACCTATAGAGTAGAGAGGGCTGTCCTGTACAGATATCACCGACTATGAGCTAGTATATAACGTTAAAACAGCTTTGAGTTGGGCCTACAATAATAACTTAGACTTAACAATAGAAAATAACTGTACAAACATAAATGAAAATCAAATTTTAAAATTAACAATATATAGTTTAATCCAGATTACTTAGCAAATGCAAAAACACAACTAACTTCTGCAAAGCAATCAAAAATATGTAAATACTGTAAATTAGAATACAAAAACTTTCCTCTTAAATTCATTATGGAACAACACAAATGTGTCAATTAATAGAAATGTATTTATTATAAACAATGGACACAGAAGGGTATACGTAAATTGAAAGATAAACTGGAGGAACTCAGAATACAATCACAGCAAATTATTCAAATTAAATATAATATATCAATATCAGATAACTTCAGATACGTACAATTAATGAGCATGTCTGAGAAAAAACTTTAAACAATGGGAAAGGGCTCCAGAGGAGAAAAAAAATGGAAGAGGACCTTTTACAGAAAACAGAAAAGAAAGAAGGTTTATTTGTTTGCCTTACATCTTTTTAATTAAATACTTAAAAATTACATTAAAAAAAAAACATGGAAAATGAAATAAAGATGCACAGTTGTCACTCGCTGGCAGCCATTGGGTTATAATTATTTCAATGATATCACACTATGACACATCTAGAGACAAGACTATTCAATATAAAATTAATAGCGAGTGACGCAAGTACCACTCGGTCACAGTTTTTCAAGAAATGTTAGTTACAGTTCCCTTTTGTGTGTAGATAGGGGACTTTCAATTTGTTTTATCCAAAATTCTTTTAATAGTGTATTTAGGGTTGTTTAGCCTGACTTGGGGAATTCTGTTAGGGGAGGGAGTAAGAAGAAGACAACACTTGCAGGCTAATACTACCAAAGCTTATGTTAGCTTCTCACAAAATTTATTGACTGTGTTTCTACCTAATGTGTATGCTGGATGTATAATGTAATTTGAAGCGTAAGCAATATTCTGCTAATATTCAAGGGAACACCGCATGTACGCACATGCACATTCTCCAAAACAAGGTTAAGTAGCTGTATGATATAATAGTACCCGTCTTAAAGCAGTTTTGCTCTTACAAGAAGGGTTATAATGCTTTTATTGTTGTCCTCAAGAAATGTACACCTAAACCCAGGCCCATATATTGCATCTAACAATTACACTACTGATGATTCTGCTGCTAGAACTAATCTAGGTATTCTGCATCGTAATGTCAGGAGTCTTTTTCCTAAGATTGATTTCTTAGGAGCTCAGTTAGAGGTTCTAAAACCAGATGTATTTGCAGTTTCAGAAATGTGGCTCAATTCAAATGTAAAGGACTCTGACATATGTATTGACAATTAAAATTTCTTAGACAAGACAGAACTAAACGAGGTGGGGGTGTTGATTTACTTAAGCGACAACTATAAAGGACAACTAAAAGTAGCTAAAACTATCTCAAGGCAGTTGGATCTTTTGGTTATAAATGTACGGGGATCTCCAGGCTTCTGTTTTAACCTAGCAGTGTGTTATAGACCTCCATCAGTAGGTACTGGAACATTATAAATTTTAAGCACCTTAATTGCCCTTTACTTGCATAAAGAATTTGTGCTTTTAGGTGACCTAAACTGGAACATCACTTTTTAACGCTTAACTTATTCCAGCTGATTGGATCATCTACTAGACCAAATAAAAATAATGATGCCAAAGATACACTGCTGGATTTAATTTAAACCAACAGGCCTCATAGTTACATTTCAGCTGTTCATGAGGCAGATATCAGTGATCATAGTTATATCTCTTGTATAAGGGATAGTGTTGGAGAAAAAGTACCAGTCTCTTCTTTTACAACAAGAAATTTTGATACATTTTGCGATCAAGCATTTATAAGGGACATGGTTGAAATTAATTGGACGTTATTATATGTTTGCCCTGACATAGAACAGCCTGGTCCTTCTTTAAGTCATCTTTGCTAGAGGTTATTAATAAGCATGCACCCACTATCTGCAAAAGAACTAAGAAGAAAAACACCACGTGGATCATTAAATGGCTTAAACAACTACTTAAGAAAAAAGTCAGTTGTAGAGTATTTCAAGAATGACAGTAAATGCCTCAGATAGATTAGCATTTCAAAAATTAGGAATAAGTGTACTTCAGACATAAGGTGTGCAAAGAAAAACTATGGGCAGGATTCACAAAGGGAATTTTTCTAAGTTCCCCTCCACAACTGCTGTTGCGGACTGGAAATGCCCGCAGCTGTAGCGGTAGCGATTCACAGCCACAGCAGTTGCGGAGGGTGCTATGATGGGTTCTGATGCCCATAGCAGTCTCCCGCAGCTGTGGTGCTGTCCATGGCAACAGCATCCGCAAGCCACCATATTCCATGGAGCCGGTCATACTCTGGCTCCACCTTCATGAATACCTGCAGCTGCGGGTGACCTGCATCTTCGCAGGTGGATTCCTACTAGCGCTGAGGTTTTCCTGCAGCTGCGGGTCCTTCTCCCCCTTTAGTGAATCCTGCCCTATTACTTTAATAGATGCTCTGATCCATCATGTAACCCTAAATCAATGTGGAAGGACATAGATTCATTAAAGGGGAAACAATTATCATTTACATCACCAACAGTGTTGAATTTTGAATGAAGATGATTATGTAAGATAAATGATCAGGTAGAAGCATTTAATAAGTACTTTTCAGAAGTTGGAAACATGTTCGATAAAAAATACCTTGGGCAGGCTTCACCTGAGTCAAACATAAAATCTGGTAAATCATTAAATAGATCTATCTTTTCATTAAGAGCTATAAAAGAGGGAGAAGTAGCGAAACAACTGCAACACTTTCATACATGCAAAGCAATGAGTTGTCACAATATTTTGCCTATTTTCTGTAAGGTAGCGGCCAAAGTGCTGACACAACATGTAGCATACTTGTATAATTTTTTATTACAAACATCTGAGATACCAAAAGACAGGAAAACTGCTTTCATTATTCTGATTTTTAAAGGGAGCGATGATGCAGAACCAAATTCCTATATACCCATTTCAGTATTAACATTTTGTGTTAAAGTATTTGAAAAATGTATTTATTTATTGCAATTGTTTCACCAGGAAAGGCACACTGAGCAACAAGATGCTCATCTTCCGATGTGACCTTGGGGTGGGGGGTACACATAGATATGATAACATGCAGGTTATCAAGTGAACAGTTAACAGAAGCAAATAAAAAGCAGCATAAGGATACACAATTGCATGAATATACAAGCAGTGCACATTGAATGCCTAGGATATTATAATATCAAATAACAACTTTTGTGACAAGAAGCAGCAGACAAGGTAAATTAGCACAGTAGTAACAGCTGTAAACAACAGAGGATGTATATCACAGTTATACAGTTATACACAGTACATAGGGCAAAATAGGCCCAGGACATAAGTGCAAGGTTGGGATTATATGCCAGCTTCTGTAGCAAGGCTAAGGCTGCTGGTCAGGCATTGGGAAGGGGATAGTGGGGCATGGCAGGTTCAGGGACAGGAGCAATTTGTAGTAAAGAAGTTTGCTAGGGTGGTAGACAGAGAGTAGGAAGAGGAAGAGTGCTGAATTTGCGGTGGGAGAGCATTCTAGAGCTTGGGAAGCCGGTGTGAGAAGGCAGCTTGACTGGCAGAGGTCTTCCGCCTAGGGACTGAAAGTTGGCGGGAGTCACTGGATTTAAGATGATGGGGGGGTGAGGCATCTGTGAGCATGGTGGAAAGGTGGAGACAAATTTAGCACAGTGAGAGATGCTGCAGTTTTCGAGGGACGGTAGTGCCAAGGCTCGGTAGAGGTCGCAGTGGTGGGTGAAGGGAGAGGCATTGAGAGCAAAGCGGCAGAAGGCATTATAAAGTGTGTCCAGTTTAGATAGGGTGGACTTAGGGGCTGCATTGTATACAATGTTGCAGTAGTCGATGGAGGGAAGTATCATCTTCAGGACCAGTTCACGTCGGACGCAGGGAGGGAGGCTGTTGCAGTTCCTGTATAGTGCACTGAGCATGGGGCATAGTTTTTTTGAGATAGCATCGATGTGGTCAGAGAAGGAGAGATGGCTGTTGAGCCAGACCCTCAAGTAACTGAACGAGGAGACATCTTCAAGTTTTTGGCCATCTAGGGTGGCGAAGTAGGGAAGGGAGGGAAGGGAGTCTGGCCAGGTGTTGTCATGTGCCAAAGGTCATAGTGACAGTTGTTTTTGCATTTAAGGAGAGCTGGTGTTAGCTAAACCATTGCTGTACCTTGTTGAAGTCAGCTTGGAGGTTTGATTGTACCACATCAGGGGCGGAGCCCGAGTAGTAGATTACAGTATCATCTGCATACATGTGGATTGAGGAAGAAGAGCAGATGAGTGGCAGGTTATTTAGGAATACAGAGAACAGAATGGGACCAAGAACCGACCCCTGTGGGACACCGGTAGTTAAGGGAAGGGATGGAGATCGCATTTGAGACTCTAATGGACTGAGTTCTATCAGAAAGGTATGATCTAAACCAGTTTGTGGCTGTGACAGAGAGGCCTGATTCAGCGAGACTCAAGAGCGATATGGGGTGGGAGACGGTGTCAAAGGCTTTTGCAAGGTCAACAAAACCGGCTGAGGTGATCAGTCCACTGTCCACGCCTGTCAGGATAGTGTCTGTAAGCCTTATCTGGGAGAAGGTGGTGGAGTGTCCCTTCCTGAAGCCAGACTGGAATGGCGTGAAGAATTTGGAGTCAGTGAGGAAGGAGGTAAGTTGGGTGAGCACAAGGTGCTCTTGTAGTTTTACTAGGGCTGGGAGGAGGGAGATAGGGCGGTAGTTAGAGGGGGAGGCAGGGGCACCTCTTTTTGGCAGAGGGATGACAATGGTGTGCTTCCATGCATGGGGGACGGCAGCGGCAGCAAAGGATTGGTTTAGGAGTTTGGCAAGCGGAGTTGCTATAGCGGGGGCAGAGAGATATAGAAGATTGGGGTCTAATCCATCTGGGGATTTGCCTTTTGAAGGGTTGAGAGAAAGTAATGCATCTAGGGCCTCAGTTGCAGAGATGTCTTTGAAGGAAAAGGAGTGAGGCCTAGTCTGGGTCTTTATGTCTGTAGGCGGTGCGAGAGGTGTAATGTGTTGGGCAGGGAAGAGAGGAGGGTGGCAGCACAAGTGGAGAAGTACACATTAAACTCAATGGCGACAGCTGTGGGCTCTGATAGGAGAGAGTTATTAACATTTAGCATTGGAGTGGGATTGGCAGCTGGCGGGGTGAAAAGGGAGTGAATGACCTTCTAGAATTTTGAGGGTTTATTTAGGTTTGACTGGAGGGAGCTGCTGAAGTACTCTGCTTTTGCAAGACGAGTAGCTCTGGTGCACTTGTTACGGAGCATGCGGTATGTGGAGAGGTGTTGTGGGAGGCATGAGGATTTATGCATTTTCCAGGCTTTGTCCTGTGCGATTTGACATGCAATCAGTTCTTGGGTGATCCAAGGTAGGTGGTTTCCTCATACTCTTGTACGATGCAGTGGGCCGTGTGTGTTTCAGATGCTGAGGAAAGTGTTTTTAAAGTGTAGGAAAAGTCATTACATAAACAGCTGATTCAATATTTTACAAGGTTTAATGTTATTTCACACTTACAATCTGGATTTACAGAGGGTCAAAATACAACTTATACAATCTCAAGGGTGGTGGATGATGTATTGACTTCCTTCAACAGGGGTAATAGTGTTCCATTTATATTCTTAGACCTGTCAGAGGCATTCAACACCATCCACCACACAATTCTGATTAATCATGTGACTTCAGCAGGGCTTGGGTTCTCAGCTCTGACATGGTTTGGTTCATACTTGTCTAACAGGCAACAATGTGTGAGGTTGGGAGGAGCATGTTCAGATCCAGTTTTCATTAATACAGGGGTACCACAGGGGTCAGTATTGGGTCCCCTGCTGTTCCTGCTGTATATTAATGGTCTCCCAAAATTCTGTTCTATCGAAATGACATTTTTTCTATATGCAGATGACACTATAATGTATACGGAACATCAAGATGTAAACTTGGCATTGGATGCATTACAGAATGACTTCCTTACTGTACAGAGTGCACTGAAGGAATTAAGACTACTCTTGAATGAGAAGAAGACCCAATGGTTATTATTTGAAAAGAAAAAGGAAAAAAAATTACATAAAATATAAAAACTGTTTCAGGAGCAGTGATAAGTAGGGTCAGCCATTATAAATATCTGGGGCTATTAGATAGTAATCTAACTTTTGAATAACATATCAATAATACTGTGTATCTAAGAACCGTAGGCAATTGCTGGGCTTCTTTCATAGTAACCATGCTTTATTTACATTTCCATGAAGGAAGCTGCTGGTAAATTCATTATTTTTTCCAATACTTGACTATGGAGACTTCATTTACAGTAAAACTTGTAACATGTTTTTGGGCACTTTAGATCTGCTTTATAACAGTGCTATAAGATTTATTCTTAATTTGCCTTATAGGACACATAGATACACTCTGTACAGTGAGGTAGGTTGAACTTCCCTAATAGATCGAAGGGAATTACATTGGTAAACAAATTCATACTGAGATTATTGCCTTTATTTTTGTTATGCAAACTGCAAGCTAAAAATACTTCTAAATAGATTCTGTGATCAAATTCTTATCATTCTGCTTATCAGTTTCGTAGGAGTAGATCGAAATATGGGGATAAGACTTTAGCTAAAGCAGTACCATGAACCTGGGCATTATTACAAAAAAACATGGGATTAAATATTTTACCTACTCTGACACATTTTAAGGCCTCTTTAGGAAAAATATTTAACAGACACTGCAATTGTTTTGGATAAATGAGTTTGGTCTATACAATTTTAATGGAAATGAATACTTGTTAATGTAAAATTAGAATGTATTTATGATAAATGTATTTGTATGTTGTAACACTGTTTTATGTTTGGACGCAATTGTAAACAAGATGAAATTTTCTCGGTTTTGCTATCCAATAAATTAATGATTGATTGATACAGTAAAAAGGCAACCAAATTGACAGAAAATATATTAGACCCATATCTCCTAACTGAATCTCAATACTAGGAAAGTCTCTCTTTTTACCCCAAAGAATTGCTCTGCCTCATATCAGTCCTTCATAGAAAAGGTGCTACCCACAGAGAAGTTGTTGTAAACCCAGACTTTAAAGCAAGAAGTCATATCAATCAATAATACTAAAGCTGAATTAAATGAGCACAAGTAATGGCACCATTTTCCTTAGTGTTCTGAACTGGTATCTTTTAATTTTTTTATTTATTTATCTGAAGGTATCAGAATTACAATCCTTTGAGTCAGAGACTCCTTTTCAAAGGCTCCACGTCAATAAGACAAACAAATTTACATAACATACAAAAATACACAGGTGAGATAAAACATCTTAGCAAGGCAAGAAGGCACAGAAAATTATGAGATTGGGTACATCTCCATTATTAATGACGATTCCCACATTTTGAGGGATAGTGTCCCTCATTTTCCCACATTTTGAGCATGAGCATCCCACATTTCAGTGAACAAACACAACATTTTACTCCAACATTTCAGTGACATCAGATTGAGAGGTACTGTATAGTTAGACCATCTTAACCTGTTTAGCTGGATGGCAGAGCTCTCCTCCTCCTTGGAGGAGAGCTCAGACTGATAAGTTATTTAGCTTCAAAATAAGCTACAGTCTCCAGTCTGTCTGTAGCAGCTGAGCGATGAGCACCTCTCCCTCTCCATACACCAGCCCAGCCCTCTCCTTCCCTCTCTGAGTTCTTTGAGTCTTGACTGTCTCTCTCTCTCTCCTGGTTTTGTTTTTAATTAAAGTGAATACAAGAAAAGAGTGCCTTAATACCTAGCTCATAAAAGAGTAAAAAATCCTGATCTCCTTCACTCTGTGCTCCGTAGCAGCTGAACAACGAGCACTGGCCTACCTCTCTCTCATCCAGTGCCAGTCCAGCTCTCTCCCTCCCTGTCTATCTGAGTCTCTCAAGTAGTCTTGACTCTCTCTCTCTCTTTTTTTTTTTTTTGTAAGTGACGTTTAGGTCTTAAAAGAGCTCTTTGTACACAAAGGAAAAAGAATTGACTAAGAAGTAAAACATCCCCAATCTCCATTCTGTACTGTACTGAGCGAGGAGTGCAGGGGATTACACCATACTATCTCAAGCTCAGTCAGCAGTTAACAGTATGTGACATGCTGGTGTTGCTCACACATGCACCTACAGATGGGAGGGGACAGAGGAAAAGAAGTCACACCATTGGTGTCTCCTAAGCACCCTGACTCCTGCTATTGGAGTCACAGTATGTATGTCAACAGTCAATCATTAGATGGAGGGTCACCAGTCAGGTTGCACATTGTGCCACGGCACTGAGTCTGTCAGCTGACCTGCACTCCTGCAGTCTTGGTGTCCTATGATCAGTCAATCTTCCATACAGCAGCACCTGCACCATATCTCCTGATTGGATGGCCTGATAGGTCACAACTCGCAGACTGGGCACGAGCAAGCTGAACTGGCAAGAGAAGGGAAAAAAGGGCACTCACACATGCATGGGGCTGTGCCTCACCAGCCCAGTTCACAGACTGCCTCTTTTTTCTCTCCTCTTTAGGATGAGGTAGCCAGACTCAGAGCGGAAGTAAACTGGGACAGTAGTACCATCACCCCTATCCAGAGACCACCCAGTCCAATGCAACTGCTTCAAAGGATGCCGAGAACAAGGAGCACTTGGATGACAGTGGGCTCAAGGAGGGTTAGAGTGGTCAGGCAGAGGCACATTCCAGATCCTATTCCACTCAAGAACTCATATGCCACACTGGCAAACGAGGACAACCAAATAGAGGTACCCAGAGAAGTGGAAGGAAAGGATGTGGAGGTTAGCCAAGGAGGTGACCTCAGCGGGGAAAGCAGTGGACCCCAGAGGAGGAGGAAGCGAATCCTGGTGGGGACTCCATCACAAGAGGGATCCAGCTAGGAACACAGGAGGGGGAGGACAGGGAGGTGAGGTGAGGTGCCTACCAGGTACCACGGCATGAAGGGATGGAAGGAAGATCCTGGGGATCACTGGGAAGGCAAGACGGGAGGGTGAGCTGGATGTCATTATCCACCTAGGTACTAATGACCTGGCAAATGGGGAGCCAAAGGAAGTTCAGGAAGAGTTTAGGAAATTGGGAGGGGTCTCAAGCAAGTAGCTACTTCTGTCACTTTCTCAGTAGTACTACCTGCGAGAGGCAAGGGAGAGCATGGAGTGCGTGCACCAGGAACTTTAACTCATGGTTGAAGAACTGGTGCTGTGAGGAAGGGTTTGGATTCATTGGTGACTGGGGACCCACCTGGAGGGATGGAGGTTTGTTCAAGCCTGACGGCCTGCATCCATCCTGGAGGGGAATCCAAGCACTCAATGATAAGTTTAAATGCTACATTGACAAGCATTTAAACTAGCAAAGGGGGGTGGCAGGCCAGCAAGGAGGGTACCTACTTGCTCACCCCCCACAGCTAGCAGTGGAACCAGTGAACCAGAGGAGTGGCTATCTCTGCAAAGAAGTGTGCAAAAGATGGAGATTAGTGCCCAAGAGGTGGATAGACAGAAAAGGGGCAAAATTCAGCAGAAGGGCAGACAGCAAGGAGAACCAGGTATAAAGGACAACCAAGGAAGGGGCTGGAGTAGAACAGTGAAACAGTCTAGGGAGGTCAAATCATGGAAAGCCATGTGTGCAAATGCCAGGAGCCTTAGCAACAAGTTGGAAGATCTGGAGGCTGTCATGGTGCAGTCAGATCTGGACATTGTGGCCATCACTGAAACCTGGTGTAATGATAACCATGACAGGGAGATGGCCATACCTGGCTACAACATATTCAGAAGAGACAGAGCAGGCAGGAAGGGAGGAGAAGTGGCACTGCATGTGAAAATGACATAAGGGCCACAGAGATCCAGGAGGAACAAAATGGGGAGAGATACTGTGGGTTGCTGGAAAGAAAATGGGAACAGCCATCCGCGACAGGTGTGGTCTATAGACCACCAGCCCATGAGGAAGAACAGATAGGAGTTGATGCTAGCCATCCAAAGGATGGCAGACAAGGGTGAGGTAGTACTGGTGGAGACTTCAATATTCCAGACGTGGACTGGAGCATCCCAGCAGTAGCATCAACTAGGAGCAGATTTATCCTGGACTCTTCAGGGTGCCTTCTCAAGCAACTGGTCATGGAACCAACTCGCAGAAGGCAATACTGGACCTTGTGCTCACAAACAGGGACAGTGTGATAGGGGTAACAGTGGGGAGCACCTGGGGAACAGTGACCACCAGTCATTGTGGTTTTAAATCACAGAAAGAGCAGAACCAAACCACAAAAACACGATCCTGGATTTTGGGGCAGACTTTGGGAAAATGGGGAGATACTTGAAAGAGGCATTAAGGGGAATGGGACAGGAATCAGGGGTTGAGAAACAGTGGGCAGTATTTAAAATGGGGATTACAAGAACAACAGAATTATGAATTAAGCAGGTTAGCAAAAGGAAAAGGAAGAGGAGACCATTATGGTTTTCGAAGAGGTAGCAAAGAAAGTGAAAGCCAAAAAGATTACATTCAGGCAATACAAAAGACACAGGCAGAAGGGGATGGGAAATACCAGGAGAAGCAAAGGAGGCAGGGAGGTCAGTAAGGGAAGCCAAAGCTCAGACAGAAGAACACATTGCAAAATCAGTGGGTAGAGGGGACAAAACCTTTTACAGGTACATAAGTGAAAAAAGAAAGACAAAGGGAGGGATAGTGAGACTGAAGGGGGAGGATGGGGGCTGCATGGAGGATGACAATAGTATAGCTGACATATTGAATAGGTATTTCTGCTCAGTCTTTACTGAGGAAGAGGAGGGTAATGGGTCTGAACGGAGTACAAGGGGTGAGAATGGTGCAGAAATGGACACAAGTCCCTTTACATGAGAAAGGGTCCTGAAGGAACTGGAAGTAATAAGAGTTGATAAAGCAATGGGGCCAGATGGAGTGCACCCCAGGGTCCTTAAAGAACTAAGAGAGGTGGTGGCTGAACCTCTGGCTATCCTGTTTAGCCGATCACTGGAAACAGGGGAGGTACCCAAAGACTGGAGGACAGCAGATGTAGTCCCCTTATACAAAAGCGGGAACAAAGAGGAAGCAGGGAACTACAGACCAGTCAGCCTCACCTCGGTAGTGGGGAAGATCATGGAAGCATTACTGAAGGAGGGATTGGTGAAACATCTGGTTGTCAATGGACTACAGGACCCAAGGCAGCATGGTTTCACCAGGGGGAGGTCATGTCAGACCAACCTCATTGAATTTTTTGACTGGGTGACTAGGGAGGGCAGTGGACATGGCCTATCTGGACTTCAGCAAGGCCTTTGACACTGTGCCACATAGAAGACTATTACACAAACTGGGGAATATGGGTGTGGGCAGGACAGTAGTGTGGTGGGTAGGTAACTGGCTGGGTGGCAGGACACAGAGGGTGGTGGTAAATGGCTGTCACTCCACAGAGGGAAGAGTGACCAGTGGGGTACCACAGGGATCAGTGCTGGGACCGGTCCTATTCAACATCTTCATCAGTGACATTGCACAGGACCTAGAAGGCAGAATTTCACTGTTCGCTGATGACACAAAGCTTTGTAACAGAGTAGACACAACAGAGGGTGTAGACAGAATGAGAAGGGACCTGCAGAAACTTGAAGAATGGTCAGGGGTTTGGCAGTTGAAATTCAATGCAAAGAAGTGCAAGATAATGCATATGGGGCACAAAAACCCTGGCACAATATATCAGTTTGGGGTGAGGATATAGCATGCACCAAGCAGGAAAGGGATCTTGGGTTATCATCTCTGATGACCTCAAGGTAGGAAACAGTGTGACAAGGCAGCAGGTAAAGCAAATAGGGATGCTGGGATGTATAGGCAGGAGGCATCACCAGCAGGAAAAGGGAGGCATAATTCCCTACGAGACTACTTAGTGAGGCCCCACCTGGAGTACAGTGTACAGTTCTGGAACCATACCTATGTAAGGACATAGACAGGGTAGAGAAGGTTCAGAGGAGGGCAACAAAGATGGTGCATGGATTGCATCACAAGTCCTATGAAGACAGGTTGAAGGAACTGAACATGTACTCCCTGGAGGAGAGGAGGGAGAGAGGGGATATGATAGAGATATACAAGTATCTCACAGGGAGGAACAGGGTGCAGGAATACACTATTTTAAGTGAAAAAGATGTTCCAGGACTAGAGGGCATGGGATGAAGTTGGAGGAGGACTATCAGGAGGAAACATGAGGAAGAATTTGTTCACAGAACGGGTGGTGGACAAGTGAACACCCTGCCAGAGGAAGTGGTGGAGCTGAAACAATCACGGATTTAAGAATGCATGGGATAGACATAAAGGAATTCTGATGGTCAGGGTAAGGGACAACAGACTTCTAGGAAAACATAAACTGAACTTACAAGCTCAAATGGGCAGACTGAGTGGGCCATAGGCCCTTATCTACTGACACTGTCATGTATCTATGTATTAATTTCAGAGGGGGGGAGTTGGGGAGACTATAGCCCTCTTAGCCCCCATTGTGCTTCTGCTGGATGCAGACACAAGTTGGAAATTAAACATGGGTTTGTGATGAGGGAAAGGTTAGCATCCTGGGTGATAACAATCTGCCTGAGATCTCCTGGAAATACTGAGTTGGGAGGTCAAAATGGTCCAAACTTTTTAATGACACTGTTAAACAGTGTGATCTGCATCAATGCGTAGAACAACCAAACTAGAGGAGAAAACATTTTGGACCTTGTTCTGACATCTACAGATACACAAATTAAAAACTGCCTAGTAATAGCGACCACTCTCTGATCAAATTTAAGATTTCACGGGATAAAAACAAAAACACTGGCAGTATATAAATCTTCACATACCAAAATGCAAAGGTGGGCAAAATAAGGAAAGCAATGGGCAATTTTAAATGGGAAGAGATGCTCAAAAATCTAGATGTAACTAACTAATGCGTGGTAAACACTTATAACAAAAATAACTGAAATATGTAATGAACACATTGCAAAGGTTACAAATATAGTAACAAAGGGAGGACGCCCAAATGGTTAACCAATAAGGCAGAGAAAGAAATAAACAACAAGAATAAGACATAGCCGGCCCGTCGGCACAGCGGTTGGATTTCCGCCAGATACCGGGCAATTCGGTTCGAACGGACCCGGATCGCCGGAGGGCCGGGCCGGGGAGTAGGATTGAGTCCGACGGCAGCTCTTCTACTCTGGGGGGAGGGTGTGGGAAGTGATCGGTGCGGTTGGGACCCCTGGTGGAGACCAAGGGTTCCACGCAGCTGACACTCAGCGTGAATGGAGGCGGGGCGGACATGGGCGTCATTGCACGACCCCGCCTCCCTAGAAAAGAAGACCGGAAAAAGATGGAGGAGCTGCCCGCCGTCACGGATGAAGCTCGCCGCGGCTCAATATGCCTTCAGGCTGGGCCCCGACCCACACAGTGCCCACGCACATATAAGGGAGTGTGTCGCTGGCCCCACCGTGGGGGGTAAGCCACGGGGTATCGGGGGGCAGCGGCCGATTTGGAGGCAGAAGCTAGCGGCCCGTGACCGGGCAGAAGGACAAGGCGGCGGGCGGCTCCAGGAGGAGGAAAAAGTTAAATATAAAAAAAAAACAAGAATAAGACATAAAAAATACAAGACCAGTACTAAGGAAAACTGGCTCAATTACAAGTGGACATTAACAAATGTAGGGATTTAAAAAGGAAAAACAAAAAATGGAACAAAACTGGCATGAACTGCTTCCAAATCAAATAGCAAGTCCTTCTATATGATACTGTGACCTCCTGTAGGCAGGAAATAAAACTTTAAACACTCCTAAAACAATACTGATAAGTTCAATAACTATGTTGCATCAGTATACTCCTCAAAACTACTAACATCATATAACATTAAAGATGGGGGGAGTAGAGGCAACTCACAAAGCATATCCTGGGTCATTAAGGAAAGGATAAGAGAGACAAATCACGAAACAAATTAAAATTGATTGTGCCCTGGGTCCCAACAGTACAATTAGTGAACTACTGATTACCTGGTATCCATCCATAGATTTCTTCCCCCGGAAAGAAAACACAGACACAAATCTTGGAGGAAATGGCCATAGCCATGCGTTTATTGATTATAATCCAGATTGAGAGCAGTGTGCGTACCCAGGAGGATCAACTATCCGAGATCGTAAGTGCCAAGGCTGCTCAGTCGCCCCTGTCAGGCACCGTTAGACTTGCAGGATAGCTGTACCTGCTGGAGGCAGACCTCAACCCCTCCCCTGGGTCAGGGTACCCAGTTTCTGCCTCCACGCCAACCAGAGCAGGGGGTTACATGGCCTTTAGAAGAATTTGGCTCATCGCCACCCCTTAACCACCATTCAATGTCATCGTGATCCTCCCAAGACGCCACGCCAACCATGACTGCGACAAGTTTGACATTCACTTATGCCCTGACTATTTGCTCTAGCCTATTTGGTTTCTTGCACTTTTAACTCAGTTTAACTCCCTTTTGGAGGAGATGAAAAACCTGGGAAAAACCCTGTTGCAGGGGAAAACAGGGAAAAGCCACTCCCAACCCCTAATGTGATCACCATTATGGGTCAAAAGAGGGGCCCCAACTGCCTGGCCCTGTTACCCTACTTTTACAAGGGTGGGTGGGTGGGTGATCCTTGAAGGACAAAAGGAGAAAGAGGAAGGACTGCTGGCTATAGCAAAATAAATTCCTCTTTCTCCCTTTCCCCCACAGGATGTGACCCCCTTTTCCCAAGTGGGAGGCCTTGGTGGTCCCCTTGTCCAGTCTCTGGACTCTCCCTAGCCCTCTCAGGGCCACCTTCTGCTCTTGCCCCCCCATCTCCTTCCTGGGTCCAGGTGAGGATGGTCCCAGACAAATTACAGCTGCTGCCATATGTTGCCACCTCTGTATTATCTGGTATCCATCCATAGACTCCTTCCCTTGGAAAGAAAGCACAGGCACAAATCTTGGAGGAAATGGCCACACCCATACATTTACTGATTACAATCCAGATTGAGAGCAGTGTGCACACCTGGGAGGATCAGCTGTCTGAGGCTGTAAGGGCCAAGGCTGCTCAGCCACCCCCATCAGGCACTGTTAGCCTTGCAGGATAGCTGTACCTACTGGAGGCGGACCTTGACCCCTCCCCCAGGTCAAGGTACCCAGTTTCCACCGCCACGCCAACCAGAGGAGGGGGTCATGAGCCCTTCAGAAGAATTCATCTCATCACCGCCCCTTAACCACCATTCAATGTCATTGTGATCCTCCCAAGACACCACAGGACGAACCAAACGTCCAACCCCTCAAGCTGACTGCTCCCCCACTTCCTCCAAGACCCATTCCAGCTTCTCTTGACCACAGCTCAACCTCCCCTTTTGGTCTGACATCATGTCTTGGCTACCTTGGAGGGATACAGGCCTGTACTGGCAAATGGTCAGCATCTGTCCAGGAGGGGAATCAGGGTCTTAGGTGATAGGTTTAAATGCTTCATAGGAAAGCTTTTAAACTAGTCAAGGGGGGGAGGCACTGAAAAGGAGCAGGGAATTCCCAGCCTCCACAAAACAGGATAGCTAGCAAAGTAAACACCATGGTAGAAAAGTTGTTGGGAAGCAGGAAGGGGGCAATGGAAAAAAAGGCAAAAGCAGTAAGGGCAGAGAAGGGACTAAAAGGGGTAAGGCCATCAAAAAATGGAGGGTGATGAGTACCAATGCCCATAGTCTATGTAACAAGCTTCCTGAACTTGTGGCCTTGATGGAAGAGGGATGGCTGGTAATTGTGGCAGTCATAGAAACATGGTACACAGCGAACCATGTCTGGGATGTCAACATACTAGGGTACACAATCTACAGGAGAGACAGGGAGGGTAAAAGAGGAGGAGGAGTAGCTCTCAACGTAGGGACAGGATCAAAGCAATGGAACTAAAGGGTAAATAGGGAGGAGAGGAGGCACTGTGGTCACCTTGGGGACAGGAAATGGCACCACAATCCACACAGATGTTGTTTACAGACTCCCATCTCAAGGGGAGAAAACGGACAAGGAAATGATAGAAGGCATCCTTAGAATGGCAGAAAAAGAGGAGATATTATTGATGGAGGACCTGAATATGCCAGATGTTAACTGGAGCACATTTTCTGCAGCCACATCCAAGAGCAGGGTCCTTCCTGATGCCCAACAGGGGGCATGCCTCGGACAGCTAGTGTTGAAACCCACTTGGGAGGGAGCAGTCTTAGACCTGGTTCTCTCAAATGGGGACAAAGAGAGGATCTCAGATTTAAAAATGGGTAGCCATCTGGGAACAAGCGACCACCAAACAGTATGGTTCATGATAAACATAGCTATAGAGTCAAGCCATACAAAAGCAAGGGTACTGGACTTTAGGAGGGCTGACTTTGGCAAAATGGGAAAATGTATAAGGAATGCACTAGCAAATGGGTAGGAA
The DNA here is from genome assembly GCA_016271365.2 of Neoceratodus forsteri. NCBI lineage: Eukaryota > Metazoa > Chordata > Ceratodontiformes > Ceratodontidae > Neoceratodus > Neoceratodus forsteri. The sequence continues at coordinate 409,367,658 of CM057452.1, forward strand.
GGAAGGGTGGAGGAACAATGGGGAAAAATCAAAACTGCCATCACAGAGGCAACACGCCTTTGTGTGAAACAAACAAAACAAAACGAAGAAGAAAACCACTATGGTTCTCAAAAGTGGTGGCAGGGAAGGTTAGGGAGAAAAAGATAGCATTCAGGAAGTATAAGGAATCACAGAGGGAGCAGGGCAGGGAACTGTATCAGCTAAAGCAGAAGGAAGCAGGGAAGGCAGTCAGAATAGCAAAGGCCCAAAACAGATGAAAAGAGAGCCAACTCAATTAAGAAGGGGGATAAAACTGTTTATAGTTACACTAGCAAGCAAAAAAAGACCAAGGGAGGGATCGTGAGGCTTAATAAAGGGAAGGGGAGGTGGGCAGAGGATGACAGTGAAAAGGCAGAGATCCTAAATTAATACTTTTGTTCAATATTCACAATAGAAGAGGAGGGGGAGGTACCTAAACCAAGCAATAGAAGCACTCTGGATAGGGGGATCTATACCAGTCCATTCACAGAAGAAAGGGTCCTGAAAGAACTCCTAAAACTCAAGGTGGATAAAGCAATGGGACCTGATGGGATTCACCCCAGAATTCTTTTTTTTTTTTATCACATCTCTTTTTCTCACTTTGCAGCCATAGTCCTGCTATGTATCCAGCCACTGCTCCTCCTTCACCGCCGACCCTGAAGCTGATGTGCCCAGCTGGCATATGCAGCTATGACCATCGAGACCAAGGCCCTGCACCCGGTGAGGATCCAATACCGGCACACGCCTTATTTCAGGCATTGTCGGTCAGTGAAGCCTGCAGCCATCAAACTGCTGCAGACTATGCTGCCGTTTTTCCCTTTTTCTCCCCGATGGGAGCATGGACATGCATTATTTATATGAACTGACACAAATGAAAGCCTTGGTTTACTAGTCAGTACAATATGAATTAAGCAAGCACTGTTTATGTCATAATGTTATAGAGTAAGTGAAACATTGAGATAGTTTGAGCAACACAGATATTATTTGAAAAAGTCACGATTTATAGTCCTCACATCCCAGTAGTGAACTGTGACAACAAAAGTATTGGGTTTTCTGCAAATTACAAAGGCTGACCAGGTGGGATTTTTAAACAACTTGGGCAGGATTTTCAAAAGTTTGCTGCACAATGTTGCTGTAGTTGTGCTACCTGCACCAAGGCTGACCACAATAAAAGGTGGTCTCACTCCTTGATGAGAACAATTATGCCTCAACTTAATAACTTGCCCATTAGGAATAATGAAGATACGTTTTGCTGGGAAGGTTGCTGATCACATGCAATTAATTGTTGCATTCTTTTGGCTTGTTTTAACATCTGACACTGAGCTTTCCATCATCTTCTGTACATGAAGTTAAATCTAAGCAATCAATACTTAAAGTGTGCAGAGAATATGTAAATCTCAAATTGTAATTATAATAGTTTAGTATTTCCACAAACGTTTCTGCTTCCTCTCTGCTTCCATCCCAAATGAACAGGATATCATCCATAAATCTCTGCCATTGCACCACTTTTTTTCTATAAACAAGTCTGAGATCATGGAGGGCTTCATACTTCCAGCGGCCCAAATACAGGTTCGTGTTGGGAAGGAGCCGTCTTGGTACATGTATATGTTCCACACTTTTTTTCCCCAACTATGTTGTTGTGCTGCACTGTGCCCTGGTCCGTGGCACCCCCCCATCACAGACCTTCTCATTGACTTACCGGCTATCCACCACTTATCCAGGACCACACATCGCAGAAGGTGGATTGCCATGTCAGTTATAAAAAATACACAACAGATTAATCTGGTTCAATTTTAGTTGGTTTCCATCTGTATTTTTCCGCCCATGGAACAAGGCTTAAAATAGGCAGACTTACTTAGCCCTCCTTTCCCAGTCAACAAAAACTAATTAAATAAATAAATGTGGTGCCTGATTGGGGTGCTGGAAAGAACTGGGGCATTTTGCTCCACTGTTTTCTCCCAGGGTGCTGGTGTGCAATGACATGCATGGTTGCACATACATTGGCATGCATGAGTGCTGGCATCTGATGGCAGCCCTTCCTCTTCTGATGTACTCATGTGTACAATCACCTGGCCTCCACTGGGTGGCAGCCTTGCAACAAGATGCAGAGTCCCCCACCCTGAGGGAGAAGAGCTGTTGCTGGGATGCTCAATATTCCTTCCCCCAGCTAGCCCTCGGGACCCATGCTTGTTCCTGAACCTGGGTGACTGGCATCATTAATGGTGGTCCTACCACTGCATCAATGGGCCAACTTGTGGTTCCACACATTTGGAAAAATTGTTAATCAAAAAGAATCATTTTCGATAAAAAAAAATGTCATGCATTTTATAAAAATATGGCTAATTTTCATATAATAATAATAATAATGCATTGCATTATGTATAAGACAAGGCCTCCCTGAGGTGGCTTACTACCAACTCATATCATGCATTGCTTTAGCTACCAGTTGTATAGGTCTTAACTGCTGATTAGGTAAATATGTCTATAGCTCTGCCCTGTTTTCGCTACCAAATGTATAGGCATTAACCAGTGCTCATTGTACTTATACTCTGTATGATTGCTCACCCACATTTATTCTATATATATACTGTATGCATTTCTATGTTTTATTCTGACGTGGAGCCTTTGGAAATGAGTCTATGACTCAAAGAGCTGTCATTCCGATTTCATAAATAAAAGAATAAATACTATTTTGCAATTGTTCTAAAGCCATTGTTTCTTCATTGGAAATATTTGGCCAAACCAGACTCCACTGACCATTCAGAAAGGCACCTACTTCAAATTTTTTCATGCGTTTGAACATTATTATGCCTGGATTCCCAGCTTCCCAAGACAGAATTTCAACTGGGATGTGAATAACTGATTTCTCTGTTGTCGTTAATCTGTTACCTGGTTCCCCAAACCATCACCCATCACTGTATCTAGTATACATTCAGGACTCCTAGCTGCTTCTAAAAATTGTTGAATGAAAGATCTAAATTGGGGTTGTTGATTACACATGCAGAGTCACATATATTTTCTGTTGTGGAAAAATTAAAGGGATCATACTCCCTTGAAACTTCTTCATGTTGTGAACTGCAAGACTAATATTAAGACCCCCCACCAGTTTCCAGTAAAATAGGGCTTTAAGTGAATCTTTTTTAAACAGCTTGAAGTACCCTAGATGAATATCAGATTTATTCCCTTGGGTGGGGAGAAAGGACAACCCCCCCTTTCAATATACTCTGCTGAATTTTTAAGATGCTAGAAGATGAATTGATTATTTTGTCTTTTTTCCTTCTCTTCTCCCTCAGCACTAATGTTTCCATATGGTTGTTTGTGATGCCTCTTTCTTCCTCTCCATCTTCTCCACATCATTTCTTCTGCTACTTTGTTATGATGTTGTGTTTGGTTTTTATGTTTGCTTGCACGCATGTGCAAGAAACATAGTGCAACCATACGAATTTTCGTAGTTGTGCCACCCCCGCTTCCAATGCCCTGCTTCTTTTTGCAGGCATGGCCTCACCACACCAGTAAATGTCCGAGCTGTGTATGTCAGCAGTTCAGATGCAGTGGCGTACAGTTCGAAACAAAAGACTGCTACAATCAGCGGTGGTAACATGTAGCCAATTTACATACTGCCATTGGCAGTATGTAAAGTGCCTACACGTCAGCACTGCATCTGAACAGCTGTCACAGACAGCTTTGTTTTCTTCTTGGTCTCCCCCAACAAACACCCAAGTAGCATGTTGGGAGCCCACCCCAGCCTGCTCATGCGCTCCCCCCACCCCCGCACACTGTATGGCTGATGGGGGTGCCCAATCCCCCGTCAGCTCCACTGCCCCCCAAACAGACTTCCAGGTGCCACTCTGGGAGCCCACCTCAGCAAGGCAAAAGTCCATATGGCCAATGGGGGTGCCCAATCCCAAGTCGGCTCCACTGTACCCCCCCAAAACAGACTTCCAGGTGCCACGCTAGGAGTCCACCCCAGTGTGGCAGAAGTCCGTATGGCCAACGGAGGTGCTCAATCTCCTGGTGGCTCCACTGCCCCCCCAAACTTCCAGCTGCCATGCTGGGAGCCCTCCTCAGCATGGCAAAAGTCCCGCATTGTCTTTGTAAAAAAAAAAGGGAAAAAAACACCTGTAAGAAAAAACAGTCTCTCGACTCTCTTGCCCCTTCCCCCAACCCATGCACACCACACCCCTGCCTCACCCCATACTTACCTCCAGAGTCCAGTGCGATGATCTTCAGTGGACCGGGAACATGTTTGCACTCTTCAAAGCTGACCGCGAACTGAAGAAATGCCGCTAAGCTGAATAATGGCATAAATGGGTTTTTTTCAACTTTGGTGCATATCTGGGCCATTTTTGGGAATTTTTTCACCACATTTTCAACATGGTGTTCTTGGGACCTCACCTCATGAATTCAGTCAGTGTCATTTTGTTTTTCAGTTCCAAAAGGTGATTTCACGGTCACTTTCAGGACCAATTATCGAAACAACAGTGTCACAGTTCACAGTTTGGGGAGAGTGCCTGCATCAGGCACTCCCCCAAAATAAAATCAACCCCTAAATATAAGCTAAAAAGGTGCTTGAAAAAGTTTGGCAGTATGCCTTCCTAAATGACCTGGGCAACATCAGATGGCAAGACTTCTACCTGGCCCCTTCCCTCAATGAGGCATTTAACATCTTGCATAGCCTTCTAGTGGGTCTATTAGACAAATATGCCCCCTAAGGCTGATCAAGTCCAAGAAAAGATCTCCTGGCTGGTTCTCCCCCATCTTAAAGAAAGCCCTCAAAGATAGAGACTTTTGGTGGAAAAGAGTTAGGAAGAAACACTCTGATGCCGATTGGCTTGCTTTTCATGTATCTAGAAATGCCTGTAACAAACTAATTAGGTCTGAAAAAGCTAGATACTTCCAATCAGCCCTGGAAGACAACAAAAACAATGCCACCAAATTCTGGAGTATCCTCAAAGAAGTTGAGGGTCATACCACCGATGCCTCCCTTCCAGCCAAAATAGTGTCCAGGGACACCACTTTCATGGATAGAGCGGATATACTTGAATAACTCAATGATCACTTTGTCACTGCGGGGCTGGCATTCAACACCTCTCCAATCAGTAAGATCAGCCTACATGGGGATGGCATTGATGCCACATGCCCCAACATTGACACCAACCAGAGTTACTCCTCCCCTTCAGCTTCTGCCCTGTATCCTTCAAGCAAGTGGAGAACCTCCTACTGTAATTAGATACAAAAAAGAGTGCTGGTGCCAACCTCATCAAACCGTTCTTCCTAAAATTAGGCCATTATTATCTGACCACCCCCATTGTCCATTTATTCAACATCTCCCTAACTCAGGGTGAGTTACCCTTGTCGTGGAAAATTGCTCACGTCATCCCCCTGTTCAAGACCGGGGACCCTAATAACCTGAACAACTATCGGCCTAATTCTATACTATCCTCTCTTTCAAAACTATTGGAAAAAATCGTTAACACCCAAATCAGGGAGCACTTGGATTCACAGAAACTGCTAAACTCCGCTCAGTCAGCCTGCAGAGTCAAACACAGCACAGTGTCTGCCCTTGCTAAAGTAACCACCGACTGGCAAATTGCCTTGGACTCAAAGAAGCATGTGTTTGCACTTTTCCTTGAACTTAGTAAGGCATTCGATACTGTGGATCACAACATTATGCTTAATGCATTGAGTAACATCGGTCTCGATAGTACTGCCATTAAATGGTTCACCAGCTACCTTACTAACAGACTACAATGAGTCAAAGCTCTGGGAGAACTGTTCCCACTAAAAACATTACCATGAGGTGTACCTCAAGGCTCTATTTTGGGCCCAATCTTATTTGCAATCTACATCAATAACCTTGATTCACATGTGCGCACAGCTAATGTGCACTTATTTGCAGATGATACAGTCCTCTACACTGCTAACTTTTCTCTGGACATGGCCCATGAGGATTTACAGTGAGATTTTATCTCACTCCAATTTAATCTTATGAAGCATAAGCTTGGAGGCAGTATAGCGCAGTGGTCTAAGGCTCTGAGCTGCAAATCTGGTGACATCCAGCAGACCAGACCTGGGTTTGAATCCCATAGCTTCCACTTGCATACTGTGTGACCCTGAGCAAGTCACTTAACCTCCTTGTGCTCCCAGGTCGCTCCTGTAAAAAAGCTTTCAGCTTAGTGTGCTATACCTGGTTAAACAACTTAAAAAAAAAAAAGCTGCTGCTTAATGCCAAAAAGACCAAAGCCATGATCATTTCACCGAATGCCACCCCAGGACCAACATGCAGCCTTAAGATTCTAACTTTATTAGGTTACCCCTGGAAACTGTTGATACCTTTACATACCTGGGATTCTGGCTGGACAATAAGCTTAATTTCCTATGCCACCTGAATGAGCTCTTGAAAAAATTAAGGCAACGCTTAGGTATATTCTACCACATTAAACATCTACTTACCAAGGAAGCCAGAAAGAGACTAGTACAATCTACATTCCTGCCCTTACTGGATTACGCTGACTTCCTTTACAGCAACTTCCCTTCTTCAGTGCTCCATAAACTTGACACTCTTTATCACTGGGCCCTGAGGTTCATTCTTAATCTGCCTTTTCGCACCCACCATTGCCTGCTGTACCAAGTGATTGGATGGACCTCACTTACTACAAGGAGGAAAAGAAATGCCTTCCTTTGGATATATAGGGCTTTGTCTGATAAACTACCAGTATACATCTCAAGCTTATTTGAGCATGTCAGGGGGTCGTACGACTTGAGATGCTTCTTAATCTGCTTTCATATACCTAGAGTAAGATCATCTCATGACTTGGCTACAATTAGTTTCTCCCTTCTTTCCATTTGGAATACTATGCAAAGATCACTAAAGCTCTCAACCCTTCCTGGTCCCTTCACCTTCAAAGCACTGATTTCAGAGTACCTAAAGGAAATCTGCAACTGTTATAAGTGACCAGTGCGTCCTTATTCTCCTGGTGACTCCAAAGAATCCCCTGACACTCAAGAAACACGCAGCTCCCACCTTTCCTATTAGTGGGGCTCCAGCATTTTTAGCAACCTCTTTTCACAACCCCTCCGGCCAACATCACCCTACCTACCTCTTGTCTTCTGAACCTCCACCCTCCCTACCCCTTCTTCCCACAAGTCTCATACTAGAATAACCAGCGGGCTACATATTCAAGCAAGTGCCCAGAATCAAACCATCCTAACCTTAGATTTACTATGCTTGTTTGTTTAGTGTGCTGTAACTAGCTCTTAACTATGTTAGTCCTCACTGTATAGGTCTGTCTTAGCTTCTCATATGTATAGTGTTTATTTTCCTGTCTTGTACCTGCCTGTGATTTATTTTTATGTCCAGGACCACCTTGAAAATGAAGTTGCTTAATGGTGTTATGCCTGGTTAAATAAAGTTTGATTGATTGATTGATTGATTCATTGATGAGGTAGGCCTTCAAAAACCCTATGTTGAAAATTTGGCGAAAAAATTCCCAGAAATGACTGTTTTATGAGCGTGCGTTGCACAGTTCTTTTTTTTTTTTAAATTTAAGTTTATTGATTTTACAGAAGACAACCCACAAGACATAACAGAGACAAAGTTACGAGAAAATACATGGTATAACAAAAACGGTAAACAACCCCCCACCCTCCAACAAACAAAACAACCTCCGCACCCACTCCCTACCCCCACCCTCTCACCCACCCACCTCCCTATCCCCCAACCAAAAACTCCGCCCTCCCACTCCCTACCACCCACCCAAACTGAGTGTGCCAGGCAAACATTATATCTGAACTGGATATTTAACATAGTAACAATTCAGGAAATGCTCCCACCCCTCAAATCAGCAGATGCAGGTAACAGAATATGAGAGACAAAAGAGATCATCGCAGGCATCAGGTAGGAGGTCAGGAACTCACTGGTGCAGATATAATGTATGCAATTTACCCCACTTTTTCTGAAACAGATCCATACGATTGCGCGAGCTGGCTACCAACCTTTCGGCATTGAGGTAGGCAGAGAGCTCGGTCAGCCATTCAGTATAAGACAATGCCAATTGATCAGTCCAATGTCTAAGGACCAGTCTCTTAACCGCAATGGACACCAAAGCCATGTGATATCGGCATTCCACACTATCTATGCTAGCATAGTCACCCAGAATACAGATCTCGGGAGTGAAAAAAAACCTGAGAGACCTAGTAAAGGATCTAAGTTATCCTGAATAGAGGACCACAAGGGGCAACTTTATTACAAAACCAGAAAATATGTAGAGGATCCCCTTCACCTTGCATACACCTGGAGCAAAGGGAAAGGGGAAGCCTTTTGAGTTGGAAAACCTTCTTAGGGGTATAATACATGTTATTCACAATATAGTATTGGGTAAGCCTAAATCTGTCCTGAGTATGATATTTGTGGAGATCCTTCCAGATGCGAGGCCAATTCAGGGTGGACTCAGGAAACAGAGAAGGCCAGATACTAGAACCCGCAACAGGTTCCGAGAATTTGTAATTTAGGAGAAAGGAGTATATTAACGAAATGGGATGCGGTTTGGAAGCAAGGGTTAATATTTGAGAAAGGAAGGGATAGACTACCGGCTCATTAAAATGAGTGCCAAACTTCTCAGCAATGAGATGCCTCAGTTGGTAAACTTTGAAAATTTTAGCATTAGGAATGGTATGCTTATCGAGTATGTCCACGGAAGAAAGAAGGAATCCTTGGTCATAAAAATGCTCCAGATTAGCTTCTTTAATTTGTGGAAGCCAGTCGGGAGTAATCATCGAATTACCCAGCTTAATATTGGGATTAAGCGTAATCGGTTGACCTAGGTCCTTCCCGGGAAAAATATTTACAAAATGTAAACATTGGAAAAGGGACTTAAGAGATATGAGAATTGTATGGTCAGCTATCCACTGTGAAAGTACAGAGGGGGAAGTATAGAAAATAGCATAGGGATCTATTCTAGATTCCGAGAGCATCGACTTTTCAATTTGGAGCCAAATCGGAGCGTTGCACAGTTCTTATGCATGCTCGTAACTTTGAGAATTTTTTATATTTTCACTCCAGATTTTCAACATTGCCATTTTACCACACCTCCTTATGAACAGTACAGCTGTCATTTTTCACATCTTGCCCAAAATGTGTTTTCGCACAGATAGCGCACATTGGCGCAGTCGGTGTGTGAAATCAATGTTTGGGACACATTAAGAAAATCACAGTGACACTGTTCATGAGCAGAGGTGTTAAAATGGCTATGTTGAAAATTTGGTGACAAAAGTCCATAAAATGACTGTTACGAGCATGCATTGCTACCCCTTCTCCTCATATTCAGTTCTTGCCTCTCCCCCCTCTTCTCCACCTGCCCTTCTGGGTCAGCAGTGTGCACAACCTAACCCCATCCTTTTTACTCCAACAGCACTTGCGTACTACCTCGAGTCTGCTCCTGGTACACTCATGCACTATAAATGGTTCTATCGCATTATTACTGTTTTGTACGTTTATATGTTCTTTTGTATGATTTTGGACATGTATTGTAATTTACCCAATGTTCCACTACTGTTTATTGTACAATACCTTGTGTTCCAACTGTTGCACAATCCTACAATGTTGTATTGTTTGTACTACCCACATGCTATTGTAACTGATCATCCTTCACAACCCTATGTAACCTCTCCCCCCAGGTTGCACTGTGAGACAAGCAACTTGTTGTTCAGTGTGCCCGCCTGGTGAAACATTTCAACAAATAAATTAATTTACATGCACCCTTGTAAGTTCACAAATTTGTAATATTTTCAGTCCAGATTTTCAACATTGACATTTTTCCACACCTCCTTATGAACAGTACAGCTGTCAGTTTTCACACCCCGGCCGAAATGTGTTTTCGCACTTCTGGCGCAGAATAGCGTGGTCACTGTGGGAAATTAGTGTTTGGGACAGATTAAGAAAATCACAGTGACACTGTTCATGAGCGGAGGTCCCAAAATGCCTATGTTGAAAATCTGATGTAAAAAATCCCCAGACTAATTACATTACGGGTATACATTGTGCAGTTTCTACGCACGCTCGTGACTTCAACAGTTTTTTATATTTTCACTCAAGATTTTCAACAATGCCATTTTACACCTCCTCATGAACAGTACACCTGTCACTTTTCACATCCTGTTCGAAATGTGTTTTCACACCTGTGGCGCCAAATGGTGCAGTTGCTGTGCAAAATCTCCTTTTGTCTAATGAACTGATAGTGTCACTGTTCATGCGGTGGGGTCACAAAAAAATCCATGTGAAAAAACTTGGGGTAAAAATACCAAGAAACGCTCAGGGCGTTAGGGTTTTCGACTATAACGCCCTACCATGTAGGGACTGACAGGCATCAGTGGTGTGACTTGGGATTGTCGACAGTAATGCTCATGCCATTCCAACCCCACTCCCACCCTGCGGCCAGTGACAGACATCGAGGTTTGCCTTGGACCCTTTTCCCCCAGAGTTCACCCCATTCTCCTATACTGCACCCATTTCAGTGTATTTCCTTATGGAATGAGGTGAATGTAAAGCCCAAATACCCCAAGGCACACCTCGACACTTGTCAGTGTCTGAAGGGTAGGGTGAGGTGAAATATCGTGACCGTCATGGGTAATGACCCAAAGGCACACCCCAATGCCTGTCCATCTCTGCAGGATGAGGGTGGAGTTAGCGTCAGTTCAATACGTCAATGCCATTCCTATATGCATCTGCTAACTCCTGCACTTCCACTGCTAATGCCAGCAAGCAAACATTCAGCACTGACAAATGCTTGTTTTGCTTCTTTTTGTTTGTCTCGGTGATCCGTTACCTTTAAAAACTGACATTTTGTTATGTCAGTTTTGCTCTGACACTCTAGTAGTTCTGAATCTGTCTCTGTTCACTGACTGAGAGTAATTTACACTAACTGCTCAGTCATTAATCCCTCTATTAGATCACAAGGCTTAGTATGTGTTTTCTTCCACGACTTACTGATCTTCATCTCTCATGCCAAAACTCCACCACTCAAACCAGTCCAGTTCATCACTCAAATTTTTTCCATTTATGAGCCTTTCAATCATTTTCATATTTCTGTAATTTATCTTTCAAATCACTGTGAATTTACATGAAACTAGGTTTATTTTTAAAGGGCTCAATTACAGGAACTACTATAAATGTTTATAGAATTTTTTTTGTAATCTGAAGAATCTTCTTTGATTAAAATTGCAGCTAATTTCAATGAGCAATCCTGTAATGCTGTTTCCCACTCTTCTTTGTGTGCAAAATCAGCTAGGCCTACAGACGCACGTTCGCCTAGCCTAAGGCCACATGATACCCTTTCAATTGCTTTATAAACTTCCAGTGTGGTTAAACTGAACCACGTATTTACTTCATTAAACTTTAGTCTTTGAAGTCTTACAAGACCTTTCAAATCCTCCTCAGAGCTATTATTAAGAGTTTCCTCATTCAGAAACTGATTACTCATCAACTGTCTTCATTTTGCTTTCTCTTTCCAGGCCCCTGACTTAGACCTCCTTCCACCTTTCACCAATACCCACATCCCACCACTCAGGATCATGCCTGTCAGATACTCAGCACCCTTACCAGCCCACCTGTGCAATGCATTTTTGCTGCCCCCCCCAACTTAACCCCAGGGATGGAGTCATCCTCAGCTCCTTGGCTTCCATGCCCACTCTTTATAAAGGAGGCATGGCTGAGAGTGTCCTCTAGTGTTGGCTGCAAGGGTCTGAGGTGGATGTGAGGTGTGGCTGGAGGTTTCATGCTCTGAAATCAGTGCCAGTTTTTTTTTCCTTTAGTCCCCACCTTTCCCCTAAGAGTGCACAGATGTCAGCAGATGCCAGCATGGTTAACTCACCAGCCGACAGCCATGCTCCAGTTCCCCTTCCACTCATCACTCACCTGCGTCTCCACCTATGGTTGCCCAGGTGGCAGTACAGCAGTGAGTCACAGCTCCCTCCCCATGGAAGAGGAGAGCATCCATTGGGAAGCTCAGTCCTCACTCCCCCAGGCCCAGGTTCTCAGCATTGCAAGTGGTCACCACTGCACTGGAAGGATGGCATCAATTGTCTCTTTTTCACTACAGATTCTGTTGTCTCAAGACTAAATGGAGCAGATCCTGTTGTGCTCTGATTTGTAAATAAATGTATTGCGTCCATATTTACATAGGAAATATAATGGCCTGATTTGTGCTGCAAAAATTTACTTTGACTCGTCAAACATGGCAACTGGGGTCAGGGGTTGCAGTACATCCAATAAAGCTGCAGAGGCCTGCAGATGCGCAGAAGTGATGTAGGGACAACAACAGGCTTAATGAACACTGGCATGAGTTTGTGGCCAATCTTGTATCGAGTGACAGATCTCCAGCACTGCCTAGGGTTATTGCTAGCCCAGATGGACTAATCAGAAGCTGACATTCCCCAGTTAATAGCAGCAGCTGTGCCAGAGTCTAGTCAGTCTGTGTGTGAGTGTGGTGAGAAGCTGATTGATTGGTTCCTGTATGGGGCTGCTGGAGGAGGCAGACCATGTGTTGGCAAAAGAGAAAAGCAAACCAGATAATGCTGACAGCAAAAAGGAGATAACAGAGGTAATAGTGTGCTAGCTTATTACATACTGAAGCTAAAGGCTGCAGCTGTGAACTGAGACAGTGCTGTCCTGCAGCCCCGAGCTATCCATCTTTGACCACAGCTCTGAGTCTGGAAAGCTGCCCAGCCTGTACCACTGCATGGTGTCAGATGTCTTAACGCACTAGCGACTGAATGCCAGGAAATGGTGTGTTGGTCAGACATAGTTTGGGCTTCACAGGCTGAGTTACCCTGTGAGAGGACAAAGGAAGATCATCTTCTGAATGCGGCAATAAGGAGAGGCTGGACTAATCCTGAGAGAGCAGCCAGTTTCGCCAACAAACACCAAAGGCCTCCATGGAGCGATAATAAAACAAGTCAGAGAGGGATTCGCTGTTGTGGCATCGTGACCACTATGCATCAAGAGAGACCCCTTAATCTGGGAGAACTACGAGTAAATCAGGACTTGCCCTACCTGTATGTCACCACCGTAGAATAGTTGTTTGGGAAATTCTTTGATGACCAGAAATACAAGTACCCATCTGGGCTTAAGTGCTTTGGCGTTTTGGATTCAAGCTGCACCAAGGTCAAACCAGTTTAATCTGTTATAGTTCACCACTGCCAGCCAACTATGTGACTGAGTAGGCTAAGCAGTCCTTTTATTGATTGATTGATACAATTGAATATACACCTATGAGCTAAGAAGCTCATTTACAAAGGTTCCTCGTCAGGGCAGTAGTTGCATAAAGCATCAAGTAGTGCTACACGTAGCAGCATTAAGAAGCCTTGTCAGATATAGAGGTAAAATACAAAGGGGAGGTATCAATACACAGAGTTTAGCAGGTTTTGCATCAAAGCCCCGCAGGTAGAAGAAAACGCCTGGTCAGGTCTGGTAAAAGTTACAGGTAGATCCTCTATTGAAAAGTTGTTTCAACCTGGATTTAAACTGGGAAATGTTGAGCAGACAATGTAGGGAATCAGATAGCTTATTTAGCCAGAGGGGGCCCTGTAGGCAAATGAGCGCTGGGAAAGGCTGGTCCTACAAAAAGGTACGATTAGTGCCTTCCTATCCATACTCCTAGTGGTGTAGTGGTTGGTGACCAGGGTGAAGGTTTTCTGCTGACAAATTCTGTTTCAGTGTTTCAACATCATCAGGTCTACACTTTTTCCACAGCTATGTACCTAGCAAAGCACTGGGAGTTCCGTTGTAATCTCTAAACAGTTATACACTGGTACCAGAGGAGAGAGGGTAGTGCCCACCAGTACAGATGGGTAAGCTGAGGTACAGTGTTGTTTGGGAGTGGGCAACCACGTTTTGGACTGAGCCTGGAATGGCACTGGAAGCACAGCCTAGGTGCAAATATATCACTTCTCTGTGCCTAAGATGAAGGCAGAAAGGCGATCCTTGCATTTAATTTTAGCTGGGCCTAGACAGGCACCAGAAGCCAGCTACCCTGCTTTATGTGACTGCTTAACCCTTTTCTTTCCCCCCAGATCCTGATACCTTTCAGAAAGCCCTCAACATTTTTCATATTTATAGACACAGAGCTTATTATTAGTAGAGTACTAATAATTAGTGTTGGACTACTGTTTGATCCTGAGCAACTCACTTAACTTCCTTGTGCTCCCAGGTCACATCTGGAAACAAGCTTCGGTTTAGTGTGCTACTCCTGGTTAAACAATGTTCCCTTTCCCTAACTGTTCATTGCATCGTGGGGTAATCCAGTGGGGAGATGAGGAGCCCCAGAGATTTAAGCTGAGTGGCACACTCAGGCAGACTAGAACGACCATTATGGCCTGATTCTGCTGTCAATTTCATATGTTTGTACTGCATCCCGGGGGTTGTAGTGTACTTACCAGGCCCGCTTAAACATTTTCTCTGGGTGGAGGCACTGCCCAACTCAAATACTATCTTGGAAATGAAGCTCCCCATGAGGAGTTTAATGACCTAGGCTCTTAACCTTGTTTAAGCCCACAAGGCAGAAGTAGTAACCGTCAACATCCATGGTAACCCTGCTACACTATCAATAGTTCAAAGTTCAAGTTCAAGTTTATTGCAGGAAAACTCCATTGAGCAAGCTCATTCACAAGGAGGTCCTGTGATATAAACACTTAAAGTACAAACACAGATAGGTAATAACAGTATATACATGAAATGCACGTTACATGATACAGGCTGGATATACATACAAGGGTACCACGTAGGGTGACCACAGGTGGTAAACATTGATATGAGACAGGGAAGCGACTTACAGGTTGCATACTGATAAATGAAACATGATGACTGGTGTGTGCAATAATAGTAGATATTACAGTCACACTCCCTCGATGAGAAGCAGACAAGTGCACCATACTGGATTTGTAATATCTGAATTCCATTCCATAGAAGGAAATCAAACCAGCACACCACACCAACTACCTTGCTGCCTTCGGAAGGGGGGGCACACACAGCTATTAACCAGACTCCTTCTTACCAACACCATTAAACCACAAATAAATTTATAAATTCATAAGTAGTAGTAGTAGTAAACTTAATTTATACAGCACTCAATGCCAGAGGCTCTCTGTGCTTAACAAATGATAAACAAACATTAAAATAACAATAAAACATTCATTATAAAACAACCACAATTGGAATAAATAAATAAATAGTTATAAATAATCAATATTTAAAATGCTATTGCAAAGCCAGTCACTAGATGAATTTCCAGCAGAGTGTTATAGTGTGATAAGCCTCCTGAGAGAGGAAGGATTTCAGGCCTCTCTTAAAGGCATCCAGTAAGGGGGGCCTCTGTCAAAGACCTGGGAAGCCTGTTCCAAATGGCAGGATGGGCAGATGAAAAGGCCTCGTCACTGGAAGCGTTCAGCCTTAACCTTGGAATGGCTAGGAGGCCCACCTCAGAGAAGTGGAGGAGGAGGCAATAGGTCCGGTGTCCAGTAAGGAGAGAATAAGTCACACAGGTAGCCATGACCCAGACTATACAGAGCTTTATAGGTCAGTAAACCCACCTTGAAGGTGATACACCACTTCACTGGCAGTCAGTGCAGTTCCTGCAGGAGTGGGGTTATATGTAGGGTTACCACCTGTCCTGATTTTCGCAGGACAGTCCTGATTTGGGCAACTGTGTCCTGCAAAAAAACATGAAAAATACTACATGTCCTGACTTTATAGTAGAAAAAATATGTTCTAACTTTCCCCTTAATGTTGCAGAAAACTATAATACCTTAACTAAAATACTCTAAAATGATAAGAAATAATAGAAGCAGCTAAGAAACTACAAAACTTAGCCTTAATTCTGATTATATAGAGAAAACAAGTCTGTTACATTGGTCGAGGTTACGTACTGTGCTGGAAAAAAATCATGTTTCAGTAAGAAATGTCCCACTTTGGGCTTCTTAAAAGGTGGTAACCCTAGTTATATGACCTGGCCTCGGAAGGCCTGTCAACAACCGGGCTGCTGTGTTCTGCACTAGCTGCAGATGTCATAGGACACCTCCACTCACAACAAGGTATAAAGCATTGCAGTAATCAAGTCTAGAGGTAATGAATGCATGTACCAGTGAGGGCAGGTCTTCAGGAGAAATAAAGGTTCTAATCGGGTACTGTTCTAATCTGGGATAAAACTTGTATGGCCCCCAAGCCGCGGCGCTATGCGTAAAGTGGGCAGGGGCTTCCGCCTCCTGGGGCTACTCGGGTCCATTGATGTGGCAGGACCTGATGCAAGCCTAGATGTGACTGTGATTATTGTTGGTGCTAGTTAGGAACCTGGTGTCTAGCTAGAAAAGTGCATGCTACTTGTTTGGGTTCCTACAAAGAGAAAAGGCAGCTCTGCCCCTCCCCCCCACCTCCAAAAAGCAAGACAGGAGAAAGGCTGTCTACAGGCATGGGAGGTTCTGGTTACCCTTCCCCCACGGCAGGAAGTAAAAAGGGAGGAGAAAGGCAGGGCTGGTGAGAGAGACAGGAGAGAGAGGGAGAGAGAGAGAGCAGGGTCGAGGAGTAGGAGGAAAGGGAAGAGTGGTCCCCCAAAGGAAACCAGAGGGCTATTTTGGTGGTTTTGCCAGGCAAAGGCACTGGGACTGCATCCCTCTCCACCCCCTCTCTCCCACCTTTCAATCATAAGGAAAAGGAAGGAGACAGACAGCCACTGGGGCTGTGCAGGAGGTCCCCTCAGGTTGGTTGCTCAAAAGTACTGGGGCAGAATGTTTGGCCTGAAGGTACTGCAACCTCCAGCCTGGGGTGTCTGGGAGGCTGCTGCATCAGGGACAGATCTTCCTGCCAGGGGACAAGCTGGGGAAACTAAAAAGGTACCAGGGGGAGTTGAACTGCTGTGCCCCCCTTGCAAAGATCAGAGGAATCGTGGAGAGAAGGACGAACAGGCCTGCCTGGTGAAAGCCATATACAAAGGCCTGTGGGCAAAGCTGAAAAGGTCAGGCATGCGAAGAACTGCACAACCCATTTCATGGGTGACGACGTGCTGTGGACTGCAGGGGTCATCGCCCTCTCTGGGCACTGTGAGTACTCCAAGCTGCAACTCAGGGGAGACCATTGTTTTCTTTGCCAGGAGGGTCAGGAGGGAACCGTCCTCTACATCAGTTTATCTTTGTTTTCTTGGAACTAGTGCAAGTGTGTAAGGGCCCCAACGGTAAACAGCAGGCCTGCAGACTAAGGGACCATGAGGTACCCACTAACTGTGACTAATCTGGGTGCACCCAGGGGAAAGGGGGGAAGTGGGGGATAAGTGAATGTTTGGTAACCAGGAGGTTTTGGAGGAGTAGCCCCCACCTGCTTTGTATTAGCTTGTAGTAATAAACTGAATATTTATTGTTCATCTGTTTCACCTGCTATGTGTGTAAAGCCATTGTGGGGAGAGATTGTGGGTCTGGGAGGTCATCACAGGCAGTCATTAGAGGGAAGGCTCTTATTTATCCTGGGGAAACTTTCTAACCTGTTCTACCGATAGGCGGCAATGCAGAGGCCCCAGGTGGAGGCACTATGGCACCACAGAAACTACTGGTAAGGACTCAGGTCTGGCCCCTCAGGGAGGTACTGCTGAGTCCCTGGTCCTGCCAGGGCAGCTCAGGTGAGTGGGATCATCGGGGGGGGGAGTGGTACAAGTGGAGGCACCGCTGAGATTCATTCACTGACTTGATGACCCTGTGACTGCCCAAACGCGACTGTGGTTGACTTCCCTACCCCACATTCAGTTGTACCACTTTAGTATTCCTTGACTTCTGTAGGTGGGTGTAGTTTGCACTGGGACCAGGGAGATGGCATTCCAGGACACAGAGGACTGGTGCGACTTTGAAGGGCTAGACTCGCGTAAGATGCTACTCGTCCATAACGTGGCCATGGAGCAATGGAAGGAGGACATATTAGACGTTTTAGAGGGGGCCTTGCCTAACTGTGGGGGGTTGAAGGTCCAGAGGGTGGCAACCAACTGAGTCCAAGGGTGGAGGGACATTACCCTGGAGGCTGGGAAGGATTTGGAGTCCATGGAGGTGCCCCCCGAGGTCACCCCCGGGGGTTCCAAAGAAACCTGGACCCCATTAAAGAAAGGCTCAGCCAGCAGCCTGCCTCTCGGGGAGCTAGGCCCCCTCGGGCCTCCCACCCAAGGGACAGGAGGGTTTCGTAACTAATCTGGGGGAGTGGCTCAAGGAGGAGGGGAAGACCCTGCATGATGTATGGTCTCTGCTCCCCGGCAGGGGGTTGCCTCCGATAGGGCTGCCGGGCGGCTTGATCCCCCACCTGGGGGTGGCCCACGAGCAGTATAAGAGGTTGCGGACTTTCTTAGGTGCCCTCCCCACACCCGCAGGGGAAGATGATTTCCACTTTTGGAGCAGCTAGATGGCCCAGATGGTCCAGGTCTGGGGGTGCCCGGAGGAGGAGTGCAAGCGGGTCTTGGAGAGCCTCACTAGATGTGATCCGGTCACTCCAGGCCAGCCAGCCCCACTGCACACCCCAGGACTATTTGGACATCCTGCAGAGCACCTTTGGGGTGGTCAAGAAGAGAGAGGCAGTGCTGGGCCAGCTGTGGGGCACCACTCAGAAAGTGGGCGAGAAACTGTCCCAGTACATCACCCGAGTTGAGACTGTAGTGCACAAACTGGCAGAAGCAGAGCATGACCCTCCTGCCATGGTGGCACAAATGCGGTTGGAGCAGATACTGAGGGGAGCAGTGCATTCCCCCTTGACCTTGGTTGCCCTCTGGCTGCGGGTTCGAAAGAGCAACCCCCCCTCCTTCAAGCAGCTACTGGACTAGGTCAAAGAGGAGGAGGTGCAGCAGGAAGTGGGGGCCCTGCGGGGGGGCGCTCACCACCACCAGCACCACACTACAGCCAAGGGAGTTGGCCCAGCCTGAGTCGGTCGGGTGCCAGACCTGAGGGCGGTGTTGCAGGAGGTTCAAGGCATGAAGGACCTGGTACGGGCAATGCAGCTGGCCATGGAGTGTCTCTCTCTCTTTCCCAGCCTGGGAGGTGCCTGACACCTGGCAGCCACCCCCAGGCTATATGACCTTGCGGTCTGGCCCTCGAGGGCCCCTAGGTCCCCAGAATGGGTGGATTTGCTTCAGGTGTGGGCAGGACAGCCATACCAGGTGGGGGTGCCGCAGGGAGGTGAACCCCAAGGTGGTAGCTGAAAGGTACAGTAGTCAGAAAAATTCCAATGAGGGCCAGTAAGGGAGCAACTCTCACCCCCGAAATAGCCTTGCACCACCCTCTGGACCGACCCCCATATACCTACCAACCAGGGCATGCTGAGGGGCCTAATCAGTCCTCGGGCTGACACTGAGGTTCTGGTGGAAGAGGTGGCCTGCTCAGCACTGCTGGACAGTGGATCCCAGGTCACCATCATCAACCAGCCCTTTTATAACCAGCATCTCACTCACCTCCCCCTCTGACCTTTGTCCAGATTGTCCCTGTGGGGTATCGGCAGCACGGATTACCCTTACAATGGGTATTGTGTGGTTAGTATCTCCTTTCTGACCAAGGGAGGGGAAGCCCCGCCCTCCATAGAGGCCCTAGCATTGGTCTGTCCGGAGCCAAAGAGCATGTCGGACACCCCGGTGCTTATTGGGACCAATGCCAACATGTTTGAGCATTTGGCCCAGATGTTTCATGACCGGGGTGTCATAGGAGAGCTTGCAAGCCCATTGGTTACTGCTACTGTAAAGCAGTTGGGGCTTGATGAGACTGGCGATCCCACAGGGGTTGACGGAGGTGGGGTCGTGGTGGTTCGGCAACTGGAAGGGGGGAGACTGACTCTCCCCCCAGGGGCTGAGTGCCAGGTGGTAGAAATCGCCCAGTTCGACCGATCCCCCTTGGGGGAGGCGCTCATGCTCAATGCCCTTCCCCTGGGCAGTCTGCCACCTGGGTTCTTAGTCCAGAGGGGGGTGCTGCCCACCCCAGCCAGTCCCCAGACCCGCGTGTTACAGTTAGGGTCCGGAATGAGTCAAGAAATCTGATGACCATCCAGCGGGGTTGTGTGTTGGCGCCCATCTTTTGGTGTGACGGGGCCATGTCTGTCACCCCTGGTGAAGATCCCAGGGAAGAGATAGACCCGTCCTTGTTTGATTTTGGAAGCTCACCAATCTCTGAGGCCTATAAACGGAGCCTGAGCCAGAAGCTGGCGAAGCGCCGGTGGGTCTTCTCTTTGCATGAGTGGGACATGGGATGTGTCACCGAGGAAGAGCACCATATCTGGCTAAGGGACAACCGCCCGTTCAGAGAGCGGTCATGGAGGTTAGCCCCTGGGGATGTGGAGAATGTGAGGAAACACCTAATGGAGTTGCTGGGTGCCGGAATCATCATGGAGTCCCGCAGCCCATATGCTTCCCCCATTGTGGTGGCTAGAAAAAAGAGCGGAGCAGTGAGAATGTGCATCGACTACCGCTCGCTAAACAAATGAACTATCCCAGACCAGTACATGGTGCCCAGAGTGGAGGACGCACTGGACAGCCTGTCTGGGAGCAAGTGGTTTTCCATGCTGGACCTTTGGAGCGGGTACTACCAGATACCCATGGCCAAGGAGGACAAGGAAAAGACTGCTTTCATATGCCCACTGGGATTCTACCAGTTCAAGCGTATGCCCCAAGGCATATCAGGGGCCCCGGCCACCTTCCAACATTTGATGGAAAGGGCTGTGTGAGACATGAACCTGCTGGAGGTCATAGTCTATCTGGATGACCTTATCATTTTCAAGTGGACCCTGGAAGAACACGAGGCCCGGTTGATGAAGGTCCTGGACCGACTGGAGGAGTTCAGCCTGAAGGTCTCCATTGACAAATGCCAGTTCTGCCAGCTACAGATTAAGTATATTGGGCATATAGTCTCAGAAAAGGGGGTACAGACCGATCTGGCTAAAGTAGAAGCCCTCAAATTGTGGCCACGGCCCACCCACTTGCATGCCTTGCAGTCTTTCTTGGGGTTCTGTGGGTATTATTGGTGATTCATGAAGGATTACTCCCTGGTAGTGCATCCCCTGAATGACCTGATGCAGGGTTATCTGCCGATGAACTGCAGGAAGGGTCAGGCCTCCCGCCAGGACTACCTGCACATTGGGGAAACTTTTGGGTCCCATTGGATGCCGGAGTGTGAGGAGGCTTTCCGAGAGATCGTCTAGCAATTGGAGGAGGCTCTAGTTCTTGCTTTTGTTGACCCACGTAAGCCCTATGTCCTGCATACTGATGCCAGCCTTACCAGGCTGGGAGCAGTCCTGTACCAGGAGTATCCTGAGGGGTCCTGCTCTGTGGCATTCGCTAGCCGGGGCCTGACTTCCTCTGAGAAGAACTACCTGGTGCATAAACTGCAGTTCTTGGCACTAAAGTGGGCAGTCATGGAAAAGTTCCATGAATACCTGTATGGGGTACCATTTATTGTGTGCACGGACAACAACCGTCTGACCTATGTCACCACCACAGCTAAGTTGGATGCTGCGGGGCCTCGGTGGTTGTTGGCCTTCTCCACGTATAACTTCAGCCTGGAATATCGAAGTGGGTGGGCCAATGTGGACGCAGATACCCTGTCTCACCGTCCACACCCTGACACCCCAGACCCCCAAGTCCGGGTCAAGCCGGCTCTGGTGCAAGTGCTCTACTCCCAGGTCGGGCCCCCTGGCAACACCACTGACTGTCCCACCTGGAGCATAGAGGTGTTGGGAGCTCCCCCCAAAGCAATCCCTCTAGCTTATTAGAATTTCTCTGGCCTGGACCTTTCGGCCTTGCCACAGCCTAACAAGGCCAATTTGTAGCGGGAGCAAAGGGTGGACCCTGGTATCCGAGATCTGCTTTGGGCCCTCTCCAAGGGGGGGGATCACCCCGGCAGGTGTGGAGCACCCAACCCAAGGCTCAGGGGCTGGTTAAGGAGTGGGACAAGTTGGTCCTGCAGGATGGGATGGTTATGCGGACAGTGCAGGATCGAGATTCTTCGGGCCGTTTGAAACATCAGCTGGTGTTGCCCAGGGTCTACCGGAAAGTGGTCCTCAAGTCACTACATGATGATGTGAGGCACCTAGGCTATGACCACACCTTGGACGCCTGCCAGGACAGGTTCTATAGGCCACGGATGAAGGTGGACATGGAGGGCTACTGCAAGAGCTGCTTGCGGTGCATCCAATGGAAGACCTTGCCCCGATGAGCCGTGCCCATGGTCAACATCCAAACTAGTGGGCCCCTGGAGTTGGTGTGCATGGACTTCCTGTCCTTGGAGCTGAATCAGAAGAATGCAGCCAACATACTGGTCATCATGGACCACTACACCCGGTATGCTCAGGCTTTCCCCACCAGCGACCAAAAGGCGAGCACCATGGTTAAGGTCTTGCAGCAGTATGTCCAACACTATGGTCTCCCTAAATGGGTCCATTCTGACCAGGGTCAGGATTTCGAGAGCCATTTGGTGAGGGAGTTTCTGGCATGTTATGGCATACAGAAGTCCCACACCACTCCTTACCACCCCCAAGGGGACCCCCAGGTCGAGCAGTTCAACCGAATGCTGTTAAACATGTTGGGCACCTTGGACCCCACTAACAAGGCTAATTGGAGTCAGCAGGTGGGACAACTGGTGCACACCTACAACTGCACGAAGAATGATGCCACGCAGCACTCCCCTTTCTACCTCATGTTTGGTCGTGAGGCCTGGCTGCCGGTGGACCTCTGTTTCAGGGTATCAGCTGATGGGACCTCCCATAAATCGTACCTGGAGTACATCAGTGACCAACGGGAACAGCTCCACGTGGCATACAAACTCACCTCCGAGGCAGCGGCTGGGAGCTGTCAGGGGAATAAGAGGAGGTATGATGCCAGAGTGCGCAGCCAGGACTTGGAGGTGGGGGACAGGGTCTTGCTGCAAAACCTGGGGTTCCAGGGTAAGCACAAGATCCAGGACCGGTGGGCCCCAGATGGTTATCTAGTGGTGGAGAAACTGACTGACCTGCTGGTATACCATATTAAGGAGGAGCATGGCCGGGGGCTCGAGAAAACAGTACATTGAAATCACCTGCTCCTCATAGGGGAGATCGTGCCTACCCTGGCCTCAGAGTCCAACCCGCCAATGGCAAGGTGCCCCATTACCCGAGGGATGTGTAAGCAGCGGGGACAAGTGTTTTCCCCTACCCAGGGACGCTCCACCATGGGCCCTGTTTTGGATGCCTGACAGCCCTCCGTGGTGCCCCGGGACTCCTCCAGTGAGGCAAGCGAGGGGGAGGAGGGGGACTCCTTTTGTCCGCAATGGGGAACGTGGCCCGATGGCTCCCTCCCCTGCTGAGAAGGGTCCTATGGGACCCCTGCCCCCTCCACCAGCTCCAGCCACTTGGAACCCCTGATCTACCTGGACCCTGAGGCCCCACCCTTTGTCCCTGAGGCCTGGTCCCCAGCTCTGGCATCCGGGCCACACCTGGAGTGGGTTTTGGGAAGGCAAGGGGGCCTGCTGGCGTGCCTGCCTCCACGAGATACAGAGTTGCCTGTCATTACAGACTCTGCCCAGGTTCCGGACCAAATCCCCCACAGTGTAGAAGTACAGGGATTGCCCAGAGGGGGGATGATGGACCATGGCCTTACTGGACTGACCATGCCCCCTGCCCGGGTGCCAGCTGATGCCTTACCCCGCAGAGCTGGCCCGGTTCCCCCGGCCCACCATAAAGCTCATGTATGAATCCCTAGGTGAGCTTGCAAATTTGCCCCTTGATGTTCTCCTCCAGCCTGTGGTGCCAGTTCTCCATCCTCTGGTGTGTTGCTCTAGGGGGGTAGTGGAGGCATGTAGGTGCCGACCCCCTCCTACCCGCATATAGTATGCTGCCACAATCTGACCTATCCAAGCTCGTTTGGGGATCCGATGGTTGCTGGTACTAGTTAGGGACCATGGATAGAGTCAGTAAGGTGCCTACTGTTGGTCATGGGTTTTCCAGAGGCGCTTGTTGGGATGCCAAGTTTCCTTCCAGGGGAGTGTGTAAGCCCCCCAGCCCGGCACTTACGTAAGGTGGGCAGGGGGCTTCCACTGTTCTGGGGGCACTCCACCGGGTCCATTGATGTGTGGCTGGACCTGATGCAAGCCTAGATGTGACTGTGATTATTGTTGGTGCTAGTTAGGAACCAGGTGTCTAGCTAGAAAAGTGCATGCTACTTGTTTGGGTTCCTACAAAGAGAAAAGGCAGCTCTACCCCTCCCCCCACCTCCAAAAAGCAAGACAGGAGAAAGACTGCCTGCAGGCATGGGAGGCTCTGGTTACCCTTCCCCGTGGCAGGAAGTAGAAACGGAGGAGAAAGGCAGGGCTGGCATACCTCTCAACCTTTTGTCCCCCAAATGTGGAACATTGCATGTCAAAATGTGGAACAAATAGGCAAAATGTGGAACACTTAATCAAATCTTTACCTAAGAAGATCAAAACACTGTTAAAATGTTGCGTTTATGTTCAGAAAGTTAGTTATTAATTCGATAATCTATTTGTTGCATCATTTACTATGGATTTTTGCTTTAAAGTGTTGACTTTGAATGTGGAACAAGTCTTCACAATGTGGAACAGGGAGCTTTTGTGAAGTAAAATGAGGAACATTCCTTGTAATGTGGTACAGTTGAGAGGTATGAGGGCTGGTGAGAGAGACAGGAGAGAGTGGAGAGAGAGAAGAGAGGGGGAGAGGGGAGAGAGAGAGAGAGAGAGAGAGCAGGGTGGAGGAGTAGGAGGAAAGGGAAGAGAGGTCCCCCAAAGGAAACCAGAGGGCTATTTTGGTGGTTTTGCCTGGTAAAGGCACTGGGGCTGCATCCCTCTCCATCCCCTCTCTCACACTTTTCAATCATAAGGAACAGGAAGGAGACAGACAGCCACTGGGGCTGTGCAGGAGGTCCCCTCAGGTTGGTTGCTCAAAAGTACTGGGGCAGACTGTTTGGCCTGAAGGTACTGCAACCTCCAGCCTGGGGTGTCTGGGAGGCTGCTGCATCAGGGACAGATCTTCCTGCCAGGGGAGAAGCTGGGGGAAACTAAAAAGGTACCGGGGGAGTTGAACTGCTGTGCCCCCCCCCCCCATTGCAAAGATCAGAGGAATCATGAAGCGAAGGACGAACAGGCCTGCCTGGTGAAAGCCATATACAAAGGCCTGTGGGCAAAGCTGAAAAGGTCAGGCATGCGAAGAACTACACAACCCATTTCATGGTTGACGACGTGCTGTGGACTGCAGGGGTCATCGCCCTCTCTGGGCACTGTGAGTACCCCGAGCTGCAGCTCAGGGGAGACCATTGTTTTCTTTGCCAGGAGGGTCAGGAGGGAACTGTCCTCTACACCAGTTTATCTTTGTTTTCTTGGAACTTGTGCAAGTGTGTAAGGGCCCCAATGGTAAACAGCAGGCCTGCAGACTAAGGGACCATGAGGTACCCACTAACTGTGACTAGTCTGGGTGCACCCAGGGGAAAGGGGGGAAGTGGGGGATAAGTGAACGTTTGGTAAACAGGAGGTTTTGAAGGAGTAGCCCCCACCTGCTTTGTATTAGCTTGTAGTAATAAACTGAATATTTATTGTTCATCTGTTTCACCTGCTGTGTGTGTAAAGCCATTGTGGGGAGCGATTGTGGGTCTGGTGGGTCATCACGGGCAGTCATTAGAGGGAAGACCATTATTTATCCTGGGGAAACTTTCTAACCTGTTCTACTGATAGGCGGCAATGCAGAGGCCCCAGGTGGAGACATTACGGCACCACAGAAACTACTGGTAAGGACTCAGGCCCAGCACTCGGGGAGGTACTGCTGAGCCCCTGGTCCCGCCAGGGCAGTGCAGGTGAGTGGGATCATCGGGGGAGGAGGGTACAATTGTGTAAAGAAAAATAACATAAAAGCTACTAAAACAAGAGTTGGCTAGAGTCAACAATGGCTGCCTTTGATTTATTTATTTAAAATTTGGTAACCGGGAAAGGCACACTGAGCTGAGGCTCATTTCCAGGTGCAACCTGGGGGATACAGAGAGAAATAGAAACATAGAATTTGACGGCAGATAAGGACCGCTTGGCCCACCTAGTCTGCCCATTTTCCTACCTAACTGATGAGCTGCAGATCCTAGTTAACCAACAGCTTACTTCCTACATACAGTACAAGCATTTTTGAACAAGCAAAAACAATACAGAGTCAAATACAATAAAAGGTCAGCTAACAGAGGGACCTGAACACTGTGTTACAAAACATTTGATCAGCACTTTGCAGTAAATTGTAGCATACAACATATTAGATGGATCATCTGATGCAAGCTGCAAGGGATTCGTAACTGGGATAGTGAACTAATAATTGGCATAGGCGAAGGGGGAGAGACTGGTGGGGGGGCCGAGAACACTGGGTACATTGGTTAGGGGAGCGTAGTCTGATTTGAGCTTTGAAGGAGAAGAGGGACGGGGATAAGTGAAGATCAGAGGAGAGCTGATTCCAGAGGAAAGGAATGCGGTAGGAGAAGGATGACTGCTGACTGAGCTGAGCGTGGATGTGGAAGAGAGAAACAGCGATTGTCCCTATTTTGAAGGGAGTAAGCTGAGGGATTAACTGGTGAGAGTAGGGAGAAAAGGAAGGGTGGCAGACTCCCAAACCAATATTTTGCAATAAATGAGACACAGTGGACCATTCTCCTATGAAGCAGCGGTGAGAAGGAGAGAGCGGAGCAGAGTAGACAGCGGTGAGTGAGAGGTGGTGCAGCGGCGAAGTGACAGAATGAGTTAAAGAATGTGTCAAGCCTAGAGAGGTTTGTGGCTAGGGCAGAGCCATAGACCATGTTGGTGTAGTCTAAGACTGGAAGAATAATTTTGGAAAACAGTTACCAACGGGTAGGGAGAAGAAGACTGTCCTTTTGATGATAGAGGCTAGCCAGTTTAGGTCAGAGTTTTGAGCAGATGGACTCAGTGTGAAATGAGAAGTCTAGGTGGCTGTCAAGCCAAATGTCTAGGTATTTGAAGGTGGAGACCTTGGTAAGGGAGGAGCCATCCAGGGTGGAGAATGCAGGGAGGAGGACTGGAGTGTAGCCAATTTCTGTCTTATTCCGAATGTCTTGGTGACTGTTTTCTTCATGTTTAGTTTTAGTTTGTTTTCCTAAAACCATCTCTGAACCCTGGCAAAATCCCCCCGAGAGGGGAATGCACATTGGTAGTGGGGGAGCCAGAGGTGAAAGTGACAGTGTCGTCAGTGTACACATGAATGTGTGAGGAAAGGCAGACTGAGGGAAAGCCATTAATAAAGAGAGAAAAAAGGATGGGGCCAAGTATGCAAGCTTGGGGAATTCCAGCGAGGATGGATAGAGCCGGGGAGACTGTCACCAACTTGGACTGCTTGTTTCCTGTCATGTAGGTATGAGCTGAACCACTGAATAGCAGGGGCTGCCAGGCCAGTAGACTTAAGTTTTTGAAGTAGTAAGGGGTGGGAAACTGAATCAAAGGCCTTAGCCAGGTCTATGAACATGGCTACTGTTATATGACCTTTGTCCATGGCCGAGAAAATGGCGTCAGTGACTCACAGCAGGGAGGAGGTGGTAGAGAGCTGCTTTATGAAACCAGCCTTGACTGGGGAGAGAGTGCCATTTGAGGAAAAGAATTCAGATACCCTACTGTGGATTAATGACTAGAGAAGTTTGGCAAGTGAAGGAAGGTGAGAGATGGGTCGGTAGTTACCAGGAGAGGATGGGTCACCCTCTTTGTGGAGAGGTTCTACCTTGGCGAGTTTCAGGCTTCTGGGACTGTGGCAGTATGGAGTGAAAGTTTTAGTGTGTGAGCTAGGGGGAGGCTATAGCAGGAGTGGAGATTTAGAGAAGCCTGGGTTGGAATCATTCTGGATTGTTTTGGTCAGATTTAGAGAAATAAGGGCATTGTAGACTTCTTCAGTGGAAATTTCAGGAAAGCAGAAACCTGCAAGGGGGGGTGCTGGAGGGGAAGAGAGAGGGATGGTCGGAGGGAAGATGGTTGCTGGAAGAGGGGTGGTCAGGGAGTGCGCAGGTGGAGAAGAATGTTTTGAATAATTCTGCAACAGTGGAGGGGTCGGAGATGGGAGAACCACTGACTTTGGGGCGGGGGGACTTGTGTGCAGGAGGGTCAAGGAGTGAGTGTATAACTTTCCAGAAGGAAGCTGGAGAGTTGTGATTCAGTTGTAAGTGTGACTTGAAGTATTTTGCCTTGCCAAGATGGATGGCTTTAGTCATAGCCGGTTTTAGGCACCAGCGAACCCTGCAGTCACTGGGGGCCCCCTGATCATGGGGGGGGGGGCTCTAACTTGAACAGTTTACGTTATTCATTTTTACATTTTTTTTCTTGTGTTCTTAAATCAGCAACAAAGGACTGTACAGCTCACTGTGATGTGGCATCATTATGTCATGAAACATCTATGACCTAGTCAATAAGAGATAGATGGGCAACAATGGATGGAATGAGAAAAAAGCCCCAAGGACTACCACTGCTGTCTCCCCTTAAAAAATATAAATATACTATGGGTTGTACCGAAAATAAAATAAAATGATGTGTGTATGGGCTACAGTCAAACACATGTGGTAAAAGTGGGCCAAGTGGAGCTCCACGAGTTCACTGATCCTACTGGGAGCCCCCAAAATCCTAAAGCCAGCCCTGGCTTTAGTGCACTTGTTTCTAAGGGTTCTATAAGACTGCTAAGCAGTCTGGTATCGGGAGGATCTGTAAGTTGCCCAAGCTTGGTCCCTAGCTTTACACAGTGCTACTAATTCAGCAGTTATCCAGGGGTGATGGAGATGTTTTACTCTGGATTTCTTTAGTGGGGCATGGGAATTCCAGATGATGGTGAGGGTCCTGGAGAAAGCAAGGTGGGCAGAGTTGACATCTGGGGCTGAGAATACATGCTGCCAGTTTGCGTAGGTGAGGTCCTGAAGGAGGGCTGTTGTGTCAAGGCCATGAGGTGGACAAGACCAATTGTATTTAGGAGAAGAATGGGCGGTGCTTATCGTCCTTACACAATATGTGATGCAGTGATCACTAAGGGCATCTGGAAAGATGCCTGCAGGAGAGATGCAATGTGGGTGAGAGGTGAGCACCCAGTCAAGTAGTGAGTGATTTTGGGAGCGGAGGTTGATGCACGCAGGTTCTTTGATCAGCTTTGTGAGCTTTAGAAACTCTTTCTCGAGAAGAGTGGGCTTAGACAAGGTGGGGAAGCCAGTCCAGGTTGAAATCTTCGAGGAGCATGAGTTCACCTCCTGATGCATGGAAGAAATGGAGATGACAGATAACACAGACTCTTGAGAGGTTTTGGGAGGGGCATAGAGTGCAGCAATGTAGATTGGCATTGAAGAGGGAAGGTATAGGAGAAACATAGAAACATAGATTTTGACAGCAGATAAGGACCGCTTGTCCCACCCAGTCTGCCCATTTCCCCTACCTATTGGATACGCTGCAGAATCTAGTTAACCAACAGCCTACTTCCTCCTACCCCCCAAGAAGGAGGGCAACTATAAATTTATGGGAAGAAGGGCAGGATTCTCTAAAGATGATGGTGCAGGAAAGAAACTGCCTGATGTACAGGGCTACATCACCATCACACTTGCCTCTCCTACCTCATAGGAGAAAGGTACACTGTGTCTCATTTATTGCAAGATACTGGTTTGGGAGCCTGCCACCCTACCTTTCCTCTCTCCTCTCACCAGTTAATCCTGCAGCTTACTCCCTTCGAAACAGGGACAATCGCTCTGTCTCTCGTCCACCTGATTTATCTTGATGTATGAAGTTGTAACTGCTGTGTAATTGATAAGAAACATCTACATGTTTTGTTGAGATCTGCAGACCATAAACTTCTCAAGCTAGCTGTCTGCGTCATATACACCTTACTTGTTTAGAATAGGTTAGAAACATAGAATTTGTTGGCAGAAAAGGACCACTTGGCCCAGTCAGTCTGCCCAAGTGTTCCCTGCCTATTTTGCCTCCACAGACCCTATCTGGTCTCTGACAACCCTCCCCACTCCCTGTTTCTTTTCTAATATACTTCTATGTTTATCCTATACATACTTGCAGATCCCTGGCATTCTAGACTCCACCACTTCCACTGGCAGTCTTTTTCAGGCATCTTCCACCCTTTCAGTGAAGAAGTATTTCCTCACATAGCAACATTAGAATTTGCTGGCAGACAAGGACCAGTTTACCAACCTAGTCTGCCCATATTTCCCTGCCTAGAGTATCACCAAAGATCCTATTTGGTCTCCAGCCCATCACTCACCCCCTTCCCTTTCTCTAAGATTCACTTATGCCTATTCCATGCATTCCTGAATCCACCGCTGTGTTCACCCCCACTACCTCCACTGAAGACTGTTCCAGAAATCCACCACTCTTTCTGTGAAGAAGTACTTCCTCACATCTCTCCTGAATCTACCCCCCTCCAGCTTCCTATCATGCCCCCCTTGTCCTTGAGCACCTTTTTTTCTGAAAAATGCATCCCTTCTGTACCTTTCTTATGCCCCTAAGGCATTTAAAGGTTTCTATCATACCCCCCCCCCAACACCCCTTCCTCTCTTCCAGGGTGTACATATTTAGGTCCTTAAGTTTCTTTTCATAGGACTTCTGATGTAGACCCCGCACCATTTAAGTTGCCCTCCTCTGGACCGCCTCTTCTTTGTCTATGTCCTTCTGGACAGCTGGTCTCCAGAACTGGACAGAGTACTCTAGGTTGGGTCTTATCAGTGATCTATACAGAGGCAATACCACCTCCCTCTTTCTGCTGGAGATACCCCTCCTGATGCATCCCAGCATCCCACTAGCCCTCCCAACTGCCTTGTTGCAGTGCCTGGCCATCTTAAGACCATCCAATATGATTATGATTTCATTTTTTCATTTTTTATTTTTAACCAGGAAGTGAGCTGGTCACAGCCCTTTTTCAGTCACTCCTGACAATAAATAACAATACAAGACAATACAATACAATACAATAAACAACAAATAATACTAAACAAAATCAATAAACATTACAAGAACAAGAGTTAATATTCTCATAAAACTTATTCAGCAAAATCTTAAAGTGCTTAATGTTAAATGCAGATCTGACTAGTGCTAACAGACCCCCCAGATCTCTTTACTGCTTAGTGGTCATCAGTACTACTACTACTCCCATTTTGTATTCTACCACTGGGTTTCTGTGCCCCAAGTGCATTACTTTGCCCTTTTTTGTGTTGAAATCTGGCTGCCATATCCTTGACCACCCTTAAAGTTTTCTCAGGTCTCTGCTCATCCTTTCCACTCACCTGGAATGTCCACCCCATTGCCCATTTTGTGTCATCCATGAAGAGGTAAACCTTCCCTTCAAGCTCCTCTGCTATGTCACTTACAAAGTCATTAAAAAGAAACAATACCAGCACTGATCCCTGAAGCAACCCACTGGCCACCCTCCCTTCCTCAGAGTGAACTCTGTTTACCACTACTCTCTGCCGCCTATCCCCAGTCCAATTTCTTACGCAGTTTACTAACATAGAAACATAGACTTTGACGGCAGATAAGGACCCCTTGGCCCACCTAGTCTGCCCATTTCCCTACCTACAGGGTAAGCTGCAGATCCTATTTAACCAACAGCCTATTTCTTTCTCCCCCCCCACAAAAACTGCCTTATGTCTGCCCATGCATTCTTGAATTCTTCCACAGTTTTAGACCCCACAACCTCCTCAGGAAGGCTGTTCCATGCATCCACCACCCTCTCTGTGAAAAAATACTTAAAAATACTTCCTCACATTGCCCCTGAGCCGTCCCCCCTCTATCTTCAAATTGTGTCCCCTTGTTGTTGCACATCTCTTTTTCTGAAAGATGTTACCCTCTTGGACTTTGTTGATTCCACTGAGGCACTTAAACGTTTTTATCATGTTCCCCCTCTCCCTCCTTTCCTCAAGGGTATACATATTAAGCTCCTTTAGTCTTTCCTTATATGGCTTCTCATGCAGCCCCTGCACCTTTTAGTTGCCCTCCTCTGAACTGCCTCCATCCTGTCTATGTCCTTGCGGAGATGGGGTCTCCAGAACTGCACATAGTACTCCAGATGGGATCTCACCAACTGTCTGTAGAGGGGGATAACAACTTCCTGTTTTCTGCTGGTGATGCCTCTCCCTATACATCCCAGTATCCCCCAGCCCTCCCTACCACCTTCTCACATTGCTTGTCAACCTTAAAGTCATTTGATATGATTACCCCCCAGTCCTTTTCCATTTTTGTTGTTGTTACTACCTCCCCCCCTCATTGTGTTATCTTCCCCTAGGTTTTTGTTTCCCAGGTGCATTATTTTGCACTTCTTTGCATTGATTCCAAGCTGCCATACTTCTGACCATTCCTCCAACCTTGTCAAGTCCCTTCTCATCCTTTCCACACCTCCTTGTGTATCAACCCTGTTACAGATCTTTGTGTAATCTGCAAAGAGGAATACTTTTCCTTCCAGTCCCTCTGCAATGTCACTTATAAAGACATTAAAAAGGACTGGACCCAGTACTGAACCCTGCAGTACCCCACTGGTAACCCTTCTTTCTTCAGAGTGGACTCCATTTACACTTACCCACTGTGTCTTGTTGTCCAGCCAATGTTTTACCCAGGCTACCACCCTGGGACCACTCCCAGGCTGGTTAATTTGACTATTAATCTTCTGTGTGGGACTGTGTCAAATGCCTTGCTAAAGTCTAGGTAGGCCATGTCCACAACCCCTCCCTGGTCTACTACTTTGGTCACCCAGTCAAAGAAATCAATTAGATTTGTCTGACATGACCTTCCTGCTGTGAACCCATGCTGCCTTGGGTCCTATGCCCCATTGGCCTCTAGGTACACTCTGACTGTTTCCTTCAAAAGTGATTCCATCACTTTCCCTACCACAGAGGTCAAACTGACAGATCTGTAGTTTCCTGCCTCTGTCTGGTCCCACTTTTGTTAAGGGGAATCATATCTGCCTACCTTCAGTCCTCAGGTACCGCACCATCCTCCCATGATTTTTTAAAAAGAGTAGTCAGTGGTGTCAGTAGTCCTCTGCTTAATTATTTTAGAATTCTGGGGTGAATTCCATCTGGCCCCATTGCTTTTTCCACCTTCAGTTTTAGGAGTTCTTTCAGAACCCTTTCTTCTGTGAAACGACTGGGATTGACCCCCCTATCCAGAGTGCTTCTGTTAATTGGATTAGGCACCTCCCCCACCTCCTGTTTTGTGAATACTGAACAGAAGTATTCATTCACTATCCCTGCTTTTTTACTGTCCCTCTCTGCCCACCCACTGTCCCGTCCATTCTATTCAGCCTCACTATCCCTCCTTTTGTCTTTCTACGCTCCCTCATATACCTATAAAAGGTTTTATCCCCCTTCTTAACCAAGTTGGCTATTTTTTCCTCAGTTTGGGCCTTTGCTATTCTGACTACCCTCCCTGCTTCCTTCTGCCTTAGCTGGTACAGTTCTCTGTCCTGCTCCTTCTGTGTTTCCTTATACTACTTTTGGACCCACTCCTAAAGGATCTAGCTTGCCTTCTAGCCCCCTATGTTGAATGGGGTTGAAAATAGCCTTACTGAAATTTAGGGAAGGCATACCCACCACTCCCCTCTGATCTAATTCCTTGGTTACACAATCGAAGAACTCTATCAGATTCATTTGACATGACCTCCCTATCATGAATCCATGATGTCTTGGTCTTATAACCCATTGGATTCAAAATATTCCTCAATCCTTTCCTTCAGCAGTGATTCCATTAACTTTCTCACCACCAATGGCAGGTAAGTAGCCTCTAATTGCTAGTCTCTTCCCCTGCTACCACTTTTCTCAAGTGAGACTACATCTGCCTTCCTTCAGCCCTCCAGAACCACTCATTTTTCCAATGAGCTGTTAAATAGGACTATCAGAGGTGCAGCCAGTATCTCTCCGGGCTCCCTCAATACCCTTGTATGCACCCTATCTGGCCCTATTGCTCTGTCCACTTTCAGATTATCATCTCTCTTGAGCTTCTCCCTTCAAGTTTCTTTGCATGCCCCCTGGTCCTGGTGCTCATTCTCATTTGAAACAGACTACAAATCTACACCCTGCTCACTCCTGTGATGTACGTGTAGGTCTCAGTCTTGTCAGGTTGACAATCAGTGACACATACGAACATACAAAATTTGCCAACAGATAAAGGCCTAGAGGTCTATCAAGTCTGCTCGAATGTGCAGCTAGCACCCCTTATTCTGCAGCTGCCCCTCCCTTCCACCCTTCCCCTTCATTAACCCTCCCCCTTGTCCTGTCCCATCCTCGTTTGAAGCAGTCCACTGTTCTACTGCATACCACTTCAGCAGGTAACGCATTCCACCCAGCCACCACCTCTCTGTAAAAAGTGTCTCTCATCTCCTCCTGAACCTTCCTCGCCCAGTCTCATATCATGGCCTCCTGGTGCCCTCCCTCCCTTACTTTGAACAGCCCCTCTGTACCTGGTCTTGTTTATTCCTTTCATGTATTTAAAAGTTTAAATCCTGTCACCCCTGTCTCTCCTCTCCTCCAGTGAGTACATGTTCAACTCCTTCAACCTCCTCTCGTATGATAAGTCCCCCGCCTTGATCATCTTTGTCGCTCTTCGCTTGCACCCCTCCAGTAACTTAATGTCCCTCTTCAGTTCGGGCGCCAGTACTGCATGCAGTACTCCAGGTATGTCTAACTACGACCTATACAGTGGTAGAATCACCTTCTCCCTCCTCGAGGATATACC
Source organism: Neoceratodus forsteri (assembly GCA_016271365.2). Lineage (NCBI taxonomy): Eukaryota > Metazoa > Chordata > Ceratodontiformes > Ceratodontidae > Neoceratodus > Neoceratodus forsteri. Next base: position 409,402,377 of record CM057452.1, read on the forward strand.
CCTTGCAATACAACCCAGCATTTTGTTGGCCTTTGCAGCTGCCTTCCTACATTGTGCCGAGTTGTTCATTGACCCTGTAACGAGCACACCCAAATCCTTCTCCTCCTCTGTCTGGGCTAGCTGCACTCCCCCTAGCTGGTAACTCTTCCTTGGGTTCTTCATCCCAAAATGCAGCACCTTGCACTTTTTGGCATTAAAGCCAGTTGCCAGGTGTCTGACCAGGTTTCAAGCTTTGCAGATCATCCTGCAACCCCTGCCACCCCTAGGTCATCCACCACCGCTACTTACCTTGGTATCATCAGCAAACAGACTGATCTTGCTCTTGATGTCCCATGATATGTCTGCAATGAATATCCCAAACAACACTGGTCCCAACACTGAGCCCTGTGGAACACCGCTTGTCACTGCCCTTGGTGTGAGAGCTCCCACCCACCACCACCCTCTGTTGCCTTCCCTGCAGCCAGTTTCCTACCCATCTCACCAGCTTTGCACCCGCCCTGTGCCTACTAACTTCCTTCCCAGACTTCCATGTGGCACTGGAGTCGAATGCCTTCATTGAAGTCCAGATACAGGACATCCACCGCATGGCCCCGTCCAGTTGCCTAGTTACCCAGTCATAGAACTCAACCAGGTTGGTTTGGCAGGATCTGCCACATATGAAGCCATGCTGTCTGCTGTCCTGTAGTCCTTTGGCCTCTAGGAGGGCCACCAACCTCTCCTTCAGGATAGTCTCCATTAGCTTACCCACGATGGATGTGAGGCTCACTGGTCTGTAGTTTCCGGTTCATCCTTGGCCACTCTTGTTGAGGGCACCACATGAGCCATCCTCCAGTCCTGAGGTACACCGAATGTAGTGAGGCATTAAATAGGTCTGCCAAAGGCCCTGCAAGGACCTCTGCCAGCTCCTTCAGTACCCTGGGGTGGATGCCATCTGGGCCTGGTGCCTTGTCCACCCTCAGTGCCTTCAAACCCTCTCAAACTCTGCTCTCCATGATTTCCCCATCTGTCACCACTTTCCCCCCTGCTTCTGCCATTTCTCCCACCTTGGGTGTCACCCCCCTCTTCTCTTTAGTAAATACTGCTTCTGCCTTATCGCACCCTGCTTCCACCCAACCCCCCCTCCTTCCTAATCCTTACTATGTGGTCCTTACAGCTCTTTTTCTCCCTGATGTACTTAAAGAAGTCCTTCTCCCCCTTCTTAATGCCTTGTGCCAGCCTGAGTTCCATAGATGCTTTGGCTCCCCTTACTGCCCTTGTCACCTCCTTCGATTCTGTCAAGTACTCCTCCCTGTCCTCCCCCCTCCCTGTTTTCTTGTACTTCCTAAAGGCAGCTCTTTTCCTCCTTACCTTTTCCATGACCTCCTTGCTCAACCAGCTTGGTTTCTTAGCCCTAGCCTTCTTGCTCTGGGTTTTGCAGCAGGTTTTGGTTGCCTCCACTATCCCCAGCTTTGTGAGCTCCCACCTCTGGTTAGTGTCCATAATAGATTAAATTCTGGCCAGGTACCCTTTTACCACTTCCCCCATCCTCCCAAAGTCGGCTCTCCTGAAGTCCAGCACTATTGTGCCAGATTCCACTCCTTCCTTGCCCATATCCAATGTGAGCCATACTGAGTGGTGGTCACTCCCTGACAGCGGTTCCTCTGCTGTAAGTTCTCTCACAAAGTCCCCATTTGCCAGCACAAGGTCAAGGGTATTTCCTAACCTGGTTGGTTCACTGACCATTTGCAGCAGGAAGCTGTCCTGGAAGGCATCCAGCAGTACCTGCTCCCTTCTGTTCCTGGTTGTTGGGGTGCCCCAGTCCACTCCTGGCATGTTGAAGTCCCCCACAATCACCACACTACCCTTCTCGCAGGTCCTCCTGATCTGTCCCACTAGTTCCCTGTCTAACTCCTCCGTCTGAGATGGTGGCCTGTACTCCACTCCATTCTAAGAATCCTATTCTTGGAATCCTGGATTTGCACCAAAGTGACTCCGATACTACCCTCCCCTTCCTCCTTACACTTCAGTCCTTCCTTCACATATAGTGCCACCCCATCCTTTCTCAATCACCTGTCCTACGAAATAACCTGTACCCTGGGTACAGACAGGTCTCAGTCATTGTATTGGGTGGCCCATGTTTCCGTGATGGCTGCAATGTCCACCTCTCCCTCTGCCATGAGAACCTGTAACTCTGCAGTTTTCCTCCCAAAGGCTCCTGCATTAAGGTAACCACCTTCCACCCTCCCCCTTTCCCATCCTGCCTCCTTTCCTAGCATCACCAACAGTATTTGCCATTTGTCTTTTGTCACTGTTATGGGGGGTAAGCTCATATGGTTTCCCAACCTGTGGTCTCTGCATATCTCTTCCCCAACTGCCACCCCCACTCCTAGTTTAAATTCCCAACTTCCTCTATGTACTCCTCCATCCTCTGTTTCAACACTTTCTTTCCCTCCTCACTCAAGTGTAGTCTGTCCTTGGCATAGAGACTACTGTCCTCCCAGGTCCCTCCCCCCCCCCCAACAGCCCATACCCTTTAGCACAACACCAGGTTCTTAGCCATCCATTAAATTCCTCTATTCTCAGCTTTCTTGTTGTGCTTGCCTTTGGCACGGGAAGTATCTCTGAAAAAGTTACTGATCTTCCTGCCCCCTCACATAATTGTGCTAGTTCCTCAAACCTCCTCTGGACTGTATCTTCTGTCTTGTCAGCCAGGTCGTTTGTCCATTATTGACACATTATTACTAGGTTGATACTGCACTTTTATACTGGGTTGAAAGTATTAACAGTACTTGTCTAGTAGTGGACAATGACACTCGTGCGGCAGAGAGACACTGACACTTGTTTGGTAAGGGGACATTGACACTTCTACGGTACGGGGGCAAGACACTTGTGCAGTGGGGGGACACCAACACTTGTGCAGTGGGGGGGCATGGACACGTGCTGGGGGGGCACTGACACATATTCAGTAGAGGGGCACTGACACTTATCTAGCAGGGGGCACTGACACTAGTACAGTACGGAGACACCAACACCTGTGCAGTAGGGGGACACTGACACTTGTATAGTGGATAAATATCAGAACACTTGGTATCATAAATGTTTGTGAAGTACAGTTGCTTAAAAGAAGATCCTGTTTATTTATTTTTTATTTATTTTTATTTATTCTTTGTTAACCGGGTAAGGTCCACTACTGGGAGCTCTGGGCTGGTTAAGTGACTTGCTCAGAGTCGCACAGTATGCAAGTGGAGGTTGTGGGACTCAAATCCAGGGCTGTTGGGTGGTAAATTACTCAAGCTCATTCACAGCTCGTTACTCTGACCTCTAGACTATACTGCCAAAAGCTATACTTTTATAAAAGCAATATAGTTATTGCACAAATAATATTAGCAAGTATTTTTTTTCTAAGATTCCCAAATTAGCAAATACAAAAAAAAAATAAAAAAAAATACAAAGGTGAATTTTCAGCATCAGTGTAGGGCGGGGCCCCAAATATACAAAACTGTGGTCACATTAAAACACAAACCAGGCTGTACAGTAAATAACAGGCATTTATTGTGGCAAATGAAGCAAGAGAGACTATATCAGAGATAACCCCAGCACTTCAAATCAAAACTGATTCTTCAGCAGAATCACAGTACATTAATGTTTGGTCCCTGTCATTCAGATGGTGACTGACTGACTGAGGTTATAAAAGGAAGGTACCTCCTCCTGCAAGATCCCTGTGATAAAATAAATGTTCCCCCTTCCCTGGCCCAGTCCACCTACTCGGCATTCACCACCTTCCACCCCCTGTCTGACTCACCCTACAAAGCCTTTGGACGTGGTGGTTGGAACTTGTTCCTGTACAGTTGCACAGCAAGGCACTAGCATGCATGCATGTTCAACACATAATTGGAAGTTCCAGACAGGAATGTCTTCATCTCACTGTCTGCTGTTTACCATGCTGCACAGACTCTATTTCCCCATCACTTCTGAATTTTTGCACACACAGTTTTGGATTTTCCAGATTTTTTTTTTGTTGGTCATTTTTCTACTCCTTTGCTCCACGGCCCTCTCACTCTGGGGGAGTCCCAGCCCCGTCAGCCCAATGTCTACCAGCCAGCACCTGCTATACCCCCAGGACTTGCCCTCCCCTAGCGGGGTGGGCAGGGCGGCCCACCCCCACTGAAAATGGATCCAGTGTGCTTACACCATGGCTAGTCAGGGGCAAGACCTGCAAACTCCTTCTTCATCCTCTGTGAGCAGTTTTTCCTCCGGTTTCCTCTCCCTTCAGGAGTGGAGTGCACAGTGACACCAGCAATGGTACGGCACATGCTCCTGTGCACACACACCCCATCAAGCATCGGCCCTGTTCCCGACCCACTTTAGACAGCATCTGTGTGCCACCCCCAGCCTCTGCTAGTGGCCAGGCATACACCAACAGCTGGTCCCCCCCCCGGAGAAGGAGAGCAGTCCCTAGGATGCTCAACCCTTCTTCTCCCCTGCTGACCCCTGGCGGCCCATGCTTGTTCCCAAACATGGGTAGCCAGTGTGGCGTCCAGCGCCTCAACCCTCAGCACCACCGGGCTGACAATTGTCCATATTTTTTATGGGGCTTTATGAACATTTTTGGATAAACATGGAGACTGAAATTTGGTTTTGGTTCAGCAGTCATTTTTGGGCCATTAATATTCATTAACTATCCATTTGGTTAGTCTTCAGTTAGGTTAAAAGTGATGTACAATAATCTATTATACAACATTTTAATATTTGCCTACCATGAACAGAAACAAAGCAGATACCCACCCACTCCCACCTAGCTGTCGCCATGGTTCAAGAGAGTCCAATGTCGACCTTACTTACTCAGCTCTTAGAGAAAGCACCCCAGGCCTGCTCCCAGCCAGCCATCCAATGCCATCTATTCCCTTAAATGTCTTCCTCTCTCCTATAAAGCCCACTGCCCATGCTTTTGGTTATCAGGGTCAAACCCAAATTGAGCACATTATTGCTAGTCAGCCTCCTGGTTTCGGTCCTTAATCAAGTGACTGTTTTATTACCTAACATATTTCACAGAAAAATCCAGTTTGTTTTGATAGGATTTTACACTAATGTCACAGCTTATCTCTGGCTGCCACCGTAAGCCATTTTTCAATAGCAGTAGTTTTTTAAGTCCTGTCTGCCTGTCATTCTGTTATTACCCATTCTTTACTTTAGAAATAGTAGTAAGCTTTACTGACCATCTATATACAGTAGTCATTACAACACTGTAAAATACATTCAAAATGATCGTGATTCACAGAACTACAGACAATAACATAGTTCCATATAGTCTCATAAGGCCCGTTCACAAAAGTGCAGGATGTACGTGTGATTCATGCTTACAGAACCCACAAAGCTCTGCACCTTGGGACAGGTGCACACCGACCGGTATTCACCATTGCTGGTCACCTCTTTTTGCCATTGCTCCCCCAGTGCAGAGCTGTATGGTGGTGGATCACCATACAGCTCTGCACCGGGGGAGGGCAGAGCACAGGATGCAGGTGGGCATCCAATTGGATGCCTGTCCTGGATCCTGAGGTGGTTCCCCTGCTGCGCGCATGCAGGGGATCCTAGAAAGGTGTGGACCCCAGAAATATGGGTTCGATGGGTGACTGCCCTAATGCCTGCACCCAGCCCTATCCAGCAGCCCAGTGGGCTGGGGCAACAATGTGGCGGGGTCCCACTGCCGATGCTGCTGGCAGGTGTCAGTTGGGGGTGCATAAAAGTTAGAGCAGGGTCCCCCACTGCTTAACTTGTGCCCCCTTGGCCTGGCACTCCAAGCCTTAGTGAATGGTGCATAGTGTGGCATGCCCCTTTGCATGCCTGTGGCACATAGCTGTGCAGGCGGCTGGGGGATCCAGTGTGCAATGCGCTATTGCATCTGTGGTGAATGCCACAAGGAGTCCACTGGACCCTGCTGCATGGCATTCAGTCAAAGGCTTTAGTGAATAGCCCCCATAAATTTTATAGGAAATGGACAGATACCAATCCACAGAGACACACATGACATTAAAACATTTACCACAGTCACTGAATATATTCAGTAAGGCCAGAATCGGGTCAGGACAAAGATCTGGGCCATTCAGGTTTGGCAGTAATCAGAATTAAACCTCCTAATTGGGTTTCACTGTCAAAACCCTAAAAGTCACCAACACAAAATCAGCGCAGTGCCAGTGCAAACAGTGAAGCACACACAGTCACAGACTAGCGACTGAGAGAGAGAGAGAGAGGAAGAGAAAGAGAGAAAGTGAGAGGCGCATGCAGCAACAGCAGCACTAGTAGAATTGCTGTGGGGCAAGCAGTAGAATAAAGCAAAGCAATGACTGAGCGGGGCATCAGCAAGTCACGTCGGTCACTGAGACAGATAGCAGCAAGCAGTAGTGAGGACTAGTTGCAGGATATACCTGCAGGCGGGTCCTTCCTCTTTGTCCGAGTGCATACTGGGCTCTGGTCCAACCACTGTATCTTCACTTGTCTCTCATCCTGACATCTCTTTCACTTCTCCAGCCTTCCTCCTCTTGCATCAGGGGAGTATGTGACTGCACTAGTGGCAATCCAATCAGGCATATTGTCTTTTTGCCCACTGTGACCCTGATATTGTTAGGTCTGCTGTGACTGGAGCAGACAGGATGATGTTTGTGGGTTTATAAAACCCTTCATGTCTGTGCAGCAGGGTCAGAGGCTAGAACAGCACAATGCAAACTTGTAGGCACTTGTGTGAGCAGTACAGCATTTTTGTCATGTGGCAGGGGAGGGATATAAATAAAATACATTTTAGGGCAGGCAGTCAGGCAGATAAGGGCAGGATTAAGCTTTGCAGCAGAGCAAAGAAATATTTTCTTTGTTTAAATTTATCTCTTAATTACTGAACTTGGGGACAGAGAGCAACAAAAAAACGGGACATCAGCCAGCAGCACAGTTATTGGAGGGGAAAGGAGAGGGAGGAGACTTGCGGGGATTGCCTCCCCAGAGGCAAGTGCTACCTAGGCGAGCAGGGTTGCATGTGATGGAACAGCAGAGGAAGAAGGTGTTTCCTGACTCAGCCTCTTGGTGTGGTATCCTTTATTTATTTGTTGAAACATTTCACCAGGAAAGTACACTGAGTCGGATAGCTCATTTCCAGATACGTTCTGGGGGGAAGGGGAAGTGGAGGAACAAAGACAGCAGCCCAGTAACAAGATCAAAAATAAAGTACAGTGCACAATTCAGAGACAGGTAGGTGCCAATATACAAAACAGAATGTAAGAAGTAGAATATACAAGAAGTGCAACAAAGGTTAGACCTGTGTAAATTCAGCAAACCATTAGGCATTGCTAATTGAGTGGTAGAATAACATGGTGCAAAGATTCAGTTAACAAAACAGTATTCAATCTGGATACAAGGAAGCAGTGTAAATCTGACAAGATAGGGGATCGTCATATTAGGTATTTGTGAGGTAATCAAAGTGCTGTGATGGCCAGCATCAGAGCTATGTAAGTAGGGGAAGGGGACAAAAGGAAATTAGGAGGCTGAGCACAGGGTCAAATGGTTTGGCAGGAGCAGGAGTGGGCTGTGTAGTCGCGCAATAGGGTAACAAAAGCTCCAGGAGATGGAGCATATCGGATATTTGAGGGGAGGGCATTCCACGGCTTAGGACAGTGATTGAAGAAAGCAGATTGGCCAGTCAAGGTAGAGTGGTGAGGGATGAAGTAGGAGCAAGAGTCAGAGTTCTGAAGTGAGTAAGAACTCAGGGGTGAGGCAGAGATGAGAGAGGAAAGATAGGAGGGGAGATTCCTTTAACAGAACTTGGCCATGAAGGTAGCATAGTGTGACATGCACCTAGACTCCAGTGAGGGGAGGGATGTGGCTATGTAAAGATTACAGTAATGAGTGTGGGGGGGCAGGAAACTATGAAATAATAGAAGGAATTGAAAAAGGTGTCAGCCGGCCCAGTGGAACTGAGGGTTGAGGTGGTGAATGCCACACCTCTCACCATGCCGGTGACCTGGTTCGGGAACAAACTCAGGCCACCGGAAGTCGGCAGGGGTGAATGAGGATTAAGCATCCGGAGGACTGCTGTCCTCTCTTGAGGGAGACCTGTCATCCAACTCGCTGACTGCCCTCTGGCGGTGGCTGGAGGGCAGTATGGGTCGGGAGACATGTGCCAACATCATCACGTTGGTGGGGAGGGGGAATGGGAGAAAAGTGGAAAACAGAGCCTGGCAAGATCCATGATGGCTCCTGCATCTGCGGAGTTAGCCCAGTGTATCTGGATTAGGTCTGGGGTGTGCAGGAAGCTGAGAGTGAGTCTCCACAAGGAGAGACCACAGACACCTGCCCCAGCTCCCAGGAGGATAAAAAGCTCTGTGGCAAAAAAAAAAAAAAAAAGGGTGTCCAGTCTGGCCAGGGTAGTTTTAGGATGGCAGCACTGTACATAATGTCTGCATAGTACAAGGTAGGAAGAAACCTTTTCTGCATGGTAGTGCATCGGGCTGATGGAGGAATGCAGTCCTTATTTCTATACAAGGCACCAAGCTTGGGGTGGAGACTTTTATGGATTGCATCCATATGTGCAGAAAAATCCAGGCGGTGGTCTAGCCAGACCCCAAGGTATCTGAAGGAAGGCACATTATCCATCAGAGTACCATCCAATGTGTGGAACACTGGGGGAAGGGCAAGGGAAGATAGTCTCTGCCTGGTGCCGAAAGACATGGAGACTGTCTTTTTAGCATTCAGAAAAAGTTGATTTGATTGCAGCCATTTCTGAACCTTGGTGAAATCCTGTTGCAGTCTAACCTGGACATCAGTGTGTGATGTGCTGGACATATAAAGGACCGTTATCGTTCGCATACATATGGATTTGCACAGTGTAGCAGGCAAAGAGGAGGTCGTTAAGTTACCCTTCCCCACCGATTCTGTTTACAGTTATTGTTCATTGCCTTTCATGCAATTTAACAGCACATTTTGATAGTACAGGATAAGTCATTTAAAAATAAATGTGTTTTGACCCTCAAAATGCTTCATTTAATTTTGGGCCAAATCGGGTCAATTCAGGTTTTGCCTGGCCTGGCTTGAAATTGGCCTGTCAGACCAAATTTGACAACTCACACAGCCCTAATATTCAGGATGATCAATCTGTACTACAGCCTATACCAGTACCATAGTATTTAACAAGATTATAAAGGTGAACTGCATACTGACCTTTTAATAAATTTAATGGGTGTTTGCTATGTACACACTGGTGGTAAGTGCCAATTTAGAACTGTATGCTGTAGTTTACAACTTTCAACCACTGAGTTTGCAAAACAGACATTGTGCCAAGTCTCTACAGAATTTACCAAGGACATAAACTACATCTAGACTAAATCATACACAATTGTGAATTACAAGGCTGTAATTCCATCAAGGGATTCAAGTGACATTGTAAACCATGAGGATGAAGCTCAAGTGGTGTGTAAATGTCACCAGAACCCTAAAATGGAATTATAAGCCTTGTACAGTATTTTACAGCTGGATTATTTCTTATTTTGCATAATATAGGGTCCAACACTATTAAAGGGACACTGTCAACCCTTTCTGCATCATATTATTTCTAGTTAAAACCCCACTTTTTATGATTGCTTACATTCTCTAACATTCATTGATGTTGCTGGTTGTTTTAGCTGCCTCATTGCTCAGCAGAACTAAAATGTATCCTAATGGTGTAGTTATGCACCTCCTTTCCACTTAATCTCTCCCTCCCATCTTTTTGCCAGTTTTCCCTTCCTTGTGTCTTTTCTACTGATGCCTGTCCTCTCTTATTTTCTGCCTTCTACTATTCACATTTTTGAGTATGTTCCATGATCAAGTGCTAAAGTATATTTTTGTTTACTAATGTATGTTACATTGCCATATGTACTTCTCTCTGCATTTATTGTACTCGTTGTCTTAATAATCTGGCTGTACTCTTTGTTGTGTTGTAATTGTACCTCCCGGGTCGTGCCTGAAAACAGTCACATTGCTGGCTAGTACACTTACCCGGTTAACAAAAACTAAATAAATAAATAAAATACACAACCTTGTTTTGTTTCAAATCATTGATCTACTCTTATTGCATACTTCTGAACATTAGGCACACCCCCAAACAGTGCAGCCACTCATAATGCAATACCCGCATCTACTCCCATCGCATCATGAGTGGCTAAACTCTGCTAAGGGGTGTTCCCAGGTCCAGGAGAGATGCAGTATGAGTTGATCAAGGAATGTAAACAAACATGTTTTTATGTGGTAAAACCAGTATGGTAGGCAGTCTCTTTTATTTTACTTTTTAAAAGAAAAAGGAAAAAGAATTAAAGCACCAGCTACATCACTAGTCTCTACAGATTGTAAACAACCATAAAAACTTGTTTTTTAAATTAGGGATATTTTGAAGCCTAAAGGGGTTGGCAGCATCCCTTTAATAGAGTTTAAAAATGTTGCATATGTACTGTATGAAGCCATTTCCTTAACAGAAGAATGAAGAATGTAAATCAAGCAGGAGTTGTTTGCTTAAGCAATAATACATGATGGGTGTGGAATATCATGAGATATCATTGGGTGCGTTGTGAGGCACGAGACCACAGGCCGAGTACCTCATACACCCAAGAAGTGATGATATTTCATGATATACCACACCCTTGAGTGTATTATTGCTATTATGAACTGGATTTCTTGTAAATTAAAAATAATAAAGAAAATTGTTCTATATTTTTTTAATCAGTTTTGTAAAGTGAATGGGTACATGTGGAAAAAAATTCTTACATACTTTGGTCAGTAGATGGTGGGTGTCTTCTTATATAGAGCTCACCCCACACACACACGCAGTTGTTTGTGTCTCACAAATTTTTTTAATAAAGATATGGAAAGGCAGTGCTGGAAGCTGGTATCAGGATTTGAAAGTATGGCTGTGAGGTGAACAGCAGAAAATGCTACGAGTAAGTGAAGTGCTCATTAAGGGAAAGTAAGAGTGCAGATTTGTGAAATGCACAGTGAGTGTCAGTACAGTTGGTTGGAGCGGGACATTAATGCGGATGCATGTGGATGTCAGTGGCAGTGCTGTTGGCCCAAGCGAGGCCTTGTAACGAATGTACTGCAATTTGACGTGAGGCAGCCTGTTGTGGTGGGCAAGTCCGGGCAGCAGTGGCGTACTATGTAGCACTGTAAAAAAGCTGTTGCTAGGAACTCTTTTGTAAAGTGTGATTATGTGACCAGACGTACTCATGGCTGAGAAGAACTCTCCACTAATTAGATAACTGGATTCTTTCTATCCAGTTTATAATACAAAATGCTCTACAGCAAGTGAAACATCTCAGACACTTTGAGGGGCACACTTACTGAAACAGCCATAATTCACAGTTCTGAGAACACAATTGTGATTTGCAGGATTTTTGATATTACAGCTATGCATTATGGCAAAAAATGTGTGGGCAATCAATGAATTACAGGGGCTGACTACGTACAGCATTATATCACAGTTTTAAAATTATCCTTACCAACAGTGAGTAAATCTGAAAACACAATGGGGATATGTGTGTGTGTGTGCATGCGTGTGTGTATACATACACTAATCATTAATTACTAAGCTCAGTAAGGTTACAGTGTCAAGGCTAGAAAAGCTGAGATAAAGCATTAAGTTGAGTGGCTGTGTTTTATTAAACAGAAAGAGAAACCAACCCAAGGAACTGGACTGTGAAAACATTTCTGTTTCACATTTACAGTTTACCAGTAAATCACTTCCCTTGGGGTGAATTTGTAATGTTTTTTTTTTCCCTAGGCAGTACACAAAAGCAGCCATTCTCCAGCTGCGGTAAAAAGCCCCATATTTGCAATTTTGCCACTCAGCTGATTTCTTACAGAAATGTTTTACAACAAAAATCCATCCTAATTCCTGTCAAAGTGATGCAGACGTGTCCCAGCACTCTGGTTCATTTACTGAGAACTGAGTAGAAATGTGGTGAAACCTACAGTGTGATGTTAAAAGAGAATCTGAAACAGGGCACAAGAACCCTTTCTCATTTCTGCTTTTTAAAGATCCCTAGGAATTTCAAGGGACACTTTGAAAAATATTATTTATTTAATTTTGGTGACCGGGTAGGCCCACTGAGCCCCGAAGGTCCCTTCTTCAGGGGCGACCTGGGATGACAATACAAGTCATAAGAATGATCAAGGACATAAGGCATTTGAGGCATTGTGAGTTACATCATGAGGTGGTTACAGTAAATAAAAATAGTGGATACAGGCATGGTAAAATAAAAGCAGTGGATGCAGGCATGGCTTACAGGCACGGTGAAAGAAAAGCAGTGGATGCAGGCATGGGTACAGGCATGGTTATTATCATCATCATGACATACAAGCAATTGGTAGTGCTTTGCATATAGTTTATTAAGGGGTTACACGTGGCTTCTGGCGAGCAGTCTATATAAGGCAGGTAGTAGGAAGATTAAGCTAGGAGATGGGAGTTGGAGAGGAGGGGAGTGTCTTAGGAGCTTAAAGTGCCATGACAATGGCATGCGTTTGAAGTCAGCAGATGGGACTTAAGCCTGGTGTTTCCATATTTATCATGAAGGAAACATAGAAACAAAGAATTTGACGGCAGATAAGGACCGCTTGGCCCACCCAGTCTGCCCATTTCCTTACCTGATGGATAAACTGCAGATTCTAGTTAATCAATAGTTTACTTCCTCCTGTCCCCCACTAGAGTTGCCTTATGACTGTCCCATGCATTCTTGAATTCACCCACTTTTCCTGACTCCACAACCTCCTCAGGAAGGCTGTTCTATGCATCCACAACTCTCTCTGTGAAAAAATACTTTCTAACATTATCTCTGAGCCATCCCTCCTCTATCTTCAAATTGTGCCCCCTTGTTCTTGCACATCTCTTCTTCTGAAAGATACTACCCTATTGTACCTTGTTAATTCCCTTGAGATACTTGAAAGTTTCTATCATGTCCCCCCTCTCCCTCCTTTCCTCAAGGGTATACATATTAAACTGCTTTAGTCTCTCCTTGTATGTCTTCTGGTGCAGACCTTGCACCATTTTGGTTGCCCTCCTCTGAACAGCCTCCACTCTGTCCATGTCTTTGCGGAGATGGGGTCTCCAGAATTGCATGCAGTACTCCAGATGGGGTCTCACTAACTATCTGTAGAGAGGTATAACAACTTCCTGTTTTCTACTGTTGATGCCTCTCCCTATGCATCCCAGTAGCCCCCCAGCCCTCCTTACTGCCTTCTCACATTGCTTGCCCACCTTTAGGTCATCTGATATAATTACTCCTAGGTCTCTTTCCATTTTTTTTTTTTTTAGTTGTTGTTTAACCAGGTATAGCACACTAAGCTGAAAGCTTTTTTACAGGAGCGACCTGGGAGCACAATGTTGTTGTTGTTATTAACTCACCCCCCATTGTGTACTCTTCTCCTGAGTTTTTGTTTCCCAGATGCATTACCTTGCATTTCTTTGCACTGAATCTGAGCTGCCACGTATTTGACCATTCCTCCAACCTTGCTAGGTCCCTTTTCATTCTTTCCACCCCACCTTGTGCATCAACCCTGTTGCAGATCTTTGTGTCATCTGCAAAGAGGCATACCTTTCCTTCCAGGTGCTCTCCAATGTCACTTATAAAGATATTAAAGAGGACCAGTCCTAGTACTGAACCCTGCGGTACCCCACTGGTTACCCTCCTTTCTTCACTGTGGACTCAGTTTACTATTACCTTTGCGTCCTGTTGTCCAGCCAGTTTTTATCCAGGATACCACCTTGGGACCCACTCCAAGGCTGGCTAACTTGTATTGATCTTTGTGTGAGACTGTGTTGAATGCCTTGCTAAAAATCTAGGTAGGCCATATCCACAGCCCTCCTGGTCTACTACTTTGGTCACCCAGTCAAAGAACTCTATTAGGTTCATCTGACATGACCTTCCTTCTGTGAAACCATGCTGCCTTGGGTCCTGTACCCACTGGCCTCAGGTACTTAACAATTCTTTCCTTCAGAAGTGATTCCATCATTTTCCTACCACTGAAGTCAAACTAACTGGTCTATAGTTTCCTGCCTCTGCCCTGCTCCCACTTTGTGAAGTGGAATCACATTTGCCCTCCTCCAGTCCTCAGGTACCATTCCATCCTCCCATGATTTGTTAAAGAGAGTGGTCAGTGGTGTTACTAGTTCTACCCATAGTTCTTTTAGTATTCTTGGGTGAATCCCATCAGGCCCCATTGCTTTGTCCACCCTCAGTTTCAAGAGTTCTTTCAAAACCCTTTCTTCTGTGAATGGACTGGTATCAACCCCTCCTATTCAGAGTTTCTCCTTTGTTTGGTTTAGGCACCTCTCCCTCCTCATCTGATGTGAATGCTGAGCAGAAATATTCGTTCAGTATCCCTGCTTTTTCACTGTCACCCTCTGCCCACATTCCCTCCCCTTTATTAAGTCTCTGTATCCCTCCCTTGGTCTTTCTTCGCTCCTTAATGTACCTATAAAACGTGTTATCCCCCTTCTTAACAGAGTTGGCTACCTTTTCCTCAGTTTGTGCCTTTGCTATTCTGACTGCCTTCCCTGCCTCCCTCTGCTTTAACTGATAAAGTTCTCTGTCCTGCTCCTTCTGAATTTCCTTATATTTCCTGAATGCTATCCTTTTCTCCTCAACTGTCCCTACCATCTCTAATGAGAACCATAGTGTTTTTTCCTTCATTTTGTTTTATTGATTTACTTCACACAAAGGCTTGTTGCCTCTTCGGTGGCTGTTTTGATTATTCCCCATTGTTCCTCCACCCCTCCTTCTTGCCCATTTGCTAGTGCTTTTCTAAGGCACTCTCTCATTTTCCCAAAGTCAGTCTTCCTAAAGTCCAGTACTCTTGTTTTTGTATGGTTTGACTCTATGGCTGTGTTTATTGTGAACCACACTGTGTGGTGGTCACTTGTTCTCAGATGGCTACCCACTTCTAAATCTGAGATCCTTTCTCCTTCCCCATTTGAGAGTACCAGGTCTAAGATTGCTCCCTGCCAAGTGGGTTTCAACACTAGCTGTCTGAGGCATGCCACCTGTAGGGCATCAAGAATGACCCTGCTTTTGGATGTGCGTGCAGCAAAGGTACTCCAGTTAACATCTGGCATATTCAGGTCCCCCATCAACAATATCTCCCCTTTTTCTGCCATTTTAAGGATACCTTCTTTCATTTCCTTGTCCATTTCCTCCCCTGAGATGGGGGTCTGTACACAACCCCCATGCAGATTGTGGTGCCATTTTCTGTCTCCAGGGTGACCCACAGTGACTCATCAACTTCCTGTTTACTCTTTAGTTCTGTTGCTTTAATCTCTTCCCTTATATAGAGAGCTACTCCTCTTTTACCCACCATGTCCCTCCTGTAGACTGTGTATCCTGGTATGTTGACTTCCCACTCATGGTTCTCTGTGTACCATGTTTCAGTGACTGCCACAATATCCAGGCATCCCTCTTCCATTAAGGCCACTAGCTCAGGGAGCTTGTTGCACAGACTACGGCATTGGTACTCATCACCTTCCATTTATTTTTTATGGCCTTACCCCTTTTAGCCCCATCCCTGTCCTTAAAAACTTTTTCTGCATTTATCCCTGTCCTGCTCCCTACTGACTTCTTTGCCTTGGAGTTTACCTCTCTAACTATTGTGCTTTGTTGGGGGAGGCTGGGATTTCCCTGCTCCTTTTTAGTGCCTCCCCCCTTGGCTAGTTTAAATGCTTGCCAATGAAGCATTTAAACTTGTCACCTAGGATCCTGGATCCCCCCCTGGACAGATGCAGACCTTCACGCCAGTATAAGCCTGCATCCCTCCAGGGGGCTCCGCAGTCCCCAATGAAGCCAAAACCCTGAGCTCCACACCAATTTTTCAACCATTCATTGAATCCCATGGTGCGGAATACTCTAGCATCATCTTTGCCATAGACAGGCAGCACCTCCGAGAAGGTTACCGTACATGCTACTTGTCTAAGTCTCCTCCCCAACTCCACAAACTCCTCTTGCACAGCTCTGATCCCATTTACAGCCAGGTCATTTGTCCCTAGGTGGACAATGACATCCAACTCCCTCCCTTGTGCAGCTGCTCCTGCGATCCTGAGGATTCGCTTCCTGTCCCTCCAAGCCGTGGCGCCAGGCAGGCACCTTACCTCCCTATCTCCTTCCTCCCCCATGGCTACTCCCCTAATGATTGAGTCCCCCACCAGGAGTTGTTTCCTTCCCCTGTGGGGTCTTGTGCCACCCTCCTGTGGGTCTCCTTTGTGGAGATTCCCAGCATCCTCCCTGGTCTCCACTGCAGGTACCTCCATAGAGGAACCACTCTTTGCCAGAACAGCATATGAATTGTGGACAGCTACAACTGGAGGGATGCACCTCTGTTCCACCACCCTCTCTCTCCCTGAGCCCACCTTGATCCAACTGCTCCTCTTTCTTGGCAACCTCTGAGGTAACAGTGGTGGCCCTGGTGGTCCCTGGGTGGGAGAAGAGGTTTCACTAATCCTAGCCAGGTCAGCCTGGAGACGGGCAACCTCCTCCCTCAGACCAGACAGGTGCCTGCAAACAGGGCAGCATCGTAGCCTCCAGAATGTCTCCCGGAACACTGCTGCTCCACAGCCATTGCACTGCACCACTCCCATCTTGACTTATTTTGTGTCCCCTCACCTGTTGCTTTGTATGCTTACTGTCTCCTCCCTCTATGTATTTTTACACTTACTTTTCTACCGCCTATGTGCCCTTACAACTCTCACCCTTCCTATTCTGGGAGAGAAACTTCCTGTAGTCTTCAGTAGTCTCCTTCCTCCTTTTTAGGTTCCTTCAAGGTTGCAGAAGCTAATGTGTCTCAGTGATCCTTCCCTTCCTACTGTCAAACAGGAACTTCCTGTTATCAGTCAAATTCAGTGGCTATAAAACTAGAACTGGCTTTAGGTGGGAGGGTGGAGGGGTGGGAAGGACGGAAACTAGTAAAAAAAATATGTAGTTCTGGAATTCTGTTTCTTGCTCTGCAACCAGTTCTCTACTTCCAGAAAAAGCCTGAAGCTGTAATTGGAGACAGCTGCTTTTGTACACCTAAGCTACTAAGCCACACCCCCAATTAGATTCACTCTTTGCTCTCAGTAAATTAAGGTGATACTGCCCCTTCCTCAGAAAAAAACACTTTTTTTTACTTAAATGAGACCCCCTTCTTCTAATAAAGTATCTGTTTGCTTAATCCAAACAGGTACTACTCCTGCTGAGACAGAAGTGATTGATTAGTAAAAACTCTGTAGTTCTGAACTTCTGTTTCTTGCTCTGTAACCAGTTCTCTTCTGCTAGAAACAGCAGGGAGCATATATATTTGCAGAATAAATCTTATTTTACCTGTGAACATAGCTACCAGCACAACTACATTGAAAATCTTGTTTGTTTACTAGTAGCCTTCAATGTTATTTTAATAGCTGCTATGGTATTTTATTAGTAGCTATGTTATTTGAATCCCATGATATACATTGCATATTCTATGAAGTGGCTTAAAATATGATTTGCATTCAATGTTGACTGTTGATGTCATTGTTCCTTTGCACTCATGAGCTCGCTTTACCCAGCCACTCGTTGCAAGGTAATACTGACAGCAATATTCTGCACTGAATAACAATCATATTTTATGTCCATCTTCTTCCAAGTTGTGTACTGGGTGTGCTTTGAAACAACTGAGAAGCTGCATGGGATATACTATATTGGACTAGATATCTGTAACTAGTCTCTCTCTCTTGCTTACATCTGAGAGAAGTTTTTCTTACTTTTACATTGGCATTGCTTTGTGTTTAATTATTTTAGTTTTTAATTCAGGAAGGGGGTTATCTTGTCAGCATCTTCAGAAGGGCTGAAATAACTGCATATTTGATTTTCCTTTGTGGCTAACTGGACTGATTACTAGAATTCTGTGACAATCTGCATCAATATATTTTGCAATATTTAGTGGTGGTTGTGTGATTTAAAATAGCAAAGGCTGCAGTTTGTAATTGGATGCCAGACATAGCCTGAGGTGGGGGAAATTCTCTTCACAAGTCAGAGAGGCCTGCATCACAGCCAATTATTCTAGCTTGGCCATTTCAGCATTGATCAATTACTATAAACTACTGGTGTGATCCTGTTTCAGACAGAAGTCCATCTTCTTCCAAGTTGTGTACTGGGTGTGCTTTGAAACAACTGAGAAGCTGCATGGGATATACTATATTGGACTAGATATCTGTATCTCTCTCTCTCTCTCTCTCTCTCTTGCTTACATCTGAAAGAAGTTTTCCTTACTTTTATATTGGTATTGCTTTGTGTTTAATTATTTTAGTTTTTAATTCAGGAAGGGGGTTTTCAAAACTGCTTATCTTGTTAGCATCTTCAGAAGGGCTGAAATAACTGCATATTTGATTTTCCTTTGTGGCTAACAAACCACCAGGCTGTTTTGGGGCTGGAGAGGTTTATCTGTGTCTGACTTGGATGTCTGGATTTTTCTCTGTTTGATTAGCAGGGTATTTTCTCTGTCAAATTGTTGTGTAGGGTATCTTGCTGACAGGAAGGCACTCATCGCAGCGGTGGGTGAGAGCTTTTAGCTGATTGTTTTGTGAGGGCACAGTTTAGCCCAACCCCTTCCCCCTCACCCCACCCACCCTGGAAATAGTTCCTTATGCCTGAGGTTCTGACATAATTTCCTCAGAGTGCAAGGTGCATATCACTGTCATATCCTCTAGCACACTGCACTGACAATATAAGCATACACATTGTATGATATATATATCTCTATATAACAAACCAATCACATGCATGCACACACACACACACACACACACACACACACAAAACAAACAAAAAAAAGTAGATAAACATATGAGGAGTAGTGCAATGCAATGGCTGTGGGGCAGCAGTCTTCCAGGAGTCTTTCTGGAGGCTGAGATGCTGCCCTATTTGCAGACAACTCTCTGCCCTGAGGGAGGAAGTTGTCCGTCTTCAGGCTGCACTGGACAGTAGTAAGGAAACCTTCCCCCAGGCCACACTGGACAGTAGGAAGGGAACCTCCCCCATCCAGGGAGCACTAGCGCCACCACCACTTCCTCAGAGGTTGTGAAGAAAGCACAGCAGTTGGACCACAGTGGGCTCAGGGAGGGTGAGGATGGTGGAACGGAGGCACACCCAGTCAATTGTTCCACTCCACAATCCATACACCATTCTGGGGGAGCATGGCTCCCCTATGGATGCACCCACAGAGAAGACTGATGACAACTGTCACAAGGGAGGCCCACAGGAAGGAGGCAGAGGACATCACAGGAAAGGAAGCAGCTCCTGGTGGGGACTCCAATTATTAGGAGGATAGAACTGGGGGAGCTGGGAAAACTGAAGTAAGGTGCCTGCCTGGTCCCATGGCTTGGAGGGACAGGAGCGCATCCTCAGGATCACAGAACAGCTGCAAGGAGTCTGAGCTGGACGTAATTGTCCACCTAGGGACAAATGACTTGGCTCATCATGAGATTAGAGCAGTGCAGGAGGACATTGCAGAGTTGGGGAGGGGCCTAAGACAAGTAGCACACACAGTATCCTTCTCAGAGGTGCTGCCTGTCAATGGCATGGGGGAGGCGAGGGTAATTAGCACCATGCAGTTTAATGAATGGTTGAAAAAATGGTGTGGAGCACAGGGGTTTGGCTTCATTGGGGACTGGGGTTCCACCTGGAGGGACACCAGCCTATACTGGCAGGATGGTCTGCATCTGTCCAGGAAGGGAACAAGTCTTTTGAGTAATCGATTTAAATGCTTCATTGGCAAGCTTTTAAACTGGTCAAAGGGGGAGGCACTGATAAGCAGCAGGAAAATCCCAGCCTCTACCTACAAAACAGGGTACTAAATGAGAAAAAGACTGAGGTAGAAAGGTCAGTGGGGGATGCTGCAACAGAAGGTAAAGCCATCAAAAACTGGAGAGCAATGAGTACCAATGCCCGTAGTCTGGGTAACAAGCTTCCTGAATTAGTGGCTTTGATGGAGGAGGAACATCTGGATATCATGGCAGTCACAGAAACATGGTACACACAAAAACATGACTGGGACATAAACATACCAGGATACACTATCTACAGGAGGGACAGGAGTGTAAAAGAGGAGGAGGAGTAGCTCTTTACATAAGGGAAGGAATAAAGCAACAGAACAAAAGGGTAAACAGGAGAAGCACTGTGGGTAAATTTGGAGACGAGCAATGGCACCACAAGTCCACACAGGGTTGTATACAGACCCCCTTCTCAGGGGAGGAAATGGACAAGGAAATGATAGAAAGTATACTTAGAATGGCAGAAAAAGGGAGATATTGCTGATGGGTGATCTGAATATGCCAGATGTTAACTGGAGTGCAGTTGCAGCAGCCACTTGAAGAGTGGAGTTATTCTAGATGCTCTACAGGGGCATGCCTTAGATAACTAGTATTGGAGCCCACTCAAGAGGAGCAATCTTAGACCTGATTCTCTCAAATGGAGATGAAAGGATCACAGATGTAGAAGTGGGTAGCCATCTGGAAACTAGCGACCATCGAACAGTATGGTTCCAATAAACACAACAATAGAGTCAAGCCATACAAAGGCAAAAGTACTGGACTTTAGGAGGGCTGACTTTGCCAAAATAGGTGAGTGCCTAAGGAATGCACTAGCAAATGGGCAGGAAGGAGGGGTGGAAGAACAATGGGGAATAATAAAAACTGCCATCACAGAGGTAACGCGCCTTTGTGTGAAGCAAATAAACAAGACAAAATGATGTAAGAAACCACTATGGTTCTCAAAGGAAGTAGCAGTGAAGGTTCACGAGAAAAAGAAAGCATTCAGGAAGTACAAGGAATCGCAGAAGCAGCAGGACAGAGAACTGTATCAGTTAAAGCAAAAAGAAGCTGGGAAGGCAGTCAGAACAGCAAAGGCCCAAACCGAGGAAAAGATAGCCAACTCAGTTAAGAAGGGGGATAAAACCTTTTATAGGTACATCAGGGAGCGAAGGAAGACCAAGGAAGGGATAGTGAGGCATAATAAAGGGGAGGAAGGGTGGGCAGAGGGAGACTGTGAAAAAGCAGAGATACTAAACAAGTATTTTTGCCCGGTATTTACAAATGAAGAGGGGGAGGTACATAAAACAAACAGTAGAAACACTCTGGACACAGAAGTTGATACCAGCCCATTTACAGAAGAAAGGGTTTTGAAAGAACTCTTAAAACTGAAGGTGGACAAAGCAATGGGGCCTGATGGGATTCATCCCAGAATTCTAAAAGAACTAAGGGTAGAACTAGTGACACCACTGACTACCCTTTTTAACAAATTATGGGAGGATGGGGTGGTACCCGAGGACTGGAGGAGGGCAGATGTGATTCCCCTTCACAAAAGTGGGAGCAAGGCAGAAGCAGGAAACTACAGACTTGTTAGTTTAACCTCAGTGATAGGGAAACTGATGGAATCACTTCTGAAGAAAAGAATTTTCAAGTATCTAGAGGCCAGAGGGGCACAGGACCCTAGGCAGCATGGATTCACAGTGGGAAGGTCATGCCAGACAAATCTGATAGATTTCTTTGACTGGGTGACCAAAGTAGTTGATCAGGGAGGGGCCATGGACATGGCCTACCTAGACTTCAGCAAGGCATTTGACACAGTCCCACACAAAAGATTAATATACAAGTTAGCCATCCTGGAAGTGGGTCCCAAGATGACAGCCTGGGTAAAGAATTGGCTGGAGAATAGGACACAGAGAGTAATAGTAAATAGAGTCCACTCAGAAGAAAGGAGGGTTACTAGTGGGGTACCACAGGGTTCAGTATTAGGACCGGTCCTCTTCAATGTCTTTATAAGCGACATTGCAGAGGGACTGGAAGGAAAAGTATGTCTCTTTGCAGATGACACAAAGATCTGCAACAGAGTTGATGCAAAGGTGGGGTGGAAAGGATGAGAAGGGACTTGGCAAGGTTAGAGGAATGGTCAAATGTATGGCAGCTTAGATTCAATGCTAAGAAGTGCAAGGTAATGCACCTGGGAAACAAAACCAGGGAAGAGTACAATGGGGGGTGAGATACTAACAACACCAAAACGGAAAGGGACCTGGGGGTAGTCATATCAGATGACCAAAGGTGGGCAAGCAATGTGGAGGGCAGCAAGGAGGGCTGGGGGGATACTGGGATGCATAGGGAGAGGCATCACCAGTAGAAAACAGGAAGTTATCCCTCTGTACAGACAGCTGATGAGACCCCATCTAGAGTACTGTGTGCAGTTCTGGAGACCCAATCTCTGCAAAGACATAGACAGGATGAAAGCTATCCAGAGGAGGGCAACTAAAATGGTGCAGGGTCTGCACCGGAAGACATATGAAGAGGGACGAAAGGAGCTTAATATGTATAGCCTTGAGGAAAGGAGGGAGATGGGGGACATGATAGAAACGTTCAAGTACCTCAAGGAATCAACAAAGTCCAAGAGGGTAGCATCTTTCAAAAAAGAGGTGTGCAAGAACAAGAGGGCACAATTTGAAGATGGGGGGGTGGCTCAGAGGTAATTTAAGGAAGTATTTTTTCACAGAGAGGGTTGTGGATGCATGAAACAGCCTTCTGGAGGAGGTTGTGGAGTCAAAATCAGTGGTGGAATTCAAGCATGCATGGGACAGTCATAGGGCCATTCTAGGGGGTGGGAGTAGGAAAAAGTAGGCTGCTGGTTAACTAGGATCTGCAGCTTATCCAGTAGGTAGGGAAATGGGCAGACTGGGTGGGCCAAGTGGTCCTTATCTGCCGTCAAATTCTATGTTTCTATGTTTCTATATGTTTCTATGCTACATCATAGAATATTTCCTATTTATTCAATGTACATTACCATTTTTATGCTAAATAAAATAACTATCCATAGCTAAGAACACCAGCTAACTAGATATATTTTTTTATCTTTACAGAAGGGTATGTTGCAAAATTTACCTAGCTAGTTGAGTTCATCTCAAGAAGCTTTTGATCGTATCACCTGTGCCCCACGATCTATGGAGACTTGCACTCTTGCCAGCATGAGCTACGAGTAAGAAACAGCACCTGCCAGCCACTGGCATTTCAGATCCATCTACTGCAGCTCATAACATAACTACAAACACAAAGCAAGTTTTTTTTCTTAAATCCAATACATAAAAAATAAAACAGCTCCTAGCCATTCATGTAATATCCCGAGCATGAATAAGCTTATGCTAGAAATGTGATCTTCCCCGGAAGTCTCCCTTGGGTCTCAAGTCACTTTCACCAACTGTGCTTATATTGCTACCAAGCCTGACTAAAGTAGCACTTCCGTTGGCAAACCATTCACTGTCAATCCACTGTTGGAAGCCTCGATATTATCCACCATCAGTGGCTGAACAGAGATAATGTTGTGCATGCACAGATAAGCACAGAAACACCCCTTTCAAAACTAACCAGTCATGCTAAAGTTCCCACACTACAACATCCAATGGGAACAACCTAGCAGCTCTTACTTGGACACCTGTTCCCATGGTCAGTGTCTCTTGGCAAACGTGTCAGTCACTGATTCAATCATACGTGGGTTCTTAAAATAACTAAACTACATAAACTGGAAACATTTACTTTTAAATAAAAAGACTAATGACTATTGTATAAACTGGACATGTGATGCACACTCATGATGAGATATGACATTTAGCTCCATTCATGTTCAGTGACCTCTTTTGACCTCACTCATGGCTTCACCACTTGTGAAGGTAAAGTAGTCACTGCCCACTCATGAAGATAAATATCATATCTCATTAGCATCCATCACATACCCCCTGTATATACCACACCAGTGATGAATAAACTGGGTAAATAAAAAAAAGGTTACTCACCTATAACAGTAATTCTAGGAGTAGCATATTGTGTACATTCACACTTCTGGCAGTGTCCTTTTCCTTTTAAGGCTTGCCAGAACATCTTTAAACTAGGTCCTCCCACCCACCCAGGTGGTAACTCCATTGATACTGCCCCGTGATGTCAGATCATGCCCACTGGAAGCCAGACCAGTGTGCCACTTGCCAGGAGAGGTCAGGTGGGTCAGTGTGGATGTAAACCATCCATATACCACTCCTTGAACTACTGTTACAGGTGAGTAGCCTGTTTGTCTAGGGACATGGATATGGTGTACTTATCCACACTTCTGGCAGAGTGTGACAGGGTTGGATAGGACCCTGTCCCAGTTGTTATGGAGAGTTTGAATGCAGGGATCTGTTCTGTTCTTTCCTTTCCTGTCTCTTGCCTATCTGGCTACACAACCAAATTTTCTTGTGAGACCTAGGACTTGATCACACTGACAGTCTTGCAGTTCTCTGCCTCTCACTATCTCTCTACACTCACTTGCTGTTTCTGTCTTTTCCTCCCTTGCATATCTGCTGGTATAAAAAATATTTGCAAATCATTATGTGGAAATGTAACTAATATTGAGATCCCTTTGTTTAGAAATTATATAGTGCTATTGTTGAAATGTATATAATTATAATTTGAGATGATTGCAAAAAGCTATTGGGAACTCGAAGGGTTAACCTGAAAGCAGTTTTTAAGCCCTTTTACAGAAGCAGTGAAGAAGGGAACTCAGTTCAGGAACATTGTGTCCTTGCTGCACCTGCCTGAAAGTTACAAGAACATTTTAGAAAAAAACAGGATGCTTGTTAAATAGGGGGGTTGCAAAGACTTATAAGAGAGACAGTTGCAGTGTTTTGGAAGATACAGAGATTGAAGGAAAACTCAGAGAGATCTTCTATGTTTAGTCTGCCTTTGTAAACAGTTATTCTGAACAATCTTAGTTTTTTTGTTTCTGTTAACACTAATAAACACTTTGCGATTTCTACAACTGCTCCTGGTTTTTCCTATGCTTCCTGACCTGTGCCTCAATGACACAGAGTCCTAGCAGTTCTCCAGGAGGAGGGGGCAAGGTGAACATCCCCCACTTAGGGAATAAAGATTGGAGAACTGAGGCCCCAAAATCAGCATCCCGGCGTGACTTAAGGTCGATGTGGTAGTGGGTGGAGAGATCACTCACAAGATGCTTCATCCACATAGCTGAGAGCATCCACCAGCTAGTGGGAGACACCAGCCATATGGATGGCCAGGAGATCAGCCTCCAAGCTGTGCATGAGGGTTCACACATGGAGAGTTTCCCTGCACAGAGGAAGGGAGTGCATCCCACCCTGCTTGTTTTGGTAGTACATAGTCATGGTGTTGTCCTTCTGGACCTAGACCACATGACCCTGAATGTGTGGAGCAAAAGCAGTCAGAACCAGCTGAACTGCCTGAAGCTCCAGCAGGCTGATGTAGCACCAGGATTCATCAGGGATCCATAGCCCATGGACTCTGTATTCCCCCAGGTGGGCACCCCAGCCCATGAGAGAGGCATCCATCATCAGGATGACCATCAGCTCTGGGTGGACAAACAGGATACCTTCCTGCAGATGTTCTGGGAATAACCACCACTGAAGGGCATCTCACATCAGCTGGGACACAGGGACCAGTTGGTCAAAGTGGCCTTTGCGCTGAGACCATTGGCGTGCCAGCTCCCACTGCAGAGAGCGCATTTTCCAGTGGGCCTGATGGACCACACTGGTGTAAGCTGCCATGTATCCTAGTAGGCACAGGAAATCCCAAGCAGGGTGTAACTGCCCAACCTGAAATGATCAGGCAAAGGAAGAGAGAGCATCTGTCCTGTCCACCAGGAGATGAGCCCTGGCTCTGCAAGAGTCGAGCACTGCACCAATGAAGTTGATCACCTGCGAGGGCATGAGTTTCAACTTGGCCTCATTCACCAGAAGGCCAAGAAAGATGCAGATATGGAGAGCAAGGTCCCTGGACCTTTCCACCTCCTGCCTGGAGGAACCCACAATCAGCCAGTCCTCCAGGTAGGGGTACATCCAGACTCCTCTGCACCTCGGGTAAGCTGCCACCATTATGATGCATTTGGTGAAGACCCTGGAGGCTGAGGATAGGCTGAATGGCATGGTCTAGAACTCAAAGAGGATCTCCTCCACCTGAAAATGGAAGAGCCCACATTGGAGTGGTTGGATTGGGACATGAAAAAAATGCATCTTGAAGATCCAGGGAGCAAAATCATATGTTTTGCTTGAGAGATGGTATTATCTGAGACAGAGTGACCATCGCGAAGGTGCATGGCCCAATGAACTTGTTCAGGTTGGGTAGATCTAAGATGGGGAAGCAGCCCCCTGTCTGTTTGGCTCCAAGAAGTACCTGGAGAGAAACCCAGGGTGTTCCAGAGGATCTGAGACAGGAGCCATGACCTTCTTGTGGAGGAGCTGGGCTATGTCATCCCAAAAGGCCGACAGGATGTCAACGGACACTATGCCCTCCTGTGGGGTGTGGGCTCAGCAGGGCAGATATGCTTCAAACTCCAGAGGCAGACCCTGACTGACCACCTCGAGGAACCATCTGTCTATGGTAACGGCAGACCAGGCAGAAAGGAAGTGGTGGAGCCAGCCCCCCATGGAAGAACCCAGGGGAGGCATGATGGGCATGAGGGAGGCATCTCTCAGCCCATCACTGGGTAGGCTTGGAGTTGAAGGAGGGCCCAGCTGAAGAGCCACCGGGCTTCATCCTCCAAGCTTGTGGACAACCGTGGCCACAGACTTCAGTCAAGGTCTCCAGGCCTGAGCCTGCTGTCCAGCTTGAGGCTTGGCTGGTTTGGCCGCAGGAGCAGAGAGGGGCCAAAAGGGCTTCTTCTTAGGTTGCTTAGAGCCCTTGAGATCCCTCTGAGTGGATGACACCAAGTCCAAGGAGGCACTGGACTTTTCAATGCAAGTGAGGTGCCCTTCGACCCCAGGCCCAAACAAGTCAGTACCCAGGAAGGGCCATCTTCCAGCTTGTGTTGAGTATCCAATGTGAAGGTCATGATCTGCAGCCAAATCCTGTGACACATGGCCACTGCAGCCGGCAAGAACCTGGCACATGAGTTACCAATTCTCCATGGCTGTCTGGAGCTGATTTTGGTTACAGTTCCGCCCTGGCCCAGGATCTGCTTGACTGTGGTCTGGAGTTCCACTGGGAGATAAGGGAGGACACCATCAAGCATGCCCAGAAGGGCATGGGGAAAGTGGGCCATTAAAAGGGCCAACCCCACCTGGTGAAGGCCAAGAAAGGGGGCAGCATACACCTTCTTGGCCAAATGTCCAGCTTCTTGGACTTCTTATTGGGCAGTTTGTCAATGTTGCCCATATTGCCCAATCACCTAAACACAAAATCCACCACAAGGCCCTCAGTCAAGGGGTGCTCTATGAACCTTAAAGGGCACATGACAGGGACCGCTTACCTGTGGGCCATCCAGGCCAATGGCATTGAGCAGGAAACCAGATGCTGCCACAGCTCCAAGGCAGGACCCAAAATGGCCCCTGCCACTTGGAATGCCTCTCCATGGAATCACCCCAGTCCAGGATCTCACTGGGCAGGTAACGCGTCCGCTTCTAAATGGCCTCCATCTTGAGACCCGTGAACTCAGAGATAAGATGGAGCAGGCCTATAAAGGAGTTAGGGCCTTCCTCCATTGAAAGATCCCTGGTCAACTCCATGTCCACTGGACGATAGTGCAAGGAGGAGCCCTCAGACTCTAAGGACTCATCAAAGAGGGGTCTTTTTTTTTTTTTGTTTTTGTTGACTGAGTAAGTGCACTAGACAAATTCTTGCTCATTTTCAGGCACGACCCGGGGGATATGGATGAATGTCAAATGACCTTAAACCAGATTTAGCTGTTGGTGGTATTTTTAGTAAATGGGAGGGGAAGTTTAGCCAGGGCACTGGGGGAAATTCCCCTACTCTGTTGGTAGGGGCTGACTGGTGCTGTAGGGCCAGTCTTCCCTGAAGTGATGGAGGAACAGGACCTCTGCAGGGCTGAGGAGAGGGCCTCCTCCTTGGTTTCAGGCAACTCAGAGGCCTATTCTATGGAAGTGGAAGTTACTTCGGGAGCTTTACCTGAAGTTTTGTACAATGCAGCCTGTGTGGGCAAGGAAATGGATGTTCGTAGGTCTGTGGAATCGGAGGATGCTCTGGATAGTATCCCCATTGAAAAGTTGCCTGGAGTACTTTTTTCAGGTCAAATGTGGTCCACTGATGATTGGAACCACATTGAAAAGGAGCTGAGATGTCGTGGGAAGGATTTTGGGACG
Organism: Neoceratodus forsteri; assembly: GCA_016271365.2. Classification (NCBI taxonomy): domain Eukaryota; kingdom Metazoa; phylum Chordata; order Ceratodontiformes; family Ceratodontidae; genus Neoceratodus; species Neoceratodus forsteri. Next base: position 409,430,502 of record CM057452.1, read on the forward strand.
GACTGCACTGTGCAGCAGAGTGGGTGCATGAGTAGCGTGGAGGAAATATCTTGCAGTGAATCTTGACGTTTGAACTGATTGAATAGATTATGGACACCGAGCCACAGGTACTGTGTGCAGGGCTGGGACCAGTCTCTGTGGGGAGTGCACAGGAGCGAGTTGCTCCAGTTTCTTCTGGAGATATTCTAGGGAAGTCTTTACCAGAGGGGCCAGACTCACTAGGGGAAATGGGGGTTTGCACTACTGAAGATGAGAAGAGGGAGCTGTCAGGCCCTGTACAGTTACCCCAGGCAGCCACCTTCACTACTGGGGTGTTGGAGAACAGCCCCAACAAAACAGCAGCTGCAGCAAAGGTACTGGCTGGTCAACACAGATGAAAAGACAAGAACTGCACAGCGGGGTCTGTCTTGACTGTACCCCCCCAGCATCCTCCTTGTGTTCAACTTGGAATTCTTGCCCCCACCCGAGTGGGTTCAGACCTCTTTAACAGGGGCTGGGAGGGTTAAAAATGGTACAGACCACACTGGCAACCCAGGTTCGGGAACGGACTCGGGTCGCTGAGGGCTGGCAGAGGAGGAGAGGATTGAGCATCCAGAGGACTGCTCTCCTTTCCTGGGGTGGGTTGGGGAAAGTGCTTCACTCTGTAGTGGCCCCTGGTGGAGATCAGAGGCACTACAAGGAGCGTCGCAATGAGGGCTCAGAAAAATGTGAAAGATGGCACATCTCTGACCGGATGATGGCAGCCCCACCTCCCCGTGCCTCTCTGCCATGAAGCATCCAGGGCTGCAGTATCCATGCTCCACCGAGATGCAAGAGGGTGCTCAGGCACTCTATACTCCCCTCCCTGTCGCACACTCTGGGCCGGGGGGGTCTCCTCGTGAAGGGATACGCCGGGTCAGCGGAGCATTGGAGTAGCAGGATGGCGGGTCGGCAGCAGAGGCAATGGCAGGACTGGCTGCCCAAAGGAGTAGACAGAACATGCCCAGTAGGTGGGGGGTAAAATAATATGTAAAAAAAAAAAAAATGGTACAGGATGGCTCCCAGATTCTGATTCATGGCAGGGAAAGGATGTGGTGGTGCTCAACTCCCAACCCCCTCCAGTTCAATAGCCAAGCCCTGGAAACTGTTTTTTCCCCCCTGGGCAACATATGGGGCATCCAATGAGCATTTCTACCCAAGATGCATCTCTACATGACATCATTTTAAAGCACATCAAGGTGTTGGAAAATGAACCTGAAATAGCTCCTGCACCTACTATGCCACAGGAAGCAGCAGATCCCAATGGTGCATTGCCTCAATGACCTGCATTAAGCTCTGATAACACTCTTGAAAAACCGGAGGAAGCAAATCTCCTGGCTTGCAGGGTGGCTTCGGCATGGGAGAGTGGTCCAAGAGCTAATGTTTGGCACACTAATGTATGTGAATGATTGTTCCCTGAAACTGTTAAACTTGCCTCCGAGCCTGTAGCACATAGAAATGTTGTTTGTTTGCGGTACAGGGGAAGCATGGAGGATATCCCAGACAGACTGTTTGTTGGCAGAGCCCTATTGAAAATGAGCACGAAGTACCATGCTTATGAAATCTATGCACTGATACACATGCCAGGAGACACTTGCGACGGTATCAGTTTTAAACACCCTGCTGGATTAGACCGATTTGGAAACAGTATTTGACACTAAAGAACACTCCACTTTGGAAGCTTTTTATTGTGATACCCTGACAAAACCAGCTTTCAAGCGTATTACCGTACTTTACCTGAAAACAGGTAAATGTCTTGTCTAGGTATACTTACCTGGTCAACAAAAGCTAAATAAATAAATGTGGCAGACATTACGTGTTGGCTGAAAAAGCACTGTACAGTTAATGGTGTGCCTGAGCTTATACTGGATGAAGAGCATTTGTGGACAGGGTGGTGGAGCTACAAAGTTACTCTTAAACTAGAAAATGGGGGGATAAAGCACTTGCCAAACTGTTTTTTTTTGGGGGTACTGTTATATGCCGGGCAGCCCCCGAGTTTGCTATCGATGTGGAGATGTGGGTCATTTAAGCAATCTGTGTATTAAACTGAGATGTGGTTATTGTGAGGAAATGGGACATGCTAGTATTCAATATCCTAGCCCAGTCAAATGTAACCTGTGTGAGGAGGTAGGCCACGCTTCCCATGCATGCTCCTAGGCATCACACAATAGTCTGGATGATATCATTAGGGCTGAGCAGGATGTATGTGTTGCCACTGCGCAAAAAGAGTGGATGAAGATGGATGAGTTGCTGTCTCAAGCCCAGGCCACACAGGTCCCACCCCCAGCTCACACACGAGCACCCAGAGACTCTCTGGAGCAGCTAGGTCTTTCTGAAGCTGCTCAGGTTCCTACAGCTCCAGGTGTCATGCAGAACTTAGGTGTGGAGCCGGACTCCCCCTTTCCCCCAGGAGAGCAGGTAATGCCCATAGATGTAGCCCTCTTAAAAGAATCTGCTCTTGGTAATACTGAGGTTCCGGTCCTCTAGGAGGATGATGTTTTGACTACTGTAAGTACGATGGAGACTGACATGCCCCCCCTCCCGCTCTTCTTGAGGACCCCCCTTTTCGGCGAATTAATCACTCAAGGTCTGTCATGCATGGCCCAGCTTCCATGACGAAAGGACAGGATGTGGACCCTTTTACTATCCAGAACTCATAGGAAGTTCTGATGGATAGTGAAGCAGCAGACTCTGAAGGTGGCTCGGAGGTACCCTCTGTAGCCTCCTCACAGCAAGATACAGGAGGTGAAATTCTGATGGCAGAGAAAGCAAAGGCAAGAAAACAGAAGAAAAGAAAATGACGTGGTATATATATACTGTATAGCATTTGAAAAATGTTTTCTGCTTATTGTTCTCCTTCATTCTGTTTGATGTTATTGCTTAAAATACTCACCCTGAACACTAACAGTATAAAATCCAGTTAACAGGTGTCTAGTCACCTATGCTAAACTAACTATGGAGCAAGACAATATTATTTTCTTACAAGACACTCAACTGCACATGCTGTCAGACATAGACCAGGCTAAACTAGACTGGCACTGGGGACCTTCAGTCTGGTCTGTGGGCGAGGATGAGTGCTCTGGCCTGGGGATTTTGTTTCAAGACGTGGAATTTTAAAACATTGCAGGTGCTTGATGTCCTTCCCGGTAGGGCTTTAGTTATGGACATAGTGGTTACTGGGGTGGCCTATCAGTTAATTAATATTTATGCACCACAAGTGAAGGCAGATATAACAACATTGTTTTGCCATCTTGAATCATACCTTATTACTGCAAAGGTTATCCTCTGGGGTGAGGATTTTAACTGTGGCTTATCGGAAAGGGACTAGGGCAGGAAATCTGGGAAGACTTACTGTGACACTAACCTACTGCATGACATTTTAAATAAATACCACCTTGTGGACATCTATGATTTGGCAGGCACTCCTCCTGCACACACCTTTTACAAAGGGTAAACTCTCCATGAGGATAGATTTTTGTTTTTTATCTAAAAGAACACTTGATGTTTCGATAAGAGTTGTTCCTTTCAAATCCTCAGATCATGTAGCAGTAGAAACTACCTTGGGAGGGCAGGGTATTAATGTGGGAAGAGGATTCTGGAAGTTGAACTCCTCTCTGTTACACACAAATTCTCATCAATGGGATATTTAAATGTTTTGGGAGATAAGGCATAAAATCAGATTCCTGTATGATAGTCCAGTGGACTGGTGGGAGGACACCAGATCTGGGCTAAAAGAATTGTTTATCACCCTTTCCGGAAAACAAGCTAAAGGGAAATACCTGTCCTACTTAGGTATGAGGGCCAGGTTTCTGAAATTGGTATCACACATGTGCGCCACAGGGTTGGATTGTTCACAGGCAATTTCTGGGATTAAACAGCGGATGTATGAGTATCTGCTAGAGAAGGAAAGGACTATGGCATATCACCAAAAATGTAGCACTCAGGGGACTAGAAAAGAAGTGAACCCTTTTGATTGTCACTCCAGGATGACAGAACAAAAAGTCATGACAGCTCTATTGAATGCTGAAGGGGTGCTGGTAAATGACCTTCCTTCTCTGACAACGATAGTGCAAACGTACATAGCAGAGATATTTCAGGTAGGGAGGGACCAGAAGTCAAATGGCCTATTGGAGGTTGTGGTGTAATCTCAAATCTCTCAAGTACAGTCTGCAACACTTTTGGAGTCCATTTCGGAGACCAAGGCACAGGATGCAATAGGCATCTCTCCAAGAATACATTCCCAGGGGGAGATGGTCTTCCAAATGAATTTTATAAAATCTTTTGTGATCAGCTGGCTCCAATTTTGATGGAGGTCTTTTTTTCTATTTGGGAGGAACACAGGCTGGGTCGAAGTATGGCGGAAGGGATTATGTTTTGTTTATATAAGAAAGGTGACAGGATGGACCTTCATAATTGGAGACCCCTGAGTCTGTTAACTTCTGATTGCAAAATACTGACAAGAATTTTGACAGCTCAATTATCAAGGATGGCACAGGATGTCATTTTTAAAACAAAGCAATTCCTGGGAGGGACATCAAATAAAATCTCATTTTATTTAAGAATTTATAGAGCAAGGTATGCTGAAAAACCTGGACGGATACATCCTATCTGTTGATCAAGAGACGGCATTTGATGCTGCTAAACATGACTACTTGTGGGACTGTCTTGCTGCATATCGTATTCCAGAGGAGTTTGTGTCTTTGATTAAATTGTTATATGCAGAGACAATAGTGAGGTCTTTAGTGAATGGACATATGGGCTTTCCCATGTACATTAGGAATGGGTTCCCACAGGGGTGACCCCGAAGCCCCTTATTATATGTTTTTGCTTTGGATCCGTTGTTAAAATGTATAGAAGAGCATGCCCAGCTTGTCCCGATATGAAATCTTCAAGGGAGAGACGCAGTGAAAGTCACTGCCTATGCAGATGACTGCATGATATTTATTTTTTTATTTTATTTTATTTAAACAGCAGTTTGGAAAACCTTTGAGCCATAGGCTCATTTACAAAAGTACCTTGTCACAGTAAGACAAACGAAAATACACAGTATATTGGTTAAGGATGTACCGTCAGGGAAAAAGGTCCTTACAATCTTTGAGCAATATCAGGGGATTACTGGTATTAAAATCAATGCCACAAAAAGTCAAACATTAGCACTAGGAAGGGCGTCTGTAGCAGCTGATTTTGACATACTCATGACAGCACAAAATATAAAAATATTAGGAGTCTGGTTTGGTAATCAGGAGGTGGTGCAAAGTAACTGAGATGTGGTTTATGATGCAGCACAAGTAAAAGTTCAGAAATGGAAAGTGTGGAAAATGACTAGAAAGAAACATTTTTAGTTAGTTAAGACATAGTTGCTTCCTATGTTTTTGTATATTTCTCACATTTTCCCTTACCATGTACAATGCACACTAAAGTTTTGGGATTGTTTTTCTCTTTAATATGGGGCAGTCTAAATCTGGTAAAAAGAAGTCATACCTACTGAGACTGGAAAGCTGGTGGTTTGAATATGACATAGCTCTTGGTTTTTCTTTTTGGAAATTTGTTTTTTACCAACATACAGCCTTTATTACTGGGCCGGAAAATGGGTGGTATATTAGCTATGTCTAGTTGGGAACAGGGTTGTCTTACTGCCTGGGGTAAAGGGAAATGGCATAGGGACAAAGCTTTACTTCCTGTGTATATACAAACTTGCTTAAAATACATCAGTCTGTGGAAGTTAGAACTGATGTGGGTGGTGAATGTTTCCAGGGAAAAATTCTATGCTTTTGTGGTAGATGAGCATTATTTTGAGGACCCTGTTTTTAAAGTTGGCCCCTCTATTGATATAGCATCATTGTTAGGTTGTATGTTGGAAGCTAGAATTCCATGAAAAATGCAGGACACCATGTGGCTTTGTGGACATGAGAAGCTAAATGTTCGCAGCAACCAAAAACACAAGCAGCTACAGGACCGGATGTGTGATTATGTGGGTTGTCATGAGCAGATTGAAACTATGTGGCATCTTTGTTTTGAATATGCCTTTATACAAGAATGTTGGACACAACTGGATGACTTTTGGAATACCAGTAGGTTTGCAAAGGTGACGTACGACACCTTCATTTATGGTCAACTGTCACCGCTGTGGACTGGTTGGCATAAGAGCACTGTTTATGCAATATTTGCTTGTTTAAAGTGGGCTATCTGGCATGTTAGGTGTCAGAGAGTCCTAAAGCTGGATGCAGTCACTATTAATGACATTGTTTTTAATGCACAGGCAGAACTTGATGCCATCTATCAGGTGGAAGTGAACTGTTGGGGGACCTCATTCTGTGCCAAGTTATGGCAAGGGATTGACTGAGTGGTGCGATATCTGGTTATGTATCATATTTTTGTCTAGAGGTTTTCAGGGTTTTGCTTATTTTGCTGCTGTCTAAAGTATTTTTCTGTTGGACTCGGATGTTTCTTTGTATTTCTAATGTTTATTTTTCTTTTTTTTTGAACTTAGATAATTTTTTATTTATAGTTTATCATTCCATTACATTTTAGGCAGTGTGACAATACATATCTGAATACATAGTATAACAGTTGTACATCATGTTCATTCTTACCGTGTATCTTGCCCTAGACCTAAAAAACATTCTATAAACTGCCTTCGAATGATATCTCTTGTTCTAATACATAAAACTATAATATTATTATAATATTGTGCTAGATAATAACCAATTTCTCTTACTCTCTACTATGAACAATAACTTAAAAATATTCCATTTGATGTGGGTTTTATTTCTCTAAATCTAATCTGTAATCTATAACAACCTATGATCTATTTCAGGTCCTGGCTTCTTTATTTAACTCTCAGATTTCTTCTACTTTCTTTCATTTCATCATCCCTGCCTCTTTACTTTTACTATATGTATGTGTGACCCATCTCTCAGCTTAACCTTTTCAACTCTGCAAGAATTGATCCAACAATGGGGTTCCCTCAGTTTCTTCAATATAATCATAATATGGGAGCCATTTAGTGTTATGTTGCTCCACTTTTAGATTTATTTGGGCAGTGACAGCTTCCATAGTTTTAATCATATTTATATTACTTCTCCACATATCTTTAGTCAGTAAACTTTGTTGTAACCAATGTTGGGTAATTACTTTAAGAGCTGCTATTGCCAGTATGTAAAATAAGTATTTTTGATTATCGGTTTTAACCTCCTTAGGAGTTAGTGCTAGTAATATATTCACCACTGTGAGATTTCCTTGCAGCTGGAAAATATCTTGCAGAGTTTGCTTAACTCCCTGCCAGAACTCTCCTATCTGTGGACAATCCCAGAAGATATGTATATATGTGCCTTTATTTCCGCAGCCCTTCCAACAATGATCTGTAGAAGGTTTAGTATAATGATCGGAGATTATGGGAGTAATAAAGTATCTGGATGTTACTTTCCATCTGAATTCTCTCCATCTTGGAGAGCTCGTTGTCTTGGAGATTCCACCCCAGATTTTGCACCAGTCCATGTCTGACAGTGTTATATTCAGCTCAGCTTGCCAGTCCTTTTCTATCTTTAAAACATATATTCTTCCTATTTCTTCCTGTAGTGCTCTGTATATGAGAGATATGTACCCTTTCGGGTCTGCCGTATGGCCTTTTTGGTATGTGGCCACTATTGGAGGTGCAGGTCGCGCCCTTAAGGCTTCTTCTCCTACCTTGGTGACTATATAGTGCCTGCATTGCAGATATTTAAAAAAGTCTGTTTTATGTAAGTTAAATTCCTTTTGCATATCTATAAAAGATTTTACCCCCTCTCCCTTCATAAATTGGGTAAGGTTTTTTAAACCTTTTCCTTGCCACCTATGGAAGCAACTGTCCCGTTGGTTAGTGGGGAATTTCAGGAGGTAGTTAAGAGGGATATATTCCCAAACTGGTGTAGGGATTTCCCACCACTGTCTTGTGTCTATCCATAGTTTTATTGTTTGTTTGGTCCATCTATTACTAATTAACTTAACATCTGCTTGCGTAGCTATCCATGGCAGTATTTTCAAGGGTATCCTAGGGTGTGCCTCTTTTTCCATTGAGTACCAGCCTCCATTACCCTCAGCGCTTAGCATTTTTAAGATTGGGAGAACTTGGGCTGCTCTATAATAATTGTAAAGTTAGGTACCCCCTTCCCTCCTTTACCCTTGTCTACTGTAAGTAGTTCCCATCTTTTCCTTGGTTTTCTGCCGGCCCAGATAAATTTTGATATTTTATTTTTGAGTTCCTTCCATGCCTTATAAGGAAAAGGGATGGGTAAATTCATAAAAAGGAATAGATATCTAGGAAGTACATTTACTTTAACCGCATCTATTCTATTCGTAAATGTCAGGGGGAGTGTTTGCCATCTATTAATGTCCTCAAAGACCTTCTTTTGAAGTATTTTATAGTTAAGATGGTACATTTTAGAGACTTTGATTGGGATCTGTATTCCTAAATACCTAGTTTTGTCTTTCACCCATTTAAAGGGTTTTTTTCCTTGAGTTATTACTGATGAAGCTGAGCTTCCCCCCAGTGGCAAGATCTCTGACTTGTCTTCATTAATTTTAAAGCCTGATATTCTACCAAACTGTGTGAGCAGTTCTAATAATGGGGAGATAGATGTCTCTGGGTCTGACAAATAAATCAATGTGTTGTCCGCATATAGTGATATCTTATTTACTGTCCCTCGGACTTGGATCCCTTTAATCTCCTTCCTTAATCTGACTGCTTGGGCTAATGGTTCCATTGCAATAGCAAACAACAGTGGAGATAAGGGACAGCCTTGTCTGGTGCCCCTCTCTATTGTAAACCTTTCTTAAGTTGTACTGTTAACTCGTACTCAGGCTGTGGGGTTTCGATATGCCGCTGTGATCCATTGCATGAATGAGCCCTCAAAACCCATGTAATTAAGTACCTCCTGCAAATAAATCCACTTTAGCTGACCAAAAGCTTTTTCAGCATCAAGGAAAATTGCCACTTGTGGGTTCGGTGACTTAACTTCATTACTGATTATATTAAGCAATCTTCTAATGTTATCAGACATATGTCTATGGGGAATGAATCCAGTTTGATCTGGATGTATCAATATCTCAATGTATTTCTGCACCCTGTTAGCTAATATTTTTGTCAGAATTTTAAAATCTTGATTTAGCAAGGATATAGGTCGATACAATTCACAAAACATATAGGGTTTGCCAGGTTTGGGATTACTGTAATTATTGCATCTTGCCAGGATTCTGGTAGTCATTTTTCTTCTAAAACGGCGTTCATGACCATGGTTAGTTTTGGGGCCATTGTATTCTTAAGTTTTTTATAGAATTCTGCGGGGAGTCCGTCAGGTCCCAGTGATTTACCAATTGGAAGATTATTAATGACCCCCTGTACTTCCTTATCCGTTATTGGGGCTGAAAGCTCTTTCTGCATTCCTATAGTTAGTTTTGGGATCTTTAAGGGCTTCAGGAATTCTGCTGCTCCTTTTCTAACTTCTTGTGGATCCTTATTCTCTGTGTATAGAGCACTATAGTATTCCCTGAATGCTATGGCTATCTCACTTGGTTTCACTTTTCCCCCTTTTTCTTTCTTTTTGTCTATTACAAAAGGGACATATCTGTTTGCTTGTTCTTTTTTTAATCAGAGTGCTAATAGTTTTATTGTCTTCCCTCCTCCCTCATAATACTTTTGATTCATGAATCTTAAAATACCTTCTGCCTTTTCATTATCTAATGCCCCTAATTCCGCCCGTTTTTTGTTTAGTTCTTTTAGAATTCCTTCCCCTTTCCCCCTTGGTTGATCTTTATGTGCTCTTTCTAGGGCTTCTATATTTCCTATTAGAGTCCTTCTCTTTTTTTCTCTAAGTTTCTTTTTGGCTGAAGCCAAACTAATTATTTGTCCCCTTACTACTGCTTTCATTGTGTCCCACCACAGTAATGGGGAGCTATCTTTCATCGGGGAATCTACTGCCAAGTTATCAATAGTCTGTTGTATTTGCTGTACAAAGTTTCCATCATCAAGTAGGAATACATTTAATCTCCAGCATGTGTGCCTAATTTCGGTTCCCAATGTTATTGTGGTAGCAACTGGTGCATGATCCGATAAAGTATGTGAGCCAATTTTAGAAGATGTAAAACAATGGGAGGTTGTCTTATGGGTCATTAACAAATCTATTCGGGAATAAGACTTGTTAGCTGCAGAGTAACACGTATAGTCCTTTTCCCCAGCGTGGTGTAACCTCCACACATCCATCATCCCACTCTCTTCCATTATGGCTTTGAGTTTCCTATCTATTAATTCTCGGAGAGCCTGTTTGATTTGATGATCAATCTAATGATGGGCAAGGGACCGCATTAAAATCCCCTCCCATTATCAATATCCCTTTGGAAAGGCCCGCTATCTTTTGGAAAACCTCTCTATGGAATTTGTCTGGACCAACGTTAGGGGCATATATATTGATTATATGTACTATCTGGCCTTGTATCAGGCTCGTAACCTAATGTACCTCCTTCAAAGGCTTTCTCAACTTCATGTATCACTAATGGGTAGTCTCTCTTCACCAGTATGCTACCCCTGCTTTTCTAGCTCCTACATATGACGCTTCCACTCTCCCCACCCAGGTTCTTCTGAGCTTTAAATGCTCACGTCTGAGAGATGGGTCTCTTGAAGGAGGCTACACTCGCAGTCTAACCTCCTGAGCTCCGCCAACAGTTTAGTTCTTTCACTGGGGAATTAATACCATTTACATTATATGAAACTATCTTTAATAAAGCCATTCCACAACTAAATATCTATGTATTATTCTGTTAGCCAAGCTCTGAGGCCAGACGGTGCCCCCAGTCGTCCAGATTTTCACATTCCTTCTTTTGTATATATAAAAAAAAAACAAGAGAAAAATCCATCGGGAGATCACATCAAACTTACAAAACAAAAATAGAACATTCTTCTTGCAATATATAACCAGTCCAACAATTTAACTATTTTAATCAACCAAACTTTTAACCTCAAGGGAAGTCAAAGTCCTTCTGTGACTAATTACTAAACCCCAAAGGTGTTAAGGGGCATTGTAGCTAGTACACTCTCAGTGTAGTTTGCTTACAACCTGTTATTTATAGCGTCCTCGGCGAGAAAATTGTATACATCGTCTTCTCACCAGTTTACCTCCCTCTCCTGCTTTTGAAATGCTATGTATCCCTCAAATCCTCTGTGCAATTCACCCTCTAGCATGGATTGCCTGCTTAGTACCAATTGAAGGTTACCTTCTTTAGCGCCCTCTTTCCCGACCTTTCTCGATTGATACAAATTCCATAACCCCTTCATTTCAGCTTTCCCTTTTAGTGTCCTCGTGGTGTTTGCATAGTGCCTCCCCACCAACTTCCCCGATCTACTTCCTGCTCCAGAAGCTGTCATTTTAAGTTCCATGAGTTTTACAGTTCCCTTTAGCATACTTATAGTTCAGGTTTCCTAATTCTATGACTTTAAACATGGAAAAAGTTGGGAGACTGAGAAAACCTGCATTAATATTCAGTCCTTGATTGTGTCGTCTTCTTTACCCGACTTTGCAGGTCGATCTCCTCCATCAGCTTCTGCAGGAGTTTTGCAATGTCCCCAGTGCACACCTTGGAAATGGCAGCTGCTGCTCCTCGATTCTTGTTCTTACCTCTGGTGACCACACCCAGGCGCTTGCTCTCAGTTGCTTTTCCAGGTTGTCATATGCCAGGTCTGTAACCGGAACTTCTAATTTCCTCAGAAAGGGGAGTGCATCCAGCAGTGTTGGAAAAATCTTTGCACCACTCTCTGTATGTATCTTTAATCTGGCTGGGAATAATAATTGTGCTTTGATTTCTTTTTTTTCTCTCAGCTCTTTAATTATCCCTCTGACTCGTTGTCGTTCTATCTGGAGGGCTGTTGAGAAATCTTGATCGAAATAAATTACTGCTTCCTTGTATTTTAAATCCCGATGCCTCCAAGCTTCTCTCAGTATCCACTCTTTAGTTTGAAAATGTAACATTCTGATCACAAATGATCTAGGTCTCGCCACAGGGTCTGTTGGCTTGGGCACTAGGGATCTGTGTGCTCTGTTGATCGCCATTTCAAGGTCCGTTGGTATCTCTAACAAGGTTCGGATTACATGTAGAATAAAGTCTGCAGCCGTCACAAAGCCTTCCTCTGCCCCTTCTGGAATTCCGTGTATTCTAAAATTATTACGTCGAGATCTGTTCTCTAGATCTTCAAGCTTTGCAAGTGTTTCCCGGTCTCTTTGCATTAAGTATAGCAAGAGGCGGTCATTACCTTCTTGCATCTCAGTCATTTCCTCCAGGCGAGCATCGTTTTTAGTGACTTTTTTATCCAGAGTACGCATGTCCCTTCTTAGATCTGCCAGGTCGCTGTCTATTTTGTTCACCGTGGCTAGTATCTTCTGCAGTGTGGATTTTGTACCTTCTGTATGGTCTGTCTCCTCTGGATCTAAATCTACTGAGGATTCGGAGGAGTAGCGTCTCTGCGTGGGTAAATTCACCAGGCCCTCTTGCGGTCTGCTTAGCAGAGTTTGCTTCATTTTGCCTCCAGAATGTGTTTGCTTTGTACCCTTTGTTTTTGGGGGTTTACCTGCCATCCTAAGCTTTCAGGGATTATACTTGTTTGTTAATCAGCTTGCCTTCTCTTTGAGGATTTCAATCGATTAGAGGGTAGCCGTTGAAGAGCTCTTGGTCTCAACCTCTCGCCATTACGGTGATGTCACCGGAAGTCCCCAATGTTTATTTTTCTTATGTTTTGATTTGGATGTTAATAAAAATTTCCCCTACTCTTTTCGAGAAGTGCAATGGGATCTTTAACATCCACCTGAACTACCACCAGAACAGGCAGATGGGACCTTGAATTAATGTCTCGTCCAAAAGATGACACCTCAGGAGTGCAGCACCCCCCTCATGCTGCACTACAGTGTCAGTACTGGGATATTAACCCAAGTGTCTGGTGTGGGGATAGAACCCACAACCTTTCTGATCTCCCGGCCTCAGAGGCAAGTTTGCCACCTGCTGAGCCACTGACACTGCACAAGGCAGGGCCCAGAACTGGCCTCTGCCACTGGGAATGCCTCCCAAGGGGAATCACCCCGGTCCAGGCTCTCAATTAGCAGGTAACATGTCCGCTTCTGAACAGGCTCCATCTTAAGACCTGTGAACTCTAATCTACTGGGTCTTTCACTAGAGTCCCCACTGACCCTCTGAGGAGGGTCAGGGGTGACGGTGACTGACAGCTGATGGGGGAGACCCAAGGCCAGGCAGGACTCCTTGGTCAGAGTGCAGGTCTTCAGCTGTTTCAATGGCAGCTCCACACAAATTGGCAAAGAAGCTGGTGGAGGCCAAGCCAGGACCTGATAGGTCGGCTCCTGCTGAGGTGGAGAAGGCATCGGCCTCTGTGGGGAGAGCCCGGTGATGGCTGGGGTCAAAGCCAGAATGGGCTTCATCACAGGAAACATGAGCTGCTGTTACATCAAGCCCTTGTAGCATTGACACAACTTGCACTGAAGCCTCTCTTCACCCAATGATGAAAATAAAGAGTAGTGGTGACACCGCTTACCTGAGCACTAAGATCATGATCGTCGACGTTGACATGGGCTGCTTGACTTGGGGGATGGAGAGCATGACCATGACTTCAACCATTGGGGGACCAACGGTGGGTGTTGGAGGGAGCTGATGAATGTCAGGGAACCTCCCCGGCAGATCAGCTGACTGATCCATCCCCTGAGTCAAAGGCAGGACCGGAGTTCTGGATAGAGAGGTGTCAGCCTCTTTTGGCAACAATGGGTCAACCAGCTTGAGAAAATACTCGGCTGGAAGATCAACCTGGGTCTTGACCAACTGGCTCGATGGGGAGACCATGGGGCCAGTGGCCTGGGACAAAGCATTGACGGAAGTTGAAACCTTAGGAGAAGCAATGGAATTGGAGGTCTGAGAGCACTCCTGATCCCACGGTCAATGGTGAGACTGTTTTTTGGTCTCTTTTTTATTTTGACTTAGATTTGTGCTTAGAGGGACCCTACCCATGAGTGGGAAGGGCCTGGCACAATTCTTTGAATGCCCCAGTAAAGGAGGCTGCCAAGAAGAGCAGCAAAAAGGCCGAAGCTGAGGAAGCTTGAGCCGTGGCCTGAGCCGCGGCCTCCTCAAATGCCTCAAATTGTTCAGTGGACCCTGCAACCACAGAGACCACATGACGGGCATCCTTGGATTTGACCGGCAGGTCTCGATCGTTCAGATGACCTAAAAGCAGGGCAATCCTTGACTCAGAGTTGACTGTCATGAAACCATCGACGGACTGATCAGAAGCCAGATTGTAGTTGAGATTGGACTTCTTGGGGCAGAGGGACCAGAGACATAAAGGACAGTATCATCCAGATACATATGTATGTTGGAGAGAGAACAGGCTGTAGGAAGGTCATTGAGAAAGATGGAGAAGAGGATGGGCCTAAAATGGAGCCTTGGGAAACACTGGCCTTGATAGGTGGGGGGGGGAGAGGGTACCTCCTGTAAAGACACGTTGAGTCTGGCCAGAGAGATAAGAATTGAACCAGTTGATGATTGCGGAAGAAAGACCAGCGGAGTTGAGTTTTTTGAGAAGAAGGAGGTGGGAAATGGAATCAAACACCATAGCAAGGTCAATGAAAATGGCAGCTGTTATGTGTCCTTCATCCATGTTAGTAAGGATCGAGTTAGTTATGCAAAGCAGCGAGCTAATGGTCGAGTGATTAATCTTAAACACAGATTGGAAGGAAGGGAGGAAACCAGAGGAGGTAAGAAAGTCAGTAAGGTGTGCGAAAACAAGGGATTCTTGTAATTTGGCCAGGGAGGGAAGGATGGATATGGGTCTGTAGTTCCGAGGAGCAGAAGGATCACCCTCTTTGTGCAGGGGAATCACTTTTGCAATCTTCCATGCTTGGGGGACCAAGCTAAAGTTGAAGGAGAGGTTTAGCAGATAAGTAAGGGGAGAGTGGTGGCAGGAGCAGAGATGTGCAGAAGAAGGGGGGTCAAGACCATCAGGACTGGCCTTATGTGGGTTTAGGGAAAGAACAGCCCAGTAGATTTCATGACTAGCAATTGTAGTGAAGGAGGAGCCCTGAGGTGAAGGGGAGGAATTAGAGAAATGGGGGGAGGCTGCCAGAGTGCCGGTGCACTGGTCGGATTTCCACTTGCGATGCTGGTGACCCAGGTTCGGGAACAGACTCGGGTTGTCAGAGGGCCGACCGGGGGTAGGATCAAGCGTCCCACAACTGCTCTCCTTCTCTGGGGGAGAGGGTGCGGGATGCTGCCGGTGCAAGGGGGACTCCTGGTGGAAGCCGGGAGTGCCGCAAGCATATGGCAACAACAAGGTAACTAAGGGGCGGGACAGATGTTGGCGTCATTGCACATTCCCGCCCCCCCAGAGGAAGAAAAAACAAGCCTGCCTCCTCTCTGCCTATATGGTGCCCTCTCCTCAGCTGCAATCAGCTTCCCAGGCAGACTCCCACCCTATCCCATTGTTCGTGACACTTTAAGGGGTGGGTGCCATGTCTCCGCACCGGGGGGCAATCCAGGAGGCCCCAAGAGAATGGCTCATGTGGGGATGCCATAGCCGAGGGCCAGGTAGATGGCCGGCAGAGAGAGAGGTGAGGTGCAAAAAGAATAAATAAAAAAAAAAAAAGAGAAATGGGGGGAGGAAGGAGGGTTAGAGGGGGAGAGCACATGTAAAAAAGGAGTTAAGCAGGGAGGCAACTGAAACTGGATCAGAAATGGGTGACCTTTCAATGGTGAGAGTATGGGTACAGGGTTTGGAAGGGGACTCAAATAGAGAGTGGATAGTGCAACAAAAAGTGGAAGGGGAGTTAAGGTTTTGTTGCACCTTTGATTTGAAATACATTGATTTTCCTGCTGTAATAGCTTTAGTGCAAGCATTCCTAAGGGACTTCTAAGCATACAAGTCAGAGGGGGAGAGACAGGATTTGGATTTGGCCCAGGCGAAGTCACAGGATTTGCAGAGGTGGATGATGTCTGCCAAAATCCATGAATCATGGGAGTGTTTTAACACTACATCTCCTGTGAGAGGCATGGGTGTTCCATACTTTAAGTAGTAAATATGGTGAGGGCGGAATCTATATCCGGTGCAGTGTACATCAGTCACCAGTTCATTGAATGGAGGTCCTGGACTAGAGTAGCTATATCAATTGACTTGTATGATTGAAGCCACCAGTAGATAGGTGGGGAGTGAGGTACACGAATTTTGTGTATACAGTATGTTATAAGGTGGCCACTGAAAACATTGGGGAGTGTGCTGTCAGCTGCAATTCTGTGGGGATTGGAGGAGAGCATCCAATCTGGGAGGGAGTGGTTTTGTGAGATAGGGTCAAGTCTAGTCGGCTCCCCAATTAGCTGAATGAGATTGAGGGACTCAGTTTTTTCTGTGAGGGGCTTGAGGGAATTTTAGTTAAAGTCACCTAATATAAGAATCTCAGCCTCAGAGGCAAGGGTAATCAAGGAGGCAATGGTGCCTAGACGAGAGGAAGGGGATGATTTAGGGGAGGCATACATCACAGCAACAAAGAGACGGAGGGAGGAAGGGAATTTTAGGGTGATCGTGAGACGCTCAGGGGAGAATGGGCAGGATTCATTTAGGGAGCTGAAGCAGGGGAAGTCCTGATGAACGTAGATGGCCACACCCCCCACCGCACTTGACATGGTCTTGCCAGATTAGATGGTAATCTGGGAGGGATAGTTGGGAGTCAGGTATTCATGAGGAGAGCCAGGTCTCAGTAATGCATAAGAGGTTAGGAGAGTATTGAGCAACCCAGACTCTGAGAGCATCAGGCTTTGGGAGAAGGCTTCTGGCATTGAGGTGACAGAGTCAAAGCCTTTGGGAAGGAAACTGTGCGGAGTGCGGTTGGGGCCAGGATTAGGATGGACATTGCCTGCTAAGAGGAGGAGAAGGAGGTAGTGCTTGTACTTTTACTTGTGCGTTCTTGTGATATGTGTGTGTAGCGTGATTTGGAGGGGGGTGAGAAAGACAAGAGGAGGCAGAGGAGCTCAAGATTGGTAGATAGTGAAGTGAGGAGACTAGGTTGAGACAGGGGGAGGGGGGACTAGGAAATGAGGGTGAATGGGGGAGGAGAGAAGCGGTGGCTGAGCTGGAGTGGTTGAGGGGATGGAAAAGTGATAAGGGGTGAGGAAGGTAACAGGGCAGGTAGTGAGGTTGAATGGAGGGAGACTGGGGTAAGGAGGGGGCAGGAATCGAGAAGGAGGAGAAGGACTGGCTAGGTAGATGTAGGGATAGGACAAGGACTGGGATGGGGGGGTACATGGTGAGGGGAGATGAGGGGAATGGGGAGAGTATGGCAGAGTGAGAGTGAAGATAGGGCAAACAGGGAGGAGATGTGTAGATGAGAGGAGAGTAAATGTAGGGGAAGGGTGGGTACTAGAAAGGAAAGTACAGCTGAGGGGGGAAGAGGACTGGAGGGTGGGAGGCTCTTGAATTAGACTGATCCTCTGAAGTTAGGCATTAGGTAAGGAGCGCTTGGAAGTTAGACACAGGCTGTCATGAGAAGTGAGCAGGCTAGGGAGAAAATTATTACTGCTTGCAGTAAATGCACCAGTGGCACTAATAACACCTTAAGGGCTGGTCAGAAGGATAAAAATTGAATATCTGATTATTGAAGTTAAATCAGCAGAAAGCAGGACACCTGCAGGAGTTTGAGGGACCAGGCTTGTTATATTGAGTGCTGGATGACTTGATGAGCAGGCGAGAGCAACAGTTAAAGCAACTGGCAGTAATCCGCAATGGGATACGTCCAATTGGCCGAAATGCATTGGCCCGACTGGCAATATCCCAACCCCAGGTACCCGAAACATGGTTGCCCAACATTGGGATTTCGCCCCCCTCAGAGTGAGAATCCTTAAGTACAGGGGGTGTGGGGGGGTGGAGACCCCGCATTAGGGGGTGCAGGGAAAGCCTGAATCACCCTGGAGGTAAAATCCCAATATCGGGCAACCGTGTTTCAGGCGCCCAGGGTCGGGATAACGACGGTCGGGCCAATGCAGTTCGGCCGACCACTCAGCTATACTGTAGCTTAGCTAGAGGCAGGTGAAGAGCAATGAAGTCGTTGAGCATGTGCTGGGGGGAGACTGGTGTAGATCCTTGATTTGGATTGCTAAATGGGATAAAAGTACAGTAACTACCATGGGAGGGAGGATGGGGATAAGTGGGTGGATTATCCCATTGCTGCATGCACGCCAGAAACAGAGTGCTGTAGGAGAGTACCTGGAAGCATATTCCAGAGGCTTGATCCGTTGGCGGGGGGAAACAGCGTGGTGGAAAGCTCCTGACTCCTGCACTCGCGGCCCCATGCAGATTGCTTGTGGAGCAGCTCGCAGACTGAGCCTGGTGGGCTGGGGAGTGAACAGAAATAGATAAGTGGCACAAGTGAAACACGATCCACTGGGGGAGAGTCTGAGGAGGGTGCCTATCAGAGTAGGTGCTTGGAGAGAAAAGAAGTCAGTAATCGGATACTGCCAAGAGGGAGGGCAGGGAGAAACAGTGTAGGGAAGGAAGAGACAGCGGGCCAGTGAAGGGCTGAGGCAGCACTTAGGAAGCAGGAGAAAGAACGCAGCACACTTACTAAAATACTGCAAATAAATCTGCAGCATAGCTAAGGAAAATAATGCAAGGAAATCTACAGTACAGTTAATTAAAGTAATGCAAGGAAATCTACAGTACAGTTAAAGTAAAGCAAGGAAATCTACAGTACAGTTAAAGTAATGCAAGATATCTACAGCACAGTTAAAGTAATGTAAGGAAATCTACAGCACAGTTAAAGTAATGCAAGGAAATCTATAGCACTTAATTAAAGTCATTTGAGTAAATCAACAGCCAATTGGACAGCAAGCAGTGCAGGCAGCATGTGTAAATGCAGGCGTAGTTCAAAACAGAGTCCATAAAGGTAACGAACACATGGATGGCTGGCATGGTATAGTTAAGGCAGATATCAAAAGTCGTACTGTACAATATAGTTCAGGCAGATAAGTGGGTGAAGATAACAACCAGCATTAGTATGTCGACATGCATTAAAGTCCATAAACAGCTCAAACGCTGCGGTCGGTCAGGTGTGCTCTTAAAGATGGCACCGAATGCTAGAAACAGCGTGCTGTAGGAGAGCACATGGGGAGCATGTTCCAGAGGCTTGATCCGCCGTTGGGGGGAAACAGCGGGGGGCAGGGCTCCCAACTCCTGCCCTCGCAACACTGTGCAGATTGTTTGTGGAGCGGCTACCACACTGAGTCTGGTGGGCTGGGGAGTGTGTTCCTGAGTCTTGATCCCAGGGGCTATAGATACACAGCTGCAGGTAACCACCCTCCATTTTTTTTATCCAAAATCTCCTACCCAAAATTATAGGGTTCTTCTGTCAGCTCTCCAACATCACTGTACACACCTGTTCAGTAATCACAAAGCACTTTGCTCCCCTGTACATTCTTACCATGGCACATTAAAAGCCAGTTGTTTTGCAAGAGCTAGGCAAACTTTCTCGGGCATTATCTGACTGTACGTGGGGGGCCAATGATGGAGGACTAAATTTAACAAACAAAACTTTTAGGCCCCATCCACACTACACCGCTAACACACTGTAGCAGTTCCAAACCAGTACGGACGGTAACCGTCACAGTGTCCACACTGCCAGCGAACGGTCCCGGCAATGGAGCGGCACCATAATGGCACGTCCACATTATGGGTGTCATGGGACTGTTACAGATGGCACCCTATCCCACAATGCAGTTTGTGCTGCATTGGGGGATGGTTGGAGCAACACGCTCACGCGTCCACACTACAGCAGTAGCGTTACAGGGGCAGACTGGTTTGTAATCGCTTTTTGAAACCACGCCATATGTGGTTTCAAATAACGGTTATGAAAACGCCTCCCGTAACGTTATAGGTAAACGCAAACCATTGCAGTATTGGTTTAGCCCTCTGTAATGTTACAGGGGTTTCTATTGTGTAGTGTGGACAGGGCCTTAGATGTCTTTTGCTCTTTAATAAATGTGGGCACATTTTAACCCACATTTGATCCTGTATGTCCTTCTTCATTTCGCAAACTAGCAAGCAGAAGGTGGGGGGGTGCTGCATGGTTTTCTGTGCCTGTCAACAAAAAATCAAAAGCAAAGAGTTCTTAAAATTTCAAGGGCACTTTGGCATCAGGATAAATCCACTCAGCTACATATGACAGTAAATTATTAAAACTCTCAAAATCACAGTGCTCTGAAATTCTGACCAATAGCCCAGGAGACAAACAGCTCTCTATAATCTACTTGCTTCAGGACAATAAAGAAGAGAAAACTTACTATCATCTCCAAGACATCAAACCTTGAATGAAAAAATAGACTACACTACACCTTTTTTACTTACACACTATTTGGATCAAATTCTTGTTCTTTCTGTTCCGACAGGTATTAGAACATAAGAACGTGTCAGCGGAAGGGGACCATGTGCTCCATCTAGTCTGCCCAGATTGCCTACCCTCCAATTCTGTTCTTCTTTCGAGATTACCACAGTACTTGTCCCATGCTAGCTTAAAAGCAGTAACTGTTTTGGCCTCCACAACCTCTGGGGTTTAGCTGTTCCAAGGGTCAATCACCCTCTCTGTAAAGTAGAACTTACAAATGGTTTTAAACTTACCCCCTGTTAATCTCAAACTGTGCCCCCTCATTCGCATGGTCTCGTTTTTGTGAAAGAGGTTTTCTGCTTGTATGTTATTTATGCCCTTTATGTATTTGATGGTTTCTATCATATACCCCGCTTCTCCTTTGCTCGAAGGAGTGCATTTGCAGTTGCTGTAGTCTAGATTCATATTGCTCCAGGTGCAGTTCCTGTACCATTTTAGTAGCTCTCCTCTGTAGAGCCTCCAAGCGGACTATGTCCTTTTTAGGTGTGACCTCCAGAACTGTACGCAGTACTCAAGATGTGGCCTTACCAAGGACCTGTACAGAGGGAGTATGACCTCTCACTTCCTACTTGTAATGCCCCTGCCAATACATCCGAGAATTCTGCTAGCTTTCTGTGCTGCCTTTTCACATTGCCTACCCACTTTTATTTAAGTTAAACCACTTCTTTTGGCTGTACTTATTTTATTGTCACTTACATGTTTTGTTGTTCCACTGTGGTACACACTCGACTTCTGCCTCGAATCCTTCAGGGTAGCACTGCAGCAGTCAATGGATGAAATCATTACTACTCTACAGGCTGATTTATTTATAGGTTTAGGTTTCATGGCCTCTGTTTATTTTTTATTATTTTATTTTAGTCTTTGGTAACCAGGTAAGGCCCACAGTATGCAAGTTGAGGTTGTGGGAATCAAACCCATGTCTGCTGGATGTACCAAGCTCATTCACAGCTCATTACTCTAACCTCTAGGCTATACTGCCAGCCCCTAGTCATGAACACATCAGTTTACATCCAAAATGGGCATAGTGACAGGTGCGCGCCCCTGGAGGCACGCAAACTTCATGGAATTCACCAGTACCCCACCACACAGATGATGTGGTGTGTAGGCATGCTACACCATGTGGAGCAGGACATGGGAGGGCCTGCTGGATGCAGAAATGCCCCTTGACCCCACTATATATGGTGAACCGCATCGTTGATGGCACACAGCTCACCAATGCACACATGGAAGTGCAGGCAGAGTAGGAAGGATGGACACAGATCCGAACACCACACTGAGTAGCAGCCAAGGTAGCCAGGTCAATAACAGCACCCCAGCCCCTGGGCAGAATGGTACTGGTGCAGCATCAATCAGTACCAGAGAACAGGAGCCCATGCGCAGCCATGGCCAGGTGAAGGAAAGCATGTGTGGGCGGACATGGTCCTGTTTTGTCCGACTTCAGTCCCCTGCAGGTGGTCATACTGGCAACTAAGATCTCAAGCAACTACAACATCCTGTATGGCATCAGCTTGCTCTAGTCGTCAGTGAAGGATAAGCTCAGGATCTGGCTAAACATATGGTAGTGGTCAATGCCTGTGGCACCCAGACACATATCGTGTCTGTCATCAAACACAAATGACATGACCTACATACCACTGCCAAACATAACATGGTTGTGTCATGCTGGTACAGCAGGCAGACCAGTGGCAGCCCACAACCTTTCAGACCCACCACAAAACTCTTACCCATCAGGGCCATCATGGCCAAGACCCTGGCCTAGGAGGTGTTGGATGATGAGAGTGACAAAATGGTCACCCTATCATGCGCCAACCTCTGGAGCACAGCAGACATGTACAACAACACCCTACCACAGATGCTGACCATCCAGACCCAGAGTGCCACTGTGGCAGGTCCACATCACTGTTGCTCTCCACAGACAGCACAAAGCAGGCAGACATACCAGAAAATGTTCACCAA
Source organism: Neoceratodus forsteri (assembly GCA_016271365.2). Taxonomy (NCBI): domain Eukaryota; kingdom Metazoa; phylum Chordata; order Ceratodontiformes; family Ceratodontidae; genus Neoceratodus; species Neoceratodus forsteri. The sequence goes on from CM057452.1 coordinate 409,452,917, forward strand.
CACACAGCATGTCCCACAAATGATCTAACTGATGAACCCCCATGCAACACAGACAATGGTACCCCCCCCCCACCCTTCATAGGTTTGCTGGATCAATCGACTGCAAAGGCATATGGGCATGGTATGCCAGCTGAAAGGCTTGCTTGAAAACGCTCTGTGAAACAGGTCTCGGGACATGGTGGCACAGTGTCACCAAATCCAGTCACCGACCATGTGGAATTGCAGGAGATGCCAGTAGAGACAGCAGAACATTGACAGCAAGGACATGTGCCAGTGCGCTCCTCCGGAAACATGTCCCACACCCCCTGGGGCTGAGGGCATTGACACAGACACTGACCATGCCATCCAGCATCCCCCATCACAAGGCCAGGAAATGCATACATGGATGACCAGCATAACAGCATACACAGCAGACAGTGTGAATGATGCCGCATACCCATACCAGAGAACGTACCTGATGTGGCAGACCCAGATGGTGATGTTGATGCTTCAGGAGAGGTGCCTGCAGACATGGATAGGCAACATGATGGTGGACTGTCCGGGAGGGAGGCACGGCATCAACTAGTGTGGTTAGGGTGAACTATGGTGTGGTTGTGGTTGAGATGCGTGGTATCCGTAGTATCCTGGGTCAGATCAGGAACATACTCAGAATTCAATATGTGCAATGGACATATCATATACTTAGAATGCAATATGTGCAATAGACACACCTGCTGCCACAACCTACTTCAGAAGTCAGCACCCAGGTGCACATGGGCAGCACCCAGGCAAACAATGCCCACACCCAGGTGGACATCCACACAGACTCCCCTTCCCCAGTGATCAAGCCCACAGGTGCACAGCACCACAGCACACAGTCTGCTCAAGGCACCGCCCATATAAAATGTGCAGGTGCCAGTGCTAAGTAGCCTGGCATGCACTCCTTGACCCACACTGGGCAGAGAAAGTAGTCCTTCCTTGCAGCATTCTCCCCCCCCCACCAGTGAACATACCACTCAGTACCCTGGCCACATCATTGTGGGAGTCCCCCATGTCTGTCCACTATCTGTGCAATGTCCACCCACCCCCTGGGGCACATCCACACCATAGTTCACCCTAACTACACTAGTTGATGCCGTGTCTCCCTCCCGGACAGTCCACCATCATGTTGCCTATCCATGTCTGCAGGCACCTCTCCTGAAGCATCAACATCACCATCTGGGTCTGCCACATCAGGTATGTTCTCTGATATGGCTATGTGGCATCACACAGTCATGCTGTACAACCCTGAGCACATATTGAACATGCGACATACCTTCCCAGATGCCAGCATCATGGTACCACCCATCTAGACCAGGCAGCAAAACCACATCTTCAGCATTCTGAATGTACACTCCACCACTGAACGGGTCCGATGGTACACTTCATTGTACATCTCCTCAACTTCGATAGTCAGGGAAAGGAAGGGTGTCAAGAGGTATGGCCACAGGAGGTATCCATTGTCACATGTGGAGTGGGAGGGAACACATTTAGGTATTGTACACCGTGACAGGGACAGACAAACATCACCTTCACATATGCATTCACCTATCAGCCTACCATCACACCTTCCGTGTGTCTCAAGCATTGCCCATTGATGTGACTGGTCAAATATATAGGCATCATGGCAGGAGCCGGGGTACTTCACCAGCACATTGGTGATGGAACCATAGGCATCGCATGTCACCTGTACATTAATGCTGTTGAACCCTTTCCTGTTGCTGTATGCCTCATCATTCCACGTCAGGGATAGTATGGCCACATGTGAACAATCAATGGCCTCGATCACGTTTGGGAGGCCAGGCATTGCATGGAACCCCACCTTGTTGGCCCTCATGGCCTGTTCTGTGGCTGGGAATGATATGTATGTGGAGGCATGATGGACAAGGGTGTCAGTCACTTAGTGCAATGCATGAAACACTTTTGACTGATTCATACCTATCATGTTCCCAGCCACCCTCTGGAAGGGGCCGGTGGTATAATATGCCAGGGAGCACAGTACCCTCTGCTCATCGGTCAGAGTCCAGGACCAGTTCAGTACATAGGCCATGATTCTGGCACTGCACTGAGCATTCCATGTTTGTATTGTTGCCACAGGGCATGATTGTCCATTGAGTGGGAAGACAGAACACTGTACTGAATGCTCTACTAAGGGTCTGTGTGGCATCTGGTGGCAGCGAGATGCATGCTGCCGGTTATGGGGCCACATGTGGTTGCCCAGACTGAGTCCATCACTGGGAGCTGTCCATGGTGACATCGGTGTTCTGTTGACATGGAGGGTGCGGTGGGGTATATGCATTACACATTTGTTGTAGCGCCTGAGTCCCACGTATATGATCATGGTGCACCTTTGGAATAAATGACATGCACTGCACCATCCTGTGTCTGAGTGGTCTGTAATGTCCTTGCATGGGTTACATGTGCTAATTTTGTTCTGGGATGCTGGTGGGCATTACTGGGATGGTATGTGGGTGGGGTACATGCATTGGCTCCAGGGGGTGTCTAGATGTGATGGCGCACGAGCATCCATGGTGGCTTATCAGGAATGTGTGCGGACCTGGTTGTGGGGACATCATTTGGGCATGCCTGTTGCATTGGGACAGGGTACCTCTGTTCAGACTCATGCTGTTGTCCTTGTGCGGGTGGCACAGGATGACGCCTGCTCCCTGCAATGGAGAACCCCTGATGACAAGTGGTGCATGAGTGGGCCACAGTGAGTCTGAGAGGGCTATGCTCTGGGGCATACTGTGTGTCATGGCAGTAGTGCTCATCACAGGTGTTGGCAGGTGCCAGGTACTGGAATCATAGGGGTGGACTGTGTTACAGGTGGGGTGGAATAACCCCCATAACAGTTGCGTCCCACTATGGTGGTTGGCATGTTTAAGGTGCTCTTCGTTCATGTCTGCTGCATGGGATTCCAGTTGGTGCTGCCACCTGTGGTACCGTCCCAGGTAGACGGGTCAGGTCTGCCTTGGGCTGCCCTTCCCTCAGAACACAGGGCATGCATGCAAAGTGTATGGATGACCAGGCATGGCTATATTGCACAATCTAGTCCCTCCCCTGTGTGGATGGGTACATAGTCAGGTTTACAGCAGCGGTCTAGTTGGTGTAACTTTGCTACAGCCTCCACAGATCTCTTTTTGGCATAAACTCCAACACTACATCCACATTACACTCCATGTGCAGCATGTTGCCCTCTGAAACCACCCTGTGCATCACCTCCCAGGGGCATGCACATGTCATGCTTATGCACACTGCATGCCCTGGCTGTGCATCCCACTTAGGCATAGCATGCACACAATTCACACATACACGCCTCTGCAACCCACTTACATGGCACATAGAGGGGTACACACATTAAAGAATAGAAGCTAATATTTTAACATTTATATATTTTTTTAAAAATGTAGGAATGAGCAATCCATAGTAATGTTTCCCTCTGGCCCCTAGCTGCTTGTAATGTCATCTTGACTCCAGAAACATGTTTGTTTCAACAAGAGAAGTCAAGCTGCAAGTTACAGGTTGATTGATTGAACATCTACCTGCTGTACTTGGGAGTAATCTCTTATATACTGTGGGTTTACCAGGGTGCAAAAGGAACTAAATACCACTTGTCACCTCTTTGAGTGCACCCTTTATATCTCTCTCTCTCTCTCTCTCTCTCTCTCTCTCTCTCTCTCTAACTTACAGAGCTCTAAGATGGGTGAGTGGCACTTAGTTACTTTTAGGCCCTACTAGTACCACGATATATAAAAGATTCCTTTTCCAGTACAGTAGGTAACTATTCAACTGGCCCTCTCATCTTACTTGCTCTTTAAGTTGTTACAACATAATACTTCTAGAGTTGAGATGGGCACATTACGATAAGCAACCAGTGCAGCAATAGCTGCACTTAATTTTATGAACCGGCAGCTAGCAGGGCAGCAGCACACTGCATCCTAGTTACATTATTTGTTGGCCTAAAAGACCCATCCATCACTGCAGTTTATATTCTGCTGTGACTCCATGTGTTTTGATGGAAAACTATTACAAACCTGTGTCACTTCACGTGAGCTCTGTCAAAAGGAGGGGGTTGTCTTAGCCTCACCGCAGGTGTAACTTAATAAGTGATATCTCCAGCCGGCCTGTTAGTGCAGTGGTAGCACTGCGTCTTGTAATGCCAGTGACCTGGGTTCATAAGCGAGCACGAGTCATCAGGGGGGCTAGCCAGGAGGAGGACGATCAAATGTTCCAGAAGATGCTGTCCTGTTCTGGAAGGGAGGTTCATGTACTCCACTGCAGTACTGCTACCCTGGTAACCACAGATTGCAGTGCAGGCAAAGCCACAATGGGTGAGTAGGTGCCTCTTGACTAGGGATGTCGGCATGCTAGCATGCTCATGTCCACTGCAGTCCTAGCCCTTGAGGTGCACTGGGGGGAGGAAACAAGAAAAGAATGTGGAAAATCCCCCAGCCTGCAGAATGAAGCTTCCTCTCCTCACAGGTCCCGCATCCGCTCACTGGGCTCCAACTCTCACCCAAGCTAAACTCCTCCTGGGCTTGGGAACTTGGGGGGGCCTCTGCCACAGAGGGCAAACTGTGGGGCACTGTATTTATTTATTTGTTTACTTTTTTAAATGTGGTAACTGGTAAATGCACACTGAGCCGAGGCTCTTTTCCAGGTGAGACCCGAGGGAAGGGTACAGTGCAGGGATAAAAATTATGAATGTAGCAGTAATAACATTCACTAGATAGCATCTAACAAGAATATACATCACATAGATAGAAAATGATTGCATACATAAATTACATACAGACATAAAGCTTTGCAAAGTAGTCTTTGGTGTGCACATAACCACAAAATGGAGTGGTACGTACAGCATGGTACATTAGCAAAGGACTGACAATGGGCAGGAAGAATGGGTCATATGTAAAAAATTAAATAAATATTTCACCCTGGAGTAGAAAAACAAGAAAAATGGGGCGGGGGGGTAGCAGGACTAGTGCTTTTGATATACTTTTGAGAGGCGATGGATGGGGAGAGGCAGGGAACGGGAGTGTGCAAGAGGAGAAGAGATTCAGGAAGAAGGTGAGCAAGTGCAAGAGGTAGGTAGGGATTGAGAAAAGGCATGTTTGAAGGTGATTAGTGAGAGGGATAGGCAGAGGGAGCTGGGAAGAGAGTTCCAAATATTGGGGAACTGGTAAGAGAAGGCAGCCTGTCCCGAGTTAGAGTGAGGTCAGGGAAGAGTGAAGTTGCAAGGGTCTCTGCTGCGAAGCTGGTAAGAGGAGGGGGAAGAGGGTGAGAGGAGAGTTGGGGTGTGAGAGTTCTGATCCAAAATTTAGTGATGAAAGTGGTAGCATGGAGCTGGCAGTGAAGGGAGAGGCAAGGAAGAGAAAGGAAGGAGCAGAGGGTGCAGTGATAGGTGCAAAGGGAAGCATTAGGCGCAAAGTGGCAGAAGGCACTGAAAAGAGACTCTAACCTGTAGAGGGAGATGAAGGGCGCAGACCTGAAAATGACATCAGCATAGCTGAGGACATGGAGGATAATTTTAGTGATTAGTTCACAGAGAATGGGAAGGAGGAGAACATCCTTGTTTCTGTACATAACACCTAGCTTCAGGCGAAGTTTGGCATGAATGTGATCTATGTGGCTAGAGAAGTCTAGTCAGCTGTTGACCCAGATGCTCATGTATTTATAGGCAGAGACTGACTCAAAGCAGATGCCATCCAGGGTGGAGAAGCAGTGGAGAGGAAAAGGTTTGGAGAGTTTTTGTGAGGTGCCAAAAGTTATGGATACGGTTGTCTGTGAATTAACTTTGAGTTGGTTGTCTTGGAACCATAGTAAAACCCATGTGACATCACTCTGTAACTGAGCCTCGACTACAGCAGTGGATGGACCCGAGGTGCAGAGGATGATATCATCACCATAGAGGTGAATCTGGGTGGAGGCACAGACAGAAGGGAGGTCATTTAGAAAAATAGAGAAGAGGATAGGGCCTAAGATAGAGCCATGGGAAAATCCAGCTTGCATGGGGGCAAGGACTCCCTGGGTGCATCCAGAGAGGTAGGACCTGAACCAGTTGACTGCGGGGGAAGAAAGGCCAAGCAGAGGTAAGTTTTGAAAGTAGAATGGGATAGGAGACAGAGCTGAAGGCCTCTGTGAGGTCGATGTATATGGCAGCAGTGAGGTGTCCTGGGTACATACCTGTCAGGATAGTATCAGTGACTTAAAGTAAGGAAGACAGTGTAGAGAGTTTTTTTCAGAACCAGGACTGATAAGGAGAGAGGAAGTTACAGGAGGAAAGGAAGTTTGTAAGTCTTGTGAGGACTAGGGATTCCTGAAGCTTGGCCACGGAGGGAAGAAGAGAAAAGGGGCGATAGTTACCAGGCGAGGCGTGATCACCTCCTTTATCTAGGGGAATCACCTGTGGCACTGTGCCATGGGTGAAGGAGAGGTTTAGCAAGTGGGATAAAGGAAGGGCTATGGCAGGGGTGGAGATTTTGAGATGAAGGGGATCAAGGCCATCTGGGCTTGATTTACATGGGTTCAGGGACACAACAGCATGTGAAACCTCTAGGACAGAAACAGGAGTGAAAAAAAGCCACTGGAGGGAGGGGGGGTGTTAGGAAGATGGGAGGGGCTATCTGTACTAGTGGGAAGGGCACAGGTAGTGAAGTGGGAGTTTAAGATTGAGGCAGCTGAGGAGAGGTCGGAGATAAGTTTATCATAAATGATAAGGGAGGTGGGGAGGACATAGAAGGGGGGTTGAAAAGGGAAGATAGGATCTGCCAGAAGTTGCAAGGGAAATCTTGATTTTGCTGCAGGGTGGCCCTGAAATGCTGTGCTTTGGCAGTCCTAATGGCTTTGGTGCAAACATTTCTCAGTGTTCAGTAATGACCAAGAGAGGGAGCTAGCAAAGTCTGAGTAGATGAGGGACCAGTTGGAGGAGGAGGAGAGGTTGTGGAGGAGGGCTGTAGTGATCTATCTCAGTGGTAGGTTGTGTGGGAGTGGAGCAGATGTAGTCTGTGCATGCAGTAGGTAATGTAGCAGTCACAGAAACTGTCTGGAAATGTGCCAGCAGCAGAGACATGGTGAGGATTGGTGGAGAGTATCCAGTACAGGATCAGATGATAAGTTTCAGGGACAGTGAGGGTACGGGACTGGGGGAGAGAGAGGCTGACGGGGCAGGCTGGGTATCAAGGGGGCATAAGTACAGTAATTTAAAATAAATAAATAAGTGATCTCTCCAGCAACGAATCCTGCACCAATTTCCAATACAGTATTTAGAAACATTTGGGAGCCCAACGGGCATGGAAAGTGTTGTTAGATGGAACCCTTTTGTGTTACTAGACAATATCTAATTACTGTCCGAAGCGTGCTTACAGCAGCCCTCCTTCCCTAATCACTTGGTTTGACCCTGTGACACAGAGGTTTCAGTTTTTACACTGTTCCCCCCCAACACACTGCACAAGTGATTTCTTCCCCCCTCCCCCAAAAAAGTACCACAAGTCCTCTGGCTTCAGCGACCAACATAAGGTAGTGTAACCCCAACCCACTGCACAAGTTGTGAGTTGTGCTCTATTTATTTATTTATCTATTTATTTTTTTATTTCTCGGATTACAATACCTCTGAGCATAGACAGCTCATTTACAAAGTTTCCACGTCAGTGGAGAGGGGAGACAAAACATACAAAGGAGGCAAAGTACAATGTTTCCAAAAATAGTAAAATAAAGTGAGCAAATATATATATCTATAAGCAGTTTTATTGTTCTAATAGGAGGAAAGCATAGATGAGAGGGGGAAGGATAAAGATGGAAGAAAGAAAGGTAGGAGGTAGCAGCCATAGGCCTTGTCAAGCTGATGTGGGTGGGGGTAGGGGCAGAGGAGTGAGGTGGGGGTAAAAGGTAGGACATGGCAGCCATAGGCCTTGTCAAGCTGGTGTGGGAGGGGTAGGGTCAGAGGCATGATGTGGATGAAGGGTAGCCAAGGGGCCTTGTCAAAGTGCGAAAAGGGGGGGTAGCCTCGGAATCATTCAGGCAACAGTGGAGACATAGGGTTATCCAGTTGTGAGGAGAAGATTGAATGCTAGTAGATGGGAGTTTCAGATGAAGCAGTCACAAGAACTGTTGGTCATGAGATGTTGCCGTAACTTCAGTTTGAATGGTCCAATTTAGGTTGGGTAGTTATATCACTATGAAGAGTATTAAACTAGTGAGGTGCTCTATAGACAAAAGGGCATTGCCCCAGGGCTGTCCGGCATCTAGAAACATGAGGATGATGGCAGTTTGAGCATTGCATATGCTGTGAACCACAGTGGGGGTGTAGCAGGTTTGTTGTGCCTGGTAGCAGGAGGCTGAGAAGTCCTTTCTTGACCAAAAGACAGGTTTGGTATTGGATCCTCCTGGAGAGCTGCAGTCAACCAGTCTCAGTGTAAAGATCACAAATGTGGGTGAAACATTTGGACTCCATGAGTAGTCTGCATGCCTTGTTCAGAGCAACGGATATCCTGCGCAATGAGGACATGGGGACTGCGCCATAGATTACATGAGCATAGTCTACAGTGGATATGATGGAACTATATATACTGTAGCAAGTCAGAGAGCTTCTGGAGTAAGGCAATGTTTATGTCTATGTAGGAGACCAATCTTGATGTTGACAGCCCTGGCCATGTTATCTATATGTTTAAATAGGATAGACAACTGTCTAAGGTGACCCCCAGGTTTTCTAAATGTATTTGTTCAAGAGGAACTCCAAGACACTTTCTTTTTTTTTTTAACCTTTTCCCTCTGGTCATGGTCTCGGGGGGGCTCTCTCAGGCATCCTGCCTGCTCCTGCCCTGCCTGAAGTCCTTCTACCTGTGCCTCCTCTCTCCCTCTTCCTTTGTCCATGATCGGCACCCCCGGCTTAACCACCTGGGGCGAGGCCACTCCTCCTCTTTGGGCACACTGAAACACGGACTCCGACGTGAAAGATGACCCGGGTGGAGGAACGTGGAATGCCAGTCAGGTTGGACCATGCCATGGGCATGGGGGCAGGTGCCATCGCCTACCCCTGTAGACTGGGTTTTTCCTTTTTCTGGTGATCTGTCCCCCCCCATGCGTGTGCACATCCTCATCACTAGGTGCATGGCAACCCTTGCCTGCATCAGGGCACGCTGAATACGTGCAGCTAAGCATGCTACAGCATCCCCGGTCTCAACCAGGAGCTGCTGGCATGCCGGGCAATCCCCGAACACCCCTCCCTGGGGAGGAGAGCAGACCATCAGGTACTCAATCCTCACCCACCCCTGCCATCCCCCGGCAGCCTGAGCTCACTCCCGAACCCGGGTCGCTGGGGTGGCGCGAGATCTGGCATCCAGTGCTTCAACCCTCAGCGCCACCGCTCCGGCTCCAAGACACTTTCTGATGGTAAGTGTATGGGATTTGTGCTTGTTTCGGGTGCTGCTGCTGAACATCATTATTTTGTTTTTTCTTGTGGTTGAGGATCAGTTTATGTTTAGAGAACCAGTCCTCCACTTCCGCAAACCTACTCTGAAGGTGAAGTTCCAGTTGCTTGGGGTCATGGCTGCAGGAGTAGATGACCGCATCATCTGCATAGAAGAGGATCCTTTGATGGCAGAAATGGGGAAGGTTATTAAGGAAGATGCTGAATAGAAGTAGCCCCAGGATTGAGCCCTGTGGCACACCAGAGTGGATGGGCTGTCGGTCAGATATGACACTAGCTATTTTCACCTGCTGAGAGCGGTCTTCAAGAAAGCTTTTGAACCAAAGTGTTGTGTCAGAGGATATGCCAGTAGCGGTAAGCTGTTGGAGGAGTAGTGAGTGAGGTCTATGAAGGCAGCTCCTACTAAGGGGCCCCCATCCTGAAAACAAGATTGCAAACCGTTCAGAACAAAACCCAGAGTACCTCAGGACTCAACTTCTCTAGTAATCAACCATTATCCATCCTCAACACAAACGAATGTGGGAAAGGAATTTTCGCCTTGTCTGAAGTCTAGACTCATCTCTCCAGTCTCTCACTCAGGGCAGCACTGGGTGAAGCACTGCTCCCGGGCACATGTGCCTCACCAATTTTTTGTGTTTTTGTTTATGTTAAGCAAAGCATGGCAGGCTGGCCAGGTTTTGTTCGGGGAGGAGGGGGCAGAAGACTAACATGGCCCAGCCTGTAAATATAGAAAATAAGTTTTTTTCTCAAATATTTTAAACTGCTGGCAGACTGTTTGGGGGGAGGCAGCTGCTTACAGCCATCGGTGACCGGCAGTTTTACCCATACCACTACACTTGACAACAAGAGACCTGATTATTTTCAGAAATGGTCTGACAATACTAGTAGTTGTTCTGTCTAAGAATGAACACAAGGGGACAAAACCTTTTATAGGTACATCAGGGAGCAAGGAAGACCAAAGGAGGATAGTGAGGCTTAATAAGCGGGAGGAGGGTGGGCAGGCGGAGACTGTGAAAAGGCAGAGATACTAAACAAATATTTTTGCTCAGTATTTACAAAGGAAGAGGGGGAGGTACATAAAACAAACAGAAGTAACACTCTGGATACAGAAGTTGATACCAGCCCATTTACAGAAGAAAGGGTTCTGAAAGAACTCTTAAAACTGAAGGTGGACAAAGCAATGGGGCCTGATGGGATTCATCCCAGAATTCTAAAAGAACTAAGGGTAGAACTAGTGACACCACTGACTACCCTCTTTAACAAATCATGGGAGGATGGGATGATACCTGAGGACTGGAGGAGGGCAGATGTGATTCCCCTTCACAAAAGTGGGAGCAAGGCAGAAGCAGGAAACTACAGACCTGTTAGTTTAACCTCAGTGATAGGAAAATGATGGAATCACTTCTGAAGGAAAGAACTGTTGAGTATCTAGAGGCCAGAGGGGCACAGGACCCTAGGCAGCATGGATTCACAGCAGGAAGGTCATGCCAGACAAATCTGATAGATTTCTTTGACTGGGTGACCAAAGTAGTAGATCAAGGGAGGGGCTGTGGACATGGCCTACCTAGATTTAGCAAGGCATTTGACACAGTCCCACACAAAAGATTAATATACAAGTTAGCCAGCCTGGAGTGGGTCCCAAGATGACAGCCTGGGTAAAGAATTGGCTGGAGAATAGGACACAGAGTAATAGTAAATGGAGTCCACTCAGAAGAAAGGAGGGTTACTAGTGGGGTACCGTAGGGTTCAGTATTAGGACGGTCCTCTTCAATGTCTTTATAGCGACATTGCGGAAGGACTGGAAGGAAAAGTATGTCTCTTGCAGATGACACTAAGATCTGCAACAGAGTTGATGCACAAGGGTGGGGTGGAAAGGATGAGAAGGGACTTGGCAAGGTTAGAGGAATGGTCAAATGTATGGCAGCTTAGATTCAATGCTAAGAAGTGCAAGGTAATGCACCTGGGAAACAAAAACCCAGGGAAGAGTACACAATGGGGTGAGATACTAACAACAACAAAAATGGAAAGGGACCTGGGGGTAGTCATATCAGATGACCTAAAGGTGGGCAAACAATGAGAGGGCAGCAAGGAGGCTGGGGGTTACTGGGATGCATGGAGAGGCATCACCAGTAGAAAACAGGAAGTTATTATCCCTCTGTACAGACAGCTGGTGAGACCACATCTGGAGTACTGTGTGCAGTTCTGGAGACCCAATCTCCATAAAGACATAGACAGGATGGAAGCTGTCCAGAGGAGGCAACTAAAATGGCGGGTCTGCACGGAAGACATATGAGAGAGACTTAGGGAGCTTAATATGTATAGCCTCGAGGAAAGGAGGGAGAGGGGGTCATGATAGAAACTTTCAAGTACCTCAAGGGAATCAACAAAGTCCAAGAGGTAGCATCTTTCAAAAAAAGGGTGTGCAAGAACAAGAGGGCACAATTTGAAGATAGAGGGGCAGCTCAGAGGTAATTTAAGAGTATTTTTTCACAGAGGTTGTGGATGCATGGAACGGCCTTCCGGAGGAGGTTGTGGAGTCAAAATCAGTGGTGGAATTCAAGCATGCATGGGACAGTCATAAGGCAATTCTAGGGGGTGGGGATAAGAAGAAGTAGGCTGCTGGTTAACTAGGATCTGCAGCTTATCCAGTAGGTAGGGAAATGGGCAGACTGGGTGGGCCAAGTGGTCCTTATCTGCCGTCAAATTCTATGTTTCTATGTTTCTAGTTATGTTGGTGATTCCATCATTCAAACTACATTATTTAGGCTATAGTGTTAAAGATGTGTATAATATTTCCAGTTGCCAGTTTATCCACATTTTAAGATACCACTTAAACACTTACATGGTACTAGATAATCTGAAGATGTGTTAAAGATATCAACCCCAAGCATGGACGTCTCCCTTAAATGTGATTTATGCATACTGATTTAAAAAAAATCATGCAGACAGGCTTTTATAAATCAGTATAAAATCCTGCAGACAGGCTTTTATAAATCAGTATAAAATTATGCAGACAGGCTTGCCCAGTACATTGCACAATTTGTTAATCCCAAATGTAACATTATAACCTTCATAAAAGTGAACTTAATCTTTTTATTTTTACGTGACATGAGAACTGCTGCTGGTTAATTGGCATGAAAGAGCTAGTGTACTGCTTGGGTCTAATAGTAACTTTCAGAATTAGTTAGCTACCACTTGTTATATCTGAAGTATTTTTCTTTTCTGTTTTGCAAATTTGAAGATTTTCTATCTGACAGTACAAGGTGTGATGTGTGGAACACAGCACTCTACCTAGATGCTGACATAGTCAGTTCTATTCCTTTCTATACATCATCAGCATTGTGACCTCACCGACTGTGGCATCCCTAGTAACCAAGAAGTGCAAAGTTCCTGCTGCTTGACTGGTAACTTGTCACGCTTGTTACCAATCAGGTGGCATGGCTTGTGATGTAACAATGAGCGAGGTCACATGCTGATGATGCAGTGGGAGAAACAGAACTAGATCCTGTATGTCTGTTTCTAGGTAAGGCACTGCTTTTTACACCACACTCAATACTATTAGGTAGAAAAAACAACTAATGAGCACATAGAAAAGGAAAAAAAAAACACGTCAGAAATAAAAAGGAATAAGGGGCTACTTTTAAAAGTTACTAAAATTTTTGTCTGCTATTTTTGGCTCTACTAGCTCTTTAAATTAGTATGGTCCCAAATGTTCTAGTGAACCCTCTTTTTTTTTTTTTTTAGTTTTTTTCCCATTGACCAACATCCCCATCTTCCAGTCTCCCCAGCCCTATCACCCCGGCATTCTCCAAGACTCATCTTTGTCTGGTTTGTTCCTCCAGGGCTTACCCTCCTGGTGGGGTCAGTGAGATTCCCCAAACCTTACCAGACACAGGAACCAGGTAGAACAGACAGCACCTGGATAACCAGGTACAGGGCCTGTGGGAGGCTGACTCCATCCTATCGGTTGGCGCTGTGCTTTTCCCTGCTCTGTGACCCTCAGGAAGTGTAGACATGCAATGCCATCATGATGCATTCCACACACTCCCATACGACATGTGTCTGTGGCTGCAACATCTCCCATGCATCGCGGTGGTCCCGAGTGCCCAACTCCTGGTCTCCGCCACGTGTCTGGTGATCACCAGGATCCATGTCCCTCCCCCCCGGAGGAGGGAACCAGTCCATTGGATGCTCAATCCTCCTCCCCCCACCCAGCCCTCCAGCTCCCAAGCTCATTACTGAACTTGGGTCACTAGCGTCCCAGGTAGTAGTGCTACTGTTGCGCCAGTGCGCCAGCAACTCTTGTTGTTTCTCTGGTGAGATTGTCACTTTAAAGTGTTTAAATTCTCCTTTAAATAGACTTTTAAAATATGCATTTGTATGTAGTTGTTTTAAATGTACTTGAATTAGACTAATCTGGTTTTAGCACTGATAATGTTACACTGTTTATTTTATTTTTATGCTTTCATATAACTGCTTTGATCGCATTTTTCTGTGCATTTCGTATGCTGTATTATGAAATATGCTAATGTTAATTTATGTATTGAAAATGTCAGAGATTACTCTGAGATACTTTTTCAGAAATTACCATAATATGTATGTATTTTACATGTGTTTCATTTGGTTGAAGCCTGGATTGTCCCGGAAAATTAGATCTTTGTATTCCAGTGGAAACAGAAACAAACAAACAATTTAGCCTGTCTTACTTTCATGTATGCCATCTCTTATTTTGAGACTGTACTGTGAATGGCAGCTATCAAGCATTTTTTTTTTAGGCCGGCCTATCGGCACAGCCGAAGCACTACTGCTCACAATGCCAATGAGCCGGTTCTGGATGGAGTGCGTATCATTGGAGGGCTGGCCAGGGGAGAGGAACTCAGTGTCTCAGAGGATGCTTTCCACCTCGTGGAGGGAGTGAGGACAGACTCCACCATCCTACCGCCACCTAGTGACCACAGGTGGCAGTGCAAGCGGAGCTGCAGATGCAGGGAGGACACCGATGTGCTCCGTTGTACTTTGCACATCAAGAGTGTTCTCTGTGTCCTACAGGGATCTGGAGTCAGAAAACTTACAAAATGGCTAGACAGTGCAGGAGGATGTCTGCCCCTCACTGCAGGCCCCCCATCGCCGACCCTGGCACTCTGTCCTCTGAAACTCCAACACAGTCTCTGTCTGTGGTAGTGTCTCCTCCTGACAGCCCCACTCGGGGGGGGGGTGGAGGAGGTAAGCCAGGGAGTTTAGGAGGTGAGGTAAATCCTGGAGAAGGTGGGTGAGGGGTCTAGGTGTGTGGATTTGTCTGATGGGGGATGGCTGGCCACAGCAAGGGGAAAGCATACTAAAATTTAAACAAATAAAAAAAAGACTGTTTTCAAAGTACAAAATATTTTCATTAAAATATATACAAATAGTTTTTGTTTTCATAAAACAAATGGATTACCAATAGACCATGTTTATGATATATACTATGTTTTGTTTATTCTATTTGGACATCATATATTACGCATTTTGTGAAAGCTGGGTCAGCCTGAAAAGCAGACATTTATTGCCTAGTATACAGTAGTTACCTGGCCACCAAAAGCAAATACAGGAAATTCCACATATCGTGGGACTATTCTGGTTGAAATAATTTCAAATAATTAAATGAATCAATCAATAAATCCTTTCCCAATTATTTTTTTTGAATCTACTGGACATACCATGCTCAATCATGGTTTGTTCATGTTTGTCAATGGTTTGCCATGGTCAGAAAATGCCTGTTTGTTCTTGCTCCTCCCTTGTCCCTCCATCACCTGATGAAGCCCTAAGTGAGTGAAGCACCTTGGCGTTTGGGCTTTGCCAGAGTAGTTGTGGCCTGCACTTTTCCAGTTTTTTTTTCCTCTTTGGTGGTAAAGTCATACATGTTCTCTTTTGGAATACACACTAAATAAATAGACTGGGGTTTCACCTCAAGTACAACATCAGTTATTTGTTTCAACTTTTTGAGTGCACCTACCATATCTGTTTGCATGGTGCTGCATTGAGATCGTCCATCCCAGTGCGTGCACCAGTTCTCGCCATCTTAGATGTGTCCCCCACTCTGTCTGTCTCTGCTTCCTCCTTGTTTACTTTCGTCACAAGAAAGTGATGTGCAGCAATGGATGTTCCAAAACAGTTGAGAATACTAACAAAAACCTGGAGAAGGTCATATTAAGAGAAGCGCTCCTTTTATTATTTCAGTGGTCAAAAATAGTTACTAAATCAGACTCAAAGAATCAAAACGGGAAAAACTGACATCTAACAAGACAAGCAAAAAAGGTAAATCTAAAATACAATCAAGTTCAAGTTTTTAAGTTTATTTAGGGATAAGTTATTGAGACCAGGTTCACTTGCAATGACGTCTCTACATACATTCTCGTCACATTACAGCATAACAAATAAATACTGTACAAAAGCACTTATCAAAAAAGATGTAGCAACACTTAACAATATGTACCAATTACTAGATACATTAAAACTGTCGTTCATTGAAACATGTACCATGTAACTGATACGGACAACAGCTAAACATATATGCATCAAAAGAGTTTAGGTAAAAAAAGTTACGCGGTAGCACAAACTGCTGCTTTAACATTATAACTAGTACAAATAATCAGAATTGTTACAACTTATGAAGTGAAAAAAGGTTTGCACCAAGACTCTAATTCTTCTAGCATACAAAATAATTAATATCTGAACTCATCACATTTAAGAATATTTTCCTTTCATGGTGGTATAAATAGAAATTAGCCCATCCTATTAGTTGTGAACGAGGAGCAATTGCGTTAGCAGAAGAAACAACAGTAGCAATGTTGAATACTGTATGTAGGTGCATCAAAGAATGTCATGTGGACAGGGCCGCAGTAATGGGGGGGATTGGGGAAGTTACCCGGGGCCCCGAGCTCAGGAGGGGTCCACCTGAGGAGCTGGCATTAGCTGGTTTGGGAAACAGTGGCCCATTTCAAGTGACTTGTCCAGGGTCCCAAAATTCATAGCTGCAGCCCTGCATGTGGATACAGTATATAGTAGCATTCAAGAGTGCAGCCGTTTGTTGGAAAACAATTTTAATTTCCTGAACTGCGTTGAAATTTGTTTTATGTCGCGAGGGACTTTTAAAATGAAAGGATAACCACAGATGACCGTGGTCAGCTTGAATAGTTCTAAAACGAGATTGAACATGGCCATCCATGATCTGTTCCTGGGTCTCTTATTGTAGCATCGGTGGCTATCCATGGAGAACCATGGCCAAACCATAAATGACCATAGTCATTGACCATGTACTTGTATCACCCCAGTTCAACCATGTAGAACTGGGTTCATCCATGATTATAACAGCAGCTTGAGAGATTCAAACAGCACAGAGATAGATCTGAGAGAATTAGGGAGGGGGTAAACACAGGGATTGCTCATTTGCTTGTAACTCTGGGGATGTGGGTTTGTGCCTTGAGCCCAGGTTCCCCACTTGGGCTGTGAAAAAGGCTGAGTGCTGTTTGATAGGATGCCTAAGGACCCTGAAGTGGGTAACCAGCATCTGCTGCCTGCTATAGTACATGGTGACCCCCTGGTGGCAAAAGGGGTGGGAGCTATGGCAGCAAAAGTTCACTTTGCACTTCCCAGTGTGCAAAGTACATGATGCTTGCCTGGGGCTTTATACAAACATGCAAAATAGCCAGCAGAGAGGCCTTATTGGTCTATCAAGTCTGTTTGAGTGTTCAGCTCAGACTAATTCTCTGGAGCTGCCCCCCCCCCCCCATTCCTTCCAGGAGTCATCCTCACCTTCCCCTTTTTCTCCCCTTCCCTATCCCCATCCTGTTCTGATTTTCTTTTTACCCTATCCACACCTCCCCTTGAAACTTCCCACCATTTTGCTGATATCACCTCCTCTGGCAGCTCATTCCACCTGGACACCATTCTTTCTGTGAAAAAGTGCCTTCTCAGTTCCTTCTTACATCTGCCCCCCACTAGCTTCAGAATATGCCCCTCGTTGCCCCTCTTCCTTTAAATTGAAGATGCCCTCTTTTCCAACCCTGTTTATACCCTTCAAGTACTTGAAGGTTTATGTCATATCCTTCTTTCCCTTCTGTCCTCCAGGAAATACACATCTTTCATGTCCTTGATGTCCTGGCACCATAATGTGGGATACAGCAGGAAAGCTGTCCACTCCAACTACTGCTCCCCCAATCAATGAAGCTAATTCCTCCGTCTGGGATCGCTGACACCTAGAAGAAGCCCACTGCAGAGTAGGGTTGTCAGAACCCATAAAAGTTCTCAGTTCTATTCTAGAGCCTTTTAAATATATTCAGGGTTCTAATCTATTTTAAAACTCAGACTCTTTCAAGTGAAAAGGTACAATGAGGGGGTTACCATGTTATAATCCCACCCTGGTATGCCATTCAGCATCTGTGGTTTGCTGGGGTGTAGGATTCCTGATCAGTAATCACGGAACTGCTTCACCAGTATTATGGGGTAAGACATTTTGGCAGCATCTTTGCATTTGATAATTCAGAAAAGGTTCCCACTGGCTCTTGTGCACACATCCCTGCATCATGCTATGGTAGGGCTTGTGCAACCCATACAGATACTATGTGGTATTCACATGGGTCCCAGTCAGTCAGGAGGCTTGTTTTCTTATTCAAGATTTATAACTGTGTGCAGCCGTAGTGAGAACTAACAGCCCGAGATGCTGAGGGAAAGAAAAAAATTACACAGGCCTACCCTTTAGCAAAGCAATGAGATTCTATGTCACTGCATGCAGCAAAGAAGACAAAGACAAAATCCAGCATTAATGTATAAACCACTGAGTTGCTCTACATACTGTATGTTGACTTCCTCCTCATGCTACCTCTCGCCTCACACTGCAGCAGAACACCATTCCCTCTGTATTACTGTTCATTCATTGATTTGCAATGTCTACTCAATGCTAATGTGTAGAGTGTAGGTGAAGTCAAGACTGTTTGCCACCATGTAAAGGGGTGAAAAGGTGTCCCCCACTGCAGTCAGCAACCCTGGTGGCAGCCTACGCATACCTCCCCCCAATCTTGGCCATTCTGCAGCAACACAGGTGGCTGGGCGAGGGGGAATGTTGGGGTGTGTCTACTATCTTCACCATGTACAAAGCCACATACACATGGTTTATTACTGCTGTGGGTGCTTCCCTTATTCCAGGAACTCTGCTGTAAAGGCCTCCGCACTCAATGCTATATGGGATTCC
Source organism: Neoceratodus forsteri (assembly GCA_016271365.2). Lineage (NCBI taxonomy): Eukaryota > Metazoa > Chordata > Ceratodontiformes > Ceratodontidae > Neoceratodus > Neoceratodus forsteri. The sequence continues at coordinate 409,471,585 of CM057452.1, forward strand.
AAGGTCTGGGAGCACCCCCAGCCATGAAATGCTTGCCCATACCTGCCTTTGCTATTTGTCATGGGGGCAGGGGACTGGGTGTTGGAAAGCAAAGTAACCTTTGCTTTGGTTATCCGGCAGTCCCCTCCTTGCCCTGCTGTAACCCAGGACCCCCTTCCTAAGTGAAGCAGGGAATCCACTTGGTTTTGGAAGACTGGTGTCTGGCACAATTCCTCCTTCATGAACCCCCCCCCCAACATGTGGCACTCTGCTTGAGTGTGTGAAGGCACCAGGTTCAGCGAATACTGCTGGCGTGCTAGTTACACTGTGCAGTATCACCTTATGGTGTTCTATGGCTGTGACCATGCAATTCACAAATCATGCATATGCTGCCCCACTAAATAAATTGGGACTGTAATACATCATTTTTAAATCAATTTGTTGACTAGAACTTGCATCTCCTGTTTTAGAGATGTCTGGACAAAAATAAAACACATTTTATTCAGTATTTAGAACCCTTGACACTTAGAATCCAGGACAGCTCTATTTCTAAACTAGAAACATAGAAACATAGAAGTTTATGGCAGATAGGGACTGCAAGGCCCATGCAGTCTGCTCCAGAACTCAACCCCTGCGTTCTAATCATTTTAGAACTATTTCCAGCAGTCCTACCACAGCGGCCCCCAGGGATGTTTGTGGAGGTACTGAAAGAAGATGGCCTCTAGCTTGCAGAAAAAGAGGTGCAGCAGGGTAAGCAGGGGGGAGCCACATGAACAAAAATAAGGATACAGAAGACACAAGCAAAGCAGGGTGTGTGGAAACACAGGAAAAATATACATTTTAACCATTAAAGCTAGCTTCACCCTCATCTCTCAAGTGACACTGAGTTTTGGGATTTTCCTTTTGACCTCAATTCCTAGTAGTATCATTAAGAGAGACTCACAATGTGTTTCAGTAAGCAACCCTTCACATATTTTCTTATATGACACTCAATTGGATACTCTTGGGTTGGCAGCTACAGTAATTCCACAAGGTTAAATTCCAAACTGGTGCTTTTGTTGGAATATACGGAATATAAAAAAAAAAATAGGCAAGACAACATATTGTGCTCTATCCCCATCAGAGAAAAAGATATAAAAACAAATTTGGGCAAGTCATAAAATGAACTGCCTCTTTTGACCTGTGGGAAACACCAGGACAATGAACAAATGAAAAGGTAACAGCCTTTCACAACCATTACATTAAACAGCATATGTTCTCCAGCAGCGTGTTTTCACTGAATTACATACTTCCGTGTACATGCCAGTGTACAAATGTCATAAAGTGAACCATTTCCTTTTTTAAAGTGCACCGAAAATGGTCAGACAGTTGCAAACGGCAGGGCCAGTTGCACTTCCTCCAGATTTACTGAAACTTTTCAGTTGTATTCCCCACGGGACTGCCCACAACGTTTACTCAATCAGACAACAGGAGGCATGGCTATGGGAAACCTGGTGGGCTTATTTTACAGAACTGAGATCTTTTTTGAATGGCTGGTTCACCACTGTTCTTTTTGATGGCATCATTCAGATTGAACTGAGATGGGAAATGATCTCAGAGACTACACGTCTGCCAATTTCATTGTACTTCTGCAGTAGCTGGCTGGAGGAATCTGGGCTGAACAAGTTTATGATCTTTTTGTTTCATTTTTACTAATTAGGACCGTATTCACATATTAATGTCATCTCATTTTACTCTCTTCCAATGCCTTCCCGATTGAAAGCATTGGTATAACTTTATTTATAAACTGGGTAAAGTTTGCAAGGTCTTGATTGGCTGAGAGGTACCCTGGCCTGTGCCTTGTCAAGCCATAAGCTGTATGCCAGGTACTTTTCTGGCAATCCGGACACAGCACAACATATCCATGCTGCTCAAGGAGTTTTAAAAAATAATTTCCAGCAGCTATGTTGGTAAACAACATTGTTACCCATTACTTGCCCTAATCTATTAACTACAATTTCAACCCATTTTAATAAAAACACATTCTCCACACCACACCACACCTAAAAACATAAAACAACTAAAACAACCAACTGCATTATTCAACCTGCTATAATATTATTGTTTTTTTTTTATTTTCTGTAGCAGGCATTTAATCCTCAGATGCTGAGTTTCAGTACTCTGATCAGCTTCACAGTCCCACGCTGCTTGTCTCTCTCTTCCCCGCACCTCAATGTTATCATCACACAGTCTGACTACACTATTACCAAAGGCATGATCTTCCTAGAAAAAATGTGAACAAGTATTAATTGTTCTTTTATAATATATATATATATATATATATATATATATATATATTTTTTTATAGTCACGGCAATTGGGCCACCAGTCAAGCAACTCTGCTATGCACATGGCCGCTGCTGTTTTCAATGCTGCTCATGTCTCACAGGAACTACTTTGACAGCAACAGGAACAGCACTTTTTAAAAACTTCTAATTTTTTTTACATTTCTTTTTAAATTTATACATTTCAAATATGTTTTTAACCCATTTTATAAGTGCAATAAGACACAGGCTATGGGCTGTTGCATGATAAGAGCATTTCCTAAGTGCAGAAGGCACTTGGTGCAAGCACCTCATGCCTCACTATGCAGCTGGAGCGTGCTCTCAGCACACAAAGGCCAATATCCCATTGTGATTTACTGTTTACTTACAAAACCCTAGCTGGTGAGATACCATTGTAGCTTTAAAGTCTAACTTCAGTGTCCCCCTATCATATTATCACCATAGATCTGATGCCTTCAATAAGCTGGTAGTGCCTAAGATTTCTACAATGTTGGGCAGACAGTCTTCTGAATGTTGTGCTACAGATAGCTGTCTCCCGTTGAAATGCTCTAAACCTGCCCTCCTTTCCATTGCTGTTGTGTGAGTATTTATTCACAAAATGGAATTCAATTTGGAATACTCTAATGAAATTGCTGTCTTTGAAAAAATAGTGTTTTCTCTATGGGGCTTCAATCACCTAAATTCTGACAATGTACTCATTTAAATATGCTAACTAGAAAAGGCACACTGAGCTGGAGGGTCTTGTTTCCATGCGGTGTGAATCAGGGAAGGGGTTACAAGGGGACGTGCCATAGCAGGAAACATTACAAAGTGTCAAAAGTGCAAATAACATACATGAATGAATGCTGAATACAGTATAGAAACTGATGTTTTATTTTATTTTTTATGTATTGAAATGTTTCACCAGGAAGGCACACTGAACATTAAATTGCTCGTTTCCTGGTGCAACCGGGGGGAGGGGCACAGTTGGAGGTAGACTTTACAAACAGATTATATTTAATATGACTGAGAAAAATACATTTAACATGACTGAAGGATACATAATCAATTACATTTGTAGAGTGACATTTGGTTAAAATTAACAAGCAAGTATAATATACATACAATTACAATTGCGTACGTATGGATCCTAGAAATAATTTCGATGCAGCTGTGGGTCAACTCCTTACAGGAACTGGGTCACAATCAAGAGCCAGAGGGTTTAGCAGATTATAGGCAGTGGAGGGAGAAAGATCAAAGAGGGACAAGGGGTGGACAGGGTAGGGCAGCTGGGGGAGGAGAGGCATATAGATGGGGAGCAATTGATAGAACAAGTGAGTAGAATCAGTAGTTTGGGGCACGTTACTCAGGGTAAGTGCAAGCTGGCACGACAAAAGAGAACAAAAGGTGCACATACCTTAGCTCTGGTGAACTAATTTCTTTTTTTTTTTTGAAACTTCATAGTTTATTAAGTGTTTTCCTGTGCAAATATCATACAATCAGTATTCTATTCAATTTAGACATAGGTTCTCTCTTTCCATTTTACAGTTACAATTACTATTTTACTTTATTACATCCAGTTCATGACTCTTTCTTTTCTTTTTCAGATGTATTCCATCCTCAAAAATCTGATGGATCTTCCCAAAAGTCACACAAATGAGTCACTGCTCAGTTCAGTGATGTTTAGGTCCCTCTGTCTGCAAGCAACCAATGTCCCAGTCTTGCGAGTAGCACAGATCAATATATCCCATAAGCTCATTACAAATAAAACTATTCACAAATAAAACATAACATTTAACAAACTCAGTGTGTGACTGGTCTATATCAAAACTTATATGTATATAGACCTTTTGTTTATATACTGTAATCTATGGGTTCAATTTCGAATAATAATTTGGGCCTCATTTCTTTCACCTATTTAAAGTTCCCTATACGGAATCAGAGGCTAACCCTCCTGGGATTCCTGTTAACTCCTTTAAAATTAAAAGTTAAAAAATAAAGTGCCCCCCTGCATCATTCCATTGCCATTTGTTCAAGTACTGTGATCCCAGTCTTCCCCTCCACCAAATTCATGAAGGGAAGCCAGACCTGATCATGTATATCTTTATGTAAATGTAAATTTGCTGTGATTTTTTCCACCCTGGCTATTTCCCTAACTATGGTTATTCAGTCCCCCACCGTCGGTGAAACTGGGGAGAGCCAACATCTTGTGATGGCCTTGCATGCTGTGGCCAGTAGAATCCCAATAAATGATTTCTGTCCATTAGACCTATGACCTTTCGATAAGATACTCAACATTAAAATCTGAAATTCTGGAGTTTCCTCCTAATCAAACATACTTTTCATGTGGGAGCCTATTTCCCTCCAAAAGGGTATGCTAACAGGACAATCCCAGAAAATATGGGAATGAGTTCCTTTACCCTGACAATTTCTCCAACAGTGATCCGACCCTCCCAGTGTGTAGTTTTTCGTCCTCATAGGGGTATGGAAGTATCTAGAGACAATCTTCCATCTAAACTCTTTCCAGTTGTTTGATGAAGATGTGCGCTTAACTCCCTCCCAAACCCTACGCCAGGCTTCATCATCTAGAGGTATATGTTGTTCTTTTTCCCATTCTGTTTGACAAAGGAACGGAGGTGGAGCCCTAGTATTTGTATATGCCATCATGAGTCTTGGTATTAATTTCCACTCCCCCTGGCTGCCTACTGAGTCCAGAATAACCTGAATTAGTGGGGAAGGGAGTTGTTGAACAGTTTATAAGTTATTCCCTGTATTAATAAAAGATCTAACTTGGAGAAATCTATAAAAGTGGGAGTGTGAAAGTTGAAATTCCCTCTGAAGATTCTGAAAGGATTTAACTTGGCCATCCAAGACTAACTGACTAAGAAATCTGAGACTCAGATGCTTCTAGTTAGCAAAAACCTTGCCCATTCTAGGTGGGATGAACTCTGGGTAACTGGTTATCTCCACCTTGTTATTTAGTGTTCCTTTTATATTTAACTCTCTCTCAATTTCTCCCCATATTCTATAAGTATGTTTAGTCCACGGGTTGTCTATATCTTTACTCAACAAGAAACGTGTAGAACCCTCAAAATCCACCTGAGGATTTACCTCCGGCTCTCCCTGTACCTCCTGGGGGATCCATTTGTTAAGGGTGTCTGTGGCCAAATAATTAACCCAGGTCTCTAAGTTCACCATCTGGTAATATCATCTCAAGTTAGGGAGTCCCAGGCCCCCGCCATCCTTCACTCTCTGCGAAGTTTCCCATGCAATTCTGGGTCTCTTACCTCCCCATGCAAAACTGTGTAAGGCTTTGTTCATTTTTTTCCAATCTAGTTTTGAAATCTGCAGGGGAAGACTGTTGAACAAAAATAAAAATCTGGGCAGTATGTTCATTTTGATCGATTCAATCCTCCTGAGAAGTGTTAGTGGAAGGACATTCCACCGCTTTAAATCAGTAAAAACCTCCTGGAATAATTTATTATAATTTGCATGATAAAGTTGTGATAAATCATTTGGAATATAAATGCCTAGATATCTCACTTGGGTAGAAACTCATTTGTATGGAATCATCCAATCTAGTTCCTCAGATCATTGACCACTGACCAACATTACTTCTGTTTTATTCTCATTTATTTTAAACCCTGAAATTTGACTGTATTGTTCTAATATTTCCCTTAACACTGGAAAGGTTTGCACTGGATCCCTCAAGTACAGCATGGTGCCATCCGCATAAAGCGAGATTTTGTTTTCTTCTTCTCCAATTATAATCCCTTTTAGTCCCTGATGATCCCTGATTACCTGGGCCAGGGGCTGTGTGCTAAGCGCAAAAAGGGAAGGGGATAAGGGACACCCCTGCCGTGTTCCCCTGTTAATGCTCAGTGTCTGGGAAAGTGTGCCGTTTACTTTTACTTTAGCAGAAGACTGATTATAAATTCCTGTTATCCATTCTATGAATTGGGGCCCAAATCCAAATTTGACCAAAACTTCCCTTAAGAAATCCCAGTGTAAGCGAGCAAATACTTTTTCCGTGTCAATAGCTATTGCTGTTTGAGTGTCGTTCCCTTTTTTCCCCAAATGTAATATATTTAAACACCGTCTTACATTGTCCCTGAGATATCTACTGGGAACAAACCCAGCCTTGTCCGGATGTATCAGGTCCGGTAGAATAGCATTTACTCTATTTGCCAAAATTTTGGTAAAAATCTTTGAGTCAACATTAAGAAGCGAAATTGATCTGTATGAACTACATAATTCAGGCTGCTTCCCTTCCTTGGGGATTACCAAAATATAGGCTTTGCCCCATGTACGTGGGAGACCCCCCTCCTCCTTCTCCCTATTAAAAGCCTGAACCAGAACTGGGATCAAAGTTTTTTTTAACTTTTGGTAAAATTCTGAGTTAAATCCATCAGGGCCAGGTGATTTACCCCCCCCCCCTTCAGGTCTGTAATGACCTGGGCAATTTCCTGTGCTGTAATAGGTAAGTCCAATTGTGCCTTAAGGCTCTCCTCTAACCTCGGAAGGGAAACCCCATCTAGAAATTTTTTAATAAAAGCTTCTGTTTGCGCTTTTTAAGGGGGTGAATTGTACAGTTCCTTATAATACTCTTTAAAGGCATTTGCAATATAATTTGGTGAATATACTTGAGTGAGGGGTGACTGTCTCCCTATAATTAGCTTTTTAACATATCTGTCTGCCTGCCTACGTCTAAGGCGGAAAGTCAGCAGACGACCAGCCTTATTACCTGATTCATAATACCTTTAATTCAGGTATCAAAGCTTCCCTTCCACCTGATGATCGAACAGGTCATTTAGTCATTTCCTTGTCTCTTGAAGCTCCTTACTAAGACCCGTGTTCTCCACTGCTTTCATCTGGACCCTCCCCTCTAAATATTTTAACCTGTTTTCTAGGTTTTTTTGTTGCTCCTGTTGAGATTTTTTGTACTGTGAGGCATATGAAATTATTGCCCCCATAAAACTGCTTTACATCCATCCCAAAAACATTGGGAGTCTGGTCCTACCGGAGAATTGTGGGTCAAATAGTCCTCCAACACCCCCTGTATGTGGGTGTGGAAGTCCTCCCTATCTAAAAGGGAGGAATTCATCCTCCATTGTGTAATTATATTCCAGTCCCCTAACTTCAAAGTTAATTCCACTGCTGAGTGATCTGATATCACCCGGGGAAGGATTTCACATTTTAATACCCTATGAAAATCTGTTATGCTGCATAAAAAGTAGTCAATTCTGGAATAAACTTTGTTGGGTGAGGAGTAAAAAGAATATGCCCTCTCTGTTTTGTGTTGGTTTCTCCAGATGTCTATTAATGCTAATTCTACCATTCACCCTCTGACTGCCCTGTTCATTCCCTTATTTGTTATTGTGTTCTGGGAGGACCGATCAAGTTGTGGGTTAGTGACGCAGTTGAAATCCCCTCCAACCAGTAACATTCCCTCCTTTAGATCTGCCAGACTTCTAAAAATCTTAGTGAAGAAAGAGGGTTCATCCCTGGTGGGGGCATAAACATTAGTGATATGAATCACTTGATTAAAAATATTTCCAGTGATAATTATTCCCTTCCCCTTTTCTGTTATTGTCTGTGATCTAATTTCTAATGGAATGTTTTTCTTACACAGTATAGCCACTCCCGCTCTTTTCCCTGAGGATTAGGATGAAAAATATACCTTGTCCACCCAACTTCTCCCCGGTTTTTCATGTTCTGAATCTGAGAGTCTGGTTTCTTGGATTAATCCAATATCTGCCTTCATTTTTTGCAAGTAATGAAGTATCTTGGCCCTTTTAACCGGTGAGTTAACCCCTTGAACATTTAGTGAAATCACCTTCAGGGAACCCATTTTTTTAATTGAGTAACTAGCCCCATCAACTTTAACCCTCTTTCTTCATTACAGTTATTCCTACTCAGTTGTGTTCTAGAGTTCCTTGTTTTAAAAGTAGCTCCTTTTCCCCCTGAACCCTGACCTTTAAATAATACCTTGTCACACATTTAACTTTATAACCATAATAACTCAGCTTGCACTTTAAACCATTCAGGTGCTTCAGTTTGTTGTTCATAAAGGAAGTTAGAAAATATACCATCCAATTATTATTTAACTTTAACTTCCAAGGTATTTAGGTGTAATCGATGTCGACCTCCCAAACATGGAAGGGAATGAGCCAAAGCTCCTTTGCCTACTAAGTGTAGGCCTGATTCCAAGAATCAGTGATCGAAGTGGACGCCACACACGGTAAGATTTTACCAAAGGTTTCACTAAACCGACGGTTGCCCAATGCTCCTATCCGAGCCGCCTAACATCTCAACCAATGCGGAGGAAAGAGGGGAGCACAGCCCAACTGGACAACGGATCCTCACCCCATCCCCCCTCAGTAGAGGAGAGACCAGAATTAGATGTAAGCGAGGAGACCCCATGCCCTGCCAATCCGCCCCCCCATTTTTTCCCCATAACTGGCAGCTTAAAGCCCTGCTCACATTATCCACGTCATTCCCCATCGGGGAATAACTCATCCCTTTTAAATTTTTGTCATTATACTATTAACAGAGCTATATTTTAAGTCCTTAGGCCTTCGATAAAGACCATAACCTGTAGTCCATCCTTATTACTTCTGTCTTTCAGCTCGCATAGTAATCCATCCACCGGCTCTCTTCAGTTCCCATGAGAAACAAACAGGAGCACAAAACCTTCGGCTTTAAGTGGAAACAGTACCTTTAGTAAGGTTCAGGATGCATCCCTCAATATGGAGACCCCGTAGGGGGAAGATTCTGACCCCAAAATCTTGTTCTCTTGTTCCACGATAGCTCTCATATCTTGGCTTAAATGGGAAAGCCAAGCAAGTGATGAAGAATGTGCTCTTCTGGGTTTACCGGCCCTTTTCCAGGCTGAATGTGCTATTTCCTGCTCCAAAATGTTGGCTTGGCATTCAGGGCACTGGATACCTAATTGCTTCAACATTGGTGCAGCTTCATAGAACGTATCATAGAGAATAGGGCCTTTCTCTGTGTGTATGTGTAATTTTGCTGGGTAATACAGTTGGATCCTGTTCTTCTTCTCCTTAGCTTGTCTTATTATGCCTCGGGCTACCTTTCTCTTTTCATTTAACAGATCCAAGAAGTCCTGATCGAAATACAGCCTCTGATTATCTAGTTTAACATCTCATTTTCCAGGCTGTTTGTAGTATTAACTGTCGGTCTTGGTAGTTCAGCATTCGTATGATTATCGATTGGGGGCTAGATGCTTGATCTTTTGGTTTTGCAGCAAGTGAGCGATGCGCTCTTTCGACTGGGACAGGGATCTCCTCTGTTAACTTCAGTACGTCCCTCATGATGTGCAAAACAAATGCTTCCATGGATTCGAATGATTTCTCCATATCTTCTGGAACTCCGTAGATTCTTAAATTATTTCGACGAGCTCAGTTCTCTTGATCATCTAATTTTGTTTGTAATTCCTTCTCTCTTGTAAATAAGTAAAGTAGTGCATGATCATGTTGACTTGAAGAATCTGCTAGGTTTCCTACACAGTCCTCAATTGCTGAGGTACGCTTGTCCATTGCCCTTAAGCCTGCCTTTAGATCTGCCACCAAAGATTCTACCCTGTGCAAGGCTTTTATGATCCCATCAAGCTCTGACAAAATAACTCCTTGGCTGCCCCCTTCTAGTCCATCTTCTGAATCCACGATGCTACTAACTGGTGAAGCTGAGTGTGCGTCCCTGGTTAGGCCTTGTGTCCTTTCTGAATCCATCAGGCTTTTTATTTTTGCTGCCTGTGAAGATCTATGTTTCGTTCTGCCTGAAGCCATTCACCTGTAGTTTAATGAGTGTTGTTTTGCGAGCTCTGCTGAAAATTATCCCACTTTTCTGCTGGGTAATTCTATTATTAGTCAGAGCGGCTCAGGAGCATGAACACTAGGCTGCCATCCCTTGTGGTGATGTCACCAGAAGTCACTGATTTCTTTTTAAGTGCAGAACGGTAGAGAGGAGGGGCATGAGAGAGGGGGAGGGATGGATTGGTTGGGATGGGTGAAACTGACAAGAGCTGGTCCCTCTGGTAAGCAGGGAACCCTGCCAGTGGTTGAAGGAGGTGGCGATTTTGAATATGGGGGAAAGAGGGTGAAAGGGCAGGGGAAAAAAACAAGAGAAATTATGTATAGGTCAGAGGGATAAATTGGGTGGGTACTAAGAATGCTGGAGAAAGGGAAGGAAGAGTTTTGCTTAGTTCTTGACCTCTCCAGGATGTGAAGAACCCTACCAGAGGGTGGAACTTGGCAAGGTAGAGTTAGATAGAGAGAGTAGAGGGGATGTACATGAAAATGACAAGTAGAATATACCAGCATACATAATAACACAATTCTGAAAAAATACAAAGGAATATGAAGTATTATCCAGAGGAAAACTACACAGGAAAACATCCAGGAGAAGGGAACAGATGACAGTGGCAAGCCACAAGAGCAGGGTTCAGAGAAGTGAGACAGCAGTAGCAGTTTGAGAGGGTGTAAGGAAGGTAAAAGTTGAATGAGGAGATGAAGGGTATGCCAGAGGGTTGCCAGGTAGTTGGAAAAGGCAGACAGACCAGCACAGGTTTTATAGTGAGGGATGTTAAAACAGCAAATATCAAAGGAGTGAACAGAGTAGGATGAAGGGATGGGAAAAGAAACAAGGAATGAAAGGTAAGGAGGCATGCCGGGATGTAGCTAGGAATGAGTAACAGTGAGAGAGATGATGGGCCTCACAGGCAGGGAAACAATGGCTGCTATAGAGGAAGCAGTGATGGGTAAGAGGAGAGGGGTTAAGGCAAATTGGCAGAAGGAGTGGAAAAGGGATCCAGTCTGGCCAGGGTCAATCTCGGAGCAGTACTGTAATTCACATCCGCTTAGTCAAACACGGGTAGGATTATTTTAAATATGAGCTCACAATGGGTGGAGTGGGAAGCAAGTTACATAGAAATATAGAATTTGATGGCAGATAAGGACCACTTGGCCCACCTAGTCTGCCAATTTCCCTACCTAATGGATAAGCTGCAGATCCTAGTTAGCCAACAACCTACTTCTTCCTACCCCAACTCCCTAGAATTGCCTTATGACTGTCCCATGCATTCTTAAATACCACCACTGTTTTTGACATCACAACCTCCTCCGGAAGGCCATTCCATGCATCCATAACCCTCTCTGCGAAAAAATACTTTGTTACATTACCTCTGAGCTGCCCCCTCTATCTTCAGATTGTGCCCCCTTGTTCTTGCACACCTCTTTTTCTGAAAGATACTACCCTCTTGGACTTTGTTGATTCCCTTGAGGTACTTGAAAGTTTCTATCATGTCCCCCCTCTCCCTCCTTTCCTCGAGGCTATACATATTAAGCTCCTTAAGTCTCTCTTCATTTGTCTTCCAGTGCAGACCCTGCACCATTTTAGTTGCCCTCCTCTGGACTGCCTCCATCCTGTTTATGTCTTTGCGGAGCTTGGGTCTTCAGAACTGCATGCAGTAGTCCAGATGGGGTCTCACCAGCTGTCTGGGCAACTGGAATTTAATGCAAAGAAGTGCAAGATCATGCACATAGAGAAGAGAAACCCAGAAACCACCTACAGGCTGGGAGGGGAGTTGCTAGCAGTCACAAAGGAAGAAAGAGACTTGGGCATCATCATCACTGATGACCTGAAATCATCCAAGCAGACCTCTAAAGCAGTACGTAAGGTCAGGGGGATGTTAGGGTGGTATTAGTAGGGGTATCACAAGTCATAAGAGGGAGGTAATAATCCCTCTTTACAAGACACTGGTTAGGCCCATCTGGAGTACTGCATGCAGTACTGGAGGCCACACCTTTACAAGGACATTAACCAAATTGAGGCAGTCAGAGAAAGGGCCAAATGGTGCAGGGACTGCATCAGAAGACATATGAGGACAGATTAACGAAGCTCAATATGTATACCCTAGAGCAAAGGAGGGAGAGAGGTGATATGATCGAAACATTCAAACACCTTAAGGGCATTAACAAGGTGAAAGAGTTTAACATGTTTCAATATAACAAAAATAGCAGGACAAGAGGACACAGCATGAGATTAGAGGGAGGCCAATTAAGGGGTAATGTGAGGAAGTTCATTTTCACAGAAAGGGTGGTGGATGCATGGAAGGCCTACCTCAGGAAGCAGTGGCTATGAATACAGTGCAGGGCTTCAAACAGACATGGGATAGGCATAAGGAAGCAATACAGATGAGTATGAATAGATAGACCACTGAAAGAGCAAAGGCCGATGGCACATTTATAAGGTAGAAAAGGAAATGGGCAGACTGGATGGGCCTTGCGGTCCATATCTGCCGTCAGCTTCTATGTTTCTATGTTTCTGTGTCTGTACAGAGGGATAACAACTTCTTGTTTTCTACTGGTGATGCCTCTCCCTATGCATCCCAGTATCACCCCAGCCCTCCTTACTGCTCTCTCACATTGCTTGCCCACCTTTAGGTCATCTGATATGACTACCCCCAGGTCCCTTACCATTTTTGTTGTTGTTAGCATCTCACCCTCCATTGTGTACTCTTCCCCTGGGTTTTTGTTTCCCAGGTGCATTATCTTGCACTTCTTAGCACTGAATCTAAGCTGCCATACATTTGACCATTCCTCCAACCCTGCCAAGTCTCTTCTCATCCTTTCCACCCCACCTTGTGTATCAACTCTGTTGTAGATCTTTGTGTCATCTGAAAAGAGACATACTTTTCCTTCCAGTCCCTCTGCTATGTCACTTATAAAGACATTGAAGAGGACCGGTCCTAGTACTGAACCCTGCAGTACACCACTAGTAACCCCCCCTTTCTTCAGAGTTGACTCTGTTTACTATTACCCTCTGTGTCCTGTTCTCCAGCCAATTCTTTACCCAGGCTACCATCTTGGGACCCACTCCCAGGCTGCCTAACATGTATATTAATCTTTTACATGGGACTGTGTCAAATGCCTTGCTAAAGTCTAAGTAGGACATATCCAGAGCCCCTCCCTGATTTACTACTTTGGTGACCCAATCAAATAAATCTATTAGATTCGTCTGACATGACCTTCCTGCTTTGAAACCATGCTGCCTTGGGTCCTGTGCCCCTCTGGCCTCTAGGTACTCGACAATTCTTTCCTTCAGAAGTAATTCCATCATTTTCCCTATCACTGAGGTTAAACTAACAGGTCTGTAGTTTCCTGCTTCTACCCTGCTCCCACTTTTGTGAAGTGGAATCTCATCTGCCCTCCTCCAGTCCTCAGGTACCACCCCATTCTCCCATGATCTGTTAAAGAGGGTAGTCAGTGGTGTCACTAGTTCTACCCTTAGTTCTTTCAGAATTCTGGGATGAATCCCATCAGGCCCCATTGCTTTGTCCAACTTCAGTTTTAAGAGTTCTTTCAGAACCCTTTCTTCTGTAAATGGACTGGTATCAACTCCTATATCCAGAGTGTTTCTATTGTTTGGTTTAGGTACCTCCCTCTCTTCATTTGTGAATACTGAGCAAAAATATTTGTTTAGTATCTCTGCCTTTTCACAGTCACCCTCTGCCCACCCTCTCCCCTTTATTAAGCCTCACTATCCCTCCCTTGGTCTTCCTTCGCTCCCTGATGTACCTATAAAAGGTTTTATCCCCCTTCTTAACTGAGTTGGCTATCTTTTCCTCAGTTTGGGCCTTTGCTATTCTGACCGCCTTCCCAGCATCCTTTTGCTTTAACTTATACAATTCTCTGTCCTGCTCCTTCTGTGATTCCTTGTACTTCCTGAATGCTTTCTTTTTCTCTTGAACCTTTCCTGCCACCTCCTTTGAGAACCATAGTGGTTTCTTACATTGTTTTGTTTTGTTTATTTGCTTCACACAAAGGCTTGTTGCCTCTGTGATGACAGTTTTGATTATTCCCCATTGTTCTTCCACCCATCCTTCCTGCCCATTTGCTAGAGCATTCCTTAGGCACTCTCACATTTTGGCAAAGTCAGCCCTCCTAAAGTCCAATACTTTTGCCTTTGTATGGCTTGACTCTACTGCTGTGTTTATCGTGAACCATACTGTTCGATGGTCGCTAGTTCCCAGATGGCTACCCACTTCTGCATCTGTGATCCTCTCTCCATCTCCATTTGACAGTACCAAGTCTAAGACTGCTCCCTCTCAAGTGGGTTCCAATACTAGTTGTCTAAGGCATGCATCCTGCAAGTTTTGTTGCAGTACACAAGAAAGCAGCATGCTTAGGGCAGAAATCTTTGTGTATGGTGTCAATGTGGGAGGAAATGCAGAGGGCCTGATCAAGCCACACATCAAGATACTTGAAGTAGAGAACAATTTTATTGGGCGGGGGCATCAAGATTCCTGAAGACTCAGTTAAGCTGGAGCCTTGTTAATCCTTGATTAGTGCCAAAAGTAATGGAGGCAGCCTTTCTAGCAATTGCAACTAGAGCCGCATTAAGCAGGGTGGGGTACACTGTGACAAACTGTAACAAAGCAGAAAGAAAGTCATGGCACTTCCTAGCACACATGAATAATGAATGTCCACAGAAGTACTTACTGGGCAGTTTTTTCATTTATTTTGCAAGTCACCAAGAAAGACAGTGAGAACAGACCCTCCTGGGTCAAGGAGACCAGTCCAACAACTCTAACCTTTCACCTACTAATTAGGCTTTGTCAAAGATATGATCTCCTATAGGTGAGACCCTTAAATAGCACCCTTGCAGGATCAAATGACCTCAATACATTACAGATTAAAGTGATATACTTTAAAATGTTAAAAAAAGTTTTCTAATAAACATTCCATATCTACAAAACACCAGAAATAAAATGAAAAACACTAGTAAACACATTTCATTCATAAAGTGCTAATTCTTTAAAAAACATAATTTGTCTATCTCAACCACTAGAAGACATATTTACAGGCTCTCTCCTTTAAATGCCTCTTTGTTTCATTTCCCAATACATTTTTATTAATATTCTGGAATAAAATTCCTTACATTCTGGTTACAAAAACATTACGAAGGGCAAAGTAGGAGAGAAAAGAGTTTAGAAATCTATTTTTCTCTTCATGCCAGAGTTTACTAAATAGTAGTAAGGAGACTCGGAGGAAAACCTATTGTATATCAGGCTGACCATAATCTTTTGTCCTAAAACACTTGAAGACAGAGAATAAGATAAAAGCACAAGTGGGCTTGACTTCAGTTTATTCTTATTAGTTGGTAAAGTGTGGGTGGCCTGAAGTGGGAGGAAATGAAACCTAATAGGGACTGTCAAACTGGATGTCTTAAAAGAACCTCTTGATGAGATCAAAGACAATATTTACTTACAGTACAGCCCTTATAAACTGAGAGTAAAGAGAGAATAGAAGTGCCCATTTGTTTGACAGGTTGCATAAGGTTTTCATAACCAAGAAAGCAAAAAGTAAAACATGATTAGAGTTTTAAATTAACCTCCTGTCTTTAAAATGGCTTGCTCTCTATATGCCCATTTTTTATGGTGTGGCCAAGGGACAGCAAAGAACTAAAAGAATTCAGCATGATTCAAATCCAAACCTAAGGTTTACATCAAATGTGAGTGAAACGGAGATTTCTGTTTTAGATCTCAAAATAAAGGCCAGTGGGGATGGTACATTAAACAATTAAGCAATAAGGCATGACCAAGGGTTATGTTAATGGTCTGTTAATCACCTTCTAGGGGTGTACTGTGGCACGAGGTGTAGCCAAGTGCCACATGCCCCTAGAGGGTGATTAACTGACTATTAACATAATCCCTAGGAGTCCCTTATTGCTAATACAATAAAAATGTTTATAAACGGTGTTAAACCTTGTTCAGCATATGACTAAGCTGTACATGTATGTTAATAAAAGATTAACATAAGGCTATTAGAATGTTTGCAGCAATCAGAAAGCTCCATTTCTCAGAGCCTTTTTATAATACAGTTTATAGGAAACCTACAGATAGGAATACTGTACTCCTGGCTAGAAACACCATAGAAAACAGCCCTGTTGAGGTTTCATTTCCCTACCCCGAAGGCCACCACTCTTTTCCAACTAATAAGAATATACTGAATTCAAGTCCACTTGTACTTTTATCTTAGTCTCTGTCTTCAAGTGTTTTAGGACCAAAGATTGTGGTCAGCCTAATACACAGTAGGTTTTCCTCTGAGTGCCCTTAACACTATTTTGTAAACTCTGGCATTAAGCGAAAAATAGATTCCTAAACTCTTTTCTCTCCTACTTCGCCCTTTGTAATGTTTTTTGTAACCAGAATGTAAGGAATTGTATTCCAGAATATTAATAAAAATGTATTGGGAAATGAAACATAAGGAGGCATTTAAAGGAGAGAGCCTGTAAATATGTCTTCTAGTGGTTGAGATAGAAAAATGGATGATGCAGTGTTATTCACCAGTCACCAGGACCCCAAAGCATTAATCATTAGTCTACAAGATAAATTCTCTGCAGTTAAAAAATGGTTCTTGCAGCACAGACTGGTCCTGAACTATAAAAAAATGAAGACCATGCTCTTCGCAAACCTTCACAACAGACATAGTACAGCCTCACTTGATATTAAGAACAATCTCCGCACCCCACTAGAACAAGTGCAGACCATGAAGTACCTTAACGCCACCCTTGACAGTGCCTTGTCCTTTTCAGAACACATCAACATAGTCGTCAAAACAGTCAACAGTAGGCTAGGGGTGTTATAGAGGCATAAACACTGTATGCCAAAAGAGTCCCTCAGAATGGCAGTCACGTGCTCCATCCTCTTGATAGTGGATTATGGTCTTATCATATATGGCGCTACTACTAACAGTGCACTACAAAGAATTCACCTAGCCCTAAATAAAGCCTGCAGGCTGGTCTCGGGCATGCACAGTAGGATGCATACATGTGACCCTTACATCATGACTCAGTTGCTCAACCTTAGTGACAGGATAAAGTACACACTTGCCTATATGGGAAAAAGATTAGCTTAGGCCTTACCCTCCCCCCCCCAACTCCCAGCACTTGCTAACCCAGTTTGCCTGCTCTTGTGCCACACAAAATGGACCAAATCTTGCATACCAGGTCCCTTTTTGTCACACAAGTCAGGCCCAATGGTCCTTTAGTTATAGGGCTCCCAGCTGGCTGCACAGTCTTCCAGCAGGCACAGTTGACTAACCAGCATTGGGCCCCATTAAACAACTATTGACATTGTACCTCATCTCCCACAGCCTCAGTGACTGCCCCCCCAGCCCCCATATACCCTCTAACTCTCCCCAGCCCCATTTATGATAGTTCCCACCCCCTCCACACCTCATGGACGAAGCCTTATTTTTAGGCGACTAGCTCACACCATCAAAGCCATTTCTGTCTGCCTCCAGCTGATTGCTGTTCCTGTATGGGACAACATTATCTTTTTTAACTATTATGTGCAATTTATCTTTCTGTTACTCAGTTTACTTAAGCAGCCTTTGCTCTGTATGACTATGATACACTAATCTGTCTACTGAAATTGTATTTATCCATTTGATTATGTTTTTAGTAATTTGTTTGCATGTATTGTTACTTGTCGTTGTATCATGACATGGAACCTATGCAAAAGAGTCTTCTGACTCACAGGTAATTGTAATCCAAGAAATAAATAAATTATGTTTTTTTAAAGAATTATCACATTATGATGGATATGTGTTCACTATTGTTTTTCACTTTAATTCAGGTGTTTTGTAGATATGGAATATTTATTTATTATAAAAAGGGTCTGATAAATAGAGCTTTCTGATTGGCTGCAAACATTCTAACAACCTTATGTTAATCTTTTATTAACATACATGTAGAGTTTAACTATATGCTGAGCAAGATTTAACACTGTTTAAAAATATTTTATTATAATAGCAATAAGGCACTCCCAGGGATTATGTTAATGGTCAGTTAATCACCCTCTAGGGGCATGTGGCACTCGGTTACACCTCGTGCCACAGTACACCCCTAGAAGGTGATTAACAGACAATTAACATAACCCTTGGTCATGCCTTATTGCTTAATTAGAAACCTTTTTTAACACTTTAATGTATATCACTTTAGTCTGCAATGTACTGAGGTCTTGTGATCCTGCAAGGGTGCTATTTAAGGGTCTCGCCTATTGGAGATGGTATCTTTGGCAAAGACTAATTTGTAGGTGAAATGTTAGAGTTCTTGGACTGGTCTCCCTGACCCAGGAGGTTCTGTTCTCATTGTTTTTCTTGGTGACTTGCAAAATAAATGAAACAATAGTCCAGTAAGTACTTCTGTAGACATTCAGCAGTCTTTTTAGCATTGGGAGTTGGTTTGAAAGGACATAGGGTTGGACACTGTCAAAGTCCTGCTTAAGAGACAGTTTCAGCTTAAGGTCAGAAGCCCTGGAAACAAAGAGTATAGTGTCATCCATGTACATGTGAATGTTCAGACACTGACTGAGGGAACATCGTTAAGAAATATTGGAACGGGTATAGAGCCAAGGATGGAGCCCTGAGAAACAACAGAGGTGATGGACAAGAGAGTGGATAAGGGATCACCAACCTTGTCTAATTGGTACCAGTCAGAAAGGTAGGAACAGAACCAACTGACCTGTCAGTCAGACAGTCCCACCCTTTTAACTAATCCAGAAGGGGGGTACTGTATCAAAGGCCTTCATCAGATCAATAACAATGACCATGGTGATGTGGCCCCAACACTTCCCTTTAAGGACAGTGTCAGTGACTTGGAGAAGGGAGGAGACAGCTGAGTAACACTTGAGAAAAACAGACTGGAGTGGAAAGTAGAATGGAAAGCAGCGGCATCAAGGAAGGAGGAGATCTGAGAGAGAACACATTTTTCCTGTACTAGGGCAGGGAGGAGTGAGCTGGAGCGGTGTTTCCTGGGGGAAGGGGGGTCACCCTCTTTGTGAAGGGGCAAGACTTTGGCCTTCTCCGGGTCCAAGGGGATAGTCCTGAGTTGGAAACAAGACGTTGAGAAGGGTAGTTAGAGCTGCAGCAGTAGTGTGGCAGAGATATAAAGGTGTTTAGGGTCTAAGTCATCTGGGCTGTGCATTTGTACAATTGTTAAATATTTTGCAGTAATTGTGAAAGTCCAGCGAGGAGTAACACTAATGCTTAAGGAGAGGGAGAGAGAGAGAGAGAGAGAGAGGTCAAGCTATGAGGAATATCTAGACAGGCTAAACTTGTCTTCCCTGGAAAAAAAAGAGAAGACTAAGAGGAGATCTGATGTCAGTTTTGAAAATGCTGAAGTAATTGTATAAGATGGCTCAGGGAAAACAGTTGCAGCCTGTTCAGGGCAGGACAAGTAGAAGGCATACCTTATGTTGGGGGAGCAGTGGTAATAGAGATAATGTGAAGTCATGCTTTGTCATCCAGCAAGTGCTTTGCTTATTGAACAAGGTCTCAAAGGCAGCAGTGGAAGCAAGGAGTGCTGCATCTTTAAATCTCAAGCTGAATCAGTTCCTCATGCAGAATAACATTGCTGGATCGAGTGACAGACACAGACCTAAACACACTCAACAAATACTTCCTTTTTTTTATTCTGCTTTTTCTTGCCTCCAGTATGACTGATGGCACCCTCTAGCTCTGTCACTGACCTTCTGATGGACATACTGGTTAGCTGTTGCTTACTTAGGACCACGGTAGTGGGGGTGCCTGCCATGTTGGTCCTGTGTGGGTCTGCAAGGGGGGGGTCAGCACAATGGCAAACCAGGGCTTTCTCCTTCAGTTCCCTGTTCTTCAGGCTCCCCCAGACAAATAGGGAGGTGGAATGTGCAGTATATATACAAGTGAAAACCTAAGATGGTGGGTGAGCTGTCCAGAACTCTGTACGTTTTTAGAACTACAGAGGCTCCTTTTGTGTGTTCTGCTTGCTTTGGAAGATTGTCAGTAATTTTGACAATTTTTTTTTTGTGACAGGGCAGGGCTTGTGGATTTAAGAATATGTAGGATATATTTTAGTGCAGGGTCACCTGGTATAATCCACGTGCCAGCATCAGTGGAGTGGAGTTCAAAAGGAGCGCAGTTTGCTTTCCTTCTCACTGAAGCCGAGTCAAGCAGTGTGGAGTTCTGTTCTTTGTTGGGAAGTTTTTTTCCTGCTTGATGCTCCTACAGCAGTGTTGGTGTTTTTTGATGGTACTGGTGCTTTTCTGATTTTCAGTGTCCTTGTTTCCCCCAGTCAGCAGCAGGTTGGGACTCACTGGGTAGCTGAATCTACCAGTTATTCAACCATTTGGACCTTCAGCTGTGGGAAACTCACCTGCTCTGTACTAATATTATCTTACTGGACTGCATGTATTTTGTATTCCAAGCGCCTGGTGACAGGAGGCATTGAGAAGGCAGCAGTGACTCTGACAGCCATCCTGGAGAGAGTTTACAGATTTCCCTTAAAGGGGACAGGAAGTTTGTACTAATTTGTAGCAGTAAGTAATGCTACTAGTACAGTAACAGAAATGAAAGACGTACCTCCAAATGAGCCATACTTAACTGTACCTGAAAAAACACTGATACGAAAAACTGTTCAGTTGTTTTCTTTTTTATGGACAACATTCTGCATAGTTGCCTTCGTGGACTCGGTAATTTGGATATTTTACTATAGGCGCTTTTACACACAGGTCTATGTAACAGAATAACTGTTACAGAAACAGTATTCTGTTACATCCCTTGTGTGTAAAGTGCATCTATTTCGTTCCCTAGGCGAACGTTTGTCCAAACCGCAATCTCTGCTTTTCGCGGTTTGCACCGTTGTGTTCCGTTGGGCTGTGTAAAACAGCCATTCTGGCAGAAAGGCAGAAAACAACATATATAGCAGCAAACTCTGGGGGAGTCGAAACAAATGCAGGCTGGGGGTTTCTGGAATACTCGCAGCGTGTAGAAAGGAACCGAATGCAACAGAGTACAACGGCGCCACACAGGTAACGCTGATTCCGTTTTATAAACCTGTGTGTAAAAGCGCCTCATGTCATGGTTTGTGTACAGAATGCTAAGCATGAGCTATTGTCCTGTCAGAACCACGCTTAGAATTTTGGGCACAAGTCATGACATAGTTAAAACTCCAGATCACTAGCAGAACTGTTAACAGAATGCTGTCCATAAAAACAAAACAATGCAAAATACAGTTTTTTGCAACACTTTTTTATTCAGGAACAGTTACATATGGATTATTTAGGCTTATGTTTATCATTTGTGGAAACGTGAACATTATAAACAGCTACCAATTATAAATAATTTCCTGTCCTCTAAGTCTGGAACTTTTGGGTTTTGCTAAAAATGTTCTAATATACAATTGATGCTTATTATAGATTCCAGCAAAATCTCAGAATGGCCCTAGCTCCTTCTTGACTCTGAGAGAAAGAGTGTGGTATTACTTGTTCAGTTTACACTGGTTGGTCTCCTTTTAAAAAGAATAATTTCTGTGGTTAACTGTGCTGTGGTTTCTGGCCCACAATTCTTGGGACTCTGTCTGTCACCTAGTAGCACCTGGTGGGGCTGTTCCTAAGGCACTTACAACCAGCACTTTTTTGGGGAGTGGATCCTTTTTATTGCTGCATGGGCAGAGCCCTGCAGATGTTTTGCTAGGACAGAGAAAAGGGATTGTGGAAGCACATGACTGGATACCTCTCCAGCGTGCTTCCACAGTGCTGCAGTCATGTCCATAGCCTTTGGTTGTCGCCGCCCCTCCCCTCAGCTGGCCACACAACTACACACCCCTTTGTGGGCCACTATTTTGTTTTTGCTTGTAAGTTCCGCAGTTGCGGGTGAAACAAAAGAGGCTGCCATGCCCAAGATGACCACAGAAAGCTCATTTCGCATGTGCAAGTATTGTGAATGCACACTTTTGTCATGCTGGCCATCTTGGGCTCTTTGTCAGTGACCAGAACTTGTTTAAATGCATTGTAACATTCATGGTTTTAGGAGTGGTGAAAAAGAAATGAGTGCTGTCAGATATGTCCATTGAAATGTATTGTTATTAACCTTTTAATGTTAAGAGGGAGTCTTAGCTCTCTAAGAGCAAGTTTGATTCTGAAAGACCACTGTATTTCCCGCAGACAGACAGACAGGATGTCACAACTATCCTCAGAATAATAAAAAAAGGCTTTGTTTCCAGTTCTATGGGCATAACCATGCTGAACTGCCACAGCTTGACTTCCACAGACACAATTAGAGCATCCGATTCCTGGGGTTTCCCCTGCAACAAAAAACTAAATTCATCCAAGTTTTCCAGTCCCTGATTGTTAAAACTTTCTTAAAAGGATATTAAAATCATGAGCTCCCAATCTCAGGAATCAGCTGTAGGATGATAGTGTAGGACTACGGATGGATCCATGATGATCAGTCGACAATTTCATTGTTGACCAACGTTACAGCGACTCCTTTATGTTAACCATAATTTGTGGTTAGCATAAAGAGGTTCACTGGAGACTTTGTTTAAGTCCTCCAACTCCCCTCACGTAACTATAATAATCAATTCCAAGTTGGAGTTGATTAGGGGAGCGGGTGCAAGACCCCCAGAAAGCAGTGCCGGGGTCCCACGCTGACATTACAGCAAACTGGTGCTGTTGTCGCTGTAATGTTGGTCACGGTAAAAGTGTTGACCTAGAGACGGCAGATTCCACCACTTAACAACGTCGGCAATGCTGCTGACATCCCCGACAGTGACAGGAACAATGGCAACTGTCGGTATTGCTCCTGTCAGGAGAAAGTCTTTTTCTCTAATTATACAACTCTGAGTCAGAGTTGTTTCAGGGGTGGGGGCAGAACACTGGAAGTCATGGTGCCTTTGTACAGTGCGCCACCACAGCGACCTGGTGAGATTCGGCACAGTGGTGGTGTTCACTGTGTAATTGTCGCTGTTGTGGGGTGATACCAAGATGGCATACCACTATGGACCAGTTCGTGAACATCTTCCTATCAGATAACTAAGAGAAAAATCTTGTTTTCATCCTTTTTTATCTCACCCACAGTTTGCATTATGGGACAAACTGCCAACAAAAGGCAACAGGTTTTCATTCATTTTCATACCTCACGTCAACTTGCGGGGGGGGGGTGGAGTCTGTGTTGCTGCTGTATCAGGCCACTCCATGGTGCAATGACAGCCAGGACCGAACTTGTCACTGTCTGTGAGGAGTCCGTTGGTGACATGGTGAGGTAGGCAGCGCTGTTGCCACAACAGGTGCTGTGCCCAGGGTAACAACAGGTCATGTTGGTGCTTCTTGCCTTTGATTGAACGGAGGCTGCTGGTGACTGGTTACCAAGGGACACCTCCCTGGGACACCTGCTCTGACCAGTGGCAGTGGGAATGGGGTGGAGGCATCACATTTTTCAGATTTTTTTAAAAAAACATCTAATCCTTGTGTAACCAGGGCTGAGCCTCTTCAGCAAAGCGCATCTCTCAGTCAGTTCTAGAAACTTGCCTTGAGGTCTTTGCCTGGATTTCAGTCGCTCAACTTGTGTCAGTGTCACACAAATTTAATTATGTTTAAGCAGCAGATATATATATTATCATCATGGACTCACGTGAGGTGAAAAAAAATATGAAAAAGTTAATGACATTAAATGACACTAGAGTTCATTTAAAAAATGTTTTCCTATAAATCAGTAGTGCTGCGCCGACCTTGCTAACATAAGGGAGCTTGCAGTGAGGGTATCTGTCATTCTTGTCATCCACTTGTGGGACACTGCAACTCAGCACAGGAAAAGAGACAAAATGTGGTGCATATAATTAGATTTAAGAGTTACAACCTTACAAACCAGTGGAGTATGCGTGAAACCCGAAATGGTTGGTAACTTGAATGTGAATGATGGACCTATATTTCTACCGTGTGTGTGTGTGTGTGTGTGTGTGTGTGTGTGTGTGTGTGTGTGTGTGTGTGTGTGTGTTTCTGTGTGTGTAGGGGTTCACAAGCAAAATACTTGTGGCTACTGAATTTTGAGTGGTTCTGGGTGCATTCCTCTTCTGGAACCCACCCAGTTCTGGTTGCATTCCAGGTCTGAAAGTTGGAACCATACTGGCACCTGAACCATTCCACTTGCTCCGCTCTTGCTGATTATGATATTCCAGAACTATTTCAGATCCATAAGCATTTTGGCATTTACCTAATTCTGTGATAGTTAGTGCTTTGATGTTTGTAATGTTTTTTGCTATCAGTGATCACACACTGATACCAATTTCAGCATAAAATATAGGACAGACCCTTTTGATGTAGAACAGGGCTTCTGGTGGTAACATTCAGCATGAAGCTGAGTTTACAACAAGTGAACACCGACGCGGGGTGCTGGACTCTAGGAAGTGAATTTCAGAAAAATGGGAAGAAAATGCAGGAAATACCCAAGGTCATCCATAAGATCAATGGGTGGAGGGTAAGTAGATGCTATTACAGAGGTCTCGGCACTATGTCACTTTCACTGCGTGTTGAGTATAGAAATATTTGGCATGGGGTATATCAAAGTTGAGCCCATAAAAAAGTGGCTCAAGTGCTATCCACCCAACAGTGGGCCACTGTATTGCATTGCGCAACACAGCAGCCACCAGCTGTGGGTGGCAACCCCCCTCAAACACCATGAAGAAGCACATACAATAGTCCATGGTGGTCCAGTGGTTCCCCCTTCCCATCCCATACCTGCGATCACCGTCGTAATATTAAAATATATCTCCCTGGAGCTCCAGTGGGTCCCCTCTCCCAATCCCGATCTGATTGCTGAAAAGATATATATTCCTTATCCCTGGTGGTCCAGTGGAACCCGCCTCCCCATCCCGACCCTCTGATTGCTGAAAATAAATATATCGTTGATCCCTAGTGGTCCAGTGGAACCCCCCTCCCCACCCAAATCCCCAATTGCCTTCATATTATAAAAATAACTGTCCCTGGCGATCTAGTGGTTCCACACAGGACCCCAAGCCCAGTCAGATCCCCTTCCCGGTCATCAGCAGGCAGCATATCTGCCTGCATACCTTTTCGGCTGCCCGCCAACTGACAGCTTACAGTAGTAGCTGCAAGCTCATTCATCCACACTGTGGACCAATGGGCATTCAGTGCACACTATAATAATTCACAACTATGTGATTGAATGAAGTCATTCATTCACAAAGTTCTGAATTATTACAGTATGCACTGCACTCCCATTGGTCCAGAGCGTGGACCAGTGAGCTTGCAGCTACTACTGTAAGCTATCAGTCAGCGGGCAGCCGCAATGATACAGCCAGGTATGCTGCCCACCAATGATCAGGGAGAGCTGGGTGGGCTGGGGGTCCTGTTTGGGTGGGGGGTTGGGGGGAACTACTGGATCACCAGGGACAGTTATTTTGATAATATGAAGATGATTGGGGATTCTGGTGGGGAGGGGGGTTCCACTGGACCACCAGGGATCAGCAATATATTTATTTTCGGTGATCAGAGGGTCGGAATGGGGAGGGGGGTACCATTGGACCACCAGGGATAGGACATATATTTATTTTCAGCGATCACAGGTACAGGACAGGAGGGGAGAACCACTGGACCACCAACGCTATGAATATACCAATGTGTATGGTGATTGGAGGTACGGGCAGGGAGGAGGGGAACCACTAGACCACCAGGGCCGTATATAATTGTCACAATGGCCGGTTGTGGTACAGGATAGGGAGGGAGTACTACTGCAGTCCCTGATACAGGGATCGCATGCTGTGTAGGCAGCCAGGTGTATTTCGCTGGCCAGCCCTGCACAACACATGCAAATGGGGCCATAATGACATGCAAATGGCCCCATTTGCGCCTTGCATGCATTATGGCCCCATTTGAATACTGGTGTCTGAATATCAGGAATTTGCACACGAGGTATCTCTGATGCGCTGGCGCATTTCACATTCCTGGTATCCAGACCTGTCTGGGGGAATGTACCAGTGCATTGTATTTGTGCAGAGTGCATTATTTGATATATTCAGAAGAGATGCGCCATGGCACATCTCTTTTGAATATATCCTTAGTTGCTCCAGCACAACTCAGTTGCGCCATTGCCAGGCACAGTTCTGAATATTGGGCCCACTGTGTATAATGCAGTTTATGTTTAATTTAGAACTTTGATATTGTTTGCTTTTGACTTATTTATTTATTTGAATTTTGATGACTGGATAAGCCCACTGAGTCAAACATATCCCTTTTTCAGGGGTGTCCCAGGGAAATACATTTCCAGTTTATTCAATTTGGATAATTGTTATAGAGAAAAAGTCAAGAGAATAACATTTGCTAAATTCAGTCCATACAGTGCTAGGGTTAAAATTACATATATACAAGCACATGAGGATAGGGATTACAAACTGATAAAAATACAAACAATAATGCAAAACAGGCTAGTTGTAAACTAAGTTAATAAGGAGACAAAGTATACACACTATAATACTGTATTTCCAAATGTATAAAGAGCAGATTTGGATAAAGGGAGAGAGAGAGGTCAGTAAAGGGGTTCAGCAGAGGAGAAGGTTGAGGATTGGCAGGCTCGATAGGGGAGGAGAGGACAAGAGGTAAGGTGCAGGGCTTAATTACAGGTACAAATTGGAGGAGGAAAGAAAATTTCTTTGAAGTATTTTTTGAATTGGGGAAGAGAAGTACAGAAAAGTAATCCCTGTGGGAGATTGTTCCAGCTTTGAGGTGCTAAAAAAGAGAAGGATCTCTTGCCTATGGCTAACCGAGTCTTGGGAAGACTTAGCAAAGGGAGGTGAGGGGAGTGTAGGGACCTAGAGATGGGTTTCAAAGTGAGCAGGTCAGAGAGGATAGGTGAGGAGGGAAGGTGGATGAGTATGAACATAGTGCAGTGTAAGGGAAGGTCTAGCTTTGCCTCAAAGGATGCCCAGCCTAGGGCATTGAGCACATCGCAGTGGTAGGTTCGAGCAGGTGCTACTGCAGCAAAATGGGTGATCCTGTGGTAGGCTTGCCTTAATCTGGCCAGGATAGATGCCTTAGCTGACAGAAGTAGAGGGACTCTGTAAAAGAGACCAGGGAGAAGTGTAGCCGAGGCAATAGTTCTCCTGGACTGGGGGGGGGGTATTGTAAGGGGCAGTCTGGAACTGTAGTCCCAGCTTTTGATGGGTTGCTTTTATAACTCTATTAATGTGAGCTTCAAATAACAGATGTTCATCCAGTGTTACTCCTAAATATTTAAAGGAGTCCACTCCTTCAAGGGTCACATCTTTTGAGGTGTTAACTACTAGGGGTTGTTGGGTATTCAAGTCAAAGGAAGTGTGATGGAACAACATTGTTTTCATTTTTTTGTGTTGAGCACCAGTAGATTTTCCCTGAACCAGGCTTCGAGTAGCTGGAAGTCCTTCTCTAGGTTTGATTTGATGGATGAGATATTTCTGTCTGATCTACAGAGGATGGCATCATCTGCATAGAGTTGAACCAATGTACCACCACAGTTGCAGGGTAGTTCATTTATAAACAAGGAAAATAATAGAGGACCCAGGATTGACCCTTGGGGGACCCCATCCGTGACGGGAGATAGTGAAGAGGTAATACCAGCCCATTTGACGCATTGTAGCCGATTAGACAGGTAGTTAGTAAACCACGAGAGGGAGCTGGTGTCAAGACCAAGATTGTTGAGTTTAGCTAGGAGAAGTTGGTGATTGACAAGGTCAAATGCTCAGCTCTAAAAATGAATATAGCTGATTATAAAGTATTCTTTCCTGAATTTTTGCTAGGGGACATAATATAGATATTGGCCTGCAATTTTTGGTAAGGTTAGCTATGCCACTCTTGTGCACTGGGAACACTATTGCTATTTTCCACTTAGCAAGTAAGATTTGTGACAGGAAGGATCAATTGATTAAGAGCACAGCTGGGTGAGCAGCAGCAGACAGGGCCGGCTTTAGGGTTTTGGGGTTCCCCAGCAGAATTAGTGAAGTCTTGGGGCTCCTCTACATGGCCCACCTTTAGCCCATGTGTTTTACAGTAGCCCATAAGTGCAAGATTTTATTTGTGGTGATACTATAGGCAAGGAAAAATGGGCAGACTAGGTGGGTCAAGCAGTAGCTATCTGCCGGCAAATTATATTTCTTTGTTTCTATGTATAGCTGTAGTATAACCAGTAGTATTTTAAAAAAATTTAGGAGGACACAGCAGTGTCGGTTCTTGGGGCTGTTCTTCCCATCCCATCCATTGATGCCTGTCCACCTCATATTGACTGGATCACAGCTTGTTGAGGTGTTTCATGACAGAACCAGAAGGATCTGCACAGTCCTTTACTGATGTTTTAAAAATATATTAAGATAAAAAAATGTTTAAAAATGAATAAGGTAAACTTCTCTGGTTGGGGGCCCCCAGGAGGAGGAGGGGCTCCCAGCAACCGCAGGGTTCGCTGGTGCCTAAAACCGGCTATGGCAGCAGAGACACCTATCTCGAGGAATCTGGAGGGAAGGGTATCAAATCATGGTAAGCTAACAGGGTTGAGACTGTTTAGAGGCTTGAAAACCTCCATGTGTGAGGAGAGTTTCAGATGGAAGGAAGTGGGAGGAGCCTCAGGACTGACGACGACCGGGTTGAGTGGTAAGTCAATTTTGTAGTTGTCTAGATCCATGAAAAAGTGGTTTATGCCAGCTGCTATCTCCAAGGGGGTGGATAGAGTTGAGCCTTTGTTGATCATGGTCTGGGGGATGGTATGTTCCTTGCCCTTGAATAGGGCATTGACTTGGGACCAGAACTTTTTGGGGTTAGTGAGATGTTTGACTTGTAGAGATTGGAAATAGTCCCGCTTGGACTTAGTAACTTTTGTTTTGCAAGTGTTCCACAATTGACGATATGTTTGCCAGTCGGAGTTAAGGGCGGATTTTTTAAAGATTTTCCAGGCTCTGTTCCAAGAGCACATTAGATGCCGTAATTCCTGTGAAGGCCAGGGGGAGTGGGTACTCTTGGCTTTTCTTAGTCTGAGAGGGGCATGGTAGTCAAGGATGGAGGAGAAGGTGTTTATGAAGCAATCTAGGGCTAAATTTATATCTGGGATGGAGGTGATAGGGGTCCAGTCGATGGAGTTCAGACTATGCAAAAAAGCAGCAGGGTTAAAATTAGTTAGATCCCGAGATTTTATTATTCTGGGGGGAGGTGGAAGGTTGTTGCTCCAGCCACAGTAGGTGGGGGAGTGGTCACTTAGAGCATCAAGAAAAATCCCTGTAGCTTTGATTTGGTGTTTGTTGTTGGTTATGAAATGGCTGGTAACAATCAAGCATTCTGATTGGCTACTAAGAATGTGTTAATATGTCTAACACCACAGAAGAAAGACCAGGCTGTGCTATGCCAGGTGGGCACTGATCTTCCCATTCTGCCAGTGTTCCAAATTAGAATGTTAAAAAAATAAAAGCTGCCATCTTGTTTTCACTCATGAACCCACACGATCACTGTAGTGCTGCCAGACCACAATCACTGCCACAATCTCTTCCCGTTGTGCTTAACCATCCGCTTGCTTGCTCCTACCCACTGAGATCTCTCCCCAGCTATTGGCAACAGTGGCAAGCAGCGAGACTATTAAAAAAATCAATTACTGCCACGATCTCCTCCTGTTGGGCTCAACTGTCCACTTGCTCGCTCCCACCCACCAAGATCTCTTCCCTTTCTTGCCACCCATCCGCTCTGTCGATCACAGACCTCCTCAAGCATAGCTGCCACCTGCTTGGTATCTCTTTATTGTACCCCTTACTGTTATTGTGGGAAGGGGAACAGAACTGGAGAGGGAGGGGGGCAATGCCATGACAACTCCAAAAACTACAAGTAAGGCAGCATGCCTAGGTCAAAAATCCTCAACTCAAAAAAAAAAAAAAGCACTCAGTAATCTGTCGGAGGAACTATTTTATATTAATTTATTAAAAATATTTCATTTTTTTATTACTTATTAAAGTACTTTTTACTTTCACATGCATCTATAATTTAGATGCCCATTTCATAAGTGCAATAAGCCACTCCAGGGTCCGTGTGTTAGACACTTTAACACACAGCTAGGAGGCTGGACACACTCGGTCGGTGGCCTCATGCCTCACTACGCCTCCTAGCCATGTGTTAAAGTGTCTAACACACACACCCTGTCATGTCTTATTGCTTACTTAGCATCCAGTCAAGTAGGCTCTGATTACCCGTCTTCCTACTGAATCATGTAGATTGGTCAAGGACTTGCTCTAAGTTAACGTCCGAGAGTGCAGCTTGATAATGGGTTTTGTTTGTTCCTAGCCAATCAAGATTGAAGTCACCACAGATAATAACGTCCCTATGAGGGAGAGTATCTAATTTTGTAAGGAGTTCAGAGTAGGAGGAGGGGGCAATGTTGGGGGGTAGGTAGACGCATCCTATCATTAACTTTTTAACTTGCCCTAGGGTAATTGTGAGAAATAGATGTTCTATAGCTGAGGTAAATTTTATTCCTGGTAGTTCACAGTCTGCCAGCTCTGCCCTGGTGTAGGTCAGTACCCCCCCTTGGAGATCCGGTTAGTTCTGAAGGAGGAGAATCCAGGTAGGGCTATTTCATGGGACAGAATGGAGGGCTTTAACTAGGATTCAGTAACACATAGGATGTCTGGCTTATAGTGCAGGACCCATGATTCGAGTTCACTCATTTTATTTTTAATACTCTGCATATTCATGTGGGCTAATTTAAGACCTTTAATGCCTGACCAGGCAGGGATCGTTGATAGAGAGTGAGTCTTCTCCCCCCTTATAGGTCCCAGGTTCAGTTCGATGTCACCAGAAAAGAGCAGTAGGCACGTGTGTGAACGAACAGAGGGTGGAGGAAGGAAAGGTATCTTAGAGACATTCTTGTTCTGGGGTAAGAGTAGTATGGTTTTGTTATGCTGGATCTGAGTTAGTATGCTTAGGGGAGAGTTCAGGCGGGTGGGGCACATGACGGGTAATGAGCAAGGTATGGCAGGAACAAGCCAAGGGATTGAGGAGAGTTGGTTGTCCCGCCAGTGTAAGTCACATCTTGCTGAAGACACAATAGGATGGAGCAGTTTGTGAGTAATCCCTTGACTAAGTAAAAAGATGTCATTGTGGGTTAAGAGGGAAATGAGGCAGAGGGAAGTAGCCTGGGGGACATTAGCCTTGGGAGTAAGTTAAATTACCAAAGGGGATGGGATTGTGATTGCACAAGAAATGAGGAGATAGTCCATGGAGTAGCTTACTAGAATAGCCATTGGAAAACCATAGCTGTGAATAGTAAGGGGGTTACACCGCCCCACATGGGCGGATGACAAGTAAATGGTGTAGATTGGATGTTAGGTGTGTTTTCAATTGATGTGTCACTGCCCACTAAAGGTAGACACATATAACCTGCAAGGAGGGAAGGGGTGATTATGAAGATTTCTTAAAAAAAATAATAATTTGATATAGGAAACTAAAGGACTCAACAGAGCAAAAGGACTGAGTGTAGGATGGAGATCCCTGTAGTGGTCAACTAGTATAGGGTGTAAATGGGAGAATGTACACAATTATCGGCCTACAACATTCAACATGTCACGTGACTAATAGCAGGTATAAATGTAATGCACCAGATAGGGCGGGTGGGGGGCCAGCATGCAGCACTGGCGGGAAGCAGCTTAATGAATCGCGCAGCAGTCAAATCCTTAAAAGCTGCACAAGATTCCATATGAAATACTGTGGCACAAAGTAAGTTCAGGAGCAAAAGAGCGCCAAATTTAAAAATTGAGCCCTGAACAACAGCAGGACAAGATCTCTATTGGGGTCCTGGCTGCTTACTCCATACCTGTGTGTTCCGGCTGCAGAGGTGAGCCTGAGAGAAGGGACTGTGTGTTCTTGCAGGTGGGAGGGTGGGCTGGCGAGGAGCTGCACAGAGAGCTGCAGAGGTGAGCCTAAGGGAAGGGACTGTGCGTTCTTGCAGGTGGGAGGACAGGCTGGCAAGGAGCTGCATGGAGGGCTGCAGAGGTGAGCCCAAGGGAAGGGACTGTGTGTTCTTGCGGGTGGGAGCGCAGACTGGTGAGGAGCTGCATGGAGGGCTACAGAGGTGAGCCTAAGGGAAGAGGACTTGTACTGTATTTCAACTATTCCTTCCAGTCCCTGGTTTGGTTGCAGTTGCTTTCAGTAAAGTCAGATCAAACAATGGTGCCAGCCTGCTGGTGCAAACAGTAGCACTACCGCTTGCGACACCAGCAACCCAGGTTTGGAAATGAGTCCAGAGTGTTGGGGTATCGGTCGGGGGGAGGAGGATCGAACATCCCAGGTACTACTCTCCTGTTCCAGGGTGGGTGGGCTGTGGTGCTTGGTAAGCGTCTGACCCCTAGTGATGTCTTGGAGGCAGTGAGCCAGAGAACACAAAACACAAGGGGATTGTAGGGAAGATGGACATTAGCGCGTCAGGCATGGGAGCATGCCTGATGTTACAGGGACAACATTACACATCCTTTCCTCTAGAGAACTGTAAAGAAGATAACCCTGCTGGCTGGGCATATGATACTGCTCCTTGCTACCATACCCATTACAGGATTCTGCCCTCCTGGACCCCACAATCCCTCTGGTCTTCAACTCCATCTGCTGGGAATTTGATACTTGTATCAGAGTACTCAGAAGCTGAAGGCGGCCCCACCTTGGGGGATACAAGCTGAGGGGTACCTAAGCAGGTGAGTTGCAGGTAGAGTGGTGGGACCAGGGTCACAGGCCAGGGAGGTCTCCAAGAGGCAACTGAATGAGGTTCTGGCCAGTGGCATAGGCAGGAAAAACAGAGTTGAAAGAAAAAATAAAAAAATGGTTTCTTTTAGCCAGCCTGGTGGTGCTGAGGGTTGAGGCATTGGACGCCATACCTCACGCCATGCCGGTGACCAGTGTTCGGGAGTGAGCAGGGGTCATCATGGATCAGTAAGGGAAGATGGATTGAGTGTCCGATGGACTGCTCTCCATCTTCGGGGTTGGGGGGAACCTCAGTCGTTGTGCACCTAACCCCTAGCGGAGGCTGGGGGTCGGCGACATGGTGACATAATTGCAGGTCTGGAGCTCAGCAGAAGCCTGAGATGGCACACACAGGAGCATGCGCGAACATGTCATTGGTACCATTGCACGCCGAACTCCACAGGGTCGAAATCTAGGGAGGAAAATGGTGTCCTGGTTGTAGCAGGTTGATGGCCATCTCATGGGCTCCCCGGCTTCAGAATGGCGTCGCTGAACTGGATCCAATCTTGGCAGGAGAGAGGTGGGCTCCCCAACACCCCGCCATGGGAGGGGTAATCCACGGGGGAAGAGGCGATGGCCACTCAGAAGAGGAAGCTGGGGGACTGACCAGACAGTGGCTGGATCCATGAAGGAGGATGCCTTGATGAGTGGTGCCAACCAGGAAGCCAACAAGAAAAGAAAATAAGTAAAAAAAAATGGTTTCTTTGGATGGATTATCAAATGTCAAGTCCTAGTCCTTCTCTCTTGTATAGCCCTTGCCCCCTCATTATGACTTCCTGTACCTGTACTGACTTCTTCATCATCACCGCTTACAGAACTAGTACTTGCAGAAACTGCTATAGTGGAACCACTTGCTGATTATTTTCTTCCCTTTGCATCCCTTTCTCTTCTAGTTCTTTTCATCATGCTTTCACACCAACACCATGTGCACACACGCACACACACACACACACACACACACTAAAGCTATCAACTTTCTGAGGCCTAAAACTGGGACGATCCATCTTGACCATGCCCCCTCCCCCCACCATGTCACTCCCATGGGCACCGCCGCAGACAATGCTGCGCACAATCAATTACATTTTGCTGCTTGCCCTGGCCATGTCGCCCCACAGTAACACCAGTAGCAAACATTCAGATTCGAACAATACATCATTCTGCTGCAGCAAGTTCTAAATCATGATATGCATAAAGTTCATTAGAAGCAAACCTGTGTTAAATTGTGATCAGACATTCAAGCTGCATGTGTTCCTCCTCCTGACAGTTCCATCCAACCCACTTACATGCACCTCATTTGCTGAGGAAACATCACTTCAAAGACTCTCGCCAACACACCAGACAGTTTTCACACACTTCCTTACAGCTGATCAGGTTCAGGTAGCTTAGTTCCCTGCTGCTGTTCTCTTCTCTGTCTGGAGTCCCTCTCGGCTGCTGGCAGGCAGAAGTCCACATGTGCTTGTTTGCACAACTACCCAGTCTAATCTAGCAGGAAGGAACATGCTTTACTGTGCTCCCACTGACATGCTTGCAGTGCAATACAGGCCCAGGTGTTAAAGTTGCAAACTGCTGTCCAGCCCGAGCAATGCCACAGTGATGGTGAAATAATTGTCACTCATGGATTAATGCTGCAAAAGCAAAAAAAAGGGACAAAACTGGGACAAGTAAGCAAAAACTGGGACAAAAGTGACATTTTGCAAAACTTTTGGGGACACTGGGACATGTTGCCTAAAATAGAGACTGTCCTGGGAAAATAGGGACTGTTGGTAGATTTAACACACACACACACACACACACACACACACACACACACACACACACACACACACACACACACACAACGTTGCCCTCTGTTACCCTCTCAAGTCCTCCTGGCTCTCACTGAGAGATCTTTAGCAGTTTACATCATTTAATTTCACACAGGCAAAACATTTAAAATAAAGATGGATTTCAGTGTCCCATGCCCTACTCCACAGTCAAATTATTTTTCAAATAAATCCTTTAAACTGTCACTGCATCTTTCCCAGTTTAATAAATTTCCTCTGCATGATTCCCGCAGCAGGAGGCAAAAATAGAAAATGAGTTTCTGTTCCCTTTAAGCCACCAGCACTCAGTGAAAAAAAAAATGTATATACTGTATATATAGTTGTCAAATCACTCTTTCCCAAATTCTCCGGCCTCACCTTTCTCAGTGTGCTAAATGTACTCTGCTGCTCCTGCCGCAGGGCGGCAGCTGCCAGTGCAGGCTCACACTCTGCACCTTGCTCCTTTGCAGTGCAACATGATTTTACTAGCCTGCCTGCCAAAATTAAAGTCAAATGTAATGAATTAGCTAAATGAAATGATAAATGCATGATTATGTGATGATTTCTAACGTTTTCCAATGAAAAGTCACTCTTTTTCACATAAGTATAATGTTTTCCAGTAGCTACGTCTTTCCCCTGTGAGAGATGGAAAATGCACCGAGGTCTGTGCAATGCAAGGAGTTCTTGATCTCCGGCATTGCCAATTGGCTGCTGCAGGTCATGTGGCTTGCCAGCAACTTGGCCATGCTCACTGTGTTCTCCAAGAAGAAAGTGCTGTGGCATGTTGTTGAAGTGCCACACTGCCGAAAGAAACCAGAATCCTTCATATCTGCTTTGCTGATGGCCAAAATGATGGATTTCAGCACATTCAATGAATGCCAATTTAACGTCAGGTCATCCCTGGGATGGGAAAGGGAAAATTACTAATTAGTGCGGCAGATTCATGGATGGAGCAGGGGGCGTGGGCAGCAGTTGGGTGGGGAAGGGAAAATTACTGATCAGTTAAGCACTTGGATGGAAGGAGTAGTTGGAGTTGGGTAATGAGATGTGGAATGGAGAATGGAAAATCACTACTCAGTGCAGCTAATAGGTAGCAGGAGCTGGGGACAAGGGCAGCAGCGGATCGGAAAGCAAACGTTTGTTTTTTTTTCAATTTGCCAGGCTGATGGAGGGAGCAAGGAGGCATGGGCTGAAGTGTGACCGGGGGGGGGGGGGTAAATTTATATTGGGCAGGCATTTTTGTCAGATAATCATATGAAAGATGATTGCAGGACAAAAGCTGTAGTTGTATAACCCATTCCAATGGTCTCATGCCATATGTCTGTACAGCAGTACACCCTGGTCTTATGTTACAGCCTTATGTGAACAGCTATGTAGAGTGTGACAGGGAAAGTCCCTGCCACAGAATTGGACTGCTTTTCACCCTGTTTTAAAAACTGCTCCAACAGTTCTTTCTTTCCTTTATGCAATCCCTGTATTTTTCTAGCCTGGAAAGTTGGTCACCTTTGGGTGAAACCCCTCCTTCTCTTTCTTGCTGTCTCCCTCTAAATTTCTTATATCCTCTTAGGTCCAAAAGAATGAGAGGTTAAGCCTAAATGACCTCCAAACCATGCAAAGTACCTAAATGTAAATGACTAACATGCCAGGCTTATTTAATAAAGTGCCTGAGTGCAGTGACATGATTAAAGTGCATAAGCTGTCTTATGATATAAAAATGATGAAAGTGTTGCTCAATACCTAATACTAGAAAGAATATACATTTGATATACAGGGCTGCTGCAAGGACTTTTACAGACTGTAGTTGCTTTCTTTGAGGCTACAAACCCTGTTGGTTAATGAAATAGCAATAGGTGGACCTGCCAATGAAGCTGTCTGGGGTACACTGTATACCCACACCCAGTAACACAGTGCATTTTTAAACTGTGTATATTTTTTTGATTTGATCATAAAGTATTGCAAAATCTACAATAGGTACTATTCTGTTGAAGGATTTTTAACATTGTTTTATTCATTACTGTGAAAAAGGTCTTGAAACGTTTCCTATTTGACCTGACCAATAACTTTAAAACTACTTGCCTAATATTCACATTTGCTATTTCCAGTTCCTTGACCAAAAAGGGAGTAAGCTGACAACTAGAGCCCTAGCTTTAAATATGGTTAAAAAATATGCCACCAACAATCATTTAAGTTATAAATCACTAACACGATTTCAGGCAGTCAGTGCACAGAGCCACTATACCTTATTCTGTGACAGTGTACTCTCATGCAGGCACGTTAGGGGGATAGCTTCACTTCGGTGCCAAATGAGGGGGATGGCACAATCAAATAAAAAAGTCTCTAAACTTGTTGTGAATAACTCAAGCTAAACTCAAGTGATTTATAATAAGATCTCGGGCTTCCGAGGGATGTCTCTTAAGGTATAAGGGACTCCTTTCCTGAGGTTTGGGCAGACAGAACCGCTCAACTTTGCTTCACAGTCCTGTCACCCAGACGTCATGCTTGGAGTCTCTTATACCATAAGAGATGTTCCTTGGATGCCCAGTTAACTTACAGCAGGCATATCTACTCAACCTGCAATACATTCAGAATACACTGTACCCCAAGTTCTGTGCATTGAATGTTTTGTTCAATATGCAGTCCAGTTGCGAGAGGACCTCCTAAATGACTTGCAAATTAAATGTCCAAGGAGGTGCCATGTCTAAACAGTCTTCATTGAAAGCTAGAAAAGAGGTGTGGTTCTCCTTTATGGAATACACCTGGTATCTTCTGCATTCAGTACTTTAATCGAGCAATTTAGAAAATGATCACTTTTCCCATTTTTCAGCAAAGGATCAAGATAAGTAATCAATACAGTTTATGTGCATTTCCTCGTTTCCTCTTTTCCCTGCACTGTCACTTTAAAACTGCACGTTTTTAAAAGGGTGCATTACTAACCCTCACCAGTCTTGAGAAAGCACATGTTTGGTGCGAAAAAGTTTGACTGACACTTGGGGGTTGTACTCCTATGGTGAGGGGTCAACTTTGAGCTCCTGGCGCTCTGACTGCTTTTTTATTCGTGGTCCATGATGATTTTAAACTGTTTGGAATAAAGGTTTTTTTATCTGGAAGACAAGCAGCAGTATCTGTTCTTGGTCCTTGTGTGCTATCTCATGGGGATGGAGCTGTGTGCCGATTTCACATAAGTAAGTCTGCTTTAGCTTCATGTTGGCACCGGACGTTTTGTGTTGAGCTGCCTTTTTTGAGTGTTTCTGGCGCGTCAATATATGTCAGTTTGTACCATTACACATCTATGCAATAGCACTGGCAGTAAATGATGTAGCCTTTCCAGATGAAGCTCATCATGCTCCCTCTGCTGGTGGCCTTTCTCTCTGGTTTATTGCTGGTAGCTGACTTCACTGCAGCTGCACATGCAACTGATCAAGTGGGCTTGTCCAGTTTCTCCCACCTCCACAAGCCCGATACCGCAAT
Organism: Neoceratodus forsteri; assembly: GCA_016271365.2. Lineage (NCBI taxonomy): Eukaryota > Metazoa > Chordata > Ceratodontiformes > Ceratodontidae > Neoceratodus > Neoceratodus forsteri. Next base: position 409,509,723 of record CM057452.1, read on the forward strand.
GATTAGTAGGGTTCGTTGGGAGCCTACCCCCCTGGGTCCCATGCTATTAGCTCTCATTACAAAACTGTGAGTGCTTGCTCCTCAGACCCTTCATCTACTCTCTTACCGTATTGCCCCCACTACACACCTCTCACCCTCTCTTCTCACTCATCCTATTGGCTGGGGATGTGGAGAGTAACCTCGGACTAAAGAACATCCTATTACCCACTCACACCAAACTTGGACTAGCTCTATAGGCCCAAGGATTCCCTCCTCAGTATATGCAGTCTCCCAACAAAATTCAATGAGCTGGAGGCATGGGTGTCCCTTTACAAGCCCAGCATTCTTGCCATCACTGAGACATGGCTCAAAGCAAGCATCCTTGATGCTGCTCACCAACTACCAGGATACTCCATCCTGTGTCACGATAGACCTGGTAAAAAAGGGTGTGGGGTGCTACTGTACCTCCTTGAACCCCTAACAGCCACTCCAGTACTCTGCTTCGATACCTCCACCCCCTGTGGGTGGCTCCTTACTAAGTTAACACTAGGTTCCAATAAAAAAATCTATGTAGGGTGCGGTTACAACCCTCCTAAAGGGGGCATCCCTGGTGTAAGGCACCTACTAACAGGACTGGGGCAACTCTCTCCCCACAGGGAAACAATCCTACTTTGGGGACTTCAACCTTAACTGGTTGAGCCCTAAGGAACCTGATTCCAGCAGTCTACTCAAACAGCATAACCTCTCCCAGTCCATCACCCTCCCCAATAGAACTAATCCCTGCACCCAGAATCACTCCCTACTGGACTGGGTGGTAACTAATAGGACCAGGTGCTCTAATCCGGAATCCTGTCAGACTTAATAAGAGACCACTCTCCCACCTATATAATTTGGTCAGCTAATTAAGTGCCCCCCACCGAAATACCGTATGTTCAGGAAATTTACATGCCATGACACCACCAGCCTATTTTCAGAAGTCGGGGCAATCAATTGGCAGGCCCTTCACTCCCTCACTAACATCAACTCTGCAGTGGGATTTCTCATGGATACCCTCCTCCACATCCAGGATAGGCACTTCCCTCAAACCACACATCAAGTGAGAGGCAGAAGCACCCGTTGGCTCTCAAAAGATCTGCTCTCCCTTATGAAGGAGAGGGATAAAAAATGGGCCACCTTCAAAGTCTCCCCATCCTCCACCCTATGGGATGACTACAGAATACTGTGTAACAAATGCAAACAAATGACAAGCTCTCTGAAAACAAGCTACCTTCACAATCTGCAGAGAGAAAACCTGAAAAACCCTTGCTGGTTCTGGTTCACTATTGGCTCTGTGATAAATCCCAAGGCTCGCCACCCCGAAATTCAACTAAACTCCTCAACGGGCACTATCACTGACCCCACTAAATCACTCATGCCCTCAGCACCAAATTTATGGATCTCTCAGTTCATCTAAGCAAGCTGGATACATCCAACCCACCATGCCCCAGAAACCCAACTAACCACCGCCCCATGGAGGATGCTTCATACCCTCCTTTCCATTTCAGAACTATCTTCCAGAATGAGACTTTCAAACTTCTAATGAGCCTACCAAACTGGGGCAGTCCAGGTAGTGATGGACTCCACCCCACCTTTCTCAAATTTGTTGCCCCCTGCATTGCTAGACCTCGGACCACCATATTTATTTATTTATTATTTATTATTAAGGAGAGGGGAGGAGAAGGCAGGGCAGCTGCAAGTTGAGGGGCTAGCTGCACAATCGAGCAGACTCAATAGACCATGAGGCTTGTTTCTGCTGGCATTTCACATGTATGTTCGTATTTATTTATTCATTTAAAACTGGTAACCGAGAAAGGCACACTGAGCCAAGGCTCATTTCCAGGCGCGACTCAGGGAAAGGGTAACATGAGAAAGTCAATAATATGAAACAATTGTAAAGTACACTGTATACAGCCCCAGTGTTACAGGTGGATCAACATATATCAGGATACAAGAATAAATACAATTCAGTTAATGAATGCGAATCCAAATTACAGTAGATGCACACAAATCTGAGATAAAAATATTAATAATTACAGAAATTGATTGCAGGAATTAAATAGAACAGTAAGACTGGCGAGTGACAAAAACAGGTACAATTCAGGTCTGGTTGTTTTCAGACGTTTATAAGGTGGACCGCTCAGGCTGAGGGGTGGTTTGAGAGCACTGAGAGCACTGGGGAAGGGGAGCATTCTGAGGAGCCTTTTGAGGGAGGCAAGAAAGGAGGATAGGCGAAGATCAGCAGGAAGTTTGTTCCAGAGTAATGGGAGACGACAGGAGAAGGTGGACTGGCCAGCAGCAGCATGGGGGCGAGGGACAGCAAAAGTGCGTGGATCTCTGTGCCGAAGAGAGTAAGTTGAAGTAGTTGCTATAGAGAGGCGGGAGGAAAGGTAGGGAGGGAGTGTACTGAACCAGAACTTGGCTACAAGAGAGGCGCAGTGGACCATCCTTCTTTGGGATAGTGGTGCTAGAGAGAGTCCAAAGTAGAGATGACAGTAGTGAGTGAGGGAAGGCAGTAGCAAAATGGCAGAAAGAATTTAGGAGTGTGTCCAGTTTGAAGAGGGATGTGGCTGGAGTGGTGCCATATACCACGTCGGCATAATCGAAGACTGGTAGGATCACTTTAGATACCAGTTCTCAACAGGTAGGGAGAGGGAGACTATCTTTGTGACGATAGAGGACCGCGAGCTTAGGATATAGTTTGGACCAGATGGTGTCAACATGGGTTGAGAAGTCAAGGTGGTTGTCCAGCCAGACGCCTAGGTATTTCAAAGCTGGGACTGATTCTAGAGGGGTACCGTCAAAGGTAGAGAACTGGAGGAGACTGTAGGGTAACCAGTTTCTGTCTTGAGCCAAACATCATGAAAACGTTTTTTTGTGTATTGGATTTCAGTTGGTTTGACTGAAACTAAGACTGCACTCTAGTGAAGTCTTGCTGGAGAGGTGATTGCACACTGGCGGAGGAGGGAACGGAGATGAAAATAGCGGTATCATCCGCATACATGTGCATATTGGAAGAGGTGCAGACTAAGGGAAGGTCATTAATAAATAGGGAGAAGAGGATGTGGCCAAGGATGGAGCCTTGAGGGACCCCAGTGAGGATAGGAAGAGAGGGCATCTCCTATATGGACAGACTAATGCGTCATGTAGATATTTAATCTCACCCTAGCCTCATCCACCATGCCTGCCATTTGGAAAATTCCCAAAGTCATCCTCATTTTCAAGACGGGTGTCCCCCTATCCTTTGATAACTACAGGCCCATCTCCATACTGCCTCACTTAAGCAAACTCCTAGAAAAAGTAGTCCACCACCAACTATCTGACCATGTAAGAAAATCCAACCTGCTCTGCCCTCAGCAACATGGTTTCAGAAAGCATCATAGCACCGCTTCTGTCCTGGCCATCTTCACAAATCATGTAAATAGGAATTTGGACATAGGGAACGTTACCAGAGTCATATTTGTAGACCTTACTAAGACCTTCGATTTGGTCAACCCCAGTTTACTCCACACCACATTGATGGACCTCGGCTGCTCAGTGGGTACATCAGCATGGTTCCTAAGCTACCTCTCAGGATGATCCCAAACCATCAGTATTGGATCTGCCACCTCTTCGGCCATGGCTGTATCCACAGCAGTCCCTCAGGGCTCCATATTGGGCCCCTTGTTATTCTCCCTCTTCATAAACTCCTTTCCAAAGGACAGCCTCTCCTGTGAGTCCTTATTATATGCTGACGATTTAGTTCTATTTCATAGTGACAAAAATGTGGCCAGTCTTTCCTCCATCCTCACCCAGAGCTACGTGGCTGCTCATAACTGGTTCCTTACAAACCTACTCCTAGTAAACACCAGCAAAACCAAATCCATGCTCCTGGGATCCAAATCCAACCTATTAAAACTATCCAAAGCTAAATCTACCCTAACTGTCCTCTCGCTGGATGGCTCCTCTCTACAGGACGTACCATGTTTCAAATACCTGGGTGTCACCCTAGACCCTTCCCTAATTTTCAACGCACACATCAACCTTACTGTTCGGCACATTAATCAGAAGTTAGGGGCTGGTTTCCATCTTAAGCACTGCCTGACCCCTGAGACTCGACTTGCCATTGCTTAAGGCACCCAACTCCCTCTGTTGGACTACTGCGCTCCCATATACTCCCACACCTCCTCACTGCTGCTCTCTAGACTCAACACTGCCTACAACAATATTTGTAGATTTGCACTGATGGCACCTCTCACCATGCACCACTGCACCCTTTCCCAATCCCTAGGCTGGCTCCCCCTACAGCCCAGGCATAACTATGCACTCGGGTGCATCACTGACAATGCTGTCAAAGGCAGTAACCTATCCCCCTACTACTCCTTGATTCAACTCAAGAGTCCGTCACCCAGCTTCTGACAGTCCACTCTACCATCGCTGGTAGTCCACTGGACCTCCACTTGCCTGGGCAGTAGTGCCTTGTCCATCACTGCTCCCAAGCTATGAAACAATCTGCTGGCCTCCCTACACTCACTTGACACTCACTCCTCCTTTAAGACCCAGTTCAGAGCATGGTTATTGGAAGAGGCTAAATGTAGCTGTGCAGTGTGGGCTATCCCTGGGCTATCTCTCCCCTATTCTTAATGCCTACATTCCACGTACCCCTATTTTAGTGCACTTACACTGTGGTGTCAGATTGCATTGATTGTACCCTTTCAAATTAGTGTAATCCTGTTCCTATTTGTTATCCTGTTTAGAGTCCCATTGTATTTCTTGCACTTGTCAATATCAACTGTACTCAATGTAGTCATATATTCAGACTGTATGTATCATTCACTGTGCCATCTTTATGGCTGGGTCATGCCTGAAAACAGTCCCTGGGATTAGCGCACTTACCCGGTAAACAAATAAATAAAATAAATAAATGGTTAAAAACAATTGGTCTAGTGAATTTGCGAGTTTTACCTTATTCTACCCTGAAGCCTAATGTCTAACCAGATTACTGACCTCCCCTCCCCACCGCCTCCTGCCTTACTGCTTTCGTCCTGTGTAACTATCAAGCCTTTTACTCGGTTCCAGCCACATTTGAAACCATTAAGGGATCAAAGTATAGCAGCACCAGTCAGGATGAGTATCTTGGCAGGAGCACTGCAGTATGCCGCAGAGAACAGTGTAATTCAATGGCAATTAAGCCCTTTTGTCATGCAGTATTTTGTGACATGTCACTTACTGCAAGTAATTGCATTGCATCTTGACTGACTCCACTGTATATTGAAAAACATTTAGTTTTGAAATTGGAAAACAAAATCACTGGAGAAATCCTCCACATCTGATACAGGGTCAAACATATCTGACAGGGGTCTGAGGACACACTTCCTCTTTATTGGTTACATTTTTACACTTTATGTAGTCAGTTTTATGGCTTTGGGGGAAGGGGGCAAGTTTTGCATTGTTGTCCTTCCCCATTTTACTCCTTCAGCTGAGTCAGACTACCAGTTTCACCAGGACAGAGTTTCTCAGGGCCTCCCCCCCATTTCCACCACTTTGCATAGCAACAAGTGTAGAAGTATATCAATGCATGGAATCTGTATCAACAGGACAAACAAAGCTGCAATGGCTTCAATGTTGGCTTTTTCTTTTTTTTTTTTGTAATTTTATTTTTCTCACTCACCCAGAGCATGCCATTCCATAGGACTTTCATTAAGCTGTATCCTGCTGCTGACCTGACTCACCCCCCCCACTGCTCGACTCCATCTTTAGATTTCCTTGGATCTCCTCCATCTGCACCCATAAAATATGGCATTAGACCGGTGGGCTGCTTTTGAAACGTTTTCTCCCAGCCTATCCCCCCAGTGTGTGTATGCTACTATGTTTTGGCAGGATACTCCACAGCATGTAGCCACCCACACTGTTAAGGGCACCACCACCAAACCTGTCATCAGGAGTCACTGCACAGGGATGCAACACAGACTCTGTACCCCAGGAGGAGAAAGTACAAGGGGCCATCTATATTCCCCTTGCTGTTCTCTGACTTCCTGGGCTCAGGGCTGGCCAAAACATCCCTTTTTATGGCTGCAGTGGGCGGAGCCCTGCAGATGTCTTGCGATAAAAAAATGTCTCACAGTCCGAACAAACAATAACTTAGGAGTTGCATCACAGTCACCTCCACACTCTGTAAAGTGCTCCACTGTCTCACTGCAATCTTCTCATATCACTATTTTGCTTGTGTCCATTCCATGTGTATGCACACACATGGTGCAGGTCCTGTTGAGCTGTTTCTTCACCACCACTTTGGCCCAAGTCCCTCATGGTTTATGAGTCTCTGTCCAGCCCCACATAACATTTATCCTTGTAAAGAGGGGCTGGAGGAGCAGAGATGTGGAACCACTTGCAGCTGCACCAAGAATGTGTGAGCTGGTGGTCAATGCATGTGTGTTGGTGCGCATCTGTTTTCTCGCTGCAATAGCGGCACATCAGGAGCTCCCCCAGTGCTGCCAGACCCAGAGGTCACTTAGTTGGGGTCCAGAGACACAAGGGCTGTGGTGCAGAAGCCACAAAACTGTTTGTTTAGAGAGCACCAATGACTGCTCTGGGCCTGCACCTAAATGACTGAGCTCTGGGCCCACACCCCAATGATGGAGACACCCTGGAGAAAGAGCCAGCTGACGTGTGGTCACCCATGCTGGCAAAGCTTCACACACCACCAGGTGCTGCTCTCTGACAAGTGCTCTGCGGCACCTATCCCCCCATCTCAGAAGACAGCATCTGCATGGGCACTCTATAACCTTACCTGCCATTTTCTGCTCCTGATGTTTTGGGTTTGGGGCTCAAACCTGGTTGCCAGTGTGCCAAGCTGGTGCCTCACCACTCAGCACCATGGAGCCAGCAAAATAACAGGATTTCAAAATATTTTGAACCATTTCATGTTTTTATACATAGGGGATGTGCAATGGATATGTGGAATACTTGATTTATCTGCACAAGAGCAGTTTGACCTGAGGTGTCCGAGGTCAATTGCTGAAGTGCAGATAAATCATGTATTCCACGCGTTTCCCATTGCATATCTGATTTATGCAACAGGACAGGAATTTTTGGGGTATTTATTGATTTATTTTTAGTAGAGTTTGTGTTTTGTTTTCTATCAATTGAGCGGGATTATTTAGTGTATTCATCCTCAACATTGGGGTAGTTTGTATGGTTGCTAGGTTGGTTGCTGTGCAGTCGACATTCTTACATTAGCAGTAAGATTTCCATTGGATGGTTTTGCCATCTGGGAGGGCCAGAGAGTTTCAGAAACATGGTGGCTCACTTATCAAGAATTAGAGAGAGTCGCTGTGGTGATGCTTTTATTTTGTTGTTGTTGATTTTCTTGTTTCTGTTTCTGTTTTTAAATTGTAAATTATTTAGCCTGTTGTTACTGTCTTATCTGGTTGATACTGTCTTCACTGATTTTGGTGTGGAAAGTGAGCCTGTGGAGTGTGTGGCTCTAATGAGAGCAGAATACCGGGGGAGCGAGCCTGAGAAAAGCAGAACGGTCATGGAGCTCAATCAATCAATCAATCAGTTAATCAATAAATCAAAATCTTTATTTATCCAGGTGAACATCATTGAGAAAGCTCATTTACAAGATGGACCTGGTTAGCTCCAGATCAAATGGTACAATGCATACAGAGATATTTACAACAGAGCCAAATAACACAAGTAAAGAACAATTAGTGCAATTAATGCAAGTAAGTACTCAATGTTACATAAGTCATATCCATTCAGAGTGCTTCTGTAATATTTAAGGATGACATAAGATGAGGCTTAGTAGGAACTTCAGTAGGGAGAAGTGATCGGCCGCTTGTGTAGGGAGCGGAAGCAAGCACAGAATTTCAAATGTAATGTAATCACACAGTATCCCTAAATGTAACACTCTAAACAGAAGGATAATGGTCTTAACTGTCAAGAAGAAAAGTAATTACAGTTCTTTTTTTGGCAAATTTCAGCATGGAAATCAGATTTATGCTTGGTTTAGAATGGACACAGATACAGACTGCAGGAACCAATTGGAAGTCAACACTGAGGAGCACTCACATTCCAATTGCATGGCTGCTAATGCTGTACTTTGCTAATGGAGAGTCCAAGCTTAGATTCTCAGGTGGCGGTAGAGGCCGCGCCGACCGCCCGGTGCCCGGGTTTCCCACGCCTATGGGCAGGGAGCCCGTAGAGAGCATATCCTTGGCAGAGGATTCATGAAGGGGTTGGTATTAAGTACTGGGCCATGGACAATGGAACATCTGAACCAGTAGGAGGACCAAAACAGCAGGACAACAGAATTGGGTATTCCTTGATGCCTAAAGACTGGCCCAACCACAGAAATTCAGAAAGGAGTCAATCAATCTTTATTTAGCCAGGTGAAACATCATTGAGAAGAACTCATTTACAAGATGGACCTGGTAAAAATTACATATGAGACAGAATGACATTGGAGTATACAATAACACATCCTTGTAGAGTAGATATAGCAAACATTTACAACATACAATTGGGTGTTTATACAAAATGGTTAGGCTGTATACAGATGTGTTGAGGCAAAGTACAAAAATAAAAATAAAATGAATATGATATACATTCTATTGGCTAGATTGGTAGAGATAAACACAAATTGGTTTAAAGAAAAATACAATTCACAAAGTACTCAAGAGTTCTGATAGCTAGCTGTACCAGCCTATATTGATAGTGTTAAAACTGACTGACGGATGCCAGGTCAGCACCAGTAGGTCAAGGGTCTGCAAGGAGGAGAGGTCAACTCTGAAGGATGAAAAAACAGATCTAGAGAAAGGAGTAAGAGTCCAGGACAATGGCTATCTGAGGTACTGTATATGTGTGGGCCAGAAGACGTAGGTATGCTGGATCACTTATAAGGGAAGAAAAAGGCAGAGAGAAAATATGAGAGGTGAAGCACACTTGTAAATTTATTTTGTGGTCTTGACCAGTGGACATTTTGTGAAACACCCTTATAATTTTCTGTATCACTCCTGTCTAGTAGACATAGGTAGGGGAAAGAGGAAGGGGTGTTAGCATAGGGGTTTTAAGATGCACAATTACAGTTTTCTGTGGCTGTCCTGGCTAGTAGGGGTTTGAAGGTAGCCAGGGGAAGTGAAGAGGCAATTTGTAGTACTTTTTGTAGCTTGTTCCATAGGGTAGGAAGGGAGTATCCAATGGAAATTTTGACAAAACGAGTTTTGACTTTGGGAATAACAAGAGTGATATAGGTGGATTTTCTTAGTGCATATGAACCAGGGTACAAATAGGGAGGCAGTCTGCGATATACGATGGCAGTTTCTTGATGATAGCATGGTAGGTCCAGATTGCGGCATTTTTGTATCGTCTTATGCCAAAGGAGGTCCAGCCGACCAGGGCATATAAGGAACAGTGGTGTGTAGCGTAGGGGGCTCCCAATGTAAATCTTAAAGCCCAGAGAGATAAGATGTCAAGCTTTTTTAGCGCTGTGATGTTCCTTTGTCCATATAGAATATCCCCGTAGTCTAGTAATGGGAGGAAGGTGGATTGTACGATTCTGGTTCTCGCTTCCAACATTAGCAAGTACTTAATACAGAAGGATGTGCCAAGCCTCTGTTTAAGTTTTTTGGAAAGTTCTTCAATGTGGTCAAGAAAGGACAATTTGTGGTCAATCCACATCCCTAGATATTTAAATTTATGTACCAGTTTCCAGGGGTTCATTAAGGAGGGTAGTAATAGAGGTTTGCCCACCCATCACATTAGTAGGGATAGATCTCTGAGAGGGAGAGAAGAGCATAACTTGTTTTTTTTTTTTTTTTGGCATTAAGCAGGAGCTTAAGATGCAGTAGGTTGTTCTTTAGATGGTTAAATTCAATTTGGAGGTCTGACCATGTTTTGTCAGGGGCCGGTCCTGAAATGTATAATACAGTGTCGTCTGCGAATAAGTAGATGTCAGCATGATGGATGCCAGCGTGGATGTTATTTACATAGATGGCAAACAGGAGGGAACCCAGTATTGAGCCTTGTGGTACACCTCTATGTAGGGTTTTCATATGGGAAAAGTCTCCTTCTACTTTGACCTGCTGCAATCGTCCCACCAGGTAGCATTCAAACCATTTGAGAGTAGTACAGTCCAGACCAAGGTTACAGAGAATATCCAGCAGGAGGGCATGGTCTACAGTGTCAAATGCCTTACTTAGATCCAAGAATAGGGCATTTACATAAAGTTTATTGTCCAATGCATTCAGCCAGTCATTGGTAACTTTTGCAAGTGCAGAGATAGTGCTGTGTTGAGGTCTGAAGCCAGATTGTATAGGGGTGAGTAGTTCAAGGTGGTCTCTAGTCTGCAGGCTGACAATCTTTTCCAACATTTTGGATAAGATAGGAAGCAGAGAGATGGGCCGATAGTTATTAAGGTCTACAGGGTCCCCTGATTTGAATAATGGGACAACATGGGCAGTTTTCCAGCTATCTGGAAGGGTACTCTGCGTAAGGGACAGGTTGAAGATGTGGGTTATGGGGACAGCTAGTATATGGTAGCTGATTTTCAGAAAGTATGGGTCAATGAAATCAGCACTAGCACTTTTTTTAATGTTTAAGTTGATTAACATGTCTTCGACTTGTTTCTGAGATACCTGGCTGAAGAAGAAGGACAGCACAGCCTTTGTTGTGGGGAAGGGTGTATTGCCCTGCCCATAGAGATAGTCTCTCAGGGCATTAGCAGGGGAGGAATCAAAGGCCAGTCCAGCTGTGGCAAAGTGGTTGTTTAGCCCAATCAGTATATCATGTTTATCTGTGAGCATTATGCTGTCGACGGAGATCTTTGATGGACAGGTGTTGGATGTCCTATGACCTTCAACTTCCTTAATGGTCTTCCAAAAGGTGGATGGGCTGAGAGTAGATGCATTCAGTTTGGTGTTATAGTAGCTGGATTTGGCAGCCCTTACAAGCTTAGTGCATTGATTTCTGGCAGCTCTGAAGGAAACCCAGTCAGCATGAAGCTTAGTTTTTCGTGCCTTTTTCCATAAGGTACCCCTGTGCAAAAGAGCCGACTTGAGATTGGCAGAAAACCAGGGGCAAGAAATTTTCTTTGTTTCGGTTTTTACCAGTGGGATGTGCTAGTTTATTGCATCCATGAGGATCATATGGAAAATATTATATGCTTCAATAAAGGAAGAGGCAAGGTAAAACTCTTGCCAATTAGAATGCTGTAGGTCAGCATGGAAGGCGGAAGTGTCGAAATTCCATCTGCGCCTTTTTTGGATGTACCTGGAGGAGGAGATCATTTTAGGCAGGGACCTTACGCACGCCACAATGCAGTGGTCACTGAGATCGCTAGCAAGCACTCCCACATGAGAGAATAGATGAGGCTTGTTAACCAACATTATATCGACTAGTGAGCTGTTAGCTGGATTTTTGGTGTTTGGCTGGGTGGGTTCCATGATAAGTTGATGGAGACCAAAGGCGTCATTTAGCTCCTTGAGAGGCTTAGCTTAGGTGCTGAATGACCTTTAGGCCAGCAGATGGGGGTCTACAACATGCAATGATTTGAATGGGTTGGGAGGGTGACAGTTGCAATTTAATTGATAGAATTTCATATTCTTTAAGTGAAAGCCATGAAGAGATAATAACCCTACAGGGATTTCTAGAGGGGAAAAACATTTAAGGCATAAGACGCTCACAGAGTTAAGGTCACCAAAGGTTACAAGCGATCATAAACAGAGTCCCAACTGTTGACACTCTAAACAGGAAAAAATTGAGGTTATAACTGTTAGGCAATAAGTAAGCACAGCTCTTTTTTGTGCAAGTTTAGACAGAAAATCAGACTTTAGCTTAGTATTGAGGGAGACAAAGGAGCAGACTGCAGGAGCCAATCAGATGCCAGAGCAGAAAAGTGCTCACGTTCTGATTGGGTATCGACAATGCTGCACCTCGCTAGTAAGGAGTCTGGTCTAGGTGTCTCAGGCAGCGGCTATGGAAACAACAACCACCCGGTATCCGCATTTCTCCCACCTGAGAGGCAGGGAGCCCCTGAATGGCTAGTCTACGGCAGGGAAGAGAGTTAAGGGACTGAGGAAAGAGGTAGTAAGAGTGGAATGCAGTGGAAAGGGAATACGAAGATGAAATAGGGCAGTTAAATGATACAGGATAGAGGAATAAGAGCCACAGAATAAACAATACATGAAAGACAGCAGGGTGAGTAAGGTGTAGCAACCGTGAAAGCCATGAAGAGATAATAACCCTACAGGGATTTCTAGAGGGGGGAAAAACATTAAAGGCATAAGACGCTCACAGAGTTAAGGTCACCAAAGGTTGCAAGCGATCATAAATTCAACTACGCTCAGAGGGCAGCAGCCTAGTGCTTCGGACTAAAATTAGGAGCTGGGGTAGCAACTGTAAGACTCACACACATACTGAGCATATAGAGATTTAAAGGCATTCATACTGCGGAGCTGACAGCATTCTTCTTTTTTGGAGGTCAGTGGCTGGCTGCGGGTTTGTTTTGTTGGCTGATGCCATTTAGACTTTTTTTAAAAAGCTGGGTTTTGGTCACTGTAGAGAGGAGTGGTTAAGAAATGAATGAGAGCGCAAGTGATCAGGTGGTGTGTTGGGGGGGTCTGTACAGCAGTGCTTTAGTGCCCTTGGTGTGTGAATTTAATAAAGATTTCTGTCATGGTGAACTTTATTTTTAGTAGTGTTCTATTCAGTAGCATGTGAGTGAGGGTGGCAGTGGGCAGAGTGTGCGAGGGAAGTGGGAGGGAGCCAGAGGTAGGGTGGGAGGGGGTAACGAACTGGAGGAGCTGCAACGTTGAACTGAAGGACAAAGCAGTGTAATTGTTTGGCACTGTAAGAAAAAAGGAACATTTTCATTACATGGCTTCTGTTGTGTTCTGTGTGTGAATCTGCATTTATGTACATTTTGGGTGTTATCCTATCAGGGGAGCAAGCGAAAACAGGCAGTTGCAGCTGGAAGAAAGTGAAAGTGCCGGGGGGGGGGGGCGTGATTGATGGCAGGGTGTTAAATAAACTGTGTTTGTGTGTTTGATTGACATTAGGGGGCTAAATTAATGGTGGTTCCATGATTTATTTAACACCCATGAAAATAAACACATTTGTTTAACAGTTTTTGTGCCCACACCTATTGCACAAATAAGATCTAGAATTTAGCAACATCATGTATCAATATATCACCTAAGCCGACTCCAAGCTTTCATGTAAAAAACACATTAATTTTGTAGCCATAACAGCTCTAAAGTTATCCCATTTTAAAGAAATTATCTTTCAAATGGTCTGACTTTGGAACCGTTGGGGCTACAAATGATCTTTTTTTAAATGAAAGCGTGGAGTTCAGTCATTGTGAACCAGCCCTATCGATAAAGTTTGCATTTATTGATACAAGCACCTTGAACCTTTGCTGTTAAAGCCCCCCAGTGGATAAACGAGCTCCCAGAATCCATACAGTACTAAGCCTAGATAAGATTGGACCATTTAAGAAGCAGCTTAGACATTCTTGCACCCCAGTCACCTCAATGCCCGTGAACCCCCCAATCCAAAACGACAGTGCTCATACAGCTGCCTATAACCCACCTATAGCCTCTTCCTCTTCTCCTCTCTTACAAAGCCCTGGTTGCTGCTACCTCTGTAATGGAAATAAAAAGTATGCACAGTACAATTGTAATGCAAGTCAGTAGTTGGCTGTTGCTTGCTGTATCATTGTTATTGCTCGACATTTTGTTGAACTTAGACGTATGCTTATGACTTGTAACCGACGTGGAACCTTTGTAAATGAGCTTATATGCTCAAAGGTGTTTGTCCGAATTAAATAAATAAATACTATTCTATATGTACTGATTCTATTCAGAACTACTTTCTGAGTATATTATCGATACATGTTTTTAAGTCGCGACACGGCCACAAAATGACAATCACATAGTATCTGTATTACTTTCTGAATTAACAGACTGTATCAATGCAAATTTTTTCTATTGACATATAAAATTACAAGAGGATTACAAAAATGTACAAAATGTTGTTTTTACTTTTATCTGAATTTAAGCAATACTACACATTATTTAATTAGAAACTGTGTAGTTTACAACTTAATTTTCATTCATCTTGTGTCAATAACCTCATCCCTCCTTAGCTGCCATTACCTTGCTTCGGGGGCAAGACCAAACTCCTGTGTCAAGGGGTATAAGGATGATAGCTGTCTTGCCAGCAGGAGTCATCCCTTGCAAACAGTTCTGGTTGCCACTTTTTCCCATCGCATGACCACTAGGATGCTGCCTGCATAAGTCTTTGCATCACCCCAGTGGAACTCTTCTCCATGTTAGATTGTGCTCCTCACAGGGAGGACCCACTAGCTTTCCCCACTAATCTCTCATCTCCTGTTTTTACCTCCCTTGCCCATAAGTAGGGCCATCTCTGCCAGCACCAGGGCCAGCCAGCACCAACACACTTCTCACAGCCACCCTTGGTTGGCCAAAAAATAGATTTAATATATACTATATACAGATCCCAGGAAGGCCACTCAGGTAAATGGCAAAATTAAATTGAGCAGCAAACGCATTTTCAGGCACGCCTCAGTTTAGATCAAACTCTGTTACCCTTTTCCAGGGACACTGGTTTACTGTGATTGAGAAAGGGTAAATTCTGTTTTGCAGATGGGAAAAAATGATAGCGTCACCGAGGTCTGCAATGTCAAAATCATTTTTACCGGTGTTCTGTCCTTGTACCCTTTTGGTATGCGTATAAATATTCAGAATAAAAGAAGGCTAAGTGTACATCAAATTAAATAAAGCAAAATGAAAATAGCACAGGAAAGAATTTATAGAAAAATACAATTCCTGATGATTCACTGATCTGGTAAAATAAAATGGCACATATCGTGAAATGCTTTGTTTTTTTCTGGTGTACAGAAAGACGATATTCCGAAATATTACCGGATTTTCCAGTGAAACCAAAAATCAGTGTCCTTGCCCTTTTTATGTTTGCTTGCACGCATGTGCAAGAAATATAGTGCCATCATCCGAGATTTCGGAGGTGTGTCACCTCCTCCTCCAATTCAGTCAGTGTGTTGGCAGGCACGGCCCCTGTAAGCCAATGCATGCCGGAGCTGTCTATGACAAGCTCCAAAATGCAGTGGCATACAGTTGAAAGGGGGAGCTACGCTTGAGTGAGCAGCGATAAGATATCGCCTGCTCATGCGCAGCTCCCCTACACACACACACACACACACAGGCACATGCACGCATACTGCCCCCCCATGCACATACTCTATAGCTGACAGGGGTGCCCAATCCCCCGTCAGCTGTGCTGCGCTCCCCAAAGCCTCCCAAATGCCACGCTGGGTGCCCACCCCAGCGTGGCAACTGAGATGGAATAGCCGGCGGTACCCAATCCCCATATTCACTGCTCTCTCACCTCCCCATGCTATCACCGACGAGGTGCCCAATCCCCATCAGCCTCCCCCAAGTACAGGTGCCACGCTGGGAGCCCACCCCAGCATGGCAATGATGCTTAGCCTGTGGGGTGCCCAATCCCGTCAGCTGAACACCCCCAACCATCCTTGTGCCATGCTGGAGCCCACCCCAGCGTGGCAAATGTCAACGTCGTCATTAAAATTAAAAAAAAAAACTGTAAAGAAAAAGCGGTCCCACGTGGTCTCCTGGCCCCCACAACCGCACCCACCCACTGCACCCTGCCTCCCCACACCTCCCCTCACCCCATACTTACCTCTGGAGCTCGGCTGCGACGCTCTTGATTGAACCGGGAACACGTCTGCGCTCTTCAAAGTCAACCCGCGAACTGAGGAAGTGCCGGTTGCTGTATAATGGGATAGATAGGGTTTTCAACTTTGTTGCATATCTCAGGCATTTTTGGGTTTTGCACCAATTTTCAACATGGGGTTTTGGGACCCTTCTCATTATTGATATCACTGTCATGATGCTATTCAGGCCCAAAGGCTGATTTCGCAGTCACTGCGCTAAATCACCCTTCGGGCCTGAATAACACATGACAGTGACATTGTTCAGAGAAGGTCCCAAAACCCTCATGTTGAAAATTTGCAAAAATTCCAAAAATGACTGTTTTATGAGCTGCATGCTATGCAGTTCCACGCAGGCTCGTAAGTTCGCAAATTTTCAATATTTTCACTCCAGATTTTCAACTTGCCATTTACCACACCTTCTTATGAGTAGTACAGCTGTCATTTTCATATCTCACCCAAAATGTGTTTCCGCCCATGTAGCGCTGTCTGAACATACTGAACATCTGAAATTTGCCAGCAGATAAAGGCCTAGAGGTCTATCAAGTCTGCTTGATGTGCAGCTACACCTCTATTCTGCAGCTGCCTCCCTTCCACCCTTCCTTCATTAACCCTCCCCTTGTCCTGTCCCATCTTCGTTTGAAGCAGTCCACTGTTCTACTACATACCACTTCTGCAGGTAATGCACCCAGCCACCACCCTCTCTGTAAAAAAGTGTCTCCTCATCTCCCTCCTGAACCTTCCTCGCTCCAGTCTCATATCATGGCCCCTGGTGGCCCTCCCTCCTTACTTTGAACAGCCCCTCTGTACCCATCTTGTTTATTCCTTTCATGTATTTAAAGGTTTCAATCATGTCACCCTGTCTCTCCTCTCCTCCAGTGAGTACATGTTCAACTCCTTCAACCTCCTCTCGTATGATAAGTCCCCAGCCCCTTGATCATCTTTGTAGCCCTGCTGCACCCCCTCCAGTAACCAATGTCCCTCTTCAGATACGGACACCAGTACTGCAGTACTCCAGGTGTGGTCTAACTAATGACCTATACAGTGGCAGAATCACCTCCTCCTCCTCGAGGATATACCCTTACAATACAACCCAGCATTTTGTTGGCCTTTGCAGCTGCCTTCCTACATTGTGCTGAGTTGTTCATTGACCCTGTAATGACACACCCAGATCCTTCTCCTCCTCTGTCTGGGCTAGCTGCACTCCCCTAGCTGGTAACTCCTCCTTGGGTTCTTCATCCCAAAATGCAGCACCTTGCACTTTTGGCATTAAAGCCCAGTTGCCAGGGTGTCTGACCAGGTTTCAAGCTTTGCCAGATCATCCTGCAACCCCTGCCATCCCCTAGGTCATCCACCACGCGTCAACCTTGGTATCATCAGCAAACACACTGATCTTGCTCTTGATGTCCCATGATATGTCTGCAATGAATATCCCAAACAACACTAGTCCCAACACCGAGCCCTGTGGGACACACTCATCACTGCCCTTGGGTGAGGCTCCCCACCACCACCTCTATTGCCTTCCCTGCAGCCAGTTTCCTACCCATCTCACCAGCTTTCCACCCGCCCCTATGCCTACTAACT
The DNA here is from genome assembly GCA_016271365.2 of Neoceratodus forsteri. NCBI lineage: Eukaryota > Metazoa > Chordata > Ceratodontiformes > Ceratodontidae > Neoceratodus > Neoceratodus forsteri. Next base: position 409,527,073 of record CM057452.1, read on the forward strand.
TCCTTCCCAGCCTTCCATGTGGCACCGAGTTGAATGCATTACTAAAGTCCAGATACAGGACATCCACTGCATGGCCCCTGTCCAGTTGCCAATGGCGCAGTCGGTGTGCGAAATCAATGTACAGGACAAATTAAGAAAATCACAGTGACACTGTTTATGAGCAGAGGTCTTAAAATGGCTATGTTGAAAATTTGGTGAAAAAATTCCTAAAAATGACTATTTTACGTGCGTGCGTTGAGCAGTTCCTACGCACGCTTGTAAGTTTGCGAATTTTCAATATTTTCATTCCAGATTTCAACATTGCCATTTTACCACACCTTCTTATGAGTAGTACAGCTCTCATTTTTCACATCTCACCCAAAACGTGTTTCCGCCCATGTAGCGCACAATGGCACAGTCGGTGTGCGAGATCAATGTTCGGGACAAATTAAGAAAATAACAGTGACACTGTTCATGAGCTGAGGTCTTAAAACGGCTATGATGAAAATTTGGTGAAAAAATTCCAAAAAATGACTGTTTTACCAGCGTGCGTTGTACAGTTCCTACGCACATTCGTAAGTTCGCGAATTTTCAATATTTTCACTCCAGATTTTCAACATTGCCATTTTACCACACCTTCTTATGAGTAGCACAGCTGTCATTTTTCACATCTCGCCCAAAATGTGTTTCCACCCATGTAGAGCATAATGGCGCAGTCGGTGTGCGAAATCAATGTGCGGGACACATTAAGAAAATCACAGTGACACTGTTCATGAGCTGAGGTCTTAAAATGGCTATGTTGAAAATTAGGTGAAAAAATTCCTAAAAATGACTGTTTTACGAGGGTGCATTGTGCAGTTCCTACGCACGTTCGTAAGTTTGCGAATTTTCAATATTTTCACTCCAGATTTTCAACATTGCCATTTTACCACACCTCCTTATGAGCAGTACAGCTGTCATTTTTCACATCTTGTGCAAAATGTGTTTCCGCCCATGTAGCGCACAATGGCGCAGCCAATGTGCAAAATCAATGTATGGGACACATTAAGAAAATCACAGCGACACTGTTCATAAGCAGAGGTCTTAAAATGGCTATGTTGAAAATTTGGTGAAAAAATTCCTAAAAATGATTGTTTTGACGTCGTTCTTGTAGTTCTATGCATGCTTGCAAGTTTGCAATTTAATATTTTCACTCCAGATTTTCAACATTGCCGATTTACACTTCCTTATGAAAGTACAGCTGCAATTTTCATCGTCGCCCAAATGTGTTTTCGCACATGCGGCGCACAATAGGTGCTCTTGGTGTGCGAAAGCAATGTTTAGGACAGATTAAGAAAATCACAGTTACAATGTTCATGAGCAGAGGTCTTAAAATGGCTATGTTGAAAATTTGGTGACAAAAGTCACAAAATGACTGTGTTCACAGTGAGCATTGCACAGTTTCCACGCACCCTCGTAAGTTCATGACTTTGTAATATTTTCAGTCAGATTTTCACCAGTGGCATTTTCACACTTCCTTATGAACAGTGCAGCTGTCATTTTTCACAACATGGCTGAAGTGTGTTTCACACTTTCAGCGCGAGAGATCTGTGTCGCCGTGGGAAATCATTGTTCGGCACAGATAAAGAAAATCACAGTGACACTGTTCATGATCGGAGGCACCAAAATGCCTGAGTTGATAATCTGCTGTAAAATATCCCCAACCTAATTATATTATGGGTGTGCGTTGCACAGTTTCTATGTGAGCTCGTGACTTCACCATTTTTTTAAATATTTTTACTGCAGATTTGCAACATTGCCATTTTTTGCACCTCCCCATGAACAGTACAGCTGTCATTTTTTACATCCTGTTCGGAATGTTTTTGCACCTGTGGTGCTAAATGCCGTAGTCACTGTGCATAAGCAGCTTTCGGCTAACAAACTGATATTCCCCCTGTTCATGAGGTGGGGTCACAAAAAAAACATGTTGAAAATTTGGAGTGAAAATGCCAACGAATGCCTGAGGTATTAGGGTTTCCAACCATAACACCCAACCCTGTAGAGAATGACAGGCATCAGGGGTGTGACTTGGGATTCTTGCCTGTGATGCTCATACCATTACACAACCTGCAGCCAGTGAGAGGCATCGAGGTATGCCTTGGACTCTTCGGCCCCAAAGTTCACCCCATTCTCCTGTATCGCACCCATCTCACCGTATTTCCTAATGAAATGGGGTGCGCATAAGGGCCAAAGACCCCAAGGAACACCGTGACACTTGTCAGTGTCTGCAGGGTGGGGTGTGGTGAAATGGCGTGGCCGTTATGCCTGACGACCCGAACGCACACCCCAATGCCTGTCACTCTCTGCAGGGTGGTGGTGGGGTTGGCTTCAGTTCAATACTTCACTGCCATTCCTATTACGCAGCTCTGTAACTTCTACACTACCACTGCCAATGCCAGCAAGCAAACATTCGGCATTGACAAATGCTTGTTCAGATTTACAGCAATGACATGGGACACGGCACCATGCTTAAGTCAAAAACTTGCTTGCAAAACCAGCATTTTATACAGTGCCTTTCACAATGCCAAAGTTAGCAGAAGAACTGAACAGCTGAAGCTCTGACTGCAACTCTCGCTAAGGGCCTAGAGGAATCAGTATTTACAGGCCCGAGCCCATAGTAAGCAGGGAACAGAATTTAGACAGTAATGCAATATATTTATGGTTATTCTTGCAGCACTGACACACATACAGTATATATTGTATATGTCTCCTTGCTGCTCCAAGGGAACTCAGATTACCATGGGATTTAACCACACCTCAGATCAGAACAGCAAAGTTAGCATAGAAACATAGAATTTGTCGGCAGATAAGGACCGCTTGGCCCACCCAGTCTGCCCATTTCCCTACCTGATGGATAAGCTGCAGATCCTAGTTAACCAGCAGCCTACTTCTTCCTACCCCAACCCCCTAGAATTGCCTTATGACTGTCCCATGCATGCTTGAATTCCACCACTATTTTTGTATGGCTAACATCAGCCTCTCTGATAACAGGGTGACGGATTTACCTCCTAGCTAGCCTTATAGAAGTACAGTACCAATGCCCTGGCACCAAGCAGAATGAGGTAGGATAGGACTCATTGCATCTTACTCCTTTCTCAGGTCTTGATGTCACAGCATCACTTTGCTTCACCTACAAGGTTTACCTGGGTTTACCACATCTTACCCCTTCCTCAGGTCTCGATGTCACAGCATCACTTTGCTTCTGCTACAAAGTTTACCTGGGTTCACCACATCTTACCCCTTCCTCAGGTCTCAATGTCACATCATCACTTTGCTTCACCTACAAGGTTTACCTGGGTTCATCACATCTTACCCCTTCCTCAGGTCTCGATGTCACAGCATCAGTTTGCTTTATCTACAAGGTTTACCTGGGATCACCACATCTTACCCCTTCCTCGGGTCTTGATGTCACAGCATCACTTTGCTTCAGCTACAAGGTTTACCTGGGTTCACCACATCTTACCCCTTCCTCAGGTCTCGATGTCATTGCACCACCTCTTATATCCTCTGTGTTCTGCTCATGCTCTGCTCTCTACTCTTGAGAGGCAAGAAAAGCAACAGGGAAGCTACAGGCTACCTTCTGGTCCCCAGGACACTTGCTGCAATCGCCATCTGCACAGCCCTCCTTGGGGGTGGACCAAAAACAGGCCATATGTATATTATATATGGTTTATTGTATTTGAATGCTAAATTGATGCTAATCAGGAAACCACTGTAAATTAGCTTTTATTCAGTTGGTGTTGAGTCATCACCTTCCTGAATCTCAAATTGCTGTTCCCAAACCTTGGACCCTGGCCAGGATCCAAGCCTTGGAGAGCCAAACCAAAGGGAGCCAGCACCACACTGGAACCAGGACTCTGCCACCATCTCAACCCCATGGCCCCCATCTAGTTGGATGTAATCCAAGTGTGCCAAGTGTGGCACCCCACAAGTGCCCCTGCCCCAGAGCCTTCTACTGTGGTGCCTGGCTTGAACCCTAGTTAAACTCCTTTTAACCTGTATGATATTTTTTGTATAATTTTAGTGTCTTGTACATTGAGCAGTAATGAACATGTATAGCAAATGTAAATATTATATATGTATTTCGAATGTCTTAAGTACAGTATATGATATGTAACTGTTCCTTGAATATTGTACAAATTTTGTGTAATACAGTGCTCCCTCCTTTATCTGCAGTGGTGGCTCTACACCAGGGCCCACCAGGGCACGTGCCCCAGTAACAAAATGCTGTGCCCCAGTTGGTGCCCCATATGGTGCAGAACCTCCCCCATTGTAACAATATATCAGTGCCCTGGCTGCCATCTGTTGTGCCCCAGCTGTGCCCTGGTAACCATTTGTGGCTAGAGCCGCTACTGTTTATCTGCCTCCTTTATCTGCCACCCTCATTTAATGCTAGTGTGAGCTCTGGTCCAATTTTCCAGGAATGTCATCTACCCATTTAACCTCCACTCTCTTTTATCCACCAATATTTAGGATGTTCAGAGGTTGGAGGATAAAAAAAGAGAGCACTGTGTTCTTCTTTGTAACTTTGTACTAAGGACGCCATTGAAAATGAGCTCTGCACAACTGAGTTATCTGTATTCATATCAGGGCCTATTATGAAGGTGCAGAGTGGGCTCAGTGATGCTGCGCAACTCTGGGCGCCTTAGCCCTCCGCATCTTCCAGCCCCTGTGTGTATTTACAATGCACATCACCCCACCATGCACACCCCATCCCCAGTCGATCACAGAACTCCACGGGGGTGGGCCTGGGCAGGAGTGGGCGTGCCAACACTCCGCACATTCACTAAGATGTGGAATGATGTGCATAGGGAGCTACTGGCTACACCTTTGCAGGACAGCAGTAAACCATTAGGGATGGTTACATGCCCCCTGGGGAAGCAGCCGCTGGTCATGGCAGAATCAGCGGGGGGCATCACCCTCCCAATAGGGATGCCCCTACCATTGGGGCATACTAGGAGGTCAGAGAGGTTATCTGGGGTACCCCCTTCAACTTCAAGGTCATTGCTCTGCACGCCAGCCAACAACATGGTGGTGCATGGGCACAAGGGATTACCTGTGGGACTCTGCCAGGGCAGCCAATTGGCTGCCCACCCAGATCCATCGCTCCACACCCGCCTACCCCCCCCCCATGGACCTACACGCCGGGGGGGGGGGGAGGGACAAGTCTGGGAACTGGGCTGGTGTTTGTGAATGCAGCCCCTGCGTGGATCTCCCAAGGGTGCAGATCTGCACACTCGGATACGTGCCTTCGGGGCGCACATTACTGACTCGGCCCCATCATATACTACTACTACTAGCTGCCTCTGGGACTGGAACCAGACCTAGCACTACAGCTACTTTTGGCATGGCCAAAGCCCCATTTGTAAGCCCTTGGAGGGCGTACAGCAAAAACACTGGGAAAGCACTGGACCCAATAAATATTTATTTAGCTTTTGTTGACCAGGTAAGTGCACTAGACAAATCCTGCCTATTTTCAGGCACGACCCGGGGGAGGGGGATACAGATGAATTCCAACTGACCTTGAACCAGATTAAGCTGTTGGTGGTATTTTTAGTGAATGAGGGAAATTTGGCCAGGACACCGTGGAAATTTCCCTACTCTTTTCGATAAGTGCCATGGGATCTTTAACATCCACCTGAACTACCACCAATCCAGGCAGATGGGACCTCAGTTTAACATCTCATCGGAAAGACGGCACCTCAGAAATGCAGCACCCCTCTCATGCTGCACCACAGTGTCAGTACTGGGATATTAACCCAAGTGCCAGATGTAGGAACTGAACCCACAGCCCTCTGATCTCCCGGCCTCAGAGGAGAGTGTGCTACCTACTGAGCCACTGACACTGACACTGAAATATAGCATGTGCTCAGAAAATTGACAGCTCTCTTTAGCTGGGACAGAGAAAGAATTTAAACAGGAAATCAATATCTACATTTCTGATCAGGAGCTAGAACATTTAACCCTTAGTGCAAAATTCAGGCAGAACTTTAAACACTTACAGCAGTAACCCCTATTTGTATAGGAGGGTTACACATCATACACCATTAGTTGTGTTACGGACATTCCACTCTCCCCTCTAGCAAACCACAGACATCCTTGCTTTGCAGGCTTTGACTCTGAAAGCATTAAAAATAACAATATTTTTATTTGGGAAAAACTTTGCATGTGTGTGTGGCCTTAGCCATGTGTGTTGATTTGTAATTTGGGTGAGAGTTAAGCGGTGGAATGGTGGCAGGCAGCTATTATTTTGGGGGGGATTGACTCATGGGGTGTTTGTGAGTGAGTGTATCTGGTGCCCCAGTTGTCAGACTATCATGAGTCAGCAGACAGCTGCCCCCACACACACCTACTCCCCAGGACTGCCCTACCAGCTCTGTTCCTTTTAGAACCTTTTAGAAACAAATGGGCAGGAAGGAGGGGTGGAAGAACAATGGGGAATAATCAAAACTGCCATCACAGAGGCAACAAGCCTTTCTGTGAAGCAAATGAACAAAACAAAACGATGTAAGAAACCACTATGGCTCTCAATGGAGGTGGCAGAGAATGTTAGAGAGAAAAAGAGAGAAAAATAGTTGGGAAGCAGTGTAGTGCAGTGGTTTAAGGCTCTGAGCTGCAAAGCTGGTGACATCCAGCACCCCAGACCTGGGTTTGAATCCCACAGCTTCCACTTGCATACTGTGTGACCCTGAGCAAGTCACTTAACTTCTCTGTGTTCCCAGGTCGCTCCTGTAAAAAAAGCTTTCAGCTTAGTGTGCTACTCCTGGTTAAACAACTAAAAAAAAAAAAAGCATTAAGGAATCACAGAAAGAGCAGGACAAAGAATTATATCAGTTAAAGGAAGCTGGGAAGGCAGTTAGAACAGCAAAGGTCCAAACTGAGGAAAAGATAGCCAACTCAGTTAAGAAGGGGGATAAAACCTTTTATAGGTACATCAGGTAGCAAAGGAAGACCAAGGGAGGGATAGTGAGGCTTAATTAAAGGGGGGGAGCAGAGAGTGACTGTGAAAAGGCAGATGCTAAACAAATATTTTTGCTCAGTATTCACAAATGAAGAGGGGAAGGTACCTAAACCAAACAATAGAAACACTCTGGATATGGGGATTGATACCAGCCCATTCACAGAAGAAAGGGTTCTGAAAGAACTCTTAAAACTGAAGGTGGACAAAGCAATGGGGCCTGATGGAATTCATCCCAGAATTCTAAAAGAACTAAGGGTAGAACAAGTGACTCCACTGACTACCCTCTTTAACAAATCATGGGAGGATGGGGTGGTACCCGCGGACTGGAGGAGGGCAGATGCTATTCCACTTCACAAAAGTGGGAGCAGGGCAGAAGCAGGAAAATACAGACCTGTTAGTTTGACCACAGTGATAGGGAAAATGATGGAATCACTTCTAAAGGAAAGAATTGTTGAGTACCTAAAGGTCAGAGGGGACCAGGACCCAAGGCAGCATGGATTCACAGTGGGACGGTCATGTCAGACGAACCTAATAGATTCTTTGACTGGGTGACCAAAGTAGTAGATCAGGGAGGGGCTATGGACATGGCCTACCTAGACTTTAGCAAGGCATTTGACACAGTCCCACACAAAAGATTAATATAATAGTTAGCCATGCCTGGGAGTGGGTCCCAAGATGGTAGCCTGGGTAAAGAATTGGCTGGAGAACAGGACATAGAGAATAATAGTAAACAGAGTCCACTCTGAAGAAAGGGGGGTTAGTAGTGGGGTACTGCAGGGTTCAGTACTAGGATTGGCCCTCTTCAATGTCTTTATAGGCGACATTGCAGAGGGACTGGAAGGAAAAGTATGTCTCTTTGCAGACGACACAAAGATCTGCAACAGAGTTGATACACAAGGTGGGGTGGAAAGGATGGGAAGGGACTTGGCAAGGTTAGAAGAATGGTCAAATGTATGGCAGCTTAGATTCAATGCTAAGAAGTGCAAGTAATGCACCACTGGAAACAAAAACCAGGAAGAGTACACAATGGGGGTGAGATACTAACAACAACAAAATGGAAAGGGACCTGGGGTAGTCATATCAGATGACCTAAAGGTGGGCAAGCAGTGTGAGAGGGCAGTAAGGAGGGCTGGGGATACTGGGATGCATGGGGAGGCATCACCAGTAGAAAACAGGAAGTTGTTATCCTCTGTACAGACAGCTGATGAGACCCCATCTGGAGTACTGCATGCAGTTCTGGAGACCCAGTCTCCATAAAGATATAGACAGGATGGAGGCAGTCCAGATGAGGGCAACTAAAATGGTGCAGGGTCTGCAGCAGAAGACATATGAAGAGAGACTTAAGGAGCTTAATATGTATAGCCTCGAGGAAAGGGGGGGACATGATAGAAACTTTCAAGTACCTCAAGAGAATCAACAAAGTCCAAGAGGGTAGCATCTTTCAGAAAAAGAGGTATGCAAGAACAAGTGGGCAGAATTTGAAGATGGGGGGGCTCAGAGGTAATGTAAGGAAGTATTTTTTTCACAGAGAGGGTTGTGGATGCATGGAATGGCCTTCCTGAGGAGGTTGTGGAGTCAAAAACAGTGATGGAATTCAAGAATGTATGAGACAGTCATAAGGCAATTCTAGGGGTTGGGGGTAGGAAGAATTATGCTGTTGGTTAACTAGGATCTGCAGCTTATCCATTAGATAGGGAAATGGGCAGACTGGGTGGGCCAAGCGGGCCTTATCTGCTGTAAAATTCTATATTTCTATGTAATCTGGCTCTTCCTGGGGTTGTCACTGACGTCTGCAGGTCAGTGTGGATCCTAAAATGGCAGAGAAGGGGTGGATGAATGAGCAGTAGGTAGATGTTGTGGGGGGGGGGAGATCAGGAATGTTACACATAGTTGGTGCCCTGGATTAAACAGAGATCCCAAGGGGGCACCCTGGTAACAGCCATGCTCCTCCCCTTCGGGGAATTCTGTGTAATACAAGATCCCCGAGGAATAAAACTGTGGTGATATCAGATTTTATTGACAATTCCTCAGGAGACCTGGTCTGCCTCACAGAGACTGGGCTTGGTGATGACTCTGGGCCTGTCCAGTGGGGTTCTCGGTGATACAATTGCCCAAGGTGGGAGCATTGGGGGTGGGAGTGGGGGAACCATCTGTTTTCGATCCTGCTTGAGACTTATGGGTTATGGCATAACAATTGAGTAAGACAAGGACATTTGAAAATAATAAAAGGGGATGCAGGTGTGAGGGGTAGGAGGGATTCTCCTTGTTTACTGCCTTGTGAGGTGGGAATACGAGTTCCCACAGAAATTTTCAGATTTCATCATCACCCTGGCATTGGACTCCCACAATCTAATCATGTTGAGGGGCTTCAGCGTGTGGTTTGATGATGAAACCTTGCAAACTGCTCATCATTTCTTCTAGTTAATTTACTTAATTGGCCTCACACAATTAGTTTCCTCTGCCACTCATACATCTGGCCACACCCTGGACCTCATCTTCTCTCTGGAGTTGAACATTTGGGATGTTAGGATTGATCTGATGGGCTGGTTGGATCACCATTCTGTGCATTTTCTTGTTAGGTCCTCCTGGAGATCTTCTCTCCCTATGGAGATGGTCCAATACTGAGCTAAAAGTAATCTTGACTCTGAGAAGTTCAAGACAGTACTGGACATCTAGAGCATGGTGTTGATGTGCAAGTGAGGTATAGTAGTGGCATTCATAGCTAAAGGATGGCCATTATGGTGGGTCTAGTCTAGACTAGCTTGTTCTGATGCCTGTCACCTCACTGACCTCCTGTAGCAGCTTGCTGTGGTATAATGATGGGTTGAGAAGATTGAAGACAACAGGGTGGAAGTTGGGGCATGCCTGGAAGAGGCTGGATTCAGTGGAGGACAAGATGGCTCTGAGGACCCATTGTGAGGACTATCAATAGACAATATCCCTGAAAAAGGCAGAGTACCTGTCATGGGTGAAGGCCTCATGTAAGAGCAGATTAGTTCAGCTTTGCTGCACGGCAGACAGGTTAATCCATCTCCTATTCTTCAGTCCAGAGATGTTTTGTCCACAGAAAGGTGTGAGAAGTGTGATCACTTCTTCCTACACAGAGTTCACCATCAGAGCTAGGATCTCTCTGGATATCCTGTTCGGGGCTGGCAGTTCTGGTGGTTAAGGAGGATCAGGGGCCATCCAGTGCTTTAGAGTGAATTTTAGCCACTCACATTTCAAAAGGTGTTTGGGGTGATTTCCAATCTGTACCTCCCTTTCTGTGATTTTGACCCAAAGCAGATACAGCTGTTAGTGTACTGCCTTGAGTCCCTAGATCTGGTGTTTGCCAGCATGTCTGCTGTTCCACCATGGAGGTATGTTTTCTTGCAGCTCTTTTTTTTTTTTTTATTTGCTCTTTATTCTCCTGGATCCAGCCGGGCTTCCCCCAATCCATCTCGCCCTGTGATCCACCGGTCAGTCGCCCCCATGTAGCCTTGGCTATCCCTCCAGGCAGGGATGGGATGGAGGGAACCCATATCCTTCTTGTCTCATGGGGCCCCTCATTATAGCCTCACAGATCGAGCAGTGAAGGGCACCTCTTCTGTCAGCAGAGCTCAGATGGCTCTGATTGTTTTCCCCTTATGGCCCTGGGACGTGGTTGCGCCGTGATGTCCAGGCACGTACGCCAGTGTCCTACCATGCCCCCTCCCCCACATACAGCTTCAGGCTGCTGTACCTCCAGTTTCCACCAGAGGTCAGGACAACACTGGGCCTCGACCCCAACTCTCTCCCAGGAGAAGTGAGCTGCCCATCGGGCACTCAAACTTCCCTTCCCTGACTGACCTTCAAGCTCCCCTGGCTCATTCCCGAACCCGGGTTGCTGATGCCACAAGTGGTAGCAATACCGCTGCACTGGTGGGCATTTTCCTGCAGCTCTAATGAGAATCATGGTGAAACCCCTCCTGAATAAACCATCACTGGACCCAGAACCGCTGACAAACTAGAGGCTGGTCTCAAATCTGAAAGTCCAGAAAGAAGCTTACACACATCAACCGCTTTCCCTCACTGAAGCAAAACACGCACCAAGACACACTTAAAAGTGCAATGTACTGCACGTGCAAAAACTGAGCAATATTTACAGCAAATTAGCTTTAAAATAGCCCTATGAGGAGATACTGAGGGATAGCAGTATGTGCACCCTGTAAGATAGGTAGGAGAGGTGGACATGATAGAGACCTATGAAGGAGAGTATCTTTTTAGAGGAGAAAGTGCACAAAGACAAGACAGCATGCAATGAAGCTGGAAGGGGGGAAGTTAAGGAGGGATGTGAGGAAGTACTTCTTCACTAAAAGAGTGGCGGACACCTGGAACAGTCTACCAGCCAAGGTGGTGGAGCAAAATCTGTTATGGGCTTCAAGCATGTATGGGAAAGGCAGAAAGGAATCTTAGCAGAAAGGTGGTGGGGGAGCCAGAGATCAGGTAGGGTTTGCAGTGACAGTATGGGGGGAGGGGACAAACTGGGCAGCCTATGTAGGCCATGTGGTCATTATCTGCCAACAGATTCTATGTTTCTACGTTTCTAACCCTTTGAGTTTCAGTGTAGTGCAGTACAGTTTTGGTGGACCCAGAACACAAGTATAGGGTCTGTCAGCATCTGCTTAAAAAACAGCAAAGACTTCTGGGAAAAGCAGCCCTGACTCAGATCCCACCACTGCTGCGAAAGAAACAGCAGTAGCTGTACATTATACTAAAGTTTTTATTGCATCAGAGGGGGTATTGACAGTAATTTGCTCAGAGTCATATGGTGAGTACAGTATTTGACACTAGCAGGGTTGGAATCTACAATCTCCCAATTCCCAGAAGTGCTCTAACCACTACATCATGCTGCTCATGGGCAGACAAAGAAATTCTGGTGGTTGCCAGCAGTGTTTTTTTGTTACAATTTTCTCATGGAAGTTTTATGATATAGCTGTACTGATTATTTTCATTGATGTTTTCACAGGCAAACCTTGCAAAGGCAAGGAAGAGTAGGTGTTGCTAGAGGGGAGAGTGAAATGTTTATAATGTCATTAGGTACATAGGATGATTGGAATTTAAGTTTCAAACTATACACTTTCTAATTAAATGATGTATAGTATTATCAAAATTCAGAAACGGTAAAAACAGAATGTATTATTGTTTTTAAAATCATCATGTAATTTTATATATTGATACAAAAACTAGTACTGATAGTCTGTTGATATAAAGAAATAGTATTAATACTATGCATTTGCCATTTTTTGACTGTGTCGCAACTGAAAATATGTATCGATAATACATTCAAAAAAACATTTCAAGTAAGCATTATAGCCTAAAGGTTAGAGTAACGAGCTGTAAATTAGCTTGGTACATCTAGCAGAGCTGGGTTTGATTCCCACAACCACCACCTGTATACTGTGTTACTCTGAGAAAACATAAAAACATAGACTTTGATGGCAGATAAGGACTACTTGGCCCACCCAGTCTGCCCATTTCCCTACCTATTGGATAAGCTGCAGATTCTAGTTAACCAATAGCCTACTTCCTGCAACCCCCAACTATAATTGCCTTATGTCTGTCCCATGCATGTTTGAATTCCCCCACTGTTTTAGACCCCACAACCTCTCCATGAAGGCGGTTCCATGCGTCCACCACTCTCTCCATGAAAAAGAATTTCCTCACATTACCCCTGAGCCATCCCCCCTCTAACTTTAAATTGTTCCCCCTTGTTCTTACACATCTTTTCTTTTTTTTTTCAACAAATCTTTATTGATCTTTTGATTTAAAATCAACATCTACCACAGCTATAGGTAAAGACCTGGACGGACCAGGGTATACAGCCCAAAACTGACTGTATGAACTATATACAATCCCATATTTACAAACACAGCAGGAATCCTTCTCATAGCTGTACACAAATCAATTAGCAACTCCTGTATCTAGGTTACATCTCGCATTCCATATTAGTCAAATATCACCAAAATATATAATCCCGACAGGTAAACAGGAGGCAATTCACAATCAACATAAGATAAAAAAAAGGAAGAAGAAAGAAAAAACCATAACAGGAGTAAACTCCACCATACCAGCACGTATAAAGTTTTACAATGTTAATCCACTGGTGGAGATCAATACATCTATTGAATTAAATCAGAGGTGAAGTCCTGCCACGTCCCCTGGAAAGAGAGAGAGAGAGAGTCCCCATCCCCACCTACAGTCTGGAAGGCTTACATTCCAAACTCATTTAACTCTTATTTGAATCACAAATTGTCTGTACACCGGCCATATTATTCGATCAAGTCAAAAACGATGCAATTTGACCTATTCTCATTCTGAAAAACTAAGCTCCTACTACTCAGAACATGACAGACAGACCTGTAAAGACCTCTGTGGTGAATAAATTGTTTCTAGAGATGACCATCTCTTAGCGTATAACCTTTTATTCCCCTCACCCCAGAGCTGTCTCCTTACTCTGCCCAGAGAAACCACCGAATCCCGTACCCACTGTCCATAAGTATACTCTTGATCGTCTTTCCAATGCTGAACCAGAAAAGATTTCACTATTGCAGTCATCAAAGCCAAATGAAATTTGGATAAGACTCGGTATTTTGAAAAATCCCCAGAACACACACTCTGGCGTTATATATTCTGAATAGTTCAGCAATGGATCCTACGCTGCCTAATTTCGGACCACAGAGGAGATTTTACAGCATTCCCACATCACATGCAGCAAATCTCTATCCCCATCCCACATCTAAAACAACGGTCCGTCTGTCTTAGCTTCCTATCATATAGTTTTGCCGGGGTAAAATATAGATTGGAAACAATAAAATATTGCATGGTCCTAAACTTAGGTATTGATATATACCCATGATTTTTCCAAATCGAATCCCAAGCAAGATTTCTGGGAGCCATTACTTTATCCCAGTACGCTACTTGTACAGGTGAGGGTGGACTACAAAACTCCACCAACTCTCTGTAAATCTGGGAAAGAGCATTTGCCTTCGGATCCACTCCCTTCAGGAGATCCCAAGTAAATGAGCCATCTGAAAACCCTCCAATTCTTTTCACCACTCCCTCCAACAAACGGATTAGTTGCAGTCTTTTAAAAAAAGACAACCCCTCCATTGAGGCTGGCATAATAACCCTTTCGCCTTGGATAAGATCCCTCACCTTTAGACCCCTCACCTGGTTGGCCCACCGCACACTTACCATCTGCCCCCCAATTTTGAAGGTGGGATTACCCAGCAACGGTTGGTCCCAGGCTTTCAACTGTGCTTTCCTCTGCATAGGGGTAAGGAAGGACCACCACACACTCATTGATTTTCCAATCGGGTTCCCACCCCCTTTAATAAAATCTTTTACAAAATTAGCATACAATAATGCCTCCGGCGAGAAGCCCCGCTCTTTCAACATTTGCCTCTCCATTTGTAGCCACGTTGGGGTATACGTTCCCCCATCAGTCTCCCTAACCCAGCGAAGCATAAGACCCAATTGTCCTGCCACGTAATATACTTGAAGATCAGGCAGTTTAATCCCACCCATTAGCTGAGGCAAACGTAATAGTTCATATTTCTTCCTGGGTGGTTTAGAGTTCCATAAAAAATCAGAAAGAAGCTTCCTGATGACCCTAAACCAAATAGTATGGATATCATAAGGGGCAATATATAAAGGATATAATAACCTAGGCAATAAGTTCATTTTAATGAGGCCAAATCTAGCCATAAAGTTCAAGGGGAGCTTATTCCATCTCAATATGTCTCCTCTTATTGCAGATATCACCCCTCCCATGTTTGCCTCGGCCCCCTTTTCCCTGTTTGCCAAGATCCGAATGCCCAAGTATTTAATCTCATCCGACCTTCACTGAAGATTTAAGAGAGCGAAGTCCGCCCTGTATACATGCGGGGTCAGGGGGAGAACCTGGGTTTGAGTTAAGTTCAATTTATAGTTTGATACACGAAACGCAACTAAAACCCTTACTCTTTCAAAACTAGAGACTGGGTCCTCTGAGGTGCAGCAGAATGTCATCAGCAAAACTGAAAATTTAAGTTCCCTCCCCCCTAACCTTACCCCTTTTATAAGTTTGTCCTCCTTTATAGCTCTTAACAATGGCTCCAAATAAATATTGAATAATATTGGTGACAGTGGACATCCCT
Source organism: Neoceratodus forsteri (assembly GCA_016271365.2). NCBI lineage: Eukaryota > Metazoa > Chordata > Ceratodontiformes > Ceratodontidae > Neoceratodus > Neoceratodus forsteri. The sequence goes on from CM057452.1 coordinate 409,542,211, forward strand.
GTCTAGTCCCATTTTTTAACATTATTTCTTGTGAGCTATACCCATTGCATAATATCCTAGCCGTTGGGGCGGCATAAAGATGTTTAATACCTTTGAGCAGACCCTCCGGAAAACCCATCTTCCGCATTGTGGCAAACAAAAAACCATGGGAAACCCTATCGAACGCCTTTTCAGCATCTAATGATATTAGAGCTAGGGGTAATTGAGAATCTGGTGCATAGCTAAGTATAAGATGCAACTTCCTAAGAGCGTCTTGAGCCCCCCTCCCTGGCATAAATCCCACCTGCTCCTCACTGATTAAGCTTGGAACAATGCTCAAAATTCTGTTGGCCAGGATTCTCGTTAAAATCTTGATATCCTGGTTCATTAAAGTTATAGGCCTGTAGCTATCCACCCGATCCCTAGGTTTGTCTGGTTTAGGGATCAATGATATAAATGCCTGGTACAACGGCGGATGGGACAACCCCTCTGGCATAGTAGTATTGAAAAACTCTAACAAAAGTGGCAGTATGGTCTGAATGTGTGCTTGATAGAACTTAGCTGTAAGACCATCTGGACCCGGAGTCCTACCAGTCGGTAAAGATTGTATCACCTCCAATATCTCCAAGTCCGTAATAGGAGCCGCTAACTTTCTAGCCTGCACTTCGCCCAGCACCGGAGGGGTACTCCCTCAAGAAAAGCATTGATTTCTCCTCTCCAGCTCGTTTCCAAGCCCGTATGGAGTCGGTAAAATGGGGCGTGAGCATCTGCCATCTTTTGAGAATCCGTTAACAATTTCCCCCCATACCATATAGAGGTGATAGTTCTGCTAGCTTCCCATTCCTAACCTGGCCGCTAACAAGCGACCTGGGACATCCCTGTGTAGATATTTAGCCTGAATCTTATCCAACCAGAGTTCCACTTTACCATAGCAGATATCCGCCCATTCCCCATGAGTCTTAAGTTCAGATCAATTTCTCCAGAGAACCCTCCAAAGGAGATAGCGATTCTTCGCTCCCAGAATGAATTCTTCTTTGCCTTCCTCAATCTATTCCTCCTGGCCGCCATAGCCTGAACTGCCCTACATATAGCACTTTACATGTCGGCTATACCAACTTTTGATTTTGTAGGGATGGTAATTGAAACTGAATGAATCCCCTCAGGGATTCGTCTAACTCTTCTTGCACTGTAGTTTCAGAAAGCAATGAATCATTCAGTCTCCACCTAATTGGCTTGGGAGGAGCAGGACTTGGCTCCCACAACAAAGAAATAGGGGAATGATCCGAGAGGACCCTCGCCTCTGTCGTCATGTCCGCGCTACTAACCAAAAAAAAATCAATGCGTGACTGAGTCCTATGGGCGGCCGAGTAAAAGGTCATAATGTTGCCCTTCTTGGAGTGAGTCCTACTCGGATCCATAGGGCAGTCTCCATCATCTTTTTAAGGCAATCTGCGCCTTGTTGAGGCCTACCAGATGAAGATATCCTATCTTCTAAGTTACTAGCGCACATTCCAGTCCCCAGCCAAAATAAGGGAATCTGTATGTATGGCGCTATATCCCTTTCTATGGAGGCGAAAAAATCATGTGAAGAAGGGTGGGGCCATAAATAGAAGCCAAAGAAATTGCTTTGCCAGCTACAACCCCCGACAAATATAGCCCCCTACCATCCTCCCTTAACAACACTTGTTCAACCCTGAAAGGACAATTGTTTCTTATCAGAATCGCCACCCCCCCGATGCCTTTTCCTTGCCCTGCCCATACACCTGGCCCATAGTTTTTTAAGACAGCTTAATTCCTCTGTTAACAAGTGGGTCTCTTGAAAAGCAGCTATATGAGCTCCCAAGTAATTAATATGCCTCAGGATAACCATTCTTTTACGTCTACCCCTAAGGCCCTTAACATTCCAGGAAATTATGTTAAAGCGAGTCATTATCCACCAAATAAATCATAGCATGTGATCCATTTCCCATGACCTTTCCGTTCCGCCTTCCCTCTCTACTCATTCTATGAACTCTCTCTCTTTCTCTTTCCCAACCCCAAGCCCACCCTCCCCTCTGCCCCGATCCTTGATCAACCTCCTAAGAATTCGCCAGTCATGGATGAGCCTCCCTCTGGATACCTCCGCCCTCGGCTCCTAACCCTATCACAGCAAGAGTCTGCCCATCCCTTAATCTCCCACCATCCTACTCCCTCCTGCTGTTCCGTCCCAGATCTCTCAAACTACCCCTCATTCCAAGGAAACTACAGAGCAATAACGTACTAGAAATCCTAAGTGGGTCAATTCTCACGAAACTGATCCTGTTTAAAACTAACAACTGTAGGAGAAGTCAAATAATGCCATCCTTGTATGTTCCTTTTAATAGAACATGATCATCTCAGACCCCTGGGCTTTGCCCTTGAGACCAGATAACTCCCCAAAACCCCTAATCCAGACCCTCCAGACGACCCACCCAAGCTAATCAGACTTGATGCAGACCCCAGAGTTACTACCTAATATAAAACATAGAGAAGAGGGTAAATAACCATGAATAAAAGAAGCTTAACATCCTGAAAAGTCCATATTCTCCTAGTCAAACTGTGATCAAGTCCGTATACCACCGCTTTGTCTGGGTAGTCCACCTCAAGTCTGAGGCTTAAATAAGTTAGGGAGTTCGCTACGCAAACTTTCCAGCGCATCCCTCGCGGTCAGGTATCGTTTTTCTCCTGATTGTAGTCTCACCAACAACGTTGCTGGGTACTGCAGACGGAATTTGATACCCGCTAAATAAAGCTTTTTCTTAATCTCTGCGTATTCCCTCTGCTTCTCTCTGATTGAAGGGGTTTGATCCTGGAACATCCAGAGCGTCGCACCGTTCCATTGGAGAGATTTATGTTGTCTGGCCTTCCACAGCACATGCATCTTCTCTTTAAAATTGAGGAATCTCATAATGATCACCAATTGGCGCCCCGGCAGGTATATTTCCTTAGTGCTCTGTGGGCCCTCTCAAGATTATAGGCTTCCCAAAAGGTGTCTGGCCCAACAACTTCGAGAGCAGGTCTTGGATAAAGAGACACAGTCCGCCCCTTCAGTTCTTTCTGGCAGCCCGCTAAGTATCAAGTTATTTCTCCAACTTCTAGACTCCTGGTCATCCATTCGATCCTCAAGTTTCTTGATTTGTTTTTGCAAAATCAATTCCTGTTCCATAATCAACGATTTTCTCTCCTGAGAAGCTATCCTGGCCTCAGCATCCCCATAGCTGTGCAAGAGATTGTAATGCAGGTTGCACAGCCGCAAAATCCGCCACTAAACCTTGGGTAGCTTTTTAATTTCCTGCAGGTCCTCATTAGGCTGACCGTTACCCTCCTCCGCCTAATTCTTCCTCCGGTTCTGTAAAGGTAGGGGATTGTGGCTTAGGCCTCTTGAGTCGCAGGGACCTGCAGGCGAGGGGCTCCGTGGCTTCGGGCTCCATCTCGACTACCAACCTCGGCCTGCTACTCGCGATTGCAGCACACACCAGCTAGGCCTTAAACCAATTGTACCCGAGTTATTTTAAGGCAGTTACGGCCCAAACTCCCGACCGCTAGGAATAGCTCACACTTATGATAGCAAAGCACTCAAATTAGGCAGACCCTTGACGTTTTGACACCAGATTTGTAGCTCGGGCCTAGGAGCAGCACAGAGGACGTCTGACTCGACTCAGCACATCACGTGACCTCTTACACATCTCTTTTTCTGAAAGATGCTACCCTCCTGGACTTTGTTGATTCCCTTGAGGTACTAAAAAATTTCTATCATGTCCCCCCTGTCCCTCTGTTCATCAAGGGTATACATATTAAGCTCTCTCAGTCTCTCTTCATATGTTTTCTGATGTAGACCCTACACCATTTTAGTTGCCCTCCTCTGGACTGCTTCCATCCTGCCTATGTCCTTGCATAGATGAGGTCTCTAAAACTGCACGCAGTACTCCAGATGGGGTCTCACCAACTGTCTGTACAGAGGGATAACCACTTCCCTTTTTCTACCTGTGATGCCCCTCCCTATGCATCCCAGTATCCCCCTGGCTCTCCTTACTGACTTCTCACATTGCTTACCCACCTTTAGGTCATCTGATATGACTACACTCAGATCCCTTTCCATTATTGTTGTCGTTAGTACCTCCCCTGCTATTGTGTACTCTTCTCCTGGATTTTTATTTCCCAGGTGCATTACTTTGCACTTCTTTGCACTGAATCTAAGTTGCCATATGTCTGACCATTCCTCCAACCTTGCCAAGTCCCTTCTCATTCTTTCTACCCCCCCTTGTGTATCAACTCTGTTACAGAGCTTTGTGTCATCTGTAACTCCCTAACCATTGCCTCCTCTTTTAACCGCCTCTTCACGGATCTGCCGGCCACCACCCACCCACAGTCCTCTGCCCCAGCTCATGCTTGCGGGTCTCCACCCCTTCGTCCACCTTTCTACCTCAAAAAGATCACTGTGGGTGAGACCCAGGCTCTCCTTGCTGGTCTCTCTCACCACACAGGAGCGGGTCAGGACAGCCTGGAACCCAGGCTACTCAGCCTGGGTGCCCCCTTTATTGCCCGACCTCTTGCCCACATATTCAATGCCTCGCTTATTTCAGGGGTCATCCCTGACATATGGAAAGTCGCCAGGGTTGTCCACATCTTGAAAAATGGTGACCCTAAGGATATCAACAATTACCGCCCTATCGCCATACTATCAGCTGCCTGCAAGCTCCTGGAAAAAGCTGTTGCCTCACAACTATCCCACTACCTACAGGGATATGATGTCCTTTCCTCATCTCAGCATGGCTTCCGTAAAGGCCATAGCACCTCGATGGCGCTTGCTGAGGTCACCACTAGGATCAGGACTGCAATTGACCAGGGCAAGTTGACAGGGGCGATATTTGTTGATCTGTCCAAAGCCTTTGACCGTGTGGACCATCTCCTCCTCCTCTCCACACTACAGACCCTTGGCTTCTCCCTCCATGCCCTCGACTGGTTCACCAACTACCTCGGAGGTACGCAGCAACTCACCTGTTTCAATCATACCCTCTCACCCCTCTTACCCGTGAACAGTGGGGTGCCACAAGGATCTGTCCTTGAACCTATCCTGTTCTCCCTGTTCATCAATGATTTACCCTCTGTTGCCACAAAAGGGCACCTAACCCTGTATGCGGATGACCTGGTCATCTTAGCCAGCGCCCCTGATGCCACCAGCATCAATACCCAGCTCAGCTCAGACTTCTCTCGTACCAGAGCGTGGCTAGATGGGCACAAACTCACAGTCAACATGAAGAAAACACAGGCCATGCTCTTTGGCACTGCGGTCAAAATCTCCCTCTTGCACAACGCCCCTCAAAATCCATGGGTCCAGCAACTCCCTCCTGCCGATAATCGACTCTGCTAAGTACCTGGGAGTCACCCTCGACCCTCACCTTGACCTCTCCGGACATATCAGAAACATATGTAATGCTACAAATGGCAAACTTGGCCTAGCGTATAGGGCTAAAGACTACGTTACCCCAACCGCCCAACTGGCTATAGCCAGGGGGATATTACTTCCCACCCTTTCCTATGGTCTCATTGCCTTTGCTTCTGTCCAGTCCTCAAGCCTTGCAAAGTGGGACACCACGTACAACAACATCTGCCGCTTTGCACTCTTGGCTCCCACCTCACACACCGATGTACGCTCTACTCTCGACTGAAATGGCTCCCCCTGAAAAACATTGGACCTACATCATGGGAAACTTCATTGACAACATAATTCTTACGGCCACTCCTGCCTCGCTTGCCTCCCCCTGAATTACGCCTCCCCTGTCTACCACCTCGGGTCTTTCATGTCCCAGATCCGCCTGGTCCCCAAGACCCGCACCCTCACGGGAGATCGGGCGTTTACCACCCACGCCCGCAAACTGTGGCACTCCCTTCCTTTACAAGTTTGTGCTTCCCCCTCCCATTCCACCTTCAAAACCTCCCTCTGGAACTTCCTAAAATCTGCTGTGACCTGCCTGTGTGCCAATGAACGCCCAGTCCTACAGCCCTCCTACCTTCAGTGGTACCCCAGCTAGGCTCTTTCTGCCCCACCACCTTGGTGATGCACTTTACTAGTGGTTATGTTATGTATTGTTTCTAATCAGCCTAGGGGAGGTCCTATACCCCCATGTTGCCCTTGGGCCTGTATGTATCCTGTGAAATTTGACCCACTGTTGTTGCATATATGCTAATCCCTATGCTATGTACTACTGCTTTAAAAACCCTTGTTGTTTTATCCCACTGTTGGAGCACGCTGCTCCTGGTTTGTAATGTTGACAATGTATTTCTCTCATGTATACCTTGTAATTCTCCCGGGTCGCACCTGAAAATAGGCACAAGCTGTCTAGCGTGCTTACCCGGTTACCAAAAGCAAATAAATAAATAAATCTGCAAAGAGGCATACCTTTCCTTTCAGACCCTCTGCAATGTCACCTATAAAGACGTTAAAGAGGACTGGACCCAGTACTGAGCCCTGAGGTACTCCACTAGTAACCCCCCTTTCTTCAGAATGTGTTCCATTCACTATTACTTTCTGTGTCCTGTTGTGCAGCCAGTTTGCTATCAGGCTACCACCCTGGGACCCACTCCCAGGCTGGCTAACTGATTATTAATATTTTGTGTGGGACTGTGTCAAATGTCTTGCTAAAGTCTAGGTAGGCCATATCCACAGCCCTCCTGATCTATTACTTGGTCACCCAGTCAAAGAAATCGATTAGATTCATCTGACATGACCTTCCTGCTGTGAATCCATGCTGCTTTGGGTCCTGTGCCCCGCTGGCCTCTAGGTACTGAACAATTCTTTCTTTCAGAAGTGATTCCATCATTTTCCCCACCACTGAGGTCAAACTAACAGGTCAGTAGTTTCCTGCTTCTACCTTGCTCCCACTTTTGTGAAAGGGAATCACATCTGTCCTCCTCCAGTCCTCAGGTACCACCCCATCTTCCCATGATTTGTTAAAAAGTGTGGTTAGTGGTTTCACTAGGTCCTCCCTTAGCTCATTTAGGATTCTAGGGTGAATCCCATCAGGATCCATTGCTTTGTCCACCTTGAGTTCAATGCAAAGAAGTGCAAAGTAATGCACCTGGGAAACAAAAATCCAGGGGAAGAGTACACAACAGCAGGGAAGCAAGTCACTTAACCACTCCAGTGCTCCAGGGCCAACCCAGAAAACAGGCACTTGTGCCTAGTGGGCCTTACCTGGTTACCAGAAGAATAAAGCAGAAATAAGACTCAATGGGTTGTGTGTGGTGCTGGCACAAGACATGCCCAGGGGCGTAGTGTGGTATAATGCCACAGAGGAGAGTGCCTTCCACCCCGAAGTGCATTATGCCAGCACTTCTCACACTCCAGTGTCTCACTGTATTTATGAAATGGATCTCTACATTTTACATATAGGGAAACATTTCATTAAAGAGGTTTAAACATTTAACAAGTTACATTTTATGACTTTTTTTGCACTAAAGTAGTTTCTTCACCTACTGGTAGCTGATGTTTTTTTTTTTTTTGCTTTTGGACTTTTATCTTAATATAGTCTCTGTAGCTGTAGCTGTTGTGACTAAGTGTTGCCCTTTATTCCGGGAGCCCATTTGGCAAAGAAGGAGAGTGTGGCAGTGCCCATTATAATCTCTCTATCACGGGCACCACAACTGAGCAGACTCGGTAGACTATAAAGCCTTCTGCTGGCTATTTTGTATATTAGTATGTGTGTTGGTTGCTGGTACTTATTTTACCTGCACATTTTGCTCTCGTAACGCACGGGCCCTAGCCAATAATATACAATATTTTTCTTTCCATATTGTAGTGTACATACAGTGCAGTTCACATTAAACTTACTATGCAACTAGTTAGCAGCTTATTACCACGCACAGGAAATCTCTCAGTCACTTACTGTATATCTGGTCAATTTCTGCTGAGCTCTGAATGAATGAGCTGCCTCAATATACGTTCAGTTGTAAGCAATGTTCTACAACTGAGAGGAGGAAAACAAACTAGTTGGCATTTCACTGCGATCACATAAAGAGAATTGGTTGTAAACTGGCTCGGCAATGGGAGGTATTTTCATAGCCTTATCTAGATGCAATTTTCTATAGTGCAACTTTGGAGATAAGCAAAATTGCCCCTATGTCCAATCTCCAAAGCTCTGACTTAGTTATGTCAAGTTTACAAAGTTCAGGTGTGAACATGCCTAAATACAATTATCAGATCTGGTGTAACCTTGTCTGTCATTTATACTAATGTCTAGCATTTTATTTATTTATTTATTATAGTCTTTGGTAACCAGATAATTATCCAAGAACTGGATGTAAAGTACCATAAGACAGCTAGCAATTCTGCAGGTAAGTCACACTTTTGAAAATAGCCCCATGTTATGACTTTTTAAAAATCTCACCTGACGTAACCTGGAGTTTTGTCGACTTTTTGTCTTGTGAAAATCCCACCCAGTAAGTTAATGTGAACTGTACTGTAAACTAGTATCACCACATAAACACTGTACCAATATGATTGATTCGTACCCTGACTCCAGCCTGTTCTTTTAGAAAATTATGTTTCTAGCCCCATCCATTCCCAGGTTAGACATTTCCAAAGATTATGGGCAGGATTTCCAAAAGGATCCATCCAGGAAGCATCTGCTGCTATTTTCAAAGAGGAAATGTGTCCAAACCGGTGAGATCATCTATTAGATGTCCTAACAGCATCCAAAAACTGGCACAATTGCATCCAAACTGGAGGCAGCTCACAACTGTGTCCATTTTCCTGCTGCAAATTGTGACTTCTTGTCAGAAAGGGACACAACTTCTGAAAACAGCAACAGGACTATCTGGGTGTACGTGAATGCACACAGACATGTCTGTGTCCAGCCCTTTTAAAAATCCTTCCTATTTCCTTAAGCTCAGATAACTCTGGAACTGTTAGGACTAGAAGCTTATTATTTTAATGAAACTAGGAGTCAGTTGAAGCAGCAGTGCAAGAATCTGGTGAAAATTGTGACCTGTACTTTTTTATGCTATTTTAGATTGCCACTTACCCTCTGGCTTGTATGATACCCTTCTTTCCACAATTTGAGTCTGCTTTAGTACTTTTTTTCATGTTTGAAATAATAAAAGGAGCACTCCTTTTAATATGGCTTGGACCAGGTCTTCGTCAGTATTCTCAGTCACTTTTGTCATTCAGTTGTTTAAATATCACTTCTGCTGTGACCAGAATGAACTATTATGCAGCAGGCAGTGCTGTCTGACCTTATAGAACAATAGGTGTTCAAAAACAGCTGCAAATACCGATGAATACCTGGCCCAAGCCATATTAAAAGAAAGTGCTCCTTTTATTGTTTCATACGTGACAAAAAGTATTAAAGTAGACTCAAACTGTTCAAAAAAGAGTATCATACACATCAGGAGGTAAGTGGCAATCTAAAATCGCATAAAAAAGAATAGGCCAAAACTTTCACCAGATTCTTGCACTGCTGCTATAAATTTGCGTATTGATATATATGATGCTGGTACATCTTCGATATATTGCTATACAAAATATAATATAGAAACATAGGAACATAGGAGTTACAGACAAAAGAATGATTCAACAGCTATTTAAAAATGTTGTTGTTTTAACAACATATTGTACCAACATGTATAGACATGTCTCAACACATGAGAACTGTATTATTATGATCTGTGCATGTTGGCTGCATGCCAACCTTTCATTTAAAAAAAAAAAACTCATGTTTTCAAGCCTAACAGTTAAAAAGGTACAGTTTTCAAAATACAATTTCAAGTATTATAACTATCATAAAAACAATATTTTTGGAAATGATCAAGTGACAGTGGGTCCAAATATAAACATTCTTTTCTAGTTTCTAAATTTCTTCCTATTTTACAGATATCAGAATCTAATAACATGAAGTCATGGTGATATACAAAATAAACTTTTGGATTGTATAAGATAAATGCTTTTAACATTGTTCCTCAGTGTTATATGTATTATATTTTTTGGTGTCCTGCTGTATATAAGATGCTTTGTCAACACCTTGACTTAGCACTTTTCTCAATTTGCCCTTTAATATCATAGCACTCCATGGCTTGATTCCTCAGACTGCTTTTTATATGGTAATGTTTCATGTGTGCCTTTGAATAAGGGCTATATAATAATATTCATTGACAGAGAGTGGTACCTTGCAAAATGCGTGCATTAGATAAACATGAAACTTTGCGACAGGTTCTTTATAGCTGGTCCTGCTTGTTTGTCATGGAGGGCATAACTCAGTAGCTGGTTTTCTCATTTACTTGGAAGACTTGGTTTGCTGGCCAAGGCACCTAGCTTCACCTGAGCTCTTTCCTTCTAAGACTGCTTGAAAGGCAGAGTAGAGAAACTTACCAGAGCAAGGGAGAAGGATTAAGACTTAGTTTGACTAAGCAGATTTACTGTGTGGTGGTGTTTTAATTTTTTACTCACAGGGATTGCTACTGTTTGTTGCTAACATTTCATTGCTTTATTTTTCTCTGATTCAAATTGTTGTTGCTGGTATACCTTCTTCTGCATTATTACAAGGTGTGCCTACAGGTGTGTGCTAACAGATTACTGCTGTAATCTTCTGATTCAAATTGTCTTTGCAAGGTATATCTTCTGTTACTGCTTTATTTTCTCTGGAGCAAAGTGTTTCTTACAGGGTATATCTTCTCTGAAATTACTGTATTACAGGTGGAGCTTACATTTTTGTGACTTTTTATCATTGGGCTAAGCAAAATTACTGTTTGACACTGTGTTTTATTTTATTCTTGTTTGTTGAAAAGGTTTGTTGTCTCAGAGGTGTTTCAGTCTCCTTCTCACATTGAAGGAGCTAATTGCTTTTCCTCCCACAGCTCTTCCAAAGGATTAGGTGTGTATGTGGGGGTGGAGCTGGCAAACTGTCAGTAATTTCCAACAGAAAGAAGGGTTAAAAAGTCAGGTTAGTTGATATCTTGGAGGTAGAAGACTTGGTTTGCTGGCCAAGGCACCTAGCTTCACCTGAGCTCTTTCCTTCTAAGACTGCTTGAAAGGCAGAGTAGAGAAACTTTCCAGAGCAAGGGAGAAGGATTAAGACTTAGTTTGGCTAAGCAGATTTACTGTGTGGTGGTGTTTTTATTTTTTACTCACAGGGATTGCTACTGTTTGTTGCTAACATTTCATTGCTTTATTTTTTCTCTGATTCAAATTGTTGTTGCTGGTATACCTTCTTCTGCATTATTACAAGGTGTGCCTACAGGTGTGTGCTAACAGATTACTGCTGTAATCTTCTGACTCAAATTGTCTTTTGCAAGGTATATCTTCTGTTACTGTTTTATTTTCTCTGGAGCAAAGTGTTTCTTACAGGGTATATCTTCTCTGAAATTATTACAGGTGGTGCTTTACAGGTTTTACAGTTTTATCTAACATTAGGATAAGCTTTCAGGGTTACTGCATTTGTTGTTGACTGATTGTTTCTGCTCTTACCTCCTTGTTCTTTCGTCCGTGGTTCTTCTTTTTAGGCAGGGAAGGCCCAGCCACCCCACCCCACCCCAACCACCCCACGCTACACTCCTTTTATAGGGTACCACAGTTGTGACATTTCCTGTGGCAGAGCAGGAAGGGCGGATCAGTGGGGCTCCACAAGGTGATCTCATTTACAGGGCACTAGTAATTTAACTTGTTATAACAAGTTAAACAAAGCACAATTAAACCATTACTTGCATTTTTTTTCCTTCTAATTACTCTGACTAGGTTACAAACCCAGCAACTTATTTGGAATGGATTTCATTAACTGCAGGTACTGTGGAACAATTTTCAGAAGGACAGTCTTACAGGATTTAGGACACTGTCCTACATGCTGGGCCTTTGGAGATCTTAGGTCTCAGCTCCAGGCAGCATGGGCAGAGATTGCACCTCAAATTTCATATTGAAGAGGAAATACATTATAAGAACCACCCACCATTTCCCCAGCATCCAACAGAAAAACCTCGACCGCAGAGGGTAGTTGGTCCAGGAGGTTGGCAGGTGGTTAGGAGGAGCAAACAGGTGCCCCATCACTCTCTGCTCTCCAACACATTACCTCCAAAAACCATATAAACACTACAAACAGGTATCTGCCTCTATCTCGAAATCAAATAAAGAGGCAGAAGACACTGCAGAGCAGGACACTGCGGCCAGGGCTAGCACAACAATACTCACCCAAATCAGGAACCAAAACTAAACAAGCACAAAGGAAATCCAAAAACTTCTTATCATAGGAGACTCCATGATTCGGGAGTTGATACCCATCTCCAGCCAGGGTGATGGTCAGATGTCTCCAGGTACATCAGCATGGAGAGACACTGACCGATTGCAAAATTGTTCACAAGCAGGAGAAAACATTGATGTCCTAGTACACATAGGGACTAATGATCTCACCAGAAGGGTCAGTTGTGGAGACCAAGGAACACCTGACTAGGGCTGGGTGACAAACTATCATCTATTTCAGTCAGCACCCTTCTCTGAGATCCTGCCAGTCTGGGAGAAGGGAGCAGATGGACGGAAGGTCAGAGAAGGGGAGATAGGGAGCCAAACACGTGGCTCAAGGACTGGTGCCAGGAAAAAGGACACAGATTTGTAGGGAACTGGCAACAGTTCTGGGAGCTGAAAAGTTCTTTAAATTTGATGGACTGCATCTGACTAAAGAGGAGTCAGTGCATTGGGGCAGAAGTTTGACGCCTTTGCAGAATATTTAAACTAGCAATGGGGAGAGGGGTGCAGCACCCCATTGCATCAATGGGAAGAACACCCCTCCCCTCAGCTAGTGGTCAAACAGGAATTCAGCGTGGTTTGCTGCTCATTTGCATCACCAGGTAAGAAAAGGTTTGTCTCCCCACACGATGCACAGGGTAATGCCAAACTTCACCCAACAACTAACACACCAAAATCTGGCCAATGGAAAATCATGTACACAAATGCTCACAGCCTGGAAATAAGATCCCAGACCTGCAGGCAATAATGTCAGAGGCTAAACTGGACATAGTAGCAATTAGTGAGACGTGGTTTACCAGTAACTACACTTGGGAGACTTCAGTACCTGGCTATGTATTGTTCAGAAGAGACCGAGGTGCAAAAGGGGAGGGGTGGCCTGTATGTTAATGAAAATATCAAAGCTACAGAAATTCAGAATACACATAAGGAGCCAGAAGAACTGTGGGTCACCCTGGAAACAGGAAATGGGACAGCCATAAGAACTGGGGTTGTCTACAGGCCCCAGACCAGAGGGAGGACATAGACACATTACTGTTAGAAGATATACAAACATGACAGCTAAAGGGAGGTTCTGATAATGGGAGACTTCAACATGCCAGATACAGATTGGTCAATACCAGCAGGAACATCTGCCAGAACTAGACTCATAGTGGATTCCTGCAGGGGAGGGCCTCAAACAACTGGTACAGCAAACCCACAAGAGACAGGGCTATCCTAGATCTAGTACTGACTAACAAAGAAGGGATCACAGATCTCCAGGTAGAAGGTCACCTGGCCAGTGACCATCACATGGTATGGTTCAATTTGGCTACTACATCTAAATCGTCCCATTCCAAAGCAAAAATATGGACTTCAGAGGAGCTGACTTTGATAAGATGGCCAACAGAGTTAAGCTAGCCCTGGCAAAAGAAACACAGGTGAGGAGGTATAGGCAAAGTGGGCAAGCATTAAGGATACAATACTTGAAGCAACATCCCATTGTGTTAGACAGAAAAGGAAGTGCAAAAGAAGAAGGAAACCACTTTGGTTCTCAAATACAGTAGCAGAAAAGGTCAGAGCCAAAAGGCTGGCCTTGAAAATATAAAGGAACACAGCGGATGAAGATGGGAGGCATACCAAACTGCCTAAGGGAAGCAGGTAAGGCAGTAAGGCAGGCAAAGTCCCAAACTGAGGAAAACTAGCAAGAACAGTAAAAGAAGGGTGACAAGACTTTATAGATACATTAGTGAAAGGAGAAAGTCCAGAGGGGATTGCTAAGCTTAATGGAGAAAAGGGAGCATGTGAGGAGGAGGACCCTGTAAAGGCATCTATCCTAAATAGATACTTTGCTCAGTATTTACTGAAGAGAAGGTAGGGCAGGGCCCACAGCCCAGCATCATGGACACAGGGGGAGGGAGGTGAGCACTACTCCTCCTCACAAAAGAGAGGGTCCCACAAGAGCCTAAGCAAGCTCAGGGTGGATAAGGCAATGGGACCTGATGGCATACATCCCAGGGTACTTAAGGAGCTAAAGGAGGAACTAGCAGAGCCATTAGCAGAATTGTTTAGTGAGTCTCTGAGCACAGGAGAGGTCCCAGAAGACTGGAGAAGGGCTCATGTGATCCCACCCACAAGAGTGGTAGCAGGGAGGACGGGGAACTACAGACCGGTCAGTCTTACCTCAGTAGTGGGCAAGATTATGGAGGCACCCTTAAGGAAAGGATAGTGCAACACCTGAATCCATAGGGCACAGGATCCAAGACAGCATGGGTTTACAAAGGAAGGTCCTGTCAAACTAATCTCATAGATTTCTTTGACTGGGTAACCAGAGTGGTGGACCAAGGGGGAGCAGTTGATGTAAGCCTACCTTGACTTCAGCAAAGCTTTGACACTGTTCCACATAGAAGATTGATAAATAAGCTAGGTAGGCTCACGGGTGGGTCAGAAGTTGGTCAACTGGGTGGCAAACTGGTTGACTGGCAGAAAACAGAGAGTGGTGGTAAATGGTATACAGTCAGAAGAGATGCAAGTCACAAGTGGGTAACTCAGTGGGATCCGCTCTGGGGCCAGTCCTATTCAACATCTTCATTAGTGACCTCGCAGATGGACTAGAGGGTAAGGCTTGTCTGTTTGCAGATGACACCAAGATCTGCAACAGAGTAGATGATCCAGATGGGGTGGGCAGAATGAGAAGAGATCTGATAAACTAGCAGAATGGTCAGAAGAGTGGCAACTGGGATTTAATGCAAAGAAGTGCAAAATCATGCACATAGGGAAGAGAAACCCTAAGCCACTTATAGGCTGGGAGGAGTTGCTAGCAGTCACAAAGGAAGAAAGAGACTTGGCATCATCATCACTGATGACCTAAAATCATCCAAGCAGACCCTCAAAGCAGTATAGGTAAGGCTAGGGGTGTGGGTGTATTAGTAGGGGTATCACAAGTCGTAAGAGGGAGGTAATAATCCCTCTGTACAAGACATTGGTTAGGCCCCATCTGGAGTACTGCGTGCAGTATTGGAGGCCACACCTTCACAAGGACATTAACCAAATTGAGGCAGTCCAGAGAAGGGCAACCAAAATGGTGCAGGGACTGCATCAGAAGACATATGAGGACAGATTAACGGAGCTCAATATGTATACCCTTGAGCAAAGGAGGGAGAGAGGTGATATGATCGAGACATTTAAACACCTTAAGGGCATAAACAAGGTGAAAGGGTCTAACATGTTTAAATATAAGAAAAATAGCAGGACAAGAGGACACAGCATGAGATTAGAGGAGGCCGATTAAGGGGAATGTGAGGAAATTATTTTTCACAGAAAGGGTGGTAGATGCATGGAATGGCTTACCACAAGAAGTGGTGGCTATGAATACAGTGCAGGGCTTCAAACAGGCATGGGATAGGCATAAGGGAGCAATACAAATGACTATGAATAGATAGGTCACTGACAGAGCAAAGGCCGATGGCACATTTATAAGGTAGAAAAAGAAATGGGCAGACTGGATGGGCCTTGCGGTCCTTATCTGCCGTCAACTTCTATGTTTCTATGTTTCTATGTTACTTTATCCTTTCTGGAAAGTCTGTTGCAGGTGGGCAGGGCATTGACATTTTGGAACTGCTTTAACACCAAAGTTCAGACAGAACAAAACATACAGACACATGTTTTTATAACTATAAAATCTGATGTGAGTCACATTTTCTGAATTTTGTTTGGATAAAAACATTACCCAATTGCAACTTAATTGTATTTAATTGTACAGTGCTGCTTAACCACCTACTCTAACACTAGCTAGGGGGGCTAGGGAAAAAAACCCACTCTGCCTGTCAGATCTTCCACAAGTAGTCAGCCTTTTTGACCTTAGTAATACTTGACAACTTTGCTTTGGCTTCTTAATCTTAAGGTCAAACCAAGTAATACTTGACACCTTTGTTTCAGTTTCTTAAGGTCAAACCAATTACTTTTTTTAACTGTCTGGGGCTTACCTTCTTACCTTTTCCTTTCCTTCAGTCCTGCATGTGTCAAAGTACTTCATAAAGTTTGATAAAAGCCCGAATGTATCATGATGCTTCTCTGTGGCATTCTCTCAACTCCCACATTAGGAAAAATGATGAAACATTAGTTTTGATGTTTTAATTGTTGTTTTTTTAAAGTAGCAATGCATATTAAATTATTAGGACCACCTAGCCAGGTTTAAGAAATGCCTTGTTGACCTGATCGAACTGCAGTACTATGCATACCTGAAATATGGTATGTTTAATTCACTAAAATACCACCAATAGCTTAGTCTGCATCCATTTCCTCCAGACAAGGCTAATAATAGGCAGTATTGTCTAGCCCTCCTTTACTAGTCAACAGAAAACTAAAGTAAGCAATAACACATGACAGGACATGCAGTTATTAGATAATTACTGCACACACCTCACTCTGCATCAGCTGAGTGCCTTTTCAACCATGGGGTAGGGGGGAGTGTGGTAATTACCCAATAACTGCAATCCCTGAAATGTGTTATTGCATTTACAAAATGGCACCAAAATCAGGGTCAGCGTCCATACCTGTGTGACCTGGACAACTGCCCAGGGCCTGACACCAGAAGGGAACCTGCCAGGGGCTCAAACAAACAAACAAAAAATGTTGTCAGCTTTGCTGTAGCCCAGTGCTGCTTTCAAGTCAGAGTACTGGCCACAGCACTACAGGATAATGGATTCGACAGACAGCTGCTACGCTGCTTGGGCTCTGCTGCTCTGCCTCCAACCACTGGTGACAATTTAAATCAGTGCATACTGAGCCAAGTGGAAACTACGGAACCCAGGATACCCCACTAAAAAACAAAGGTTGCAAGGCACGCCCTGCTTGACCGGCAGGACCCGATCCATTCGTGAGACAGAGGAGCATTCCGAGGGACAGGCTGTGGATGTGCAGGCCAATGGCTGGGGTGGAGAGTGTGAGGGGTGGGCCTGAGCGGCTTTAGTTGTGCTGTTGTGAAGGGAGTCATGGTGGTAGTGCACTGGGGCTGAGTACAGCGAGTGAGAGGAGAGTGAGTCAGTTGTGCATTGGGGGGGATCTGAAATGGCACCAACAGCAATGGCGGATGGATGAAGCTCCTCATGTGACCCACACCAGCACCACACCAGCTAGACAGAGCCCCAGAGGGAGGCTGCAGGACTTTATGTTGAAAGTTTACGTGGTTGGTTGCAGTCCAAGCATTGAGCAGCTCAGGGTTGGTTTGGAATGTGTTATGTGGAAGTTTGCTAGCTGCTGTGAGGAGAGGCCTGGTGGGGTGCAACAGTGCTTGGGGGCATCAATCGCTGCTGCTCTATGCCGGGTACTACTACATCAGCAGCTGAGTGGTGCATTGTTGGGGGTGGTGGTTATGAGATTTTTAATTTGTTTCTGGTGGTACTGTACTTTACACTGTCAGACTTTCCAGCGGAGCATCTTTTGGAGCTGTTACAAGTGACACACAGTCATAGTATGGGGGTGGGGTGGTGGTTGTGGGATTTTCAATTCAACTGATACTGCAGTTTACTGGCAGGTTTTGACCAGCAGAGCATCTTTTAGTGCCGTTACCCCGTTAGCCCCTTCCCCCCTGGCAACACTGTCTGGGAGGGGCCCCGGCATCAAGCTTTGCACATGAGGCCCCTTCGGGACAAAATGGTTGGGTCTGAGGGGGGTCCATTGCTAAGGGCCCATAAAAACCTGACACTGGCCCTGTACTGAGGATAAGGAGGGTGGTGGGATGGTGCAAAAGAGGACCAAGAAAAAGCAGACATCCTGAACAGGTATTCTGCTCAGTCTTCATAGTGGTGGCAGGGGGACGGACCACCAGGGAGCAGCAAGAATGAAGGGGGGGAGGTGGACGTTAATCCATTTTTGAAGGAAAGAGTCATGAAAGGACTTGCAGCTCTGAAAGTGCACAAGACTATGGGACCAGATGGGATACACCTAAGGGTACTACAAGACCTCAGGGAGGTGCTAGGTGTCCCACTGATAGCCTTATTCAACAGTTCTCTGGAAAAAGAAAAGGTGTGGTTCTGGATGCCTGGAGGAGAGTAAATGTGGTCCCTCTACCTAAGAGCTACAGCAGGGAGAAGGATAGCAATTATAGGCCAGTCAGTCTCACCTCACTGGTGGGGAAATTAATGGAAATCCTGTTAAAGTGAAAGAATCTGATTGCTTTCTTTGACTGGGAGACTAGGGAAATAGATCAGGGGAGGGCAGTGAACATGGCCTATCTGGACTTTAGCAAGGCCTTCGACAGTGTGCTGCACAGGAGACTGATAAAGAAATTGAGCAGCCTGGGGTGGGATCCAAAGTAGTGAATTGGGTTAGCAACTGGTTAATGGATAGGAGACAGAGGGTGATGGTTAATAGCACTCACTCTAATGATGGGAGAGTGACCTGCGGGGTGCCACAGGGCTCAGTACCTAACCGTTCCTATTCAATGTCTTCATAAGCAACATTGCAAAAGAACTCTAAGGGAAAGTATGCTTTTTTTGCAAATGACATTAAAATCTTTATTAGGGTGGACACTCAGGAAGAGGTGGAGAAAATGTGTAGGGATCTTGGGAAGCTCAAGAAGTTGGCAAAAACATGGCAGTAGGGGTTCAATGCCTAAAAGTGCAAAATCATACACCAAGGGAACTGGAATCTAGAAGCTCAATATAGAATGAGCTGGAGGTACTGACACTCACTAAGCAGGAAAGGGACCTTGGGGTTATCATATATTATTATGTCAAAGGGGCAGGGCAGTGTGATAAAGCAGTGGGTAGGCCAGAGGGATGCTGGGATGCATAGGGAGAGGTATCTCCAGCAGGAGAAGGGAGGTAGTGATGCCAATATTTTGCTCACTGGTGAGATGATACCTGGAGTATTGTGTCTAATTCTGAAGGCTGCTCCTCAGGAAGGACACAGACAGGGTGGAGGCAGGCAAGAAGAGGCCAACTAAAATGGTGCAGGGATTGCACCAAAAGCTGTTCGAGGGGAGACTCAGGAATCTCAACATGTACACCCTGGAAGCAAGGACAGCGAGGGTGGACATGAAAGAGAACTACGTGTACCTCACAGAGGTAACTAAGGTGGAGGAAGGGAGTCTCTTTCAAATGAGAAAGCGCTCCAGGACGAAAGGGCATGCAATGAAGCTGGTGGAGAATTTCAGAGGGATGTGAGGAAGTACAACTTCACTGAAAGAGTTGTAGACACACAGAACAGATTGCCTATGGAAACTGTGGAGGCAAAAACAGTAGGGATTTCAAGCATGCATGGGATAGACACAGGGGAACATTAGTAAATAGGCAGGAAGGAGGAAGAGTTGTCAGAGACCAGTTTGAATCGGTGAAAACAAGACTAGACAGGGACCATCTGGACAGATTGAGTGAGCCAAGTGTACAGATGCAGCAAAGTTTTAATCCGCTAGTGAAGTATGGGCGAAGTAGCCCACTCCGATTTCGTGTGGGACTACGCAAAGTCCCCACTAAAATGAGCTACTTCGCCTTCAATGACTTCGCGTTACAATGAGACAAGGTGAAGTCATTAAAAAACAAACAGTCCAGATCTCACTGATCGGTGATCACATGGCTGATTGTCTCTGCAGGTCTGCAGGTCACATGATTCAGGAAGGCAGTTCAAGGCACTGGCAGGAAGTCAGTGTTTTACTTTCACTTTCTCTAGTGGAAAGAGCTTGCAGTCCAGGCAGTTCTGCAGTGTGCAGTCTGATTCTGTTCTGTGTGTTTCCGAGCTCAAAAACAAGCTGTAGTTCTTTTTTTGTGTGTTATATCTTTGTGTATTTAGTTGTTGTAGTCCTTCAGTAAAGTTTTATTTAATTAGGAAGGCTTTCTTTTGTTAAAGTATATTTTTGTGTACTTATTTTTAGGTATTGTACTTTATTTTACTAGTACACGTACTAGTATTTTTTTTTTTATTTACTTTTTTTTTTTGTAGATTCTTTTTACCCCTCCTCGGCAGATCCCCCTCTCGTCGGCCAACCCTACCGAACTCTGGGGACTTCTGAATGCTATGCATGCCCCAGCAGAACCCATAGAGCCGGCCCGGAGGTGTCATCCCGGAGACCCACGTAGTTTCCTCTATCTTCCCTCCTAACCCCGGAGCCCCGGAAGTGGTGTTTGAGTGCAGTTGGAGGCCCACACGAGCAGCACAGCTCAGTCACAGCTCCTTCCTCCCTGCTTGCCCCTGCGCCCGAGGCTTCGAGTCGGCGGCTGCCACCCAGCCTCCACTGGGGGCAGTCAAGCACCTGCTGGCCACCCAACCCACCCGAGCCTGCTCCTCAGTGCCTAGGTTGCGTGGCACGAGGCGTGGTGTCCAGCACCTCAACCCTCAGTGCCACTGGGCCGGCTTGTTTATTTACTTTCTTGATGGAGCGTGGATGTGGTGGGCAAAGTGGTGGCCATTGTGGGCCATGACTGTGGGGTGGCAGCCTAGTTAGATTAAATCGGCAGGCTTTGAGGACCCCACCTGCAGCCACAGTGAGCCTGTCAGCTGTGGTTGTCGTCCAGGAGCAGCAGCAGGAGGAGCAGGTGGAGCAGCAGCCCCTGCAGGATTAGTAGGAGGAGCTGCAGCAAGAGTAGGAGGAACTGCAGCAGGTTGTCGGCCCTCAACCACCGGCAGCATAGCAGCAGATGTGTCCTGGTGCACCACTACCACCTGTACCGGGCCCTGCCCGCAGCTCCCCTTTGTGGGCCTTTTTTCCTTCCCTTCCTGGCGACTCCAATGTGGTGCGTTGAAATCTTTGTAATGTGGTGGTCCGCCGGGGGTCCAAGGGCAGCCACCTGGGCATGAGTGGTCAGTACACCCATCTAGCTGTTCACCACCATACCCATTAGGAAGCAAAGTTGCAGGAGGTAGCAGCCCCTCCTGCAGCTGTGGTGGGACAACCAGCTCGTCTGCCTGTGCATCGCCGTTGTAGATGGGAAATGGCATCAGATGAGGTGGTGGCAGGTCCCAGAGCTGCCCATGATGAAGAAAGGTCGCATCAGCCGGTGACACAGGGGGACCTTGCTGAGCTGCATGCCAAGCTACAGAGGCTGAAAACGTTGGTGGAGGCAGCAGTGCAGCAGCTGATATGTACTGAGGGGCAGAATGATGAATACCATGATAGCTGCGTAGTAATAGTGGTGGTGATGAGCCGCAACAGCCCCCACGGGCTCATTAAGAAAGTTTTATTGATTTCCAAAATGCCCTTCCCCCCATAAACGTCTCCCTCCTCTTCTTTTACTTTTTTTTTTTTTTAATATCTTTCTTTTGCTGTATGAAATTTATGTTCAGGTAATGCTTTGTTTGTGATTTTTCATACTTGTTACTTAATTTACTTTATTTGGAATTGTTCTTTTTGTTACATGTGATGGTCAGCACTGGCAAACTGGTGGATGCCGCATGCTTTCATTCTAGGTGAAACTGTTGTGCCGTCATACATGCTGCAATTAAAGTGTCTTGAAGATAGCTTTTTGGTGGCACAATTTCAGCCGCAATGAAAGCACACAGTGTCTGCACAGTTGGCAACCACATGACTTATTACATAAAATAAAATAAAGATGATGATGATAGATGTAACGAGTAAGAAGTTAAGAACAAAACAATTTGTATTGCAGAATTGTTTAATGGTGTAGTGGGGGGAACATTTGGGGGAGGTGGGATGGTAAATTGGACTTACCAGTATGAGGGACGAGAAAGATCAAGAATGCCAGTATTAGCATCCCCTCCCAAAAAACACATAATCTCTGCTTTTATTAATTTTTTTAAGCAGATTTTTTTCTTACTTGTAACGTTTATGTTCAGTTAATGTTTTCTTAGCTATGTTAATTTTGTTAATCCTGTATTTCTTCAGCCTCATACTGGTAAATCACATTCCCCACCTCCCCCCAATGCCCCCCACACCATTATGCTTTCAGCAATAGAAATTTTGTTCTTAGTTTCCTTTTATGTAATAACTCATGTTGCCACCCACTTTACAGACACTGCGTGCGTTCCTTTAGTTTAATATTGTGTCTCCAAAACACCGTCTTCAAGACACTTTCATTGCAGCATGCATAGTGGCAGTGGTACCAGAATGTCACCTGTAATGAAAGCACACAGCATCTGCTATTTGGCTAACCATCAGTCATGTAAGAAATACAGTAAATTAAGTAAAAACAACTAGGAAAATACTTGTTAATTTGCTGAACATTTACTTAAAAGGAAATTAACATGCAGGACTACATTTATCAATATTGTTAGCAATGGAAATCTGCTTTACACATGCTTTTGACCAAACCCGTAACACTTTTTTTGTTGGCATTATGTTCTCTCGTTTGTAGGAGTGTGATCTAGTAGCTAAAGCAGAAGTTTGAAGCCCACGAATGGGTTATAAATAATTCTGGCCCTTCAAATGTTATGGGTCCGGTCAAAATAGTTTATGTAAAGCAGATTTCCACTGGTGACAAGAAGATTGATAAATGTAGTCCTACATGTTACTTTGCCTTTAAAGCGTCATCACAATTATCACAAACAATACCATTACCACACCTACCATGCCCCCACAAATGTGCTATCTTTTGTGCTCTTGTTCTGCTGTTTTAATGTCATGAAAAGCCCAGATTAAAAATGAAATGCCAGAAATGCGTCGCACAGTGTTGTGTCCCCAGAGAGAAAACGCTTCCTTTAAGTCAAATACTTTTGCCGCACACACCTGAGAAGGTGGTGCAAAGCACATGTGAAGCTTGCCAGAAAACTGAAAGTTGGGCCTGCCATCCACACCTCACCCCACCCCACCACCACCAACAACACTTTGCCAGAAATGTGAAGTTGTGTCCCCAGAAAGAAAATGCTTCCTTTAAGTTAAATACTTTTGCCGCACACACCTGAGAAGCGGGTGCAAAGCACATGTGAAGCTTGCCAGAGAACTGAAAGTTGGGCCTGCCACCCCACACCACCACCAGCACTTTGCCAGAAATGTGAAGTTGTGTCCCCAGAGAGAAAATGCTTCCTTTAAGTCAAATACTTTTTCTGCACACACCTGACAAGCGGTGCAAAGCACATGTGAAGCTTGCCAGAGAACTTAAACATATTTATCGGACAAAGCATTTTTGGGCCTGCCACCCCACAGCTTGCTAAGTGACATCACTGCCTAAGTTGTGACACCACCTGCTGCTGCTGTTCTCCTGCTGATGTAACTGAATGAAAAGTCCAGATGAAGATGAAAATACCAGAAATGCATCTCTTTGTCCCAAGTGAGAGCACGGTCTGTGTTGATGCCTGCTGCACCACCAATACATCACCAATACATGCTGCCCTTTGTGTGTGCCGTGCCTTCATACCACAGTGGTAAGTTATTGTGCGTGTCACTATCATTTTTTTCCCAGAGACACAGCCATTTAATTTCAATCTATATAATCTTGTTCTATGTTGTAAGCAGTCCGTCATATTGCTCCTTTTCAGGGAATCTTCACACTTTACCGTGGTGGGCAAGATGATGATCAAATCACATGAACATGCGAACAACACATATGTTATGACTACAGCCTGACAAATCATGTGGTATTGTCAAATTCAAGTGTTCTTTTTTTTTTGGGGGGGGGGGCTGTGGTACACTGAAAGACAATCATTTATGATTACTTTTTTTTCCAGGTTGTCGGATGTAGGCACAGCATCAGTGGTCCACCACAACAAGTTTCAAATGTCTGCTGCTGAGTTTGGCTGCATGGAAACTGCCAACCCAAGAAAGGTAAGTATTTTTTTTTTGGGGGGGGTTATTCTTTAGAAAAAAAACAATTCATTAAGGTTTGGGTCATCTTTACAGGTCTTCAGCGTATCAACAGAACTGAAAAAAAAAATTAACTGCTGTGATTCACGAAGAATGTGATTTGTCTCGTGATGAGTGACGGTGTGACATGAATAATGAACTGTACGCAAATACCTATAGCTGTACTTCCCTGATCTGTACCACCCCAGAACACTCTGATTTGAAAACACATATTAATGAGTACAATGGTCAAGCTGAGGTACTATCTACAGGATTAAATAGGGCCAGCTTCTTGTGAGCACAAAGATTCAAGTGGGGCATCCTACAGAATGTGACCACAAACAGAAGCATCGGAGTACACCAAGGATCTTGAGTGGCGTGATGTGATGTAACTGGGTGTTCCCAAGTAATTTTCCTGATTTGTGATGAAACTGAAGACTTTAAAAAAACAGGGTTACATATAACTTGCTCCCCAAAAACTTAAAGTTGTGTAAGTCGTGAATCGTGATTGTGCAGATGAAGATTGTGATTTGTACCGTGAGTGACTTGTGATGATCGTCCTAACTTAAAAATGCACATAAATGAGTACAATGTTCACATCGAGATATGTACCACACCAGTGCTCTAAAGGAACACCAAACAAACAACTGTGATTTAAGTTATAGATGGAGATTGCACTTAAGAGATGTGGCTGCACAGGCACAAGCACAACACCACCTTAACCAGTGGTCAAAATTAGAAATCCAAAACTGGAACAATAATACCTTTTCCGTGGGGGGTGGCACCTGCAGTAACAATCCACTATGACCGAGAGAGAACAAAGCAGTAGAAAGTACCGCAGATGGATAAGAGATTCAAATCAGAGTCCTGTGATTATGGTGTGGCACAATAAAATGTGTGTGACTTGATGGCATGCACACACTACAGGTAATACACAGGAAATTTTAAAGTTCAGTGCAGTACAACCAAATCTTTTGAAACAACTGAAAAAATGCACAGCACCACAGCAAACACCAAAAAATTATCAAAACTTACTAAAAGTATTACCGTATGTACATGACCACACAAATACTAACACACTAGCTACCCCAAAAGAAAAGACTGCCTTTCTCATTAAGTCACTGGGAATCTCCCTTCACCACGCCCCACCCCAAAGCAAACTTCTACAGTGTCTGTCAGTACACAAACAGTATCTTACAAATTAACATTCAAAATGCACACAAAATCAAGAAACACTCGATGATATATGCATAGGAGGGTTTCCTACAATCGGTGTTCTAAAGTTTGACCCAAAAAATTGGCTCAAAATGCTTTTTAAAAGGTTTTTCAATTGTTTGATACTCAGAGCTCTGAGAGCAAATTGTCTCCAGCTTTCCACTACACACACTACGCAGAACTGAGGATATGCAAGACAATCTAGAGCTCATGTGACCTGCCCTCCCCCACAATTCAATGCAAACTTCGCCTTGAAGTCCAAAATTATGTCGAAGTCAACACAAAGTCAATTGAAACCAATGGCGCATTGCGTTACTCATTATGATGAATTACCTCGCTTCGTGTTGCAGAGTACTTTCCATAATTATCTATATACGCAAAGTACTCCGTGGAGCGAAGTGCATGGACTTCGCCCACCATTAGCCAAGTGATCCTATTCTGCCAACAAATTCTATGTTTCTATAGATAGGAATGGAAGCAGTCCACCGCCAGTACTGAGAGCCCAGCACACCTCAACTTATCAAGTAGGAGAGGATGGGCAAACAGAATCAGATGCCTTAGCCAGGTCAATAAAGATGGTGGCTGATACATAACCCTTATCCATCCCCTTCTGGGTGGAGTCCGTGACACCCAGGAGGAAGGAGACTGTAAAATGAGTTTTCCAAAAGCCAGTCTAGAAAGGAAGAGGGAAAGGATGAGGAGGAGTTGAGAAAGTCAAAGAGCTGAGAGAAAAACAGCTGTTCCTGGTGTTTAGCCGGTGAGAGGAAGAGAAAAATAGGACAATAGTTTGCAGGGGTGTAGATGTCACCTCTTGGTGCAGGAGAACTTTTGCTTGTTTCCAGCAGGCAGGATCAGATCAAAACTAAAAGGAGAG
Organism: Neoceratodus forsteri; assembly: GCA_016271365.2. NCBI lineage: Eukaryota > Metazoa > Chordata > Ceratodontiformes > Ceratodontidae > Neoceratodus > Neoceratodus forsteri. Next base: position 409,568,233 of record CM057452.1, read on the forward strand.
ATTAAGCTGTAAAGTAAGTGGAGCAGTGATGGCAGAGGCAGGGAGGAAGAGACATTTAGGACCCAGAATATCAGAACTGAGGCCTTCGGAAGGATAAAGAGTGAGAAGAGCAGATGAGACATCAGAGACTGGAGAGAAAGTAAACAAAGTAGGGGATGGGAGGGAGTAACAGCATGTAAGGATGTAGCGGATAGTGTAGAAGGTAGGGCACAGTTGGTGAAATGACTGTTGAAAGTGGCAGCAACCTTGAGGGTGGGGGGGCTTGGACATGGCCATGGGAGAGTTGTTGAGTTTGAGTCTAGGTATGGATATGTGGATGGGGGAATTTAAATAGAGTGAATAACCCTCCAGAACTTACTTAGGGAATTAATATTGTTCTGGAGATTTGAGACAAAGTGATTGGCTTTTGCCTCTCAGAGTGACTTTGTGCAGGTATTACCCTTCACCCTGAAACTCAAGTTTATATACACGCAAGGAGCCAACATGCAAGGAGTCAACATGCAAGGAGTCAACACAGAAGGTGTCAACATGCAAGGAGTCAACAAACAAGGAGTCAACATGCAAGGAGTCAACATGCAAGCTCGTCCTACAAACATGATTCTGAAATCGTACAAATATAAACCGTAATGAGAAAGAAACAATGTGACATAAATATATGAAATAATAGCTGCAAGGTTTCTTGCCTACTCCATCACAACCTTAAACAGGGGGAAGTTGTCTCTTTCAGGGTGTTGTACTCCAAATGAATTTGGCCAGGGGCAGTTCTTTTTTTTTTTTTTTTTGTAATTTCAATTTTTTTTGGGGTGCCCCCTTAGGCTCTGCCAGACTCCATCAGGTCCCCAGCAAGGCCAGCCATCCTCCTATCTGGCAAGTCCTGGGCAGACTCCCCCATTGAGCCATGGTTTACCCTCCAGGCAGGGACAAGATGACCTCTGACATCCTCAAACTTCCACAATTTGTCGGGATGTCTGATCGGGACTGCTGGTGTTAGACATGCTGTCACTGGGGACCATCATCTCTGGTCAGGGCTAATTTATTTCTATTTTTTAAGGTACTCCCTAATCCCCCTAGGAGTAGCACAGACTAGGGCAGCAAGTGAGCATGTCAGTACATGATGGTGCATGCAGCCAATGCTACTTCTCCCAACCGCTAGTCTCACTGTGCCCAACCACGCCCTGCATCCAGGGGGCAGTGTGGCATCAATGGATGGAACCCTCCCTCCCCTGGGAGAAAGAGAGCATCCTCTGGGATGCTCAATCCTCCCCCCCCCCAGTCAGCCCCCGACAACCCAAGCTCACTACCAAACCCAGGTTGCTGGTGTCATGAGCAGTAGTGCTACCACTGCACTGACGGGCCGGCTAGGGTGGTTCTTATTTATATTTTTTAAATCTGTTAGCTTGCTGTTATACAGATTAAATGATAAGCAGCTACATTGCAGTCTACAAAGTGCAAGGCTGCCATTCCATCCAGGAGTTCTAGTAACATCATAAACTACAAGAATGAAGTTCAAGTGATTTTATGGAATTAAAAGCCTTGTAATTTGTGGACTATTTTTTTGTATAATATAAGGTCGAACATTGTTTATGGGAACAGTCACACATGAATGAAGTTTATTAGTAAAGTGTAAATCAAGAATTACAGTCTACTTCAGAATGTTCCGTAGTAAGTGGAACATCTCAGACAGGTTAAGTGACATAGACATTCTGGAAAAGCCACATACAGTTCTGATATCACAACTGTGAACTACTGAATTTTTTTTTTGCAGTTAATTATGATTCTATTTGAACATTTCAGAGCACAACAGCAATCCAACAGTTAGTAGTACAGAAGAGATTAAAAAGCATACGAAAACTATAATTCATAATGGTAGGTGAATTGCAGGATTTCTGACGTCACAGCTGGGAATTACAACAAAACAGAGAGTGAGCGCTCCATGAATTGCAAGAGCTGACCATGTACTATGTTTGTTTTCATTCATTTACCTTTCTTGCTAACTCTGTCTTGAACTGTGGACAGATAAACACAAAACAGCAAATAACAGGATAAGATTAAAAGATTTAATGTCATTTAAGTAATAGTTACATGAGCTGGCAACAGTTCTAGTAGTTCATTTTTTTATCAAATACTTCACTTGGGGTGTTTTCAGTCTTGCTCAGATCTTTGTTATGAGGAATCTGCAGTGTACGTACAGTAAGCATGACGAATCTTAATAGACACAAAATTCTGTGCTGTCGTACCATGTTATAAATCATTTCGGCATTTCTAGTCAGTCAGAATCCAGGAACAGCACATCTCTTATCTAGCATACAGATGCCCCTTATGCATAACAGCTGACTCCCACTCTGAAAGCCTCCCACTGTTCTGCCATCACTGCTGTCACACATTCGCATCTTCTCAGCAGTCCAGTGCTCAGACAAAAGCAAATGATTTAAAACCAATCAAAAAAAATGGAACACATTCCTCTACCCCATTTCCAGCCACACTACAGAGCTTATTATGGGCATTCACAGCATCTGACATCCTCTACCTGTTGGACTGAGGGCGATTCAGGGGAAACATGAGGAAGATTTTCTTCACAGAAAGGGTGGTGGACAAGTGGAACACCCTGCCAGATGAAGTGGTGGGGGGCTGAAACAATCATGGGATTTAAGAATGCATGGGATAGACATAAGGGAATTCTGGAGGTCGGGTAAGGGGCAACAGACTTCTAGAAAAACATAAAGTGAACTTGCAAGCTCAAATGGGCAGACTGGGTGGGCCATAGGCCTTTATCTGCCAACAGTGTCTATGTCTCTATGACTGTAACACTGACTGCTGTGACAGGTGGATGCCTGGAACATCCTCCCAGCAGAGCTGGTAGGAGCAAAAACTGTAACAGGATTAAGGAACACATGGGATAGGCATAAGGGCATCCTATTGGTTTGAAATGGGAGGGTACAGCCAGAGTCCATGTAAGGGTCTGCGATATTACAGTAGGTAGGTAGGTAAAAATGGGGTGTGGACAAACATTTAAGTGATTTATAATATGCCTACATGCATAGTTCAGTCTGTCTCTTACTGAATAAGAACGTTATCGTGTGCTTTTGGGCTAACAAAACTACGCAGCTTCTCTTTGCAGTCCTCTTGCCCCCAGAAAGCATGAGTTAACATTCTTATTCAGTCGGAAACACACAATGAACTATATATATAAAGATAGAGTAGTAATAGACAATAATGCATGGGCAACCATTCACTACATATAGAACAATTACACCCCCCCCCCCCCCATTAAGCATGAGCTAATTCTCAACACTGAGTTAGTTTGTTAACATCAGGTGCATGACAGCAAAGCTTGAGTGCCTTGTAGGGATAAAAAAACAAAACCCCAATATATATCACATAGACATGATAGACCAAGTGGTCTCCTTCTGCTGGCTACTTCTTATGTTCTTATGTTCCTGATGGCAGTGATCTAACTAACTGAAGAGAATCAGAGAGTTCTTAACCGAAGGAGGGTTATTTTATTTTGTATAATACACTGTGAGCATGTTTTCCCAACACACACTTCTTACTTGTGTCTAAACTGTGTGTTACCAGTTTTTCTGATGACTTTACAACTTTTATGGGGGCTTGCAGCTTAAACAGATGATTTTAAATCACAGCACGATGCTGTCGGCTGCCCACGACTGCTCAGCTTGCGCTTATGAGAATCTGAATGGGTGATCGCTATCTTCATTGGAAGATGAATGAAACCTTGTTCTTCATGTTCCGAAATGATAAGAACAGTAGGTTTAATATTTCAAAATGTGAACAAGATTTCAAAAACACAAGGAAAACAGGCACACAGTATATTACAAGCCTGCGTTGCCATCCAGAGGTTTCCATGGTAACCGCTGATCCTTGAGAGTGAAGCCAGAGAGGTTCACTGGTTGCCATGGAAACCCTGAGACAGCAACACAGGCTGTTTCTATATGGTTCTCCAATACATTATTTTTCATAGTGTATGGGTGCCATTCCCATAACCTGTTTGTCAGCCAGGAGTTCGTCTTTGGCCTCCTCACTTCTTGCCACCCAGTGGCCTGACCTATTGCTTGCCCCCCCACCCCACTACCAGGGACTCTACCTGATACCGCTGCTCTCTCTCAAGTCCCAGTCATAAGGCACCTGCCTCATTGGTTCCTCCTAGCTATGAAATGCGCAGGTAAATATTGTCTCTGCTGCCAATCCCAGTGCCACCTCCCACCCTCATTCTCTCTCTTGAACTGAAGCATCATAAAATTAAGAAAAAAAAAAGATTCTTTGTCCATCAGCATGGTTGGAGAAAGGTGCACAACATCATTCTATGTTATTCTGCTGCAGTAGTTATATCCGTACTGCAGCACAACAACATTTTGGCATCACCACTGCAGTACAACAAGCATAGTCCAGGCATGGATTTCCATGCACCGCAGCAGTCCACTATACACTATAGTATATTATTATAATGTAATAACTGAATGGCATTTTTTCTCATAGGAGAAGCCGGTTATAATTCACTGTTATAGCCTGCGGGTTATAACGACGAACACGCGCCAGCTTCTCCTCAGCACGCCTCGCGCTTACTCACAGCCCACTAAAAGCAGTCGTCGGTCAGATGAAATTAAAACACCTCACAGGGTGATTCTGTCACTGAAAAATGCTTCTAAAGGCTTTAAACAGCCCATAATAGTCACTAACCTTGCGACTCTGTTCTATGGACTTTTCCGATATGGCAGAGAGATTTAAAATACAAAAGCTTGAAGAGAGAGAGCAAGAGAGAGACAGAGAGAGAGAGAGAGAGAGCAAGGCATTTGAATGACCTCTGACCTCAGCAGCTCACTAAGATGCCTAGACAATGGCAACCTGAAGCAACTGGAATAAAAAATAAGTTCAAATACAAAAAACGGACCAAAGTTACTGATTTTGTGACTCAGGTTACTCTCGTATCACCTTTTTTCTATTTGCAGCATTTCTCCAGTGAGGCGCCGGAGGCCTCAACAGGGGAAAAAGACCTAGGGGTCAATGGGTCATGGTGGATGCATATATGAATAACTCTGAGTAGTGCAGGAGAGCTGCTAGCAAGGCAAACAGGATGTTGGGATGCATCGTAAGGGGGATCACCTCTAGGAGCAAGGAAGTGATTCTGTACAATGGACTGGTTAGACCACAACTTGAGTACTGTGTACAGTACTGGAGACTACACTTGAAGAGGGACATACAGCTCCTGGAGAGGGTACAGAGGAGGGCAACTAAGATGATATGAGGACTAGGGGATCTGACGTATGAGGACAGACTTGAGGAGCTCTGCCTGTTTTCATTGGAGGAAAGGAGAGGAGAGGAGAGACACGGGGGACATGATTGAGGTCTTCAAGTACCTCAAGGGAATAAATAAGGTAAACATGGAGGGGATCTTTAGACTAAAGTAGGGAGGTATCACCAGAGGGCATGGTTTGAAGTTGGAAGGTGGAAGGGTGAGGGGAAAGAGGAGGAGGTTTTCACTGAGAGGATGGTGGACCCTTGAATGCGCTGCCTGGAGAGCTGGTTCAGAGATCCACAGTGGAGGACTTCAAGAGAGGGTGGGACAGACACAGAAAGTGGATGTATCAGATGATGGCCTGGCCAAGGGGGGTGGGGATGGATGATAGAGGTTTCTGGAACACAAGGGGGGAGGGCCTCGGCACCCAACTAGGGATCTGAGGTTCGAGCAGACTCGATAGACCATAAGGCCTAATCTGCTGGCAGTTAGTACGTTAGTATGTTAGTTCTGGATTTTGCCACCTCCTGTTCACACACAAATCCCGCAATGTAGCTCAAAGCAAAGAAGAGCATATCTAAAAACTGATTTAACTAGCATTTGTCAATCCCGAATGTTTGCTTGCTGGCATTAGCAGTGGAAGTGTAGGAGTTAGACAGATGCAGTATAGGAATGGCAGTGAAGTACTGAACTGACGCCAACTCCACCCCCACCCTGTAGAGATGGACAGGCATTGGGGTGTGCCTTTGGGTCTTTGCTAATGACGGTCATGACATTTCATCTCACCCTACCCTGCAAATATTGACAAGTGTCAAAGTGTGCCTTGGAGTGTCTGTGCTTTATGTTCACCTCATTCCATAAGGAAACACACTGAAATGGGTGCAGTACAGGAGAATGGGGTCTCTGGCGCCAGGGGATCCAAGGCACACCTCAATGCCCCTCACTGGCTGCGGGGTGGGGGTGGAATGGCATGAGCATTAGTGTCGACAATCCCAAGTCACACCCCTGATGCCTGTCAGTCCCAACAGGGTAGGGCGTTATGGTCAAAAACCCTAACACCCTGGGCATTTCTTTGTATTTTTACTTTACACTATCAGTTCGTTAGCCGAAAGGTGATTTTGCACAACGACTCCGCCATTTGGCGCCACAGGTGCAAAAACAAATTCTGAACAGGATGTGAAAAATGATAGCTGTACTGTTCATGAGGAGGTGTAAAAAAATGGCAATGCTGAAAACTTGGAGTGAAAATATAAAAAAAACTGATGAAGTCACGCGTGTGTAAACTCTGTGCAGCACACCCGTATGTAACTAGTTTGCAGATTTTTACAGCAGATTTTCAATGCAGGCATTTTGGGGGCGCCACTCATGAACAGTGTCACTGTGATTTTCTTAATCTGTCCCAAACACTGATTTCCCATAGCGACCACGCTATTCTGCACTGGAAGTGCGAAAACACATTTTGGCCAGGGTGTGGAAAAGCGACAGCTGTACTGTTCATAAGCAGGTGTAAAAAAATGCCAATGTTAAAAATCTGGACTGAAAATATTACAAATTCATGAACTTATGAGGGTGCATGGAAACTGCGCAATGCACACTTGTAACACAGTCATTTTGTGGACTTTTGTCACCAAATTTTCATCATAGCCATTTTAAGACCTCTGCTCATGAACATACTAACATACTAAAATGCCAACAGAATAGGCCTAACAGTCTTTCGTGTCTGCTCGTTTGGTCGCCCCCACCCTGGGAGCTGACCTTGCTGCCCCCCTCGCCTTTTCTGGCTTCTCCCTTCCCAGTTCCGGATATTCTTGCTGCACTGGATTTTGCTTCCAGAACCCTCCCTGTACCTGTCCCATCCCTCTTGAACCCCTCCACCGCTCTGTCTCCACCAGCCCTGGGCAGCGCATTCCATGACTCCACCACCCTCTCAGTGAAGTAGCACCTCCTCCTTTCTCCCCTGAATCTTCCCCTCCAGCTTCCACCCATGCCCTCTAGTTGCCCCTCCTCCTTCCTTCAAAGTACCCTGACTGCTCCTCCCCTATTTACCCCTTCATGTACCTGAAGACCTCTATCATGTCCCCCGGTCCCTTCTCTCTTCCAATGTGTACATATTTAGCTCTTCGAGACTCTCCCCATAGGTCCTGTCCCCCAAGCCCCAAATCATTTTGGTTGCCCTCCTCTGGACCCTCTCCAGGAGTTCAATGTCCCTCTTTAAGTGTGGCCTCCAAAACTGCATGCAGTACTTGAGGTGTGGCCTCACCAAGTAGTTATACAGAGGGAGTATCACTTCCCTCCTTCTGGAGGTGATCCCTCTAGTGATGCATCCCAGCATCCTGTTGGCCTTGGCTGCTGCCCTCCTACAAGTCTCTGAGTTGTTCATCTTGACATCCACCACCACCCCAAGGTCCCTGTCAGCCATCGAGACTTGTAGCATTCCCCAGGGTGTACACTTGGCCCAGGTTTCTGGCTCCAGGGCATGCGTACCTTGCATTTCCTGCATTCAACCTCAGCTTCCACTTTCTAGACCATCTTTCCAGAGCCTCCAGGTCCCCTGTGGGCCACCTCCCTCCTCCCCATCCACCACTGCCCCAGTTTTGAGTCATCTGCAAAGAGACTCATCTCCTCCTGATACCTGTGCTTATGTCAGGGCGTAGGTGTTGAACAGGAGGGGCCCAAGGACTGATCCCCGTGGGACCCCACTAATGACCCTCCTTGGGGATGAGACTATCCCACCAACTACGACCCTCTGGGTCCAGTCCTGGAGCCAATTGCCTATCCATCTGATCATCTGGTTCCCCACCCCCATTTCTCCCAGCTTATCCAAGAGGCCCTCGTGAGGAACAGAGTCAAATGCCTTGAAGTCTAGAAAGAGGACGTCCACTGGTCTACCCAGGTCCAAGGCACTCGTCACCCAGTCATAGAACTCCACAAGGTTTGTACAGTCAAGGTACAGTGTCACTGTCATTTTCTTAATCTGTCCCAAACATTTATTTCACACACCGACCGCGCCATTGCGCACTACATGTGCGAAAACACATTTTGGGTGAGATGTGAAAAATGAAAGCTGTACTTGACCTCTTGCTCGGACTCCAGACCCAGAGAGGTACGGCAAAGCCACAGATTTTACGCCCACCCACCCATCCCCTCCTGACCATTATTATATAGACCTCCTTGCCCCACCCTCCCTCCCCTGCCATTGGTTTTCCTACAAATCTATCCTCCCTGCCTCCCTAGGACGCCCACAGACATATACATTTTGGGCTGCCGCTTCAGGTTCAAGTGTCCCATCCTAACTACCCCACCACAGTCTCCCCTAGCACTCATCTCTGATCAGATTTGCGACTTCCTATTACTGTCCCTAGTCGCTGTGTCATAATAAATTCTCCTTGCTCCCTACAAGTGGTTTCAGCATCTACATCCCTTTGCTGACCCTGTGGTGTGTAGCCTTAGCTGGTGATGCTTCTTAGATCAGGTTTACCGACTTCTCATAACTGTCTCTAGTCACTGTGCCATAGAAACATCTCCTTGCTCCCTTCAAGTGGTATCAGCACCTATATCCCTTTACAGACCCCGTGGCGCATAGCCTTACCTGGTGATACCTTGCCCAGATTAAGCCCTTACAACTGTTTCTCTTTCTGACCCTCAGACTTTAACCATGGAACTTGCAATCTGGCTCTACTTATTTACCGCTTTATGCACCCTACCCTTATTAGGGTACACGCCAGATGGAATTTACCCCAAAGAGGACTCGTATTCCCTACCACAAGAATGTCTACTCATGGAGTCCCTATACAACTCGTGCTATGCCCCAAAGTTGTCGTACCCACTTTCAGCTGAGTCTCCCTCTCAGACAGCCACCAGCATCTCGTTACCTACCCAAGGAATGTTAACTACTTGGCCCAGTACCTGCATCTACTGGTGTCATACGGCTAGGATCTTAGCATGTCTATCATTAGGACTGAACAGTATAAAGAATAGGTCCTTGCATTCCTACGCCAATACTCCCACTAGCCAAAGAAGGCTTAGTTCTTCCAAATTACCACTTGTTGCCCTGAGGAAAGTTGTACTCTTCCTCTTGCTATGCTCAGGTAATGTTAAACTGAACCCTGGTCCTATACAAGCAATTCCTTCGCCATCCGAAGTCACGAAGTATAACGGTATCAGCTTTATGCATGCTAATGTGTGTAACCTCTTAAAGAAACTCACCTCAATACAGGCTTGGGCTATCCACACAGAGCCGGATGTACTTGTCATATCTGAATCCTGGCTTCATCTATCCACGCCAGACAAAGAGGTCAATATCCCCAAGTATCTGTTATTCAGAGCCGATAGACTAACCAGAGGTGGTGGTGTAGCCATCTATGTTAAGGACAAGTTTTCGGTCACTACCCTCGACACTATATCAATTGCCAATGCATTTGAATGCCTGTCCTTAAAAACTGAAATATCTACATCAATGGCCCTCCGTGTCATAGGATGTTATAGACCTCCGTCCTCGGGGTCACAGCTCCTGTCCCACCTATCATCTACTATGAGTACCAACACAATGGAAACAATTATACTAGGGGACCTTAACTACGACTGGCTGTCAAGCGCATCTCTTCCACTTAAATCCTTCTGTGACTCTCATGGGCTCACTCTACTTATTAATGAACCTACTCGTATCAATAAGAAAAACCCTATGAAAAATACACTATTAGATGTACTTCTAGTAAGCAACCCCCATTTCTTCTCCCATGCTGGGATCTTTTCTGCCGATGTTAGTAACCATTGCTTTATTGCTGGCATAAGAGCAGTCCCTAAACCAACAGCCTCAGCAAAGTTCTCTACCAAAAGATCAAAATAGAATTTTGACCCGCTTGCATATATCAATGACCTGAAAGCCTCCCTGCTTTGGTAGACCTTTTATTTAGCCAAATCAGTAGAAACAGCATATGCCATTTTCCACGAAATTGTATCCAGTGCTCTTAACACCCACGCACCCTTAGTTAAAACCTGCATAAAGGCTAGAAGGTGCCGTTGGTTTACAGCAGACATCAAAGCAGCACTATTAAAAAGAGACAAACTCTGGAAGCTAGCACACAAATCCCACAAAGCTGAAGACTGGCATCTTTTCAGAACAGCCAGAAACCACTGTACAAAGCTAATTCGGAAAACCAAGTCAAACTTCTATCGCTCTGAACTCGACACTGTCTCCAACTGCCCTACCAAGTTCTGGTCCACAATAAAAGAACTTTCTGGTAATACCACAGGAAACACTCTCCCCTCAAAAATTATTTCTGACAATGTAACTATCAACAACAATAAAGAGATACTACAAGCCTTCAACAATCACTTTGCTACTGCAGGGCTAGCTTTTGATAACTCATCTGCACGCAACCTACGCCCCCAGCTTACCGCGCAACCTTCAGAATCTAGTCCCTCAGATGCACTCTTTTCATTCTCTCCTGCCTCACTAAAAGAGGTTGAAGATCTCCTCCTCCAGTTGGACACCAGAAAAAGTGCTGGTGCTGACACCTTCGATCCATACTACCTAAAGATTGCCTATCATGTCTTGGCCGTACCTATTACGCATCTATTTAACTTGTCCCTTTCTCAAGGGACCCTCCCCAAACTGTGGAAGACCGCACATGTTATTCCGTTGTTTAAATCCAAAGACCCCTGTGATCTAAACAACTACAGGCCTATCTCCGTTCTCCCAGTACTATCAAAACTGCTGGAAAAATTCGTGAATGCCCAGCTGAAATCTTTCATAGATGATACTAACCTGCTAAACCCAATGCAATCTGGTTTCAGAACTGAACATAGTACAATCATGGCCCTGGCCAAGGTGACAAATGACTGGCAGCGCAAGCTAGAGAACAAAAAATTTGTCTACGCCGTTTTTCTAGACCTAAGTAAGGCCTTTGACACAGTTGACCACAGCCTCCTTCTTTCTTCATTAAAAGCTATTGGTCTAGATTCTACCTCCTTGCGTTGGTTCCACAACTACCTTTCTGATAAGTACCAACAGGTCAAGGCTGAAGGTGAACTCTCCCCCTCAAATCTGTTAAAAAGAGATGTCCCGCAGGGATCCATCCTGGGGCCACTCCTATTTGCCATCTACATCAACAATATAGACTCAGGCATCAATGAGGCAAAAATTTATCTGTTCGCAGATGATACAATGATCTACCTAAGCTGAACAACTCCTGAAACTGCCTGTAGTGACCTGCAAGCTGACTTCAACATACTTCAATACCAGCTCCTTAGTAAAAAATTGCTATTTAATGCCAAAAAGACAAAGGCGATGCTGTTTTCACCTATTAACCATGCAGCCTACCCTGCTCTACCCCCCATCACCACCCTCCTAGGAGAAACCCTGGAATTTGTGCCAAAATTCAAATACCTGGGGGTCTGGCTAGACTTCAAACTCTCCTTTGCAGACCACCTGGAGGATTTGTTAAAAAAACTGAGGCAGAGACTAGGTCTCTTCTTCAGATTAAACCACCTACTAACTACAGAGGCCAAGAGACAGCTAGTTCAGTCTACGTTCCTTTCCCTAATTGATTGCGCCAACTTTGTATACAGCCAATGTGCTACTTCATACCTCGGTAAATTGGACATACTTTACCACAGAGCCCTGCGCTTCATCATTGGTCTCTCCTTCTCCACCCATCACTGCACTTTATATGTGGCCATAGGTTGGACCTCCCTACACTACAGACGAAATAAAAATGCAGCTCTCTGGACATACAGAGCTATCACTGGCAAATTTCCGCAGTACATTGTTGATTGCCTAACTCTCAATATGCCTGGAACCTATGCCCTAAGAAGCTGTTCACTGATTTCTCTGAAAGTGCCCAAAGCCCTAACGCATTTTGGGAGAGCTGCCACAGGATTCGTTCTACCGTCACTCTGGAATGTGCTACAGAAATCACTGAAACAGAGGACTCCTGTTAGTCTCACTGTGTTTAGGACCTTATACTCAAAATACATTACAGAAGCCTGTAACTCCTTCCAATGATCCTAGCTTACTTACTCCCCCCTTCCACATCCTCCCTGCTTTTCCCATCCTCCTTCCTTCTTGTATCAGTGCATAACTTGTCCCTGAGCCACCTACTTATCTACCGCCCTAAATCACACCCTCCCTCACCCACCTATTCCTTGTATACCCACAGCATCTCATTCCTTCGCTCCTAGTATTATCCCAGTTCCAGACCCCCCCCCACTGGAAGCCCACTTCTCCTGACATATGTCTCCCCCTTGATACGCCTGGGTCTTTTTAAACTGACTATGTATGTCTCTTCCCTTGTAGCATCCACTTCTACTAATCTCTTTGCTGGACTATAATGCCTCTATCTTACAGGAATACTAAACCACGTATGTTGTTGTATCTGGTATAAATTTTTACTGACTTGCTACCCTATTGTTATATGTACCCTTACCGACTGTCTTTTACCTGAATCCAAATGTATTTTTATTTATCCTGTCTATTGCAGGCCTACCTGTACTGTTGTACTCTTGCATCTACTGTCTATTTGTCTGTATATAAATGCATTGTTACTTGACTTGTGTAATGCAGGTCCACCTTGTAAATGAGCTTGCTCAATGGTGTTCGCCTGGATAAATAAAGAATTTGATTGATTGATTGATTGATTGATTGATAAGGAAGTGTGGTAACCTGGCAATGCTAAAAATCTGGTGTAATAGCAAAGATTCTCAAAGTTACTGACGTGCGTAGTAACTGCACTGTCTGCCTTCGTGAAAGATCATTTTGGGAATTTTTTCACCAAATTTTCAACATAGGGTTTTGGGGCCCACCTCATGAACTGTGACACTGTCATTTCATTACTCAGTCCTGAAAGGTGGTTCCGTGCAGAGACCGCGAAATCACCTTTTGGGACCGAATAACAAAATGACAGTGACTGAGTTAATGAAGTGGTGTCCCAAGAACCCCATGTTGAAAATTTGGTGAAATAATTCCCCAAAATGACCAAGATATGCACCAAAGTTGAAAAAACCCACATATGCCATTATACAGCTTACTGGCATTTCTTCAGTTCACGATCAGCTTTGAAGAATGCAGACATGTTCCCGGTCCACCGAAGATCATCGCACAGGCCTCCAAAGGTAAGTATGGGGTGGGGGGCGTGGGGAGGTGGGGTACGCAGAGAGTGGGTGTGGGTTGGGGAAGGGGGCAAGAGAGTCAACAAGGGACAATTTTCTTTTGTTATAGGTTTTGTTTTAAAAAAGATGATGTGGGACTTTTGCCATGCTGGGGTGGGCTCCCAACATGACACCTGGAAGTTTTTTGTGGGGGCAGTGGAGTCGACGGGGGATTGGGCATCCCTGTAGGCCACAGACTTTTGCCATGCTGGGGTGGGTTCCCAGCGTGGCACCTGGAAGTTTGTTTGGGGGGGCAGTGGAGTCGGCAGGGAATTGAGCACCCCATCGGCCATACAGTGTGCAGGGGTAGAGGGGAGTGCATGAGCATGCAGGGGTGGGCTCCCAGCATGCAACCTGGGTGTTTTTTTTGGGGGGGCACTGCATCCGACTAATCACGCTGCTCCGTTGGAAACAAATGAACTGTCTATGACTGTTCAGATGCAGTGCTCACATCTAGGTAATTTGCATACTGCCGATGGCAGTATGGAAACTGCCTGCTGATGGCAGTATGTAAATTGCCTAAATGTTACCACCGCTGATTGTAGTGCTGGTTTTCTCTGAACTGTATGCCACTGCATCTGAACGGCTGTCATAGACAGCTTGGACATTCATTGGTGCGGTGCAACCGCACCTGCAAAAAAGGAGCAGGGCATTGGAGGTGTGGGTGGCACACCTACCAAAACTCGTATGGTGGCACTATGTTTCTTGCACATGCGTGCAAGCAAACATAATAAATGTGCTTCTAAAAAGTGATTTGTTGTGTTATTTACTATTTAATTCAGATGTCTTGAAAGCTTTCTCATACTAAATTCAATAAAATTCTCAAACAACACCCTGTCTCACAGAGACTTTCTATGTGGTTGGAGAAAAAACACCACCCAGACATTACATAAAACAATGCATGGGGGGAGTGCAAAACTTGAATCTAATGCACACTCTCAGTATGGGATGCTTTGATAAACCCCCAGGGCTTCACCCTCGGGGTTTATGTAGCATCCCATACCTTGGGTGTGCATTAAACTCTTGTTACTCACTTCCCTCCCATGTATTATTCTACATATAATTAATGTTTCTTACTTTTTCCCATAGGAAAACCATGGCATAGTTTGCCTTTATAAAGGAGTGTTTATAATGGCAAGCACGCACCCGGTTTCCCCACTGTACTCGTGTGCCCACCACAGCTCTTCCTTTCTGACTGCTAGCCACATTGTCTTCCCCCAGAGATGGAACAGCCACTCATACTCAGCGGTAAGTGACTGCCAAAAACAAAATCAAGAACCATAACACAAAAACTAGAATTTTGACTGCCGCCGACCTGATGGCATAGAGAGTTGAGGCGCTGGGTGCTTTACCTTGACCCATGCTGGCGACCTGGGTTCGGAAATGGACTCGGGACGCAGGGGGCTGGCAGGGGAAGGAGAGGATCGAGCATCCATAGGACTGCTCTCCTCTCCTGGGGTGGGTAGTGGGTTGATGTCATGCTGTGGCGGCCCCTGTTGGAGACCAGGAGCACAACAGATGCACGTAGGGGACGCACCAGGAAAAACAGAAATACTGCCCCACTTTAAGCCAGATGATGGCTGCCTGGCTCTCTGGTACCATTCATATCCCTGCCGAGTCCTCCATCCCAGCAGCACCCCAGGGCCAAGTGTAGCGCTGGCCTGCCCCCTCCGTGGCTGGCGTATTCCTGCTCAGAGGAGGAGGGACCCATCCGGAGAAGGGTTACTCTGGGTTACCCTGGGGTAGGCTGCTATGTGGGACTGGAGGATCGGAGGGAAGATGGACCAGAGCAAGCATTGGCTAGCCTGAAGAAGAGGCTGAAGTGGAGCACATAGGGAAGAAGGTAAAAAAGATAATACAAAAAAAAAAGAATTTTGGCTGCCGACACAAATACAAAAATAAAAAAGTTTAAATAAATAAAAGCTACTGCGGACCACACGCCCAAACTTAAGTGGACTGCTGCTGCACAGGAATTTCTTTTTTATTTTATACAATTGCTGTAGCGAAAAAGGAAAACCCAGGATTTATATAAAATAAAATTTGGGGTGGTGTTTAAACTTGAAGTTTATACACACCCTCAGTGTTAGATGCTTTCACAAACCCCTCGAGCTTTGCTCTCTGAGTTTATGTAGCATCTAATACCTTGGGTGTGTATAAACTTCTGGTTACACACACCACCCCATACTTTATTCTATATATTACCTCCTTAATTTAGTCAAGAATGTACTGTAACTGTAAATTGTATCTATCTTTATTACCTGTTCATTGTTGTCCCCCAACTCCCACAGGTCACTTTCTGAAATGAGCTCTCCTAGATCTCTGTTTGCTTACCTGGTAAATATGATTCAAATAAAAGTAAATAAGTACATTCTTTTTGCCCTGTTAGTGTGTAAATGTTTTAGTTCTGAGCATCTGAGGCCCTAGCATGACTCAAGAAGCATGACTCATTTTCAGTTGTGACTCCTAACTCAAGCTGCGAACAACTGACATGGTTATGGGAAACACTGGAGGCCTAACAGTCTCCGAACACTTTAGAAAGGCACTTTGCTTGCATTAACATTTTGTAATTGGAAGATGAAATAGTAGCATAAAAAATACAATTTACATAAAATAAAAAAACAACTTTTTCAAGCCTTTGGGGTTTTAACATCAGTACCAAAATGGATTTTTTAAAGGGGGATGTTTACATTTATGTGGGGATCCCATTACTAAGCAAACACAATCTAGTGTTTTTGATATGAATTGTGTGGCTCATTGCATGAATTTGCTGCGTTGTGGAAAGGGAAGCACTACACTGGCATTTCTTTCTCATTTGTTCTTCCTAAGTTTTTTGCTTGTTCTAAAATCAACATGTCGGAGCTTAAGATTTCCAGCCTATGACTTCTGAAGTAATTCTTACTGTTATTCGTTGGCTAAAATCTGCAGGGGATTTTGGATGAGTAAGTAACCCCTAATGAGCATTTTGGTGGTAGCTGTGAGTTATCAGAGACATAAACACATTCCCTCAGTCTACATGATTTAAACTGTGAACTTTATTTAATTTATATACACATGTGCTGCTGCATCACAGTAAGCTTTATTTGTAACCGTTTCTTGTTTAGGAGACCCGCCTGTATTGTAATATCAAAGAACAAGAATGTTGGGGTGGGTGTATGTGTGTGTGTGTGTGTGTGTATGTGCGCACACACGCGCATGCATAGCAGATACACAAATCCCTCTCTCCACATTAGTTGAAATTTCTGTCTCTCTTTTACCGCCCTCCTGATACACTTCTCATTCTCATTCTCTCTCTCTCCACCCCCCCAGCCTCTGTCAGACTACTTTAGATCTCTTTTCCCTTTACCTCTCCCACTCAGACACACATCTCTGCTTGGTTGTTAAATATTCATAACATTCTCTCTGCCAGCTGTCTTCACCTGAGAGCTCTCTTTCCTCACAGCCGTGGACTCCTTCCTAACTACTGTGCTCAGCAGTTTCACTTCTAATCAAAGTGTTTCCAGAGATATAAGGCATGGGTTCAGATGCCACCACCACCCCCAGCAACTGTTGGGGAGAAGCACAAATCACAGGTAGGTGGTATATTATACTGCATTATAAAAACTGAGAGGACATGCAGTTTCACCACTTATCTTGAGACATTTTATCACCCCTCCAGCATGCAACAGCATGAATTCACAGTGGGAAGATCTTGTCAAAGAAATCTTTTTTTTTTTTTAACATATCACTATTTACTCCTCTGGTCAGAGCAGACACCCACTGACCCCCGGCCACTGGCACTCATGCCCTCGGACCATGTCTGGCGTGCAAATTTATATGCCCCATCTACATGGGCCTGCCAATGAGCAGGACTTCCCCCTCCAGGTACCTGCAGCACGGACCCGGTGAAGACACCTCTCCTTGTCCGGGGGGGGGGGGTGCAGGGCTCGGCCATCAGCGCTGAGGTCACCCCACCACAATTTTCCTCTGGTTTTCTCCCCTGAAGAGCCATATGTACAATGGCATCGCACAAACATGCCGATGCCCGCCGCACTCCTCCCCCCTGTGTATGCACGCAACTTGCTAAGCTCCTAGCCTCCACTTGGGGCTATTGCAGTGCGATGCAGATCCCTCACACACCCCAGAGGAGGGATAGCCGTCATTGAACACTCCATCCTTCCTCTCCCCTGCCAGCCCCCAGCAGCCCAAGTCCGTTTCCGAACCCGGGTCGCTGGCACGGCGCGAGGTATGGCGTACAGTGTCTCAACCCTCAGTGCCACCAGGCCGGCACCATGTCAAACAAATCTGATAGATTTCTTTGATTGGGTGACTAGGGAGGAGGAGGATCGGGGGGGCAGTGGATGTGGCCTACCTGGATTTCAGCAAGGCCTTCGACAATGTCCCACATAGGACGCTAGTAAACAAGTTGGGCAGCCTGGAACGGATCCAAGGGTGGTAAAGTGGGTCAAAAATTGGCTGAGCAATAGGATACAGAGGGTGGTGGTGGTGAACAGAGTTCAGTCCGAAGAGAGGGGGTGACCAGCAGGGTCCTGCAGGGATCAGTGCATGGACCAGCCCTCTTTAATATCTTCATAAGCATCATTGCAGAGAGGCTGGAAGGGAAGGTGCATCTCTTTGCAGACAACACGAAGATATGCAACTGGGTTGACACTCCAGGAGGGGTAGAGAAAATGAGAAGGGACCTAAGCAAGTTTGATGAGTGGTCAATGGTGTGGCAGCTAAGATTCAATGCAAAGAAGTGCAAGATCATGCACCTTGGGCACAGAAATGGGGGGGAGGAGCACATGATGGTGGGGAAGGTACTGACAGCCATCAAACAGGAAAGGGACCTGAGAGTAATTATATCTGATGATCTAAAGGTTACCAAACAATGTGAGAAGGCTGTGAGGATAGCCAGTGGAATGCTGGGGTGCATAGGGAGAGGTATCTCCAGCAGAAGGAAGGAGGTGGTGATGCCACTGTATAGAACATTGGTGAGACCTCATCTAGAGGACTGTGTCCAGTGCTGGAGGCCACATCTCCAGAAGGACATAGACAGAGTAGAAGTGGTTCAGAGAAGGGTGACAAAAATTTTGCAGGGGCTGCACCAGAAGTCATATGAGGGGGAGACTGGAGGATCTCAACATGTATTTGTAACAGGGTGAGCCCTGTGCTGATGGACAGGTGTTTAGATTTAACACTAGTACACTCTGGAAGTGTATCTCCCCCCCCCTCCCATTTTGCATTTATTTTCTTTTTTTCTTTGGCTTTCTTGCCTAATTCTTTGTTTATTCTTGCTGTTCTTCACTGTGGATTGGCCACCCACAGCACATTTCTACACCCTTTACTATCCCTGTACTGTATCCCATATCTTGTCCTGTATAGTGCTCTCCAGCGGAGCACTGGAAATGTCTCTGGTGTGCCCCGAGGGCCGAGGAGTCTGGCATGTGGCCAGAAGTATACTCCATTCTTTGCAGTATGTTAAGGAGTTAAAATGTCCAACCGGAGTGCTGGTATTATAAGGAAAATGCTCTGGTTGGTGAAACTTAAGCACGCTCCCATATTGTGCATTCTTCCTTGTGGCGTAAAATAAAGAAAGAAATTAAGCCACGCTTGTCCCCCCCACACACTGCAGCATCCTGAAGGTGCGCTAATGAGAAAAGCACTTCCCCAAGCCCAAACAGAGCAATAGACGCTCCACTACAAGTGTGCACCTCGCCAGGCAGCAAGGTGCAATTAGAAAGTCAGCAGGCACTACGGGAGGTGTAGAAAACTCTGTAGTCACCTGCTGTAAGAAAGCGCTAAATGAAATGAGTGGTAGCGGTGACTATAGCATATGGATGAAAATGGGCCCAAATGAAAAATGAACCTGAAACGTAAGGGAGGGCTATAAATAAGTGGAAAAGCCCTTACTTTAAGGACTAGCCCAAGAACTTAGGGCTAGTAGGTATTAGACCCTGTTGTACTGGGTCACACAAGCTTACTAAATGCATTAGAGATTGAAACACGTTGTAAAAAGAAATAAAAACTGTTGGGATTCCTGGGTTGGCAGGAGAAGGGAGATTGGGAGAAGAGGAGCGTGCCTTCGTTCTCCCCAAATTCCCCTTGCCAACCCAGAAAACCATAGCAAGGCGGCTCAGTATATATTAGTAAGACATTCCATTACCTGGTGAGCTGTTAGGGTGTTGTTATATAGGGCTGGCAGCCCCCAGTCTGAATGTTTTTATGTGAACTGTATCTACTGATATCATCAATGCAGGAGGGGCTTAACCCCCTAATGAGCACCCTTATAGTAAAATATGTTTTATGTGGTCATAGAAGGATTGTCATTTTCCATACCTTACAGGATCTGCTAGAATATATCATTACCTGCAGATAACAAACAACAGTGTAATATTAATGTATGTATTGAGGGAATTTGAAATATAGTGTAAGTACCTAACCACCTGACTAATGATGTCATGAGTAGCAGGGTATATAAACTGGCCACCAGGGGTGAAAATTTAGATAGGTGGGCCAGTGTGTAGCTGGACACAGAAAGGAGAGAGGTGTGTGTGTGTGTGTGTGTGTGTGTGTGTGTGTGTGTGTGTGTGTGTGTGTGTGTGTGTTTTCACACCGTACTGAGTTGAAAGCTGAGTTAAGACAAGAAAGGAGTCTTCAAGAAGCAGAATAGCTGAAGTAAGCTAATTCTGGGCTACGAAGATGTGTTGTACTAACACCGTAAATATTTTCTGTAAATAAATATTTTTTTTGTTTTTATTTTGTTTTTTTGAAGTTTGAAAAGAATAAAGATTAAAAACACACTTGTCTGGAGCTCGATCCTCTATAGGTATATGTCTTTAGGGTCAGAATGTACAGCAGCTTCATTTATTTGCCTTTCTCCTCTCAGTTCTATTTCAACTGCTTTCTGCTAGTCAAGTCAGATGTGTGCACTCTCTCTCTCTCTCTCTGGGTGGCCTTCCAGGGCTGCAACTCCTGGCAGCCTGTAGATCTCTGGCAAGTAGTCATCCTAATCACACAGACAACAAACAACGAGCCCAGATCCATGCTTACAGCCACTTTTATACTGTACTGCACTCAATGTCTCGAGGTCAGACTTCTCACAGGATGACTGGGCTTTGGGATGTTCCCCATGCTATGTAGAACTTGCTTTCGGTCAGTCTCCCATATAATGCAACGACATGACTGGCAAAAATTGATAGGTAGATCTTGTTGGTGACCCCCAATCCCTTCCCTGCAGTCCTTATGGGGTTGGAAGGCTCAGGTGATGCATGGCTGCCACCAAATTTGTTTACATGATGTCTTTACTTTTTGCAGCTTCCTATGCCTTCAGTTATGCCTTTGGGGCAGATTTTAGGGTTCTGTCCCCACTGCCTGTCCTGGGGCCAGGGATGTGTACATTTATTTGGGCATTTTGCTTGTTGCTGAGTCAGGAGGTTTGTGAGGAAGGCAGCCTTGGAGACTGACTCTCTCTCTCTCTCTCTCTCCCCGTTAGGTGCATGCACACATGTCTGATTCTGTTCCTGGCCCTGCTGCCTGGCCTGAGGCTGGGAAACATCCCACTCCTGCCTGATAACACTTTCAGTCTTCACTCCTGGATCTGCTGCCTGGCCTGAGGCTGGGAAACATCCCACTCCTGCCTGATAGCACTTTCAGTCTTCACTCCTGGATCTGCGGCCTGGCCTGAGGCTGGGAAACATCCCACTCCTGCCTGATAACACTTTCAGTCTTCACTCCTGGATCTGCGGCCTGGCCTGAGGCTGGGAAACATCCCACTCCTGCCTGATAGCACTTTCAGTCTTCACTCCTGGATCTGCGGCCTGGCCTGAGGCTGGGAAACATCCCACTCCTGCCTGATAACACTTCAGTCTTCACTCCTGGATCTGCGGCCTGGCCTGAGGCTGGGAAACATCCCACTCCTGCCTGATAGCACTTTCAGTCTTCACTCCTGGATCTGCGGCGGCCTGAGGCTGGGAAACATCCCACCCTGCCTGATAGCACTTTCAGTCTTCACTCTTGGATCTGCGGCCTGGCCTGAGGCTGGAAACATCCCACTCCTGCCTGATAGCACTTTCAGTCTTCACTCCTGGATCTGCGGCCTGGCCTGAGGCTGGGAAACATCCCACTCCTGCCTGATAGCACTTTCAGTCTTCACTCCTGGATCTGCGGCCTGGCCTGGAGGCTGGGAAACATCCCACCCTGCCTGATAGCACTTTCTAGTCTTCACTCCTGGATCTGCGGCCTGGCCTGAGGCTGGGAAACATCCCACTCCTGCCTGATAACACTTTCAGTCTTCACTCCTGGATCTGCGGCCTGGCCTGAGGCTGGGAAACATCCCACTCTTGCCTGATAACAATTTCAGACTTCACTTCTGGATCTGCGGCCTGGCCTGAGGCTGGGAAACATCTCACTTCTGCTTGATATCACTTTCAGTCTTCACTCCTGGATCTGCGGCTTGGCCTGAGGCTGGAAACATCCCACTCCTGCCTGATAGCACTTTCAGTCTTCACTCCTGGATCTGCAGCCTGGCCTGAGGCTGGGAAACATCTCACTCCTGCCCGATAACACTTTTAGTCTTCACTCCTGGATCTGTGGCCTGGCCTGAGGCTGGGAAACATCCCACTCCTGCCTGATAGCACTCTGTCTTCACTCTTGGATCTGCGGCCTGGCCTGAGGCTGGGAAACATCCCACTCCTGCCTGCTGTCACTTTCAGTCTTCACTGCTTCATAGCACTTTCAGTCTTCACTCCTGGATCTGCGGCCTGCCCTGAGGCTGGGAAAGATCCCACTCCTGCCTGATAGCACTTTCAGTCTTCACTCCTGGATCTGCGGCCTGGCCAGAGGCTGGGAAATATCCCACTCCTGCCTGATAGCACTTTCAGTCTTCACTCCTGGATCTGCAGCCTACCCTTAATTCCAGGTTTTGTTTTGGTCTGGGCATGTGGCCTGAGACTTCATTTGGAGCTCCGCCTCCTTAAAGGCATGCCACCCATGCGCAACCATCTTGGCGCTCATTGCATTACGGTCAGCTCCTCTCTTTCCCCCAACCCCACTAACTGTCCTGGGGTTGGGAGCTCTTCTGTGGCACCTGATGGCATCCTGTGACCCAGTCCCAGAAATCTGATTGAAAATACAGTCAGTGGACCAGGGAAGAGTCTTAATGTCACTGAGACAAGGGCAGGAGGTTTGTGATGTAACTGCCAAGGTTGCCAAATGTTAACAAAAGCCTCCTGTCTCAATTGTAATGCTTAACTGAGTCTTTCCATTTCTCGGATGTCCTTAACTTTCTGTCTGCATATGGATACCTTGGGAGAAATAGCAGACAACCAACAAAGTGTAATACCTTTGGCCACAGCCGTGATCAGGATACAGAATAACCCCCTAAGTTGCTTGTTTCTGGGCAGCCTCGGAAGGATCCCCAATACCAGAGTGGCAAATAATTTTAGGAATGTACAACTAGTAGCTGCCTGGATGGCTTCATGATGGCTTCATGAATCAAAGGGAATAGACCTGCAACCTAGGTCATTCCCAAAAATGTGATAATGTGACTCCCTTCCCCCACATAACCTCCAGCATGATTCGTTTCAGCTGGGCCAGAATGCTTAACCATAGTTAGTGTTCAAAAGTATCAAGCCACTACCTTCCATTGAGTGCAAATTTAATTAAAAACATTTTGAAAGTTTGGCTGTTTATAATTTGGCCCCCTGTAAAGCCGGAAATGTGAAATATGGCACAAATAGCCATGTGCCACATTAATTTAAATGTTTAAAATTTTGTGAACTTTAGATTAGTTGCTTTAAAATAAGATGGAAATAACTGACATATAAATTTTGGCAAAATGTTTGGCTACCTATAACACAGTACCATTGAAAGACTGATACCTAAAACGTGGTACACATACCCATGTTTTATGGTTCTTTTTTTTTCCATTTGTAATTTCTGCTCCTCCACGGAGCCGACAGGTGGTTCTTGCCCATTCCTCGGAGGACTCTTCCTTCGGCCCCGGTCATCCCCACTCTGCCGACCCCCCACAATTCCCCTACGGATTGCCCCCCGTGGTGGGGATGTTTTATGGTTCTTTAAATCTTAAAACTCTGGAGAAATCCAGATCAAATATTTTAAAATGAAAGAAAATTATTGAAAATTTAACTTTATTATTAAAAACAATTTTTTTCAAGTTTTGGCAGGCAATACATGCATAAAGTGTTACACAGAGAATAATGCCTATGCAGCTGTGTATTATGAGGATTTTCACACACCCATGGTGTGTGATAATCCATAAACCCGAGACAAACAAAGCCGGGGTGTGAATGGGCTGGAGATCAAGTAGGATCTGCAGTTATACAGTAGGCAGGGTACAAATGAGCAGACTAGGTGGGCCAAGCGGTCCTTATCTGCTGGCAAATTCTATGTTTCACACACCAAGGGTGTGTGAAAAATCCTCATAAAACAAACTGTGCACAGCCTGGCACTTTTTTTATAATAACTCATGCAAGTGCTGAAGCCATTGAAAAGGCCAGTATTGCAGACAGGATTCCATTTATTTTCTTTCAGCTGAAAGAAGCAACTTAAGTACAGAGTGAACAAATCTTTTAGGTGGCTGTTGCTGTGATCCAGAGAGATGGTTGCACCGTTGGCAGAAAGGTGAGTGTGCCACTAGGGCTTTGTTGTGGGGACTCAGTGGAAGGCTCGTCTTAAGCCACTGTATTTTTCTGACAGTTCAGTGAAGGGACAGCATGAAGACAAAAATGTGTAATGACCCACTATCGAATTATTTCGTAATTCAGTGGGTTATCACAGCATTTTAACAGCAGTGTAAATACAATTATTATAGGGGGGCCATCAGTTATAAACTTACAACACATAACATTCACATATACAATACAGAATTGATGCAGACTCAGGTGTAACATACCAATTCATAGGTAATTAATAATTGATATGCAACTCACAATCTCGTGTAACCCCTTGGTGGTGCCATCCCAAGGGCTACTACCCCTGCCTGTTTGACTATGGACGGGTTGAGGGGCCTAGGTCCTATGGCGGGTGCCTCCACCCAGATGTCAGGGTTTGTAGTGGTTAGACTAGCTTGGTCACAGCCCTGTAGGACACTGAGACCCCCTTTTATTCCCTCTAGTGGCTCACACAGTACACCCGGAGTTACAGCCCCAATACCCCACATATACACACTGTTCACTCATATAGATACCACTTACCCTCGAGACTGATTCTGCAGCACGTCTCTGAGGACCCCCTGTAAAGTAAGGTTAAACAGCATACACAGCAAAACACAATACTGTTTCCATAAGTACCAACACCACAGACAGTATATAATATCATGGCAGTGGCAGTGGCAGTGGCTCAGTAGGTAGCACATTCGCCTCTGAGGCCAGGAGATCAGAGGGCTGTGGGTTCAGTTCCCACATCTGGCACTTGGGTTAATATCCCAGTACTGACACTGTAGTGCAGCATGAGAGGGGGTGCTGCACTTCTGAGCTGCCATCTTTCGGATGAGACGTTAAACCGAGGTCCCATCTGCCTGGATTGGTGGTAGTTCAGGTGGATGTTAAAAATCCCATGGCACTTATCGAAAAGAGTAGGGGAAATTCTGCAGTGTCCTGGCCAAATTTCCCTCATTCACTAAAAATACCATCAACAGCTTAATCTGGTTCAAGGTCAGTTGGCATTCATCTGTATCCCCCTCCCCCGGGTCATGCCTGAAAATAGGCAGTATTTGTCTACTGCACTTACCTGGTCAACAAAAACTAAATAAAATAAATAAAAAATAAAAGTATAACAACAACAAATCTGATTTATTTAGGGGACAGTAACAAGGAGGGGGGCAATCAGGTTGATTTGGTTTGGAAATATTCAAATCACAGTACTGTGCACACGTACAGTGTCAGAAAAGTCACACTCCAGGTACCCAGGTTGGGGGGGGGCTAGCCAGGTCCGTTACCCGGGGTTGGCCTGCAGGTGCAGATGGATAGGGTCCTGTAGAAGAAAATATATGCACAACACCCAATTGTAATCCGGAGCTGGAGGGCTCAGTCCATGAAACAGTGAAACAACAAGAATTAGGTGACACACTTGTGATTGAAAACAAGCTGCAGGGGAATACCCTAATTTGTACTCACAACACCCAAGCTGAGGATCGGATGGAGAATGTCCCTCTGGATTGGCAGAAGAGCAGGGCATGAGGACAAGTTCCTTGTGAGTGGATCCCACTGCAGTTGATAGCAAACGGATGTAGTCCGAATTAAGCTGAGGGCTTACTTCCAGCTTCAGCACACAACTCACTGTACAGGGGATTTGAAATAGCGATTCCCCACAAGCACTATGCACATTTATATGTAAAAGGAAAGTACTATACCAGGCAGGCTGTTCCTCGATCCTGATTGCAATTACTGCAAAATACCCGGGAGCACACATAGCAGCTTCAGTTCCTGACAGACCGAGCGTGATTCAGCAATTTCTCCAGTCTTCTATAGGGTGAGCCTAGTTTCCACACTTATAGTGCTTCTTTCTCCTCACAACTCAGATTCAGTCCAAACTGGCACTCACAAAGGTTGCAGACCGAAACTCAGGGCCTCACACGCGCTTCCCCGCACTAAACTATACACCACAGAAGCACACAGCTCCTTCTCTCTTTACTGCCACAACTGATCTGATCTTTCCAGTCAGAGAGCAGGACATTTCCTTTAGCTCCACACTATTCTGTTGGCTGATTCAGCTGTCACTCACAATAAGACTCCCTCTGTTGGTAGAAAAAGGCACCAAGGTCAAAACTACATTTCCCAGAGTCATTGCCCCTACAATCCCCCTTGTGACTGGCTCAAAATTAAGAGTCCAAGTTCTGATTCGCCATAGGCTCCATTTTAGGGAACCATTAACCCAATTGGCTCAGCACAGCAGTTTAGGTCCAAAATGGAGGGGTAACACACACAGAGTCCCAGCTGCAAGAAAGACAGGTTAGACAAATTGCATTTTACTTAACACTCTAACTGGTTTCAGGCAAACAGTTACATCTTTCATTTAGGCTCCCTCTGCGCTTTTAGCGACTGCAGAAACGGAGCAATTTCTCCGTAGTTTGGGCGGGATTCGAGCATTAAATACACAGTCCCCCCATACAAACTAATTAAGTCTGCAAGCAGACAGCTCTTAAAGAGACAGTACTCAGAGGCTCAAATAGCACTCACTTGGAACCACATTTAAACAGCTCAGACGCCGAACACCGCCCAGACTTGGAGCATTCAGCCAAGCTCCTGGAAGACTTTTGGGAACCCCCATTTGCAGGGGGGTTACACCCTTCCTGGTCTGGAAAACTTGGCATCCACGTCAAGTAAGTACCCCCATAAGTTTCAATACAACCATATACATTTACATCAGTATCACATTAGGCTTATACATGTAATCATCAGTCAACATATCACCTTACCAGAAACACATTTCTGAAACTTTTCAGTACATCACTTTGTACACAGTATTATACACACATTGTACTATAACTCAGGTTATTACCTCCTGTACATGAAACCTGAAGAGAGGGGGCCCTTCCCTATCAGCTACCTTGGGGCTAGATAGGGCAGGGGCACCATATCTAGAGGACAATACAATTAACTTGAAGTTAGCACTGATGTTCAGTTTAGGCAATGGGCTTGGGGACACATACACTCTTTTATGGACAACATTGAGAGGCAAGTCCACAGGCCTCCCAAAGGAATCATAACTGAGGTGCACCACAGGCTTTACAGCTCGACCAGTCTTTCTAGGGGGAACTGTTACAGTCTCTGCACTCTGAGCCTCATTTTCAGCATTGTCCTCACTTGTCAGGGGAGTCTCCATTGAGGTAGAGAGGCTAGAACTTGGGGCACTTTCAGCTCCAGGAGTTACAATCTCTGAGTCCACAACACTTGGCTCACATGGAGAGCTTTCGGACACTGGCAGTGGACCATCAGGGCACTCAAAATACTCTTCTTGTTCTGGTATATCACCCGTCTGTTCCAGACCATCATTTTCCTCCTCTGAAAGCTCAAACAGTTCAACCATACACAATGATTCCATATCATCTGACTTGATGCTCTGCACTTCACTTTCTGGGAGCATTGACAAAGCTAGGGGCTTAGACAGTCCAGAAGGCCCACCTTCATCTCCAGGATTGACTAGGGGATTGCCCTGAAACAACTGACTCAGTTCGTAAGAAGGGTAGTATTCAAAGCCACACTCACTTTCCTCTGACATGGACTGACAGTCATGTTCAACTGGGACTTGTGGAGGGGAACACTTTAACTCAGCTTCTGTAGGTGCAGACTTTCTTGATTTTTTCTTAGCAGCAGCTCTAGTCACTGGTCCAGAGGGGGCATTTTCTGGGGGCTCAGACTCAATCAAGATTTGTCCAATGGGCAGTAAATGATTTCTATGCATTGTTTTAACATCTTTTGAATTATTCTCAGGCCTTACTTTGTACACAGGCAGATCATCTAGTTGCCCACTACAATGTGAGGGATGGTGCCATCTGTCAGCAATCTTATGTTTGCCATGCAGTCCCAGATTTCTTAGCAATACCTGATCTCCCTCCTGGGTTCCTGTGCTTTCACCTTTTATCATACCTTTCTTTGTTGGCCAGATTTCTTTTGGCAGCCATGGTTTGAGCCAGTTGGTACACATGATTTAGCTGGGCCTTTAATTTCTGCACATACTGTAAATAGTTGTCAACTTGAACCCCATCAGGAAAGCCTCGAAAACACACATCTACCAGCAGTCGAGCTTCTCTTCCAAACATCAGGTGGTAGGGGGAGAACCCAGTGGCATCACTTTTGGTGCCGTTGTAGGCATGTACCACGGTGCTAATTTGTTGGCTCCATCTAGGCTTGTCCTTTGGGTGGAGGGTGCCTAGCATATCTAGCAAAGTACAGTTGAAACGTTCAGGCTGTGGGTCCCCCTGGAGGCGGTAAGGGGTGGTTCTGGACTTTCGTACTCCCCACAGAGAAAGCATCTCTTTGATCAGACAACTCTCAAAGTCTCTCCCTTGATCAGAATGGATTCTTTGTGGAGCCCATAGTGAACAAAAAAGTTTTCTACAAGTACTTTTGCCACAGTGGATGCCTTCTGGTCCTTGGTGGGGAAAGCTTGGGCATATCTCGTAAATTGGTCAGTGACTACCAGCACATTACTAATATTTCTTTGATCTGACTCTAAACTCAGAAAATCAATACAGACCAGCTCCATGGGTGCGCTGGTGGTGATGTTAACAAGGGGGGCAGCCCTCTGGGGAAAAGCTTTCCTCTGTAAGCAGCGACTACAAGTTTGAATGTGTTGCTCAACATCAGCCCCCATCTTAGGCCAACAGAATCTGGATCTCACCAAATCAAGTGTTCTGTCTATACCAAGGTGCCCCATGTGTTTGTGTAAGGAAGGACCTCAGTACTGAGTCTCGAAAGGCAGTGGGCAGCACTAGTTGTTGTTTGTCTATTTGTCACCCTCTGTCTACTGTTTCTCTGTATAACAGTCTATTGATCAGTTTCAACTTAGGACCTTCCTTGTATAACAATGCAGTTCTCAAATCAGTGGAGCATAATTTGGACACATCTTTCCCTGCATAGAGGGCTTCTAAAGCTGATTTGATCATGGGATCTCAGGATTGAGCCTGCTGAATACTGTCATTGTCCAGCTGAGGCAGTGCACCAATGTCTATTACAGAAAAGTGGCAATAAGCAGCAGGTATGCAATTCTCAGAGGTTCCCAAACAATCCACTATACAGTCACTGTGTCCGTGGACATTTGTTCCTCCCTGTCAAACTTCTGGCAGAGTGCTCGAATACCAGGTTCTGACAGTCTGACCCAGTCATTCTGGGGAACAGACCTCCGGGAGAGAGCATCAGCATCTATGTGGTTCAGGCCTGCTCTGTATTTAACAGCATAGTTGTATGTAGATAATGCAGAAAGCCACCTATGGCCAGTGGCATCCAGCTTAGCTGAAGTCTGCACATAGGTCAAAGGATTATTGTCAGTTTTTACTAGTATCTTAGCCCCATACAAGTACTCGTGGAACTGGTCAACAATAGCCCACTTCAAGGCTAGGAACTCTAACTTATGTACAGGATAGTTCTTTTTGGATGGGGTCAGGCTTCGACTGGCAAAGGCCACTGGTCTCAGGCCATTCTCGTGCTCTTGGTACAATACAGCCCCCAAGCCTTGCAGGCTAGCATCAGTGTGCAAGACATAGGGCTTCGCTGGATCTGCATAGGCAAAGACCGGAGCGTGGGTAAGTTGATATATAATCTCATGAAAAGCAGCTTCACACTCAGGTGTCCATCTGGCTCCAAATACTTAATTGGGGCAGAAATACACTCTCTCAGGCTCAGAAGAAACCGACCTCTTGTATTTTTTGTGGGTAGGAGGGTAACCTCAAGTAAGATTAAGTAAAGGACGGATTACTCTTGAATAGTCCTTGATGAAATGGCGATAGTAACCACAGAATCCCAGGAATCTTTGCAGTTCTTTTAGATTGTGGGGCTGTGGCCAGGTGGTCAAGGCCTCAACTTTACTTGGCTCGGTCTCTATTTCCTCGGTGGATACTATGTGTCCCACATACTTTATAGAGGTTTGGAAGAACTGACATTTATCAATGGACAGTTTAAGGTCAAAGTCTTCCAGTCGGTCCAACACCTTGAATAATCTGCTCTCATGTTCCTCCAGTGAGCTGCCAAACACAATAACATCATCTAGGTATACCAGGCACTCTAATAAGTTCATGTCCCCCACTGCACGCTCCAGCAATCGTTGGAAAGTGGCTGGGGTGCCTGAAATCCCTCGAGGCATCCTCATGAATTCACAGAAGCCAAGCAGACAGATAAAGGCTGTCCTCTCACGGTCTTCTGGGGCCATTGGGATCTGGTAGTACCCATTGTGAAGATCCAGCACAGAGAACCACTTGCTACTATTCAGGCAGTCCAAAGCATCCTGAATGCAGGCATTGCATACTAATCAGGGATAGTCCGCCGGTTTAAAGTGCGATAATCCATGCACATCCTTACTATCCCATTCTTTTTTCTCACTACCACAATGGGGGAAGCATAGGGGCTTCTGGATTCTTGTATTACACCAGCAGCTAGCATCTCCTGCAGATGCCATCTCACATCATCTATGTCAGCAGGGGCCAGGCGTCAAGACCTCTCATGAAATGGCCTTTCATCATGCAGCTGGATGTGGTGCTCAGCTTCTTGCACACATCCTACGTCTCATTTCTTTAAAGAAAACACCTGGTCTCTCTGGGCAAGCTTTCTACTGATTCTCATCTTCCATTCAGCTGGCAACGGGGAGTCCCCAAAATAAAAACAAGTCGGGCATCACTCTGTCATTCTCCCCCAAACACTTGTTACTAGGTAGCACTTCAGTATCTGCACAATGTACATTAGCCAGGTTGCAACCTCTATTTACTCGAATCTCTCTATCAGACACATTATGAACTTGAACCATTACCCTTTTGCTATAAGCATGGGCTCTGGCAGGCAAAATACTTGGCTTGACCAGCAGTCCTTCTGGCAATTTCCCATCACCTGGTGCATCCAGCATGAGGATTTTATTCCTGACATCCTTTCTGATATGGACTTCCCCCTGTAAGGTACACTGGGCATTTGGCACCAGAATCAGACTCAGGATCCTTCTTCCAGACAATTCTAACCGGTTCCTCTGGGTCCATTTTTTCAGCATCTCTCTGTGCCTCATAGGCCTTCTTGATCAAGGCCGGGATTCTCAAAGCTCTACCAGTCCTTGACCCTTGTTTCTCATAACATAATTGTGCCAACCGTCCTAGCATATGCGCATTCGTCCCAATTAGTAGTGGAATCCCATCATACAGTGCAGTAGGGGGACACACTAAGGCCAGGGTCTCTACTTGCTCTGCTACTCCAGCCACGGAGGTAGGGAAAGATAGCCAAACTCAGATATACCCGGAGTAGGGGTAGGCCTTCTCACTTAACCCCCATACATGCAGTTCTTCCAATGGTTGTAAGGGTATATCTGACAAATGCTTCTGATACCAATCCTGGAACATAATTGTCACTTGGGAGCCACTGTCCAACACCGCTCTGGTGGGCACACCATTCACTTTTACTGTAGCTTCCATTGAAGGGCCCACTATTCTGGGCCAGTCTGGAGAGGCGGTAGCAAGGGCCTGGGTAGATGATCTAGCCACATAAGGATGTGAGTTAGCATTTTTGGGACCATCACTGCTGTCATTTTGTGCACCTCTTAACCACTGTTTTGTGCTCCAAAGCTCTCCTTGTAGCCGGCTCATAACTCTCTCTAAGTCTTTCCGAGACCGGAATTCCCTCTTCATGTGCCCATCCTTCCCACAATTATGGCAAAACATGTCTGCTGAAGTTTGGGGTGACCGAGGCATCACATTGGGGGCTGCGGCATTGGTACTATCAATAGAAAACCTTGGTGCCACCTCAGCCAGCGGTGGGTTGGACATTTGGAGACATCTCTTCAGTTTCCTCGCTTCCATAGTCAAGGCATCAAGTTTCAAACTGTTGTCTACATGAGGTGCCTGGGTAGGCACCCCCACCCCCATAGCAGAAGCAGTCGGGCAAGTGTCAGTGCCCGTACTGATAGGAGCGGCCTTCATGATGAGACTGTCTGTTACTTTCCTAATCTCCCTCAGCAGTTCACCCCATGGTGGCACACCCTTTTCCTTCTCAGAGCACTCATTAACTGCCATCCTCTGCCCCTGAACTTCACTTGACGGGTCACCCTCAGTCACTCAGGTCGTAGCAGCAGCTATTGGTGCAAGTCCCTCCCGGGGTTGCCTTTTCTCAACTCCTCAAATTTCTCTCAGCTCATCATAGGAGGATGGGGATTCCAGTCGATTGGCCAGGAGTAACTGAAGCAACAACAGTTCTGAGAAGGGGGCAGACTTAAGGATCCTATCCAGCCTAGTTCAGTCCAATTCAATCGCTGACAAACTACCCTTTCTGAGGCATTCTTGCAACAATTTTTCCAGCCGAGATACATACTCAGACAACAACTCCCCTTGGTACTGTTGTGCATTTCTTACTATCCACCACAGGTACTCATCGGAATCTGGGCTCCCAAACACATTCCCCAAGGCCTCAAGATAGTCCTGTGCAGTTGCTTCAGGGTTACTGGCCCATTTGGCATGGATGGTAGCCAGGGCGGGACCTTGGAGGCACTCACTTACCCTCTTTCTCTTTTCTGCTTCCAAGCATTGCCATTCTAGCACTTGAGGGGCAACATAGTCTATCCAGGTCTCCCAGTCATCCTCCCCTTGTGGGGTGGGGAGAATGCCAGAGAAAATTTTCAACCTGCGGTAAGAGTCATGACTATTGGCAGGTACAGACATAGGGACTAGCACTGGCACAGGAGGAGGGGCAATAACGGGTGCTGGAGGGGGAGAGGGTGTTGGAGAAGGAACGTTCTCAGGTGGCAATAATATTTTCTTTAAATCCTCCACAGTTTTCCCTTCCTCCAGCAACAACTTAGCAAATTTCTCCTCAAAAGTTTCAGATACTGGGGGAGGCTCGTTCTCCCTGGGGTCTTTACTGTCTTTGGTTATCACTCTCCAGACAGTGAGGGTTTCCCCTGGGGTAATAGTCTGTGGCACTTTAGAACTGTCTACAGGGTCCTTACACTCTATTAGGGCCATGAAAGTCTCGGCGAGCACATCAGCCTGTCGCCCCACCACCACAGGGTCTCGTAAACATTCGACCTTGGAAAGTACTCTCTCTACAGTGTCCATACTGGTACCCAGCAGGATATCCAAGATAAGTATAGCATTTTGGGGGGTCGATCTCCTGCCCAGTACACCACTTCACCAACTGGTGTACAGCCACTTCTGTTGGGGTATCCATTTATTTTTAACAGTACTTTGTAAATGTGGCCACTAGAGGATGCTAATCTCAGAGGTGCCTCCAAGAAGTAACCCCTAG
Organism: Neoceratodus forsteri; assembly: GCA_016271365.2. NCBI lineage: Eukaryota > Metazoa > Chordata > Ceratodontiformes > Ceratodontidae > Neoceratodus > Neoceratodus forsteri. Next base: position 409,601,560 of record CM057452.1, read on the forward strand.
GTGGAGCTATCCCAAGGGCTACTACCCCTGCCTGTTTGACTACGGATGGGTTGAGGGGCCTAGGTCCTATGGCGGGTGCCTCCACCCAGAGGTCAGGGTTTGTAGTGGTTAGACTAGGTTGGTCACAGCCTTCTGGGACACTGAGACCCCCTCTTTTATTCCCTCTAGTGGCTCACACAGTACACCGGAGTTACAGCCCCAATACCCCACGTATACACACTGTTCATTCATATAGATACCACTTACCCTCTAGACTGATTCTGCAGCACATCTCTGAGGACCCCCTGTAAAGTAAGGTTAAACAACATACACAACAAAACACAATACTGTTTCGATAAGTACCAACACCACAGACAGTATATAGTATAACAACAACAAATCTGATTTATTTAGGGGACAGTAACAAGGAGGGGGGCAATCAGGTTGATTTTTTTTGGAAATATTCAAATCACAGTACTGTGCACACATACAGGGTCTGAAAAGTCACACTCTGGGTACCCAGGTTGGGGGGGGGGCTAGCCAGGTCTGTTGCCCCGGGGTTGGCTGGCAGGTGCAGATGGATAGGGCCCTGTAGAAGAAAATATATGCACAACACCCAATTGTAATCCGGAGCTCGAGGGCTCAGTCCATGAAACAGTGAAACAACAAGAATTAGGTGACACACTTGTGATTGAAAACAAGCTGCAGGGGAATACCCTAATTTGTACTCACAACATCCAAGCTGAGGATCGGATGGAGAATGTCCCTCTGGATTGCCAGAAGAGCAGGGCATGAGGACAAGGTCCTTGTGACTGGACCCCACTGCAGCTGATAGCAAACGGATGTAGTCCGAATTAAGCTGGGGGTTTACTTCCAGCTTCAGTACACAATTCACTGTAAAGGGGATTTGAAATAGCGAATCCCCACAAGCACTACGCACATTTATATGTAAAAGGAAAGTACTATACCAGGCAGGCTGTTCCCCGATCCCGATCGCAATTACTGCAAAATACCCGGGAGCACACAAGCAGCTTCAGTTCCTGACAGACCGAGCGTGATTCAGCAATTTCTCCAGTATTCTACAGGGTGAGCCTGGTTTCCATACTTCTAGTGCTTCTTTCTCCTCACAACTCAGATTTAGTCCAAACTGGCACTCACAAAGGCTGCAGACCGAAACTCAGGGCCTCATACGCGCTTCCTGCGTGAAACTATACACCGCAGAAGCACACAGCTCCTTCTCTCTTCACTGCCACAACTGATCTGATCTTTCCAGTCACAGAGCAGGGAATTTCCTTTAGCTCCACACTATTCTGTTGGCTGATTCAGCTGTCACTCACAATAAGACTCCCTCTGTTGGTAGAAAAAAGAGCCAAGGTCAAAACTACATTTCCCAGAGTCACTGCCCCTACAATCCCCTTGTGGCTGGCTCAAAATTAAGAGTCCAAGTTCTGATTCATCCATAGGCTCCATTTTAGGGAACCCTTAACCCAACTGGCCCAGCACAGCAGTTTAGGTCCAAAGGGGTAAGATACACAGAGTCCCTGCATTTTACTTAACACTCTAACTGGTTTCAGGCAAACAGTTACATCTTTCATTTAGGCTCCCTCTGCGTTCTTAGCGACTGCAGAAACGGAGCAATTTTACCGCAGCATGGGTGGGATTCGAGCATTAAATACACAGTCCCCCCATACAAACTAATTAAGTCTGCAAGCAGACAGCTCTTAAAGAGACAGTACGCGGAGGCTCAAATAGCACTCACTTGGAACCACATTTAAACAGCTCAGACGCCGAACACCGACCTAGACTTGGAGCATTCAGGTAAGCTCCTGAAAGACTTTTGGGAACCCCCATTTGCAGTGGGGTTACACTCGTATATGTACTTTTGCATTATGAAGCTGTGTACCCATCAAAGATCAGTAGTTCGTCTGACTCTCTGAGTCAAAAGCTTTCTCAGTGAAAGAATGCATGTGGCCTCTGTAGCACGTACTCCCCACCCTAGGTGAGGGTTGTGCTAAGCCTTACAGCACGTCAGCAGGTCCTGCTGTGGTCAGTGCCCTTGACTGGTCTATCCTGTCATTATGCCTCACTCCAAGGCTGCTAAAACTGGCCTCTACTTAGCTTCAAACTTGTCTCCCCTCCGCCACCGCTCTCATCTGGGCCCTCTCTCTAGTTACACACAGCCTAGTAGATTTTGAACACAGTGTGCAATGGAGGGTGGATCCATTCCCCACCCCAGTGCTGTGCAGTGGTTTTCCTTGGTGTTACCAGTGTCAATCTCCATAGAAGCCAGCTCCCCCCATCCAGGCTTTACCTTTGCCCCTAACAGCATCTCCACTGGGGAGCAAGGAAGGGTAATCTCCATTACGCTTTCCATTATTTTACGGACTTCTTTCCAGAAAAAAAGCCAGTGTTTTGGGGCATTCCAGAGTCTTGTGGATATACGTTCACACGGAGCTTCCACACTTTCAGCAAACTTTACTGACACTCGGTTTTGATCTGTGGCGCTTGGCAGGGTATAACTATGTTCAGTACAAGAAATAGTATCAGACCTGTTGCAACCTATTGCAATAGCCCTTTTCCAGCACTCCTGTGTTACTACCACTTTGAGGTCTCTACCCCAGACCTCCTTATAATCCTCATTGCTTGGAGGGATGCCATTCTGGCTTAATTTATAGTGAGACAACAGCGGTTTGGCTTTCGGTTGCGGATTAATAATATGTTCCAAAGGGGAGAGTTGTGACTCTGTAACACTCCCCATTTCCTCCTGCAGCAGGCCCCTAACAGCAAGGTATATAAAGAAAGAATTGATAGGTAGATTGTACCTAGGTTTCAGTTTTTCAAAAGACTGCATCACTCCATCTTCCCCCCCAGATCCTGTACTCTCCTTAGCCCCTGCTTCTCCCATTTCAAAAGCCCCTGATGCATGAAAGATGCGTAGCTCTTTCTACTTTTGAAAGCTGAAGTGAGGAATACTTCCTGAGAGGTCCTCCCTATATGCTTGACAAATCTGTGCACTGCAAGCTAAATGTTCGGCATAAGTCTCGTGTAGGATCTCCTGATCTTGTTTTGATAAGGCTTAGTCACTGTAGAGCACATACCATGCTCCATCAGGGCCCCCCTCCCAATTCTTGCTCCTCCATCTGGAACCATGGCTGAATCTCATCTGCTCCTCCTTTTACCAGGAATGACAGCTGGAAAACCCAATAATAATGTATGTGTGCTAATGCCATGCCCCCTTCACTATGCGTCTGCTGTAGCGTGGTGGTCCTCATACACGCCAGCTTCCCTCTCCAGAGGAATTTGTGGAACGTGCAGTTCATGTGTCTGAAATATTTCTGAAGAAAATGTATGGGTAAGGCTTCTAATAAGTATAGTATGTGGAGGAATACACAGTTTTAGCATGTTTACTCTGCCAATGAGAGACAAAGAGGTAATCCATCCCATCTGTCCAAATTGTCTCTTATCCTACGGATCGGGGGGTGGGATTTGTTTTATGCAGTTTGCTAGCTGATTTGGGAATTTTAATTCCTAAATACTTGTGACATACTGGTCCTTGTAAGAACAGATCCAGAAGTAAATGATTTGATACCTTTTTACTGGACCAACATAGATGTAACAAAAAGAAAAACGTGCTTAAGGTTTCGGAAGAACCAAGTCCTTCCTCGGAAGTTTAGGCATTGTTTTCTTTTTCTTACCTTTTATTGGACTTACATAGATGTATCAAACAATTTGCTTCTGAAACTGTAAATACTTGTGGACATTGACCTCTTGTAGATGCAATCCTCCCCCCGCCCCCTCCACTTTTCCCCCACCATACATAATTTCGCTCCTCCACAGTTTATTTTATGGCCTGACATGTTCTTATATTCCAACAAAAGATCCATAATTTGGGGTAGTGCTTCTCTTGGCCTTCTAACATACAACAATAAATCATCCATGAAGATAGACACTTTATGCTCCACCCCTCACCACCCCCCTTCATACCCTCAATCCCCAGCTCCCTTCTCTGAACAGTAGTGGACCCAGGTTTGGGAACCAGGGACAGGCAATTCAGTCAACCATGGGCTCTACAATCGGTGTCCAACATTGAATAAAGATGGTAGAGGAGCACCACTACTCATGCTGGTGCAGCCAGAAGGGGCGTCTACCCCCCAATCCCCCTTCTAGCTCTGCCACTGCCTTCTTAGTGCCTCCGCCAGGTACACTAGCGATAGTACATATAATAAAGGGGGAGAGCAGGCAACCTTGGTGGGTTCCCCAATGGGAAGGGCTGGGTGAGAGACCCATTCACAAGCATCTGAGCTGTAGGAGACATATATAGCATCTGTACCTACCCCCAAATCTGTCTCCCATGCCAAAGTGCTCCAACACCTGGTGCAGGTACCCCTCCCTTCCACCCCATCAAATGCCTTCTCGGTGTCTAAGGCGAGGCTCCCCCCTTCCCCTCTCCATCTCCACAGGACATTCAGAGTTCTGCGTATATTCTATTTGCCCTGCAACCTCTTAACAAATCTGGATTGATCCATGTACACCAGTTCTGGCAAGCATTTTTCTAAACAGGTAGCCCTTACTTCAGCCATTATCTTATAGTCTACAGTTAATACTGAAATTGATAGGTAGGAGGAGCATAGCGCTGAATCCTTCCCCACCTTTGGTAACACTACGATGGTGACAGACCAGACAGATGGAGGCAACTCTCCACTCTTAATGTTCTTAGTTAGCATCCCCATTAGAGGCATCTAAATACTGTCTTGGAATGTTTTATAAAAATTAATAGATAGACCATCAGATCCAGCTGCTTTCCCACCCGCTAGCCCCGCTACTGCTATTTTTATGTCCTTCCAGTGCGCTGGCATATCTAATTCTTGCCTCTGTACAGGAGATACAGCCTTGATGGGCACTTTGTGAAAGAACACCTCCATGTCTTGTTTGCTTGCCTTACTTTCTGAGGTGTTGAGGGCCTGGTAAAAGGCCCCAAAATCATTCTCAGTGTCCCTGGGAGTAGTGGTTTAGGTCCCTGTTCACTTCTGAATTTTGCTCCTGTCCTGGCTTTAAGCTGCCAGTCCAGCCACTTCCCAGTGCTGTCCCCCTCAAAATATGCCCTCACCCTGGCCTTTAGAATTTGAGCCTCAATCAGCTTTGTATTCAATGAACTGTACTTGGTTTTAGATTTTTGTAGGGCCCTATGTAGTTCAGTCATGGGATTCTGCTTGTGGGCTGCCTCTTGACTTGTTATACGGTTTTCCAGCTCAGCCATTCTGCCCATAGTTGCCCCTTTCCTGTGTTGGGAGAAGGATATAATTTTGCCGCAGAGAGTAGCTTTAAGGGCCTCCCACCTAACTGAGTTTGAGGTTTCCCCTTCTTTATTGTGCTCCAGGAACTCTCACACCACCTTAATCACGTGGAATCTAAATCCTGCATCTTGTGGTAAGGTGGGGTCAAGTTTCCACTGATGTTGGTAGCCCCTCCCCTCACCTCATCCTCTACAAGCATGACTACAGGAGTGTGATCAGATACCACAGTTTGCTCATGACTAATCATTATCATCCTCCCTTAACAGACCTTGGCTGGACAGCATCGAGTCAATCCTCATGTAGATTCCATGTGTATGAGAATAAAATGTGTAGTCTCTCACATTGGAATTTTTGAGCTGACACATGTCTACTACTCTGTGCTGCTCCATGAGCATTCACAAGGCAGCTGAGCTCTTGGTGAGTTTGTATGGGTGAGATGAAGAGCGGTCCAGGACCTCATCCAGCATGCAGTTAGCATCTCTTCCCAGAATCCATTCCCCCTGAAAGTTAGGTTTTTTCACTGTCAATTTCATAAAAAAGTCAGCTGTATCGTAATTGGGACCATAAAAGGAGCATATAGTGTATTCATAACTCATAGCCATTTTCAAATGCATAAGCGCGTAGCGCCCTCCTAGGTCATTATCTGCCTTCATCACTTTGGCCTGCACATGGGGGTGAATCCACATAGCTGTGACATGTGCCTTGAACTTGAATGTGGACCTCATTCAAATCCCACCCCAGTTTTTCTGGAGATGCTGCAATTCCCCAAGGATGGCATGCATCTCCTGAGGGAGTATCATGTCAGGCTGTGCCTTTTTGATTATCCCTAATACATTATTCCTTTTGATGTGTGATTTTAGGTTGTTGACGCTCCACGAGAGTACCTTTAGAGAGTTAGCCATAGATACACAGATAAACCTGTAGTAAGCTAGTGTTCAATGTCATGTGGTGAGGTGAGCTAATCCATCTGTGATGTAACCCAGGATTGGTGGATGTGGTTGTGACCATGAAGGTCTTGCTGCCTGAAGGCCGTGTCCCATCACCCCCCTACCCCCTTCCCTCGGAGATCCTCCCTAAACAAAGTCTCTCACATCCCACAATTGTGAGGGAAGGGGTCCACACATGCAACAGGTGATCCCCCCCCCATAATGAGTTCCCACCCTCATGGTGTCCTCAAAAGTCACAAAGGTGAATCACCCTGGCCATCCCCTAGCCATGTGAGCACTGTAGAACCCAAGTGCTGCAGCAGGCGTAAACACTAGGGTGGGCAAGGTCCCTGATACCATCCTTGCTTAAGCAATCCCCCGTGTTCAACAGTCAGGTGCCAGCTAAGGTATCCCGAGAACCCCCCAATCTGATTACTATATCAAAGCCATAAATGTTTAATTTCACAAACAAACCTATCATTTTTGCCACCAATAGCAAAGATAACAAAAGTTTAACATTTTGCAAAGTGTGCTCAACCCTAGAGTACTTTGAGTTTTCAGTTTCAATACCAAAAAGAGGTAATATTCTCAGACCTCGTGTTTTCTCTGAGCAGTCGGCACCAAGATCGGTCATCTCCCCGCCAGCACTCCCACTACTACAGGTATCCCAGGTCAAAGTTGCCATATCAATGAAAAAGAAAATACATTGAAGGTAGTGGGTCCAACACCCCCTCACAGCCACTGCTGCCCCCCCCCACGCACATTAACAGATGCTATTGGGACCTGTCTTACCAGTCTTTTGTTCAGGATCTCAGCAGAACACACGTGTTGCTAGTCACCAGCCAGTCTCAAGTTTGCGGTGGCTGTGTCAGTAAGCAAGCCCATCAAAAAGCTTGTGGTGCCATGTGGTCATTGTAACCTGTGAACGTCATTTCTAAATGGAGCCTTGATGCGTTTAGGTGGCATCAGGGGATTGAGGAGGAAAGGGCCCTAAAGGAGTGCCTCACCAAAATCAGATGCCAGCTAAGGTATCCCGGGACCCCCCCCCCGAAACCCATCTGATTAACATGTCAAAGACATAAACATTATATTTCAGAGTCAAACCTGTTATTTTTGCCACCAAAAGCAAAGTTAGCAAGAGTTTAACATTTTGCAATGTGAGACCAAATCTAACATACTCCAAGTTTGTTAGTTCCAATATCAGTGCAAGGTAATGTTCTTAGACTTGGTGTTTCCTCTGAAAACTTGGCTCCAAGATCAGTCATCCCCCCAGCACTCTCACTACTCCAGGCGCCATATCAGGGAAAAAGAAAAGAAGTTGAGGGTACTTGGTTCAACGCCCCCCCCCCCCAAGAGCTCAGCAGATCACATGTGGAGCTAGTCACCAGCCAGTATCTCAAGTTTGCAGTAGCTGTGGCAGTGAGCAAGCCCAACAAAGAGCTTGAGATGCCATGTGACCATCACAGCCTATGAATTTCACTCCTAACTAGAGCTGTGATGTTGCTGGGTGCTGTAGGGAGGATTGAGGCAGAAAAAGCCCTGTGGGAGTGCCTCATCAAATCTTAATGGATAAAAGCACAGTATCTTCTATCTGGCATAGCTGCCAAGAACCCCATCCTCATTTAGCTGGTGCTGTTGCTTATACAGCAGATTGGCCCTCTGCCATGGCTTCCTCTCTTCTCAGGTACTCTTCTGCATCAGCTGCACTGGTGAACACTCTGTCTTAGAGATGCATAATTTTGAAGGGTACATATGCTGATGGGGCCAACCCAGCTGCCGTAGCTGGACTTTTACAGGACTGAATTTCTGCCACTCTCACTGAAGATCTCAACAGTAGTCAGCAAAATCAAGACTCAGATGTTCTCCATTGCTATGGGTTCTTTCATCCTGGCCACCTCCAGTACTGCTTCTTTATCTTCTTACTAGTGGAACTTGGTAAGAAAATGCTGAGTGCTATCTCCTGGGCAAGGCCTTCCTCCAGGGGTGCACGACACCCTCTCCATCTCATACATGCACCCATCAGACCCAAGACTCAGCTTGTCTTTAAGCCAGCTAGTTATAAATGTCTCCAGGCTATGGCCATGCAGGTCCTCCACTGGTCTGATGACCCGAACGTTCTTCCTCTGTGCCTATTAGCCTAATTGTCCACTTTATCCCTTAACACAAGGACCATTTCACTATTGCACTACCTCATTAGTTCAGCAAGCTGGTCTTTGGTGGAGCTAACCCTGTCCTCTGTCTCTGTGAGCCCCATAGAGTGCTCTGCTGTTGTGGTGCTCAAGGTTTTAATTACAGACTGCCAGTATGACAATTGGGCATTCATGTTTGTAAAACTGACCCTCATTTTGGACCAAACGCTACTGCTGAGTGCCTGCAAAGAAGCCATCTGCTCTTCTCCCTCAGCCAAGTCTGTCCTGTCAATAGCCATGCTGCCGGCCCTCGCTTGAGTCTCAGATGGGTTGTTAGGCATACTGGAGCTGTTGAACTGCAGCTGTGTTTGCCTTTTTCATCATTTTAGCAGTCATGGATATTGCCAGGTATGTTTCAGTCTTGGTTTTGCTTATGTTGGTCAATGGATGCCGCCAATGTTAGGAAGATTCAGATCACCAGGGTGGGAGCTATGCCACCAGGCATCCACCATGTTTGCCAGCTGGCCGCACACCCCCCCCCCCCCAAATAAAAAAATGTAGCACTAAAGAAATGTTTAGTCATCTATAACTCAGACCCCTTCTAAGCTAGGAAGCTGAAACATGGTAAACTTATACATGTGATAAGGACCTGCTTGTCTGCTTAATTTGGCAACATTTGAATTAGTGCATTTAGAACAAGACAAAAATAATTGAAATTTTGGCAGAATTTCACAGAATTGCTATGGAAATTCTATAGAATTTAATGAAATTGGCATGGTAATTCCACCTGAATTCCACTGGTGGAATTTTAAATTCCACATAGCTCAAATAATAGCAAAACTGGAACCAGTATTAAAGAAGTGGCTCATATACTGTTCATTAATAAACTTGTATTTCTTTTGTGTACCACATAACTGTGTTAAGCTGAGGTTATTTTGCTCTGTAGTGGGTGGGGGGAGGTTTATGGTCCATGACTACAGGATTCAGTTGCAGGTACCGGCACGGGGTCAAAATGTCATGGACAAAACCGGGCACAACCAAATGCCACAGTGAAAACAGCGACATGTGGCAACAACGTTGGTAAAAACACCAACCATTCAACAAAAACACGCATCCCATTATCTGCAATGGGACTGTGTCTTTTTTTGCAGGGGGCTCCACCTCCCACACCCCCCGGACTTTAAATAACTAACCCCTGGGGGAGTGTGGACTTTGGGGGTGGGGTTTACATCGGGAGGGGGGAAATTCACGGTAGCAGTAAAAAACAAAATGTAACACTATGGGACCTGGGGAAAACCAAACCGCAGCACCAGGTTCCCTACGCTGCCGGGTGATGGTGCCCTAGCCATTCTACCACAGGAGTGGCTTAACCAAGCACCACACCAGCAGCCTGTTCAACACTCCCCCTTTAGAGCGTACAGCGACAGGAGTAGCGGTTATTTCTGTATGCTGAAAAACCCCTGTCACTGTACAAGCTTTAATGCTACCTGCTGTATGGTTATTGCCACGCTGTTCAGGTAGCACTATATTGACCTGGTACTGCAGGGTTCCTCTTTGCCCACTTACATTTGTATTAAATCTGTTTACTGTAAATGGTGGCCCAGAGGCATGGAGGGCTGACATGCTACGCACCTTACCTCCTGCCATGCTGGCGACCCAAGTTTGGGAACTGACTCTGGTTGCCAGGGGGAGAGAAAGGATTGAGCATACAAGGGACTGCTCTCCTCTCCCAGGGAGGGTTGTCAGCCCAGACTTAGACTGCCACCAGGTGGAGGCCTGATGGCAGTGCAGTTCTGGGCAGCATGAAGGGGAAGGCTATGGGTGCATTGGGTGTGTGCCTCCACAAACACTTACTGACATCTTGCAGCAGGGCATGGAAGAAAAGTAGTAAAAACTGGTGTCAGGAGCTTCATGAAACCCTGCCTGTCTGTCCCAGAGTCCGTGCCATCGCCCGAGACCCTGGTCAACTCTGGATATTGTACTGGGGGAGGAGGATGAACCTCCCTCCAACGTCCTGCTGGGGGGAACCCATTGGGGAACCCTCAAGACTAGGTGAGAAAAACATTATTTACTGGTTCAGCATAGCTCTCCAATAAAGAGAACATACAGTAAACTTTGTTTACATTTTTGAACATGCGTAGTATGTGAGGGGTGTCTGCTATGTGAGGTCCCACAACAGCTACATGATGACTTCCCCAGGGGGCGTCCAGCTGTTTGGTTGGCTCAGAGTCAGAAGAGACCATCCAGGTCCCATGTTATAGTGGGGTGGGGCAGATTTCAACTATGCTGCCCCCCTCACTTGGCCTCTATTGGACCTCAGTTTGGGCCAGGCAAGGACATCTGGCTGGCAGGTTAGGAGTAACTGCTTTGTGCAGGCCGTGAGAGTGCAGCTGTCAGCTCCCTTTGAAGCACTACAGGCAGTAGCTGCAAGTTGCAGGAGCACAGCTGGCGGTTCCCAGTGTGGCAGGGATGGTGACTCCATTAAAATACAGCCCAGGTTAAAGGTGCAGCAAGGCATAGAAACATAGAATTTGATGGCAGATAAGGACCGCTTGGCCCACCCAGTCTGCCCATTTCCCTACCTAATGGATAAGCTGCAGATCCTAGTTAACCAGCAGCCTACTTCTTCCTACCCCCACCCCCTAGAATTGCCTTATGACTGTCCCATGCATGCTTGAATTCCACCACTGTTTTTGACTCCACAACCCTCTCTGTGAAAAAATACTTCCTTAAATTACCTCTGAGCCACCCCCATCTTCAAATTGTGCCCCCTTGTTCTTGCACACCTCTTTTTGAAAGATGCTACCCTCTTGGACTTTGTTGATTTCCTTGAGGTACTTGAAAGTTTCCATCATGCCCCCTCTCCCTCCTTTCCTCGAGGCTATACATATTAAGCTCCTTTAGTCTCTCTTCATATGCTCTTCCAGTGCAGACCCTGCACCATTTTAGTTGCCCTCCTCTGAACAGCTTCCATCCTGTCTATGTCTTTGCAGAGATTGGGTCTCCAGAACTGCAAGCAGTACTCAGATGGGTCTCACCAGCTGTCTGTACAGAGGGATAATAACTTCCTGTTTTCTACTGTTGATGCCTCTCCCTATGCATCCCAGTATCCCCAGTCCTCTGCTGCCCTCTCACATTGCTTGCCCACCTTTAGGTCATCTGATATGACTACCCCAGGTCCCTTTCCATTTTGTTGTTGTTAGTATCTCACCCCCATTGTGTACTCTTCCCTGGGTTTTGTTTCCCAGGTGCATTACCTGCACTTCTTAGCATTGAATCTAAGCTGCCATACATTTGACCATTCCTCTAATCTTGCCAAGTCCCTTCTCATCCTTTCCACCCACCTTGTGCATCAACTCTGTTGCAGATCTTTGTGTCATCTGCAAAGAGACATACTTTTCCTTCCAGTCCCTCTGCAATGTCGCTTATAAAGACATTGAAGAGGACCGGTCCTAATACTGAACCCTGCGGTACCTCACTAGTAACCTCCCCTTTCTTCAGAGTGGACTCCATTTACTATTACTCTCTGTGTCCTATTCTCCAGCCAATTCTTTACCCAGGCTGTCATCTTGGGACCCACTCCCAGGCTGGCTAACTTGTATATTAATCTTTTGTGTGGGACTGTGTCAAATGCCTTGCTAAAGTCTAGGTAGGCCATGTCCACAGCCCCTCCCTGATCTACTACTTTGGTCACCCAGTCAAAGAAATCTATCAGATTTGTCTGGCATGATCTTCCCACTGTGAATCCATGCTGCCTTGGGTCCTGTGCCCCTCTGGCCTCTAGATACGTGACAATTCTTTCCTTCAGAAGTGATTCCATCATTTTCACTGCCACTGAGGTTAAACTAACAGGTCTGTAGTTTCCTGCTTCTGCCTTGCTCCCACTTTTGTGAAGGGGAATCACATCTGCCCTCCTCCAGTCCTCGGGTACCACCCATCCTCCCATGATTTGTTAAAGAGGGTAGTCAGTGGTGTACTAGTTCTACCCTTTAGTTCTTTTAGAATTCTGGGATGAATCCCATCAGGCCCCATTGCTTTGTCCACCTTCAGTTTTAAGAGTTCTTTCAGAACCCTTTCTTCTGTAAATGGGTGGTATCAACTTCTGTATCCAGAGTGTTTCTACTGTTTGTTTTAGGTACCTCCCCTCTTCCTTTGTAAATACTGAGCAAAAATATTTGTTTAGTATCTCTGCCTTTCACAGTTACCCTCTGCCCACCCTCCTCCCTTTATTAAGCCTCACTGTCCCTCAGTGAGTGGTCTTCCTTTGCTCCCTGATGTACCTATAAAAGGTTTTATCCCCCTTCTTAACAGAGTTGGCTATCTTTTCCTCGGTTTGGGCCTTTGCTGTTCTGACTGCCTTCCCAGCTTCATTTTGCTTTATCTGATACAGTTCTCTGTCCTGCTCCTTCTGTGATTCCTTGTACTTCCTGAATGCTTTCTTTTTCTCTTGAACCTTCACTGCCTTCCTTTGAGAACCATAGTGGTTTCTTACATCGTTTCGTTTTGTTTATTTGCTTCACACAAAGGCTTGTTACCTCTGTGATGGCAGTTTTACTATTCCCTTGTTCTTCCACCCTCCTTCCTGCCCATTTTCTAGCGCATTCCTTAGGCACTCACCCATTTTGACAAAGTCAGCCCTCCTAAAGTCAAGTACTTTTGCCTTTGTATGGCTTGACTCTATTGCTGTGTTTATTGTGAACCATACTGTTCGATGGTCGCTAGTTCCAAGATGGCTACCCACTTCTACATCTGTGATCCTCTCTTCATCTCCATTTGAGAGAACCAGGTCTAAGACTGCTCCCTCTCGAGTGGGCTCCAATACTAGTTGTCTAAGGCATGCCCCCTGTAGGGCATCTAGAATAACCCCACTCTTCGAAGTGGTTGCTGCAACTGCACTCCAGTTAACATCTGGCATATTCAGATCACCCATCAGCAATATCTCCCCCTTTTCTACCATTCTAAGTAGACTTTCTATCATTTCCTTGTCCATTTCCTCCCCCTGAGAAGGGGGTCTGTATACAACCCCTGTGCGGATTGTGGTGCCATTGCCGGTCTCCAAATTTACCCACAGTGCTTCTTCTCCTCCCTGTTTTCCCTTTTGTTCTGTTGCTTTGATTCCTTCCCTTATGTAAAGAGCTACTCCTCCTCCTCCTCTTTTACCCTCCCTGTCCTTCCTGTAGATACAGTGAGCCTTTCTCTTAGAGGAAGGTCACCTGAGGTAAGCCTAGGGAGGAAAGGGAGAGGTGGATTCTCCTGTAGTCAGAGGTCAGACTGCCAGCAATGATCAGTATTCAGCAAGGGGCCCCCAGCCATTTAGGGAACAATGCAGGGTTGTAGGAGGGGAGTCTTGCACATGCAAGTGGCACTGAGTTAGCTGTCATTCCACAGGGGCTGCCCTTGATTTATCTGGCGTGGGCTGTGGTGGTGACCTACCAACACACCCCTAAGTCAGGGGTCAGGGAAGTTCTGTCTTGTCCTTCTGGCCTCCTCCCCCTTCTTCTCCAAACACAGGGCCAGTCAGGATACAGAGAATTTTAGGGTCTTGTGGTTGGTAGGTAGGGTGGACTTGCATTTAGTATAAGTCCAAAAGTGAGTGAGGTAGTGAGATGCCATCCCCAGCCTGCAGTCAGAGTCTGCGATGTCTGCAACAGTTCACTATCCACTAGAAGGAGTGACGGGATGACTATGAGCAGGAGACTGACCACATAACTGAGAGCGATGGACCAACCAAACCACTGGGAGTGGTGGATCGAGAAAATGAGTGGGGCAAGCAGATCGACTTTACAACCACAGGTGGCAAAGCCACCAAGCAGCAAGGAGATGACAGAGGGCAGCAGTATGATGGAGAGGAACAACACAGCTACAGACAGTTTTCAGCCACCCTGATCACCAGGTAACGCACCTTGTTAAAGGTGCATGAAGGTCATTTTGGTAAAATACTCTAGAGTGTTGCAGTCCCTCCTGCTATAAGGTTATTTGAACTGTGTTCTGCCAGTACTGTTAGGCTACAGATCAGTGTACAGGACTCTGGACCCAATACAATCTCCCCACTGAAGATATGACCATCTTAAAAATACATTTCTGGGACTGTTGAATTTAATTGTGATTGAATTTCTGTCTTTTGCATTGTGTGCTGATCTTTGTATAAATTATTCTTCCGGGGGGGGGGGGTGTCTATCACCCTGCAAGACTTTAACCCACCATTTTCTTTCCCTATGTACTGCTCATTAATAAACTTGTATTTCTTTTGTGTACTGCAGAACTGCATTATCGGGTTGGGGAAGTTTATAATCCATGAGAAGAGTAATAATAATATAATCTGGACAGGGTCCAAAGGAGGGCTACAAAGATGATAGCCGGTCAGCAGGGCAAAGCATACAAGGTGAGGTTGAGGGCACTGAAGATGTATTCCCTGGAAGACAGGAGAGAGAGAGAGAGAGAGAGAGAGAGAGAGGACATGATTGGGACCTTCAAGTACTTGTAAGGGTTAAATAAGGTTGATAAGGAGAGTCTCTTTAAGCTGATTGGCAACCATAACACAAGGGGGCACAGTCTTAAGCTGGAGGGTGGGAGGTTTAGGAGGGAGGTCAGGAAGCACTTCTTCACAAAGAGGGTGGTGGACACTTGGAATGCGTTGCCGGAAGAGGTCATCTCGTTGAAGACAGTGGGCAGCTTTAAGAGAGGCTGGGGTAGGCATAGGGGAAGGGTAAGGATCATGGGTAGGGAGGATGGGAGGAGTGGGGAGGGAGGGCAGGGACATTAGCTCAAGCTGTGGACCCTGCAATACAAGCAGACTTGATAGACCAAATGGCCTTCTTCTGCTGGCTTCTTCGTATGTTTGTCTGAGTACAGGATTCAGTTGCAGGTTCCTCTTTGGCTGCTTACACTCATCTTAAATGTCTTTAAACGCTGGATCAGAGGTGTGGAGGGCTGATGTGCTAGGCGCCTTACCTCCTGCCATGCCAGCGACCCAGGTTCGGGAATGGACTCAGGTTGCTGGGGGTCTTCTAGGGTGTGAGAGGGTTGAGTATCCGAGGGACTGCTCTCCCCTCCCAGAGGGGTGCTGGCCTGGCTTTAGACTGTCACCAAGTGGAGGTCCAGTGGTAGTGCAGCTTGGGCAGCATGAAGGAAGGGGCTGCTAGTGCGTAATGCATATGTGCCCCCACACAACCGTACTGACATTCTGTGGCAAGGCACAGAAGAAAAGCTGGGAAAACTGGTGTTGGTGGCTCCATGAAACCCTGCCCGCCTGTTCCTTAGTCTGTGCCATCACCCAGGACCATTGTCCGCTCTGGATATTGTAATGGGGGGAAGAGGAACCTCCCTCCTCCAGCCCTCTGGTGGGGGGGAGCATGTGGAAGAACCCCCAAGACCAGGTGAGTCTTGAGGGAGACAGTCTCCCTCTCTTGGAGGGGGGGGGGAGACAGGGCTGATCAGCTGCCCTTTAAAAGGAAGATATAATACTTGTGGGGAAAAAAGTCTGTTTCATACTACCGTGGATCTAGGGCAGGATTTGTGAAGGGTGATGCAGGGCTTGCATTCATCCCTGCACCACCACACTTAGGATCTTGTGGTGCGCCGAACCCTTTGCCACAGTTGTACCTGATTTTACATTCTTGGGTGCAGTTGCAGTTTGAATGGTTTGCGGCAGCTTGTGCCATATGCAGTATCTGGTGCAAGCTCCGTAACACAGCCCCCAGCATTGCTGCACATTAGACCAGAAGAAGTGGTCTAACTTGCGGCAATTGCCAGCATGGGATAGAAAATCCTGTTAGATCACCGCAAGCCCCATGTGCCGTATCGTCAGTGCACCAGGGCTTGTGGTGATCTAGGATCTTCGAAAATACAAACCTTGGACTTTAGTAAGGCCTCTTACCCTGTGCCTACAGGCAACTTGAGAAAAAGCTGAGAGAACTGGGGATGGGAGACAAGTTAACTAGGTGTATGGGTAACTGGCTGGGGGTGGGGGAGAACTCAGAGGGTGGTTGTTAACGGGGAATACTCATGGATTAGACAGGTCTCTAGTTGGGTACCACAGGGGTCGATCCTGGGGCCAGTCCTTTTTAATATATTCATCTGTGATATATATAGAGAGGAATCAAGGGTAAAATCAGTTTCTTTGCAGATGACATTCAAATCGGAGGCAGGGTGAATACAATGGAGGAAATACGGGTAATACAAATGGTCCAAGACAAGCCGGAAAAGTGGTCCAAGACATAGCAACTCAAATTTAACATCAAAAACAGTAAGGCCATGCATACTGGCAAAATAATTCCAAAAACAAAGTACTGCCTGGAGGAATGAGGGTGAAGCAGACATCAGAGGAAAGGGACCTGGGGATCATTATTGGTGATAGTCTGAAGTCCCATGCCCAATGCCAGAAGGCCACAAGGAAAACAAATAAAATGTTGGGGTGCATAGGGAGAGGGGTTGCTAGCAGAAGGAAGAGGGTGATTCTGCACCAGTACAGTTCCTAGGCCACACCTCACCTTGAGTACTGTGTGCAGTTCTGGAGTCCACATCTGAAGGACAGCAACCTCTTGGAAGCTGTGCAGAGGAGGGCCATGATGATGACTCAGGTGCAGAAGGGGAAGACATGAGAAGCAGCTGGAGAGTCTCAGTATGTGCATACTGGAGGTCAGAATGGGGGGGCATAATAAAGCCTTTAAGTACCTAAAATGTATTAATGACGTGGTAGCAGTGCCTTGTTCACAAGAAGTGAGGGCAAAGTAACAAGAAGCCATGAATGGAAACTGGAGGGGGGCTTTAACAGGGATGTAAAGAAGATCATCTTTACAGAAAGGGTTCTGGAAAAGTGGAATCTGTTGTAGGAAGAAGTAATTGATACAGAACCTATCGCTGGTTTCAAACACAGGTGGGATAGACACATGGGAATAGCCCAAGCCAGAGTAGGGAGGAAGGGTGGGCAGCTGAGAGAAGGTGATGAGCAGACTAGTAAGGGGAATATCAAAATACAGTCAGAGTCATTGATAGACTAGCTCCAGTCCAGCATTAGGGTGGGTGTGGATGCAGGCAGATACTGGGCAGACTTGATGGGCGGTTTGCCTTTTCTGATGTCGACATCTATGTTTCTATGTTACTACTACAAATAAAATGTGGTTGTTGTAGGTGTGTACTTGTACCAGAGCTATCTCTGCCCATTTTTGTCATACTGTGGGACCCTCTGGTAACCTAGACATTGTTCCTGAATCAGGCTATTCTAGTGTGGATTCCGAAATAGAATAAACAAGTATTAAACATAGAAAGGAGACTACCTGACTCCAAAGGACTCCATAATTTCAAACTGCTTGACCCTTGGTTTCAACAAGCTAAATCACTGACTCGTTCAAATAAGATTTTTAAACTCTGTATAGTACGTCTTATTATGAAAGTTGGGAATTCCTGTGAGTAAAATGATACCAAGCACTACTCCTCAAACCTCTTCACATGGACATTTTGAGGAACCAATGTATGCGTCAGAACAGATGTCGGAAGACAGACTGGAGGCAGTTTGACCTGCGGGTTAGAGCCCAGCCATAAACATGGAGACCGAGGTTTGAATCCCAAAACTACCACTTACTCACTGTGTGACCCTGAACAAGTCACTTAACCCCCTCCCTGTGCTTAACCTCTGTAACTGAGCTTTGTGGGTTTTTGGTTTTTTTTAAGAAAAATATATACTTTTACTGTAAACATTGCCTGCTGGCATTACACATAATCACACAAATACATTTGAAGAAGGTGCAATAATACTTGGCCCAGAATAGGCAGTTATTGTTTTAAACATTACTAGGGGGTCATCCCCAATGAGTCATTCGCTCCTTTATGCTGTTTTAATTTCTCTCTCTCTCTCTCTCTCTCTCTCCTCCCTCTGCTGGAGGAAGGTTTCAGGATACACTGTGCATGAAAGGTGCTTTATAAAACCAAATTCCTTTCCTTCTGTCCTTTGCTATAAGGCCAAACCACATTGTCTGCTTAATCCCCCATTCTACTTGGCACAGACAACTACAAAAATAGAAAAACAAATCACTAGCAGAACCCATCCCTTTGATGCAGGCAATAATATGTAGACCAAAAGATCCACGGACAAGGTAAGTGACACGCTTAGGTGGTGCTGGGTCCATGCCATAGTTGTGGGTTGGCTAACCCCCACACAACACTGTAATAGCAAGAAGCTCACCATCGGCTGATGAAGCTCACCAGAGCGAAGTGCTCCTACCTCTTGCACCACAACTGGATTTTTCTTTTCTTTGCAATTTGTAATAAAAAAAAGCCTTTCACTGTATTCTACTTTATGTTGTTGTGATGACTGTTCGAATAGAGTGCAGTTGTGTCTTGCTGCTACCACAGTAGGCAGACTGCAGGAGACTCTGCCCAGCAGGGGTCAGATAAGTGGACAGGGCTAGAGGGGGAAGGGGGTCTGGAGTTACTGGTTGGCTAACAGGCCCAAACCTGGTAGGGCTGCTGAAACAGGTCAAGTTAGTGTGTGTGACTACGCACTAACTGGGGTAGGCTTGCAGAGGCAAGTGGGGGGAGTGTTTGAGACTACTCTCTATCTGAAGTAGGCCTGCAGAAACAGGTGAATGTAGCGCTGGGATTACTCACTATCTAGGGCAGGCCAGCAGAGGTAGGTGGATGTAGTATTGGGACTATTCCCTATCTAGGGTAGGCCAGTGCAGGCAGATGGACATAGTGTTGGGACTACTCCCTATCTAGGGCAGGCCAGCGGAGGCAGGTGATGTAGTGTTGGGACTACTTCCTATCTGGGGTAGTTCTGCGGAGGCAGATGGATGTAGTGTTTAGGAGTTTAGGAGCACGACAAGTGTTTTGACTCATTTATTTACTTTTTTTTAAAGAAAAGTATCTGAGGATCAGTGGCAGGATTTTTAGGACAGTAAATTAATAAAAAGGGAACTAGGAGAGCTTCAGTAATAGACAAGCAGTGGAATAGCAGTATAATTGCAGTATAATGTGGGGAGTGGTGCAATGCAGTGGCTGCGTGGCAGCCATATTCAGGCAGACCTTCTGGACACTGAGGTGCTGCCCTATCTGCATGCATCTCTCTGGACTGCAGGATGAGGTAGCCAGACTCAGAGTGGAAGTAAACTGGGTCAGGAGTACCATCACCCCTATCCAGAGACCACCCAGTCCAATGCTGCTGCCTCAAAGGATGCCAAGAACGAGGAGCACTGGGATGACAGTGGGCTCAGGGAGGGTTAGGGCGGTCAGGCAGAGGCACATCCCAGATCCTTTTCCACTCAAGAACTCATATGCCACACTGGCAAATGGGGACAACCAAATAGAGGTACCCAGAGAAGTGGAAGGAAAGGATGTGGAGGTTAGCCAAGGAGGTGACCTCAGCGGGAAGAGCAGTGGACCCCAGAGGAGGAGGAAGTGAATCCTGGTGGGGGACTCCATCATAAGAGGGATCCAGTTAGGAACACAGGAGGAGGAGGACAGGGAGGTGAGGTGCCTACCAGGTGCCACGGCACTAAGGGACGGAAGAAAGATCCTGGGGATCGCTGGGAAGGCAAGACAGGAGGGTGATCTGGATATCATTATCCACCTAGGTACTAATAACCTGGCAAATGGGGAGCCAAAGGAAGTTCAGGAAGAGTTTAGGAAATTGGAGAGGGGTCTCAAGCAAGGAGCTACTTCTGTCACCTTCTCAGAAGTACTACCTGCGAGAGGCATGGGAGAGCATAGGGGTGCATGCACCAGGAACTTTAACTCATGGTTGAAGAACTGGTGCTGTGAAGAAGGGTTTGGATTCATTGGTGACTGGGGACCCACCTGGAGGGATGGAAGTTTGTTCAGGACTGACGGCCTGCATCCATCCTGGAGGGAAATCCAAGCACTCAATGATAAGTTTAAATGCTACATTGACAAGCATTTCAACTAGCCAAGGGAGGTGGCAGGACAGCAAGGAGGGTACCTACTTGCTTACCCCCCACAGCTAGCAGTGGAACCAGTGAACCGGAGGAGTGGATAGCTCTACAAAGCAGTGTGCAAAAGATGGAGATTAGCGCCCAAGAGGTGGATAGACAGAAAAGGGGCAAAATTCAGCAGAAGGGCAGACAGCAAGGAGAACCAGGGACAAAGGACAACCAGGGAAGGGGCTGGAGTAGAACAGCTAAACAGTCTAGGGAGGTCAAATCATGGAAAGCCATGTGTGCCAATGCCAGGAGCCTTAGCAACAAGATGGAAGATATGGAGGCTGCCATGGTGCAGTCAGACTCGGACATTGTAGCCATCACAGAAACCTGGTGTAATGATGACCACGACTGGGAGATGGCCATACCTGGCTACAATACATTCAGAAGAGACAGGGCAGGCTGGAAAGGAGGAGGAGTGGCACTGTATGTGAAAAATGACATAAGGGCCACAGAGATCCAGGAGGAACAAAATGGAGGAGAGATACTGTGGGTTAAGCTGGAAAGGAAAATGGGGCCAGCCATCCACACAAGTGTGGTCTATAGACCACCAGCCCAGGAGGAAAAAACAGATAGGGAGCTGATGCTAGCCATCCAAAGGATGGCAGACAAGGGTGAGGTAGTACTGGTTGGAGACCTCAATATTCCAGACGTGGACTGGAGCATCCCAGCAGCAGCATCAACTAGGAGCAGATTTATCCTGGACTTCCTTCAGAGTGCCTTCCTCAAGCAACTGGTCATGGAACCAACTCGGCAGAAGGTAATACTGGACCTTGTGCTCACAAACAGGGACAGTGTGATGGGGGTAACAGTGGGAGAGCACCTGGGGAACAATGACAACCAGTCATTGTGGTTTGAAATCACAGAAGGGAGCAGAACCATACCACACAAAAACATGTATCCTGGATTTTAGGGGGGGCAGACTTTGGGAAAATGGGGAGACACTTGAAAGAGGCATTAAGGGGAATGAGGCAAGAATCAGGGGTTGAGGAACAGTGGGCAGTATTTTAAAACAGGGATTACAAGAGCAGCAGAATTATGCATTAAGCAGGTTAGCAAGAGGAAAAGGAAGAGGAGACCATTATGGTTTTCCAAAGAGGTAGCAAAGAAAGTGAAAGCCAAAAAGATTGCATTCAGGCAATACAAAAAGACACAGGCAGAAGGGGATAGGGAGAAGTACCAGGAGAAGCAAAGGGAGGCAGGGAGGTCAGTAAGGGAAGCCAAAGCTCAGACAGAAGAGCACATTGCAAAATCAGTGGGTAGAGGGGACAAAACCTTTTACAGGTACGTAAGTGAAAAAAGAAAGGCAAAGGGAGGGGTAGTGAGACTGAAGGGGGAGGATGGGAGCCATGTGGAGGATGACAACAGTAAAGCTGACATATTGAATAGGTATTTCTGCTCAGTCTTTACTGAGGAAGAGGAGGGTAATGGGTCTGAAGGGGTGCAAGGGTGAGAATGGTGCAGAAATGGACACAAGTCCCTTTACATGAGAAAGGGTCCTGAAGGAACTGGAAGTAATAAGAGTTGATAAAGCAATGGGGCCAGATGGGGTGCACCCCAGGGTCCTTAAAGAACTAAGAGAGGTGGTGGCTGAACCTTTGGCTATCCTGTTTAGCCGATCACTGTAAACAGGGGAGGTACACAAAGACTGGAGGACAGCAGATGTAGTCCCCTTATACAAAAGTGGGAACAAAGAGGAAGCGGGGAACTACAGACCAGTCAGCCTCACCTTGGTAGTGGGGAAGATCATGGAAGCACTACTGAAGGAGAGATTGGTGGAACATCTGGTTGTCAATGGACTATAGGACCCAAGTCAGCATGGTTTCACCAGGGTGAGTTCATGTTAGACCAACCTCGTTGAATTTTTTGACTGGGTGACTAGGGAGGTGGATCAGGGAAGGGCAGTGGACATGGCCTATCTGGACTTCAGCAAGGCCTTTGACACTGTGCCACATAGAATATTATTACACAAACTGGGAATATGGGTGTGGGCAGGACAATAGTGTGGTGGGTAGGTAACTGGCTGGGCGGCAGGACACAGAGGGTGGTGGTAAATGGCTGTCACTCCACAGAGAGAAGAGTGACCAGTGGGGTACCACAAGGATCAGTGCTGGGACCAGTCCTATTCAACATCTTCATCAGTGGCATTGCGCAGGATCTAGAAGGCAGAATTTCACTGTTCGCTGATGACACAAAGCTCTGTAACAGAGTAGACACACCAGAGAGTGTAGACAGAATGAGACGGGACCTGCAGAAACTTGAAGAATGGTCAGGGGTTTGGCAGTTGAAATTCAATGCAAAGAAGTGCAAGATAATGCATATGGGGCACAAAAACCCTGGCACAATATATCAGTTGGGGGGTGATGATATAGCATGCACCAAGCAGGAAAGGGATCTTGGGATTATCATCTCTGATAACCTCAAGGTAGGGAAACAGTCTGACAAGGCAGCAGGTAAAGCAAATAGGATGCTGGGATGCATAGGCAGGGGCATCACCAGCAGGAAAAGGGAGGTCATAATTCCACTATACAAGACACTAGTGAGGCCCCATCTGGAGTACAGTGTACAGTTCTGGAGACCTTACCTACGTAAGGACATAGACAGGGTAGAGAAGGTTCAGAGGAGGGCAACAAAGATGGTACATGTGTAACCCCCCTGCAAATGGGGGTTCCCAAAAGTCTTCCAGGAGCTTGCCTGAATGCTCCAAGTCTGGGCGATGTTTGGTGTCTGAGCTGTTTAAATGTGGTTCCAAGTGAGTGCTATTTGAGCCTCCACGTACTGTCTCTTTAAGAGCTGTCTGCTTGCAGACTTAATTAGTTTGTATGGGGGAACTGTGTATTTAATGCTCGATTCCTGCCTGAGCTGCTGCCAATTCACTCCGTTTCTGCCGTCGCTACATGTGCAGAGGAAGCCTTGTTGAAAGGTATAACTGTTTGCCAGAAATCATTTAGAATGACTGAGAAAATGTAGTTTGTCTAACCTGTCTTTATTTTATCACGAACTGTTTCAGTGTAGCTCTTTCATTTTGGTCCTGAACTGCTGTGCTGGGCCAGTTGGGTTAAGGGAACCCTAAAATGGAGCCTGTGGACAAATCAGAACTTGAACTCTTAATTTTGAGCCAGCCACAAGGGGATTGTATGGACAGTGACTCTGGGAAATGTAGTTTTGACCTTGGCGCCTTTTTCCACCAACAGAGGGAGTCTTATTGTGAGTGACAGCTGAACCAACCAACAGAATGGGGTGGAGCTAAAGGAAATGCTCTGCTCTGTGACTGGAAAGCTGAGATCAGTTGTGACAGTGAAGAGAGAAGGAGTTCTGTGCTTCTGCGGTGTATAGTTTCGCGTGGGAAGCACGTGTGAGGCTCTGAGGTTCGGCCTGCAGCCGTTGCAAGTGCCAGTTTGGACTGAATCCGATTGTGAGGAGAAAGAAGGACGTCAGAATAGTGGAAACCAGGCTCACCCTGTAGAAGACTGGAGAAATTGCTGAATTGCGCTCGGTCTGTCAGGAACTGAAGCTGCTGTGTGTGCTCCCGGGTATTTTACAGTAATTGCGATCGGTATCGAGGAGCAGCCTGCCTGGTATAGTACTTTCCTTTTACATATGAATGTGTGTAGTGCTTGTGGGGAATCGCTATTTCTAATCCCCCGTGCTGTGTGCTGAAACTGGAAGCAAACCCCAGCTTAGCTTGGACTAACTATGTCTGCTATCAACTGTAGTGGGGTCCAGTCACAAGGACCTTGTCTCCATGCCCTGTTGTTCTGGCAATCCAGAAGAACATCTACCATCCAGACCTCAGCTTGGGTATTGTGAGTACAAATACGGGTATTCCCCTGCAGTCTGTTTTCAATCACAAGTGTGCCATCTAATTCTTGTTGTTGCCCTGCTTCATGGACTGAGCCATCAGGCTCAGGATTACAATTGGGTGCTGTGCATATATTTTCTTCTACAGGGCCCCATCCATCTGCACCTGCCGGCCAACCCTGGGCAACAGACCTGGCTAGCCACCCCCAACCTGGGTACCCAGAGTGTGACTTTTCAGACCCTGTATGTGTGACAGTACTGTGATTTAATGCCACCAATTAACCTGATTTCCCTCGTGTTACTGCCCTAAATAAATCAGATTTGTTGTTGTTATACTATATACTGTCTGTGGTGTGGTACTTATGGAAACAGTATTGTGTTTTGCTGTGTATGTTGTTTAACCTTATTTTACAGGGGGTCCTCAGAGACATGCTGCAGAATCAGTCTCGAGGGTAAGTGGTATCTATACGAGTGAACAGTGTGTATATGTGGAGTATTAGGGCTGTAACTCCGGTGTACTGTGTGAGCCACTAGAGGGAATAAAAGGGGGGTCTCAATGTCCCAGAAGGCTGTGACCAAGCTAGTCTAACCACTACAAACCCTGACCTCTGGGTAGAGGCACCCTCCATAGGACCTAGGCCCCTCAACCTGTCCGTAGTCAAACAGGCAGGGGAAGTAGCCCTTGGGATAGCGCCACCTAGGGGTTACACATGGATTGCATCACAAGTCCTATGAGGACAGGTTGAAGGAATTGAATATGTACTCCCTGGAGGAGAGGAGGGAGAGAGGGGATATGATAGAGACATATAAGTATCTTACAGGGAGGAACAGGGTGCAGGAATACACTATTTTAAAGTGAAAAAGATGTTCCAGGACTAGAGGGCATGGGATGAAGTTGGAGGGAGAATGATTCAGAGGAAACGTGAGGAAGAATTTCTTCACAGAACGGGTGGTAGACAAGTGGAACACCCTGCTAGAGGAAGTGGTGGGGACTGAAACAATCACGGGATTTAAGAATGCATGGGATAGACATAAAGGAATTCTGGAGGTCAGGGTTAAGGGGCAACAGACTTCTAGGAAAACATAAACTGAACTCACAAGCTTAAATGGGCAGACTGGGTGGGCCATAGGCCCTTATCTGCCGACACTGTCTATGTATCTATGAGTTTACGATTACTCACTATCTGGGGTAAGCCTGCGGAGGAAGGTTGAAGTAGCAATTGGTACTATTGCCTATCTGGGGGAGACCTGCAAAGGCAGACTGGGGAGTTTTTGACACTACTCCCTATCTAGGGAGAGGCTAAAGAGGTAGTGGAAGGGTTATTGCTATACATAATCAAGAAGTAGACCCACAGGGCAGATAGTAGAGCAGTATCAGAAGAAGAATGCTGAGGCAGGAGGCAGGTATGGGGAGGGTGGTGTGCTGTAGAGGGTATGGGGCAGCAGTGTTCCTGGGAACAATGTGAGTGGTAGGAGTTTGCCAGTGTGTAGGAAGCTAGGTTTCTTGATGGCTAAGGTGCAGACGTTAAGAATGGAGGTGACAATATTGACAGGGGAGCAGGGTCAGGCAAGGGGAAGAAACAGGGAGTAGAGAGAGGGCAGGGTTTGGGGGCTCAGAGATGCACTAGAACTCTCTACCCCAGAAGGAAAGAAAGCCTCAATAGGCAGGATGGAGGATCGTGGAGTGGCAGGGAGAGGAAAGGTTCAGCAGGGGGAGGAAGGTGGATCACCCATGGTGGTATCAGTAAGGAATCATTTCCAACCACTGAGTACTGCAGGGGATGGGGATAACCTAAGTGGGACACAGATGACGTGGCGGTAGATGGTCTGTAGAGAGGGTTCAGGAAAGGCTGCAGGGGGTGCAAAGCAGGGAAGGGGTGAAATAGGGGCAACAGGAATAGTAGGGGCATCCTGGAGGGATAGCAAGGAGGGAGGAAGGGGAGAGGCAGAAAGGACAGAATCCAATAGGGGCTGGAGAGGCGGGGGAAGTAGTTGAAAAAGGGGGAACAGAGAGGCAGAGGTTGTATTGAAGGAGGAGGGAGGTGGGCAGGTGGAACAGGAAGAGATAGTTCCAGCAAGAGGAGGGGTGGGGGAAGGGAAGGATGATGATAGGGTCATAGTACTGGGAGACTCAATAGTCAAGGGGAGTAGATGGACTAAGAGAAGGGGTAAATGGCAAGGTAGGAGAATGGTGTGTTTCCCAGGAATGACAGCAGAACACATATGCCTGATGGTGCGCTCACTCACACAGGGGACAGGGGAAAGACACATGCGGTAGTTCACCTACTGTAGGTACCAATGACCCGACTGGATGCAAAGTAGGGACCGTGCAAAAGAGATGTAGAGTGGTGGGGCAGGTTTGTGGGGGGGGTTTAGTTCAGTAGCCTACTCAGAAGTGCTGCCAGTGCCTAGAGCTAGCACAGCTAGGATACACAGGATCGAGGAGTTTAATGACTGGCTGAGGGAATGGTGAAGGGAAGAGGGATCTGGGTACATATAGAACTGGAAGGGAACTCAGGATTTTAAAACCCTTTACACACCTGATAGGTTGCATATAAGCCAGAGGAGACCCAGGATACTTGGGCATGGACTGGGGAATATATAAGCAGCAACCTGAATTTAAATGGAGGGGGGCTCAAATAGGGTCACAGCACCCAGGATTTCCTGGAGGAGGAGACACCTACTCTCTCAGGTTGAAAACAGAGGGGTTAGTAATGGGAGAGTGGAAGGAGGTTTGGGGTGGGGATTTCAGAAGAAGGGGGCAATCAGCCACCCCTCAGGTAAAAAGCATGGGGGAATCAAGAGAGGGGAAATTGTTTAACGAGGAAAGGCACACTAAGCCGGAGCTCATTTCCAGGTGTGACCCTGGAATATATGGGAGTTAAGTAACTTGGTCAGGGTCACACAGTATGCAAGTTGGGGCTGATGGGATTCAAACCCAGGTCTCCAGGTATGCAGCTCAGTGCCCTTAACCACTGCGCTATACTGCCTCAAAGAGGGAAGGGGGAGAGTAGGAGGAACAGAAGAGGGATAGGTGAAGCATAAGCAAGGGGAAGGACCATGGGAAGAAGAGGAAAGGGTCAGGCAGCCAAGCGAGGGAGTGAGGAAGTACTTGGTCAAAAAGGAAGGGAGAAGAGTGGTGAAGGGTAGTATCTCTCTGTGCTAGAAGTCTTGTGAACAAAGATGGACAACCTGCAGGTCATGATGGCAGAGGGGAAGATGGATCTGAGGGCAGTTACCAAGACATGGGCCACCCTGAACCATGACTGGGACCGCTCCATTCCAGGGTATACCTTCCATAGATGGGACAAGGAGAAAGGAAAGGGGGTGCCACTATACATCTGGGAGGGCATCACAGCCACCAGGGAGGAAATGGGGAAGGGAAGGTAGAGGCCCTGTGGATACAGATCCAAACTGCAGCGGTAACAAAATTGAGGCTGGGTGTAGTTTACAGGCTACTAAATCAAGGCAAGGACAGGGAGTTTGGTTCAATAATCAGGATAGCAGCAGGAGGGTACAAGGTGGTGGTAATGAGGGACTTCAGTTTGCCTAAGATGGATTGGAGTGTTCTGTCCACTGCCTGTGCCAGGAGTCAGTTGATCCTGGACGCAGTTCAGGATGAGTTCCTGGTTCAGGCAGTGACCAAACCAACAGGAAAGCAAGTCATCCTGGTATTAACAAATGGGATCACGTCAGGGACATCAAGGTAGCAGAGCCCTTGGGGAGCAGAGACCCGGAATGGTGTGGTTCTGAGTTCATATGGGGAAGGAAAACACACACACAAAAGTGCTGGACTTCAGGAAGGCTGATTACTGCAAGATGGGCGAGATACTGAGGGAACACCTAGCAAGCCTTACGAAAGGTATGGGGATGGATCAAAAGTGGACACTTATCAGGGTTCAGATAGCAGTGATCACTAACACCTACCTTAAGCAGAAGGTGAAAAAACTCCAAGACCAGGAGACCAAGTTGGTTCAATAGGGATGTGGGCCAGGCAGTGAGGGAGAAGAGGGCTGCGTACAGGAAGTCCCAAAAGGATGAGGAGGGGGCCAACTTGGAGAAAGCTAGGGACCTAGTAGGGTGGTCAGGCAGGCCAAGTCTAGGAAGGTGCTATAAACTGCAGAGGGGATCAAGGAGGGAGAAAAAGCCTTCTTCAGATACATTAACAAAAAGGGGAACATGAAGGTAGGCACAGTAAAAGTTAAAAAGGTGGGAGGGGTGGGTGGAAGGCAGTAAAGATAAGTCAGAGATGTTGGATGAATACTTTTGCTCTGTCTTTACTAAGGAAAACAATGGATCAGTGCCACAAGGGGGGGGCGGGGGAATATGGCTGAGGGAGAGGATAGCAGAAGACAGGGTTAGGAAAGGGGCTCATGTCTCTAAAGATAAACAAGTCCTCGGGTCCAGGTGTCATGCACCCAAGGGTGTTGAGGGAGCTGGGGAAAGAACGGGTGGGTCCGTTGGAAGATCTGTTCAACAGTTCATTAGATATGGGGGGGGGGGATATCATAGGAGTGGAGAACCACACACATATGGTACTGCTGCAGAGGAATGTGCTTAGGGATCACCCAGAGAAGTATTGGCCAGTCAGTCTGATCTCCACTGTCGGTAAACTGATGGAGACCATTCTGAAGGAAAGACTAGTCAGGTTCCTTGAAGCAAATGGGATCCAGGACAACAGACTACTTGGGTACATGTCAGGTAGATCCTTTCAAGCCAACCTGATCAGCTTCTTTGACTAGATAGCAAAGACAGCAGACAAGGGCAAGGCGGTTGATATTCTATACAGTACTTGGATTTCAGAAAGGCCTTCAATTTGGTGCCCCACAAGAGGTTGATCAGGACAATGGAAAACCTGTGGGTGGGAAGCAAATTAACAAGGTGGGTGGAAAACTGGTTCAGTGGTAGGACACAAAAGGTGGTGGTGGAGGCTCTCAGGTATGAGAGAAGTCACCAGTGGGGTCCCGCAGAAGTCAGTGTTCGGCCAGTGTTGTTTAATGTGTTCATTAATGAAAATGGGGATGGAACCAAAGGCAAAATCTGCCTCTTTGTAGATGACATCAAGCCTTGTGGGAGACTGGACAAAGATGAAGGGGTGCAGGACCTAAAAGACCTAGCGAAGCTGGAAAGGTGATCTGGCATATGGCAGCTCGGGTTCAATGCGAAGAAGTGCAAGGTCATGCACATAGGAAGAAAGAACCCGAGGACAGTGTAGTCTGGGGAGGGAGTCAAGGTCACTGAATCAGAGGAAGAAAAGGACTTGGGGATAACCATTACATGTGACCTTAAGCAGCCCACGCAGTGTAGAAAGGCAAAAGCCAAGGCAAACAGAACACTAGGCTGTATTGCTAGAGAGTTCATGAGCAGAGGTTTTCTCCCTCCCAACTTCCTTGATGCCAGGTACAACTCATAGTCACATCAGGCACAAGTTGTGCATCCTCAGGCACGAGTGCTCACACACACATAGTGATGCCCGGCAGGAGAGAAAAGCTCCCTCTGCTTACCTTGGGGTGTTACAGAAGCAGAACCCAAGTGCCTCCCTCTTCTTGTTGGGAGAGTTGCTGCATGGCAGCACTATCCCAGTTCCCTGACCTGACTCCCTGAGTCCACTCCCAAACCCGGGCACTTCCAATGGTCCATTGGGTGGCCCTGGATAATACTTTTTAAATAAACATATACAGTTTGGAGAGGGGAAGTACATTTTAAGCAGAAGAAATCCTTCCCTATTGTTTTCCTAGAGCTTTCTACTCCAGATATGAGTTCATATGGGTTCCCCACTCATTTACATTTTTTATCACTGCAAACAAAAATATATTTTTGAGAAGGGGGTTGTTTTCAGTTCACGTTTCCCCTAAAATACCTCATTACTTTTCTAACTTGTAATACTGTTTGTCTATCAGTCTCTGGCCATGTAGCCCTAGTCCACTACTATTTTTATTTATTTTTATTTTAACATTTGGCAGCCAGGAAAGGCACACTGAGCTGAGGCTCGTTTCCAGGTGTGACCCGGGGGTGGGGGGAAGGGAAAGTGAGCACAGAAGATACAGATTGTGATACATTATTATGCATGATACATATATGATACATAATAAAACATAGTTATCCATATATCTATATCCAGGTTGATCCTACAATCAGTCTGTGTGCTAAGTTAGTTTAATTCTTGGTTGCAATATATGATTGACTAGCAATACAATCTGGTCAACAGAAGTTCAATATCAACATGCTTACTAAGGCGAGCTGGGTTACTGATGTAGACAGGAAGCAGTCTGGCCTTAGTGGTAAAAGCCTAGAACTCTGAAAATAGAGATCCAGGTCTGAATCCCACAACTGCCACTTACCAAATAACCCCAAGCAAGTCATGTAACCTCCTTGGAATTACTCATTGTGCTGCTTGAAGCTCCCAAAGTGCTTAAATGGTAGAAACAGTCTCTCTCTCCTGCATTGTAAAGGGCTTTAGGTTCTTGGAAATATAGAATTTGCTAACAGAAAAGGCCACTTGGCCCATCGTGTCTGTCCAGTCCTTTCTAATATGGAATTTAAAAGCTACAGTGGCAGAGTTTGTAAAAGTGTTTTATAAAACCAGATTCCTTTCTTGTTCATAGAACACTGAGGATCAACCATTTCTGCTGTTATTTGCTACACTCCGTTTGTGTTCATTTTTTTTAGTTTGCAACAGTTTTTATCCCCAGACGGTGGCTGGTTTTTAACATTAAGATTTCACATTTCTAATGGCTCTGTGAACAGACTTGGGTTGCTAGGAACCAGCCAGGGAAGGTAGGTTTGAGTGTTCACTGGACAACTCACCTCCTTTGGGAAGGGGGATTTCCTCCTACATTGTTTACCTGCCACTTGGCGGTAGATAGATGGTCATGCAGCGGGCATACACAGTAGAACAGGCAACTGTTAGATGCTGATAGGTGTTGCACACCATAGGGGACACATGTAGGTCATTGCATGGTTAAGTGACCCTGGGAAGAAAATAATGGAAAAGCCCAGACCCCTGGGGATGGCACCAATCCCCTACATGTGCCGCACCTCTGACTATTCAACTGTTTTCAACCGAATCCTGTCCCAGCCGAGGGGAGTGGAGCTGCCCCTGGGTCCCCCACCATGAGGGGCAAGCCATGAAGAACAGGAGGCTGTGGTAAGCACCTAGTTAAGGCAGGTGATGACACTAGAGGGTGGCCAGATGGGGTTGGTTGGAGACGGAGGACATAAATACAGAAATGAAAATAAAAATTAAGCAACTTCTTTTCTAATGGATTTATTTACACTGCAGTAAAGACATTTCGTAATTTTCATTTGGCCCCCCACTACTGAAGATAACAGAATTACTCCAGGTGGTACCATCTAAATGTATGGCAGTTAGAAGAAAATGGTGTACAACACAGTAAGAATAAGGGCTGTTGGGTGGCCATATTGCCATGTTCCACTTTGCTGGTCTCATTTACAAAATATACCCACATTAAGTCCATTCAAGCAAGTAGGTGCATTGGCACTCCATTATCAGGGCTTGTTTCCAGTAGCTATAAAGATGTCCAGAGTTTCTAATGTTATGGAATTAGGCATTAGGACATCCCAGTCATAGGTTGCTCTGTAAGCAAAACCCTGTCTGCCTTTATTATACAGGCGGGCCAGTGCCTGTAGGTACAGATGGTCAAAGTGGCCAAAATTTGCATCACAAATTAATTTACCAAGTTGGCAAATCCGTGAAGTGCCAACTTCCTGAAGTTTTTGTCAGGCAAAGTGACCCTTTTTCTAGGTAAACTGAACAAAATTCACTCGCAGAGTTGCCCCTTCACAGAGACTTTGTGGAAAAGGTGCCACTTCACAGGGAAAACTTTGCAAAAATGGTGAAGTATGAAGCTGATGATGTCAGTGGAAACTTGGCAAAGTGATATATGAAGGCAGAGTTCACCGCTTAGCTGGAACTAACAATAACATCCTAGCTAGGGTAATGGTACAAAGGGGAAAATTAGTGAGGTCCTTTTAAAAGCAGAAGGGGAAGCAGATTTGTAAGCTACCTAGAGTATAGCAACAAGGAGCAAACAAAACACAAAAAGGAAATCAAGAAACACCCTATCTGGGGTAAGGGCATACATTATTTTTCGGGTCACAGATGGAGTACATTTGGGAATGATGGGAGTGGTGCAGTGCAGTGGCTGTCGAGTGGCAATCTTCAGGGAGTCCTTCTGGAGCCTGAGGTGGTGCCCCATCTGCATACACTTTTCTGGGTTGAGGGAGGTCTCTAGACTCTGGGCTGAGTTGGCTAGGATTCAGGGGACCTCTTCCCCTACTCAGAGGCCACTAAGTCCACCACCGCTACCTCTGAGGGTGCCAAGAAGGAAGGCCAGTTGGATTGTTGTGGGCACCGGGACACATTCCAGTGCCCCTTCGCAACTCCTTCACTGCTCTGGGGGGGGACAGGATGGCTGAGACAAGATACCTGTGGTAGTGGCAAGGGAGGATGTGGGGTCCTTCAGAGCACAGGCCCCAAGGTGGAAGGCAGAGGATCCCAGCAGAACAGGAAGCAACTTCTGATGGGGGACTCAATTGTTAGGGGGTAGTTTGGGGAACACCAAGGGAGGGAAGGAGGGAGGTGAGGTGCCTACCTGGTGCCTCAGCACAGAGGGATGGAGAGTGGATCCTTAGGATCGCTAGGGCAGTGGGGCAGAAGGAGGAGCCGGACGTCATTGTTCATCTGGGGACAAATGGTTTGGCAGAGGACACGGCAGGGGTGGTACCGGATAGATTTAGGGAACCGTGGAGGGGCCTGAAGCAGGTATCATGCACAGTGGCCTTCACTAAGGTGCTACATGTGTATGGCCAGGGGAAGGAAAGGGAACTTTGCACCATGGTCTTCAGTGACTGGTAGAAGGCATGGTGCAGGGATTATGGGTTTGGCTACATCAGGGACTGGGGTCCTACCTGGAGGGATAAAGCCCTATACAAATAGAATGGCCTCCATCAATCCATTCAGAAGGGGAATGGCAGCCCTGGGTGAAAAGTTTAAATTCTACTTAGATGGGCATTTAAACTAGCCAAGGGAAGGGGGGAGACAGAAGAAACGAGGGAGGCAGTGAATATCCACCCTCCAGATAATGGATCAGCAGCAGTGAAGAAAAGCCAAAGGGAAATAAATTCCCAAGGGGTAATGGGGAGCAGGGGCAAGGGGGGGACAGAGAGGTCAAGAGGTGGAATTAAGGCTGAGAAAAATACTAGGGAGTGTGGGCAGAGGGAGGATAAAAAGGAGAAGGACAGTACCACTGAAAAGAGACGGGTGAAGGATGGACTGAGGAAGGGAGGGTGAAGGGAGGGCAAAGTAGGAGCAGGGAGGGACAAAAAAAGTGGAGAGCCATGTGCACCAATGCAAGAAACTTAGAGAGAAAAATATTCTGGACCTTGAGGTTACCACTGCCGAGGTGGACCTGGATCTGGTGACCATAACAGAATCATGGTGTACTGACTACCACAGCTGGGAAATGACCATACCGGGTTAAATCATGTTTTGAAAGGATACGGCGCGGGGAAAGGGGGAGGGTGTTTTTATAGGTAACAGAAGGTATGTATAAAGGCCATGGAAATACAAGGACACAGTGGAGAAACAGAGGGGCTGGAGGTTCTTTGGGTTGGCTTAGAGACAGGGCCAGAGACCTTTATATGCATCAGGGTATGTACAGGTCACCAACATAGTGGAGGAATTGGACAGGATTTTTGGGGAGGCCACAGACAAAGTGGCAAGCAGAAGGGAAATAGTAATTATGGGTGACTTTAATTTGCCAGATGCATACTGAAACATCCTGGCTGCAGCTACAACTAGCAGCAGGGTCATCCTAGACTCACTGCAAGGGGCATGACTCAGGCAGCTGGCTGGAGATGGGGCAGTGCTAGATCTGGTAATTATGAACAGGGAGAGCATTGCAGACTTCACAGTGGGTAACCCCCTGGGTACAAGTGATCATCATACAGTGTGGTTTGGCATATGGATTGGGCTGGAGAAAAATCACGCTAGGACAAAGGTCCTGGAGTTCAGCAGAGCAGATTTTAAAGGGACACTGTCAGGATTTCAGTCTATTTTTTCAGTACTTACATATGCCTGCTGCCATGTTGCATTCTTCTGTAGACCCTGCCTTGTGTTCTGAAACATTTATCATGTTTTAAAATAATAAAATTAAAACACTATTTCCTTCCGTTTTGTCTCCTTTGTCTCCCATTCAAATGGCCAGTAATTGGATGTGCTCGTGCATGTTCCCGGGGGGGGGTGGGGGAATGGGGGAACAGTGGAACACGCGTTACTCTGCTTAGACCCTCAGAATAAGTTTCCTGTTCCATAGAGGGTTCCTTTATTTATCCCTCATGTTGTTCCAGAGTTGTTGCTCACTGCCTGTCACATTACAAGTGCAGTGTATTGCGGAGTCTTCGGGTCTCAAATAAGGAGTTCAGTTGGGTAGGACATTGTTGGTATATTATACATGTGTTTTAAAAAAAATGCAGTATTGTGGCTTGGTACCTATTTACTGACTAGATAGATAATTAGGCAGACAGAGACTTACAGTCCCTCAGAGACACACAGGTAGACCGGCGGGTAGCACGTTATGTTAGTGAACCAAAATGAGAGACTACAGAATAAGCGACTCAATTTGGTCGACTACCGGAGTCGCGAGGGGGGAAGGTTAGTGATTGCGGTGAATTGCGATTAAGGAGGAACAAAATAGTGAGGGCAAAGCATGGGTAGGCTAGGGAGGTGTGGTGTTATGCTGGACGAATACAGCAGCGAAGCCTGCTGCTGCTAAGCTGTCTGCCTGGCGTGGTGGATAGGGTCTCTGACTGCTGTGGTGATGGTCCCAGGTTCAGGACTGGCTGTAGGCATGTTCCTTTTTGTGTTGTGTTGCCTGAGATATTTTTTTTTTTACTTGTTCCCTGGATGTGATGGTGCCCTGCATACTGTTTTCCCCCTCCCATGTATTTTCACTTTCCCTCAGTGTCCGCCCCCCCCCGGAGTTGATTATTTTAGTTTGTGGGGGGGTGCCGTTGACAAAGCCCTCCACATTAAATATTACTTTTACTGTGAGGCTGTTGTTCGTTGCTTTTATAGTCATCAGGGTCGTTGTTGGCTAGTTTGTATTCAGCAAATTGCACTCGCTGTTGTGCGAGTTGCTGAAATATTTTCGCTCATATGACATGCAACTGACCGGCAGATTGATGGATCTTGACGGAGGCATTGTCTGTACTCAGTTTCCACCCCTTTTTTTCTTTTTCACAGAATGGACAGCAAACTTCTATTTTTTCTGTCCGTAGCTAAAATGCTCTACTGCTAGCATAGTGTGGTATCAGTTTATTCAGGCAACAGCTGCATTGGTTTATGTTTACTTACCTGGTAAAGGTGATTGTGTTACTGTATATCCATGGCACTCTCATTTCCTTACCTTAGGGTTATATCCGCCTGATAGGCTTCCTGATGCACATGTGACCTAAGATCATATTTTGATTATACTACCAAGCCCCCTCTGGTTCCCTCTTGTCCTCAGTTTCGATACTTCCACATCTGTGACATAAATAATCTGCACACACAGACAGTATATGATCTCACTTGAGGCATTGATATCTTTATAACTTTAACTATGATTGTCAAGCTTCTATCTTAACTCTAAGCAATTTCCATTGTTACATATCATTGATAACTTTATGCAATTTTCAAGTTCTGCAGCCTGGATATACATTAGACTTTATGCTGTCCCTGTAGAGAAGTAGTATCCATGCTCCCTCGGGTGGGCTGGAGTGCCATAGATATACAGTAACACAATCACCTTTACCAGGTGAGTAAACTACCATTGTGTTGCCTGTATGTCCATGACACTCCCAGTTCCTTACCTTAGGGTATGTAAAAAGTAGTGCACTTCCAAATAGAGCGGAAGGGAGTTATTGGATGCTGCATCGGACACTGTTGCTGTCATTAATACTTTTTGTCCAAATAAAGTTCTCTTTGGAATTACTGTATCTAATCTGTAATGTCTAGTAAAAGTGTATATTGTCAACCAGCCTGCAGCTGAGCAAAATTCCTGGGCCATTGCTGAATTTTTACTCTGCCCATGCAGTAGCCACTGCCCTGGTGGAGTGTGCTTTTGATTCCAATGGGTGGAACCTTGTTACTTGTCTTGTAGGATTCTGTAATAGTTCTTTTTAGCCAAGAAGCGAGGGTCACTTTTGCTGCCACTGAGCCTTTCTTCTGTCCTATGGCAACCATGAACAGTCTCTCTGTTGCTTGAAGAGAGCTGTTCTTTCTGCATATGTTGTTAGTGCCCTATACATTCAGTGAGTATAGGGCTCTCTCTGTCTTGTTTGTGTGCTCTTCATAGAAGGTCGGTAATTTGATAGTTTGGTTTATGTGGAACTGTGAGTCTGTTTTTGGCATAAAAAGATGACACTGTTCAGAATGATACTCCTTCTGATGTAAAGGTTGTGAATGGTTCTTTGCATGATAGTGCTGTCAGTTCATCTACCCTGCGGGCAAAGCATATTGCCACCAGGAATGCTGTTTTGAGGCCTAGCCAGTAAATGTCAATGTCTTTTATTGGTTCAAAGGAGTTTCGTGTAAGTGCATTAAGCACCAATGTCAGGTCCCATGGTGGTACCCCTGTTTTGTTCCATGGCCTCATATTTGTTGTTACTTTTAAAGGAGAACCACCTTGAATCTGTAAGTCTGTGTTTTCTGTAGAAGCTGAATTTCTGGTACTGGTTCACATTCCATTTTTGTTCCATCTGTACATCTTGTCATGATTTCTTGCTGCCAGTTTGGGTTATCCCCCAGGTGTTGACTTGTATTTGCCATGGCCTCCATGCATTCTAGGACCTTTAACATAAGGCTTTCCATCATAGCTGCTGTGGCTTTCTGGAGGGCAACTGTAGCTGGGTCTACCTGCCACTTTTGTCTGGACTGACTTTGCCCTGCCCTTGCAAAGTCTTGTGTGTCCATTTCCTGTTCTGCGCCCTCCAATTCACAGGAAGATCAAATTACGCCCCTTTGTTGTGGTAATAGTGGGACTCCACAGGACTGGCATTCTTTTGATTTGGACATCTAAAAGACATCAAGGGAGTATGTGTAAAAATGTGTGTGTCTTTCGATAGCCATAGACTTGATGGCAATCAACAAAAACAAGCAACTGGACAAATTCTTCTTGAGGTTCAAGGAACCTTAGTCAATTTGAGTGGATGCTCTTTACATTCCATGGACACACGACAATTCTTGTATCGAAAATACAATACTCCAGGAGAATAATAATACTAATAGCACCATACTGGCCTAGGAGACCATGGTTTGCCACAATAGTGTCAATGGCAATGGACATCAGGACATACTAATCCAGGGTCCCATAATACATCCCAATCCAAACAACCTAAAGCTTACGGCCTGGCTCCTGAAAGGGAGAGACTGCTGAATGCAGGTTACCACAACGCAGTCATAGACACTATGCTGTAAGTGTTGCAAGATCACTTGAGTTGGACATAAATTTAACTAAAACACAAATTTCAATATTTGGAATAGGGAATAAAAAGGGATTCTTTACTTACAAGGGAGAAAAACTGACAGTAGTCATAGCCTATCAGTATTTGGGTCTAATGTATACAGAAAATACTGCAGTTCTGAAGTGCTGAATACAACAAGCCAGTCTGCAGGTGAGAGCTGCTGAAATGGAACGAAACACAGACTGCAATCTTTTTCCCCCGAGTGTGTCATTTTTATTATTGTGGGCAAACATTGTAAATTTGGGACAGTGCTTGCAAGTTAATCTTTTCTGAGGGGCGAGTGATTGGGACTGCCGTCAGCTGGGGCTTATTCAAACTTAAAAGCCCGTGCCACCCATGGACGCGAGAGCCACCCGGTGAGGAAAAACGGACAGTAAGCTTATATTCCAGGTTTGAGTAGGTTACTGTTCAGGGTTTGTAAGTCTGAATAAGGCACCTACTTAGTATTATTGGGGGTTGGGTACTAATGGGGTTATGGTTAATCATTCCATATCTATTAGATACAAATGATAATATATGTAAAGGATCAGTATTTATGATTATGGGGGGGCAAGTTCAAGATCACCATACTTTAGTTAGGAGGCAAAATTCATTTACAAACTCTCAAAGATTATGTATAGGATTATTAAAAATTAAAAAAGGACGTTTGGATGTGGTGGAGAATAAGACTATGAGTTTGTTTTTTTCTGTCCTCCTGATTCAGTGTGGTGATGTTGAAATTAATCCTGGACCAAAAAAGCAACTAGGGGTAACAATCATTCATGAAAATGTAAGAAGTCTTGTTCGTAAAATGGATGAATATAGAGTTTGGATATCTGACTTACTTTGTGATATTTTAGCTATTTCAGAGACGTGGCTGCATTCTGGTATTCTCAATGAGGAAGTGGAATTGGCAGGGTATAATCTGGTAAGACAGGATGGGGTAAAAGGGAAGGGGGTGTATTGTTTTATTTAAAAAATTCTTTGGGTCCATATCAAATATTGCTTGGGAAAAATGTGGAAGGGATTGATTGTTTGGTTGTAAGGCTGTTAAAATTGAAGTTAACAGTTGGAGTTTTTTATGCACCCCCTAAAACTAAACCAAGTAACTTTGATGTTCTAGCTGATTTTCTCTTTGAGAGTTTGAAAGATCAAAGTGTGGTGCTAACTGGAGATTTCAATGCAGCTTGGGGACAAACAAGAGATAATAAACTTAAATCTAGTTTTGAAATATTAGGTTTACAACAATTGATACAACATCCAACAAGAAGTTTAAATAATAGAACAACTGGAACTATATTAGACTTGTTTTTTTATCTCTGATGATTTAAAGATTGAGGGCTGTAGGGTGTTAACACTGAATATGGGGGATCATAACCCTATTCAATGTCATTTGTTAATTCAAAAAGTTAAGTGTAATTATGATTTTGAGTTTTGGGTATGAGATTTTAGGCACTTTAATGAGTTATCATTTAGGGACAGTCTTAGAAATTTTGATTGGTCAAGGATATTTTTGATTCTTGACTTGGATTTAGCTATTCAAGAATTTACGGATTCTTTCTTACATATAATTCAAATTCACGCCCCTAAAATAAAAAAGTGTAATAATATTCGAAATCCATTATGGCTTAATGATAAATTGAAAACTCTTTTGCATATTAAAATAGATTATGGAAAAAAGCCAAAAAATCTAAACTGGAGGGGGACTGGGATCTTTTTAAAAAATGGCGAAATAAATGTAAACAAAAAGTAAGATTGGCAAAAAAAGAATATTTCCAGAATTCCTTAGATAATACACATGACCCAAATAAATTTTGGAAGGTCATTTCTAATTTAAGAACTCCAGTGAAATCCCAGACTTTAATTAATTTAATAGTGGGAGATAATTTGGTTGATAATCCTTTAGAAGTGGCTAATTTGTTGAATCATTATTACAAGGATTTACCAGACTTAGAGGTACCTAATTTGGGGAGTGATGCCCAGGTGGGCAACCACTCTGATATTTTCTCTATGAATAATGATGGTTTTAATTTGAAAAATATAAGGATACAGGATGTAGCTAAGGAATTGAAGAACTTAAAAATATCAAAACGTGCTGGAATAGACAATATTGATCCCAAATTTTGAAAGCGAGGTCCGATCTTATAGCTCCAATAGTTACTTATTTTATAATTGAGTATACAGTCTTCAGTAGTTCCTGATTGTTGGAAAATGGGTGAAATTATTCCTATTTTTAAGGGTGGTGATATTACAGTCCTTCAATTATAGACCAATTACTTTGCTCTGATTTTGTCAAAGGTATTGGAAGCTGATAAACAATCAGCTTGCGCAGTACCTTGACAACTTGGGGTTGTTAACAAATTGTCAGCATGGATTCAGGGTGGGTAGGTCCACAAATACTGCCCTACTTGATTTTGGTAACCTGGTGGCAACATCATTGAACCAGGGAAACCAAACTGGGGCAGTATTTGTGGACCTTAGTAAAGCTTTTGACTTAGTTCATCACGAAACACTCTTGTTCAGATTGCAGAATTTAGGAATACATTATAACTCATTGCAGTGGTTTAGATCTTATTTATTTAATCGAAAACAAAGGGTGGTCTGTGCGGCTACTGTCTCGGATCTACTGGACTTAAATTGTGGTGTACCTCAGGGGTCAATTTTGGGCCCTATGTTATTTAATATCTATATTAATGATCTTCCTGATCATGTAAAGGGCACTGATGTTAGACTTTATGCAGATGACATAGTGCTGGTTGCATCTGCTAAGGATCCTGGGGAACTGAGGCAGCGACTCCAGACAGATTTTTCCAATATTGAAACTTGGATAAGAAAATCTGGACTTTTGATAAGTACTGGGAAGACTCAGAGTATGATTTTTCTGTAGGATCTAATATTAACAAAGATACAACTGACTTGGAGATTAGTTTTCTGGATGGGACAAGGGTACAAGGGTTAATACTTATAAATACTTGGAGTCCTGGTTGATTATCGTCTCTTCCTTTTCAGAACATATTTTGTTACAAATAAAAAAAAGTCAATCAAAGACTGGGGGCATTAAGAAGAATGTCAGGATGCTTGACTAGGGATGTTAAGATTAAATTGGTAAAACAATTGTTGTTACCTGTCTTAGAGTATGGTTTACCATTATATAAACATTCATATAAAAAAATTTTATACAAATTGGACCAGACTTATTATAGAATGGGAAATTTTATTTTAAATAATGGGCCTCGACTCCATCATTGTGTAGTTTATCAGGAACTTGGTTGGTTGCATCCAATAGCTCAAAGAGAATATATATGCCTTATTATATGTCATGGTTTAATATACCTAAAAATGCATCCTTTATGAAACTTGATATGTCAGAACTCAGATTCTAAATATTCAGACACATTTAGGAGGTCTACTAAAAAATTGCCCATGACACAAATTATGAATCGTATGGGGGATATGGTGTTACAAAATAGTTTAGCAAGGACATGGAATAAGTTACCTTGCCAAATGATTGCAATTTCTGACCAGTATATTTTTAAATTGGAATTGTATAATTATTTAAATGTTTGTTGTAGCTGTTTTTAGGTAATTGTGACTTTGTATTGTGTTTCAATTTGTATTGTCTTGTCTTGTCTTTATTGTAAATTTTACAGGTATTTGTTGTAAATGGGGATTTTTTTCCCCAATCAGATTAACCTGTATGAAAATAAATTTTAAACAAACAAACAAATGGAAACTGGACAGACCATATAGGAAAAACAATGGATAAATTAAAGAAGACGGCAAATGCTCTATGCAGATTTAAGTATGCATATGGGGAATTAACAATTAAACCCATTGTGGAAGTAATTAAAATGAAATATCATGCCTAATTAACATACAGGACGGAAATATGGGATGGTGACAATAGACAAAGATTGATGAGCATGATATACTGTATAAGATTTTGAGAAGAATGCTAGGCGTGGGGCATTCTTTTCCAGCCACTTACCTAAGAGCTGAATTGGGGCTTGATAATGTTAATTCATTGTTGGATGCAGGAAAGGTGAATTTCTGGCTGAGGTTAACCAGAATGGCACAAGAGAGATTGTCGTGTTTGTGCTTACAGGAAAAAGAACGATGGCTTGAAGGAAAGCATTATGATTTATAATGGTACAAAGGGATTAGAACTGCTCTAGAAAAATATAATTTAATGCATTTTTTTTTTGCAATTTAAAGTTTATTCAACATTATTCAAATACAGAGAGAGGATCTCCTGTTTACATACATATAGCCAATGCACAAAGTGTCGGTATGAACTTGGAAAAAGTATCCCCTCTCCCCTTCCCCCCATCCCACCCTCCGTTCACACAGGGAGAATCTTTCTAGTAACAAAGTCTCTACTATCAGGTGTAGAATTTCTATGCACTCTGAAGTGAATACAAGTCACCAGAGAACCTGTGCTTGAGAAATTTCTGTGACTGGTTATTTAAACTACAATAGTCTTCTAGATGAAGGTTGGCCAACACTTCTTTAACCATTCACTGTAAGAAATTTCCAACTCATTCTTCCAATGTCACAAAACCAGTCTCTTAACAGACAACGCAATAAGGGTTATGTGATATTTTCTGTTAGTAATAGTAACTGAAGAGATATCCCCCAGAACACAAATTTCCGCTGTGAAAAGCTCTGATAGACCCAGAAGGGGGTCAACCTTTTGTTTAAAAGCAGTCCAAAGGGAGGCTACCTTAGGGCATTCCCAAAAGATGTGAAAAAGGTTGCCTTCATTCTGCCGGCACCTGGTACATACAGACGAGGAAAGCAAACCTAATCTCGCCATCTTCTGGGGAGAATAATAAAGATTGTGCAGTAGTTTAAACTGTATCAGACGAAGTCTGTCTTGAGTCACAAACTTGTGACAGGCCTTCCATAAAGAGGGCCAGTTCAAATCATATTCAGGAAAAAATGTGGTCCAGTACGGGGACGCACCAAGACAATCTGGCCACTTCCAATTATACAATATCTCATACAATTTGGAAACAGCGTGCGGGAAGCCCACATGGGTTATTAATTCTGAGAAAGGTAAACTCAGGGATGTTGGTGGCATATTACCAAAGCATTTTATTATAAGGTGTCATAACTGATATATTCTAAAGATCACTGAGTTTGGAATATGTAATTTGTCGAGGATTTCAGATGAGGTTAACCATTGGCCATCTGGTTTTCGAAGGGTGGAGAGGAAACAATTCTCTATCGGGGGATCCATCTCAACTGTAATGAACAAAAACAAGGCACTGCATCAGCATATGGTCTAAAAGCAAAACAAAATGGTTATATTAAATGCACGCTGAAAATAGAAAATAAAGTTAAAAATCTACGTTTCGACCTTAGGTCTTCTTCAGGAAATATCTAAAAGAGAAAAAAAACAAGTTAGTGTAGAGGAGAGGTAAAATGAGAGAGATATATATGTGAAGAAAGAAGAAAGGGGAGGCTCAGGGAGAAGAAGTGATACATGGTAAGATTAAGAGAGATCTGTGAAACAAAAAGGTGATGATGGGAAAGATAAAGCATAATGGGAGTGAAAGAGCTGGGGAAATTCCAAGGTGGGGACTAATTAACAGGGCCTAGTAAGAAGGCTGAAAGGTGACAAATGTGTGGGAAGGAGACAGAAATGGAGACTTATGGTGAAAATGAAAAAATAAATTAAATGAGTACCAAAACAAATAGACTTTTAGGGGAAAAAAAGGGATGGCTGAAAGATGTTAGCGGAAAATAAGTCTATAATTTAAACCAGAGGGCTGCTGGGAGCCAAGGCGGATGATCAGCTTGGCTTTCATGTTTTTTCTATGGTCAGGATCCCAGAAGCCCTGCTGCAGGACACAAACAGAAAGGTCATTGACATTGTGGTCCCTGAAGATAAAGTGGGATACAATGGGTTTAGCAGTTTCACCATTCCTGACTGCTCTCTAATGTTCCCTGACACGGTCAGCAAGACGCCTACCAGTTTCTCCGATGTCAACAGCTGTACACTTCCAGCAAAGAATACAATACACCACATTAGTGGAGGTGCATGAGAACTCCTTGGTGATGTGAAAAACACCTGTAGGCCCCCGAATCTCAGTCACGCTGGAAACAAATTTGCAGGTATAGCAGCGAATCCTGTTGCAAGGTTTGGTACCTGGGAGGGAGGAACTGTTAGGAGTAGGTAGGCTGCTTTTAACCAGGAGATTCCGCAGGTTTGGCGGCCGGCAGTAGGAGGCAATAGGTGGTTCTGTAAAGGAAGCACCAATGTTACGGTCAGTTTACAAAATGGGAAAGTTACTAGTGATGATCCTGTGAAGAGAAGGTATGCTCTGATGGAAAGGAAGAACTAGTGGAATTCACCGTTGTTCTTGTGTGACAGTATCCTTCCTGTGGGGGTCAAGGTTATGGGACATGTTACTGACCCGGGAGAGTGCTCTGTCCACTGTGCTTTTAGGGTATCCCCTGTTGATAAAAAACGATGCATTATTTGGGTCTGCTCAGCAAAATCGTCCTCTTCACTGCATAACCTGCAAAGTCTAAGAAACTGTGAATAAGGCAGGCCATTCTTGACATGTTTAGGATGGAAGGAGCCGTGGAGGAGGAAACTGTGAGAGTCAGTGGGTTTGTAATAGACTGATGTCTTCAGACCAGTGTTCTGGACTGACAGTTGGATATCCAGAAAAGGTAGTGTAGAGGAGGATACTTCAACAGTGTATTGAAGGGAAGGATGAGCTGTGGTAAACTTGTCGAGGAAGACTTGGAGGGTCTCCTTGGAGCAGAAGGTGGCCCCCACACAGTCATCAATGTAGCATTTGTAGAGTTCAGGCACAGTCCCTGTGAATGAGAGAAAAAAACGTTCCTACACCCAACGCACAAACAGATTAGCAAAGCTGGGACCCATCTTGGTACCCATGGCAACTCCACTGACCTGCTGAAAAAACTGTTATTAAAGGAAAAAGCATTGAGTGTAAGAACCACTTCTGCCAGATGAGTTAGTGTGTGTGTGTGTGTGGGTGGCTGCTGGACATCCCACTTATTCAAGAAATGCTGCAAAGCTGTCAGACCATCATCACGGGGGATCTCTGTGTAAAGAGATTTGAGGTCCATGGTGAAGATGAGCTGATGAGAGTCACTGAATCTGAACCTGTCAAATAACTGGAGAGCATGGTTAGTGTCTTTAACATAGGAGGGCAAGGACTCAACAAGAGGTCTCATTGGACTGTCCAAAAATGCGGATATGTGGGATGTGGGG
Source organism: Neoceratodus forsteri (assembly GCA_016271365.2). Classification (NCBI taxonomy): domain Eukaryota; kingdom Metazoa; phylum Chordata; order Ceratodontiformes; family Ceratodontidae; genus Neoceratodus; species Neoceratodus forsteri. The sequence continues at coordinate 409,646,380 of CM057452.1, forward strand.
CAGGAGCAGGCAGACACTAAGGGACGACCCGGGTTACCTGTTTTGTGGATTTTGGGAAGGAGATAAAACCTGGATGTCTGGGGATGCTAAACTATGAGTCTCTTAGCAGAAGCAGAGAGCTCTTTGTTTTTTTTTAATAGCAGAGGTTATGGTGGTGGTGACCTTAGTCTGATAGTCAGCAGCGGGGTCCTGTGGAACAGAAGAATAAAACCTGGTATCAGAAAGTTGCTGTGAGGCTTTAGTGATGTATAGCTCCTTTTTTCCAGAACACAACAGCACCTCCCTTATCAGCTGGTTTAATAACAATGTCATTTCTACATTGTAGAGATCTGAGGGCTGCAAGCTCACCAGGTGTCAGGTTGGAATGGTTGTGCCTGCAATGAAGATTAAAGTTAGTGGTGTTTTCCATGCATTGGTTAACAAAATAATCAACAGCAGCAAAATGTCCTGGAGGGGGCCTACCATCGATTGTGAGATTGGGATTACCCCACCAAGGTTGAACTGGGTCTAAGGTATGCTTATACTTCAGGAAAGAGCAGAACTGCGAGTGGATATGAGCGGATAATGCCACGGGAGTGTTTTTAAGAGTGGGAGGTAGAGACCTTGGATTAACATGTAATAATGCAGCAGGGGAGAGCCCATGGGCATGTATTAGGCTCCTCTCTATTTGGAGCCAAATGAGAATGTAGGACTGCACCTGTTGGAGGCAGTCCCTCCTAAGCCATTGCAAATACTTGTTTAGATGACTGGCCCAGTAATAGAGTCCTAAATGGGGAAGTCTCGATCCCCCTTTCAATTTCGATATCGAGAGTTTGTCATAAGCTATCCAGGGCTTCTTTTCTGACCAAATGAAGGCTGAGAAGATCCGATGCATTTTTTTAAACCACTCCAGCAGCAACCAGATGTTCAAAAGATTTAATGGGTAGAAAAGCCTCGGAAAAACGTTCATCTTGATGACACTGATTTTACCCCAAAGAGATAGGGGGAGTAACGCCCATCTATTGAGGTCTTGTCTAATAGTGGATGTTAAGGACTCTAAATTTAATTGCAAAAATCTATTTGGCTCCTTGGCCAAATACAGTCCCAGACATTTCAATATGTTGGGTTGCCAAGAGAAACCCACTGATGTTGCCACAGTCTTTAATGCCTTGTGGTTCAAGGGGGAAACTACCGTCTTGTCCTCGTTTAACTTATAATTAGACATGGAGCTAAATTCTCTTAGTATGATAAGTAAGGCAGGTATGGATTCATCGGGTTGAGATAGTTGAAGGAGTAGGTCATCCACGTATGCCAACACTTTGACAGTGTACTGCTGAATACTTATTCCCTGAGTTTCCATGTTATCCCTAATCCTCCGGATTAACGGTTCCACATAGATATTAAACAACAGGGGGGATAAAGGACAGCCTTGCCTGGTGCCCGCATGGAGCCTAAAGGAATCAGACAAAACCCTGTTGCAGACGACTCGAGCCAGGGGAGATTTATATAGGACCCTTATCCACTTTATAAAAAGAGGGGGGAACCGGAAAGTTGTGAGTGACTGAAACAGAAAATTCCAGTCAACCCTGTCGAATGCCTTCTCGGCATCCAAAGAAATAAGCACAGCTGGAAAGTCAGCATCCCTGGAAGCCGAGAAGACATGCTAAAGGGTTCTAAAGTGGTCAACCGAAGATCTACCTTTCATGAAACCTACCTGCTCTGGGCCTATAATATCAGGCAGGACAAGACTCAAACGGACCGCCAGGAGCTTTGTTAAGATCTTTAGGTCCTGATTGAGGAGTGAGATCGGTCTATAGCTCTGGACCCGCTCGGGAGGTTTACTGTACTTCAGTATTAAAGTTATCAAGGCTTCAAACAGGGACTCATCTAGAGCTTGGCCGGAAAGAACAAGCTGAAACAGCGAGAGCAATCCAGGTGCTACTTGAGTCGCAAAGGTTTTGTAAAAATTGGGGGAGAATCCATCCGGCCTGGGCGTCTTATCCACGGGCAGGTACCGAATAACCCTGAGTATCTTCTCTAAAGTAATGGAGGCAACTAAGGAGGACTTCTGCAGGTCCGAGAGTTGAGGTAGCCTGATTCGGGAAAAATAGGAAGATAATTGGGAAGCAGGAGGGTCCTCCATGGGGCTATACAATTTTGCATAATAAGAGCGAAATTCTGAAGTTATACTCGCAGGGGAGGTTATGAGAACATCACTCTGTTGCGAGCTGACTGCAGCTATCAATCTATGGGACTCTAACTGTTTAAGCTTGAGGGCCAGAAGGCGCCCTGCTTTGTCGCCCTGATCTACCTGATAAGACTGAGTTTTTAAACTAGCAAACTCCGCTTTTTCTCTTAAAATATTCAGGTATGAGTCCTTAAGTTTCACAAGGGTTTCTCTGACTTGATCCGGGGATTGGAGAGATAGCTCATGCTCAATGGCTCTAATTTGGGACAGCAAGCTTTTAAGCTGCTCATTCTATACTTTTTTCCTTTTGGATGCTAATCCTATCAATAAACCATGGAGATACGCCTTCAGGGAACACCATTCAATATCAGGCTTCCCGGTGGAGCCAAAATTAGTATCTACAAAAGTGGAAATGTGCTCGGAGATATGAGTCTTGTATTCTGGGATCTTTAACAATTGGTTATTGACCTTCCATCTCTTGCCTGAAGTAGGCAATGTGGATAGAGAAATTGAGCAGGCAACTGGTGAATGGTCAGAAAGCGGCCCTGTTAATATCTCCGAGTCCACCACCACAGGGATTAAAAACTGGGAGATCAATATGTAATCAATGCAGGAAGAAGAGTGGTGTACAGGGGAGGTAAATGTGAACCCACTATCTGATGGGTGAAGAATGCACCAAATGTCTGCTAATCCTGCGCTATCCAACCAATCTCGGAGACCCCGCTGTGCTGGGAAGAGCCCTTTGTGGGGCCTACCAGAACAGTCCATTTGAGGATCAATCACCAGATTGAAATCCCCCCAATTAATAAAGGGATTTGCAAAACGAGGAAAGGATATTAAGAATGCGTATGAAAAAACTGGGAGTGTCGGTATTAGGACCGTATATACTGCCAAGAATAACCTCTTTGGTATAGAGTTTACCTTTTACAAACAGATAGCGTCCTTCACGGTCTGCTATGATTTGAGTAGGAATGAACGGTATGGTCCTGCGCAACAGAATCATAACACCCCGACTTTGGGTATTACCCTCTGCCACAAAACACTGGCCTATCTGCTGCCTATGGAGCTGCATAGCTTCGGAGTTTAGTAAGTGAGTTTCCTGCAAAAACGCAACATCCGCAGCAAGCAGATTGAAATGCTTAAGAATTTGATTTTGTTTGATTTTGCGCCTGGCCTCCCAGACATTCCAAGAAATTACCTTCGTTGTCCCCATCTTATTGTAATGTAAAGGGGTTGTGATATGCAACAAATAATAAGTAGAGAGACCTGCCCCGAATCCCTGTGTGAACTTACCCACCCAGCTCCCCCCCTTGAATTCCCCACAACATAGTCCCACAAATTACCAACAGATTAAACATCAAAACTTTCCCAGCCCCCACTTTACAATTTGTCTTTTGCATCACGCCCTGGAGCTTTTCCCCTTCCGCTCCAGCCACCCCACCAACCCTTGGAAATAAAGACAATAACCAAAACCTGAAACATTAACTATACTTTTAAAGTACAATGTAGCAAGTGAAGGGATTCATTGCATTGGAGTAGCTGAGACAATGAAATGATTACTCCAAAATCAGCCTTGTAAAAGGATATATTCAGCACTGATCAGCTAACATATATAGCGCCCAGCCAACACAACATTAGAGACACTGACCTGAATTGAAATCTTAGCATTAGAGAAACACAGAAACTAGTCTGCCATAAGTGAATCACTAATAAGACAGGCGAACGTTCTTGAACTCAAGAAGTGAACTATTCCTACAATCAAAATCTAAAGGCCAAATTATAGGGTCCCCGAAATCTCAAATGTACTACCTGTAGAACAGGTTAACTGAAATTATAGAATAAAGAGGCATAAGGGGGAAGGAGCCACATACCAGACTTTCCTTAACATAATAAATCTCCTTCTACCCCTCCTATTGACAGAAGTACACAACGCCCCTGACCTAGAAAGTTAGGGGAACCTCATAATGACCAGTACATGCAGATCCAAAAATGAAAGTCAATCCAGGGGGAATCACACAGCTCTGTGGCATCAAAACAAGTAGGCACCTGGGTGAGGCTATTCCCAGATCGAGAGATTCAGACGTGGGAAGGATGCCCTCTAGCGGTAATGCTGTTGGAGAGACCACGGGGAGCCAACACCACTCTCGACATTGATGCGAGCAACAGACATCCCGTTGGGCAAATGGCATGCAGCCTGACTTGAATCATTTTCCCAAGTCCCTGCAGCAGATGTAGAGGCAGAAGCCAGGTCCCGGGAAAGAAGTAGGCACCCCCGCCACTAAAGCCATGATTGCGTAGGGCTAGGCATGGGCACAAGACACCAGCCCCATCTACAGCAGCCAACCAAAATTCCAGGTTCAAGAGCATTGCAGAAAAGCCCTGATCTATCCACCAACGTGGCCACACAAAAGAAAGTGTCTTTCTGCTCCCATTAATCACTTCCCTTCAGGAGCCCTTAAACAAATCTGGAAAGGATGATTTCAATTGACCCAGAGCAGAGACTGGCTCCTCAAAAGACACCCAGGCATCAGAGATGAGAACTTTTAGCTTGGCCAGAGATAGCATTTGAAACTTGATGCCGGCCGCTATTAATTTGACCACCATGGGGTGGAAGGACGTTCTCCTCTGGCAAACTGAGGCGGATAAGTCCTGGGCAATTCTCAGGTGCTTTCCCTCCCGCATGATGTCCTGAAGCTCTTTTGCCTTATTGATGAAGTGTTGCTTTTCCCTGAAATTGAGGAAGCGACAGTTAAGAGTTCGAGAAGGAGCCTTAGGGGGTGGCTTGGGACGCAGGTGCTGCCTACATGCAGTAAGCTCAGGATCTAGCCTGTTCTGGCGTTTCTCCAGTGAAAAGATTCTTGCTGAATTATCTAATACCCCTTGCACCACTTCATCCAATTTCTGGGAGAGAGAGGCAAAACCGGCTATCAGGGTATGTAGATCCTCCTTGAAGGGTTTGAATCCCTCGAGGAATTGCTGCAGAGTTAGCGGTTCATTAACTGCAGAAGCAAGAGCGGGGTTAGTGCCGACATCCGCCCCCTGGTTAGAACTAGAGGCCCGAGGCTTCTTTGGGGCCTTTTGGGCGAGACCAGAGGAGTACGCTTCGGCATATTCTTTTTTGCATCCACCTCCATTATTCCTATAAAATCGCTTTCCCCGTATGCTCGCACTGTTCCAACGCCGAGAAATTGCGATCTAGGGTAGCCGATATCCGTAGAGAGAAACAGATTGATGATTTTGCAAAGCGGGTGGCTGGAGCTCCATGGGAAGGCTACTGCACGGCACAATGCATCGCCGGAAGTCTCCAACTTGATGCATTTGTTAAATTCTCATAATCAAAAAATCTCTTTGAGCAAGCAGTATTACCTGTAAGTAGTTAAAAAAATAAGAGATTACTGGGAGGAGGTAGATGATCAGAATATAAGAGCTACAGTAGTAGATATTCTAAGTGGTATGCAAATAGTATGCAGAATTTGGGGTATAAAAAATATTTGGATGCACTAGTAGACCCCAAGATTAGGGTAAATTTCACAAGCTTTAAGTTTGAGATACAAAAAAGCAATGTATTGTTGGCCAGATATGATAAAACCAGACAAACCTCGCCAAACTGTGGTTGCGGCCATGGGGAGGAGGAAGAAGAGTTGCTGCATGTCCTTTGGACAAGCAGTAGGTATAATTCACAACAAATTTATTTTCTAAAAACTGTCTTTCAACACTCTAGATTGGAAGATATAGGATTGGACAGAAAAACACTGACAGAAATTATTTTCCACACGTAGGATGAATTTACAACTAAAAACTTGGGAAAATTACCTATTAAGTATTGCTAAAGTCAAACGGATTTTTGTGAAATAACATAACAAAAAGGTTGCTCTGGATGGAATTGTAAGGAGAAAGAGAAAGAGAAAAAAGTGGAGTTTAAAGGATAAAGAATGCAGCTAGGTATGATGTTTGTTAACTGTAAAGGGTTAAAGCACTTTATGTCAGGGAAAGAAATGTGCAATAATATACGACCTTTTGGATGGTACTAAGGATGGAGACAAATGTTTTATTGATTCTTTTTCTGCTTTTGTAATTTATATTGTATGTGCTTTCTTGCTGTGTAAAGAGGTATTTTTAATAATGTTGTAATGATTTTAGTACTGAGATTGTAATAACCTTGTGTTGAACAATAAAAAAATAAATATATACACTATGCTGCAATCACGGCCTAATTCCACAACATCAACGTACTCCAGACAATGGAACATCTTTGCCACATGGTACAATTTAAAGAAGATACCCCAAGAACCAGTTTCAATAGCTGACATTTTACTATACTTCCAACAAGGACTAGAGAAGGGTCTAGCACCTTCATGGCTAAGGGTTCAGCTATCGGCCATAGGTGCGGCCGTGGGGACTATAGACGATGCCAACCCAGGTTCGCATACAGACATTATATGGTTCTTAAAGGAGAACTGTGCTGAATCTATGGGTCATTTTTCCTAGTAGATGCTTTTTCTATATATTTGTTCCTTTTCTGTTATTGTTCCTTCCTTACTGGCCATTTAATAAACACAGTGGGTGTTTCTGGTTAGCACACTGCTGGTAAGTGCCATTTTAGAACTGTATGATATAGTTTATGTCCCCTTTGGACCACAGAGTCCCAGACTAGAACATGAATGCATTGTGAAAACAATGTAAGTTCTTTAACAAGGACATAAAGTACATCATACAGTTCTAAAATTGTACTGCCCACCAGAGTGTAAAGCAGAAACCCTAGGTGAATTTACTAAAAGGCCAGTACAGATGGAACAAAAACAGAATATGAACCAGTACCAGAAATGCAGCTTCTACAGAAAACACAGACTTACAGATTCAAGATGGTACTCCTTTAAAAGCAACAACAAATATGAAGCCTCAGAACAAAACAGGGGTACACCATGGGACCTGACATTGGTGCTTAATGCACTTACACAAAACCCCTTTGAACCAATAAAAGACATTGACATTTACTGGCTAGGCCTCAAAACAGCATTCCTGGTGGCAATATGCTATGCCAGCAGGCTAGGTGAACTGACAGCACTATCATGCAAATAACCGCTCACAACATTTACATCCGAAGGAGTATCACTCCGAACAGTGTCATCTTTTATACCAAAAATACTCACAGTTCCACATAAACCAAACTATCGAATTACCGACCTTCTATGAAGAGCACACAAATAAAAGTGAGAGAGCCTTACATTCATTGGAGGTAAAGAGGGCACTAATAACATACGTAGAAAGAATAGTCCCCTTCAGGCACACAGAGAGACTGTTCATGGTTGCCACAGGACAGAAGAAAGACTCAGTGGCAGCAAAAGTGACCCATCCTTCTTGGCTAAAAAGAACTATTACAGAATCCTATAAGACGTGTAACAAGGTTCCACCCATTGGAATTAAACCACACTCCACCAGGGCAGTGGTTATTTCATGTGTAACCCCCCTGCAAATGGGAGTTCCCAAAAGTCTTCCAGGAGCTTGCCTGAATGCTCCAAGTCTGGGCAGTGTTCGGCGTTTAAGCTGCTTAAATGTAGTTTCAAGTGAGTGCTATTTGAGCCTCCATGTACTGTCTCTTTAACAGCTGTCTGCTTGTAGACTTAATTAGTTTGTATGGGGGGACTGTGTATTTAATGCTCGAATCCCACCCGAGCTGCTGTCAATTCGCTCCGTTTCTGCCGTCACTACATGTGCAGAGGGAGCCTTGTTGAAAGATATAACTATTTGCCAGAAATCATTTGGAGTGACTGATAAAATGTAGTTTGTCTAACCTGTCTTCATTGCAGCATGAACTGTTTCAGTGTAGCTCTTTCATTTTGGTCCTGAACTGCTGAAATGGACCAATCAATGGGAAGGGGTTCCTTAAAATGGAGCCTGTGGACGAATCGGAACTTGGACTCTTAATTTTGAACCAGCCACAAGGGGATTGTATGGGCAGTGACTCTGGGAAATGTAGTTTTGACCTTGGTGCCTTTTTTCACCAACAGAGGAAGTCTCATTGTGAGTGACAGCCGAACCAGCCAACAGAATGGTGTGGAGCCAAAGAAAATGCCCTGCTCTGTGACTGGAAAGATCAGATCAGTTTTGACAGTGAAGACAGAACGAGTTCTGTGCTTCTTCGGTGTATAGTTTCATGCGAGAAGCGCATGTGAGGCCCAGAGGTTCGGCCTGCAGCTGTTGTAAGTGCCAGTTTGGACTAATCCAATTTGTGAGGAGAAAGAAGGAAGTCTGAAGAGAGGAAACCAGGCTCACCCTTTAGAAGACTGGAGAAATTGCTGAATCGCGCTTGGTCTGTCAGGAACTGAAGCTACTGTGTGTGCTCCCGGGTATTTTGCAGTAATTGCAATCGGGATCTAGTAGTAGCCTGCCTGGTATAGTACTTTCCTTTTACATATCATTGTGCATAGTGCTTGTGGGGAATTGTTATTTCCAATCCCCTATGCTGTGTGCTGTGTGTTGAAGCTGGAAGTAAACCCCAGCTTGTCTTGGACTAAATCCATTTGCTATCTACTGCAGTGGAGTCCAGTCACAAGGACCTTGTCTCCATGCCCTGTTATTCTGGCAACACAGAAGAACATCCACCATCTGGTTCTCAGCTTGGGTATTGTGAGTATAAATCAGGGTATTCCCCTGCAGCCTGTTTTCAATTACAAGTGTGTCATCTAATTATTGTTGTTTCACTTCTTCATGGACTAAGCCATCCGGCTCTGGATTACAATTGGGTGTTGTGCATATATTTTCTTCTACAGGGCCTTGTCCAGCTGCACCTGCCAGCCAACTCCGGGCAACGGACCTGGCTAGCCTCCCCCCCCCCAACCTGGGTATTTAGAATGTGACTTTTCAGACCCTGTATGTGTGCACAGTACTGTGATTTAATTCTGCCAATTAACCTGATTGCCCCCTCCCGTGTTACTGTCCCCTAAATAAATCAGATTTGTTGTTGTTATACTATATACTGTCTGTGGTGTTGGTACTTATGGAAACAGAATTGTATTTTACTGTGTATGTTGTTTAACCTTATTTACAGGGGGTTCTCAGAGACATGCTGCAGAATCAGTCTCAAGGGTAAGTGGTACTTTATGAGTGAACAGTGTGTATACGTGGGGTTTTGGGGCTGCAACTCCTGTGTACTGTGTGAGCCACTAGAGGGAATAAAAGGGGATCTCAGTGTCCCAGAGAGCTGTGACTAAGCTAGTCTAACCACTACAAACCCTGACCTATGGGTGGAGGCACCCGCCATAGAACCTAGGCCCCTCATCCTGTCAGTAGTCAAGCAGGCAGGGGTAATAGCCCTTGGGACAGCACCACCTAGGGGTTACACATGGATCGAGCAAAATTCAGCAACAGTCCAGGAAATTTGGTCAGCTGCAGCCTGATCAACAATACACACTTTTACTAGACATTACTGGTCAGATACAGTAATTCCAAAGAGAACTTCATTTGTACAAAAAGTATTAATGACAGCAACAGTGTCCGATGCAGCATCCAATAACTCCCTCCTGCTCTATTTGGAAGTGCACTACTTTTTACATACCCTAAGGTAAGGAACTGGGAGTGTCATGGACATACAGGCAACACAATGGTAGTTTACTCACCTGGTAAGGTGATTGTGTTACTGTATATCTATGGCACTCCAGCCCACCCGGGGGAGCATGGATACTACTTCTCTACAGGGATAGCATAAAGTCTAATGTATATCCAGGCTGCAGAACTTGAAAATTGCATAAAGTTATCAAGGATATGTAACAATGGAAATTGCTTAGAGTTAAGATAGAAGCTTGACAATCATAGTTAAAGTTATAAAGATATCAGTGCCTCAAGTGAGATCATATACTGTCTGTGTGTGCAGATTATTTATGTCACAGCTGTGGAAGTATAGAAACTGAGGACAAGAGGGAACCAAAGGGGGCTTGGTAGTGGAATCAAAATATGATCTTAGGTCACATGTGCATCAGGCAGCCTATCAGGCGGGCATAACCCTAAGGTAAGGAAATGGGAGTGCCATGGATATACAGTAACACAATCACCTTTACCAGGTGAGTAAAGATAAACCAATACAGCTGTTGTGTGAATAAGCTGATATCACACTATGCTAGCAGTGGAGCTTTTTAGCTACAGACAGGAAAAATAGAAGTTTGCTGTCCATTCTGTGGAAAAGAATGAAAAAGGGTGGAAACTGAGTACAGACAATGCCCCGCCAAGATCTATCAATCTGCCAGTAGGTTCCATGTCATATCAGCGAAAATATCTTGGCTACTCGCACAACAGTGAGTGCAATTCTCTGAATACAAAATAGCCAACACAATGATCCTGACAACTACAAAACCAATGGACAACAGCTGCACAGTAAAAGTAATATTTAATGCGGAGGGCTTTTTCCCCAGCACCCCCCCCCAAACTAAAATAATCAACTCTGGGGGGGCGGCGAACACTGAGGGAAAGTGAAAATACATGGGAGGGGGGAAACAGTATGCAGGGTACCATAGTGTTCAGGAAATAAGTAAAAAAATATCACAGGCAACACAACACAAAAAGGAATATGCCTACAGCCAGTCCCGAACCTGGGACCATCACCACAGCAGTCAGCAACCCTATCCACCATGCTAAGCAGACAGCTTAGCAGCAGCAGTCTTCACTTCTGCATTCGTCCAGCAAAACACCACACCTCCCTAGCCTACCCGTGCTTCACCGTTGCTACTGTGTTCCTCCTTAATTGCGATTCCCCCAATCACTGACCTTCCCACCTCGCAACTCCGGTAGTCGACCAAATTGAGTAGCTCATTCTGTAGTCACTCATTTTTGTTCACTAACATAATGTGCCACCTACTGATCTTCCTATGTTTCTCTGAGGGACTGTAAGTCTCCGTCTGCCTAATTATCTATCTAGTCAGTAAATACGTACCAAGCCACAATATTGGTGGTGTGATTGGTGAAGTACACCAGGAGATTAATCACCTGGTTAAGGTGAAACTCTGACACAACCTTCGTGAGGAACTTAGTGTTGGGGAGCAGGACAACCCTGTCCCTGTGGAAGACCAGGTAAGGAGACTTCACAGAAAGTGTCTGGAGCTCACTGATCCTTCAGGTTGACATGATAGCCACTAGGAAGGCGGTCTTCTGCGACAGGTGAGACATGTCACAGCTGTGCATCGGTTTGACTGGCTTGCCCATGAGCTTTGCTAAAGCCAGCAACAAGTACCACAGTGGTGGTGGTTCACGCACTGGAGGGGAAATGTGGTCAAGGCCTTTGAAAAAGTGCCAGTCCACCTTCTCCTGTGCCACCGACTGCTGACCAGCCTGCACCCGGTAAGCAGAGATGGCTGCCAGGTGCACCTTAAGGGTCGTTGACCGGAGATCCGATTTAGAAAGGGCCCACAGGTAGTCAAGGATGCTAGCCACGGGACAGAACAAGGGGTCCAGCCCCTTGTCCTGGCACTAAATGGAGAATCTCTTCCATTTGAAGGCATAGGATTTCCTGGTCGACTCCTTCCGAGATGCCTCCACAACAGTGAGGACATCTTCAGAGAGACCCAAAGCCTGGAACTCTAGCTACTCAGGAACTAGGCTGTCAGGTGCAGGGATTGAAGGTCTGGATGGAGTCATTCCCTCTGACTGACAGAGAGCAGGTCCGGGCAGAGAGGAAGACACCTTTGGAGCCTGCTGTTGAGGATGAGGAGATTGGGGTACCAGAACTGGCAGGGCCAGTCCAGAGCCACCAGGATCACCTGTGCCTTGTCCCCTGGCCTTGAGCAACACTTTGTGAATCAAGGGATGTGAAGGGAAGATATTGAAGAGGCCTAGAGTCCATGACCTCAAGAAGGCTTCCCCTCCCCGCAGCGTTTCCTGCTGAGGATGGTGGGCACAAAACAGCCTCAGTTTTGTGTCTCCCCAGAGGAGAACAGGTCCACCTAAGAGGTGTCCCATTGGGAGAACAGACTGTGTACTACCTCCGGGTGGAGAGATCACTTGTGAGAAGTCTCGCCCACATGGCTGAGAGCATCCACCAGCTGGTTGGAGGCCCCTGCCACATGGATGCCTAGGAGATCGGCCTCCAGACTGTGTATGAGGGTCCACACATGGAGAGCTTCCTTGCACAGTGGCAGGATGTGCATCCCGCCCTGTTTGTTGAGGTAGTACATGGTTGTAGTGTTGTCTGTCTGGACCCGGACCACCTGACCCCAGATGTGTGGAGCAAATGCAATCAACGCCAGCCAAACTGCTCGGAGCTCCAGCAGGTTGATGTGGCATCGGGACTCCTGGGGGGTCCAGAGCCCGTAGACTGTGTATTCCCCCAGGTGGGCACCCCAGCCCATGAGAGAGGCATCGGTCCTCAGGATGACCGACGGCTCTGGGTGGACAAATGGGATCCTTTTCTGCAGATGCTCTGGGACTAACCACCACTGGAGGGTGTCCCACATCCACTGGGTCACAGTGACCTGCTGGTTGAAGTGACCTGTGCACTGAGACCACTGGCTGGCCAGCTTCCACTGCAGAGAGCGCATTCTCCAGTGAGTTCATTGGACCATGGTGGTGCAGGCCACCATGTAACCCAGCAGGCGCAGGATGTCCTGGGCAGGGCACAATTGCCCAACTCAAAATGATCACCTTGTCCGCCAGGAGATGAGCTCCACCCTGATGAAGTGGATCACCTGCGAAGGTACGAGTTCCAACCTGGCCTCATTGGCCAGGAGGCCATGCTTGACACAGGTCTGGAGGGCCATGTCCCTGGACTGCTCCACCTCCTGCCTTGAGGGACCTGCCATCAGCCAGTCACCCAGGTAGGGGTAAACCTGGACCCCTCAGTGTCTCAGGTAAGCTACCACCACTGCAATGCACTTGGTGAAGACCATGGGGGCCAATGACAGGCCAAATGGCATGGCCTGGAACTCGTAGAGGGTTTCTTCAGCTCAGAAGCAGAGGAGCCTTCGGTGAGATGGACGGATTTGGGACATGGAAGAACGCGTCCTGAGGATTCAGGGAGCAAAACTACATGTCCTGCCGTAGAGATGGTATGATCCAAGACAGAGTTATCATCCTGAAGGTGCACGGCCTGAGGAACTTGTTCAGGTTGTGCAGATCTAGAATGGAGCACCAGCCCCCTGTCTGCTTTGGTACCAGGAAGCACCTGGAGACAAACCCTGGGTGTTCTGGAGGATCCACGACAGAAACCATGACCCCCTTGTGGAGGAGTTGGGCTATGTCATCTCTGAGAGCTGACAGAATGTCTGTGGATATTAAGTCCTCCTGTGAAGCGCGGGCTTGGCAAGGAGGGTGCTGATCGAATTCCAGAGGCAGACCCTGACCCACCACCTAAAGGACCCACCTCTCCATGGTGACAGTGGACCAGGAGCTGGCCCCCATGGGTGGACCCAGGGGAGGTGTGACTGGCATGTGGGAGGCACCCCCTCATCCTGTCACTGGGCAAGCTTTAGGAGGAGGGTCCGGCTGAGGAGCCACCAGTGCCTCTCCCTGCAGGTTTATGGACGACCAAGGCCACAGATTTAGGCCAAGGTCGCCAGGCCTGGGCCTGCTGGCCAGCCTGGGACCTGGCTGGTTTGGCCACAGGAGTAGAGATGGAATAAAAGGGCTTCCATTTCTGCTGCTGCTTAGAGCCCTTGGGGTCTTTCTGGGCAGATGTCACAGAGTCCAAGGTGGCACTGGACTTCTCGATGCGAGTCAGTTGACCCTCAACCCTGGGCCTGAACAAGTCGGTGCCTAGGAAAGATACATCTGCCAGCTTGTGCTGAGTGTCTACCATAAAGGTCGAGATCCTCAGTCAAGCCCTGTGGCACATGGCCACTGCCACCACCACAGAGTGGGCACAGGAGTCCTCAATGTCCATTGCTGTCTGGAGTTGCTGCTTAGTCACAGCCCAGTTCTGGTCCCGTACCTGTTTGACCGTGGTCTGGAGGTCCATCACTATATGAGAAAGCACCTCATCCAGGGTGTCCAGCAAGAAATGGGAGAAGTGGACCATAAGGAGAGCTGAGCAAAGACCAAGTGAGGAGGCAACATAGATCTTTTTAGCCGCGTGGTCCAATTTCTTGGACACTTTGTCAGGTAGCTTGTCGACATCGCTAGTGTTGCCAGAGCACCCAAACACAAAATCTGCCACCAGCCCCTCGGCTAAGGGCTGCTCTGTGAATCCTAAAAGGGAACCGGTAGGTACTGCATACTTGCGGGCCACCCAGGAGGACAGCACACGGCAGGAAGCAGGGTGCTGCCAAAGCTCCAGGGCAGGGCCAAGAATGGCCTCTGCCACCGGGAAGGCCTCCGTAGGAGTATCTCCCTGGTTGAGGATCTTGGTCAGCGGGTAACAAGCCCATTTCTGGACAGACTCCATTTTCATACCCGTGGACTCAAAGATCAGGTGGAGTAGGCCCATAAAGGAGGAAGGGTCTTCTTCTGTTGAGAGATCCCCCACCAACTCCAGGTTGACTGGATGGAAGTGCAGGGAGGAACCCTCCGACTCCGATGAGTCATTAAAGAGGGGTCGACCGCCCGAGTCCCCACTGACCCTTCGCAGATGGTCAGGGGCAACAGTGACCAACAGCCAATGGGGAAGTCCCTTGGTCGGCCAAAACTCCTTGGTTGGAGCACCAGTCGGCAGCTGTTTAGGTGGTGACTGCACCAAAATCGGTGAAGATGCTGGGGTTGGCTGAGCTGGGACCATCTTGGTTGGCTCCTTAGGCAGAGAAGCCATCGGCCTGTCGTGTGAAAGCCAGGTGATGGCCAGTGTAGTAGTCAGAGTTGACTTCACACTGGTGAACACTAGCTGTTGCCACATAAGATCCTTGTAACATCAATGCAACTTGTGCCGAAGCCTCTCCTTACCTGAGGAGGATGAGGATGAAGAATAGTGGTGGGGCTGCTTTCAGTGGTGTTGAAAGTGGGAGTGCCGATGTCGACGGGAACCACTCGACCCATGGGAAGAAGACCGAGATCTCAATCTCGACTGTCAGGGGGACCAGAGGGAGTTGGCGAACGCTGTGGCTCCTCCAGGTCTTGGCCATTGACCAGAGGCAGCGGGTCAGTGGACTGATCCATCCCAATGGTCTGAGTCAGGACTAGAGTCCTGGATAAGGAAGTTTCAGCCTCTTCAGTCAACAACAGGTCGACCAGTTTGAGAAAAATCTCGGCTGGAAGACAAACCAGTGTCTCGGCCAACTGGCCCAATGGGATTACTGTGGAGCTGATGGCCTGGGCCATGGATTCGACCGAAGACGGATTTGGAGAAGCACAGGAATCCAAAGCTGTTGGCCGACAGCACTCCCAATCCTATGAACATTGACAAGACTGTTTTTTGGACTCTTTCTTTGACTTAGATTTGTGCCCATAGTGTTCTTGACCGAAGGTCAGCAAGGACTGGCACAATTTTTTGAAGGATCCCAGAAAAGTCGAATCCAGCAGGAGCAGCACAAAGGCAGATGCCAAACAGGAGTGGGAAGTGGCCTGGGCCACAGGCTCCTCAAATGCTACAAGCTGTTCTGTGACCCCGTGGCTGCAGAGACCACCCATTGAGCATCCCTAAATTTGACCGGCAGGTTCCGTTCACTCGAACAATCTAACTAGAGTCAGGCGAGACGGTCCTTGAGAATGGTAGGATAGAAAGTTTGACAAGTGTTGCAGGCCTGGGGATTGTGCTCATGCCCCAGGCAATAGATGCATGTGGTGTGCGGATCCATTCGGGACATCTTTTGCCTGCAAGGGCACCAACAGAACCCAGGAGTGGACTTGCCATCCATTGCGGTCGCAAACAATGATCGAGCCTGAAGACAAAGTTTTTTGGAACGTTTGGAAGTAAATCCAGAGATTTCTCAGCAAAGGGTCTACTCAGCGCAAGAGCATTAATGAAAGAACCTGCTTCTTTCAGTAGAAAGAAAGATCTGGCTTCATGGGGAGAAGCTGAGGGAGTTACCACATGGGTGGGTGGGAGGAGCCAGCTTGAAGACGTTTCCGGCAAGTCTTAAAAGGAAAAGCAACTAGAGCAACTAGGCTAGAGCATCAAATTCAAGTCCCTAGAATAAACTATTACATAACATTTAATTTTCTTTTATTTATTTAGTTACCTGGACAGGCACACTCACCCATGACTCATTTACATGATCACTGGTAAGAAAGTATCCTGGGATGTAATAGGGAAATGGAGTATTGGACATTGTTTCTACCTTGACATGCACACTAAGCCTGACTGTGTTTCCAGGTGCAACCTGGGAGCACAAGGAAGTTAAGTGACTTGTTCAGAGGCACACAGTATGTACAGTAAGTGGAGTCTGATGGGATTCAAATCCTGGTTTCCAACTTTGCAGTTCAGTGCACTTATTTACTATGCATTACTGCCTCCCAATATGTAATATCACGTGACAGTTAGCAGTATACATCATACCCGTGTTGGAGGAGTCTGAAAAATAATTCAATGCTAGACTTCTCCAACATAATGTAGACCACTGCATCATGCTGACAGACATACAGTGCACAGATGCTCGTACACACATGTCGACATGCAGACAGGTAGATGTACAACGTGTGTACACACAACACCTGGCTCAGTATAAATACCATTTTGAAATTGCTTACACATAGACTAATTAGTAGTTTGATCTGGCTCTTCTTAGTAACTAATTGCACCCCACATCCCAATGTAGCCTTGTTGTTCTTCTCAAATCTATTTGGCCTATCACAACGCAGTCTTGCATATCAACAATTTAGTTTCACTCCCACAGTGTGCACTTGTATACTGTGTTCTGAAGACCAGTGCAATTTGCCTTCCCCCCACCAGTTCTCTGGTCCGCACTGCAAAACATGGATTTGTGCCTAGTGGTCATGATTCTGTTGAACAGCAATGTTTCTACTGTTCACACATTACTCCAAATCGGAGATCACTGTCTGTACATGGCTACAAAGGTGACTCAGTAGTATATATAGCAGTTGCTCACAGGGCTCCATCTTATGCCCTATCCTCATCTCTGTTTTTCTAAATGACCTCCCTTCTGTCTGTGTCTCCTACCAGATTCACCTCTATGCTGATGATATCATCCTCTTGGGACCCCTTGGGTCCATCCGCTGCCGTAGTTGAGGCTCAGTTACAGAGTGACTTCACATGAGTTTTACTATGGCTTCAAGAAAACCAACTCAAGGTTAATTAAAGAAAATTGTATCCATGAGTTTTGGCAGCTTACAAAGCTCTCCTAACTTTCCCCTCTCCCTCCTTCTCCACCCTGGCTGGCACCCACCTCGAGTCAGTCTCCACTTATAAGCACCTGGGCATCTGGCTCAACAGCTGACTTGACTTCTCTACCCACATAGATCACATCCATTCCAAACTTTGCCCGAAGCTAGGCATTATGTACAGAAACAAGGATGCTCTCTCACTTCCCATCCAGCACGAGCCGGTCACTAAAATGATCCTCCCCATCTTCGACTATGTTGATGTCATTTTTGGGTCCGCCCCTTCACCTCCCTCACTAGGCTGCACTCACTTTTCAATGCTTTCTGCTGCTTTGCAACTAATGCTCCCCTCCGCACCCATTACTGTACCCTTTACTTTTTCCTCTCTCTCTTCCTTCCCTCTCTCTTTGCTGCCAGCTCCACACCACCACACTCATCTCTAAATATTGGTTCGGGATTCTCATCCCCTACCTCTTCTCTCTCCTCTCTCCTTCTTCCCCTTTCATTTACCAGCTTCACTCCAGAGAACCTTGCACCTTTGCTCTTTCCTGTCCTCACTACAACTCAGGGCAGGCTGCCTTCTCTCACTGACTCCCCAGTATGTGGAACTCTCTTCCCAGCTACCTCCATCTATCTCCATCTCTATTCAACCTAAAACATGTCATTTCTCAATCCCTCCCTACCTCTTGCACTTGCTCACCCTCCTCCTGAATCTCTTCTTTTCCCACATACTCCCCTTCCCCAACTGTCCTCCTCCTTTGCCTATTAAATGCATATCCAAGGCACTAACTCCTCCATATCCCCATTCCATGTACTCCTATGCCTGGATGAAATATTGTATTTAAATACTTACTATGACTTGTTCTTCCTTGCCTTTCCTAGTTCTTTGGCATCATACCAATATCTGTATGTAATTTAATTATGCTAATTTCTCTACCTACATGATGTACCATCTTGTTATATGCTAGTTAATCAATATTATTATTTTGCTATGTTCATAATTTTACCCCCACTTTGTACCCTTTCCCAGAGTCATACCTGGAAATGAGCCTTGTCTCAGTGTGCCTTTCCTGGTTATCAAATTTTAAATAATAATAAATAAATAAAATAGGAATTTTAGTTGGACGAGGTGAACAGAGAAATACCCAATTTTTTCCTATATTCTACGCATAGATTGCCTATCAGATATGCACTTGCTGTTATGTGCAATGGCATCTAATAAAAATGTAGTATGGTACTTCCAAATGTGCACAGGAAAATGTTCATGTAGTTGCACAGAGAAATGGAAAAGAAAAGATTATGGAGTCGCGGGCAATGTACGGAGGAAAATGAAGCATATGCGCATATTTTGCCCATGTACTTTGGCATAGTGTTTATGGTACACAGTGAGGAGAAGGGATCATAAAAGAAGGCAGAAGGTGTCATGATCATTTGAAAATGTACACTAGTGTCTCCTAAGATTATTGATACCAGGAAGCACTCGCTAGTCTGAGTGGGCAAAGCAGTGCCTACAACGGTGCCGAGGAAGCTCTGTCACCTCTCACATTCCCAGTTAAGGATCACTGCAGACCTGTGGGTTCCTGGAGCACTGCATAAGAGAGTAAGTAGTTCTACTTCATAAAAGTGGCAGCCAGCAAGAAGCAGCCATTAGAAATCTGGTCATCCTGACAGTGGCTGTGATACATGTGATGTTGATTTTAAGCCAAGGATTGTGTAATATCTTAGATCCAATGAAGGTCAGGATCAGAGGCATCAAGGTTTCACAGGGGTGAGTTAATGCATCACTAATATAATCAATGTGTTCCAATGGGTGACCAAAGCGATGCCTCCAGGCTGAGCTGTGGACATGGCCTTCCAGGAGTTACTCAAGAGCTTTGTCAACGTTCAACACAGGAGACCAGTAAACGAACACGGTGAGTGGTGGTGGGCAAAAGGGTGTTGCATGGGGTAAGAAATTAGCTAGATGATAGGGTATAAAGTGTAGTGGTGCACGGAGTTCTCTCAGAGATACTGACAGTGACCAGTGGGGTGCTTAATCACTGACTACTGAAACCAGTGATCTTATGTATAAGCAACATAGCAGATGAACCGTAAGATTTGGTCTGCCTCACTGCAGATGAGATCCACATCTACAACATAGTGGACACTCAGGGTGGTTGAAGGACATATGCCAAGCTCAATATTGTTGGCAACAGAGACAGAAACTTGCTGTACCAGTGTGTCAGAAGAATAATTGGGACATTTGTGTGTGCACGTGTGCCAATATGCGTGTGTGTGTGTGTGTAACTGTGTGTATTTGTGTGTGTTTATATTTCCGTGACACTGACCATTGCCCTTACCATTTCTTTTTAGCTGATTTCTACCTCATCTCTTCAGATGGAAGTGATGCTGAGTCAACTAGACTTGATGATGTGAAGGGCTGTGTTCCTGCTCGCCAAGTGTGGCATTTGTCATCCAGTGACCAAAGCACAGTGGCAAGAGGAAGACAGTGGGGATGAGGTGCACACGATGTGGATGTGGACATGCTGCTGGGCATGTAATTGCTGCTGCTGCTCCCCCTCATTTGGACCCTGTTGCATGCATTAACCAGAGATCTGAGGAGATACTGGTACTGTTCTCTCATATTTACATATCTCATTGTTTTCTTGAAAAGTATACGGCCCGGATATTCAAACTGGGCCCAAAAAGTGCACAACAGCAGCAGCAAGCGCAAGTCCACTGTGCCCATGCTCAAGAAGCACAATATTCAAAAACTGCACACGTCAAGATGCGCCAGCGGCACACAACTGAATATCGTGCCACCTGCGCCATTGCGCAACCAGGGATGTGCAGTTGCACAGTTCAGATGTGCCATAGTGCAACCAGGGATGCTCAGTGGAGCAGTCCAGATGCACCATAGCGCAACCAGGGATGCCCCCGTGGAGCAGGGCAGCAGTGCAACTGCACAACCAGGGATGCACAGGGACAGGATGCAGGGGCCCACCACCCATGCCACAGATGGGCAGAGGAGCACACAGCAGAACAGACATCACCCCCCACACCCCATGTACTGCACAACCGGTGGAGGGCCGGAATAATCACCAGCCCATGGATACTAGCAACCAACCCACAGCCGGGACATGGTGCCCCAGCACACCCCCTGGCAAGCTGTGACTGGCACACAAGGAGGGCTGACCACCCCGTACCACACCATCCCACCAATGCAGAGCATGCCCTGCACCATGATCCCCATACACCCCGCCCAGGAGTAGCGCCCAACAGTGCAGGACACCCCATGCATGCCACCACCCCCACTGTGACAATGCAACCCTGTGCACCATGGAACCATGCAAGGCAGCCCCACCATGTGCACCCTGCAGCGGGCGGCAGCAGACAGCGATGCAACAACTGCATACACAGTGCCACCCTGCATGTCCCCCCACAAGGTACAGCTGAGAGACCGACCATGCGTCAGCACACGAGGTACCCCACATGTGACACGGCATGCCCTGACCCCACCACCAGTGGTACAGCACCCTGCACACCCTTCCAAGGACACATCCCATCCCAGCACTGGCCACAACAGCCAGCACAAACACACACAGTGTTGCATGGAAGCATGCGCCACACAGGATACAACACAGTGCATGGACAAACACCCACCCATACCCAAGGGCACATCAACACAGGGACACAGTAGTGGGTCAACCAAGCCACTGGCGTGTGGCCACAGCAGCCATGTACACACGGCCAGCACCCCTACATGGCACAGGTGTGACAGGTGCCCTGCGCAGACACCATGAGGCTGTATGCCACCAGCATGCAGCCAAAGCACAAGTGACAGACAGTGGAGCACATCCCCTGCAACAGACACAAAGTGACAGCATGGAGGTGGGACAACAGCGGAGGCCACAGTGCCACTTAAGGCAGATGGGCACCACACCGGTGACAGGAGGCAACCTGGCATTGTGCTGGGTACAGTGGTTGTCCAGCATGGACAGCCACAACTGACATGCGAACAGATGGTGCATAACACTGACATGCAAGGGTGTCAGCTGCACAGCCCATGGACGGTCTGACAGGGGCACCATGGACACAGAGCATGCTCCGTGGACCACTGCACAGGCAACCAGTACACAGAGAACAACATACAAACCACAGACAGTGACTGATTCCCCCACCCACATGATAGGCAGGTCCCTGCTGGAGACACACACGCGCCCATGCCTGCACCACCCCAACGCCATGCACACCACTGCAGCCAAGCACCTGTAGCCCGCTGCAAATCAGAGACCACCACAGCTGTCATAACAAAATGTATGTATTAAAAAATATAAAGAATCAAAACATATATACAAATATATGCAAGGGTGGGGGGAAAGGGCCACAAACCAGGTGGCGGAGGACATGGGGCAGGGGTGTACAAATGGGAGAGGGAAGAAGGGGTGTGAGGGTGGGTCCAGGGGAGTTAGGTGAGTCAGGGGATCATGGAGGGCCTATTGTCTGCCCCACTCTCCACTCCTGTGGTGCCTCCGGGTGCTTCTCCTCTGGACCCCGTGTCACTCCATCCTCTCCAGAAGTGCCAGGGACACCCACGCCAGCTGCAGCAGGTCCCCGTATCAGTGGCAACACTTCTCAGCTGTGCGCCCGATTCCTGTGGCCTCTACCAGCGCCACCGCCACCTCCTTCCATACTGCATTCCTGGCCCTGTCCAGGGGTGCATCTCCAAAAAGTGCCCCAGCATGGGGCTCTACTATGGCCACCAAATTGGTCAGCTCCACCTGGTTCCAAACAGCAGCTCTCATTCTTGCCATCTCTAAAGCTGGTTGGAGCAAAAATGGCGCTTGGTAGCACGGTCCGCCATGTGCAGATGCTGCGCAGTACAGCGCTGCCATTCCCTATCATGCTGTCACCGAACAGGGTGATAGTGGTCCACCCATGTGGACGCATGGCGCCTAGGGGGCAAGGTGGGCACAGGGGTCAGGGTCTCTCGCCTACGGACAGCCATGACGCGATTGGATACCACCGCGGTAGTACACCATGCCAGTGCCACCTCCTGCAGCTATCGCGTTGTGGCTCCAGTGCACCCACGGCGTCCGAAGTGCCAGAGTGCCATACATGTGAACAAGCGCGGTAGCGCCACTGGCACAATGGTGGCCATGCCCTGCATTGCCTGCAGCCTTTGCTGCGTCAGCAGTCGCGACGAGCGTCTGTGTCATCTCCTGGGCATGCACTATTCAGTGTGTATTGCGCATGTCACAGAAATACGCCCTTGCCTGAGCACATTCAACACAACAGCGCAAAGCGCAACAGCGCGATATTCAGCCGGCATATGCAAATCAGCTAATCAGCCATAAAATGGCGCAGATACTGCATTTGCGTCCACTTATAATTGTGCCTCACCTCATTTGCATGTGTTGCACTATAAAAATGCGACACTGGGCTGCACTGGCTATAGTCTGTTATTGTAGTCTATTGTGGTGAGTTGCATGCTGTTTGGGAGTGTGGACTGTGATGTGTGGGACATGCATGGGACTGCACAGCCACAGGTAACACCTGTCATTCTCACAGGATGAATAATGAATGATCATGAGGTGGAGGAAGAGGAACAGAGATGTGGGAGGAAGAGGAGGCCTAACTTCACAAAGGCAGAAACAGATGCCCTGTTTGAGGCCTACCAGGAGTCATAACAAAATGTATGTATTAAAAAATATAAACAATCAAAATATATTTACAAATATTTGCAAGGGTGGGGGGAAGGGCCACAAACCAGGTGGCGGAGGGCATGGGGCAGGGGTGTACAAATGGGAGAGGGAAGAAGGGGTGTGAGGGTGGGTCCAGGGGGGTTAGGTGAGTCAGAGAATCATGGAGGGCCTATTGTCTGCCCCGCTCTCCACTCCTGTGGCACCTCCGGGTGCTTCTCCTCTGGACCCCGTGTCACTCCATCCTCTCCAGAAGTGCCAGGGACACCCACGCCAGCTGCAGCAGCTCCTGCATGCCATGTTATAGGGCCATCCAGCATTGTCCACCTAGAACAAGGGAGCAGAGTCAATACGTGTGACTGTCCAGCCCCCTGCAGCCCACCAATTGTGCATGGCATACAGCCATGTGCCACGCCCCTGTGATGGTGTGCGACCACCCACAGTGACCGCGTCCACAAGACCTGCTTACCCAGGCACCCACAGCCATGCGGACCGCTGCACACAGCTACTGCCCATGTCCCGCACAGCTCCACCGTGGCCGTACAGTGACATGGCTACGCGGTGCAAAGGCAGTGGCACAGCCATGTACCCAGTGCACGCATGGACCACCATTGACACACTCACAGATATGCAGTGCCATGGGACAGTGCTGACTGTAATAAGTTGCGTGCATGGCAGTGGTGTCAATGGATGGTGGCCATGCTCCGCTGCCCGCTCTGTTACACAGCATGCAATAGTAATCAAGGATGTAAGGCACTCACCATCATCAGGCTGATCCCTGCGCCTGTGTGGTCCAGCTTCCCTCCCGGCCTGCTGGTCCTCTTGGCACCACCTCCTCTCCCTCGCCCGCCAGCACTCCTCTGTGCCCAAGATGCAAACATGGAGAGACGAACATCAGCAGAATCCAGTTGCAAAGTCCCCCAACCCCCGTGTGTGTGCAATCCAACACAGCCATACCCATCCACCCCCCACCCCGATACCACCACCACAGCCAACACTGGATGGCCCCCCCATGTGCCAGACACATGCAACCGTGATACTTGTATGGACGTTAACAGCGTATGGATGGGGCACCTACCTGGCCATGGCACAGTGCCCATCCTGGCATGTGCCCGCAGGCGGGAAAGCCTGTCTGGGTCCCTGCGCTGGAGGTCCCCGTATCAGTGGCAACACTGCTCAGCTGTGCGCCCGATTCCTGTGGCCTCTACCAGCGCCACCGCCACCTCCTTCCATACTGCATTCCTGGCCCTGTCCAGGGGTGCATCTCCAAAAAGTGCCCCAGCATGGGGCTCTACTATGGCCACCAAATTGGTCAGCTCCACCTGGTTCCAAACAGCAGCTCTCATTCTTGCCATCTCTAAAGCTGGTTGGAGCAAAAATGGCGCTTGGTAGCACGGTCCGCCATGTGCAGATGCTGTGCGGTACAGCGCTGCCATTCCCTATCATGCTGTCACCGAACAGGGTGATAGTGGTCCACCCATGTGGACACATGGCGCCTAGGGGGCAAAGGTCGGGCACAGGGTCAAGGGTCTCTCGCGCACGGACCGCCATGGCGCGATTGGTACTCACTGTGTGTAGCACAATTGGGTGCTAGTGTGCCACCTCCTGTAGCGGCCTACCTTGCTGTGGCCCCAGTGCACCTACGGCGCCCCAATGCCAGAGTGCCATACATGTGAACAGCGCAGTAGCGCCACTGGCACAATGGTGACCATGCCCTGCATTGCCTGCCGCGCACAGCACGTCAGCAGTGCGGCAGACGTCTGGGTCATCTCCCTGGGCATGCACTATTCAGTGTGTACTGCGCATGTCACAGAAATGCGCCCCTGCCTGAGCACGTTCAACACAATTGCGCAAAGCGCAACAGCGCGATATTCAGCCGGCATATGCAAATCAGCTAATCAGCCATAAAATGGTGCAGATACTGTATTTGCGTCCACTTATAATTGCGCCTCACCTCATTTGCATGTGTTGCACTATAAAAATGCGACACTGGGCTGCACTGGCTGTAGTCTGTTATTGTAGTCTATTGTGGTGAGTTGCATGCTGTTTGGGAGTGTGGACTGTGATGTGTGGGACATGCATGGGACTGCACAGCCACAGGTAACACCTGTCATTCTCACAGGATGAATAATGAACGATCATGAGGTGGAGGAAGAGGAACAGAGATGTGGGAGGAAGAGGAGGCCTAACTTCACAAAGGCAGAAACAGATGCCCTGTTTGAGGCCTACCAGGAGTCATAACAAAATGTATGTATTAAAAAATACAAACAATCAAAATATATTTACAAATATATGCAAGGGTGGGGGGAAAGGGCCACAAACCAGGTGGCGGAGGGCATGGGGCAGGGGTGTACAAATGGGGAGGGAAGAAGGGGTGTGAGGGTGGGTCCAGGGGGGTTAGGTGAGTCAGAGGATCATGGAGGGCCTATTGTCTGCCCCGCTCTCCACTCCTGTGGCACCTCCGGGTGCTTCTCCTCTGGACCCGTGTCACTCCATCCTCTCCAAGTGCCAGGGACACCGCCAGCTGCAGCAGCTCCTGCATGCCATGTTATAGGGCCATCCAGCATTGTCCACCTAGAACAAGGAGCAGAGTCAATACGTGTGACTGTCCAGCCCCTGCAGCCCACCAATTGTGCATGGCATACAGCCATGTGCCACGCCCTGTGATGGTGTGCGACCACCCACAGTGACCGCGTCCACAAGACCTGCTTACCCAGGCACCCACAGCCATGTGGACCGCTGCACACAGCTACTGCCCATGTCCCGCACAGCTCCACCGTGGCCGTACAGTGACATGGCTATGCGGTGCAAAGGCAGTGGCACAGCCATGTACCCAGTGCACGCATGGACCACCATTGACACACTCACAGATATGCAGTGCCATGGGACAGTGTTGACTGTAATAAGTTGCGAGCATGGCAGTGGTGTCAATGGATGGTGGCCATGCTCCGCTGCCCACCCTGTTACACAGCATGCAATAGTAATCAAGGATGTAAGGCACTCACCATCATCAGGCTGGTCCCTGCGCCTGTGTGGTCCGGCATCCCTCCCAGCCTGCTGGTCCTCTTGGCGCCACCTCCTCTCCCTTGCCCGCTGGCGCTCCTCTGTGCCTAAGGTGCAGACATGGAGAGAGGAACATCAGTACAATCCAGATGCAAAGTCCCCCCCCGTGTGTGTGCAATCCAACACAGCCATACCCATCCACCCCCCCCCGATACCACCACCACCACGGCCAACACTGGATGGCCACCCCATGTGCCAGACACGTGCAACCGTGATACTCGTATGGACGTTAACAGTGTATGGATGGGGCACCTACCTGGCCATGGCACCGTGCCCCTCCTGGCATGTGCCCGCAGGTGGGCAAGCCTGTCCGGGTCCCTGCGCTGGAGGTCCCCGTATCAGTGGCAACACTGCTCAGCTGTGCACCCGATTCCTGTGGCCTCCTCCAGCGCCACCACCACCTCCTCCCATACTGCATTCCTGGCCCTGTCCAGGGGTGCATCTCCAAAAAGTGCCCCAGCATGGGGCTCTACTATGGCCACCAAATTGGTCAGCTCCACCTGGTTCCAAACAGCAGCCCTCATTCTTGCCATCTCTAAAGCTGGTTGGAGCAAAAATGGTGCTCGGTAGCGTGGTGCGCCACGTGCAGATGCTGCGCGGTACAGTGCTGCCATTCCCTATCGTGCTGTCACCAAACAAGGCGATAGTGGTGCACCCATGAGGACGCATGGTGCCTAGGGGGCAAAGGTTGGGCACAGGGTCAAGGGTCTCTCGCACACGGACCGCCATGGCGCGATTGGTACTCACTGCGTGTAGCGCGATTGGGTACTTGTGTGCCACCTCCTGTAGTGGCCTACCACGCTGTGGCCCCAGTGCACCTATGGCGCCTCAGTGCCAGAGCGCGCCATATATGTGAACAGCACAGTAGCACCACTGGCACAATGGTGGCCATGCCCTGCATTGCCTGCCGCGCACAGCATGTCAGTAGCATGGCAGACGTCTGTGTCATCTCCCCGGGCATGCACCATTCGGTGTGTACTGCGCATGTCACAGAAATGCGCCCTTGCCTGAGCACATTCAACACAATTGCGCAAAGCGCAACAGCGCAATATTCAGACGGCATATGCAAGTCAGCAAATCAGCTAATCAGCCATTCAATTACACATATACTGCATTTGCGTCCACTTATAATTGTGCCTCACCTCATTTGCATGTGTTGCGCTACAAAAATGCAACATTGGGCTGCACTGGCTATAGTCTGTTATTGTGTAGTCTATTGTGGTGAGTTGCATGCTGTTTGGGAGTGTGGACTGTGATGTGTGGGACATGCATGGGACTGCATAGCCACAGGTAACACCTATCATTCTCACAGGATGAATAATGAGCGATCATGAGGTGGGGGAAGAGGAACAGAGATGTGGGAGAAAGAGGCGGCCTAACTTCACAAAGGCAGAAACAGATGCCCTGTTTGAGGCCTACCAGGAGCCACTGCTCAGCGGACAGCGGGGAACACCGCAGGCCCGTGCTGCTGCATGGGAAGAGGTGGCATGTGCCGTCAACCTGTATGGCAGTCACCAGCGATCCATGCAGGAGTGCAAAAAGAAGATGGGCACGGACAGGCGGAGGATTAAGGACAAGGTGGCTGCCATCAGGGCAGTACGATCTGCGACCGGTGGGGGACAGCTGGCCGTACAACGCCTGACCCCACAAGAAGAGCGGGTTGCTGGCAGCATGCGGCGTTGTGCCATCGAGGGTGTTCCAGGTGGTGGATTCCAGACAGGTGGTAGCCCGTCACTGCATGGTAGGTCCTGGTCTGTCAATGGGGGGGACAGGGCAGGGCAGATACATTAATGCTACTGTGTTCCCTTACAGCTCCAGAGTGTCTACATGGGTCAGTGGTGGCGGGCTTGCCCACTGAGGGCGACACCATGGACATAGAGGAGGGCCCGTCCACCTCCACAGGCATATGAGAGGGCAACAGTGGGCCCGCCTGGACGTCCAGACTGATGTTGGTGGAGCAGTTGCAGAGGAGGCCCTGCCTGTGTCCCAGCGTGCCAGCGTCCATGGATGCCAGCATGCTGAGACTCGGGCTGGTGCCAGATCTGTCACTGATGATGATGATGGAGCTCACTTCATGGACAGTGATACGTGTGGGCCACAGGATGGCCACACAGCAGGTAACATCACGGGCATGGCCGTGGGTGGTGCCGCCGTAGAGGCCTGCGTGACATCACTGGTGTGTGTCCAGGACAGTGGGGTTGTTGCGGCCACTGCAGCATCACCGTTGAGCCCTGGAGAGTGGCAGCCGGAGGAGCGATGTCAGCAGTCGGCCAGTGGCCATGGGGGTATAGTGTCAGGGGGTGGCATCAGTGCACCGCCTGTGGACACGCCTAGGCCTGGCCCTGGTGTGCAGCGCCCATCCTCAAGGGGTGCTGCCCATCAGGGCTGTGAACACTGTGAGGGACAGCATGCCGATCAGGGAGATGACCTCTTAGAAGAGCACACCCACATACTCCAAGAATCAGTCGATCAGCAGATGCGGCTTGTGATGATGGCGGTGGATGCACTCAGTGCGGCTCTGCGCCAGGCAGAGGATCAGCGCAGTAGAGACACCGCTCTGCTCCTGGCAGGGATGGACTGGATGTGGGAGGATGTGACCACTGCCATTGACAGGCAGACACAGGCAATCACAGCTGTCATGGCCACAATGGGCACACAGTTATTTGCCCATGCGTCGCAGACACTGCGCAGTGCAATGTCTACCCCCCATTCCCGGCGTCATGCAATGCCCTCCTTGTCGACACTGGGTTCAGCTGTGGCCATCCCGAGCACGCCTGGTGCAGGCATGTTCAGTGTGCTGCAGACCCCTGTGTGAGCACAGTCGCGTTCACGCAGCACAACCCCTGGGGGACCATCGGTGCCACCCCATGAGGCCATTGGTCAGCCTGTCACTGCTGGTGGGTCTCGGTGGGGCCACCCATGCATCCGTGGTGGCTCTGGCACTGTGGCGCGTGACTGACCTGTCTCCTACCATGTCTACTGTCTGATGCTGCCCTGTACGCATTGTGTTGTTCAACGTGCAATGCATGGGTGGGGTACCCGGCCCTGCATGCACACACACATTCCATCTGCACACCCTCCCGGCTGCTGTCCACTGTAGCATGTGCATGATGATGCCTGCGTTGCACTGTCCACCACTATGCAATGGTGCCCAACGTCTGACACATGCACAATGACAGGCACTGGGCGTGGTGGTCTGTGGATGTGTGTGTGTGGCTAGGGGTGGCGGTTGAGGTCAGCGTGACTCCTACCCTTTGTGCATGTCTTGTTAGGTGTGTGTGTGTGTGTGTGTGTGTGTGTGTGTGTGTGTGTGTGTGTGTGAGAGACCGTGTGCCATGTTAGACCTTGCCCATCCCCGACGGCGTGTGCGGTTCCATGCTCGGCCAATTCCCTTAACGACATGCACCGCTGGGGTTTGTCCATGCGTATTTGTGGGTTGTGCCCTTGCCACTGGTGGTTGCACATGGCCCCATGACTTATCTGGGTTGGTTGAAGTGCTCCTCTGTGATGGTGTCCCAGTGCAGCTGTGCCATCCAGATCAGTCGGGGGTCCCTTCAACCAAGGGGAGGGCTGCCCATCACCATCTTCACCAGTGTCCTCATCGTCCCCATCACTGTCCCCCTCTTCAACCTGTACGGCTATCCCACAGTCATTGGCCATGTTATGCAGGATGCAACAGGCCAGGAATAGCCCACAGGCCTTTGAGGGGCTGTACTGTAGGGCACCGACAGATGTGTCCAGGCAACGGAAACATGCCTTCAGCATCCCGAACACCCGCCCAATGACATTGCGTGTGGTGGCATATGCCTCACTGTAGCGTTGCTGCGATGGGGTCGCGGGCCACCGGTATGGTGTGAGCAGCCAGGGACAGAGTGAGTATCCACTGTCACCTGTGTGTAGAGGGTGGACATTAGTTTGGTGATCAGCGTCGCCCTGCCTTGGGCCATCTAGGCCAATACCCATGTCACCTCTGACTATGCTCCTCCCAAGCTCCATGTCTTTCTGCATGGTTTACATACTCACCCACTAGGTGGCCAGTGGGGATGTCCCCACTCTCGAACCTGTGGCACAGTGCGGACTGGTGCCAGATGAAGGCATCATGTGCTCCCCCAGGGTGCATGGCACAGACATTGATTATGCGCCCCCGGCATCGCACACCACCTAGCAGTTAATGCTTGCATACCCCTTCCGATTCATGTATGTGGCCCCTTTGGGACCAGGTGGCATGCAGATGGCCACATGGGTGCAGTCTATTGCCCTGAGCATGCCAGGCATACGTGCTATCCTGTGGAACTCCTGTATGTTTGCTGTGTTCTCCGCCGGTGTGCTGGGGAAATGGATGTACTCCGCAGCATGTGGCAGCAGTGTGCTGAGGAATTGGGTGAGGAGGCATGATGCGGCCGACTGGGTTATGCCTGTCGTGTCCCCTGTTGGTCTCTGGAAGGTACCCATGGTGAGCAGGCACATGACAGCTGTCACTTTGGTCTCCAGTGACAGAGCATGGCTCCATCGTGTGGGTGCCTGTATCACATCACTGCACAGCTCATAGAGCCACCTCAGGATCACCCAGTTCAGGCGGTACTAGCCCACGATCTCAGTATCAGTGTACAGCTCGAAGCTGGTGCGGGCTCGGTATTGCCTGTTGGGGACATACCACCGATGGGCCCTTCCACAGCCGTGCCCCTGCTGCCTGCCTTCTCACCCCCCTCATAACTGCCTCCATCTGGATGGAGGCACTGGCCATGTCCCTGGCTTGTGTTACCCCCCTAGCAGCTGTTTCTGTGTTCCCCCCAACTGTCCTTGCTGCTACTCCCCCTGCACTGGGAACACCTCCCTGTAGTGGCCGTACTGCCCACTATCTGTGCCCTCAGTGCTGTGTGGCACTTCCCCCTTTTGACCGGCACTGGCACAGGCTCCCCACACCTTCCCTGTTCCTGGGGGTTCCAGGTGCTCTGTCCTGCTCCTGCCCTGTCCTGCTTCCAGTTTTTGTGTGCCTGTGTGGCTGCCTGCAGTTCACCAAAATGTGGCTTCCCTGTAGCATTCTTGAACCCCTCTCTTATTCCTTTTTATTTTGGATCATTTCCGCTATCGCGCAATTTCCGTTTGCTCCCCTATTGCGCATGGCGCATGTTGTTGGATATCGCACTGCGCCATTTATGCATGGTTCCTCCCCCTTCAGTTGCGCATGCATTCATTATCATTGCGCTCTTGCGCATTGTGATTTGGGGGCGCATCTGCCTCCTGCTGAATATCGCAGAATGGCACATTTTCGTACTTGCGCTGGCACATCCCTGTTGCGCATAGCGCAACCTTTTTGAATATCTGGGCCACTTTTCCTGTAAACAGTGTGCTTTCTTTTTTATGTGTGTATGTCTACACAACTCAAGTTTCACATCCACAGATGCTGAAGTTGAATTGTTGACACTAATACTGATAAAAATTCTTGCCCACTATGGCTGTAATCAAAAGGCACACATCGCCGTTGACCTGCAGAATTGTTATCACTAGCACCAGGAACACAGTCACACTGTACAGCAACTGCATTTCTGTTGTTAGAGGTGCAAACAAGGGGTACACAGAGTGAATTTCAGGGTGCTACCTAGCCAGGTAATGCAACTGTTTTCACAGTGTGCTAACGCACGAACAACATTTTGGCAGACTTGAGCTGACTGATGCGCAGCAAGCATTAGGAAGGGCAAGTCTACTGGTGACATGACATAAACCCATTGTAAGAGCAAAACAAGATCAGCTGTACACTGGTGTGCTTCTACCTCACAAATGTTGATTACCATGGAATTTGTCTTATTGGAGGACCATGCCTATGTTCATTGGGTAAGACCCTCACAAGAGGTATTGATTATAACTTGGTTTCAATAATTTCTCAATTATATTCGGCTAACTGGGCCAATATTAGATTAGGTAAGAAAGGAGGTATTTCAACCACTTTTAAGATAAACAGAGGTGTAAGACAAGGCTGTGTGCTTGCATGTTTATTATTTTCTTTGTGCATTGATCAAATGTTAAAGGATAGTGAAAATTAATTCATAGATATACCAAATACATATTCCCTCAATTGTCCACTATTAGGCTATGCTGACAATATAATTTTATTCTCATTAATAAAGGCCAGATTACAAAAAACATTGATTACATTTTAGAGAAATCATCTGCACTAAAGCTAAAGATTAATATAGGTAAAACAAAGGTGTTACATTTTTCAAAGGGACAAAAGAAATGTTCCACATTTTGGACACTGGGGAATGAGAGATTGGAAAGGGTCAAAGGGTATACTTACTTAGGGCTATATTTTCAAGAAAACACCAATTGAATGCAACACTGAAATTCTGACAGACAAGTTAAAGTGCACAATGGCGGGGCTTGTGCGTTACAATATAAAATTCAGTGGGATGACTTTAAAACCCCTGATACAAGTTATACAAGCAAAATTTGATTCACAATTACTCTATGCCTCCAAAATATGGGACATAGGCAATCTAAATAAAGCTTTAATTCCTTTATATAAATAGTTACGTACAACACTATGGGTTGGACATTCTTGCCCAGTCAACCTTCGGTCAGAATTAGGATTGAATAATATAAAAGCCTTAATAGAATCTAGGAGAGTAAACTACTGGATTACCCTGACTAGAAAAGAAGAAACATCTTTGGAATATATAGCTTTAAAGGAGAAAGAAAAGTAGTATAACATAGGTATTAAACTGAAGCTATGGTATACAAACTTAATGAAAATATTGAGGGAAAATAACTTGAATAATCCTAAAAGGGTAACAGAAAATGGGATTTTGCTTAGTTTAAAATACAAAGCATATATTACAAAGAAAATTGTAAATAACTGGATTACAAAAGACCTACAATTAATTATGCATTCACATTATTCAAAATGGTTTTCAGAAAATAATTACTACTTTGGCTTGAAACCTTATTTAGAAATTTTGACAGACAACAGGATGAGAGCTATATTCTCTAGTTACAAGTTTGAACAAGCAAAAAGTAATGTCCTACTATATCAATACAAAACAGAAGGATGCACCTCTGGGAATTGTGATTGTGCTAGGGGAGGTGAGGAGAGGAAAACTTCATACATGTATTATGGTATTGTAACTGGTGTCAGACACAAAGGGCATACTGGTTAGGCCCTTTGTTGAACGAGATGTACCCAATGAATAAAAAGTTATTAACTAATATCTTGTTCCATACCGAAGATGCCTGGTCCATTGAATGACTAGCCAAGTTTTTAGTAGCAGCAGATAAAATCAGAAGGAAGATAAATATAGTATGAAAGGAGTTAGCTTCCCTGCCTTTTAGATATATTTATAAGATTACACTACATACTGTAACATACCTTGAGCAGGATTCACAGAAAGGATGCACCAGGGCATCTCCAAAATGCAGCCAAGGGCGATTCTGGCAGGGTGCCGATGCACCAGCGCAACCCTGATGCGCTGCATACACCAGTAATGCTATGAGGTGCATCTGGAGGGGCTGTGACAGGGGCATGCCAATGCATACTGGGCGCAACCCCATTCACAGCCCTATTCTGTTGCGCAACCCCGGGGCAGGTCCAGGGATGCACCACAGAAAGATAAGTCTAGAAAATCTAGACTTAAGTAGGTGGCCACCTACAGGCAGGCTGCTGCACTGCAGGCAGCAGCATGGCAGCCCACACACCCTGGCAGTCCAGTGTGTCCCCCAAGCCCCCGTCCAATGCCGCTCTCGGCGGCAGTGAAAGAATATATGATACCCATAAGCCCCAGACTATGCCACTCCTGGCAGCGGTGAATAAAAAGATGAACCCCTCCAGCCCCTAGTCCTCGGTACAGCCGTCTTCCATGGCAGTCGGCCGGTGCAGGCAGCCCCCCAGCCCACCTCTCACCTCCCCAGCAGGGTCCCACTGTCAGTGGGAGGCTCAATCCACCCACATACCACCACGTCCGCCTACCAGCAGAGCCATCTGAGAGCCCAAGCGGCTATCGCCTGGCGGGCTGTACAATCGCTGTCATTCTCAGATAACTCTGACAACTGGCGAACGTGATCTCTGAGCAGGTGAGCTGCGTTGATGGAGATCTACTGAAAGTGAAGATAAGTGGGTTGGGGGTATGAGGGCTGTCTGCATCGACCAACTGCTGCAGAAGACGGCTGAACTGAGGGCTTGGGGTTGTATGGGGTGTTCATCTTGTATTCCACCGCCCGGGAGCAGGTGCCATTTTTTTCACTGCCGCCGGGAGCAGTATTGGATGGGGGCTTATGGGGGTGTCTTCTTTTCTTTTACTGCCCTCAGGAGTGGCATTGGACGGGAGCTTGAGGGGGTGTCATGTTTTCTGTCACTGCCGCTGGGAGTGGCACTTGGATGGGGCCTGGGGTGTCTTCTTTTCTTTACTGCCACCGAGCAGCATTGGATGGGGGCTTTGAGGGTGTCATGTTTTCTGTCACTGCCACCAGGGTGGCATTGGATGGGGGCTTGGGGGGTGTCTTCTTTTCTTTTACTGCCGCCGGGAGTGGCACTGGACAGGGGGCTGGGGTAAGTGTCATTACATTTACTGCAGCCGGGAGCGACATGTCTCGGGCTGGGATCGGGCCGGGGGGGTGGCTACAGGCAGCGCATTCTGCTGGGGCAGCCCTGCAGGCACAATGCAAATGTGGCTATAATTGCATGCTAATGGCTCCATTGTGCCATGCATGCCTAATGGCCTCATTTGCATGCCCCTGGCTGTGGATTGTGTATTTGGGCGCAGGGCATCCTGAGATGCCCTGCCTCAATGGGTTCACAGCCTGACGTGGGGGATGTGCCGGTGCAGCCTGGGATGCTCCGGGGCATCCTATGCTGGGCACACCTGTGCTAGTTGCAGAGGGGATACGCTGGGGGCATCTCCCTGTTCCTCCTCTGTGAATCACCCAATATGCATTCAGTGCATCTCCCATGCGCCGGGGCAGCCGAGATGCTCTGGGCGCATCTTCTTTGTGATTTCTGCCGCTTGTATTTAAATGTTGACATTACTTGTACTTGTATTGTTTTAAAGTGTTGTATGTGTCATTGTAAGGCTTTTTAGCCACACAATAAACCTTTTGATGATGATGAATGTCATTGGGTAACACCTCAGAATGTTGTCACTGCTTGGTTTGCACTGCTTTGGTTACAATCAATTACGAGTGTAATAGACAATAAGTTATGCTCTCACAATAAGCAAGTTGTAGTCCCATGGGCAAACACCGCTAATAGGGATCACTTTTTTACTGTGCCCACAGCTAACTTCTGGAATAAACTTCCTCAGGAGCTGATTGATAATAATACTGTGCTACGATTTAAAAGGGGACTTGATAAATTCTTGCTATCAGGTAGAACTGACCCACTTGTGTGGGTGGACAATCTCAATGGGCCAGCTTCAGCCTTCTTTTGTCCTTCCAACCCAGTAAACCCAGTATGAGCATATTGTATAAGACATAGTATTTAACGAGACATCCAATAGTGTTCCAAACTGGCCTTTATAGCGCATTTTATTTTGGATTGTTTGACTTAAGCTTTGCTTATCATTGGTACCTTTTGTAATTCTTTCTGTGTTTCATGGGTTGCACTTTCATATTTCATTAGGAGAAAACTGACAACTTGAAATTCGCTGCAGTACATGATCTGTGTCGTCAATGTACACTGCAAAATCCAGGCATGGTGTTCAATATTCTGTCTGCACATCTGCTCAAGTCATTTCAGACACCTCCCAAAGAGAACAGTATGGCACCGGACTGGTGTGTTTGTCGTAAGTGTGATGAGGTGCCAAGTGAAGTGGAGAGATCATACTGCAGCTATAATATGGACGATTGTCTTTCTGGTCTACATGTGCATTTTAGCTTATTTATTTATTTAATTAATTTTATTTTTATTTATTTGAAGTTTGGTGACTGGGAGAAGCACACTGAGTCGAGGCTCGTTTCCAAGTGTGACCCAGGGAAAGGGGAGTAGGGAATAATACAGCAATTAAACAAGTCAGGAGGATATACAATGTACAGTTTCAAAAATATACATCTATGCAAATATATATATATGTAAGCATTCTAAACTAGTAGAACAAAATACAGCATGGGGGTGTTACATTGGGAAGATAGCACAAAGTATTTCTGCATCTAACTCTTCACAAGTTAAGGTTACAGCAGTTAACAAGGATACATTGTGGGCTTGGGCTGAAAGAAACTGAATTGAATCCATAACAGGATGAGAAGGAGCAAGAGGGGGGAATTGGGTCGTAGAAGGAGTATGAAGTGAGAGGAGGGGAATGGGAGAGGAAGAAGGTGGGGAGTGGAGAGGAGGAAGAACTGCACCAGGAGAGGGACTAGACAGGTGGCAAGCATGTGCAGAAGGAAGGAGGGAGGAGGGTGCATTTAAAGGAGTGGAGAAAGGAGATAGACAGAGCGGTGCGGGGGGGGGGGGAGTTTCAGATATGGGGAAGGTGGTAAGAGAAAGCAGCCTGCCCAGAGTTAGAATGAGGGTGAGGAAGAACAAAGGTGTGATTGTCCCTGGAATGGAGAGAATAGGAAGAGTGGGAGGAAGAAGAAAGGAGAGTGGAGACGTAAGGGGTGAGGGACCCGAACCAGTATTTGGAAATAAGTGAAGAGGCATGAAGGTGTTGGCAGGAGATTTATTACTTGCTCAGAATAATACCTTTGAGCATTTGTGCTTGTTTACAAATGTTCCACATCAAGGCATACAATACAGAGGTTTTAAACATCAATTTCAGAGGTCAGCCACATAGCTTACATTTGCTAACTATGAAACAGTTGCCTTAATATACAAGGTTCCACATCAAGGCATTGAGTGCAGTGGATTTTGACAATTACAGAGATCTGTGACATAGCTTACATTTGTTAAATGGGGCACAGAAGCATGTACATTCAGCAGGTAGCACCTTGGCATCACTGCCAGATTAAGGAGAGGTATAGGTGTCTAATATGCAGTACCAGGAGTGAGGCTTAGGTAGTAGAAAATAGGTGTGGGCATTTAAAAGCACAGGCTGTTTCCAGGGACAAGGCACAAGTTGTTTCTGAAGACAGAGCAGAGAGAGGGTCAGCTGTACTAGGCACAGTTGACCCGAGGTGAGAGGGCCTTTCTTGACTCAGTTTTAAATGGCCTTGTTTTAGTGATACTCATCAGGGACACAGGCAGTTCATTTAGCCACTGCAGTGCCCTGATGGCAAAGCATCACATAGCCAGGCTTGTTCTGCGGAAGGCCACATGTAGGGCACACCATGCCATGTTCCTGGTAGTGTAATGGTTGTGGGATGGTTCCAGTAGGTTTTTAATTGCTGGTGGGGTAAGTTCCAGAGGTGCTTTGTTTCCCAGAATGCATGTTTGATATCTGATCCTGTCTTGGAGTGGGAAGCCTATTAGTTTTGTGGTAGAGGGAGCAGGTGTGGGTAAACCCATCCATCCCCTAATGCCAGGCGGCAGGCCTTATTTAAGACAATTCTAGCCCTGTCAAGAATGTTACTAGAGGACACTCCATAAACTATAAAGCCATTGTCTATCATAGGAAGGATAGAGGAGGCTACAACTATGTGCTTGACATTGGAGGAAAAGTTGTGTCTTTGTCAGAGGAGGACTCCCAGCTTTTTGTTAACAGAGTTGACTAGGGTGTCTCCATGAGGACCAAAAGAGAGCATGTCATCGATGATGATGCCTAGGTATTTGAAGAAATTAACCTGCTCAAGGGTGGCCCCAAGCTCATTTACTATGTGCAGGAGATTGGTCTTTTTCTTCATATGTGGTCCAGCAAACAGCATCATTTTGTTTTGTTTTTTATGGTTGAGTACTAACTTATTTTGTTTAAACCAATTCTTGCATGCCCAGAAACTGCCTCTCAAGACACCGGTGAGATGTTCCTGGGAGGGATTACTGTTGTATATGACAGTGTCATCTATGTAAAGGAGAACATTTGATGAGGAGCAGGCTGACGGGAGGTTATTTGTAAAGAGACTGAAGAGAAGGGGGCTTTTGGTCTCCGATAGGACATCGTCGATCCCTTACGCACTGAGAGCATTCGATTAGGTAACCTTTGAACCAGGCCACCATGTCTGCTGAGAGGCCTAGGCGGTAGAGCTTGGATAGTAGCTGAGGGTGGTTGACCAAGTTGAATGCTTTGGTCAGATGGATGTAGATGTAGTGTACCAGATGGCCATTGTCAAGGACCTCTTGCAGGAAGCTTGTATATTCTACTAGCGTGGTGCTGGTACTGTGTTACTCTCTAAACACATGTTGTCATGGACATTGAAGGTTATATTTACCAAGGCGGTCAACCAACTGGTCTGCGATGTTTCTTTCCAATGCCTTGGACAAGGGGATAATATCAATACAGGCCTGTAGTTGGATATGGTAGATTGGTCCCCACTTTTGTGTGACCAGCGCTAGTTTCCAAATGCTCAGGAACAAGGAGTGCTGCACAGAGGAATTAAAGAATTTAGTAAGGGGAAGGGCAAGCTTATTTAGGGACACAGCAATGAGCTTCTTGTCCAAGTCATCACAGCCCATCCCGGTTCTACCCAGGACTAGTCTGACATATATGATCATGTTCTTGACAGTAACAATGATTCAGATCATACTCTTAATATATTTACAGTCCAGTTGTCAAAGATCAGTTGGTGTTGTGTAGGCCATCCATGCTACACTGAAATATAGAAAATGAGTCCTGTGAAGGTCCTCTTGTGCTATTCAGTATTCCCTTTTTTGTTGTGCTTCTTACGCCATCTACCCATCAAGGACTACAGTACATATTCTTTCACCCCCAACGTAAACCTTGTGATTCCATTGTGCATACGCCAGGATTTTTTACGAACATATGATGAAGCAAGCAGATAAAGGCCTAACAGTCTTTCATGTCTGCACAAATGTGCAGCTCTCAGTGCTGGGCACTGATGCTGCCCCCTACCCTTATTCTCACCCTCCCCACTAGATGCTCCGACTGCTATACACTTTTCCATGTGCCTCCCACCCTACTCCTCTTCCTCCCCACTAAGTGTTCCAACTGCTTTACCCTTTTCCTCCCCACCCTTCCCCATTCTGATTTTGCCAATCAGTCTATCCAACCCCCTCTTAAATCCCCCAACTGATGATTGTACAAACAATTCCTCAGGCAAAGCATTCCATGCTGTCACTACCCTCTCCATGATAAAATGCCTCCTCATCTCCCTTTTAAACTTACCCTGTCCAACTTCATGCTATGGACTCTTGTGATTCCCTCCCCTTTGAATTTAGACAGGCCAGCATGACTGACCTTATTTATACCCTTTAAGAATTTGAAGGTCTCAATCATATCTCCCCTGTCCCTTCTATATCCCAGTGAGTACATATTAAGCGTCCTTAGCCTAACTTCATAGGGCATTTCCCTCATCCCACTCAGCATTTTGGTAGTTCTCCTCTGCACCCCCTCCAACAGCCTGATGTCCCTTTTTAAACAAGCATTTGTCAATGTCAAACATTCACTTGCAGGTATTTGCAGTGGTGTTTGGTACTGGTACTGGTTCAGAGGAGACAGGAAGCAGCAGTGAAAGCAGAAGGTGCTGAATGGTCCCAGGACTGATCCCTGAGGTACCCTGCTAGTCACCCCCCTCTTCCAGATTGGATCCCATTACCACCACCCTCTGCCTCCTATCCATCAGCCAGTTTCTAACCCAGTTTATCAGCTTGTGCCCTGTGGCCAGACTACCCATCTTGTTAATCAGCCTTCTATGTTGGACGTTGTTGAAAGCTTTGCTGAAATCAAGGTAGGTGATGTCAGCTGTCCATCCATGATTTACTTTCTTAATGAGGCATTAGAGTTTCCAACCCTAATGCCCCACCACTACCCCCACTCTACAGAGACTGACAGGCATTGAGGGTGTGCTTTTGGATCATCGACTGTAATGCTTACACCATTTAACCCCCATTCCTACCCTGCAGACACTGACAGGCATTGTAGTGTGCCTTGGAGTCTTTGGCCCTAATGCTACCTCCATTCCATAAGGAAATAAGCTGAGATGGGTGCAGTATAGGAGAATGGGGTGAACATTAGGGCCGAAGACCCCAGGCACACCCCGATGCCTTTCACTGGCTGCAGGGTGGGGGTGGAATGGCGTGAGTATTATGGCCGACAACCCCAAGGCACACCTCCGACGCCTGTCAGTCTCTTACAGGGTGGAGGTGCATTATGGTTGGAAACCCTAACACCCTGGGTGTTTGCTGGTATTTTCGCTCCAAATTTTCAACATGGGCTTTGTGGAAACCTCACCTCATGAACAGTGGCACTATCATTTCGTTACTCAATCCCGAAAGATGATTTCATGCAGCTACTGCGCCATTCAGCACCACAGGTATGAAAACACATTTCAGGCAGGATGTGAAAAAATGACAGCTATACTGTTCATGAGGTGGTGTGAAAAACTGGCAATGTTGAATATTTGGAGTGAATCGTGCCGAGCAGCACCTAAGAAAACCGGCGAGACCCTGCTATGGCCACCCGCTGCAGCATCGCTTCCAGGGCGCGCACTTTCCCACCAGCTCTCCTGGTTCCCTAGGTGGATCCCAGCACAAGGACTCCGCACCTGGTAGCCTAAGAAAACCGGTGACCCCTCCTATGGCCACCCGTGGCCACCGCCCACCAGGACGCACTCTCTCCACCCACTGTCCTGGTTACCTAAGCCAGATCCCAGCACAAGGGCTCCACACCTGAGCGGCGTCTAAGAAAACTGGCGTCCCCTCTTATGGCCACCTGTGGCCGCCACCCCTGGGGCCTTTTCTTCCACCCACCCTCCTGGTTTCCTAAGCCATATACCAGCACAAGGACTCCGCACCCGAGTGGCACCTAAGAAAACTGGCAGCCGCTCCTACGGCCACCCGTGGCCACCGCCCACCAGGACGCACTCTTTCCACTCGCTCTCCTGGTTCCCTAAGCTGGATCCCAGCACAAGGACTCCACGCCCGAGCAGCACCTAAGAAAACCAGTGTCCCCTCCTACGGCCACTCGCGGCCACCGCCCACCAGGACACACTCTTTCCACCCGCCCTCCTGGTTCCCTAAGCTGGATCCCAGCACAAGGACTAATACCTCAGCCTGTTGATCCCCCTTATCCACCCATCCGCCATCCCTTCCAATTCTGAAGATCTGCTCCATATATATTTCCTTCTCTCCCTGATATATTTGAAGAATCCCTTCTCGCCCTGCTTAATCTCCTGCGCTAGCCTCATTTCCTTCTCAGATTTGGCTGCCCTCACTACCTTGGTCACCTCCCTTGAACTCCTGATGTAATCTTCATCTACATCTGTGCTGGTCCTCCTAAAGCTTTTAAAGGCCTCCCTATTCTTTCTGACCTTCATCTGTACAGAATTGAAGCAGAGGTTTCAATCTGTGCTATGAGAAGAGATGCTGCACCTCAAACAAAAGGACCAAAATAGAACAAAAAGGTGTGTAAATAAAGGTAGCTACGGACCAAAAAGTAATGCTGAGTGCTCAGTGTTTATTATAAGTGCAAAATCCAACAGAACAGGACAATCCCCAGTGCATCGAGCCTCATGCAGGCTCTTCTTTTTTTTTTATTTTTATTCTACCTTCATCTGTACAGCCTGGTCCAATAGCTTGGCTTATTTGCCCTTGCTTTCTTACTCTTCCAAATTGTACAGGAGCTTGTGGCTTCAATGAGCCCCAGCTTTAAGATGTTTCATTTCTGGGTGGTGTCCATATCAGGTTTACTACTAGCCACTTGCCTCCCTAGCACATCAGCCATCTTATTGAAGTCAGCCCTTTAAAAGTCAGTGACCTTTGTGGCTGTATTAGTTACCTCTTTGTCCAGCTCAAGGGCAAACCATACCAACTATGGTCACCACCAGCTAATGGAGCATCCACCATCACCTCCCTTACCTGCTCCCTATTTGTCAAGACAAGGTCTAACATATTCCCCTCTCTTGTTGGTTCCTTACCAGCTTAGTCACGAACTCATCCAGAGAAACATCCATGATAACCTGCTCCCTGCTCCAAGATGATGACACGGTGGCCCAATCCGCACCCGGAAGGTTAATGTCACCAACCAGCACTGTGCTGCCCCTTCTGCAATTACGCAGTATTACTCCAACCAACTCCCTATCCCTCTCTTCCAACTGGGATGGAGGTCTATACTCTACCCCCAGCTTAACTCTCTTAGTTTTATACTTTTTGGATTCCACCACTGTTTTTGCCTTTACTTCCTCCTCCGTAAGACTATCCCTGGTATCCTCTACCCATTCTCTGAAGATGTATTGCCACACATCTGCCCTGCTCCTGCAGGACATTTCCCAGGTACCAGATATGAGCTTCCTTGTTGGATACCCAGTCCACCAATGTAGCCACACCCCTCCTCTCGGCACCATGAGTTGAAGACCTTCATGCAGATCTCCATCTCCTTCACCCTCTTGTAGGCAGGCTGCATTTCCACAAAGACTGCATTCTGTGCTACCCTAATAAGACATTGTCCCAGTTCCCTACACTGCTCCTGCACTGACCCTATCCCATTCTGAGCTATGGCCTTCCTTCCCATGGTTGACAATGACATACATCTCCTGCTCCCTTGCTGGATCATGTACAAACTGCCAGGTATTGTTTCTACCCCTCCAAGCTGATGCACCAGGAAGGCACTTCATAGAAACATAGAAACATAGAATTTGATGGCAGATAAGGACCGCTTGGCCCACCTAGTCTGCCCATTTTCCTACCTAACAGATAAGCTGCAGATCCTAGTTAATCAACAGCTTACTTCCTCTTACCCACCCCTAGGACTGCCTTATGCCTGTCCCATGCATTCTTGAAGTCCCCCACTGTTCTTGACTCCACGACCTCCTCAGGGAGGCTGTTCCATGCATCCACAACCCTCTCAGTGAAAAAATACTTCCTCACATTACCCCTGAGCCGTCCCCCCTCTATCTTCAAATTGTGCCCCCTTGTTCTTGCACATCTCTTTTTCTGGAAGATGCTACCCTCTTGGACTTTGTTAATTCCCTTGAGGTACTTGAAAGTTTCTATCATGTCCCCTCTCTCCCTTCTTTCCTCAAGGTATACATATTAAGCTCCTTTAGTCTTTCTTAGTATGTCTTCTGGTGCAGACCCTGCACCATTTTAGTGCCCTTCTCTGGACAGCCTCCACTCTGTCTATGTCTTTATGGAGATGGGCTCCAGAACTGCACACAGTACTCAGATGGGGTCTCACCAACTGTCTGTACAGAGGATAACAACTTCCTGTTTTCTACTATTGATGCCTCTTCCTATGCATCCCAGTATCCCTCAGCCTTCCTTACTGCCTTCTCACATTGCTTGCCCACCTTTAGGTCATCTGATATAATTACCCCAGGTCCCTTTCTATTTTTACTGTTGTCAGTATCTCACCCCCATTATGTACGCTTCCCTGGGTTTTGTTTCCCATGTGCATTATCTTGCACTTCTTTGCATTAAATCTGAGCTGCCATACATTTGACCATTCCTCCAACCTTGCCAAGTCCCTTCTCATCCTTTCCACTCCATCCTGTATATCAACCCTGTTGCAGATCTTTGTGTCATCTGCAAAGAGACATACTTTTCCTTCCAGTTCCTCTGCAATGTCACTTATAAAGACATTAAAAAGGACCGGTCCCAGTACTGAACCCTGCGGTACTCCACTAGTAACCCTCCTTTCTTCACTGTGTACACCATTTACTACTACCCTTTGTGTCCTGTTGTCTAGCCAATTTTTTATCCAGGCTACCACCTTGGGACCCACTCCAAGACTGGCTATCTTGTGTATTAATCTTTTGTGGGGGACTGTATCAAATGCCTTGCTAAAATCTAGGTAGGCCATGTCCACAGCCCCTCCCTGATCTACTACTTTGGTCACCCAGTCAAAGAAATCTATTAGATTCGTCTGACAAGACCTTCCCATCGTGAATCCATGCTGCCTTGGGTCCTGTGCCCGATGGCCTCTAGGTACTCAACAATTCTTTCCTTCAGAAGTGATTCCATCATTTTCCCTACCACTGAGGTCAAACTAACTGGTCTGTAGTTTCCTGCCTCTGTCCTGCTCCCACTTTTGTGAGAGAATTACATCTGCCTTCTCAGTCCTTGGGTACCACCCCATCCTCCCATGATTTGTTAAAGAGAGTAGTCAGCGATGTCACTAGTTCTACCCTTAGTTCTTTTAGAATTCTTGGGTGAATCCCATCAGGCCCCATTGCTTTGTCCACCTTCAATTTTATTAGTTCTTTCAGAACCCTTTCTTCTGTAAATGGACTGGTATTGACCCCCGTCTTCAGAGTATTTCTCTTGTTTGGTTTAGGTAACTCTCCCTCCTCTTCCTTTGTGAATACTGAGCAGAAATATTCTTTCAGTAACCCTGCTTTTTCACTGTCACCCTCTACCCAGATTCCCTCCCCTTTATTAAGCTTCAGTATCCCTCCTTTGGTCTTTCTTCGCTCCCTAATGTACCTATAAAAGGTCTTATCCCCCTTCTTA
Source organism: Neoceratodus forsteri (assembly GCA_016271365.2). Classification (NCBI taxonomy): domain Eukaryota; kingdom Metazoa; phylum Chordata; order Ceratodontiformes; family Ceratodontidae; genus Neoceratodus; species Neoceratodus forsteri. The sequence continues at coordinate 409,690,964 of CM057452.1, forward strand.
ACAGAATTGGCTATCCTTTCTTCAGTTTGGGCCTTTGCTATTCTGACTACCTTCCCAGCCTCTTTCTGCTTTAACTGATAAAGTTCTCTGTCCTGCCTTCTGTGTTTCCTTATATTTCTGAATGCTGCCCTTTTCTCTTTAACCTTCCCTGCCACCTCTTTTGTGAACCATAGCGGTTTTTACTTCGTTGTGTTTTATTGATTTTTTACGCAGAGGCTTGTTGCCTCTGTGATGGCTGTTTTGATCACTCCCATTGTTCCTCCACCCTCCTTCTTGCCTGTTTGCTAGTGTTTTCTGAGGCACTCTCTCATTTTCCCAAAGTCAGCCCTCCTAAAGTCTAGTACTCTTGCTTTTGTATGGCTTGATTGTATGGCTGTGTTTATCATGAACCACACTGTTTGGTGGTCACTTGTTCCCAGATGGCTACCCACTTCTAAATCTGAGATTCTTTCTCCATCCCCATTTGAAAGTACCAGGTCTAAGATTGCTCCCTCCGAGTCGGTTCCAATACTAGCTGTCTGAGACATGCCCCTGTGGAGCATCAAGAATGACCCTGCTCTTGGATGTGCCTGCAGCAAAGGTGCTCAGTTAACATCTGGCATATTCAGGTCCCCATCAACAATATCTCCCCTTTTCTGCCATTCTAAAAGCCTTCTATCATTTCCTTGTCCATTCCTCCCCTGAGATGGGGGTCTGTATACAACCCCATGCGGATTGTGGTGCCATTTCCTGTCTCCAGGGTGACCCAAAGTGCCTCATCTGCTCCCTGTTTACTCTTTAGTTCTGTTGCTTGATCCCTTCCTTTACATAGAGAGCTACTACTCCTCCTCCTCTTTTACCCTCCCTATCCCTCCTGTAGATTGTGTATCCTGGTATGTTGACATCCCAGTCATGGTTCTCTGTGAACCATGTTTCTGTGACTGCCACAATATCCAGGCAACCCTCTTCCATTAAGGCCACTAGTTCAGGGAGCTTGTTACACAGACTATGGGCATTGGTACTCATCACTCTCCACTTTTTGATAGCCTTACCCCTTTTACCCCATTTCTGTCCTTACTGCCTTTGCCTTTTTTTACATTTAAATCTGTTCTGCTCCCTAATAACTTCTGTACCTTGGTGTTTACCTCACTAATCACCATGTTTTGTGGGGGGAGGCTCGGACTTCCCAGCTCCTTTTCAGTGCCTCCCCCCTTGGCTAGTTTAAATGCTTTCCAATGAAGCATTTAAACCTCTCACCTAGGATCCTGGTTCCCTCCTGGACAGATGCAGACCATCGCACCAGTATAAGTCTGCATTCCTCCAGGTGGCTCCCCAGTCCCCAATGAAGCCAAAACCCTGAGCTCCACACCAGTTTTTCAACCACTCATTGAATTCCCTGGTGAGAAGTGCCCTAGCATCTCCCTTGCCATAGACAGGCAGCACCTCCGAGAAGGTTACCATATGCACTACTTGTCTAAGGCCCCTTCCCAACTCTACAAACTCCTCTTGCACTGCTCTGATCCCATTCCTAGCCAGGTCATTTGTCCCCAGGCGGACAATGACATCCAGCTCCCTCCCTCGTGCAGCTCCTCCCACGATCCTGAGGATTCGCTTCCTGTCCCTCCAAGCCGTGGCGCCAGGAAGGCACCTTACTTCCCTCTCCCCATCCTCCCCCAATTCTACCCCCCTAATGATTGAGTCCCCCACCAGGAGTTGTTTCCTTCCCCTGTGGGGTCCCATGCCACCCTCCTTTGGGTCTCCTTTGTGAAGGTTCCCAGCATCCTCCTTGGTCTCCACTGCAGGTGCCTCCATAGAGGAACCACTATCCACCAGAAGAGTGAATGAATTGTGAAGAGGTACAGCTGGAGGGATGCAACTCTGTTCCACCACCCTCTCCCTCCTTAAGCTCACCCTGGTCCAGCCACTCCTCTTTCTTGGCAACCTCTGAGGTAGTGGCATTGGTCCTGGTGGTCCCTGGGTGGGGGAGGAGGTTTCGCGAATCCTAGCCAGGTCAGCCTGGAGACGGGCAACCTCCTCTCTCAGACCAGAGAAGTGCCTGCAAATAGGGCAGCATCGCAGCCTCCACTTCAAGTCAATCTCTACCTCCTTTGCTTCCTTCAACTCTATCCACCTGACTATAAAGTCCACCACTAGAAGTTTCTGCTTCTGTTTCCTGTTTCTCCACCCCCCCCCCGTGACTCCATTTGGGTGGTTTTCCATCCCCAAGACTACATTCTGGGGGTCTCCCACATTCACACTGTTCACAACCTTGGGTGCCCTTTCTTGACTCTCATACTCCACAAGAATGGCTTAGAAGTATCTTGATGGCACTGGGTAAGGAGTGTGACCATTAACAGCTCCACCAAGCCTGTTGCCCTATCTACACCTTTATGTCTGTCAGCCACATTTCTAAATGTATGGTGGCTATTACAAGAAATTGTCCATCTATCACTTGGTTGTTAGCATTTAGATGGTAACACCTGCTGCCTCCCTGGACAAGTGATGGAGCTCTGGTCCGCTCCCTCAGAGGAAATAATCCCAGGGACTTCGGACAGCACACCTGATGCCTCCCTGGACAAAGGACGAAGCTCCGGTCCGCCCCCTCAGAGGAAATAACCCCAGGTACGGACCTCCAGTGGAGCCCTTTCTGCAGCTCATTTGTTGCACATCCTTTGAATTTGGTGCCTTTTTTCAGCCGGACAAAGGAGAGACAGCAAGCCAGCCCAGAACGGACTTTCCTGTTACTTGCAATTTAAGCTGGGGACTCCTCTTTTCTGGACTTTGGAAAAACTGCTTACTGTTTTACTGACCTTTCAGAGAGATTTTATGATACCAGAGTGCAGTTTAAATTTAAACCAAAGTGCAGTTCTAATATAAAGCAAAGAGCAGTTATTCATAACCTGTTAGCCATCTAGTTAATAGCAGTCCATGGGTAGAGAAACAGACTGCACTGGGCACTCCTGCACTGAATTCTTGTTTAAATTTTAAATTTCTTTAGTTTAAATTCTGCCAGGTGTATTAATCACTTCTGGGACCCGATTAAATTAACTTGCCCGAGCTTCAGCTGAACTAAGACCCCCCTCCTCGTATCCTGCAATCTGCCCCCCCACCTATCTGCCTAACTAATCCCTTCCCCCTTTTTTCTGTCCTTTTCTGTCTCCCCAGAGACTTCAGACAGCACACCTGCTGCCTCCCTGGACAAGTGATGGAGCTCCGGTCCGCCCCCTCAGAGGAAATAACCCCAGGTATGGACCTCCCATGGAGCCCTTTCTGCAGCTCAATTGCTGCACATTCTTTGAATTTGGCACCTTTTTTCAGCCGGACAAAGGAGAGCCAGTGAGCCAGCCCAGAACGGACTTTACTGTTACTCGCAATTTTTTTTCCCAGCCACCCACCCTGGAGCCGACCTCGACCTCTATTAAATGCTCACAAGCTCCGCCAAGCCACACTGTGATTGGTTGCAAGGCAGGAAAAATTAAATAGCAATCCAAAAAAAAGCACATATTCCCCACACACACACAAAACAGCAGTAACATTACACAGAGCACACAAGCCACTGTTTGGTTCTCCCAGGCAGCTATCAAGGACAGCAGAAAACTTTCCCTACCTAGTCTGACTAAAACAAAAAGCAGCACAGTACCTTAACACAGTCAGTACAACACCTCATCTCTGCTTACCCTGGAAGCTCAAGACTAAAGTACAGAATCTAGCTAATACTGTACAAATGTGTGTGTGGTGATGTGTGTATGTATATACATATAAATGAACACACACAGGTTACTTAAATTATATAATTAAACAAATAAGCTATACAGACAGTCTAGCTAGCTAACTTCCCCACTACTGGTAACATCATCCTCCCTCCCACTTATCTGACCTGGATGAAGGCCTACTGCATCCTTGTTTCCCAGTCACTACAATTAGCCCTATACATCATTGTAAATCCCAAGATGGTGCAGGGTATTATCGTCGCTGCCTGTTACATCATAGCAGTCCTAGGCTCTGATGTACTTCTACACTGCATTCTCCTGGATCCAGCATCTGGAGGGAACATCCACCACCAAAAATGCCCAATTGTATACCCCCAAACTGGACATCACTCACCTCTGATCTACATGCACGGTCTCAAACAAAAAGGCAATCTGTACAATCTAATACTGTATCTCAGTGACTCAAGAATTAGGACTTCAGTTCACTCCGGGCACCACGGGCCCTGACCAAAATCTTGTCCAAGCTAAAACTCCTACTAGGAACCCCGGCCCCCCGGCACAGATGTGTGCATTTCCTCTCCTGCTCAATCCACATGGGCCAACTCTAAAAGGTAAAGGATAACCCATATGAACATAAATAGCCTGAGGCCAAAGTTGCATGAGATGCAAGCCTGGGTGAACCTATACTCCCCAGACATTGTTGCAATCTCAGAAACCTGGCTCAAACCACAGGTATGTGACCATGAGATTGAGCTAAATGGCTTCAAAATATTCAGGCAGGACAGACTGGGAAAAAAGGGAGGTGGAGTACTGATCTTCGTAAGATGCCCCCTAACTGCTTCCATAGTGACAACCCCTGACATACAGAACACCAGTTGTGAAATGATATTCATAACATTGCTGATGGGAGGCACCAAACCCTTGACAATTGGATCTGTCTATAGCCCCCCTAAAGCAGCTGACGCTGCCCTGAACTCGCTTCTCGCAGCTCTGCCCAACCTCCCAAAGGGTAAGAAGGTGATCCTGGGTGATTTCAATATACATTGGGGGCCCCAAACAAAGGGAGAACTAAAGAACTTACTTCTTGAAGCTGACCTAACTCAGCTAATTCATGAACACACCAGGCTGAACACCAAAACAGGTAACCATACTACACTGGATTGGATCCTGGCCTCTAAGCTGGATAGCATTAGACTGGCAGGTGTGTTTTTCTAGGTTGCCCTAAGCAATCACTTGACAGTGTTCTCCATTTGGAAAAATAATTTAAAGCCCTCCCCCACCCAGAATACTCTGGACACAGGACTTCTTTAATTTTGTCACAGATGCCTCCCTAGTCACACTACAGGAGGTGAACTGGACCCTCATCAAGAAAGCCCCTAGCCTTGATGCTGCCCTAGAATTCTTCATAAACAACTTCCTTTCTGCAGCTAATAAACATGCCCCATTGAAAAAAATCAGGGTAATAGGACAGGATGCCAGGTGGTTGTCCCCGGGATCATAAAAAACTAATGAAGGAGAGAGACAGGGTCTGGGGGAATTACAAACGCACTCATGAACCCAACGCCTGGCAGCAATACAGGGAATTACGAAACAAATGTAAAAAAGAGCTCACATCAGCAAAAAAAGATACCTCAGAGATCACCAGAGAAAAAGTCTATCCAACACAAGCAAATTCTGGTCACAAATCAACACCCTCATCAAGGGTAGTCCCACCCAGAGTGATTGTGATATAACAGCAAATGGCACCCACCTAAAGAGCCCTGCCACCACCGCCAATGCAATCAACTCCTTCTTCACAGACTTAAATAAGTTCAAGACTCCTTATACTGGGGCTGTCCCACCCAATATATCAGACTCGATCAACACTCCTCCCTACCCTAGCTTCCATTTTAAGACGCTGTCTAAAAGTCAGGTCCTAAAACTACTTATGAACATAAAACTCCACGGTTCAGCTGGTTACGACAAGCTAGAACCAAGAATACTAAAAACTGCAGCCCCAGCCATAGCTACTCCAGTCTCGTGGCTGCTCAACAGGTCCCTTCTTGAAGGGAAGGTTCCAGCACTCTGGAAAGTTACCCTGGTCACGCCCATCCATAAAGGTGGATCACAGGAACAAGTGGAAAACTATGGTCCCATATCGATCCTTTCCATTCTTAGCAAGGTACTAGAGAGGGCAGTCTATAATCAAATAACAGATTACATTGAGAGGAATGGCTTATTTACACCTAGACAACATGGTTTTAGAAAAAAACATGGCACGGATACTGCCCTAGTCTGTCTCACTGATCATATCCTAACAGCTTTCAACACAGGCCAGTCCACTAGGTCAATCTTCATAGACCAAACTAAGGCCTTCGACCTGGTAGACCATCAGTTGCTCCTAGCAAAACTCAAGCTCCTTGGCCTAGACAGTCTGACAATTTGGTGGCATACAGACTACATCCAAGGGAGATCCCAATATGTCAGATGGCGAGGGGCACAATCAGAAAATTGCAATATTCTCAATGGGGTCCCTCAGGGGTCCATCCTGGGGCCCTTATTATTCTCTATTTTCATAAATGACATGCCAAATCACTGTGGTGAGACTAACATATTTCTATACGTGGACGATGCAGTTCTCTACAGGTCCACCACGGACCTGAGCTCTGTGTACTCTGCACTGACAAAGGACCTGCAACTCCTCGAGAACTGGCTGACTAGCAGTAAACTTGTGCTCAATAGCAAAAAAACTAGGGTCATGTTATTTGGCCCCCCAAACCCAGGGCAAGACAGAAGCTTAGTCCTAACCCCAAGCCACTCAAATGGCACCAGGATTGAGGTCATAGACACAATAAAGTACTTGGGCATTACACTAGCCCAAAACTGCTCCTATAAAAAGCATATCGAACTACTGACCAAGATACTTAATCAGAAACTGGGGGTACTGTACCATCTTAGCCCTTTCCTTACTCAGGACTCCCGGCTAAGGATTGCAACTGGAACCCTACTGCCCACCCTACTGTATGGGTCACCAGTGCTACTCACAGTAAAAGGTGTGGAAATGCAAAAACTTGCTACACTTTACCACAGGGTGTGCTGCTTCACCACTGGAGCTCAGTCAAGGGATCGCCACTGCCAGGTGCTCCAAGCTCTGTCCTGGCCACCACTGAAAGGGTGTCTTGAGTACCCATCCTTATGCTTAGCCTACAAGCTAAGGTCAGACAGTGCACCACCAAGCCTAGAAAAAAACACTATCGGCTAAACACAACAGCAGGCCTCTTAGATCCTCCAGACACCAGCTCTTCACTATGCCTAGAGTTAGGTCTACCCAGGGGCAGAGTTCATTCTCGGTTTGCATACTGCCCCTCTGGAATGCTCTCCCAGAAAATGTGCAAACATGTAATTCCCTAGGGGGTTTCAAGAAGGGACTTAAGGCTCATCTGATAGAGCTTAACCAATGCACTTGCAATCGCTGATGCCCGAATCCCCTCCAGACACCAGTCATTTTTCCCAATTACCAACTTATCTGTTACCTATAAAGTCACCTACTTATCAACCTACGATTGTAGGCTGTAAGCGAGGGCTGATCTTGGAATCTGACTAAAAGGTCACTTGAATTTTGGTTTGATAAGCTTTGCCATGTACAGCTTTCTATGCTCAGTATACCACTGTCTGTAGATTTCTGTGCTAACTTATGCAATTGTCAACCTGAATATGTATTGTAACTTCACGAAATGTCTTACCTGTGTAACTTCACAAAATGTTCTTACCTGTGTTTAATCCCAGGTCGACCCTGAAAAAGGGACTGTCATGGTCTCAGTGGGTTTACCCGGTTACCAAAATTTAAATAATAATAATAATAAAAAATGTGCTTCCATCCCGAATTGTAAGCCTGTTCATCTCTTACTTTCCATTGCATGTGCAAAGTTTTGGACTGGCACACACAGCTTCAAAGATCACAATAAATTGTCCTAAGACACATTCCAGCCAGATAATAATGTAACAACATATAACAGTTATTACAGGAGGAATAAGAGACACATGATATGTGATCATGTCCCTTGATGGGTGCATATATAGCGCAGTGGTTTACTGCTCTGAGCTGGAAACCGGGAGACTAGTGTTTAATTCCCACATACCAAACTTACATACTGTGTGACTCTGGTCAAGTCACGTAAATTTGCTGGGCTCACAGGTTCCAACTGGAAATTAACTGTGGCTTACTGTGCCTTTCCTGGTTAAACAATTTTCACTTTCCCTTGTACTTACATTGCAAATGCTACAAATGAAACATGCAGGTGGTCAATTACATGATTAACCAGATAGATGTGGTACTGCTGGATTAAAGCTTGGTAAAGTCCTGGGATAATATTTTTCACTTGTGCTGTACTATTGTGACATGAATAAGTGGAAAGGTGAGTATAAACCGCATATCTCAATGGATCTGTGTCCATATCGCAGTGGGGAGATCTTGCCAGACAAACCTGATTGAGTTGAAGACTATGAAGACAGGTTGATGGAACTGAACATGTACTCCCTGGAGGAGAGGAGGGAGAGAGGGGATATGATAGAGACATACAAGTATCTTACAGGGAGGAACAGGGTGCAGGAAAACACTATTTTTAAGCGAAAAAGATGTTCCAGGACAAGAGGGCATGGGATGAAGTTGGAGGAGGACGATTCAGAGGAAACATGAGAAAGAATTTCTTCACAGAACGGGTGGAGAAGGAATGACACCCTGCCAGAGGAAGTGGTGGGGGCTGAAAACAATCACGGGATTTAAGAATGCATGGGATAGACATAAAGGAATTCTGGAGGTCAGGGGTAAGGGGCAACAGACTTCTAGGAAAACAAACTGAACTTACAAGCTCAAATGGGCAGACTGGGTGGGCCATAGGCCCTTATCTGCCGACACTGTCTATGTATCTATGTATCTATGAGTTCTTTGACTGGGTGATCAGGGGAATTCGGTTCCAGATGGAGTGGTGGATGTGGCCAACCTATATTTCAGTAAAGCCTTTGACACCGTTCCACACAGAAGACTGATGAGCAATCTGGACAGCCTAGGAGCAGTTCCAAATGTAGGTCATTCAGTAAGTAGTTGGCTAAGCAACAGGAGTCAGAGAGTGGTGGCAAAGTGTGTTCATTCTGATGAAGACACCGTGACCAGTGGGGAGCCACAGGGGTCAGTATTAGACCCGGTCCTCTTTAGTGTCTTTATTAGTGACATTGCTGGAGGGCTGAAATGGAAAGTATACCTGTTCACAGATGACACAAAAATCTGCAACAGAGTGGACACACTGGGGGTGAAAGAATGAGGAACGATTGCAAAAAACTAGAAGACTGGTCAAGGGTTAGACAACTGTGTCTTAATGTAAAACAATGCACTTGGTGGACAGAAAACATGGGGGCAATGTACCAATTGGATGGGGAGGTAGAAACATAGAAACACAAACTTTGAAAGCAGATAAGGACCACTTGGACCATTTAGTCAGCCCATTTCCCTATCTATTGGATAAGCTGCAGATCCTAGTTAACCAGCAGCCAACTTCCTCCTACCCCCATTATAATTGCTTTATGTCGATCCCATGCATTCTTGAATTCCCTTACTGTTTTTGACCCCATGACCTCCTCAGGAAGGCTGTTCCATGTATCCACCACCCTATCCGTGAAAAAATACTTCCTCATGTTGCCCCTGAGTCGTCCCCCTTCTATCTTTAAATTGAGCCCCCTTGTTCTTGTGCATCTCTTTTTCTGAAATATGCTACCCTCTTAGGCTTTGTTGATTCCCTTCAGGTACTTGAAAGTTACTATCATGCCCCCCCCACTCCCTCCTTTCCTCAAGGGTATACATATTAAGCTCTTTTAGTCTCTCTTCGTATGGCTTCTGGTGCAGACTCTGCACCATTTTAGTTGCCCTCCTCTGGACTGCCTCCATCCTTTCTATGTTCTTGTGGAGATGGGGTCTCAAGAACTGCATGCAGTACTCCAGATGGGGTCTCACCAACTCTCTGCTCAGAGGGATAACAATGTTCTGCTTTCTACTGGTGATGCCTCTCCCTATGCATCCCAGAATCCCCCCAGCCCTCCTTACTGCCTTCTCACATTGCTTGCCTACCTTAAGGTTATCTGATATGAGTGCCCCCAGGTCCCTTTCCATTTTTGTTGTTGTTAGTACCTGCCCCCCAATTGTGTACCCTTCCCCTAGGTTTTTGTTTCCCAGGTGCATTACTTTGCGCGTCTTTGCATTGAAACTAAGCTGCCATACTCTTGATCATTGCTCCAACCTTGCTAAGTCCCTTCTCATCTTTTCCACCCTTCCTTGTGTATCAACCCTGTTGCAGATCTTTGTGTCATCTGCAAAGAGACATATTTTTCCTTCTAGCCCCTCCGCAATGTCACCTATGAAGACATTAAAGAGTACCGGTCCCAGTACTGAACCCTGCGGTACCCCACTAATAACTCCCCTTTCTCCAGAGTGTGCTCTGTTTACTATTACCCTCTGCATCCTGTTGTCCAGCCAGTTTGTTACCCAGGCTACTACCCTGGGACTCACTGTCAGGCTGGTTAACTTGTTCATTAATCTTTTGTGTGGTACTGTGTCAAATGCCTTGCTAAAGCCTATGTAGGCCATATCCACGCCCCTCCCTGGTCTACTACTTTGGTCACCCAGTCAAAAAAATCTAGTAGATTCGTCTGACAAAACCTTCCTGCTGTGAATCCATGCTGCCTTGGGTCCTGTGTCCCACAGTCCTCTTGGTACTTGATAATTCTTTATTTCAGAAGTGATTCCATCATTTTCCCTACCACTGAGGTCAAACTAACAGGTCTGTACTTTCCTGCCTCTGCCTTGCTCCCACTTTTTTAAAGGGAGATCAGATCTGCCTTCCTCCAGTCCTCTGGTACCACAACATCCTCCCATGCAAGGCCCCTGGAATTCTGCGATTCTGTGGTTGTGGAATTTTCCACAGAATTTGCATCATGCCGCAGAATTCATACAGTGCCGCAGAATTCATGGTTTTTGGTGAATTTGCATTCAAATATACAGTTTTTCCATAGTGCCAGGCTCTGTATCCATCTTGTTTATCCTGAAGCCCTTCCCCTATGCTTGGCAGGTGATGTCATCTATGACATCACATCATATTTTAGCCAATGGTAGGACTGCATTATGCCACAGAAATGAATAAATCATGCCGCAGAAATCAGAAAATGCTGCCACAGAAGCCTAGGAGCCCTGCCGCAGAAATCAGAAAATTCTGCCACAGAGCACTAGGGGGCCCTGCTCCCATGATTTGTTAAAAAGGGTAGTCAGTGGTGTCACTAGGTCTCCCCTTAGTTCTTTTAAAATTCTGGGGTGAATACCGTCAGGTCCCATTGCTTTGCCACCTTGAGTTTTAAGAGTTCTTTCAGGAGTCTTTCTTCTGTGAATTGACTAGTATGAACCCCCCCCCCCCTCCAGAGTGCTTCTTTTGTTTGGTTTAGGCACATCCCCCTCTTCTTCTTTTGTGAATACTGAGCAAAAGTATTCGTTCAGTATCTCTGCCTTTTCACTGCCACTCTCTGCCCACCTCCCCTTTATTAAGCCTCACTATCTCTCCCTCTGTCTTTCTTCACTCCCTAATGTATCTATAAAAGGTTTTTTCCCCCTTCTTGACAGAGTTGGCTATCTTTTCCTCAGTGTGGGCCTTTGCTATCTTGACTGCCTTCCCCACTTCCCTCTGCTTAAACTGATACAGTTCTCTATCCTGCTCTTTCTGTGATTCCTTATACTTCTTGAATGCTATATTTTTCTCCCTAACCTTCCTTGCCACCTGTTTTGAGAACCATGGTGTTTTTTTTACTTCATTTTGTTTTCTTTATTTGCTTCACACAAAGGCTTGTTGCCTCTATGATGGTAGTTTAGATTTTTCCCCATTGTTCTTCCATGCCTCCTTCGTGCCCATTTGCTAGTTCATTCCTTAGGCACTCCTCCATTTTGCCAAAGTCAGCCCTTCTAAAGTCCAGTACCTTCACTTTTGTATGGCTTAACTCCACAGCTGTGTTTATCGTGAACCACACTGTGTGGTCACTTGTTCCCAGATAGTTACCCACTTCTAAATCTGTAATCCTCTCAATGTCCCCATTTGAGAGTACCAGGTCAAAGATTGTTCCCTCCAGAGTGGGTTCCAACACTAGCTGTCTGAGGCATGCCCGTTGTAGGTTATCGAGAATGACCCTACCCTTGGATGTGACTGCAGTAAATGTGCTCCAGTTAACATCTAGCATATTCAGGTCCCCCATCAATAATATCTCTCCTTTTTCTGACATTCTGAGGATGCCTTCTATCATTTCCTTGTCCATTTCCTCCACGAGTTGGGGATCTGTATACAACCCCTGTGTGAACTGTGGTGCCACTACCTGTCTCCAAGGTGACCCACAGTGCCTCCTCTCCTCCCCATTTATCCTTTATTTCCATTGTTTTGATCTCTTGCCTTACGTGGAGAGCTACTCCTCCTCCACTTTTATCCTACCTGTCCCTCCTGTAGATTGTGTACCCTGGTATGTTGACATCCCAGTCATGTTTCTCCATGTACCATGTTTCTGTGACTGCCACAGTATCTAGTTACATAGCAACACAGAACATAGACTTTGACAGCAGATAAGGACCACTTGGCCCACCCAGTCTGTCCATTTCCCTACCTACTGGATAAGCTGCAGATTCTAGTTAACCAACAGCCTACTTCCTGCCACCCCCCCACTACAATTGCCTTATGTCTGTCCCATGCATGTTTGAAAGTTGTCCCTCTTCCATCAAGGCCACTAGCTCAGGAAGCTTGTTACCCAGACGACAGCATTGGTATTCATTGCCCTCCATTTTATGATGCCCTTACCTTTTTTGCCCCATCTCTACCTTTACAGCCTTTGCCTTTTTCTCCATTTACCCCTTTCCTGCTCCCTATCGACCTCTGTACCTTGCTGTTTACCTCATTATCTACCCTGTTTTGGGGGGGAGGCGGGGAACTTCCTGCTTCATATCAGTACCTCCCCCCTTGGCTAGTTTAAAAGCTTGCCAATTAAGCATTTAAACCCATCACCTAGTAGCCTGGTTCCCCTCCTAGACAGATGCAGACCAACATGCCAGTATAAGCCTGCATCCCTCCAGGTGGACCCCCAGTCCCCAATGAAGCCAAAACCCTGCGCTCCACACCAGTATTTCAATCAGGTATTGGCAACCACATTACAGGAAAGGGACTTGTAGATAATCATTTCTGATGACCTGAGTGTAGCAAAGCAGTGTGAAAAGTAGCAGAATGCTCGAGTGCATAGGGAGGAGTATCACCAGCAGAGAGGGGACCTTAGAAATAATGCAAGGGCGGGGGGGAGGACTGGAGATTGGGTAGGGTCTGTGTTAGGTAGGTAAAATTGGGAAGACCAGGTGGGTCAAGAGGCCCTTATCTGCTGTCAGGTTCTGTGTTCCTATAAACAATTGTATAACAGTGCAGTATGTTGCTCGTTGAGTCACTGCATCCAACATTTGTGGCTGAATGAAACTGAATTGGTGATGTAACATGGCCATCCCGCCCATGAGGCACTGACGCTACAACCTGCGCACCAATGAAAAGATATCGGGAGTGACTGTGGGAGTGGGAGTGTTGGTCAGGAAGAGGAAGATCGAGTGGTCCAAAGACTGTTTGCCTCCATGTGGGGTGGTGGGTGTGCTAGAGCTCATTGATCAACTGGCCCCAAATGGAAGCCAGGGTGAGAGGCCACATGAGCTACAAGCGGTATTGAAAACATGGCAGACATCAGTGTGTGCGCCTTGATGTCAGAGTACTCCATGTCTCCCATGGGGTGAAATATGAAAACTGTCCTGGTCGGGCTGTTTGACTGCCTGCCAGAGCAGGTCATGCACCAGATGGCTCCTGTGCCTCCCAGTACCTTGATACAGTCCGCACAGGTTCAAGGGACTCCCTGCCACTATGGCACAGAGGGCAAGACAAGGGGGGCTATGGGAACAGTCATGACTGGGGGAAGTCAGGGTGCTGAGGCCGGGAGAACCTGCATGTACATGGCCCAACCATGACAGCGATTAAGAAAACAAAAACAAGGTGATGTTACAGACATCAAGGTAATGACGGTACTGTGAGAGTACATGGAAACAGTGTGCTGGAACTTAACATGAATCCACTGCAGCACATACTATGGATTGCAATGGTTTGAGCTGCTGGGTGCTGGATCTTAACATGAATCCACTGCAGAGCATACCATGGACTGCAATGGTTTGAGCTGCTGTGTGCTGGATCTTAACATGAATCCACGGCAAAGCATACTATGCACTGCAATGGTTTGAGCTGCTGTGTGCTGGAACTTAGCATGAATCCACTGCAGAGCATACCATAGACTGCAATGGTTTGAGCTGCTGCGTGCTGGATCTTAACATTTATTTTTATTTATAACATGGGTTCCTAAAATACTGTCTTCTGATTCGTCCAAACAGGTCACCTGACCATTGATTAATCCCCGATATACCCACAGTTGCATGTTCACAGAGCTTTATTTTACTATTTCTTTAGGTAAAACTCTAACAAAACATTGCCCATGCTATAAGAGGATTAACCCACTCCAGGGTATGGGATTACTGAGCATTAATCCATACCTGGGTGGTTGAAGTCATTCGGCTTCACCTTGTGACTCCACCCCCCCCCCGGGAGTGGATTAATGCTCAGTAAACCCATACCCTGTCTTGGGTTAATCCCTCCTTATTTATTTATTCTTTCTCAGATTACAATACCTTTGAGCATGTAACAGCTCTTTTACAAAGGTTCCACATCAGTGGGAAGGGTAACAGACATACAACTGATGGTATTACATAACATTTTGACAAGAAAGTATTTAAAATGACACTAATATTACAACCAAAGGGTCCATATGTAATTATGTTCCTTTTTGCAATTCACTAACTCCCGTGCTCCCAACCAACCACTGATTGGCAACCCTAACATCAAAATTGGGGGTAAAACTATCCCCCCACATTGGATCCCACAATTGTCTTTAGTGGAGGTGGGTCATTTAACAAACAGGGATGGCACTTGGTTATCCTCAGGTGACATAATACAGTAACGCAGCATCAATAGAAAGGACATATTTAAAGTCCTTCAGCTTCTACACATGTTGATACAATTCTTCAAGACCCCCGGAACAGGAAAGTGCAGGTGACTTCCTGCATGTCATTCAATCCCTGGCCATGCTATCACATGTAGTATCCAAGATCTACTTCGCTCTGTATGAAAGGTCTTTCCCTTCAGTAGACAGAGTTTCTAAATTTTGGATCTCCCAGTTTCCTAATTAAAATTTTGACTGGGTTAAAATTTGGAAGTCATGCCACACCTATGTTACCTAAGATAGACTGTGGTTGAAGCAGTTTCAGATACTTCACAATATGTTTATGACTCCTGTTAAGTTGGCTAAAATAGGTAGACTGTCATCCTCTCAGTGCATGCATTGTCAGCAAGCAGAAGGCACTCTATTACATATTTTCTGGGTCTGCCCCAAAGCAGCCCCCTTATGGTCACTCATTCAGCAAAGCGCAGATCCATTACTAGGGTTGGAGGATCTCTTTACCCCTGACATTTGCGTAGTTGGTGACCTTGGGTGCATTTTAGTGAAAGAGCGGAGATTTTTCATTGCCCTAATTTCATTGTCGGGCAAAACACTAGTGCTCCGTCACTGGTTAGATGGTGACTGCACATCTTACACAAAATGGGTTCAGGAATTACTCTTAAATCTTAGCACTGAGAGAATGATTGCCAGTCTCAGTAATCGTCTCCACAGATTTGAAAAAATGTGGGGTAAATGATATAGTCTGTACTCTCTCTAAAACAATCTACCATACAGTAGCTGAAAGTGTACTCTTTAGACTTCAGGTTGCTAGATATTCACAGGAGTTATGATGCCGTGTGTGGGGGGTTGGGGGGATGGGAGGGAGGGTGGGATTGATAGTTGTGAAGCATTGTTACTTAATATTTCTGTATCATTTATACATGTCTTATCTGTGTAAAATTGAATAAAGAGTTAACATTAAAAAAAATAACACTGAAACTAAAATTAAAACTATGAATCAGTAGGAAATCAAAATTAACCTAATAAAAGGAGGCAGCCCAAGGTGCTTTGTCAAATAGGTATAGGTAGATTTGGGTGAACAAAAATTCAGGTAAGTGAAGATTAACAGTGGAAAGAAAGTGGAGGGTGAGAGAAGTGAGGTGAAAGAAGGATTGGGGAAGGAGGCAGGAAATAGGGCAGAGCAGTTAGGGTGAAAGTGGTCATTTGCAGAGAGAGGGGGAGAAGTAGGTACACAAGGATGTGTCAATACTGCTGAGGTAGTGCCATGTCAGTTGAAACAGTCACAGGAACTGTTAGCTGTAAGATGCTAACGAAGAGTGCCTTTAAATGGTCCCAATATTGGTAAGGAAGCAATATCTCTGGGCAACACATTAAACCATAGTGGTGCTCTATATGCAAACGATCATTGCCCTTGTGTAGTCCGGCATCTTGGGACAGAGAAGAATTGGTTGACTGAGCTACGCGTGTGCTGAGAGCTGCAAGAGGGGTTGAGAAAGTTTGTAACACCAGAAGGCAGGAGCCCAAGAAGTGCCTTTTTAGTTAGTAAACAGGTTTGATAGTGAATTCTCCCGTTTAGCTGAAGCCAACCTGTTTGCACATACAGTTCACATGTGTGGGTAAGGCATGCTGCTCCAGTAAGACGTCAACATGCTTTATTGAGTGCCACAAATATTCTGTGGAGGGTAGTGGTGGAAGCTGAGCCATAGATAATCAGACCATAGTCAGCAATGGATACTGTGGAGCTACAGATAGCTAGTATAAGTGCTTCAGGCATTAGATTGTGTTTATGTCTATGGAGTAACCCTATCTTGATACTGGCAGACCTGGCAACAATCTCAACATGCTGGGCATATGATAGTAAGCTATCCATGGTTACCCCTAGATACTTGAAATGTTGAATTTGTTCAAGCAGGACACCAGAGGAGTTCCTGATGGTTAGGGCACTGAATCTGTGTTTGCTGTGACCACCACTGAACAACATGACTTTCATTTTTTTGTAGTACAGGCTCAGCTTGTGTTTCCTGAACCAGTCCTCTAGTTCCTCAAAGCTGAGTTGAAGTTGGTGTTCCAGTGGTTCAGGGTCAGTGTTGCTAGTGTGTATGACCGTGTCAGCCACATAGAGGAGGATCTGCTGGTGACAGGAGTGAGGTAGATTGTTAAAAAGATGCTAAAGAGAAGTGGATCCAGTATGGAGCCCTGTGGTACTCCAGAGCAGACATGTTGATGGTCAGAGGTGACATTAGCTATCTTCACCCATTGAGAGCGGCCTACAAGATAGCTTTTGAACCAAGACACAGTGACTGCTGATAGGCCAATTGAAGACAGTTGCTTGAGAAGTAGAGCGTGGTTCACTGCATGAAAGGCCTTTGTGAGGTCTATGAAGGCCGCACCCAGGAATTTGCCTTGATCCGGAGACTGGTGACTGAAACCAGTGAATTCTAGCAGTGCTGTGGTAGTGCTATGTTGCTTTCTGAATCCATGCTGCTGGCGCACTGGATCGAGTAATTTTCCATATACTCCACCAGCTGATCCGCAACTATGCATTCAAGTACCTTAGACAGGTGGAAGTATAGAGATAGGTCTATAGGTTCTGTGTATAGTGTGGTCTCCACTTTTGTGAACAGGGGTAACAAGGGCTGACTTCCAGATTTGGGGAGAATTGTGCTAGTCTCAGTGCAAGGTTTAGAATCTTTACAATGGGCACCAGTATTTCTTCAATGGTAGGGGCAACTAATTTGAGGTCTAAGGAATCACCGCCATACTCTGACTTCCCGAGTACTTTTAGTAGGTATTTCCTGATCATATACAGCAGGACCTCTTTGAAGTAGAAAGGAGGTGGTGCAGGAAGCAAATCATCTGTGCGCTGTTCAGTGTCTTCAGTGATGTCCTTGAAGAAGTCTGGTGGGAGAACACTGCCCAGGTCAGTGAATGTGTTCTTAAAAGCATTGGCTATGGCCAATGGGTCAAGGGTGGGGGCTTCATTAATATTTAGCATGGTGGGTGCAACCTTAGCATCTTTACCTGTTACATCTTTTATATTGTTCCAAAAGTTCTTACTGTCATCCCAAGTATTTGAAAGCTGTTCCCTATGGTACTTGCTTTTTTCGATGCAGATAGTCCAAGTGCACTTATTCCTGGCAGTTTTATATTCTTGTACATCTGCATGCTTGCCAGTAGCCTTTGCACGACACCAGAGGTGATCTCTGTGATTCATCTGACTAATGAGGTCGGTGGATAACCAGGAATTGATGGTGCCTCGGATTTTCATCCTTTTCAATGGGGCAAGGATATCGCAAGCTTCATTAAAGTGCTTGATGAAGTGGTCCAGAGCTACATTTGTATCATTTGTGGCATCAAATAATGACCAGTCAATGCTACAGAGGTGTTGTTTCAGGGGTTCCAGGTGTCCCTGCTTTAGCACCCTGCTGAAAATTGTTTTGGGGGGAGGTTTATTGAATTTATTTGACCAGTTACAGGTGATAGGGGAGTGGTCACTTAATGCATCAGTGAGAACATTCATGTTTGTGATATGATCTGGATGACTGGACAGTATCCAGTTGAGCAGGGTACCCGTACCCACCTTATAATTAGCCCTAGTAGGTGACGGAACAAGCTGAGTAAGGTTGTGTGTGGAGATCGCATCCTTAAAGTAACCTACTTCAGGGGAATGCCAGCTGACATGGAAGTCACCCATAATTATCATCTCAGCATTATGGGGCAGGTTCCTAATGTACTCCATCAAGCTATGGAAGCCTGTGACTTGGTTCTTAGGTGGTATGTAGATGTACACAATTGTTAGAGCTTTATTGTGGGCCCCAAGTAGAACATTGATGGCTAATGCCTGGGTGGCATTGCCTAGGCTGTCCATAGGTAATGTATGCCCCATGAGTGCATCCTTGATATAGATGGCACAGCCACCCCCTCATTTTGTGGGTCTATCCTGTCTAAAGACGGCGTAACCAGGTATAGCAACAGCCGAGTCAGGGATCTTGGGGAAAGCCACGTTACCACTACAGACAGGATGTCAGGGTTTTGCTGCATGACCCAAGCTTGGAGTCTGTCTATCTTACATAACAGGCTGCAGATATTTATAGATGCCAACGCAATTTAACCAGTCTTGTCTGTGTTGCTAGGTGAAGCAGCTCTTGCTGGGCCAGGGTTGGGGTGCATATTTCCAGACAGTAACAACATTAGTATGAGTCTAAGCATGAAACCTTTCACTAGTTTGAAATTCAACTTGTGAGACTGACATGAGTTTGATCTCTTCCTTTTTTTATGTGCATCACAGTAAGTCTAATTGGTAATGACAGTGGTGAGCAGAGCCCAAATTCCCTGATGGATTGCAGGTGCACCAGGAGTCAAGGAGGAGTCCGCAAGACTTTGGAAGTGTATAACAGATTACTGGTTACAATGCCAGGGTCATAGTGGATGTTGTGTAGGAAGGCAATTCCTTGCTGTTGTTGTTGCGTAGGTTCTTGTGGTGTACCTTGGCTGAGCACAGCAATTAAGAGAAATATTTATAGCGTGGTGTGAAGAAAATCCTTTGCTTTTGGTAGCATGATAGGGTTGTGAGGCATCACAATCCCTCAGTGCTTGAAAGTGATGTTAGCAAGGGACTTGAGGCATGGAGTTCAGTTAAAAAAAATAATAATAAGGCCCTCTAGTGGTAGACGCATATAATCTAGGCACTTAAAAAAAAAAAAAAAAACAGACGGGGGTGGTTTAGCCGAGGAGGTCAATCAAATGTGCAATTAGGTAAAATAAGTGGGAATGTGGGGGTGGGCTATGAGGAGAGCAAAGAGAGCTTACAGAAGGCAGGGGTAGAAAGAGAGAATTTTAACAATACAGTTTAGGTTTAAACAGCAATTACTAAACAGTTTTTTGTACCCATAAAATGCAGTTTAACAGTATACAAAGTCCAAAAGAGCAGTAACACTTGAGTAAAGTAGAGCAAGGAAAACACTGCAAAGTATACTGTGGATTGCAGTGGTTTGAGCGGCTATGTGCTGGATTTTAACATGAATCCACTGCAAAGCATACTGTGGATTGCAATGGTTAGAGCTGCTATGTGCTGGATTTTAACATGAATCCACTGCAAAGCATACTGTGGATTGCAGTGGTTAGAGCTTGGGTGCCAGAGGGATCATTGCTGTACACACCTGTGTGCTTCCACCGTCTCCCAGGAGGTCACCCCAAAATCACACGAAATCCTACTTTCCAAGCTGGTCTTCCTGTCCTCATCACCCCTTTTTGTCACTGTCTGCTACTTCTCTCCTAGCTCCTCACCCTCTTCTCTGGTCTCCAAACTCACCACCGTAACTTCTTCAGCTTACATAGACTTTGACAGCAGATAAGGACCGCAAGGCCCATCTAGTCTGCCCATTTCCCTACCTACAGGATAGGCCGCAGATCCTAGTTAACCAACAGCCTATATCGTCCTGTCCCTCACAAGAATTGCCTTATGTCTGTCCCATGCATTCTTGAATTCTCCCACAGTTTTAGACCCCACAACTTCCTCAGGAAGGCTGTTCCATGCATCCACCACCCTCTCTGTGAAATAATACTTCCTCACATTGCCCCTGAACCGCCTCCTTCTATCTTTAAATTGTGTCCCCTTGTTCTTGCAAGTCTCTTTTCTGAAAGATGCTACCCTCTTGGACTTTGTTGATTCCTTGAGGTACTTGAAAGTTTCTATCATGTCCCCCTCTCCTTCTTTCCTCAAGGGTATACATATTAAGCTCCTTTGGTCTCTCCTCATACGGCCTCTTTTGCAGACCCTGCACCATCTTAGTTGCCCTCCTCTGGACTGCCTCTATCCTGTCTATGTCCTTAGGGAGATGGGGTCTCCAGAACTGGACACAGTATTCCAGATGGGGTCTCACCAACTGTCTGTACAGAGGATAACAACTTCCTGTTTTTGCTGCTGATGCCTCTCCTATACATCCCAGTATACCCCGCCCTCCCTACTGCCTTCTCACATTGCTTGCTAACCTTAAGGTCATCTGATATGATTACCCCAGGTCCCTTTCCTGTTTTGTTGTTGTTACTACCTCCCACCCATTGTGTATTCTTCCCTGGTTCTTGTTTCTAGGTGCATTATTTTGCACTTTTTTGCATTGAATCCTAGCTGCCATATGTCTGACCATTCCTCCAACCTTGCCAAGTCCCTTTTCATCCTTTCCACGCCTCCTTGTGTATCAACCCTGTTGCAGATCTTTGTGTCATCTGCAAAAAGGCATACTTTTCCTTCCAGTCCCTCTGCAATGTCACTGATGAAGACATTAAAAAGGACTGGACCCAATACTGAACCCTGCGGAACCCCACTAGTAACCGCCCTTTCTTCAGAGTGGACTCCATTTACAGTACCTTCTGTGTCCTGTTGTCAGCCAATGTTACTTCCAGGCTACCACCCTGGGACCCACTCCCAGGCTGGTTAATTTGACTAATAATCTTTGTGTGGGACTGTGTCAAATGCCTTGCTAAAGTCTAGGTAGGCCATGTCCACAGCCCCTCCCTGGTTTACTACTTTGGTCACCCAGTCAAAGAAATCTATTAGATTCGTCTGACATGACCTTCCCACTGTGAACCCATGCTGCATTGGATCCTGTGCTCCACTGACCTCTAGGTACTCAACTATTCTTTCCTTCAGAAGTGACTCCATCACTTTCCCTACCACAGAGGTCAGACTCACAGGTCTGTGGTTTCCTGCCTCTGTCTTGGTCCCACTTTTGTGAAGGGGAATCACATCCGCCTTCCTCCAGTCCTCGGGTACCACACCATCCTCCCATGATTTATTAAAAAGAGTAGCCAGTGGTTTCACTAGTTCCTTCCTTAGTTCTTTTAGAATTCTGGGTGAATTCCATCAGGACCCATTGCTTTGTCCACCTTCAGTTTTAGGAGTTCTTGCAGAACCCTTTCTTCTGTGAAAGGACTGGGATCGACCCCCTATCAAAGTGCTTCTGTTAATTGGATTAGGCACTTCCCCTCCTCTTTGTGAATACTGAGCAGAAATATTAGTTCAGTATTCCTGCTTTACTGTCCCCTCTGCCCACCCACCGCTCATTCTATTCAGCCTCACTATCCCTCCCTTTGTCTTTCTACTCAGCTGATGTACCTATAAAAGGTTTTATCCCCTTCTAACTGAGTTGGCTATCTTTTCCTCAGTTTGGGCCTGTGCTATTCTGACTTCCCTCCTGCTTCTTTCTGCC
Source organism: Neoceratodus forsteri (assembly GCA_016271365.2). Taxonomy (NCBI): domain Eukaryota; kingdom Metazoa; phylum Chordata; order Ceratodontiformes; family Ceratodontidae; genus Neoceratodus; species Neoceratodus forsteri. Next base: position 409,712,940 of record CM057452.1, read on the forward strand.
TTAACTGGTACAGCTCTCTGTCCTGCTCCTTCTGTGTTTCCTTATACTTCGAATGCTATCTTTTCTTCCTGACTTTCACAGCCACCTCTCTTGAGAACCATAGTGGCTTTTCTTTCGTTTCTCATTTGTTTATTTGCTTCACACAAAGGCTTGTTGCCTCTGTGATGGCAGTTTGATAATTCCCCATTGTTGCTCCACACCTCCTTCTAGCCTGTTTGCTAGTGCTTTTCTGAGGCACTCTCCATCTTGCCAAAGTCAGCCCTCCTAAAGTCCATACCCCTCACTTTTGTGTGGCTTGACTCTGTAGCTGAGTTTAACGTGAACCACACTGTTTGATGGTCACTTGTCCCCAGATGGCAACCCACTTCTAGATCTGAAATCCTCTCACTGCCCCGTTCGAGTCACGAGGTCTAAGACTGCTCCCTCACGAGTGGGTTCGAAACTAGCTGTCTAATGCCTGCCACCTGTAGGACGTCAAGAATGGCCCTGCTCTTGGATGTGGCTGCAGCAAATGTGCTCCAGTTAACATCTGGCATATTCAGGTCTCCCATCAACAGTATCTCCCCTTTCTCTGCCATTCTAAGAATGCCTTCCATCATATCCTTGTCCATTCCTTCCCCCTGACATGGGGGTCTGTACACAACCCCTGTGCGGATTGTGGTGCCCTTTCCAGTCTCCAAGGTGACCCACAGTGCCTCCTCTCCTCCCTGTTTACTCTTTTGTTCAGTTGCTTTTATCTTTTCCTTTACATAGAGAGCTACTCCTCCCCCTCTTCTCCCCTACCTGTCTCTCCTGTAGGTTATGTACCCTGGTATGTTAACATCCCAGTCATGGTTCTCTGTGTACCATGTTTCTGTGACTGCTACGATATCCAGGCATCCCTCTTCCATTAAGGCCACCAGCTCAGGAGCCTGTTGCCCAGACTACGGGCATTGGTACTCATTACCTTCCATTTCCTGATGGCCTTACCCCCTTTTGTCCCATCCCTGTCCTTCTTGCCTTTGTCACTTTCTCCATTTACCACTGCCCTTCTCCCTATCGACACCTCCATGTTGGTGTTTGCTGCACTTACTACCGTGATTGTTTGGGGGGGGGGGCTAGGATTTTCCTGTTCCTTCCCAGTGCCTCCCCCCTTGGCTAGTTTAAAAGCTTGCCAATGAAGCATTTAAACCTATCACCTAGGATCCTGGTTCCCCTCCCAGACAGATGCAGCCCATCATGCCAGTATAGGCTTGCATCACTCCAGGTGGACCCCAGTCCCCAATGAAGCCAAATCCTGAGCTCCACACCAGTTTTTCAACCACTGATTGAATCCCATGGTACGGAACACCCTAGCCTCTCCTATGCCATAGATGGGTAGCACCTCTGAGAAGGTTACCGTGCGTGCTACTTGACTAAGGCCCCTCCCCAGTTCTACAAACTCTTCCTGCACTTCTCTAATCCCTTTCTTAGCCAGGTCATTTGTCCCTAGGTGGACAATGACATCCAGCTCCCTCCCCTGTGCAGCTGCTCTGGCAATCCTGAGGATTCGCTCCCTGCCCCTCCAAGCCATGGCGCCAGGCAGGCACCCTACCTCCTTCTCCCCTTCCTTGCCCAGTTCTACCTTCCTAACAATGCAGTCCCCCACCAGGAGTTGTTTCCTTCCCCTGCAGGGTCCCCTGCCACCCTCCTGTGGGTCTCCTTTGTGGAGGTTCCCAGCATCCTCCTTGGTCTCCACTGTGGGTGCCTCCATAGAGGAACCACACTTTGCCAGAATGGCATAGGGATTGTGGAGAGGTACAACTGGAGGGATGTGCCTCTGTTCCACCACCCTCACCCTCCCTGAGCCCACTGTGGTCCAACCGCTCCTCTTTCTTGGCATCCTCAGGTAAGCTCTTAATCCTGGGTCATTTCAACATTGATTGGCTTGCCCAGCATGTCAAGGCCATCACTCAAGAGATTGATGCCCTCATCCTCATGCAACTTATCACTGACCCCACCAGACTCAAATCCCGCTCCTCCAAACAGTCACTGTTGGACTGGATTCTAACCACCCACCCTCAGAACTTCTCCTCAGCTGGCACCCTCCTTGACACTTTCAGGGACCATTGTATTACCTTCTGCCTCAAGAAGCACCATTCCCCCCTCCACCCTGCTAACATATATGCTGTTCAGATCCTATGCTCCCTCAACCAGCAGGCATTACTAGCCGACCTCTACCTGGCCTACTGGTCCGGAGTCTTCGCTGCCCCAGACATTGACTCTGCTTTGGTTGCCTTCAATTCCACATTCCTAGGTATTTGGAACTCGCATGCCCCACTAAAAAAGCTGTATTTCCAGCGAAGGCACCTTCCCTGGATCTCTCCTCACCTAGTGAAACTTTTCAAAGCTAGAGACAACACTTGGAAAGTGTTTACAGCCTCCATTAATGTCTCTGAGCTCCTTACATACAGAACGCTGAGGACCACATACACTAAGGCTGTGCACACCACTAAAGCTGGCTTCTTTAAGTCTCAGCTTGAGGATTGCCACCCCACTCCAGCTGCCTTCTGGAAAACTCTCCACTCCCTGCTTGACTCTGCTCAACATGCTCCTTCCCCCAGCCCGGACACCACTGACGATGGCTCTGAAGCCATTGCATCTTCCATAAATCACTTCTTCACAACCTGTGCCCTACCCAAAGGGCAACCACCCACCCCTCTCTCCCCTCCCTACAGTCACCAGTACATCCCTTCCCCTCCTGAGACCAGCTGGACACCAGATGCCCCTTCCCCTCCCTCCACTCTGATGCTTACCCTTCCACTTCCCAATCCACCCACACTTCCCCCCATCACTTCCACAGAGGTGCTTCGTGCCCTCAAATCTCTGAACTCCTCCAAAGTCCAGATGGGATTAATCCCATCTTCTTAAAAATCTCTGCTCCTACCATAGTCCCTTCAATTACTCACATTTTTAACCCCCCACTTGCTCTTTGCTGAAAGCCTGGAAGTTAACCAAAGTCATGTCCCTGCATAAAGGGGGTGACCCCTCTATCCCTGGCAACTACAGACCTATCTCTCTCCTTCCCTCTCTCTCCAAAATCTTGGAATCCCTCGTTTCAAAAAGACTAAACCAATTACTTGCCCCTAGGGACATCTTGTCACCATTCCAATCTGTTTTTTCATCACCTTCACTCCACTTCCCCCTCCCTTCTACGTCTCACCAACCACATCCACTTAACCATTGATAAGGGTCATCTGACATTTGCCACATTTATAGATCTTGCCAAGGCCTTTGATTCTGTGGCTCACAAACTATTCCTTGAAGACCTGTTAGCTATGGGGCTATCCCCAACCTCTACTGAATGGTTCAAGGCTTACCTAGCAGATAGGTTTCAATTTGTCCAGCTAGGGGAAACCAAATCTGCTTTTTCCATCCTGGCTGGTGTTCCTCAGGAATCAATCCTTGGACCTACCCTATTCTCAATATTCATAAACAATCTCACTTCTGCCTGCTCAGTCCCCCACATTAAACTGTACGCCGACGACACCGTGATCTTTGCTTCCAGTCCCTCCCTGGCCCAAGTCGAACCCATCCTTCAAGCCGACTTCGTGAACACTCTAAAATGACTTGAGGACAAGTCACTCAAATGCAACACTAAGAAAATGGTCGCCATGGCTATTGGTTCCGCCAAGAAACTAGCCAAAATAACACCTCCTCCCATCTTATACACCCTCGATGGCTCCACAATTTCAGTAGTTGAATCATATAAATACCTGGAAGTTTGTCTGGATCCGAAATTAGACTTCTCCCTACACCTGGACAATATTCACAGCAAACTGCGTCCAAAATTAGGAATGCTCTATAGGCACAAGAACAGTCTCTCCCTCCCCATCAGGAGGGAAATAGCTTCTAAGCTTATCCTCCCTTCATTTGATTATGCTGATGTGGTCTATAGCTCAGCTCCACAATCCTCCCTCACCAAATAAGACCCATTATTTCACACCTTCTGCAGATTTGCCTCAAATCTCCTGAACCGCACTCACCACTGCCTCCTCTACCAATCCGTCTCTTTACTGTCACTCACCAGCCATCGCTTGGCAAATTGTGCAACCTTTATCGCTAAGCTCTGGTTCAATAACCTTCCCTCCTACCTCTCCTCCTTACTAGCCCCAGCTTCTAGTGCAGGCTACTCCTTGCGCTCTTGTAACTGCCACTCCTTCGCCTTGGTCTCACCCCGCTCACTCAACGGTTATTCTGGCATTACCCCCCTATTTTTTCTGGCCAGCTCCAGCTTAGTGTATATATTTCTGGCTGCAGAATACTTGTGCTCTCTCATCTGCCTCAGTGCACCAAGCCTGTATAGTTGGCTCATGTATTGCTTCCTCCTCTTGTTCAACTGTCCACTGGTAGAAATTTTGTTGGGCCCTACTTCTTGTGCAAGTTACTTATTTACTGTTTATTTTTCATGTACTCTTGCTCATCTCATGTATGCATATAAATGTATATTTATATTTTGTGTACTTTGTACCCGTTCCCTTTCCCCGGGTTGCACCTGGAAACGAGCTTCGGCTCAGTGTGCCTTTCCTGGTTACCGACCTTTAAAGAAATTTTTTTTTTATTTTGGTAACCAGATAAGGCCCACTAGGCACAGGTGCCTGTTTTCAGGGGTGACCCAGGAGCACTGGGGAGGTTAAGTGACTTGCTCAGAGTCACACAGTATGCAAGTGGAGGTTGTGGGACTCAAACCCATGTCTGACTTCGGGATGTATCAAGCTCATTCACAACTCATTACTCTAACCTCTAGGCTATACTGCAGCCCCAATTCACAACTCATTACTCTAACCTCTAGGCTATACTGCCTAAGTTTAAATAAATAAATAATTAACAGAGTCAACTACAGGCTACTGACTGTGGCGATAACCTTCAGACATCATCAGTTGCTTTAGGTTTGGAGAAGTCTGACCTACACACATGTGTAGTACTGTGGGAGTACTGCAGAAACATGCATTGTTATAATGCCCTTCCTTCAAATATACAGAACGTCATTCTGTCAGCGTGCATGCTAGACATTTCTTATAATGTTCCCTTCTGTTTCTCATTCAGATGATGAATCACCTGGTAATGGACCCCTTAGTCCTTTTCTTGGCATCAACGTATAGACAGGACATTTTTTGCCTTGCCACTCGATGCTGATATACTGTAAATCATTCATGCAGACATGCAGTCTATTGTCAGTTCATATTGTGGAGACTGGGCTGTCTTGGCGGCTGTGTACACTCCTCGATTCCAAGCTGCTGCGTGTGGTGCATATGTGATGTTTACCCCGATCCATCTGGCCAATACGCTAGTTACAGAACTGATCAACTATCATGACTGCATATTCCACTGTACTCATGTATTTTGTATTGCTTTCTATCCTCTGCATATGCGTTTCAGCAACACAGTGGAATGCATTCCGATGTGACATTATGTATGCAATGCAGTCAAGTAAATAAAATGACTAATGATGGTGGGTAATTTGTGTTGACAGATGCCAAAATAAATGTATCATTGCAGGAATGTCTGTGATAATCACGCCACCATAACATTTTATATGCGTCATACATGAGTTTACTTGCCAATAAAAAGGTGGTAATGATACTTTGTCCTACTTCCTAAATGTCACTTTCTGGCAAGGAAAGCAAAAGTCCTCAGCTATCAGGGGTGGCAATAGCCATTGCCAATGGAAACGTCTCACAGAATACACAACACATTGTGTGTGAATGACACTGCCACTGGCCATACCAAAGACACTACACACTGCCCAGCACTGTTCCCCATTACTGATCATGCATATATGCTCTTGTGCTACCTCAATGTTCTGTAGCCATAGCATTTTGTTGACAGTCACAATTGGCCTGTTATATCAATGGCCCTTGGTAGTTAACCCTGCATATCCTGCCCATGTATTTGGTGTTTTGCTGCATATTACATAGGTGGTACAGCATTGCATGGCATGTCAAAACGCTACACATCATATGGTTTGAATAAAACCATTTTATAAAATGAGTTTTGATAAAGTTAGACACGAATTGGTCAAATCGCATCACCTGACTGTGGATTAAATCTTCTATTTAATCCACACTTTGACAGTCAGATCGACTTCCCTTGCTAAGTCAACTGTAAATTTTCCTGCTGCAATATCTCTCCATTGAGATTCAGTGAAGAGGTTTCTGGCACTGTTGCTGGTTTGTCCCAGCAGTCTGTCCTTCCCGGCTGAGCACTACGACCAATCTGGGAAACACAGAACTGTCGAAAATCAAATTATTTATGGAGGACAAGATCTGAACCTGAAGTTTCCTGTAGTACCATATGAATCCCTGAGGGTTACATTTTTGGTCCTTGATGACCTCAGCGACTTCCATGATGGCACTGTGCTGGCAAAGAACTGCAGTTACTTTATCGAGCGTGAACCTGGTTACTATGTTTTCAAAATGGTCTGTGATGACTGCTTTGTAAAGAAAGAGACCAACAGCAACTCTCTCCAAACTTGAGTGATTGCAATCGAAAGTAACAGAACTGTGGAAGACATTGAGTCAGTCAACGTAAACAGCACCATCACAGGTCCGGAGTGCAGGAGTGGTGTAGCTGAACCCAGAGGAGTCATGGAGAAGGCCTTGCAGGGGGTTACTGGTAACAGAGTGGAAGCAGCTGGAGCCAGTACCAGGACGGAGGAGAAAAATGAAGGAGAAAGAAAGCAGAGGTGGAAAGTGGACTCCACTAGAAGATATCATGACTGCATCATGCCGTATCATGCCGTATGCCTTATTGCAGTTTATTGGCTATAAACTGGCTAAAACTTTGAAATTCTAACTTCACATTTAAATTTTAAGCTCCCATCTACTTGGACACAGGCAGGGTTTTGTAAAGGAATATCTGTCTGAATGAATGTTTTTGACTGTTCATTTCATTTAAATCTAATTATTTAGTGGGTGTTAGTTAGCAGCTCCATGGGACTAGAAAGTTTTTAGAAAAGGGGAGCACTAGTATTTTAAATCTAAAAGACTGTTTGAGTGTATGTACTTAAATAGTGGGAGAAACACTTTTAGAAACACTTTTAGATTGAATTTTTAACTTTATTATTTTATGGTTGTATTCAGTGAGCTCGATGAAAATCACATGACTAGATCTTGGGTGATATCATGCATGTGCAGACGTGGCGTTCTCACTGTGTGTGTGCCGTTTTCTGATAGCACGGTCACCGAGAAGGAGCCGGAGATACATTTACCCCTAGATGTTTGGTGTTTATCAGTGTTTCTTAGTTATTTTTAGTATCTCAGGGTTAAAATTGTGTCCACTTATACTGTGATTGCCTTTGCAAGTACCATCATGGAAGCTATCTTGGTTTTGGAGAGTCACATTCTGAGTGTGGAATTCTCTAAAGTGGTCAATGGAGGTGTTGATAGAAGAGTGATTTCCAAGTACAGGCAGATTCAGGATCAGAAAAGGACCAGAAAAGCCAATAAGTGTAGCAGTTTTTGAGCATGGCTAGTGTTTGGCTAGCGTGTGAACGTGTACTGGGTTAAAGAAATTCTGGTCTTTTAATTCTAACATTTATACGTGAAGGTGAATGTGAAAATACTAGCTGTAATAAATGTATTTGAATGCAACCATATGGTTACATCAATTGGTTAGTAACAGTTATCAGGTAACTGGCCCAGTAAACTGAGTACATTTTAAGTACACCTTTAAGTGGATTTCAGTCTTATTATTTTTATGATTCTGTATGAGTTTCTTTTAAATGTTCGAATACCCACATAAATGCTTACCTAAGCACTTATAATTTGGTACTTATTTTGACTATTAATTTACTGATAGTTTGGTAATTTGGTTATTTTAACTAATTTAAATGGTGCTAACCAGTAGTTGTTCTATGTAAAATTATACAGCTAAAATTAGAGACTACTAGATTTTTGATAAATTTAAGAACTATTAATTGAAGAACCATTGATTGTAGCTATTTGATCTATCCTAGTGCTACGGGAAAAGAAGGAAAAGGTGCCGGGTGCTACAGGTGATTTGGTAAAGTTCATTGGCCAGTCTAACTATGGTGCTGATTGTGGTATTAACGAAAAGACCTTATTTATTTATGGAACACAGGTCTTTGTTGTAAACGGGGGTCATTCCCTAACAAATGTTACCTGTATAAAAATAAAATTTTATGAATGAATGAATGAATGAATGATCTTGTTTGACAGCCCATATTTATAAGCTGGAAAAGTCTGCAGTATCTACAGGTGAAGAGCACATTACTAACGTGGTAAAAATACTAAAAATGCAAAAGTATATGCCATGCGAGGAACCCAAATTGCTAACAAGAAGAGGAAAAGCAGTTAACTGGATGGGGACTTATTTGTCATTCATATGCTGACAATTGAAATCACATGTTAAATTAAGATTGTATTAACATTATTAATATCATTGTCAAATTCCTCCTAAATAACTTTTGTTATTAAAACTGATTATGTTGTATACATTATTGTATTTACAATGGAAACGAGATCAACAAAAAGTAAACCTACTATGTACATTAAGGCATATAATAAAAAAACAGTCTAAAGAGCCAAAAGGTACAAAAAGAGGACAAAAGAGCAATAAGATAGACCTAGGAGAGAGGAAAATAACAAGCTATATATTAGCTGCAGGTAGCCAACTGAATCTAGTAGGCAGATGTGAAGTATTAAGAATACAACACTCTACTTTACCACCTTTACCACCCTTGAGCTCCTCCCTCATAAGGTCAATTAGGGAGATAACTATGGAAGGAAATGTTTTGGATTACCCGCTGCTGAAAACAATAAGAAATCTGGAAAAAAATGAAACTCAACAGTGGATGCCGAAAAGCATGTTGAAGTCCTAGTACAAATTGCTGGAAATAATAAAACCATGGAAGGACAGTATAAAGAAAAGGAACAAAGAGGAACTGAGACAATGAATGGAAAAAAAGGATTTAGGGGTCTTCTTAAAGAATAAAAGGGTTGAAAAGGGGAAGGAAAGAGAGTTTAAGGACAAACCACATCAGTTGCCCAGGAGATCATTTCTAATGATTTTGATGCATTCTTAACACCTTATACTAAAAGAGTTAGCTTAGACACCCTGACCATATAATCACCAGATATCTCACATATTCTAACTTCCGCAGTGGGAGATGAAGAAGTTAGAAGTCAGGAGAGAGGTGGTAGTATTGATGGAAGTGGAAATGGAAATGATAACCTGAAGGAGGATCAGTTTATAAAAATATTAAAGGAAATAGGGGATGGAATTAGTTTGAACAATGAGTTACTACTAAACTTTATATCACTGATGAGTAAATCATTATTCATAAATGATCATCACCAGGAGACTAATAATAGAGATTGTGTAAATAAAAATCATAGGAATCAAAAGGAAGTTGGAAAGGATAAAACTGAAGGGACTGAAAAGGCCAAGGAAAAGTCAATAAAAATGATAACAGATGATACAGGAACTAGGGAAGAGAGAGAAAGAGCTACGTTAGTGCAAGAAATAAAAAAGAAACAATATCAGAAGATGGTGAGAGTAGGAGTTGAGAAGAGGAAAGTAGGAAATACAAAGATATCCAGGCAAGGGACCAGAGTACAAGGAAAAAACTCTGAAAGAAACGGGGAGAGTAAAAAAACAAAACAAAATTATTAGTATGGAAGAGAATGGGATAAAAAAATATCAGTTGGTAGAAACAATCTTTGAACCATTGGACATAGTACAAATAAGACAGATAGAAGAGGAAGGAAGGGAAGGAAGGAAGGAAGGAGGAGAAATAAATGGAAAGAAGATTGCCAGTAAAAATAAAGAAATACTAATAGAAAAGGGAGAAATACTTCCCACAGTATACTTACATGGTATAGCTATGGCAAGAAATGAAAATGTGATGACTTTTAAGGAAGCAGCCTATAACATCTGCAAAGGTGTTCTAGGAAAGAGTTTTGCATGGTCTGATATGAGCTCTGTTTATAGATATCAGTCAGGGAAAGAAAAAGGATGGGTGTGTCTTGTTGTTAAGTCAGCTACTGTAAGACAAAATTTGTTATTGGAAAAAGAACAACTTCTAGATCTCGGAATAAAGGCAGAAACAACAACGACAATGCCAACTCAGCATAGACAACAAAGCGAAGAAAAAAGAAGAAAAAAAGGATGTAGCACATGAAGAAGTAGGAGATAATCGAGGAAAAAGTAATATAAAAATACAACAAAGGATTACTACATATATGGTGCCCAATGAACAGGAACATATTTTGCAACCTGATGAGGAGGTGTTATATCAAGAATCTAGAAAAAATATAAGCGGGAGATTACAAAAAGTTCCTAGAATCAATAACAGTATAGTCTTAACAGGAGATGAGGAGGTGGATTTAGTGGGCAGTGAAGTGGATACAAATCTAGAAGTAGTATATAGCTGCTATGTACAAGACAGTAATTGCTTCCACATTTTGGACGAATCTGTAGAAGCATGTTGACAGAAAGAAAGAAACACAGATCCCCCACAGAAAAATCTAAACATTCTGAGTTGGAATATTGCTGGGGCAGTGGGAAAGTTTAGAGATGTAGGGTGTGTAAAATTCCTGAATAGATACCCCATAATAATATTACAGGAGACATGGGCTAATTCCCAAGATGAATGTATATTAGAAGGATATCAGTGTTGGGTGATAGAGGGGAGGAAAAATAGTAAATATGGAAGATCATCTGGGGGATTCTGTACCTTGATACGTAATGGCCAGGAGCTGAAAGGGAAATGTATTATCAAAGACATTTTAAAGCAAACTGTTCTGCAACTAGAAATTCATTAGCCAGGTAAAATGATCCTAATAGCAGGAGATTTTAATGCCCGCACTGGAACAGCTGTGTAAGAAAAAACTGGAAATTGGAATCTAGATTATATTATGTCAGTTCCTTTGAGAAATTCAATGGACACCAGAATTAATAAACAAGGAGAGTTACTATTGGAATGTTTAAATACATTGAATATGTGAATATTAAATGGGAGATATAAAGGTGATAGGAGTGGAAAATTGACTCATAACCATCAAAGTGGTGGAAGTACACTAGATTATGTTGTTGTGGATTTCTTTTCCTATAAAAATGTGCTAAGCCACCGCCGACCAGGGTTCGGGAACAAGCCCGGCCCATCGGGGGTCAGTGGGGAGGGAGAGGGTTGAGAGTGTCCGGAGGACAGCTCTCCTCTCCCGGGAGGGAGGGGGGATCCAAGCTCGGCACTTGACTGGCCTCTGGAGAAGGCCAGAGGGACAGCAAGCATTGATGCATACAGAGAGGGTTGGGGGGTGGTGACATTGGCAGTGACACCATGATGTCAGGGTGTGTGCCACTCCTCTAGACCAGGAGAAAAACACGCTGGAGCACCGAGAGGAAGGAGCACCTAAGCAGACCCTAATGGCTCTTGTCTGTCTGACCACTGGAGGGACCCAATGAAAGTTGAATTCTCGGGGTGTATGGGCCCCACCTCGTACCCACCTGGGGGGTACAGCCATGGCTTCATGGGGGTCCACCGGGTTACAGACAAGACAATGAAGCAGGGCTGTGTGTGTGCGTCTCCTGACAGAGCGGGGCTCCAGTGAGGGGGGAGAGAATAAATAGTAATTTAAAAAAAAATATGTGCTAAGCTTAAAGGTGTTAGATAATTGGTATAGCGATCATAGACCATTAAAAGTGAAGGTGAAGGGAAATGGTTAAAAAATAAGTGAAGATCAGAAAATGACTGAATGGGTAGAAAACAACATGTTACTGTATAATAAGAAGAGAATAAAATGGACACCATTAAAAGTACAAAAATTAATGGAGCTCTTGGAAGAACAAGAAATTAGAGCTCTAAAATGCAAATTATTGGCAATTGGAAGGGGATTTATGGCCAAATGTTATACAGCAGGTATATGTGGAGACAGAAAACCAGATAATTGAAAGAATAAGCAGATTACAAAAAGAAAGTAGAAAGAATAAATGCTATAAGGCAAAATGGTTTGATGGAGAATGCGATAGGAAGTGGAGAGTAATCAAGTTAATAGGGAAAAGGGTATCAAAATATAATGAGATAGATGATAGGATTGCTCTCAAACACTTGAAAAATGAATATAAAATTCTCCTAAAAAACAAAAAAAAACAGGCTTTTAACTTTAACTTATGGGACAGACTGCAAATGTCCATAGAAAATAAGGATAGCCTTACTTTTTGGCACATGGTGGCTTATGGTACTGAAAAGACTAGATGCAATCTAGAAGCAGTAATTTCCCCTGAGGCTTGGAAACTGCACTTTTAAATTGTTTTTAATGATATCAATGTGCCTGTTCCACTAGAGAACAAAAGTGGGGAAAGAGAAAGGATATCAAGTGTCAGTAACCTGTTAATCATCAAAGAGGAAGTAGTGATAGCAATTAAATCCCAGAAGAGAAATAAAGCACCGGGTACAGATGGAGTAAGTGCAGAGATGTACCAGGCTAATCCAGAATGGTGGGTCAATATCCTGGTACTACCCTATGAGAATATAATTCAAACAAATACTTTACCAGACCATTGGAACAGAGGGGTTGTTGTCCCACTACACAAAAAGGGATCTATTTTGGTCCCAGAAAATTATAGACCAATTACATTGTTAAATATAAATACAAAAATGTTCTCAAGATTACTGTTAAATAGACTACAGGCACGGCTAGTGGATAATAAGGCACTGTTAAAAAATCAGGTGGGATTTTGTGAGGGAAGATCGGCTATTGAACAAATTTTTATTCTGCAGCATTTATTAGATAAGTATGTTATTGGAAAAAAGACAAAAATGTATACAGTATAGACATTAAAGCTGCATTCGACTCAGTGACTAGGTTAACATTGTGGGATATATTAAAGAAAAACGGAATAAATAAGAATTTGCTTGAGATAATAAAATTACTACATGGAAATACAAAGTTGGTTGTAAGATACAGTAAACAAGGAGCAGTGATAAAGCAAATACATGCAACCAGCGGTGTCAAACAAGGATGCCTAATGGCACCGACCTTATTTAATACATATTGACACTGTAGTAGAAAATCTATGTAACCCCCACCCGTTCATTTTGCAATGACAGGCGGTATGCTGTTTGAATCTGACAGCCATACCCAGGGGGGACTGGGTTCGGGGAGGAATAGGTCACTTGGCACAAAGGCTAGGTTTGGCTACTCTGCACAGAGGCACCCAAGTAACTCCGAACACAGGAAGCAATAACTGTAATGTCCAGTACCAGAAATGTGATTCTAAAGTGTGGCTTTTATTCACATCCAAACAGAATAAACAAAGCATTGATGGACCCCCACGGGGCTACACTCCTGGTAATGCAGATTAAAAGAATCAAGAACAGTTCTTCTACACTTTAGCCCTCAGGCTCTGAACCCTCCAGGCACACAGTCTGGACCTGCAAGCTGCTTTGGGTACACAGCCCGAACTTGTACACTGTTCTGGGTTTTCCCTGGCTCGGCTCCCTTGCTGGCCACTCAGACACCTTCCATATGTCATGGAAACATTTACTGGTGGCTCCCTCTAAACCACCTAAGAGCACCTCAGCTCTATCAGGGAATTTTCCTTTTAATCCCACATCTGGGTACTTTCCTCAGGCACCGGCCAAGTACCTGAGAGAATGTAAAGTTGCCACAGAGCAAATCCGTACAGGTGAATTTGGTTACTACTGATGGAGGGTCTCCCACCTCTCGCTCCCACAATTCATACCTGGCCATTTCTCTGGACAGTAAACACCTCATACTGTAAAGCTTGGCAATGTAGATTATGGCTAAATGTATATCACATTCCCTCTACTTGTCTTGCTTTCCCTTTGTGCTGGACTTGAACATACTTTTATTTGGCACAGCCCATTGCTCTAGGCCCCCTCACTGATGAAGCAGTCCAATCCCCACATTACAACTGTACTTGACTGTCTTCTTCCTGACCCCACAGTAATAGTCCCTTTAGTTTCCTTCTGTTAAGGTGAAACACACATGGCTCTCTTTCAAAGCGAACTCACCCTTTGGTTGCAGGTGCCCCACAGGCAATTCCTCCACAGGAATTTCTCTCTCAGAGCTTCTGGTGCCGCAGCACAACTCGAAATAGGCAGCTTCTTCCCTTAGCCGGAACCAGGAGGGTCGCCCCTGGAAAACAGGCAAACCTTTCCCCCCATCCCCTCAGGGATGGGGCCCTTGGACCAGTAACAGTGGTCTCCACCACTTCAACAACCAATGTCTGTGTTCCTCTTATGGTGGAAACACGCATCTTCTTAACAATAGCTCTAAAACAGAGCTTAAAGCTCTGAGAGCCTGCACACAGACAGCTGTACTACTGTCTCTCACAAAGACTGCACACAGACTGAATTCAAAATCTCCAACGTTCTATGCTAACCTTCAACTGCAACATTCCAGTGTGGCTTATGCAGCTGTGAAAATTCTATGGTGATGTCATCCCTCAGTCTCAGCTGAGACTGAGAACAGAGTGAGACAGTGTGAAATCCATTTAACTGGAGTTTCACAAGCTGCTTTCCCTGCCTACCACTAGGTCTTACTGGGATTCTAGTAACCTCGGGTAACAGGAGGGTTACATCTAGAAAGCGTCGGGACATTCCCACCAAAAGCGAATTTTATGCCTGTAAAAATATTATGATTTGCTGACGATGCAGTGCTAATTTCTCAAACCCCTCTAGGACTGAGAAGAGCCATAATATCAGTAAGAGAAACACTTAAGAAATTGGATTTGCAAATAAATACTGAAAAACCAAAAATTATGGTTTTTGGGGGAGGGAAGAAGAATACAAAAAATTGGAAAGTAGGAGAAGATTGTATTGGAGATACAACTGAATTCCAATATTTAGTAGTTACGGTGAATAGGAACATGGGCTGGAAGTTGCATATAAATAAAATCAAAAATAATGGTACAAAAACAATGCTAGGGATTGCTAGATTTGCAAATATTTTTGCTAAAAACTCTTATGTAGCTCAATATAGATGCTGTGATGCTAAGGTAAATTCACAAGTTATGTATGGTTCTGAGGTGTAGGGCTTGTCTTGTAATATTAAAGAAGTAGAAACAGTACAAAGCCAATACTTAAAAGACACTGAATGCTGCAGTTCGAGCAGAAAGCAGAACCCTTCCAATTGCCACAAATGTCTTAAAAAGACGTGTAAATCTTTGTAAAAAAATACTGATTTCTCCACCAGATAGTCTGTTATACCAGTGTTGGGTGGAGGCCCAACAATGAAAAATGACGTATAAAGAAAGTTGGTTTGTCAAGCTGAACCAAGAATTAAATAAAATTGGACTGACATATAATTATATGTATAAAGAACCACTAGAGTTAGGGAAATTTAGGGATATTGCCTGTCAAAGATTGGTGGATGTAGCAATGCAACAAGATATTGATAACATAAAAGATGCTTGGGAATATACCACATTTAAGAAAATAAAACAGAATTTCAGAATAGAGAGATATCTCATTGTATGTGAGAATGTAAAACAGAGAAAAGCTATGTCTAGATTGAGACTGGGAATTCTAAGTAATAGATGGGTAGTAAACCGTGGAGTACAGAGTAGAATGTGTGGATGTGAAGAAATGATAAAATTAATAGCAAAACATATAATGTTGGAATGTCTGGAATTTAAGGCTGATAGAGAAAAAATATTGTGTCCAATTTTTAATCTAGGATCATTAGAGAATGATAAAAAAAATAGAAATTATATTAAATATAGGTACAAGAGCAGGCATTTTTTCAGTCGCAAGTTTTGCACCAAACGTTGTTACTAAATTAAAAGGGGAAGTTTGTTAAGCTGTATCTTACTGTCTTAAAGCACAATATTAATGGAAGGGGACTGACCAGGAACAAGGGATTGTTTAAAGGGGTACTGTAGCTCATAAATATATAAGTCTGTAAATGAAATTTTAAGAATGTGAAGTATTTATGTATGAAATATTGTCTGTGTTTTAAAATGTTGGTGTGTAACAAACATTGTTTTATACATGTTGTACAAATAAAGTTTAATAAACTGAACTGAACTGAGTGAAAATGAAGAAGAGATAGAAGCTAGGAAGCAGACACAGATGGATAGAAGGGGAGGGGCGAGTGGGAGACGGGAAAACATCTAGTAGTATAATTAGAAGATGCTGAGAAATGTTCACCGTGGTGCAGGGGAAGCAGTTAGGTGGGGAAGTAGCTAGTACAGAAGGTAAGAAAGACAGGTCAGGGAGCACGGTTGCAAGGGATGGAAGGGTATCAATCATAGGCAACTCCATATTTAGGGATATTTACTGGTGAAGGAAAGGTGACACAAATGCAAGCAGGAAGGTGGTTATTATGCTAGTGATGACAGCGGGGAAAGTGTGTCCAAGAATAAGGGAAAAAATAAGGGAGGTTGGAGGACAAACTAATTTAGTTATACATGTGGGAACCCGTGTCCTAGCTGGGGTGGAGGATGAAGTAATGAAAGTAGGTTCTGGGAGTTAAGGAGTATCTGCAGGGAGGTAGCAAGTTCACTGGCATTCATATAGGTGATACCCGTACCAAGGGCCAGAACATCCAGGAAAAGAAGAATAGAGGATATAGTAGTAATGATTGGTTAAGGAAATGGTGCAGGGAAGAGATGTTCATCTGTATGCGGGACTGGGATGAGACCTGGCCAAACAAGGCACTCTTTTCACCGGACAGGCTACACCTCATTAGGGACAGTTCAAGAGTACTCAGGGACAAACTGGGGGATACATAACAAACAATGAATACCACCCCAATGCACTGGATGTGCTAGGAGAACGAATACACATTAGCAACACAACACTCCAGCACTATCCACCACACAGAGAAAACAGTCAAACTCAAAATAAAGTGCAAAATCACATTTTATTTAATGCCAACAGTATGAATACAAGACATCCCACCAAGAGCAAAGGGAACAGCCCACACCTCCTAAATCTAGGAAACTAGATGGATGAACTGCAGGATATAAACTGTACAGAAAGGACAGGGACTCATGAAGACTGAAGGGATGGCAGTTTACATCAGGAAGGGAAGAACTGGCATGAGGGAGGAGTCAGAGGGAAGAAGGGAAGGTGGAGGCATTATGGGTTCAGTTATGGTCCAAGAGAGGGAGAAACATGAGGCTGGGGTGGTTTAAAGAACACCTAACCAGGATGAGGAGAGGGACAGAGAACTGAGCTCACAAAGATTCTAAGCAGCAGGGTAAGGTGAGGCTGTGCTTGTCAGGGAACTTCAACTTGCCCAAGGTGGACTGACACATACAATTTACAACATACGCTAGGAGTCTGGTGATCCGGGAAGGACTGTAGAGTGGGTTCCTACCTCAGAGTGTCACATAACCATCAAGAGTTGAGACATTTCTTGATCTGGTGCTCACAAATGGGGAGCATGTACAGGACATAACGGTCAGGGAGCCACTGGGTGGAAGTGACCATTGCATGGTGTGGTTCTAGTTTTATATGGGCAGGGAAAGCACCCCACCCTAAGATCAAAATCTAGGATTTTAGGATGGTGGACTACAGTATGATGAGTAAAGTGCTAAGGATCCACCTGGTGGACATCAGAAAAGATATGTGGGTGGAGCAAAGGTGATGCATCATTACAGAAGGAATACTGGTTGCCATAGAGAAGTGTGCTAGGCTCAGGTGGAAGAAGACAAGGGCAAAAGCACACAGTTGGTTCAGTTCTGGGGTTGCTCAGGCATTAAGGGAAAGAGGTTAGACTATGGGAAATTTGGGAAGACCACGAGAGAGGCGGATAGGGACAATTACTGAAGCTTAGCTAGTGAGGCAAGTAAGGAAGAAAGGCAAAATAAGGCACAGAAGGAGCTGCACATGGCTGAAGGCATTAAGAAGGGGGAGAATGCCTTTTCTGACTATATAAGTGAGAAAAGGAACAAGACAGATGAGACCGTTAGGCTTCGGAAAGGGGAGGAGTGGGTGGAGGGTCACAGTTCAAAAGCAGAGATACTAAATGAATACTTCTGTTCCGTCATCACCAGGGAGATGGACGAACCAAAGTCTTTAGGAGGGAGAAGAGAAGGGGGGGGCGTGCACAGATGTTGTGATAGAGGAGGATACAGTGAGGAAGGGGCTGGAGCAGGTAGGCCTGCTTAATAGTGCACTAGTGTCAGGTGTGGTACCGCAGGACTGGAGAACAGCACATGTAGTGGCCCTCAACAAAAGCGGTCCCACGGATGACACAAGGAATTACCGACCATGTAGTCTGACCTCAATTGTGTGCAAGGTCATGGAGACCATAGTTAAGAAAAGGTTGGTACAATATCTGGAGGCGCATGGTCTCCAGGATGCGAGGTAGCATGGGTTTGGGGGGGGCAGATTGTATCAAACAAATCTGATTGACTACTTTGACCGTGTCACTAAGACAGTAAGCAGAGGGCCAAGCGATAGACATCTTGTATCTGGATTTCAGCAAGGCCTTCGACTTTGTGCTCCACAGGAGGTTGATCAGGAAGTTGGTGGATCTTGGGGTTGGGGAGAAGATGACCATATGGGTGGAAAACTGGCCGAGGGACAGAACACAGAGGGTAGTTGGGGGGTGTTATCTTGCACCAGAAAGGGCAACAGTGTGGTACTGTGGGACCCAATGATGGGGCCAGAGTTCTTTAATGTCTTAATCACATTGGGCATGTAATTATGGGCAAACTGCCTATTCACAGACGACACCAAGCTCTGCAGGAGAGTGGACACAGCCGAAGGGATACAAGATGTACAGGATGATCTGGAACAGATGAGGAGGTGGTCCGGAATTTGGCAGCTTGGTTTCAATGCCAAGAAAAGCAAAGTTATGCACAATGGAGTCAGTAATCCATGAACGGAGTACAACCTGGGTGGAGTCCGGGTATCAGTAGCAAAGGAGGAGCAGGACCTGGGAATGATGATCACTAGTGACCTGAAGCATTCAAGCACTCCATGCAGTGCAAGAAAGCAGCAGCAAAGGCAAAGAAGATGATGGGATGCATAGCTAGTGGGATCAGTAGTAGGAGAGAGGAGGTTATACTGCCCTTGCACAGGTCACTGGTGAGGCCACATCTAGAGTATGGAGTTCAGTGCTGGTGCCCACACCTCTAAAAGGATATCAACCTGCTGGAGAAGGTCCAGAAAAGGGCTACAAAGATGACAGTGAGTCAGCATGGTAAGGCATATGAGGAGAGACTGAGGGCACTGAAATCTTGAACTCCCTGGAGAGCAGGAGAGAGAGAGAGGGGGGGGACATGATTGAGACCATCAATTACTTGAAAGGGATAAATAAGGTGGATTTTTGAGGGTATCTTTAAGCTAAATGGCAACCATAACACGGGTGGGCACTGTCTTAAGCTGGAGGGGAGTAGGTTTGGGGGGAGGTCAGGAAGCACTTCTTCAAGCAGAGGGTGGTGGACACTTGGAATTCGCTGCTGGAAGACTTGGTCTTGTTGAAGATAGTGGGCAGCTTGATGAGAGGCTGTCATAAGCTTGGGGGAAGGTAAGGATCATGGGTAGGGAGGATGGAAAGGTTGGGAGGAGTTGGGGTCAGGGTCGGTCACCCCTTCAGTTAAGACTATTTTGGACGTATTTTGCATCCAAAAATAGCATCAGAATGTCCAAAAATGTACTCTCTGGAGTCGTTGACATCCAGTAACATTTTCATTGCTTAAGACTGATGTCCGTTTTTCATTGCATGGACGTCACGTCTTTAATTTTTGTTTTTTCAGTCCTGTGGATGGGTTGCCGGCAGGCAGTTGTTGCCATGGAAATCTTTTTTTTTTTTTTTTTTTATCTTTTAAAATTCTGGTGCTGCCAGCTCGTCCTCCCACCCAACCCCAGCTGTGTTAATTTTGTGCATGCACAGTGCCACATACTGTTTTGGAGCCTTTAGTTGGGGTGCAGAGAGAATGGCTGCACATAGCATGCAGCTTAGAGTGAGGTGGGACGGGAGCATTAGGAATTCAAGTGGAGAGCGAGTTCAGTCATTGGATGCCCAGTACTTGTCTAAGAGAGACCATGTGGGTGTTGCTGGAGTGGGAGAGGACAGAGTGTGGCCTGCTGCATGTTGTGGATGCGAGTGGTGTGGTGGCATCATCTGGAAGAGAGAGCAAGGTACATACAGTAGAGAGCCAGTCCTGGCTGAAATCGAACCTTGATATTGGCTGGCTGGCTGGCTGGGTCGGTCAGGGTATGTAGCTGTGGGTCCAGTTCCCGTTAAAGTGCCAGACCAGTTGAAGCTGCACTTGCAGCAGGGCAGAGGAGTGTTCACTCATTGGAGAAGGATAAAAAAGGTATTTTTATTTATTTTGCACATTTTTAGCCACCACTTCAGAGTGTGACTGTCCAATGATATATACAGTAAAGCAGAGAGTTGCTGTTCTGAGGCACTCACTCACAGAACATTACTATCTAGCTGGGGCTGGCTGCGTGCCTGTGGGTGAGCAAGAGAGGGTTGTTGGAGAAAGAGCTTGAGAAAGGGACAGGACATTGTCTGTACAGTTTAATGCTGATTATGACTGAGTCACTTAGTTGTCTGCATTCCTGAAGAAGTTGTTGTTGAAGTTGTTGTTTTGGGTCCTTACACTACCTGAAAGGGTCTGAATTTACTTTCAGCATTTTAGATAGGGGATCAGGTCAATGAGGGAAGTCCAAGTCTAACAGGAGAACAGCTTTCATTTGATTTCAGTATTAGAGATTTGGGTGGGGGGGGGTGCTAAACACCAGGCAGTCTTCAGTGAATATAAATAGGACAGGGCTTGACTTTGGCATAAATATTTGTTTTCGCCTACACAACATCATATATTTCACTAGACCACAACTTAATTAACTTGTAACGCTATTTCCTCTTAGACTCTAGAAATGGAACACAGATAACAATGGGCCAAACAGGGAACTTACAATGGAAAGAAAGGCAGTTTTTAGCTAAAACAAGGTGAAACACAAGTACAGTATTACCAGTACTGCAGTCCAGAACCATTGAAAATGGTGTTGTGGTATACAGGGAATACACAGTGGACTGCAAATGAAGTGAGACACAAAAGTAATTTGTGAGTGGCGAAGCCATGAGTTACTTAACGTTCTTAGTCTAACTGCTACTGTGTGGTGGAGATAAAGGTATTATCTGCTACTGCTATCCATGCTATGTAAGTCATGTACATACTGTATATACCACCATTCCTGGTGTATTACCTTGTTTTAGCTCAAAGCTTCCTTTCTTTCCATTGTAATCTCCACATGTGGCTGTGTGGCCCATTATTCCAAGTTCCATTTCCAGATGCAATGTGGAAATAACATGTTCTAAGTTAAATAAATTGTAATCTAACTGAAATTAATTGTGTTTGTAAGTAAAACTAAACATTTATGCCAAAATAACATCAGATTTTTTACCCAATATATTTGCCACTGGTGGTGTATTTCTGTGTCTTACCACTCTCACATTGAGATAAATGTGTCATTGCACTGCAGTCTAATGGGGCACAGAGTAGTCTAGATGTGTTGGTGAGTTCTGCAGTTCAATATGTATTCATTCCCTATATATAATACAATACAAATGAGATCTGTGATATTAAACCATATGATAACAAGCTTTAATAAGACGGAGAGAGAGAAGCTTATAAGTTATCTCTGACTTACTGTTTATCTGTATGAGTGAGTACCACACTTTGAATGTAGTAGCAGGCATACTAGCTAGCATGCAATAGCATGATGAAGTTACTTGATGGACTTGCAAAAACAATTCATGACATAAACACATATTGTCTACAAATGATTACTGTACTGTTCATTTTCCTTTCCTAGCATTAAGGAATGTATTTATGTGGATGTAGCATGTATTATAGGGAGGTATTCAGAAGGCCAGTGAGCTGACTTCTAAAAGTATAGGACTTCAAGTAATTTGACTGCCAAAATTTGTCAGCTGACATTATTTTGACTTCCAAAAAATTGACATCTGGAGTATTTTGACTCCAGTAAAATTGAAATGACTTCCAAATTTCAAGCCATGGAAGTATTTCACTTCCACCCCAAAAAAATTATCTGAAGTGCTGGGGTCAGTATGCGATATAAGCAGACTATATAGGCCAAATGGCCTTCGGCTGGCTTCTTTGTATGTTTGTAGGTTGCTTATTACATCAGCCACTGGCTGTTCACTGTGATTTGTGAACTGCCATAGTAACACAGCTGACGTGCTACCATTGTTCCTGTAATCCTCGCAGTTTGTATCCCTCTGGATCACGCAGCATGTCCACTACACTGATCTCTGAGCCATTGGTGACTGTATGAGCACATTAGTGACACAGCTGTGCATCTTGGACATGTTGCTAATCCATCTGAGAGTAACACAGACCCTTGTACTACCTACTATTTCCGTAGTCATCATGATCCCCTTGTGGTGAAAATAATTATGAAGTGGAATGCTACACTTGGTTACGTCGTATCACATTCACACAGAGAAATAAGAAATAAACTGCAGATCAGAAGCGTGTGGCACACCTAGTCTGCCTGTCTTCAACACCTATTGTAACACCACAGAGCTTGTTTGATCTGCTTTTACCAACTCCTCTGACCATACCACTTGGGTCCCTTTATGCTTATCCAATGCCTTCTTGAGTCCCGCTACAGGTTTTTCAAACACAACCTCCACTGGGAGGATGTGCCAGGCATACACAAGTCTTCCTGTGAAGAAACACTTCCTTACATCTGCCATGAGCCTAATCCCCACTACCTTATAGCATGACCACTTGTTATGGAAATGCCTTTCAGCTGAGAAATAATCCCTGCTTGCACCTTATTTTTAAATATACGGCAGGTAAATGTCTCTGGCCTATCTGCCCATTTTTCAGTTTTTTCAACCATGGTGTACATATTGAGGACCTTCAGTCTCTTACCAAGGTGGATTTCATGCAGAGTCTGCACCATTTGAGTTACCCTACAATTGACTGCCTCTAGTATGGCTATTTCCTTCCATGGACGTGGTCTCCACAAGGGGACACAGCTCTCTGTGTGCAGTCTCACAAGCAATTTATTCAGCAGTATCACCAATTCACTCTTTCTGCTGGTGATGCCTCTCCCTAAACACACTAGCATCCCTCTGGCTGTCAACACTGTGACTTCTCACACTGTGTGGCCATCGGTCAGTCATCTGATATGATTACCACAAGGTCTGTTTCCTGTTTGGTGGTTGCCTGTAGCACTACTCATGTTTGACCCTGCCACAGGGTTTCTACAAACCAAGAGCAGGAACTTGCATTGTTTTGAACCAAAGAGGATGTCCCTGCTCCTTGCTGAGGCTTCACCTGTGATGCTCCATCCAGCAGTCTGAAGTTCCCCTCACATAGAACCTGCCCCTTATCTGGCATCTTTTGGATGGCTTCCACCAGATCATTATCCTTCTACACCCTCCCCCTATGGTGGAAGTCTCGTTATCACGTCAGTGCAAAGGTGCCCTACATTACCCTTCTCTGTGGTGACCAACAGTACCTCATCCCCTCCCTGTGTTGTGTGTATCCCTGTTGCTATAATACTGTTCCTCATGTACAGCACTGCTCCTCCCACATTACTACCCATCCTGTACTAGCCCATTGTGGTGCTGTACACCATGAAGAGAACTGACATGCATACCATAGGTAAGGGCATCATTGGTGATGCTACGCCTTTTTTCTGTACTTTTTATAAATGTTTTTATTTATTAAAGCATTTCACCAGGAAAGACATACTGAGCCTACAGCTAATTTCCAGATGCATCCTGGAGAGATGGGAAGAGGGGGAGATACATGTATAACATAGTATATACAAGATAGTACATTGTGGGAGTAGATATGCTAGTACATTAGCAGTATATACAGTATTTACAACATATGCAGTTAAGAATAGAATGGAGTAATATTAATGAGGACTGGTTGAAGGAGGGTGGGTAGGAGTGGAGGTGGGAAGGACAAGCGAAGGAGATGGGGAAAGAGGAGAGTAAAATAAACAAATGGGACGGGGCATAAGGGGCAATTGCAGGAGGGGTTGTTTTGGGTTCGGAGCAGAGAGATTAGTGGGTGTTTAGTGGAAGCAGAGTGAATGGATGGGGGAGAGAATCCCAAAGTTTGGGAAAATAGAATGAGAAAGCAGCTTGTCCAGCAAGGGAATTATGAGAGGGGAGCAGGAGGGAGCGATAGCCAGGGTTATGGAGGGAGTGGGGGGGGTAGGTGAGAGGAGGGAGTTCAGATAGAGAGGGAGGAAAGAGAGCCAGAACTTGGAAGTGAAGGAGGCACAATGGGTTAGGCGGCGATCCTTGAGGCAAGAGAGGGAGAGAGCAGAGTACAGAGAACAGTGGGGTATCCTGTTAAAATAGCGAGCAAAAAATAGCGAAGAAAGAATAGCAAATAAAGAACTGCTAACCATACAATAGTGAGTGGTAATTAATAGTGTGTGCCATTAATGGCGAGTTTACCGTGTCAAAATAGCGCTGATCAGATTTGACAGATTTCTAATTTCTAATGCAGATAGCAACAGCAATTAAGGACTTTAATCAGCATTCAGATGGGGTGTCAAAATCGCATCAAAATAACGCTGATCAGATTTGACAGATTTCTAATTTCTAATGCAGATAGCAACAGCAATTAAGGACTTTAATCAGCATTCAGATGGGGTGTCAAAATCGCATCAAAATAACGCTGATCAGATTTGACAGATTTCTAAGGCAGATAGCAACAGCAATTAAGGACTTTAAGCAGCATTGAGATGGGGCGTCAAAATTGCAAAATTCTCCTTTAAAAAAAAACTGGATGTTGCCAGTAATCCTTTATTGAAGCCTCAGTCCTTTATTTCTTTACACACTGATTCTCCAGTCTACATTTCATCACCCGATGATTCTAAACTTGAAACTGGAAGTTATATGTGAGTCCTCTAAAGTACTCCATACTGTACTTTCACCGTAAAAGTCACACAATTTTCTCAATTCTTTCATTCTGGTCTCTATATTTTCTTTTAGTTCCTCCAGGGGTTGTGCCCGAGATTAGCTGCCCCAGTTTCATTTCTATCAGCTGCTGTTCTTCCACCAGACATTCAATAAGTTTCCAGATGCTGGGATGACAAGATCCCAGACGCGAGTTAAATCTCTATGCCATCCCTCGACAGCACTGTTTGTTCGAGACAGCCCCAATAATGTAGCCTCATAACAGTTCCAGTTAGCCACTAGGAACATTGCATGCCTTCTTCATGATTGTCCTTTTGGCCTTCCCAACCAAGTGTCCTCGAAATAATCGAGGACTGGTTGTAGTATTTCCTCATTTGTGGTGAAGAACTCAATGTTCTTGAGCTCCTGGAATGCACTGACTACATCACCTGGTGGAACAAAAGCCAGCGACAGCAGCATTCACAAATGTAGCGCAAAGTCAGGGTCGCTGCAGTATCTCTTTTCCACTTCATGACAGGTCTGTATTTTTCACCATACGGCTTGGGCAAAGTGAAAAAAGCAACCCCTGACTTGTGTGCCTGTGAAAACAGTTCTTAACCCCTTCCATGCTGCTCTTTCAAAGTCCATAATTGCTGCAGTTGGGCTGCCATCAACACATAGTGTCTTTAATTTTTTCAAACACACACTCATACGAAGCTGCTGTTCTTGAGCACACCAGGATATAAAGTGCTGGTAACACTTGACCAGAATGCATAGCATGGATGCTGTACAACTGATTAAATAATGTAGGACATGATTTAAAAGTACCATCTAGCATCCAATCTGGAATGTCCTTCAACAGCCTCATGTCTGCCCCAGTGCCAAAAACTAGAATTCTGTCACTTTCTAGCCCACTGCCAAAAAGAAGAAATATTTCCCCTGATCCCAGTACTACAAACTCATTCGGTATTGTCAGTGCCTCTACACATGCTGGAGTTACAAGACTTCCACAGTCGTGCTGCCTAATGCGCTGAATGGTGTGCTTCATCAAACATATTTTGGGAAGGCGGCCACTCACTGATTCAGGTACAGAGGCAGTAGATGTCACTAGTACCTGCGATGTACTTTTGACTGTACTTCGTGCACTGTCACGAATTTTGGCCATGACTTTTCGGGCTCCAATGTTACCAGAATCAGGGACATGGTTATGACTTTTAAGCTTTGCAACAACTGTGTCTGAAACTGTGTGGAGCCTTGCAAGACATTTAAATTTATGAACATCGGCACACCTCCAATAAACTTTAGCTGCTGTTTCCTTGTCCTTGTGGTATAAGTAGCCCTCAAACAAAACAAGAGGCTTACCCTTTTGACTGGTCACAAACTGTAAGGACATTGCACTGCAGAACACCAAGGTACAATCGGCAAGGGTGTAATCATGAACCTACAATGCAACGTATGTGGCCCATGACTGTATCGCAAGTTATAAACTGCCAAAGGACTATGGGTGACTATGGGTTGGTTACTGGGCAACAGCCAGTTGCTAAGGGGAAATAGTAAGTAAAGGCCAGGTAAAATGCCAATAGTGCGAGAAAGGTGCTCTAAATGTCGCAAAGCTGTTTTGACTTTCGCTTCACTTTCAATCGCTGTTTTAATTTTCACTGTTGTATCAGCACTATTAATGAAATTGGTATTTTATTTTCACGATATTGACATAGAACCAAACAGTGGTGGGTGCGGAAAAAGCAGTGCAGGGCAAAACAGCAGAAAGAGTGGAAGAAGGAGTCCAGTCTGGCCAAGGTGGATCTTGAGGCAGCACAATAGACTATGTTGCCATAATCAAAGATGGGGAGAATGATCTTAGTAAGGATATCCCAGTGGGCGGGTAGAGGGATGCAACTGTTGTTCCTATAGAGGGCACCAAGCTTGGGGTGGAGTTTTGTGTATATGGCGTCTATGTGCTGTAAGAAACTGAGGTATCAGTCAAGCCAGACTCCAAGGTATTTAAATGAGGGCACGTCATCAATTGTGTCCTCATCTAGGGTGTGGAAGGGGGGAAAGGATGGACATTTAGAAAGCCTTGGCCTAATGCCAAATCACATAGAAATCATTTTCTTGGCATTTAGGGATAGCTGATTTGATCTGAACCATTTCTGGATCGAGTCAAAATCAGGTTGGAGCTTGGATCTTAACTCAGCTGGAGATGATGCAGAGACAAACAAGGTCATGTCATTGGCATACATGTGGATGGATGCAGATGATCAAGTAGTGGGAAGGTCATTTAGAAAAGTGGAGAAAAGTAGAGGGCCAAGGATGGAGCTTTGGGGAGCGCCTGTATTAATGGAGAGGAGAGGGGATAGGGATTCTCCAAGTTTCACTGATTGTGATCTGTTAGGTAGGCGATTAACCAGTTTATAGTGGGGAATGAGAGGTCTGCTGCTCTCAGTTTGTGAAGGAGAAGGGGGTGGGAGACAGTGTCAAAAGTTTTTGCTAGCTCGACAAAGATGGTGGCGGTGAGAAGCACCTGATCCATTGCAGTGTGAATGGCATTAATAAAATAATAATAACAATAACTTTATTTTTAAAGCACCTTTCAGAAATATCAAGGTGCCTTACATCAAAACACAATATACAGTATCAATTTTAAACATATAAAATAAATTCATTAAAACATCACTCAGTTAAAACAAACCATGCGATCATCCATACGATCAACAAATATTTACAGAAAATTACCATTAATCATCCAGATAGGCCAGATCCCATAAATAGGTTTTTAAATCTTTCTTAAATACTTCCACGGAGGTGCACTCCCTTAACCAGCGTGGTAGAGAATTTCAAAGAGTGGGTGCGGCATATGAAAATGCTCTACTACCAGAAGATTTTAAATTCACTCTTGGAATCTCTAACAACCCCTCGTCGGCCAAGCGGTGCAATCGGCCGGGGCAGTAAGGCACCAGAAGTTCTTTCAGATAGGTCAGACTCTGATCATGAAGGGCTTTAAAAGTCAATAAAATTACTTTAAAGGTGATCTGCCACCGTATAGGCAGCCAGTGCAGTTGACGCAGCACCGGGTAATGTGACCAGATCTCCTTGTCCCAGTCAAAACCCGGGCTGCAGCGTTCTGCACCAGCTGAAGGTGACGGATTTCAACCCCAGAAAGCCCAAAGTAAAGGGCATTGCAGTAGTCCAAGCGCAAGGACACAAAAGCGTGGACCAACGTTGGTAGGGAGTCAGACGGAACAAGGTGATGCACCCTGACAATATTCCTAAGATGGTAAAAGGAAGTCCTGACAATGGCAGACACTTGAGATTTAAGGGTCAGCCTATTGTCTAGGACAATCCCAAGGTTGCGCACCTGTTCAGAGGTCGAAAGTGACACACCCCCAAGAAACATTCCAGAGGGCATGCCATCATGCGACCTCACTATCTGACCACCCGGGTCCACCACTAACACCTCTGTCTTCTCTGAGTTCAACTTTAACCAACTAGAATCCATCCACACTTGGATTTCTTCCAGACAGTTATTAAACACCGGGAGTGCTCCATCCTGGTCAGGTGCAAAAGACAAGTGAAACCTCAGCCCGTACCATCTTATAATGTCTCCGAGGGACAGCATGTACACTGCGAATAACATGGGTGACAGCACTGAACCCTGAGGCACCCCACACAACAAAAGAGTTAAGCCGGAGGAATGAACCCCGACACAACTCTTTGTGATCTCCCAGTGAGGAATGAAGTGAACCATTTCAAAACAGTTCCCGACATTCCACAAATTGACCTCAGGCGTGCTAACAGCACCAAGTGATCCACAGTGTCAAAAGCTGATGAGAGATCAAGAAGAACTAGAATGGAACATCTCTTCTGATCTCTCGCCCTCAGAAGATCATTAAGCACCCGAACCAGCGCAGTCTCGGTGCTATGTCTTTTACGAAAACCGGATTGGAAGGATTCGTAGACATTATGGATGGTTAAATGGTCTTCCAATTGGGCTGCCACTACCTTCTCAATAACCTTCTCAATAAAGGGAAGGTTAGAGTTAGGTCTGTAGTTTGAAAAACAGTCTGGGTCCAGATTAGCTTTTTTCAAGAGGGGTGTCACCACTGCCTCTTTCAAGGAGTTAGGAAACTCACCAGACTCTAAGGAGCACCAGACTATTTGCACCATAACTGGACCAATGGTCTCAAGACAACTCAAAATTAGGGGAGTTGGTCCAGGGTCCAAATTACAGCTCATAGGCCGCACACTATGGATGATCCTCATAATATCCATGACTTCCAGTCGGCAAAAGGAACTCCAAGAGAATTGAGGTATTGTGAGCTCGCACTGTTCCACAACATCACCCTGAGAGATTGCCGGACGGAGGTCCACCCTGATGTCAGCCACCTTAGTTGCAAAGAACCGAGCGAGCTCCTCGCACTCTACTTGCGAAAAGACTTTTTGGACTTGCAGACAGGCTGGGTTGCACAGTCTGTCTACAGTCTGAAACAGCTGAGCCAGTCGATTCTGTGCAACTGCAATCTCCCTGGACAGGAATTCTGCCTTCTTTTGGGTGATTGCAGATTGATAGATAGAATAATGTTCCATCAATCTAAGGTGGTCGGCATCAAGGGCGGATTTGCGCCAACAACGCTCTAACCTTCGCCCCTGTCTCCGCAACTCCCTCAGTGTCCCATCAAACCAAGGGGACCAGGGGTGAAGGGATAGAAGGCGCTCACAAACAGGAGCAATAAGATCCAGGGCCCCCGTAACGGCCATATTATAGGCCGCCACCAGTGCCTCTGGGTTACTGCTAGTCAACACGAGGGATGAGAGGTCAAGGACTGCTACAAGGCCCTGGGAAGTAATATTCCATAATGGGCAGTACCTGACCATCTCCACAGGGGAAGGCCTTCTTGGGGGGTGTAGAAATTGAACCTCACGGTGTGGTGGTCAGACCAAGTGATTGGTTCCACCCCCACGTCGGATGAATCAATCCCTAAGAGGAAGACTAAATCCAAAGAGTGCCCAGATTTATGTGTAGCAGTGGAAACTACCTGTGTAAGGCCCAGAGAAGACATAAATTGGAAGAAGTAATTACCAAATTGTGAGAGTTCATCATCGATCCAGGTGTTAAAGTCACCCAGAACCATCAATCTGGGCGACTCAAATGACATATCGATGAGAAAGTCTGCTACTTCCTGTAAGAAGCGTTTCCCATCTCCGGGTGGATGGTAGATGAGAATGATTTGAACGCCTACACCTGCTACAACTGTACACTCAAAGGATTCAGCCTCACCTACTACCACATTCGTGAGGCCCAATTTAGTCTTAAAACAGACTGCAACACCCCCCCACCGCGGTCCAATTCGGCGGTATCACCGAAAGCACCTGGCCGGAATCATGGCCTTCAAATGGGGCCAGAATTTTATCCAGCTAGGTTCGGTGATGTGTCAGGTCAGCCAAACCAATAAGATCAGCTAAAAAGCGGTCTTATTCTTAACAGACCTGGCATTGCATAACACCACCCGGCTGGACAAACCGGAAGCTGTCCGGCCTATCTGCCCACCAAATTCAGTAGTGTCTTTGGGTATGGGCACCAGACAGGAAACCCCGGTCTGAGATTCCATTTCGCCCCAGGGCACCTTCTGACTTAGTAACCCCGACACGGTGGTCTCGGCTTTCATCCTTCCTGCCTGGCCCACCCCGCCTCCCCACTCTCCTACGAACAATCCCCAGTGCTCTACAGCACTGGTATGTCTCAAACTGTAGGGGAGGAGTATAAAAAGGGTGGAGGGCACGAAGAGAGGAGGATGAATAGTGCACCACCGTGGAGCCTGCCGACCAGCACATGATTTAGCTCAAACTAAACAATATATGACAAATATCTAACTAAACTAATCTAAAAACTCTAAATGCCTATAACAGAATTACTAACAATTAAAATCCTCCAAAACAATAATAACTTAAACAATAAACCCAACCCAACAAAATCTACAAAACCACCCTCCTCCCCAACTGAAAAGAATTCAAACCCAGAAAACAAAATATAATAAAATAAATAAAAAATCCTCTCTCACAGGATAAAATACATATACAAATATAAACTCCCCCCCCACCCCCTCACAGCAGAGGGAAAGGGAGAATTTTGGGCACTCCCACTACCCAAAATACACACAGTAATCAAAGAAAAATAGAAATAAACAAAAACAACACAATAAAACAAAAGAAAAAAAAGTAAATATAGGTGTCCTGGTCCTCTCATCAACCAGGAGACCAAAAAAAAGTAAAAAATCTGGGGAAGAAGTCAACCAATGGTAGGAGAAGTCCTGGTGAATCCAACAACAGCTCCAAAAAAACAATTAAATCAGAGGAGAAAGGAAGTTATGTAGTGGTGTTTGCGAAAGCCAGACTGGAAAGGAGTGAAGAAGAAGGCACGGGGTCATAATGTCAAAGACATTATACACTGCAACATACCGCGCTAATACTGCACAATATATTCATAGCGGATGGGGGCTTGCCTCAGATTCACCTCTTCGGGAGAGCATTTGTAACCCCCCCAACCAAAAAATATTACTTTGGGGGTTTAACAGCAACAATCACACAAAGTGCAAAAAAAGTTAAAGTTCATGCGTCTGGGACCAGGAATCAAAACCCAGTCCCAAACACACTACTTGTCTCCCTTGCTGCCAGTGGCTCATCCCACTGAGCCACAGCAGCTGCTCGGTGGACCCCTGTCCCAGTAGAGGTTTTATCCTCTGCCTGTGACAGCGAGAGGGTGCACTACCATGAATACTGCCTTTCATGGTTTTGCATCCTCTCACTCATCCCTACCACGGTGTTATGGTTGTGCGGTTTTGTCGTACGCTGTAAAGCGTACGACAGAGGGACCCGGTAGGGAAGAAGGAAGAGGAGTCGAGGAAAGAGGAGAGTTGGAATACAACTATGTGTTCTTGGAGTTTAGAAATGGTTGGGAGGAGGGAGCTAGGATGTTAATTGTCTAGGGAGGATGTGTCACCCCCTTTTGTTACGGGAATTACTGTAGCATGCTTCCAAGAGTCTGGAATGGAGGCAAGAGAGAAGGAGAGGTTAAGAAGGGAGGCGATAGGAGAGGCAATAGCAGGGGTGGAAAGGTGGAGAAGCTTTAGGTCTAACTCATCAGGGATCCCACCTTGCAGGAAGGTGGATGGTGTAACTGGTGAGAAGGAGAAATGAAGTGTAGATGAGCATGGGGGGAAGGGGGGTGGGAGATGGAAGAACAGAGGGAGGAAAGAGCTGAAGCACAGGTGGTAAAGTATGTGTTGAAAGCAGAGGCCACTGAGGGAGGGTCATAGATGGTGGAGTCATCTATCTATAAGACAGAAGGGGTGGACTGAGTTGGAAGGGAGAAGAGGGCATGAATAACTTTCCAGAACTTGGAAGGGTGACTTAGATTTTTCTGGAAAGAGGAGAAAAAAAACCTTAGCCTTTGCTGGCCTGGTGGCTCTAGTACAAGAGTTCCTCTGGGAGCGGTACCTGTTAAGGTCTGCAGGTGCACCAGAGGTCTTGTATGATTTCCATACCAGGTTGCGTGCATGGTGGCAAGTCACAAGTTCTGCAGAGATCTAAGGGAGGTGTGATCCTCTGACTCTGGTTTTCCAGAGGGCAGCATGCTGATCCCAGATTAGTAGGAAACTGAAGAGGAAGTAGTCGAGAACTTGATTAATGTCAGAGGCTCTGGTGAGGGGGGACCTGTCAGTTAACTGCAGATCAGCATGTAGGGAGGATAGGTCTAGCAACCGGAAGGAGGAGATGTAGATAATTTTTGGGGGTAAGCTAGGGTGGTGGATTTTGGCATACAGTATACCATATGGTGATCGCTGAGTGTGTCGGGAGGGTGCCAGCATTGATGTTGCGGTGTGGTTGATTGGTCAGAACCCTGTCAACCCAGTCCAGGAGTGAGTGATTTTGAGATTTAGAATTTAGTCGG
This sequence comes from Neoceratodus forsteri, assembly GCA_016271365.2. Taxonomy (NCBI): domain Eukaryota; kingdom Metazoa; phylum Chordata; order Ceratodontiformes; family Ceratodontidae; genus Neoceratodus; species Neoceratodus forsteri. The sequence continues at coordinate 409,745,757 of CM057452.1, forward strand.
GTTGGAGTTGAGATGAGCTGAGTAAGGTGCAGGGACCTTACATTTTGGCAAAGTTTAGAGTTGGAGTGGGAAAGCCAGTTTACATTGAAATCACCCAGGATGAGGAGTTCACCAGAAGGGGAAAGAGAGCAGATGGAAGTCAGGAGCTCAGAGACAAGGGAGGAGAAAAGGCCAAGGCAGCAGTGGACCCATGCCACATAGATAGGGAGGAAGAAAGGGAGGGCGAATTTGAGGATGAGGAGTTCATAGGCAACAAGAAAGGTGTCAGACAGAACTGTGGTGAACTGAATAGAAGAGGATATATAGATGGAAATACCACTATCCTTAGAGGTACAGTCTTGGTGGATGAGGGTGTACCCTGGGATTGAGATAGCCAAGTTGGCAATTTTGTGGGAGAGACAGGATTCTTAGACTATTAGGACATCTGGGCGGAGAGAAACTACTAGTGGTTGTAGCTGATCAATTTTAGGTAGGAGGCTGCGGATGTTGATGTGGGCCACCCAAAGCCCTTTGGGAAGATCAGCGGGAAGGGAGTGAACAGGGCCAGGGTTAAGTTCAACATCCTCAGCCATAAGGAGTAGCAGGGTTAGTATGAGCTTAATGGGGATCTGAGGGTGGCAATGGTGGAACAGAGGAGAAGGGGGAGCAGGAGGAGGTGGGGAGGGAGGGAGGGAGGGAGGTTCTGAATTACACCAAGTGGGTCCAGGAGGTGACAGATGGGAGGAGGGAGCAGTTAGGGTGACAGGTGGAGTGGGGACAGGGAGGAGGCAGAAGGAAGGAAGAGCAGGGGAGAGAAAGGTGGATAGGGAGTGGGGGAGGTGAGGAAGAGAAGAAGACTGGGAAGGTTGCAGGGAGTGAGAGGTTGAGGGAAGCAGAGTAAATAAGAAAAAGGATGTTGGGAAGAGCACTGGACTGATACATAATCGGAAGCAAGGGTGAGGCATAGAGGGGAATAACTAAGAAAAGGCAAAGCAGGTGAAGGACAGATTAGCTCCGAGAGGTAGGGGAGTAGTAGAGAAATGGGAGGTCAGAAAAGGGCAGTGGCATAGGTATAGCTTCCAGCAGGAGTAAATAGTTTAGGAGTACGGAAAAAGTGAATTAGTAAGAAATGGGGGGAGCAGTAGTTAATTAGAATAGATAGAGCAGTAGACAGTGCTAGGTATTTTAAACAGTATCCACTGATAATATCAGGGGAATAACATTATCGCGATGATATCGTAGCTCACTACATCGTGCGGTATTACAGCGACAGGAACATTACATCGTTATGATGTTCTGCCTACTCCTGTCGCTTTATGTGTGGGCAGGGATGGGAGAGCAGTAGTGGAGGAGGGATAACAGGTAGGAGTTGTGGTACCTGGATGAGCCGCTCCCGTTGTGGAGTGGCAAGGCATCTGGCTCTTGCAGCAGAGGAGACCCAGGGACCAGGGTTTGTTCCCGCTTCCAACACTGACTGTTGGTTTATTTTATTTTTAAGTACTTCCCCATCAACTTTTCTAACCTATCCTCATGCCGCCACACCCCTCGGATTTGATTATAAAATTTCATGAGTGGAGGCCCCCAAAAAAAAAAAATTCTGTTGTTGTTTTATGTATTTTTAGTGTTACGGTATTTGTGAAGTCTGTGTTTTTACCGGCTTTGAAATCAACTGGCAATGTAATGGCTGCGGCGTATTGTGCTGCAATGTTTTTGTTGCCGATGTTTTCACCTAGAACCATTTTAAACTACTAGAGTTTGACAGTTAACTTAGTACGTCAGAGATCTAAAGAGTATGTCACACATATGGATTGAGGATAAGGAGCAAGCGGGCAAGCCAATTCACACACTGGGGGAGTAGCAGGCTAGGGGCTGGGCTTGCTCGTATGGTTAAACAGCAAGCAGACACATATAGATTGAGGATAGGGAGCAAGCAGGCAAGCCAATTCATGCAGTAGAGGGAGTAGTAGGCTAGGGGCTTGGCTCACTCAAATGGTTAAATAGCGAGCAGACACATGGATTGAGGATAGGAAGCAAGCAGGCAAGCCAATTCACGCACTAGGGGGAGTAGCAGGCTTGGGGCTGGGCTCAGTTGGATAGCAATAGTGAGCAGGTGAAGGCCCTTGTAGGTCATAGGGCAGGGTATAATGGATGTAGACTGCCCAGGGTGGGTAGGATATGCCTAACCAGTGGTGCTGTAATAGTGCCACCGCGTGCCTGGCAAGAAACAATCAGTGTGGTCCCGCAGACAGGGCACTGCAGGAGAGCAAGGATGGCACTGGACGCCCAAACTAGCATGGTCCTGTACCTATGCTGCAGCCAAGGGAGGGTCCTCAGGCCTGGTGTTGCAGGGAGGGGGGGGGGATCGGCCCTTGCAACCCTTCAGAGGCGGAGTGGACAGTGGCTGGGGAGGGAACGGGAGATAGAGGTTAGAGCAGGGGACAGACTGATGAGAGGGAGCAACCAATTTATTTATTTACTGAAATGTTTCACCAGGAAGGCACACTGAATAACATGTTGCTTGTCTCCCAGAGCAACCTGGGGGGAAGGGGTACAACTGGAATGAGACATTATACATTCAAGTTACAGGATCAACATTAACACACAGTTGTAAGGCAGGTGTTACAAACAGTGTTACAACGGTGTTGTGCATAACATGTTGAAAGGGGGGACAATAATAAGTGCTGAGTTAATAAGTAAACAAGAGCTACATGAAAGAAAAGAGGAAGGGGTAGGGGAGGGAGGGTTAAGGTGGGAGGGGAAGAGTCATGCCCCTGGAGACCCTTCAGGATTCAAGTAACCCTGCAAGGGGACTGGGGGACAAGAGAGAAGGGGGAAAAACAGAGCACCAGAGAGATCCCCCAGAGAGACCCCTTTAAGATGGTAAGGGAAAAAAGTAGATGAGAGATGTGAGCCCCTTGGGGGGCAGGGGAGGGACCCATGGAGTGCATTCAGGGTCCTTTATATTCTGTGAGAGATCAAGGGAGGCCAATAAGGGGACACAATTAGGGTAAGGAGAAGGTGGTGTACAGGGTAAAAGAAGGTGACTGTAGGGGGTAGGGTTTGTCGAAGTCTTAGAAGAGGGAATTAGGGAACATGGCAGAAGCAGCTAGGTACAAGGTAATTATTGAGATTAGAGCTGATGGAGTAGGCGGAGGATCAGTGCCGGGTTTGGAGGGAGAAGGAATTTCACATTTTTGGGAGGCGGTGAGTGTAACTGGATTGGCCGATTTGGGTGGATCTGAGGGGGACTACCAGAGTATGGGAGTCGGTTGATCTAAGGGAGTGGGAGGGTGTTACAAAGGAGGGGGTGAGGTAGGAAGGGAGCTCACCCAACCAGTGCTTGGAGGTGAATTTAGCACAGTGGGAGAGTCGCCAACAGCAAGAGGCAAGAGGCAGTGGAGGAGTAGTTGGGGGGAGGGTAGAGAGAACAGGCACAGGAGCAAGAAGAAACTAACTCAGATACAAACTGAAATTAACATCAGTACAAAAGGAAGTAAAAAGGCTGGCTAGCTTGTACTGTTTTAACTGCACAGGTTAGTTCTACAATGCAGCAACTTCACAGTTCAGCAGTAGGCAGTCTTACACTGATTACTGCTCTGGTTCACTCTGCAGTACAATGCTTTACAATTTTAGACTGATTCAATGCTCTACTAACTTCCTCAGTGCAAACGATTATGGCCACAAAGCTAACTGTCCTTAAAATTTACTCAGTTTCACATTTGGTAGGCACAGCCTTAACAGATATACACTGCTGGGAACCCTATAGGGAGCAAACTCAAAGTTTAAAATACAGGTGCACTCCTCTTAGCTTCAGACAAGAGGTGCACAACGTAAGCTGGTAGCCCACAGACCAGGTTTCAGCCCTAACTACAAAACGACTGGAAAAAAACAAATATAAGGAAAAAACTGCTGGCAGATGCACTACAGCTGCACAAAAAGACCACTGAGCCCACAGTCTAGCCGAAGGAGTCCTTTCAGAATTTGGAGATTCAATGCCAGGCAAGAAACAATCAGTGTGATCCCAATGACAGGGCACTAGAGCAAAGATGGCACTGGACGCCCAAACTAGCATGGTCTTGTACCTGTGCTGCAGCCGGGGGGGGGGGTTCTCAGTTCACTGGTGTTGTGGGGATGTGGGGAGGTCAGCCCTTGCGACCCTTCAGCGTGCCAAGCAGAGGCTGAGTGGGCAGTTGCTGTGCTGCAGCCCGTGGGGGTCCTCAGTTCACTGGTATTGGAGGGAGGGAGGGAGGTCGGCGCTTGTGTCCCTTCAGAGCGCCGAGCAGAGGCAGAGTCGGCAGTGGCTATACTGCAGTCAGGGGGTCCTCAGTTCACAGGTGTTGCGGGGATGTGGGAGGTCAGCCTTTGCGATCCTTCAGATTGCTGAGCAGAGGCGGAGTGGGCAATTGCTGTGCTGCAGCCCATGGGGGTCCTCAGTTCACTGGTGTTATGGGGAGAGAGGAGGTTGGCCCTTGCGACCCTTCAGAGTGCTGAGCAGAGTGCCGAGCAGAGGCGGAGTGGGCAGTGGCTGTGCTGCGGCTGGGGTGTACCAGTTCACTGGTGTTGCAGGGAGGGGGGAGGTTGGCCCTTGTGACCCTTCAGAGCATCAAGCAGAGGTGGAGTGGGCAGTGGCTGTGCTGCGGCTGGGGGGGTCCTCAGTTCACTGGTGTTGTGGGGAGAAGGGGAGGTCAGCCCTTGTGACCCTTCAGAGCTCCGAGCAGAGGCTGAGTGGGCAGTGACTGTACTGCAGTCGGAGGGTCCTCAGTTCACTGGTGTTGTGGGGACGGAGGAGGTTGGCCCTCATGATGCTTCAGAGTGTCAAGCAGAGGCAGAGTGGGCAGTGGCTGTGCTGTGGCTGTGGGGTCCTCAGTTCACTGGTGTTGCAGGAAGGGGGGAGGTTGGCCCTAACGACCCTTCAGAGTGCCAAGCAGATGCAGAATGGGTGATAGCAGCTTTCATGGTATCGTGTCATGTTGACCAACATGTTTTGTTCCACAGACAGCTCTGCATTCATTTAAGGAAGCAAACTGCATTTAATTCAACACAAAGACCAGCTGAAGCTGGCAGCTCGCAGCTGTTAGTTAAATACACACAATGATACATGTTTGAATCCACTAAAACAGTTCTGGACAAGACAAACATTGCTGGGTGTTTCTGTTATACATAGTCTGGCTTATATTGGCAGGGCTGCAGGTTACAAGTGCATTTCTGCATAAATACTCATTGCTGTTTTTAGCAAAACATAGAAACAAACTTTGACAGCAGATAAGGACCACTTGGCCCCCCAGTCTGCCCATTTCCCTACCTACTGGATAAGCTGCAGATCCTAATTTACCAACAGCATACTTCCTCCTACCCCCCCACTAGAATTGCCTTATGTTTGTCCCTTGCATTCTTAGACTCTACCACTGTTTTTGACCCCACAACCTCCTCAAGAAGGCAATTCCATGTGTCCACCAGCCTCTCCATGAAAAAATACTTCCTCACATTGCCCCTGAGCCACCCCCCTCTCTGTCTTCAAATTGTGCCCTCTTGTTCTTGCACATCTCTTTTTCTGAAAGATGCTACCCTCCTGGACCTTGCTGATTTCCTTGAGGTACTTGAAAGCTTCTATCATGTCCCCTCTCTCCCTCCTTTCCTCAAGGGTATACATAGTAAGCTCTTTCAGTCTCTCTTCATATGGCTTCTGGTGCACACTCTGCACCATTTTAGTTGCCCTCCTCTGGACTGCCTTAATCCTGTCTATGTTCTCGTGGAAATGGGGTCCAGAACTGCATGCTGTACTCCGGATGGGGTCTCACTAACTGTCTGTACAGAGGGATAACAACTTCCTGTTTTCTACTGGTGATGCCTCTCCCTATACATCGAAATATCCCCCCAGTCATCCTTACTGCCTTCTTGCATTGCTTGCTTGCTGTAGGTCATCTGATATGACTACCCCCAGGTCCTTTTCTATTTTTGTTGCTGTGGTCCAGTGGACTTCTGTCAGCCGAATCGCGGGCATTTGTAAAAGAAAAATGAATCCAATATCCCTAGTGGTCCAGTGGACCGCTGTCAGCCTGATCGCGGGCATTTGTAAAGGAAAAATGAATCCAATGTCCCTGGTGCCATAGTATTATTTTAGAAGTGTACTGGGTTGGATTAGATGGGTAGAGGTCAGGCTGTTGACAGGCTCAGCTATTCTTTGGAACACCTGTGGCAGCTCTGTACCTTTGATGGAATCTCAGTGGCCATGACTTCTGCAGTCAGCAGCCACTGTGCTGGGTTGGAGATTCTTAGAAGATGAAGCAAAAGCTGCAGGAGAGGGTCCAGGATAGTTGATGGTGGGGGCAAGATCAGGATAGTGAGGACACGTAGCTGCTCCAGGAGAAAATCGAATAATGACAGAGGACATCCCTGTCTTGTTCCCCTCCCTAGTGCTTTGCCTAAAAGTAACAGGCAACAGGTGACTAGGCCAGCTGACTCTGCTCCTCCCCTTTGGGCCTTTCTTTGCAACACAAGCTCAACAAGGAATAAGACTGCAGTGATGGAGGCTTTCATCACTATTTCCTCAGCTGATTTTATTTGTGTCATGGAGACCTGGCTGGGTGATGACTCTGGACCAGCGCTGGAGTTGTCAATTATGGATGGGTACTCCATGGTGCACTGCCTGAGGCGGGACTGTGGAAGGGGGTATCGGGCTGGACATGTTTTAGATCCACTCTGAGAGTCACAGTGTACTCCATGGGAACTTCCAGGTCCTTTGAATGTATGGCTGTTAGTGGTGGGTCAGGTGTAGGTTGCAGGATCATCCTCATATACTGACCTCTGGGGGAAATTTCCTGTAGGCGCTGGTAGATTTCTTGGTTGATCAGGTACTGGATTCCACCAGACTTCTAATATTAGAAGATTTCAGTGAGTGGATAGGCAATGAAGCGTTGCCTTTTGGTCAGCAGCTCCTCCAGTTGATGTCACCACTGGGCCTTACAAAAGCACTTGCCTCTGTTACTCATCTGCATGGTCACACACTTGACCTAGACTTCTCACTGGAGTCAGGATTGATCCAGTCATATGGTTGAATAATCACATCATGGCATTCTTTTGCAGGTCCCCACATTTCAATGCACATGTGAGACAGTTCAGTGACACCAAAATGTAATCTGGAGCCTCACAAACTCCAGACGGTATTGGATGTCACAGCCATGATGACAGATTGTGCTCGGAGCTCAGAAAACCATGAAGCACTTTGATACTTCTGGCTGCCTTGGATTCCCTGGCACTCTACTGTGTCTGTTCATTGACCTCCCACTGCAGCTCACCATGGTACTGTGAAGAACTGAGGTGGCTGAGGACTAAGGGATGGAAGTTGGAGCATTCCTGGTGGAGGTTACACTCTGTGGAGGACAAATTGGCACTGAGAACTCACTACAGTGAGTAGCAGTGAGCAAATACCTTGAAAAAGACAGAGTTCATGTTAAGGATGACTGCTACAAGTAAGAATCAGCCCGAGCAGCTTTTTCACACTGTAAACAGATTGACCGACCCCCTTTGTCATGAGTATTTCTTAATGTCAACACTCGGAATCCCAACATTCAGGATCCCGAGTTCCGCAGCCCAACACACACCAGCCCGACAGATGGAAGCTGGTGCCAACATGAGTAAGGTAACAGATGTAACGAACCGCTACCTACCTCAGGTCAGGCACTACAAATAAGGGGAAAATTCGGAGGCTGGCTGAGCTGCTCCCATGGTGTGGAGGGCTAAACCACTAGCAGCTGGACCAGCATGGTGCTCTAGACCCGGGTTCTGTTTCCGGCATGAAAATATGTTTGCCCTGCACTGTTCCGCCCCCCCCCATCATTTTTATAATCTTCTCTGAGGTTCGCTCCCCCTCAGAGTTGGTTGTTTTAGTTACGGGTGGTGTGGGGGGCAGAGCTCCCCATGTGGGGTTGGGGGGGCTTCTTGCTCCCTGTATTGCACTAAAACCTTGTCAGTCTTTTGACAGTCTGTCACCTGAACTCGGGCATATGGAACTCAGGATAATGACTGTTGGGATTTCATAGTGAATCCCCTTTGTCTGTGATCTGCTCAGGCCTTGTCCTTAGGTAAATGCAAAGAGTTCAGCTAAGTTCTACTTCACATGGTGTCCATCATTTAGACTGGGATCTCCTCAAGCAGCTTCTCATGGGTCAGCAATGTCCACTCTGAGAGAGGCAAGGATGATCTGCATCCTGGGCTGATTTTCACCCAGTTTTTGAAGAGGAGATACTTTGGTGATCTTGAGTCTGGGCTGTACCGCTGTGTGCTGGACCCCGGACATACATGGCTGCTGACTGGTAACCTGGAATCCCTGGAGCCAGTATACACTAAGATTGTCGTGTATTCATTGAGGAAAGGTGTTTTTCTGTCTACTCTAAAAAGGACAGTCGTGAAGCCCAACCTAAAGAAACTCTCTTTGGACACCAACAATCTGGTGAATCACAGGCCTGTCTTAAGCCTTCCCTTTTTGGGGAAGGTAATCAAGAGAGTAGTTACGGCGCAGCTTGAAGCTCACCTGGAACAATTTAACATCTATGAGCCTCTACAGTAGGGATTTATGCTTTGTCACAGTACTGAGACTGCTCTAGTCAGAGTGTTTCATGACCTTCCCGGTACTAGAGACCAGGGGCTTTGTTCTATCTTGATTCTTCTGGATCTCTCGGTGTTTGACACAGTGTACCACGGTGTGTCGTTGGACTGTCTAAGGACCTACGTGGGTCTCACTGGCACTGTTTTACCCTACATCACTAGGAGGTCGCAGCAGGTTGCTCTAGGTAATTTCATTTCCAGAGCAGCTGCAATAACCTGTGGGGTCCCTCACGGCTCAGTCTTAGCATCCACGTTGTTTGTTTTGTACATGCTGCCTTTGGGTGAGATCATTAGGTGGCATGATGTTGAATTTAACTGCTATGTAGATGATACCCTACTCTATCTGTCTTGCCTACCTGAGGGGAGGAACACATCCTTGGTGCTAGAGCAGTGCCTACAGGAGATAAATGGCTGGATGGCCTCTAACTGGCTGTGTCTCAACCCAGGTAAGACAAATGTTTTAATTGTCAAACCAGGTTGACAAGTGACAGCAAAGACGTGCTGACTTTGACATTCTTTCACCATCTTTGAATGGTCAACCACTTTGTGCTGTGGATGTGATGAAAGATCTGGGAGTCATTTTGGACTGCAAGCTGACATTAGAACAGCAGGTATCAACTGTGGTTTTAAATTACTTTTTTTTGTTTTGTTCTGTCACCCCACCCACCCTCCCAAAGGGAGCTCAGTCCACGCTTGCACGTCATCCCACCATACCCAGGCATAACCCCCGGTGGGGCCACCAGGTGGGTGCCCCCTCCCAATGGTCAGTGATATCGTGCCCTGGGTTATCCCCTAGAATGGGACCATGGGAGCAGGACCCACTGGCAGACACTGGTGGCAGTGGGGACAGTGGCGGAGCAGGGTGTCGTGTTGGGGGGACTGGAATTTTGTTGACTTGTGGCAATCAGGGGGTGGGGATGTGCAGTGATGACCAGCGTCTGCCCCACCCCCTTGTGATATGGTGCCGGTAGCAGCGGTACGCCCAGCCTCTGCCAGAGGTCTGCAATGTGCCGGACACTCTTTCCCACTCCCCTAAGAGAAGGAGAGCAGTCCCTGGGATGCTCAATCCTTCTCCCCCTAGCCAACCCTCCGACTTCCAAGTCTGTCTCCAAAGCCGGGATGTCAGTGCTGCAAGTGAACGCCTTGCTGCTGTGCTGGTGGGCCGGCCTGAAATTACTTTTACCATCTTGGAAATATTGCCTGGATCAAGCCACATTTGGTGCTAGCTGACTTGGTGACAATAGTCCACGCCTTTGTCATCACCAGATTTGATTATTGCAGTGCTGTTTACTTAGGGTTATCTGAGGGTTTAAAGCATCACCTGCAACTGGTCCAGAATGCTGTGGCTTGGCTGGTGGCAAGAATGTCTCAAAGAGACCACATCACACAGGTCTTAGGCGATCTGCACTAACTGCCAGCTCAGTGGAATTATTACCTTCAAGATATATTTGTTAACATTCAATGCCCTACATGGTTTGAACCCTAGCTACCTGAATGATCTCCTGATGTCCTCCACTCCTACGCATACACCCTGCTCCACAGATGCGGGCTTGCTACTGGTCCCTTGTTTCCACCTTAAACAGTCAGGAGACAGGGCTTCTTGGATTGCTGCCCCACTGATTTGGAACACTCTTTCTTTAAGAGTTTATTCTGCTCATACAGTGCGGGCCTTCAGGACCTCCTTGAAAACATTTTAATCAGGCCTTTCCAGAGTAATGTAATTGTTGACTTTTATTTATCTGTTGTAATAGTTCTGCTGTTATTTTGTTTTTACTGTTGTAAGACACCCTGAGCCTGTGAATAGGGTACCAAAAGAAAAAATTACTCACCTTAGTAATGTTTCTTCTAATGGAGTCTTGCTATATTATGACATATGCAGTGAGTCCCAACCTTCGAACTGCTCCAGAGGTGAAAGAGTTAACTTTCCATGCCAGGCATGGAACTTTGAGCACGAGCTCGATTGAAAACTCTGTCTGTTGTTCTTCAGACTCAAACTGTTAGATCTTTATGAGCAAAACTCACTAAGGTTCTGTGTGGAAGCTGTAAACCTACATTAGCCAACTGGCTACTAAATATAAGAACACATTTTTTGGTCCCAAAACAAAGACTCAAGTCAGGGGATCCAAAAAATGAAAAACATAACACCCAAACACCCCAAAAAGGAGGGGTGAAAAATAAGGTGGGCATCTACTAAGTGCCAGCACTGCACTGCCCACCCACATCCTAAAAACAGAGGTTCTGAGAGGGGCAGGCAGGGGGAGGTCATAATGTAGCAAGACTCCATTAGAAGAAACAACATTACTAAGGTGAGTAATTTTTCTTCAAACAACATGGAGTCTTGCTATATTTATGTATATGCAACTACACAGCAGTACCTCCATGGAGGAGGGACAGAACCTACTTAGGAAATAGGCTCTGAAGCACAGCTGTGCAAACCGAGCATCACTCCTAGCCTGGATGTCCAGGAGTAATGCTTGGTAAAAGTGTGAACTGTTTTCCAGGTAGCTGCTTGACATATCTCTAGGATAGGGATGTCCCTGGCAGCAGCCAGAGACGCAGCTGTACCTCTGGTAGAGTGAGCCCTCAGGCCTGAGGGAGGAACCTACCCAGTTTTCATAGCAAAATTGATACAAGAGACAATCCACCTGGCAATGGATCTTTTAGTGGCAGGTTTCCCTTTACCAACCTCACCATAAGTGGGGAATAGTTGAGGGAGTTAAACCTGTGACCCTTTTGGTACGTTCTAGGTAGTAACTAAGGGCTCTTTTGACATCTAACTGTGCAGTCTCCTCTCTCGCCAGAGGAGGAATGGTCAGTGAAGCACACAGGAGAGACACAGATTGATTAAGGTGGAAGTCTGAAACCACCTTAGGCAAGAACTTTCTGTTAGTCCTGAGGACCACCTTATCTCTATGAAAGGAGACAAAATCAGGCTCCACTGACAATGCTTGTAATTCACGTATGCGCCTGGCAGAAGTGATGGCTACCAAAAACACAGTTTTCCAAGTCGAGTACTTAAGCTCTGCTGAAGACAAGGGCTCAGAAGGGGGTTGCATAAGCTGAGCAATGCAAATATTAAGATCCCAGGCAGGTGCAGGGTCCCTGAATGGAGGGTTGGTGTGAAGCAACCCCTTGAAAAACTTGGAGAATACAGGATGAGCTGAAAGAGAAGAGGGTTTACCTGCTGATAAGAAAGCAGACACGGCTGCCAGGTGCACTTTTAGGGTAGCTGGTCTCAGCCTCAAAGTATTCAAATGCACCATATAATCCAGGACTGTGGGTAAGTCAGCAGATTCTGGGGAAATATGCTTGCCAGAGCACCATATGGAAAATCTCTTCCATTTGGAATTATAAGTAGCCCTGGTGGAAGGCTTCCTAGAAGCCTTCAATATATCCAACACACCTTAGGAGAGGTGTAGGTCAGCAAACTCTAACTCTTCAAGAGCCAGGCCTTGAGATTGAGAGATTTGAATTTCGGGTACCAAACCCTCCCCTGAGCACAGGTTAACAGGTTGTGATTCCTGGGAAGACACAGGGGAAGGTGGACTGCTAAGGACATAAGGAGTGAGTACCAGGGCTGTCTGGCCCAATCTGGAGCAATCAGGATCATCTTGCAGGGTTGAGATCTGATTTTGACTAGCACCTTGAACAGAAGAGAGAAGGGGGGAAAAGCATAGAGAAACTTCCCTTCCCAACTGAGAAGGAAGGCATCCAGAGGTACTGAGCCCAACACTGGGGGCCTGCAGCAAAAAAGGGGAAGTTGGTGATTGTCTGGGGCTGCAAAAAGATCTATCTGTGGGGTGCCCCATCTGGCAAATACTACCTCCAATACTAGGGGATCCAGTGACCATTCGTGATGGCCCTGGGAAATCCTGCTGAGAGCATCTGCCAGGACATTGTCCTTGCCTGGGAGAAGAACTGCCATAAGGGAGGTGTTCAGGGAATAAGCCAGAGACCACAACTTCATTGCTTCAGTGCACAAGGCTGTAGACCGAGTGCCTCCTTGCTTGTTGATATACCACATTGTAGTGGTGTTGTCTGTTCTGACCTGTACAACTTTGTTCTGAACAGAGGTGGAAAAAACTTGAAGTGCTAGAAAAACTGCTCTGAGTTCCAACAGATTAAATGGAGCAGAGACTCCTGAGGGGACCACAATCCCTGGGTAGTGAGTTCGCCATGTGAGCTCCCCACCCCAAGAGGGATGCATCTGTAGTAAGGATTAAGAGTGAGACTGAGGGTGAAGGGGACCCCTGTCTCAGATTGCTCTGGTCCCAACACCACTGAAGGGCTTGGATCAGGGTTCGAGTCACTGGGATCAGTTTGGTCAGAGAGTCTCTCCTTTGAGACCAAAAGGCTCTCAAATGGAACTGGATGTCCCTCATCTGAAATCTTGCTCCCTGCACTACTGCTGTAGAACAGCCATGTGCCCCAGGAACTGCAGAAAATGCCTTGCTGGTCGAGAGACCTGCAGGGTGAAAGAGGAGGCCAGAGAGACCAGGGTCCTTGCTCTTTCCAGAGGAAGGAAGGCTCTGGCCTCTTTTGTGTTCAGTTCTGCACCTACGAAGGTGAGAAGCTGGACAGGCTCTAGAACTGACTTTGGAAGACTGAGAAGGAAACCTAGAGATGTGAGCAGTTGCTGAGTTACCCGAAGGTGTAGTTTGAATTGTTCTGGAGACTAGCCTACTATGAGCCAGTCATCCAGGTAAGGAAAAATGGCAGTCTTTTGCCTTCTTAAGTGGGCAACTGCTACTGCCAGGCATTTTGTGAATACCCTCGGGGCACAGGTGAGGCTGAAGGGCATTGCTCTGAACTGGTAATGGCCTGAGGGCAGTTCGAATCTGAGGTACTTTCGATGGGAGTTTCTGATAAGAACATGGAAGTAGGCATCCTTGAGGTCCAGGGATGCTAGCAAGTCCCCTGCCCTTAGAGAGAGTAAAATAATTCCCAGAGTCACTATTTCGAATTTTGGTTTTAAAAGGTGCTTGTTTAGGTATCTGAGATCCAGCATGGGCCGCCATTCTCCTGTCTTTTTTGGGGTAAGGAAGTACTTGGAGTACAACTCTTTGCCCTGGTGTAGGGGTGGAACCCTTTCCACAGCTCTGAGAGCCAGGAGGGTAGAAACTTCTGTTTCTAGGACAAGTGCCTCTGATGGATTTGCAGGTGGAAAGGACCTGGTTCTCATCTTTGGAAATTTTTTGAAGCTGAGAACCAGTCCCTGGGTTACTACTTCCAGGACCCACTTGTCTGATGTTAAAGACTTCCAGTCCTGGACAAAGTAAGCCAGCCTGCCCCCTACAGGTAGTGGAGAATCGGCCCTGGCCACCCCATCAGGGTGCCTGCTTGGCAGGGGCTTTAGGCTGAGGGGTGGAAGCAGGTCTGCTTGTACCCCATCTGCCTCTCCCTCTAAAGAACCCCCTCTGGGCATTAGCTGAAGGAGGCCTGAGCTTGGTAAAAGGCCTATGAAAGGTCTGCCCCTGCCCTGGAAGGCTGCCTTTGAGGAGTGGCCTGCCTTTCCTTGGCCTGTGCACTCCCTACGTGGTCCTATACTCATCCATTTTCTTCATGTAATTCTCTGTCTGCTCCCCAAACACAGAATTACCCACAACAGGAAAATCCATGGCCTTAGTCTAGGTATCCTGTGACAGGCTAGTACATCTGAGCCAAACCATTCTGCGAAGTGCCACAGATGTAGCCATGACTCTTGATGACACATCATTAGAGTCCACTGCAGCATGGAATTGCACCTTGGATGCCTCAATACCATCAGCAGCCACCTGCTCCAGCTCCTTGGCAAGCTGGCCAGGGACCTGTTTTGCTAGATTCATAACAGTATCTCATCTGGATTTCTGATATCTAGCAACATAAGCCATATAATTTGCCTGTCTGAGTCCCAAAGATGCTGCCATGTACTGTTTCTTTGCCATAGCATCAATCCTCCTGGAGTCCTTGTCAGGGGGGTGTGAAGCCAAGGGAATATTTGCCTTGTCACAGGCTGCAGCCTGCACTACTCCAACATGGCTGCATTGTTGTGTAAGGAACTCCATATCAGAGCCTGACAATGTGTACCTCTTGTCCATTCTTTTATCCACAGGAGGTATAGTGTGAGGAGTTTTAAGAATTTTTACTGTCTGTTTCCCAAAAGATTTATGCAAAGGAATAGACAGTCTCCAAGACTCTGGGATATCCATCATTTCTACATAGTCAGGCTCCTCTTGATCATCCACAGCTTCCTCCATAGGGAGCTGGAGGGTTTCAGCCACTTTTTTATAAAACATAAAATGAGAAGGGGACTCAGAAAGCCTAGGGGAGACACTCTGAAGGTCTGTCTGGGGAGATGTCCGGTTCAATGGGCACATCAGACTTTCAAATCCACATTCACTCTCCTCATACCCTCTTCCCCTCCTCCGGTTCATAAAATTCCTCTAAATCCATATTCTTGAACGGTGGAACCGACTGAACCGATACGCTTACCTGATGGTGCCCGGTTCGGTTGGAACCGGGGAAAGCGACTGGACAATTTTAATCGCTTTGGCTATTTCTTCAGCGGTTGGGGATGGAAATTTTGGCTCCATACCTGCTGATTTTCTAGTCCTTTTTGCTGGAACCGACTCCTCCGAGTCGGCTCTCCTTGTGCCCGAGGAAGTCTCGCCCTGGTCAGAGGGCACTCCCTCCGGTTCGGTTACAACTGAACCGGGCTGGCCATCTGGGTCAGCGGACTTCTTGGCCTCTCTTTCCCTGAGCCTACCAACTCTCTTATCCAGGGTAGCTGCAGGAAAATTTTTGCAAATCTGGCAGTCTGCATTGAGGTGGTCAAACCCCAGACTATAAACACAGGTGGTGTGGGGGTCAGCCTTGGCAAAGGCTTCCCCACAAACACTACAGTGTTGAAACCCAGTGAGCCCGGTTTTTCTTTTGGGTTTCTCAGACATAGTGCCAGTCTAACCAAAACTTGCCCATTTATGGCAATCCGCCAAGCATGACTCTCTTATCGGTTCCCAACCATGTCACGGGTCATGGAAAAAGACGTAATGAAATCCGTTTTTTTTAGAACCGATAAAAACCGGGAACCGCACTCTAAAGGACAGATTTAATGTATTTAAAACAACCTGATCGGTTCAAACCAAACCGATAATACCGTTTACAAGTTCCACACAGAAAGAAATGTAAAACCTATCTAGTACTTACGATACCACAGACAGAGCCTGAACCGACCGGTTGTGTTTTAAATTCGATTAAAAAAACGAGAAATGAATACTTTAACCGACAAAATGAACCAAGCAGAAGGAGAAATCTCTGGAGCGACTGTTCAGTGAGGCGGAGTAAAGAATCTGGCAGTTTGAGTTTGAAGAACAACAGACAGAGTTTTCAACCGAGCTCGTGCTCAAAGTTCCATGCCTGGCATGGAAAGTTAACTCTTTCACCTCCGGAGCAGTTCGAAGGTTGGGACTCACTGCATATGTCATAATATAGCAAGACTTCATGTTGTTTGAAAATAAAACTGCCTTGCCTTGCTGTATATGAATAGGATCACTGTGTAAGTCAGGAACATAAGGAACAGAAGCATCACCATCCGGAAGGGGTGCACCCTGGCCTGCAACAGTGCGGACACTGCAGTCAGTATAAGGATGCTAAATACAGCTTTAATCAAGCCCCAAGGCATTCAACAAGGACTTTGTTCATTGAGCAGTGGCCTTCCTTTCTCAAAATTGACACATAAAAATATGAAAACAACTTTTAAGAATCATCCCCTTTGTAGTCTATGGAGCACTCCCCCATGCCATTCTTGTACTGATGTCAGGAAATGTGAAAGCATGAGGGCGCAGCTCCAGGTCATGGAATGTCAGCGTTTAGGATAACAGATCCACAGAGCTGTTTTACAAGTGTTTTTTTTTTTTTAGAAATACAGCCAGAAAAAAATTTATTTTATGGAGGAATCTCTTAACTGGAGGGTAAGCTACAACATATCTTGGAGGAGGGAGAACTGTTAAGACTAGAAACCTGCTCTTTAAAATAACTCTGGAGAGAAACATCATTAGCTTGCTCTGAAACAAAGTCACAGTCAGTTATCAGTTTAATTTCAGCATTTTCATATATTAACCCATTATGTCCATCAGTCTTTTGTTGCCACTGTTTCTTCAGGCATCTTCTTTCTTTCTTGGATTTCTGGATCTTGGAGCTACTGTATGCTCAAACAAGTCCGAATCAAAATCACCAAAAGAAAAAGAGTCCCCACCATCTGAGATTTTCTTTGTCTGTGCTCTTATCATCACAGCTGCTGAGACTACAGGTTTTGCTCCCTCTGTGATTAACTCACTAAATCCTGGAAAGTCATTTCCAATAATCATTACAGGTAACTTAGGTACTAGCCCACTTTCATTTGGTGCAACACCCCATTAATCTTCAGAGTCACTTGGTGATAGAATAGTACCGAGTGTCCCCACGGATGCAGATGATAGCAGCACCTGGCCCTTTTGCATAGTGCTTTCCCAGCACTTTAACATACACCAGAGTCTGTCTGCTTCCCAAATCAATAAGTCCCTTCACAGTTTTATCTCCCACCTTGGCAACTGCTAAATATTTGCCCCACTCTGCTAAGAACAAATCTGCTCCACTGTTACCCTCCTTATATTTATGGCACTTTTGTGCAATATGGCCTGGCTTGTTACAGTTATAGCCAGTAAAGTCTTTTGGTGCAGATTTGTTACCCCAACCAGAGTTCTTATCAGACTTGGAGTTAAATTGGGAAAAAAAGGGTATTACTGGTGCTTGGCTGTTACCTCACTGCTGTGGCATCTGTCTGGCCATCTGGTAGTCTTCAGCCAAAGAAACATCATTTTCCCCACTTTCTGGTTGGTGTTCTTTTACCCAAAGCTGCACATCTGTAGGCAGGATGTGGATGAACTGCTCCATTGCAAGTGTGTCGATGATCTGTGGGATTGTTTTGCCCTCTAGTTGGAGCCATTTAATAAGAAGTTCTTTGAGTCGGGTGAAGGCTTCTCGAGGACTGTTGGCTTGAGCTGTATTTCAGAGACCAGAATCTTTGCCTATAGGTCTCTCCTGAGATGTCATATCTTTTCAGAATTTCTCTTTTCACCAAGTCAGAGTTTTCTGACTGTGCAGTGTCCATATTGCTGTAGGCAAGTTGGACTTTACTTATCAGGTAAGGTACTAGCCTGACTGCCCATTGCTGCTTTGGCCACTGGCAGGCTGTGGCAACTCTTTCAAAGGTTGTCAGGTATGCTTCAATATCATCCAAGGGGCACAGTTTTGTAAGTTTATGTCTTTTAAGTTGTTTGTGTTTTGTTGCTCTGCTGAACCTTCAACAGATCCTCCAGCTTTGATAGCTTGCAAGGCATCTAGCCATCACTGCTTCTGTCACTGCATCGCTTCTCTTCTCTGCTTCTCCATCTCTGTTTTAGTGTATAGCCCACCTTTTGAAAAAGGCAGTCAGGCTTTCAGATTCTGTTACTGTCTGTTCTTTTTCCATCACTAGTGCTGGCTGTACTGTCTCAGCTTGGACTTCTGTCTCTGCTAGTTTGGCTGCCATTCTTCTGGAAAACACTCCTGGGCTTGCTGCTGCAGAATCCATACCTTTCTTATATGCTTCCCTGGTACCAGGTCTAGTACCCATGCACAAATCTCCTGGCTTAGAGTATACACAGTATAAATCCCACTTAGTCTGACACCATCTGTCATCAAGGCACAGGCCAGGAAGCACAGGAGGATGGGAGCAGTTGTAAAATTCACAGGTAACCTTTTATTATTACCAATTACAGTAAAAATAATTTGTTAAGTGTAACTATTTATAAAAGCTGTACAAACAGAGAAAACAAAGTCCTTCATCATCTCAAGGGCATAAGTAAGGTACAAGAGGGTAGCATCTTTAAAAAAATAAAAGATGTTCAAGAACAAGTGGCCATGATATGAACATGGAGGCAGGTAGATGTAGGGATAACATGAGAGTATTTTTTTCCAGGGAAAGGGTGGTGGATCCATGGAAAAGCCTCCTGGAAGAGGTTGTAGGGGCAAAAACAGTAGAGGAATTCAAAAACACATGGGGCAGGTAGAAAAGAACTCTAGCAATAGGAAAGAGATGGAAGCCGCAGATCATTTAGGATCTGCAGTATATGAAACAGGTTGGAAAAATGGGCAGACGAGGTGAGCCAAGCGGTCTTTATCTGCTGTCAAATTCTATGTTTCTGTTTGAGGATATCTCTAATTCCAAGTTTCAGTCTCTTCCCCAGCAAAAGATTTCCACAGCCCCCACTTGCATACTGTGTGACCCTGAGCAAGTCATTTACGTTTCTTGTGCTCCCAGGTCACACCTGTAAACAAGCTTTCAGCTTAGTGTGTCTCTCCTGGTTAAAAAAATAAGAGTGCTGCTCTTTTTATAACAAGTCTTTGCCTGATAATTAACTTCTTCATCCTGAGCTCGTTAAGAAGACATCCTGTTTTTCACAAAATATTCACATCAGTTTCTTTGCAGAGCAGCTTGCAAATAGAACAGGGTCCTAAGCCACCTCCTGCTGACAGCTCTGCAAAAGAGTTTGCAAACAAGCCCGAGGAGCTCAAACTACATCTCAGTTTAGCCCCATAAATTCCCAATAGCTTTTTGCAATCATTTCAACAGTATAACTACATACATTTTCAAACCAAGGGATCCCAGTATCACATAATGATTCACACATATTTTTATAACCGCAGATATGCAAGGGGGAAGAAAAGACAGAAACAACAGCTGAAGGTAAAGAGATAGCGAGAGGCAAAGAATCGCGAGACTGTTGGAGTGATCAGTTCCTAGGTCTCATGAGAACATTTGGTTGCACAACCAGACAGACAAGGGATGGAAAAGAAGAGGCTGGAACAGACAAAATAAATTAACTTCATACTTACCATAATTTCCTTTTCTGTTAGCTCCAACCTTGTCAATGGGTATAGTACACCCCTACCAGGGGAATGGCACAGCCCAAGCTTTAGAATGTTGGGCATATAAGGATTCCATGCAGCAGCAACTCCCCAGTTACTACTTGCCTCACAGTGCCATGAGAGCTACACATGGCAAATTCTATAAACAATCATCTACTGTAATAAAAAAAACTGTCTTACCTACTTAGCAGACATCTGAGGAAGGTATTGTACTTCATGAACCCAAGGCCTGGAGCATTTGGTTCTTCTTGTAGGGAAGACTGTGTAACAGCAAATAGGCTTTGTAACAGACCAAATCTGTGAAACTGAAGCTAACATACAATAAGGCATATCTTATTTTTTTAACTGAGTGCACAGAACTATCTGCAACAGGAAAAAATACTTTAAGAAACTAACAAGGCCCGTAAACCTGTGGTTGCAGACTAACTGACAGATCCGTCTATAATTATACATATCAGAGTACAGTGCAGCAGAGTAGAGAGACATCCAAGTAAGGGATTGTTTATGAAACTAGCCCTCTCTCCTAGCACACCGGATCAGATTCTCCCTCAGGAGCCAGGCTCCTGGGCAGGCCCCATTGACAATGTTGGAGCTAACAGAAAAGGAAATTACAGTAAGTATGATGTTAATTTCTTCTTTCTGTAGCGCTCCACATTGTCAATGTGTAATCAAAACAACTGGGTTCTAAGAAGCAGTACCCAGACAAAAAATGGGAGGGGGGGAGAATATTATCCCATACGCCAGACGCATCAGAATTACCTGCAAATTGCTGCCTGCAACACTCTGTGACCAAAAGCTGCATCAGAAGAACTCTGAACATCCAATTTGTAATGTTTTGTGAGAGTTTGGACTGAAGACCATGTGGCTGCCTTGCAACGTTCTAAAACTGTGGGTTTGCCTCTCTCTCCACTGAAGAAGTTGCCATCACCCTAGTGGAGTGAGCCTTGATGAAAGCTGGAGGCCTCTTCTTTCTTGCAACATAGGCCTTAGCAACACAGGCCCACACCCATCTAGCTAGGGTGAGCTTAGAGGCTTTTTGTTCTTGTTTGTCTGCCCCAAAAAAAGAACAAATAGATTATCTGACTTACGGTCTCAGCCATTTGTTTAAGGCACATTCTAACTGCCTGCCACAGGTCCAGTTTGTGCAACTCCTTCTCCTTGGGGTGAGGAGGATGTGGGCAAAAGGATGGAAGGCAAATTTCCTGGTTCACATGGAAGGCTGTGGGAACTTTGGTGAAGAAGGATGGGACCGTCCTGAGTACCACTTTGTCCTTATGCATAATAAGGTATGGCTCCTTGTGCTATAGGGCCTGGAGTTCACCCACTCTCCTGGCTTAACACATAGCCAGTAGGACACAGACCTTGTAGAACAACATGTACAGTGACACAGACGTCTCAAAAGGTTCTACACAGAGGGCATTTAGAACCAAGTTAAGATCCCATTGAGACACTGGGGATCGAAACAGCAGTTGGCTCCTGCCAATGGCATGCAAAAAATAAATAACCTCTCTATTAGTTCCTAGGGAGAACCCAAAGGAAGCTTCGAGAGTGGAAATCTGGCCTCACAGCATGCTCAATGCCAGCCCCTTTTCCACGCCTTCCTGAAGGAAATCAAAAATTTGAGGAATGGAGGTTTTTGAAGGCTTAAACTCCTTCCCTCTGAACTAAAATGAAACAAGCATTTGTCAATGCTGAATGTTCGTTGTGTGCACTGGAGTCATTTGGGGGGGGTGTTACAAGCCTGCATTGGCAAATTTCAACATGGGTTCATAACTTCGTTGTTTTTTAATATTTTTACACCACATTTTCAACGTAGCTGTCTTATTACCCCACCTCATGAAGAAAGGAACAGTACAATTTTAACTCCTGTCCAAAAGGTGATTTCATGCAGTGGCTGCGAAATCACCTTTCAGAATGAAAAAAAAAAACAAAAACCTTTTGGCCAGGATCTGAAAAATAGCAGCTGTCACATTCATGAGATGCTGTGAAGAAATGGCCATGTTGAAAATTTGGGGTCAAAATATTGAAAAGTACAAAAGGCACAAGCCTATGTTTGCTAATTTAAGTGCAGGCTCCTAACTTTGTTGCTTGTTAATATTTTCACACCAAATTTTCAGTGTTGCATTCTTGCGACCCCACTTCATGAACAAAGGTGGAGAAAATTTTCAACTCCTGTCCCAAAAGGTCATTTTGTGCAGCATCTGTGAAATAACCTTTCGGGATGCAAATTTTTGCCAGGATCTGAAAAATGACTGCTGTCATATTCATGAGGTACTGTGAAGAAATGGCTATATCAAAAATTTGTTGTCAAAATATTGAAAATTGCCAGAGTTATGAGCATGCATTTTCAAATTTCAATACAGGCTCATAACTTCTTTGTTCTTTAGTATGCTTAAACCAAATTTTAAACATAGCTTTCTTAAGACCCCACCTCTTGAACAATGGTGAAGAAACTTTTGTACTCTTGCCTGAAAGGTGATTTTGCACAGTGACTGCAAAATCATCTTTTATAACAGATTTACCTAATATCAGTTGCATTGTTCATGAGGTAGAGTCCCCAAAAATGTATGTTGAAAATTTGGGGTGAAAATATTTAAAAATAGCCAAGTTATGCCACTAAGTTGAAAATCCCACTGAAATACATTGATGCCGAAACCCTGCCTGAACTATGTTTTGACAAGCTGTCATATTTTGTACACCATTCGAATACAGTAGCTTGGGTAATAAGAAATGTAAGTTGAAAATGTGGGATGCATCACTCGCCTGGTGATGCTGAGGGTTGAGGTGCTGGATACCACATCTTGCGTCATGCTGGTGACCATGTTCAAGAATGAGCATGAGCCACTGGGGGTCAGCAGTGGAGGAGAAGGATTGAGTACCCCAGGGACAGCTCTCCTCAAGGGAGGGGGGCAACCAGTTGGGGCACGCCTGGCCCCTAGCGGTGGCTGGGGGCTGGCACACAGATGCTACAGACATCAGGTCAGAAGCGGGGCAGACGCCTGATAGGGCGCATGCATGGGAGTGTATGTGGCACCGTCACTGGCATCCTTGCACACTCCACCCCTAAAGGGAAGAAACCAGGAGGAAAAAAGCTCATGGCGGATGATGAAGGGAGCTTGCAGGTCCCGCCCCCGAAGAGTCACGGCACCAACCCCAGTACTGGATCTGGTCTTGTTGGCTGGCTGACCTCACCATGGGGGTAAGTCTTGGGGTAGCTGGTCAGCACTGGCAGGTGAACATTGGGGATGTGGATGGGTCTCCCTCCAGACAGAGAAGGCCTTGAAGCAGGAGTACAAATAATCTTTAAAAAAATGTGGTGTGCAAATATTTAAGAGTTCCGCAGTTACTAGCATGCATACCAAAATTGTAACAACTGGCCATAACTTGTAATTCTTTCATATTTTGACCCCAAATGTTGAACATAGTCTTCTTATCACCCCATCTCATAAACTCTGCAGGTGAAAATTTTCAAATCCATGGGAAAATGGCATTCCATGCCACAGGTACGAAAACACATTATGGGCAGGATATGAAAAATGACACCTGTACTGTTCATGAGGTGGTGTGATAAAAAGGCTACATTGAAAATTTGGGGTGAAAATATTGAAAATGACCAAAGTTACACACGTGCGTAGAAAATATTGAACAACTGGGTGTAACTCGGCCATTTCTTGGAGTTTTTTCACCAAATTTTCAACATGGCCATTTTGGGACCCACCTCATGAAAAGTGCCACTGTCATTTTGTCCACTCATCCCAAAAGGTGATCCTGCAGAGTGACCGTGCCATTCTGCGCCACAGGTACGAAAACATGTTTTAGGCAGGATGCAAAAAATGACAGCTTTACTTTTCATAAGGAAGTGTGAAAGAATGGCAATACTGAACATCTGGAGTGAAAACATAAAAAATTGGTGAAGTTATGAGTGTGCATAGAAACTGCGCAATGCACTACTCTTGTAACGGGTAATTTTTTTTGAATTTTGTCTCCAAATTTGCAACATGGGCTTTTTGGGATCCCACTTCATGAATGGTGGCACTGTTGTTTCATTAATTGGTCCTGAAAGGTTATTCCATGAAGTGACTGTGAAATCACCTTTCAGGACTGAGAAACAAAATGACACTGACAGTGTTCATGAGGTGGGGTGCCAAGAACCTCATGTTGAAAATTTGGGGCCAAGATTCCTAAAAATGGCTGAGATATCAACCTAAATTGAAACCCCATTGACAGCCATTATACGGTGCTTACCTTTGATTCTTCAGTTTGCCAGTCAGCTTTGAAGAGTGCAGACATGTCCTGGTCAGGAGAAAATGACAGCGCCGACCTCAGAGGTAAGGGGAGGTGGGTGCACAGAGGAGGTGGGGATGGGGAAGGTGGACTGGGGAGAGCGAGGGAACATCTTCTTTTTCATAGGTAAACAAAAAAAAAAAGATGGCAGGGAACCGTTTTCTTTATTTTACTGGAAAAAATATTTAATTCATTTAGGCACACTGGGTTGGGCTCCCAGTGTGCCACAATAGGTCCGGGACAGGTACCAGAGGGTGTGAGGTGGACAGCACAGAGTGGGAGTGGAAGGGTTTTATTTTCTTCTGGGGCTGCCGGGGACTGGGACAGGAGCGGGAAGGACAGCACACAGTGGGAGGGAGCAGGAGGGTTGTATTTGCTGATGGGAGCTTGACTGGTGGGGTATCCGGATACATGTCTGTGCCTGTAAGTCTGTGCCAATTTCTAAATCGGCCATTGCTACAGCTGCACTTTTCTTATACTACATTGCAGGTTGTTAAATGCACAGGACGCTTAACTATCTTTTACTTCTAAATGCAAAAGAAAATGAAGACCATACTTTTCTCACTTCTGCCATAGATCAAAAACCTTCCCTACATAGCTTAACTGCACAGATTCTATCACTTCTGGGAGAACCTATTGAATATGTGACAACATTTATATATCTGGGCCTTTGGGTAGACCACAAGCTTACATTCTCTGATCATACTGAGGATTGATGTCGCTGGAGGAGAGTGCTACTGCTTTTGCACTAGGGCATACATCCCTTATTCTGGTTTTTAATAAAAACAGTTTTGTATTGTGTCCTAATGAATGGACTTTTTTATCTCTTTTTCCAATGCCATAGTTTAGCCCACAGTTTTCCCTGTGCTATTGTTGGAAGTTGTTATTGTGTGGCTCCGGATTGTTGGAACGCCCTGAGCTGCCAATAAACTTTTTTTCTGCTGAACATATTAAGGAACTATCAAGGAAGCTAAGGCAGAGACTGGACCTGTTCTTCCAGATCAGGCATCTCCTATCCCATGATGCCAAAAAAAGATTGGTCCAAACCACCTTTCTATCCTTATTGGACTATGCCAACTTCATCTATGGCCAAGGCTCTACCTCTGCACTCTCTAAACTTGACTCGCTCTATCACCGAGCTTTTAGATTTATCTCTGGTCTACCATATTTCACCTGCCACTGCTCTCTGTATACCGCAGTAGGCTGGACATCCCTCAAGTTCAGAAGGCAAAGAAATGCCACCTTTTGGACTTTTAGAGCTATCACACATAAGCTTCCCCAGTATATCTCTGACTGCTTGCCCCTATGCGCTGTAGGCAATTACTCCTCTATCTCCTTATACATTCCTAAAGTTAATTAACTTTTTGGTAAAGCATCTATAAGCTATGTACTCCCTCACCTATGGAACAAATTACAAAAAACTCTGAAGCTGGCTGCCCCGACAACTCTCTCCTCCTTCAAAAAGCTTTTCTCTCGTTCCTTTATAGAATCCTATAACTGCCCCCCCAGAGGCCAGTGAATTAAGTGTGGGACATCCGTCCCCAGGCCCTGTGATTCCGTTTATCACTCCTTCTCCCTATCACCCCGCCCACCACTTTTCCTGAACTGTTCATGTACATATTGTATAATAATGTATATTGACAATATTTTTTTCTCAGCCTCTTGCATATTTGCCTGTATAGACCTTGCCTAATACTGCACTATGTTTTATGTCCTCTTCACCATTGTATTCCTTGATTGTACACCCTTCTTTTTTCCCTTGTATATTGTTTACTTTTATTTGCATTTGTCCAGGTTCACCTTGCATATGAGCTCACTCAATGGTGCTTCGTCTGGTAAAATAAAGATTGATTGATGTTTGAATGATATGCAATTGCACAACACCTCTCAGCTGATGACAGGGACTGGGTATACTCCAGAAATCAAAGGACCAAGCCACCAAAGCTTCCACAACTGCACCAGGGGTGTAGCCAAGAATTTCATATTTGTACACAGTTGCAGGTACTGCTACCATCACCGCACCCCCTCCCTCACCGGCCACACAGTGTGATCCATGATTTGTATTCTGAAAATGAAAAGATGCACCACCACCCAATTTAAAATTTACAAACCACAGAACACAAAGCAAATAACAATGACCATAGCAATACGGTGTGTGTGTTTAAACATGCAGATCTTCTGTAGTCTCACCTTACAGCAGAGTTTACCAGTACAGTTAAGTGGTTGCTAAAGTATACTGAACTGTATGCTGCATAGTACATTGGGCTGTATGTGGGGCACCTACTGCTGGTGGTATAAAGTGGGTGATGGCACACTGCAGTCAGTAGGTTCTGCATGATACAGGGCTAGCCAGTCACCCTGCAGTGCCACTGAACCACTGTTGGGTTACAGTGCATAATGCAGGGTGGCAGTGCGAGTGCCCAGCAGCTAATGAACTGCTGGCACCATCTGGATACCAACTTCACTCACTGTCTGGGGGAGTTTGTCATGCCGGATGGGCTGGTTGGCAATCTGTGAAGTAGTGCTGGAGTCAGTCTGTCACCATCTGAATCCCTTGGAGGCATCTGCAAAGCACATGGGAATGGAGCAGGGTGCTGGTTTCATGCTAGTATTTCCAGCAAACAACACACTAGGGAGGAGTGTTGGGGTTACCTGAACATCCCTTCCCCATCATACAGCTCTGTGCTAAGAGCACTGCTACTGGATCTGGCTGAATCAGTATCCACTGCACCTATAGTGTCAGTCAGGTAGCCTTGACATATACTCCACAGACTCATGAATATTCATAAGTGGCCACCAGTCTGATATAGCAAAAACCTACTGCTGCCTGCTACCATCTGGGTATGGGGTCCTGCACAACACAATAGGCAGGCAGCATTAGTTCCACTGGTAGAAATGGCAGTATGGCCTGGATTCCAGAATCCAGATCACTGTTACATATTTGTTAAATGAAACATCTTAGATACTGTAGCTGCCATGATTGTCAGCCCTCGTCATCTTTTATATATTTTTTATTTTAGTCTTTGGTAACTGGGTAAGGCCCACTAGGCACAGATGCCTGTTTTCAGGGGTGACCTGGGAGCACTGGGGGGTTAAGTGACTTGCTCAGTCACATAGTACACATGTGCAGGTTGTAGGAATCAAACCCATGTCTGTTGGCTGTACCAAGCTCATTCACAGCTCATTACTCTAACCTCTAGGCTATATGGCCACTATTAATTGTTTTTCATATTTAAATTTTATATAGTTCCCACTGGAAGAGGATTTTTATACAACAATACTGCTTTAAACTAACCCTCCCAAGAGCCTTTCACTTGCAGGCTCAACCCTTCCCCCCACCACCACATTACGAGAAACATTGTACTTAGAAACAGGTTCAACGTCTACCCCCAAGGCACTGGACCCATTTCTCTCCCCAGTTCAGACACCCAGATTCACCCTCCGGCACATTCTACAAGCAATGGACCCCCCAAAAAACAAGCACAGACCCCCAAATAACTGCACTCTGGTTCAACACCCAAACATCACACATATGTTCATCCTCCTTGTTTCCAGCATGGGGCACATGGTCACCTCCTCCCCCACCTGACTCTATTTGTATACCCACATATGTGCCCTCCCAAGCCAGATACACAGATCACTCCCAGTACAAGAACACCCACCACAAACTCAGTAAAATACCCTTCAGAAATATTTCCATGTCCATTATCTTAAAACCTACGAATCTTCCTTTGCGAACTGGTACAGGAATAATTACCCCTCTAGCCACTGCATGCTGCCTCCATTCATTTTCCAAACAACTTTTGCTCTTTTCAGGAGCCTGGTGACAGTATCCTGAGAATAGGTCCATTCGCAACAACTAAGCTCCACACTCCTTAGTGACTGACTGAATTGGTTGTTTCTGTAACAGTTCAGGGTTTTCTGAAAAAATTTAACCTGTAACTAAGCTATCTGAGTCTCCCGTTTACTTGTAAACAGAGCAATTTAATTACTAGAAGAAGAGACTGAAACAGTTTGTCTGCAGGGTTCAGTGCATTTCACAACTGGCTGTACAAAGCCTGCAATTTTTAGACATTTTCTTTCGCAAGTGTGAAGCAACTTTTGCTAACTTCTGATTCGACACCTAGATGTGGACTAAAATGATAAAACTTCTCCTTAAAACTGTAAGGCGTTCTAGAAGGAAAAACAAGGAGCTGCATCAGCATGTGGACTGAAAGCAAAACAAAATGGTTATATTAAATGCATGTTGAAAATAGAAAACAGAGGTAGAAATCTATGTTTTGACCATAGGTCTTCTTCAGAAACTATCTAAAAGAGAAAAAAAACAAAGTTAGTGTGGAGGAAAGGTAAAATAAGGGATATGTATATGTAGGGAAAGAAAAAAGGAGAGGCTCAGGGGGGAGGAGAAGTGATAAATGGCAAGATTAAGAGAGAATCTGTGAAACAAAAAGGGAATGCTGGGAAAGACAAAACATAATAGGAGTGAAAGAGCTAGAGAAGTCTCCAGGTGGAGACTAATTAACAGGACCTAGTAAGAAGGTTGAAAGGTGACAAATCTGGGGGAAGGCGACAGAGATGGAGACATATGGTGAAAATGAAAAAAATTAAATGTGTACAGATACAAACAGACTTTAGGGAAAATAAGGGGTGGCTGAAAGATGTTAGTAGAAAATAAGTCTATCATTTCAACTGGAGGGCTGCTGGGAGCCAAGGTGGTTGATCAGTTTGGCTTCCATATTTTTTCTATGGCCAGAATCCCAGAAGCCCTGCTGAAGGACACAAACAGAAAGGTCATTGACACTGTGGTCCCCAGAGATAAAGTGGGATACAATGGGTTTAGCAGTGTCTCCATTCCTGACTTCTCTGTAATGTTCCCTGAAATGGTCAGCAAGGCGTCTACCAGTCTCTCCGATCTAAATAGCTGTACACTTCCTGCAAAGAATACAATATACCTCATTAGTGCAGGTGCATGAGAACTCCTTGGTGATGTGAAAAACACCTGTAGGCCCCCAAATTTCAGTCACACTAGAAACAAATTTGCAGGTGTAGCAGCGAGTTCTGTTGCAAGGTTTGGTACCTGGTAGGGATGAACAGTTAGGAGTAGGTAGGCTGCTTTTAACCAGGAGATTCTGCATGTTGGGTGGCCGGCAGTAGGAGGCAATAGGTGGTTCTGTAAAGGAAACACCAATGTTGAGGTCAGTTAGCAAAATGAGAAAGTTACTGATGATGATCCTGTGAAGAGAAGCTGTGCTCTGATAGAAAGGAAGCACTAGTGGAATTCACCTTTGTTCTTGCATGACAGTAACCTTCCTGCAGGGGTCAAGGTTACGGCACATGTTACTGACCTGGGAAAGTGCTCTGTCCACTATGCTTTTAGGGTATCCCCTGTTGAGAAAAAAACTATGCATTATTTGGGTCTGCTCAGCAGAATCATCTTCACTGCATAACCCGTGAAGTCTAAGAAACTGAATAAGGCAGGCCATTCTTGACATGTTTAGGATGGAAGGAGCTGTGGAGAAGGAAACTGTGAGAGTCCGTGGGTTTGTAATAAACTGATGTCTTCAGACCAGTGTTCTGTACTGACAGTTGAATATCCAGAAAAGGCAGTGTAGAGGAGGATACTTCAACAGTGTATTGAAGGGAAGGATGGTCCGTGGTAAACTTGTCAAGAAAGACTTGGAGGGTCTCCCTGGAGCAGGAGGTGGCCCCCACACAGTCATCTATGTAACGTTTGTAGAGTTCAGGCACAGGCCCTGTGAATGAGAGAAAAAACTGTTCCTCCACCCAACCCACAAACAGATTAGCAAAGCTGGGACCCACCTTGGTATACATGGCAACTCCACTGACCTGCTGAAAAAAACTGTAATCAAAAGAAAAAGCATTGAGTGTAAGAACAAGTTCTGCCAGACCAGTCATGTGCATATGGGTGGCTGCTGGACTTCCTACTTATTCAGAAAATGCTGCAAAGCTGTCAAACCATCTTCATGGGGGATCACTGTGTAAAGAGATTTGATGTCCATGGTGAAGATGAGCTGATGAGAACCACTGAATCTGAACCTCTCAAATAACTGGAGAGCATGGTTAGTGTCTTTAACATAGGAGGGCAGGGACTCAATGAGGAGTCTCATGAGGCTGTCCAAAAATGCAGAGATGTGGGATGTGGGGCAGGAGTAGGCAGACACAATAGGACGACTAGGGTTACCTGTTTTGTGGATTTTGGGAAGGAGATAAAACCTAGAAGTTCGGGGATGCTGAACTATGAGTCTCTTAGTGGAAGCAGGGAGCTCTTTGTTTTCAATAGCAGAGGTGATGGTGGTGGTGACCCCAGTCTGATAGTCAGCAGTGGGGTCCTGTGGAAGAGAAGAATAAAACCTGGTGTTGGAAAGTTGCTGTGTGGCTTTAGTGATGTATAGCTCCTTTTGCCAGACCACAACAGCACCTCCCTTATCAGCTGTAATAACAATGTCATTCCTACATTGCAGAGATCTGAGGGCTGCAAGCCTACCAGGTGTCAGGTTGGAGTGGTTGTGCCTGCAATGAAAACTGAAGTTAGTGTTTTCCATGCATCAGTTAACAAAATAATCAACAGCAGCAAAATGTCCTGGGGGGTGTCCATGCACTTCGCTGGGGATTGATATCGTTGATTGTTCTGGTGATACTGTCATCATCTGCTGGAAGAGGAGTCTCATTAGAAAAATGAGCTGTAAGGTGTACACTATGACAGAAGCACTGCAGATAAATTTGAACCTGGGGTAGGGTTGTCATGGTATGAAATTTTGACGGTATGATAACCATGCTGTGTTGTACCATGGTTATCGTGATACTGCGGTATAATGCATTCCAATGGGAAAACCTAAAATATTCAAAAATAATGCAATTTTAACCAAATTTTGCATGTAAAAGCAGTTGAAATACTATTAAATGACACATTATGAATTTAATGAGAGAAAAGAAAGATAACGAGTCAAGTATGTGCAACAGAAATGTATTTTTTATTGACAGGAATTCACATTCCTCCTGACCTGATGATGAGCATGGAGCTTCGAGCACTGTAAGTATTTATTTATTTATTTTTTCCATTTCATTGGAGTAGACAAGTGACATGACATGACATGACATAGACATACATTATAGTAAAGTGTTTGTTTAGTGTACTCTTGTCTTAGCTTACAGCACAAAATGCAGTACCACACAGTACCTAAACCTACTACCTAGTACCAA
Organism: Neoceratodus forsteri; assembly: GCA_016271365.2. Taxonomy (NCBI): domain Eukaryota; kingdom Metazoa; phylum Chordata; order Ceratodontiformes; family Ceratodontidae; genus Neoceratodus; species Neoceratodus forsteri. Next base: position 409,776,771 of record CM057452.1, read on the forward strand.
GTTAACCAATACCAAAAGTACCCTACCAGAACCATACCATACAAAAATAGCAGCACAAGCACACTGTCTGACTGAGTATGAGTAATGTCAGTCATTTGATTTACATTTGTGTTAATGTAATGTGAAATTGTCCTTCTTAACTTGCAGTCTAGATAGATGACAGATGATGAAAGGAATGTCCATGTACAGTTGTCCGTCCACAGTCTACTCCTCCACACACTCACTCCATCCACTTCTGGTGGTGGTGCACTGCAGACTGAGTAGACTAGAGTTGCAGAGCAGATGCATTGATGCAGGACAGAGTTGCACTTCACCGAAAGTGTGCTGTTCTGTACACTGCTACTGCTAGCCTTAGAAGCAGGCACAGCAACAGTAGTACTACTATTAGTACTAACAGAATTAGAACATTTCTGATTGGAAAATCAAGGCTCACTGTCGGGAAATCAAGGCTCACTGTCTGTTTGGCTATGGTAGGCTAGGATCTAGGCTGAGTGTACCTCCGTCCTCCTCTGTCCTCCTCACCTACAGCCTTGGGCTCCTTCCCAAACCCAGTCCCCTCAAGTGAAGTTAGACTAGTAGTAAAAGTAACAGTAAGTTGTACCATGAGTGCAAATAAATTTGGAGAGAGAGTCATATTTACTTTTTCATTTGTACCAAAGCATCCCGTCCCTAACCCTACCCAAGCACCACAACCACACTGTCTGAGTCTGACACAACTCCTGCCTGTAATGCAGACAAGTGACTCGCCACTGCCACTCACTGTGTCCAAGTCTGAGAGACTACTCCGAGTCTCAGGCCTCCAAGACAATGCAGCAACCACCAGAGGCAATCAGCTGAGCTGAGCCAACTGTCAGAGCTGGCTTGGCACCATTGCCGTTGTGGCACTTAAAGGAATTAGCCAGTATGTCCCAAATGCCATGGTGGGCGGTGGCTCAGCTGGCTGCTTTTTCTTTTTTTTTTTCTTGGTAATAGATATTTAGCTAAGTAAATAGCTATACTATAGTAGCCTCCAGCTGAAGCAGTGAGCCAATGTAAATGTGAGTTAATAAAGTTTCTTGTTTGACTTGCTTGGGTTGAGTGAGCTAATCATGCCATATTGTGGTGAGTCGAGTTGTGTCATGTGATTGTGACGTGACATGAGTCCAATTTTGCATTAAAGGAATCAGCTCATATATCCTCAGTGCCAGGCCCATGTCATCATGGCAGTGGCAGTCACTCACTGGCTGTTTTTTTTGCTTGTTTTTTAAAGTACTATTACTAGCTTAGCTATAATAAGTAATTAGGAATTTACAGATTAGTATTTCCCATGGGTTTTGTCTTAGCTAGCCCCCGCGCCGAGTGACTTGAGTCATCTTGTTGGACGCTGCCTTGGACTGAAGACTCATGAGTCAAATAAATCAGGACTGAAGTCATGGGGGGCGCTGTTGAGCCCAAACAAGATGGAGATCTAGTGCTAGTGCTGTCCATATTCATTGCACATTTAGTTAGTTTAAAATACTCGACTTGACTTATTGACAGCTTACATCAGTAAAAATTGGAATGTATCCAGATTAAGAATGGGTAACCCAAGGAAAGACAAGATGCACCACGAAGGTACTAAAAGCAAGACTGCATCAGGACCTCCTGCCATGAGTTCTGCGCAAGGCCGTTCTGTTATGGAGGACACTGCGGGGGATGAGGAAACCCTACAGACTATAGGCGCTAAATCAATCAATCAATCAAAATCTTTATCCAGGCGGACACCATTCAGCAAGCTCATTTGCAAGGTAGACCTGTGTCGCAGAAGTCATAAACAATTATACATAGTCATACATATATACAGGCATTGTGACAGTATGAGAAACAAAAAAATAACAATATCAACAGTGGAAAACAGTAGGATCAGGGAAACAAAAGGAGAGACATAGTACATAAAAATGCATATAAGTGCAGGCAGTGTTGGAACACATATTGCTAGACCAGAAGAAAATAATCTAATAGGGGCAATGGAGACTGTGATACAGTGGGTACCTGATGGTGTATCCGGATTTTTATGCAAGACAGGTGATGGGATATGCAAGAGAAGCAAAATCTGCAGTCTCCAGAAATAGGGTACATGGGTTGGGAGGTCGAGGCAGGTGCAAGTGGTTCTAAGTGTGGCGCAGAACAGGGAACCTACTTGTACTTTATAGCTAAAAGGTGTAAAGTTTAGGAGGATTTATAGTGGCACAGAATACTCATGTGCTATAGCTGTATGAGATGGCTGTGCTGTCAACACCACTCTGAGCGAGTTGGGTACGCACGAAGATTTAGGAGTCATTGGCAGCCTGAGCACTGAAGATGCGAGGTGACAGACTGGGCAACTGAAGAGAACGCAGCAAGGGGATGCTATTGTGGCTTTGTAGAAGCAGCATCTGGGACGTCGCATGCCAAGCAGCTTCTGGTCCGATGACCGCTGGTGTTCATGACATTGGCTGCTTGGGGTAAAGTAGGCTGTGAACATCATTCTCAAGGGGTGGCATACAGACAATGTAATCGTCGGTATAAGAACAGTGGGTGTATGCAATGTCCTGGCTGGGGAGCTTGGGCCTTTACAGTACTAGACGAGCATAGTCCTGTGCATTGGCTCTCGGGGATAGCTTCAGGGACATCGACCGGGGGTGGCCATAAATCTTAGGACGTTTACCCAAGGAATTCTGAGGGGCAGTTTGGCATAGTGGGAAGGGGGTAGTGGCAAGAGGAGGAAGTGAGGAATGGGGTAAGTGGAGTGAGAAGCAGATTGGCTATATACGACAGGTGCTCATGCTGCGATGGTTCTGACTTTACCCAGCGATTCAAATGACAGAGTCTGGGCTTGTGGTCTCGATCGTATCGCTTATGGGCGACAATGCCCAGTGACCGTTGAAAGAGCGATGGTAGGGCAGAGAGTTCTTGAAGGGTGATGAAGTCTTATTATGGCATAGTGGGGGCAGTGGCAAAAGAAGGAAATGAGGAATAGGTTTGGTGGAGTGAGGAGTCAGTTTGGGTGTCGACGGCAAAAAGTGCTCATACTGCAAAGGGTTTATGGCTTTACCGCGATTCAAGGTGACTTGAGTCCGGGCTTGCTGTTTCAAGCATCAGCTTCTGGGGCGCCACTTCCCGGGGACCGTTGAAAGAGCGGTGGTAGGGCAGGGAGTTCTTGAAGGGTGAGAAAGTCACAGATCAAGGGTGGTGGAAGCAGTGACATATCTCTCTGATTGCTTTTGCATACAAATTCTTGAATATTGCGACGTTTACTGGAGAACTTAGTTTCAATGATTTCTGTATTTCATTCAAAGAGTTGGCAGCAAGAAGCTTATGGCCGCTCTTCCAAGGTGCGTGCGGGCCCTGGGAATCTTAAGAGAGATTAGTGAGCAACTTCTTAGTGAGCAAGTCGTCTTATTTATACTGTTTCAGGCCTCACAGATAAATTTGATTCTTTGGCCAACCATGTCAACATTTTGGAAAAGGAGGTCACAGCAGTAAAGAGCGAGTCTACAGAAGCCAATCAGAGATCGGATGTGGCCCTGGGTACCATGGCCACATTAGTTAAAGAAAACGGGCACCTTCGCTCCTGGCTTGAGGTTCTCGAGAATCAAGGCAGGGCGGCTAATTTACAGATGGTAGGCATGCAGAAAAAGAGCAAGGGAGACTATTTGACCCTTTTCCTCCATGACTGGCTAGAACAATGGCTGGGGCACTCCTTCTCCGATCGCCAGGTGACTATTTAAAAAGCCTATCGAGTTGCCTTTCAGGGATGCCCTGAAAACCCTGAAGCTCCTCACGCTGTGGTAGCAGTCCTGGATGGTGTGGGGTCGAGAGACTTCGTGCTGGCACTGGCTCACCAAAGAAGGTATTGCCGCAGGATGGTGACCAGGTCCGACTCTATCTCAACCTTAGTTATGCGACCAGACAATGGAAAAAATCATTCGATGGAGTTCGAGCTATGTTAAGGGGAGCCGAAATTTCTCACAATATGCTATTTCCCACACATCTGCGAATTTTCCACAAAGGAAAAGTCTTTATGTTTTTGGATCCCAGAGAGGCTCTTAAATGGGCTCAGCGTCATGCTCCACTGCAGAAGGGAACATTCAAATCAGTCTGACTTGGATGAAGATAACGAAGGGGAAACCTGATTTTCCAATCTATGACCTGGAGTACAGGTTTGCTTCTACTTAAAAAAAATCTAAGGTGGACATTAATACAAACTGCAATTTTGACTTTTCACAGCACAAACCTACTTATGGTTCTTTGAGCAAATATGCTTTTAATATACTGTTAGATGTTAATAGAAAAGGCTGTGATCAGCTGGGGTATTTTTCTTGCCAGATTTTTCTTGTCTTATTTTTTTTTAAATGTATCTGAGTTATATATAGTTGGCAAGTCTCTTAAAAGTTACTGGATTTCATTTACTTTATTTCAATGAGGTTGTCCTTTATATAGCAAGTTTGCCTATTGAAAGTAGTTCAGCTGTCACTCCACTTTATTAATAATATACATGATATGGAACACTGCACAAATTTTTAGTAGGAAACCATTTAGGTTCCTATGGCTTCGGAAGGCATGAAACCCTCACTTCCTCTTTGAGGAACAGAGATTGTTATATGTTACGATAAAAAAAAAAATTGGTTTATAAATTCATGCAGCTCATGAGCTCATTAAACTGCTTAGAAAATGGGGTGTTAAATGGAGAAGAAATATGATTTATTTACTGATTCCCTCCAAGGGACATATGTGATAGAAGCAGTATGATAAAAAGTTTAACCTGTGTGTATTAAGTTGGGGGTCGCCCTCATAAGGAAACATAATTCCTTGTATACTACCTCAGGAAATTTTTATTCTGTGCCTATTGTAAAGTCAATAAACATAAGTTTAAAAAAAAAGACTGAAGTCATGACTCGTAAGCCATGATTGATGACATGATGAGAGTGAGTCAGAAGGACTGGAGTCCTGGGTCATCAGGTTGGCATTAAAGGAATTAGCTTATATATCATCAATGCCATGTTTGGTGGCTGCTGTAACTGGTTCTGACTGAGTCAAATTGGACGTGACTGTGATTGTTAAGCTAGCAGCTATGCTATTGTTAACATGGATACTTATGAATGCAAAATGCAATAGAGTAACTTGTCTTATTGGTTTTGTTTTAGGCAGCCCCCAGCCAGTCAGCCAAGAGCTCAGTTGAGCCAGCCTGAGCCAAAGTTTTGTGATGCAGATGACCAGAGTCAGTCAGAGAGGAGCAGGACTCATCAGGAGTCAGGAGTCGGACTCACTCCATCCCAGGGACCACTGTAGTGGAGGTGTCAGCCATCAGGTAAGAAGAGACAGGAAGTGGTCCCCAGTGGAACTAGACTACTGGAGGGACTTGGGGGGGCATCAAGCAGACAGGCAGATGAGACAAGAAGAGGCAGCAACTTCACTAAGTGTGCGAGCTCAGCTGAATTGCCAGTGCCGAGTACAAAGTAGTCACTCATCACAAATCACATCAGGAGGACAGGGAGAGGAAGACGACTCTCAGATTTGGAGTCAGAATTCAGAAAGCAACAGCAGCAGATGTCAGAATCAGAGAGAATTTGGATTACTAAGTGGAGAGTGCACTCCATCCATATGGCGTGTGTTGGAGGGCAGGCGTCAAATAAAAACTACTTATTCTAATCACTACACCGCAGGTGTACTGTGAAGCAGTAACTGTTGCAGAATCGGACAGATGAAGAGGCTTTGGTAATAACTGGGAATGAAAATTGAAGGAACAGACTAGTGCCTGCCAATTCTTATCAATCACTAAAACTGAAAAACACTGCATGTTTTGCAAACGGCATTTGGCATCATGACAAATCTAATTTTTGTGGTATTATTAAACAATAAAAAATGTACCTGAAAGAGTTCTCGGTGTGTATATTCCATTCTCTGTCTGACTAACCTTTACAGTTTTGTGCCTCTGACAGACTGACAGGACTATCTACTTACTCTCTATTGTTACAATGATTGTGAATGAACATGAACATGCATGATCACTTGAAACAGAGCACCAGCAGCACAAGTAACAGTAATGTCAATGAAATGATCACTGCTGTCTCATGATCATCTGCCACTCACTGACCCTGCTGCCAGTAAGGTGACTGACAGTGATGATGACTCCAAGTCTGCAGTCTGAGTCTGCACACACATGTCGGTGATGATGATGATGATGATGACAGTCAGTGACAGCCAACCAGTCCCCAGCTAGATACTTTGTTACCCAATACCCTATAAATAAGAAAATGTAACATATATGATGATGATCATTACACTATGACATGAGACAGATATACATTGTGTTACAGTGTTACTAGCAGTGTTAACAACTTAACATAATGACAACAGAGTTTTGATGCTGGGCCTGGGTGCTGCTGCTGATCCCTCACTCTCCCCCATCCCATGCCTACTGCTCAAGCCCAATCAACAACAAATGAGTGTTTCGTTGATGTTCAACTTCTCTGGAAGGAACAGGGATGTCATCATGTCACTCACTCTGAAACCAGGACTGCATCATTTTCTGTTTCTGTTCCAAAAGAACAGCAGAGGAGAGGACAATAATGATGTGCAGTTTTGTGCACATTTAAAAATGTGGGTTTTTGTGCAAGGCTGCTGCATTCAGTGTGTACTGTACTGCACTGCACTGAGCAGTGACTCAGTGTGCAGCTGCACACTGCGCAAGGCAAGCGCAGTCCGTCACTGTGCATTGTGCAATGTGCACTACTGCACTCACTGAGTGATGCAGCCAGTCACACTCGCACTAGCTCACTGATAGTTTTGTGCGCAGTTGTGCACAGCCTGTCCTTGCCATTTAACATTAAGGAACAGTTATAAGTGTCACTGCCCGGTAGCTTAATACTTACATGGCCTCTATGTGCCTTATGTGGCACTGTGTGTGTGTGTGTGTGTGTGTGTGTGTGTGTGTGTGTATACAAATCACATGATGATGACTAAAAAACTTACTGAAACTGAACATTGAAAATTCAAAAAATGAAGGAAGAAGTCAAAAGACTGACTTATGTTTAGTTGAAGAAGTCAAGCTCTCTCAAGTTCAACCAACATCATCAGTCCACTGTCCACTCATGGATTGAACAGGTGAGGATACCTAACCTTACCTTGCTATAAAAATCTGTAGCAGTGCAGTGCGGTAGAGAGCAGCGATGTCACATTAGCCACAAAACTTGAACGAACAAGGAAGACTGCCTGCGCCGCCCATCAGCTAAGCTCACTAATGATGCAATAGCTTTGCCTGGCAGTGGCACCTGCATGCTGCTGCTAAATAACCCTGCTGCTGTACTAAGCTGGCTGAGCCTGAGCCTAAGAGACAGAAATGTGTTAAGACAAAGACAAACAACAGTCATCAACAAGTAACTACATCAGGCAAACAAGCAAATGATGTGTTGATCATTCATCACATCATGTCTCGACTCATCGGAGTCAGACAGTGTGAGGCTGGATTGCTGGACAGTACTGCGGGGGCAGTGGACACATTTTGAATTTTGGAATGGGAAGCCCGGCTGCCATCACTTTGGCCCAACTGGCTTGGCCAGCTGTAGGAGGAACTGGGAATGGGATGCCGGTGTTGGTGACCATGAATGATATGATGACCCAGACCCACTCATGACCCACCCCCACCCCATATTTGCATTGCATTGTTGCACTTTCAAATCATAACCACAATGATTGCTTTACTGTGTCTCTTCTTACTGTGCAACTCACTCAAGCACCACCAAGCACGAACTTCATCATCAGCAGTAGCGTAATAGTAGTACACTGCTGCTACAGCAGCAGCAGAAAGACTGGACTGTGCTGCAGCCTGCACAGCTGCATCTGTAGCTCTAGCAGATCTGCAAATATTCAAGTTGTAAAGTACAAGTGCAGTGCTCTTCCAGTCTACTTGTCCTGCCCAGCCTACTTTCCCCAGTGCCCACTGCCCCCCAAGCACACTGTCAGCTACGTCCACCTGACCACCCCAGACCCAGTGCCCCTGCCCAACTGCCCAGTAGTAAGTATAGCACAAAATGCCCATCCATTGCTGGCCAACCTGTCCATCACTGCCACTGCCCTGATGCCGTGCCCATGCTGAAACAATATAGATATTGAATATAAAGTAAGCCTCATCAAGGAACATGATACATTATTTGCATTTTGAAAGCTGTACCCTCATGCAATGGGTGAGATGAGAAGATATGCATGAGTGAACTGAAAACTGAATAATTGAGCCTTGATTTGATTGATAATATGGATGGGTCAGGCCAGGTGCGGTGCTCACTCAGGGGCCTACAGTACTAATATACCCTGCCTTCCCACTCCCAGCAGTGCTGCTCGGTCTGCAGTTCAGTCTGTAAATAACAGTCACACAGAGTCCCACATCACACGACAGACACATCACACGACACAGAGGAATGAAAGCAAGAGTTGAGAGAAATGAGCGACTCAGCGACCGGACCGGACTGCCGACCATGACCAAATTGCAGCTTTAAATTACATTAGACTCAGACATCATCCATCATGATTCCAGACTAGTACTATGGTTCGGTTTCCCCCATCCCCCCCCAACTTAGTTCGAAGAAAGGTACTACTAGATAGCACTGTGATGCAACTGCTGCAGTGGCAGTGCCTGTGTGGCCTGGCCTGGCCTACCAAATCATATCAGATATAAGATTCAAAATTCCACACAACGACATGTTTAGTGTGGTTGTGTGGTAGGAGTAAACTAGTTTGTAAGTCTGGACTGGTCATCAGTCAGAGACTCAGTCAGAGTAATCAGGGTAAGTTCCTGTGGAGGAAGACAAGCATGTTAACTTTATCTGGGGATAGTCTTAAATGAAATGGTGTGAGAATTTGGCCGCTGGAGCTGAAAAGTCTCTCAGATGGTATGCTTGTTGCAAGAATGCATAGGTATTTTCTTGTTAAGTTTGACAACAGTGGCAGTTCTGTGGCATGTTCACTCCACCACTGTAATGGTTTGCCATCTGTGTGCAGACACGGCAATGCTAAATAGTGAGAGATTTCATTTTTGACTTTGATGTCCAGTGAGACGTCCTCATCATTACACCCTTCCACTGACAACCATTTGTCTGTAATCTGGCTTAGTAGGTCAGTTAACCCTTTTGGTTTTACCACTACTTGTTGTGCAGCTGTTGCTGTAGAAGGAGGAGGTAGACTAAGACTTGGGTTTTGCTGCTGACTGAATATGGATTTGGATACTGTGCCTCCTGTGGCATATACAGAAGAGCTAGATGATGATGATGAACCTGAACTTGTCCTAGAACTCTTCCTTCCCTTTCCCTGTACTGTTGGTGTTGGTGGTGTGGCGCCGGCAGTCATACTCGGCGTAGAGTAGGTGGTGGTCTCATTTCTGAGTCTGAATCACAAGAGTGATGATTGTGAGACAAACCAAGATCTTCTTCAGTAAACTGCTGCTGCTCCAGGTGCTTCTCCTCATTAGCGTCACTCACAGAACAACATGATGACTGCTCCTCAGTGACACTGTCACCACTGACATTGATGCCTGTGCCAGCAATGGCATTAGCAGGACCAGCAGGTACATTTGGGGGTCGTGGGACTGGCACAGGCACTATGGTAAGAAGATGGGATGGGTAGTGGCCGCAGGGCCGGGGGCCATCACCAGGGGCACAGTCCAAGAGGTGATCATCAGTGTAGCAAAACATGACCTCTTCATGTACTAAGCCCACTATAGAGTCTTTGTCATCGCTAAAGAAAGCTTTAAATCTTGGGTCCAGGAAACAGGAGATGTCAATTATTTTTTGTTTGTATTCACAAGAATAACAGATATACCCAAATCAGCTCTGATAGTGAGTTTCATTTGCTTTTTCAGAGTGCTGTCTTCAGGTAAGGGCATCAAGTCATTCATAAGATGATGCAGTACTGGTTTCAGGGCAGACATTGTGACGTGCTTATCAGCACCAAGAGAGTCCTTGAAATCATTCAGTGGTCCAAGCACCTGACTTGACATCTTCAAGAATACTGACATCTGTATCTTTAGGCATTAAGTGCCAGGTGTTTCTGTCCGATACAAGAATAGCGCACACTGCTTGTTGTTGCTGCAGAAATCTTGATACCATGTCGTACGTGGAGCCCCACTGTGTGACGACATCGTGAATCAGAGAGTGTTGAGGAAGACCCAAGTCTGCCTGCTTAGCTTTCAGAGTTCATCTTTTCTTCCAACTTCTGCTGAAACCTTGCACAAGATGTCTGCAAGCTCTGATGGCAGCATCAACTTTACTGATCTTTAGAGCCTTTCCAATACCCAAGTTTAAGTTATGGCCAAAGCAACTTAGCCAGGTAACCCCAGTAAGCAGCTCCCCGAACACCTTCTTCATGTTAGCTCCATTATCTGAAGATACAGCTGATAGTCTGTTTTTGCTGATTTTCCACTCATCAAGCATGCCTTGGAAGATTTCAATTATATTTTCAGACTTGTGATCCTGTGGTACGAATGTGGTCTTCAGACAGTGAGCCTTGATTTTCCAATCAGAAGTAATGTAATGCACTGTTAAGCTCATGTATGGCTCACCAACTCTGCCATGACTAGTCCACAAATCAATAGAGGCAGCATACCAAGTTGCACCCACCAATGATTTTTCAACTTGCATTTTTACTTCATTGAATAACTTCCGACACCTCTTTACCAGTGAAATAAGCTCTGGATGGCAGGTGATATTTAGGGTTTAATTTCTGCAGTAATTTACAGAAGTCAGGCTTTTCTACTATGTGGAATGGCAGCATGTCTTTAGCCAAAAAGTAAGCCACTGCTGCATTAATTTCCAGGGCCTGCTTAGAATTGGCATCAAATTTTTTCCCTCTTTCAAGAACTGCAACCAAACTTGGCTGACTAGCATCTAGTTTTGCACCGTCTTAACGACGATGACCCCCACCACTGCCAGTGCTGCCATCACCACCACCACTTTGCCGTCCTCCTAATCCAGGACTAGCACTCACTCCACCACCCTAGAATTAAAAAACAAGAAAGAAATTTGATAACTAGCTAAACTATGACTGAGTATGCATCACAGTTCTCTATGACTTCACTTTCACAAAACAGTAATGGCTCAGGCAGCCAGGGCAAGGTCAATGGGCATAATTGGGCAAGGAAAGGGCAGCAGTGGGCAATAACTAAGCATTAGCAGCTGAATTAGAAAATCATCATTACATTGGATGATTCATTTGGGAATCTTGAATCATTATGGAATGGTGAATCATGGATGGTTTGGAGGACTGGGTAGCTGGAAGTCGGGAAGACTCTGGAGCAAGAGGAGGTACATCACAGTACGAGTTGATGACTTCACTGGACAGTGGAGGACTCATCAGGAAGGACACAACAACACACACAGGTGGATGAGTCAGGCCAGGCAAAAGGAATGACAGAACAATCATTCTTTCTACAGTGACCCCCAGGGTGTAGCAGGTGGTGTGACTGCCTGACCCGTGTCCGTGGGCCATGGCCATGATAGGAAACAGGAGGATACCCGTCCCCCACCAGTGTTTTCTACCACTCACACATCACAATACTACTGTACTGTCTGTCTGTTATCATGTCACGCTAGGTGTGCATGGCATGGATTGCAGTGGCACTGCTGCACTACTGTGAAGTGGTAGTAAGGTGACACTGGTGGGGGACACAAGGGGGGGTCCTCCCCCATTTCCTAATCCTCACTCTAGTGGGCATGGGCAGCCACTGCTACACTATACCTGTGATGGTCCCACTCCCTCCAAGTCCTGACTCTGCTGTAGAAAGTATGACTGTGCTGTTGGCTGCTGTCGTTCATTCATCCTGACTCCTCCTGTCTCTGTGTGTCCTACTGACCTCCCCTGTCCTGTCGCTGTCCCTCTCTTGCTCCCAGACCCAGCCTCTGGCTCCACCTCCCACCCACCCAGAACAGACCATGATCCCATTTCACCTCCCGCTCTCATCATGATCCAAGTCCAACCATGAACTGCTTGGTATATATCCTATCAATTCCACCAACCAATGAGATCCAAATCCCAATTCCTGATCCTGAATACCCAGAGCCAGCAGTGCAGCCAGCACCCCATGACACCACCCAAGCACACCATGTAGGTGCGCATGTCCACTGGTCCCCGATGACCCTCCCTAATTCGTATTCCGTACCTCGTAGTTACATCACCTCCCTTCCCTGGTTGCCCCCCGAGCAGCAGGTGGGCATAGGTGGGTAGTTGGGGCACCACTGGGCAGCTGAGCAGTGGCCCCGGCTGCTCGGCCCATCCATTTACTATTCTATTCTGTTTTCTCTCTAAGTGCACTAACAATTTAGTTAGTTCAATTCAAAATCACATAAGTCAAGAAACCAACCGGGCTGATACCTGAGCTTCTCTGTATTGAAGTGGGTGATAATCTCGCAGGTGGGTAAACAAATTGGAAGTGTTCCCTCCACGAGCTGCAACTCTTGTTTTGCACATACGGCAGATAGGCTTCCCATCCTCATGCACAATACCATCACTATTTTTTTGTAACCAAAGTAGGTCCACACTGTGGATTTTATCCTTTTTCTAGGTGGAAAAAGCTAACAGTTTTCATCCACTTTCCCATCAGACTCTTTCTGGGTCTCAGAGACAAGAGAAGGAGGTGAGGGGATCTGACTCTGCTGCTGAGTCGGGTCAAGGTCACAGCTCTGGCTCTCGCTCTGACTACTACTCTGATTCTGGCTTTCCTCCTGCTTCTGCAACTCTTCCAATAACAGTACCAACTCCACATCTGCCATATTTCAAGATAGATCAATTTCTTCGACTCCCAGTCCTACAATTACAATACCAAGTCTGGTGGTTACCTACCTTATGTAACTTAACAATAAGAAAGATTGCAATTTTCAGCAGCTCATGAAATTGAAACAAAATAGATGAGATGATGAGACGACCGGCAACAGCTACTTAAAAAATTGACTGACTCACTGCTGCAGCTGCTGACAAATCAAATGGGTACCACTACTGACAGTGGCACTGACTGAGCAGACCTGACCACAACCACCTGACCTCGTCAGACTCGTGTGACCACACACACAAAATCAAGGACACAGTGACCAACACCATGTGCTTGTCCCCATTCACCAACCCTGGAGTGACTTGATGATTCGACTTGACCAGACCATGACGAGGCAGGGACATGCACTCACGTACAGTCGCACACTCACCACCACACTAGCCCTGGCCCCCACTGGCTTGGTTCATGGCATACTGGGAGGAGGATAGCATCTGAGAGAGATGGGCTGGCAGCAGTTGCACTGCAATGCCAGTCTGCCAGTGCACCCTGTGCCACTGCCACCAAGACTCAGTAAGACTGCCAGTCAAGTCACTAGTCTGGACTATAGCAACACAAGCAAAGCAATCATGATGGCATTTGGCACTGGCACTGGCACACCGGGGGGGGCAGGCAGCTGAGTCGGGCACTACTTGTGTGACTCGTCGCTCGAGGCAACCTGAACTGTGAATGTGATGCACAACTGCACTGCTGCCTGCAGCAAGATGCATCAGCTCAGCTCGCTGTAAGTTTATTTAACCTGTAATGCTCCCCTCCACCTTCAATTTGACTGTCTGACTGTGGTGACATTTAAAAAATTAAAAAACTACTAGATAAAGTACCATATGACAGTGCTGCCAGTGCTATGCCACTGCCACCCACCGGCCACTAGGCCACCGCCCACCATGTTGCCAGCGCCAGCCAATGCCTTCCAATTGCCAATGCCACGCATTGTTTTCTATTCTAATCTCAGTCAGCCATTCTCTCTATGGGCACTGGCACTGTCAGAGGGACAGTGGGCACTGGGCAGCTGGCATGGCACCTTTGGGAAAGCATTTTTTTTTTCAATTCAACGTCAGGCCAGGTTCTCCAGTTCTCATTTCCACCAACTGGACTGGATCCATTCAGTATCAGCCAATCACCCCCCCATCAACTCTGATCCATCCAACTCCAACTCCCTCCCTGTCCCTGCAGTCATGAATGATGCCAGTGACTTGCTACACTGACTTAGTGACGTGTGCCTGCTGCACTGCTTGCTGCTGTGCCACAGATACTCCTGTTTTCAAAATTCAATCAGGAAGGCAATAATAAACGGCTAATTTCCCATTCCCATCCCTAATACAGTCCCTCACATTTAAATTAGGCCAGATTTTCCCTTCCCTACCAGTTCCCACCAAGAATCCACCATGTCTGATTCCACCATCATCCTCCTCCTCCTCCAACTTCAAATATTATTCCCCCCCCCCAAACCCAACCAGTCTCAGTGAACTTAAGTCCTCCTCTGGGGCTCTCACATTTATTTTACAATGATGGAATGGTATATACATTACAAGTTTACAACAAGTTACACAAGTTAACACAACAAGTTAGCTTCATTCAGAATCATGCTAGGGTTCCCTTCCCAACAAGGATAGTACGGATTTCAGAAGGATGCACATAATTATACAGCACAACAGGACAGCAATGGATAAATTATAATTTCCCTATTCCCTTGGCCTCCATTCCCCAACTCCTTCCAAGTTAGTGCCACTGCCACCACCCATGTGCTACCACCTGTGGCTGTTTTACCCCACCCCACCACCCCACTTTGTATAAATAAAAGATCAAGAAGAACTGGCCTGGGTAGGAGCAAGGTAGCCTCAGGCTCCTACAGTCCTGTCCTCATTGATTCTCTCTACTCGCCACTGGCTGGTCCAGGTTCTCATTCTGTCTCTCCAACTCTCTCATGTGACCTGGGAACTTGGGGAGGGACTTGGGGGATGCGGAGAGACGATCAGGAATTCAGGGGATTGACTGCCCAGTTGGGAACTTGGGGGTCCATCAGTCAGACCACAAAAATTGCCTCCGTGTGGTCAGTGGGCCTAAATTTAATACCTGTGCTTCACTAGTGCTCTCCTGGTCACAAACTTGCTCCTCTGTCCTTGCTGCTGCCTCTAGATTTCTCTCCCTCTGCATGTGAAGCCCGCACACAGATCACACTGAAGAATGCCCACTTTTAGATGATGGAAGGGGATTGGCTGAGTTCTCTCTATCTCCACCAACTGAATCACGAAAAAAAAAAAAGCTTTTCAAAGGGCATACTGCTGCCCATGTACTGCACGTCTGCACCCCTTCACACTCCAGGAAATGTGGTCGATCGGCACACACCACAGTTTACCATGAGCAACGGTTACCGCGGTTTAGAAAAACTGTCATGGTGTCTATGCCATACGGTTTCAAACCACAGTATACCATCACACCGGTATACCGTGACAACCCTAACCTGGGGTGTGTCAAGATATCTGGTGTGGGCACAAAAGAGAGACCTTTGCTAAGGAGAGATTGCTCATCTTGTGTTAGAGGGAGGTCTGGAGGAATACAAAACACCAAATTGTTAGGTTGTGTCTGACTCGAGGGCTCATGTTGCTGATCCGCTGGGTGAGAGACAGGAGTTTTGCAGATTTGGTGTCCTTGAGGAACTGAAAGAGAGTGAAGTTAAGGTGTTGGATGCAGTGCTTAATAAAAGGAAGGTTATGTGGAGCTGTTTGCTGCAGGAAATAATTTTGCCTTTGAATGGTTTTGTCCACAGAGGTCAGCTGTTTCTTACTGGAGAGAATGGTGTTCGTGATAAGTTTCCTAGAGAAAATTTTCAAAAGCTTATTAGTGGAGGAAACGTGTATCTCAGATCCCAATGAAGAAGGATGGGATTTCAAACAGAAACCTTTAGGAATAATACCCAGGTGGTAGCATTTGGAAAGAAACTGTAAGTGACTGCAGAGTTCATTCTTAGAGCAAATGGCAGAAAATAATTCAAGAGAAGACTTAGAAATATGAGAAGGGAGTGCAGACATAGATGAAATGAAGGACCAATGTAGAGAATTCAGAAGAGATTTCAGAGTAGGCATAGTGGGTCACAGCAAATGTAGCACACAAAATGTAAAAGTCTCCAACAAGTCTGCTCTACTGGTCCCCAGGTCAAGAACTACTCATGGTCAGAGGTCCTTCTTCTACACAGCCCCATTCTGGTTTAACTCTCTCCCTGCCCCCGTCACTAATGCCACAACTATCTCCAAATTTAAAACCAGCCTTTGAAGCCAACTCCTCAACACTCGTAGCTGCTCCTGTCTCTGAGTGAGGCTGGACCTCGAACCTCTCCACCCGTGACAACGCCCGCCAGGCGGCTCTCCTCCTAGCCCACCCCTCCACCCCTTCCCTAAGTATATCCTGGCCAGTGTCTGCTGCCTTATGGTAAAGCCAGTAAATTGCTCAACATATGGAACCAGCTTGTGTAAGAACTATCACAATTACCTGTGCCCTGTAACTCAAATGTATTTGTTTGATCACAGTGTGACGTGGTGCCTCTGATGAACGCCTATTTGAGAAAACATGTACTATGTAACCTAAAATGTTATGTGTGTCCTCAATGTGATGAGGTACTTTTGGAAACAAGCCTCTGGCTCAAAGGTTGTAAACTGATTCTCACAAATAAATAAATAAAAAAGTCCTGGTCAGGGAACATGATTTTTAGTGAAAGATGGGGTTTAAACTTGTGAAGGGGGGAGGGATCAAAAAAAGGGGCAGTGCCAGCAGGTACGATAAATGAGGTACATGGTCTCCACTCCTCTGGGGGCTAGGGAGATGTGGAAATGGGTCACCAGGTAGGGTGCAGGAGTTGTGAAATGGGAGCTCAAAGGGGAGAAAGGAGAGGAGGGAAAAGGGGCGGAGAGTGGTCCTGATAAATGGCAGGAGCTTAGGAAATAAAGAAAATGAGCTACAGGTGATGGTAGTTGAGGGGGAGGTAGATGTGGCAGCAGTCACTGAGATCTGGACCACTCAAGGGCATGAGTGGGACCTAAATCTGGAGGGCTATACTATGTTTAGAAAAGATAGGTGGGAGGGAAGGGGGAGTGGTGTAGCACTGTTAGTCAGACATAGCATGGGTATTGGAGAGGTAGAGGAGGCAGAGGGGAACGTGGAGCCTATTTGGGTCATCTTGCTGACGAAGGGGGGTAAGAGAGTAAAGGTCGGAGTGGTATACAGGCCACCAGCACTGTCGGACGTCCTGAAAGAAAGTTCAGTGGCAAATCTTGAGGGACACTGTAGATTGGGAAGGGAAGGGTAGTGATAATGGGGGACCTCAACATGCCACGAACAGACTGGGGGGACTATGACGTCCCCAGTGGCCAAAGAGCAGAGGCTGCTGGATGTCTTTCAGGATGCATTTCTGATACAACAGGTGGGTGAGCCAACTAGGGAGGCCCGAACACTGGGCATGGTCCTGGCAGACAGTGCTCAGATTAGGGGCCCTATAGGTGAGGGACCCATTGGCGGGGAGTGATAATGCCACAGTCTGGTTCTTCCTGGACCTAGGGGTGGAGAGAAACTGAACAAGGACGGTAGTAACCAACTTTACGGGTGCAGACTTCAGGAAGACTGGAAGGATCCTTAAAGATCGTCTGGACAGGATAAGGCCGGATATGGATGCTGACAGCAGGTGGGAGATCATTAACAGGGGACTACAGGAGGTTACCAGATCCTGTGCAAGGGAAAGGTGCCAGTTCGGTAAGGCCAGAAAACCCTGCTGGTGGACCCGAGAGGTACAGGAGGTGGTGAGGAAAAAGAAGGTGGCCTATAGGCACTTCAAGTGCTCAAGGAGTGAAAGGGATCAAGAGGAATATGAGCTGGCAGCCAAGAGAGTCACCAGGGTGGTGAGAGCAGCTAAGGCAAAAAAGGAGCATTCCTTGGCCAGTGGGATCTGGGGAAGGGGGACAAGGGGTTCTTTAGATACAGCGAGGAAACAAGAAAAGTAAGGGGGCAGATCAGCAAGATAAGGATAGGGGATGGTTGGGCACAGGAGGCAGGGGAACAGGTAGAAGTCCTAAATGAGTACCTTGCCTCAGTTTTTACTGGGGGGGATGGAGGAGCTATGTCTTGCAAGGGGAACTGCTAGGGCAAACCGGAGAAGGAGTGGGACGGTGGTAGAGGCCCAACGGGTCTGGGAAAGGAGTGGCCACCACAGACAGGTGGGGGGCCAGCAGTGCATAGTGAAAAGGGGGAGGATGTGGAGGCTGAAATCCCAGTAGAGAGAGAGTAAAGGAATCCCTCAGGTCCCTTTGGATGGATAAAGCACCTGGGCCAGATGAGATACATCCCAGGGTGCTGAGGGAACTGGCAGATGTCCTGGCAGTCCCTCTAGCTGAGCTTTTCAACATCTCTCTGAGGACTGGGTGGGTGCCCCAAGAGTGGAGGGTGGCCCATGTTGTGCCAATCCACAAGGGGGGATCAAGAGAGGAGGTGGGAAATTACAGGCCCGTTAGTCTGACATCAGTGGTCGGCAAGTTGATGGAGGGTATTGTCAAGGAAAGGCTAGGGGGTTACTGGAGCAAACTGGATACTTGGATGACAGGCAGCATGGCTTTATCATGGGAAGATCATGCCAGACAAACCTTGTTGAGTTCTATGACTGGGTGACGGGAGTCCCGGACCAGGGTGGGCCAGTGGATGTCCTCTTTCTGGACTTTAGCAAGGCATTTGATTCAGTACCCCACAGTGACCTGCTGGCTAAGCTGAAGGAAATTGGGTAGCATGACAGTTGTTAAGATGGATAGGAAATTGGCTCTCTGAGCGTACTCAGAAGGTGGTGGTTGGAGGGTTAGCCTCATCCCCAAGGTGGATTACTAGTGGGGTGCCCCAGGGGTCAGTGCTGGGGCCACTCCTGTTCAATACCTATGTCTCGGACATCAGGAGGGGGATCAGGAGTGAGATGAGTCTCTTTGCAGATGACTCAAAGCTGAGTGCAGTTGTGGATGAGGAGGAGGGACGGTGGTCTTTCAGGAAGACTCAGAGGCACTGGAAAGGTGGTCGGGAAATGGAAACTAAAATTCAATGCAGGGAAGTGCAAGGTTCTGCACCTGGGAGTCAGAAATCCAGGCTAGGGGTATACCCTGGGAGGAGACATGATTCAAGTCACGGAGGGTGAGAGGGACCTGGGGGTAGTGGAAGATGTCAAAATGAACAACTCAGAGACCTGTAGGAGGGCAGCAGTAAGGGCAAATAGAAGGGTGGAAGTGATCCTTCCACTGTACAACTGCTTGGTTAGGCCACACCTCGAGTACTGTGTGCAGTTTTTGAGGCCACATTTAAAAAGGGACATTGCACTCCTAGAGAGGGTCCAAAGGAGGGCAACCAAAATGATCTGGGGCCTGGGAGAGAGAACCTATGAGGAGAGGCTCAAGGAGCTCAACATGTACACCTTGGAGGAGAGGAGGGCCGGGAGGGACATGATAGAGGTCTTTAAGTACATGAAAGGGATCAATAAAGAAGGGCCAGTCAGGGCACACCAAAGGAAGGAGGGTGGGACAACGAGAGATCATGGGTGTAAGATGGAAGGGGCCAGGCTCAGAGGGGAGAGGAGGAGAGCCTATTTCACTGAAAGGGTGGTGGAGCCATGGAATGCACTGCCCAGGGAGCTGGTAGACGTGGAAACTGTGGACGGGTTTAAATGGGGATGGGACAGGTACAGGGAGAGAGTAAATCTGACCAGGCCCAGTACAGGTGGAACATCTGGGACTGGGGACAGTATAACCCAAGGGGGGACACCAAAATCGACCCTCAGTGTGGGTGCTGAAAATCGAGCAGACTCGAGAGACCGTTAGGCCTATTCTGCTGGCATTTTAGTATGTTAGTATGATAAAAACAAGGCGCTGCGTTAGCATGTGGTCTGAAAGCAAAACAAAATGGTTATATTAAATGCACACCGAAAATAGAAAACAGAGTTAAAAATCTACGTTTCGACCTTAGGTCTTCTTCAGGAAATATCTAAAGGAGAAAAAACAAAATTAGTGTAGAGGGAAGGTAAAATAAGGCATATATATATATGTGGGGAAAGAAAAAATGGAAGGATCAGGGAGAAGAAGGTGTTCTAGAAGTCTCCTTTGGCTATCTTTAGCAAAGCTTTTCAACTGCACAGCCATGTCAGGTGTCCTGTGTAGGCACTATGCTCCCCTGAAAGCACAAAATAAATGGTGGTATACTGCAGCTCCTGTAGAAGGTTTTGTTTATGTCAGAGTTGCAGTATGATAGTTTTTTCATACTTTCATGGGGCATGTTGTCTTGCACCAGACATCAGCCTCAAGATGTGGCTCTGCAGTTCAAAAGAGATGTTAGAGTGAGCTAGGAAAGAGTTAATAGATGTCAGACAAAACTTTATGAGCAACGTGTTTTCATTATTCTCAGTCATCTGATAGTTGTCCTCGTGTACTGCTCCTCCTCCTTCTCAAGCAAGTCAGACCCCCAAGACCACAAAAATAAACTTTAAAGAAATAGTAGTTGCCAGTCAGAAAATGAAACTGCAAGAAACAGTCTTAAACCCCTCCCTGATGAATGCTAATCTTACTCTGCTACTGCTTCAAGATGGTGACTTCTCAGCCAGTGTTGCAAAAGCAGTTTTTCTAGCTTCAATATATGCTGTGTTGTGAGTCACTGGAGCTGCTTTTCTAACTGCTTCTTGACTCTCCGAATGTGGCAACGAATGTTTATTTACCCACTGTACACTCTGTTGGTGATGACCCTGTCTCTCTCCAAGTCCAAACACTGCTATCTTTGAAGCCCCCACTGCACTGGTTAAACTCTTTTCTTCTTCCCCTACTGCTACCACTCTCAAATTACATGTGCAGGAAAAAGACAGACTGGACTTCAGTGAAATGCACAATACCTCTCAGCTGATGACAGCAACCAGACATAATCTACAGATCAAAGGACAGAGTAATGCCACTACTGGTTCGGCTCTGTCCTTTGAAATCCTTGCCCACTCCGCCCCAAAACCAGAAAGTGTGTCATTGGCAGCCTGCCTCCTGATTTGCCTGCACCAATCCTGCCCCTTGAACAGACCTCTCCATTGGTCGCACCTCCCCACACCTCTCTATTGCAACTCTCATATCAATATGTTCATCTGCGCCATGCGACGATGAACATAAAAAACAGTCAGACTCGCCAGGCAAAGTAGATGTTTTTCTAGCTGCCATCAAGGTTTCAACTACTTTGATAGAGAAACCTAATTTTAGGAGCCTCCTCCTTTTAGGCGCCAGGCTGCGAGCTGCATTGTGCCTGGGTTCAGGTGGAGAATGGTGCCGTGCAACAGGAGGTCCCTTCATAATGGTAGGCAGAAGGGTACTTGCTGAGCTAGATTCACTAGATTGGAGAACCACAGTCTTCTTGGCCACTCCAGGGCTATCAGAGGAAAAGTTCCTCTTGAGTGTCTTATTTTTCTTAAGACCTTCTGAAGAAAAGGCAGTGGAGAAAAGGCATATTCTCTCCAGAAGGACCAAACTTGAGTCAGAGCATCCACTCCTCTACCTGTGGACATTGATACCAACTGAAGAACCTGTGGGTCTGAACATTTTGACCTGATATGAACAGATCTATCTGTGGTTACCCAAATCAATTGCTCAGGAGTTTGAACACTTCTGGGTTCAACTGCTACTCTTCGGGGTGAACATTTTCACGACTTAGCCAGTCGACCTGAATGTTCAGTTCCCTCACAAAATGTACTGCCGACAGAGAAAGGAGATTCTTCTCCTCCCAGCCGAGGAGTTCAGAGGCTGCCCTAAGCATTTCTCTGCTTTTTGAGCCTCCTTGTTTATGTACTTCACTGTGACGGCATTGTCTCACCACACTTTTTCTGCGCTGTTCTTCAGTACAGACTGAAACTGAAGGAGAACTAAGTGGACTGCCTGCATCTCCAGGACATTGATGTGGAGATGCTGTTCCTGTACTGACCAAATCCCCTGGGCAAGAATTTGGTCCAGGGCTGCCCCCCACCCATGCAAACATGCATCTGTTGTGAGAATCACCTCTGGTGGCAGTTCCAGTGGAACCCCCTTTGTTGAGATTCTGTACATTCAGCCAACAACTCAAGGAGTGATGAAGCTGAGAGGTGAGGAAAATCCTGGCTTGATAATCCTCTGATGATGGGTTCCAGGCCATCAGCAACCCTGTCTGAAGGGGCTACATGTGTAAGCAGGGCAGGCCCCCGGAACTAAGTCTATTGCTGCTGGCATGAGGATGAGAATTTGCAGCAGGTTGTGGGCAGATGCTGAGGACTGATCCTTAGCCACCATATCTCTTACAACAAGGTCTTCTCCCAGGAGGGTGACAGAAACACCCTCCCTACTTTCATGTCAAAGACTGCCTACCCCCAGGTGCTCCAAGGACTGAGATGGTTCAAGGGAACTCTTCTCCCTGTTCACTATCCAGTCATGTGATTCCAGGATCTCCAGGGTCCTGAATACCAACCTCCTCACTAGAGACAACATCGGTGCCTGAATAAGCAGGTCATCCAGATGAGGGTAGACATGATGTCCCTCCTGTCATAGTTGAGCCACTGGAACTATTAACACCTTTGAGAAAACTTGAGGGGCTATTGCAAGGCCAAATGGAAGCGCCTTCTAGTGAAATGTTGGCCCAGTATCATGAATCTGAGATACTTCTAGTGGGACTGATAGATGGGGATGTGAAGGTAAGCATCCGTTAGGTCTGTTGAGACTAAGAAGTCCCCAGTCTGAATAATCCAGGTTATCAACCTCAAATACTCCTTACTGAACGTTTTGTGATGAACAAATTTGTTCAGATGCTTCAGATCCAGAATAGGCCTGAAGCCCTTGGACTTCTTGGGAACTATGAAATAGATGAAATAGAACCCTTGACCTTGCTTATTTGGAGGAACTGGCACAATGGCCCTGATTTGAATGAGATGGGTCAGAGTGTCCGATGCCACCCAGTGTTTTGTCACTTGCTTTGAAACCGGGAATGGCAGAAAGCATCCCTTTGAAGGAACCATTATTAATCCTATGGCATAGTCCACTTGAAGGATTTCCAGAACCCAGACATGTGACATTGTGTGGGCCCATATGGTAAGGAACTTCTGGAGTCTTCCACCAAAGGAAGGGGGGCAGTGCTGGGCCCACATACCTTCATTGTGAGGTACCAGGCTTTTGTGCTGGTTCTCCTCTGCGGTGCCTGGGAAACATAGAAGTTGAGTTGACGGCAGACAAGGACCGCAAGGCCCATCCAGTCTGCCCATTTCTTTTTCTACCTTATAAATGTGCCATCGGCCTTTGCTCTGTCAGTGACCTATCTATTCATAGTCATTTGTATTGCTCCCTTATGCCTATCCCATGCCTGTTTGAAGCCCTGCACTGTATTCATAGCCACCACTTCTTGTGGTAAGCTATTCCATGCATCTACCACCCTTTCTGTGAAAAGAATTTCCTCCATTCCCCTTAATCGGCCTCCTCTAATCTCATGCTGTGTCCTCTTGTCCTGCAATTTTTCTTATATTTAAACATGTTAGACTCTTTCACCTTGTTTATGCCCTTAAGGTGTTTAAATGTCTCGATCATATCACCTCTCTCCTCCTTTGCTCAAGGGTATACATTTGAGCTCCGTTAATCTGTCCTCATATGTCTTCTGATGCAGTCCCTGCACCATTTTGGTTGCCCTTCTCTGGACTGCCTCAATTTGGTTAATGTCCTTGTGAAGGTGTGGCCTCCAATACTGCACGCAGTACTCCAGATGGGGCCTAACCAATGTCTTGTACAGAGGGATTATTACCTCCCTCTTACGACTTGTGATACCCCTACTAATACACCCTAACACCCCCCTAGCCTTACCTACTGCTTTAGAGGTCTGCTTGGATGATTTTAGGTCATCAGTGATGATGATGCCCAAGTCTCTTTCTTCCTTTGTGACTGCTAGCAACTCCTCCCAGCCTATAAGTGGCTTCAGGGTTTCTCTTCCCTATGTGCATGATTTTGCACTTCTTTGCATTAAATCCCAGTTGCCACTCTTCTGACCATTTTGCTAGTTTATCCAGATCTTCTCATTCTGCCCACCCCATCTGGATATCTACTCTGTTGCAGATCTTGGTGTCATCTGCAAACAGACAAGCCTTACCTCTAGTCCATCTGCGAGGTCACTAATGAAGATGTTGAATAGGACTGGCCCAGGACTGATCCTGAGGTACCCACTTGTGACTTGCATCTCTTCTGACTGTATACCATTTATCACCACTCTCTGTTTTCTGCCAGTCAACCAGTTTGCCACCCAGTTGACCAACTTCTGACCCACCCGAGCCTACCTAGCTTATTTATCAATCTTCTATGTGGAACAGTGTCAAAAGCTTTGCTGAAGTCAAGGTAGGCGACATCAACTGCTCCCCTTGGTCCACCACTCTGGTTACCCAGTCAAAGAAATCTATGAGATTAGTTTGACAGGACCTTCCTTTGTAAACCCATGCTGTCTTGGATCCTGTGCCCTATGGATTCCAGGTGTTGCACTATCCTTTCCTTAAGGAGTGCCTCCATAATCTTGCCCACTACTGAGGTAAGACTGACTGGTCTGTAGTTCCCCGCCTCCTCCCTGCTACCACTCTTGTGGAGCGGGATCACATGAGCCCTTCTCCAGTCTTCTGGGACCTCTCCTGTGCTCAGAGACTCACTAAACAATTCTGCTAATGGCTCTGCTAGTTCCTCCTTTAGCTCCTTAAGTACCCTGGGATGTATGCCATCAGGTCCCATTGCCTTATCCACCCTGAGCTTAGCAAGCTCTTGTAGGACCCTTTCTTTTGTGAAGGGAGTAGTGCTCACCTCCCTCCCCTGTGTCCATGATGCTGAGCTGTGGGCCCTGCCCTACCTTCTCTTCAGTAAATACTGAGCAAAAGTATCTATTTAGGATAGATGCCTTTACAGGGGTCCTCCTCCTCACATGCTCCCTTTTCTCCATTAAGCTTAGCAATACCCCCTCTGGACTTTTCTCTTTTCACTAATGTATCTATAGAAAGTCTTGTCACCTTCTTTTACTGTTCGTGCTAGTGTTTCCTCAGTTTGGGACTTTGCCTGCCCTTACTGCCTTCCCTGCTTCCCTTAAGGGCAGTTTGGTATGCCTCCCTATCTTCATCCCGCTGTGTTCCTTATATTTTCTGAAGGCCAGCCTTTTGGCTCTGACCTTTTCTGCTACTGTATTTGAGAACCAAAGTGGTTTCCTTCTTCTTTTGCACTTCTTTTCTGTCTAACACAATGGGATGTTGCTTCAAGTATTGTATCCTTAATGCTTGCCCACTTTGCCTGTACTCCTCACCTGTGTTTCTTTTGCCAGGGCTAGCTTAATCTTGTTGGCCATCTTATCAAAGTCAGCTCCTCTGAAGTCCCATATTTTTGCCTTGGAATGGGATGATTTAGATGTAGTAGCCAAATTGAACCATACCATGTGATGGTCACTGGACCCCAGGTGACCTTCTACCTGGAGATCTGTGATCCCTTCTTTGTTAGTCAGTACTAGATCTAGGATAGCCCTGTCTCTTGTGGGTTGCTGTACCCGTTGTTTGAGGCCCTCCTGCAGGGAATCCACTATGAGTCTAGTTCTGGCAGATGTTCCTGCTGGTATTGACCAATCTATATCTGGCATGTTGAAGTCTCCATTATCAGAACCTCCTTTAGCTGTCATGTTTTGTATATCTTCTAACAGTAATGTGTCTATGTCCTCCCTCTGGTCTGGGGCCTGTAGACAACCCCAGTTCTTATGGCTGTCCCATTTCCTGTTTCAGGGTGACCCACAGTTCTTCTGGCTCTTTATGTGTATTCTGAATTTCTGTAGCTTTGATATTTTCATTAACATACAGGGCCACTCCTCCCCCCCTTTTTGCACCTCGGTCTCTTCTGAACAATACATAGCCAGGTACTGAAGTCTCCCAAGTGTGGTTACTGGTAAACCACGTCTCACTAATTGCTACTATGTCCAGTTTAGCCTCTGACATTATTGCCTGCAGGTCTGGGATCTTATTTCCCAGGCTGTGAGCATTTGTGTACATGATTTTCCATTGGCCAGATTTTGGTGTGTTAGTTGTTGGGTGAAGTTTGGCATTACCCCTGTACATCGTATGGGGAGACAAACCTTTTTTCTTACCTGGTGATGCAAATGAATGGCAAACACGCTGAATTCCTGTTTGACCCCTCTGTTGCCACAACCCCTGTTGCCGGAGTATGCACCTCTGTTTCTTTGGTTACCAAAGTTCTGAAAGGGACAAACCCACCCCCAGGACTGCCTGCACCACCCATCACCTTGACCCTGTTGGGGTGCTCTGGTCTTGCGCTGTTGTTTAGATACTGGGAGGTGGGCCTTCTTATCCTGCACATCTTGCAAGATAGAATCCAGACCAGAACCAAACAATAAACCTCCTTCAAATCGAAGGCTAAACAGCTTTGCCTTTGAAGTCTGATCAGCAAACCAATGTATGAGCCACATGCCCCTCAAGGCTGATAAAATGTGGTAGGCCAGGCAGGCTGACATGCATCAGTTGTGCACTGTAGAATCACCAAGAAAAGTGGAAGCCATGGCCACCAACTGCAAAATACTCGCACATTCTGAATCAGGTGGAATGAAACTGGTCAGTGTAGTCACCAAGAGGTTTAAGACTCTGGCAGCAGTAAATGAAGCACAGGAGGTACGAATGTTTGTGCTGGTAGAAGCGAAAGGCTGCCTACATGCAGTATCCAGCCGCTTGTCATGTGAAACTGCTAGTCCCAAAGCACCTTCAATTGGAATGGTGGTGTGCTTTATAGAGTTATAAACTGCCTTGTCTGGCAGAGGGGGGAATTCCCACTTGTGAGATTGTTCCTCCAAAAAAGGATAATTCCTAGTTTTTGGTTTGGGAAGATTGTTTTTCTCTGATCCACACCTGCCCATTCTTCCTCAATAATTTGGTCAGAATGAATAAACCTGGGAAACATTTTGGAGCAGAGGAGGACGCTGACACAATTGGATTAACATCCACTGTCTCCACAGACTGCTCCTCCTTAAGCTGTAAGTATCTACATGCCTCAGCTATAAAAAAAAAAGACAAAGACTTATTGTCACATAGGGGTGGAATCGGAATCCTGGACTTGGGTTCTGTCCACTGCCCCTTCCTCTACCTCCTCCTCGGAGGAGGAGACATCATCCTCGTCTGAGAGTAATTTTTTTTAGCTCAGAAGTTTCCTGAAGATCCCCAGAATCCTCATCCTGGTATTCTAAGAAGTCAGGACCGGGGTCTGCCTGCACATCTGACTCTGCAGCCTGCTCTTGCTGCGTTGCACCTGGACATGCCTGGATGTGCCCCCCTGATCTGAGGGGCCCGGTTTGGGTCAGGTGTATTCGCCGAGATCTCCTGTGGGATATCAGGGCTCAGAAGCTCACCAAGGAGCAATGAGAAAGATTTCAACAATTCTGCTTTGCCACTGCAAAGACATGGACCAGGTGCCCCCTTCCCCAGCTCAGAGGACCATATGGGGAGTACCGTGAGAGAAATATTATGCTCAGTAACACAATGAGGGCAATAGGAACCTATGGGGACAGCCTCATCCCCCTTCTGCAGGTTTTACATCATTTCATAATTAATGGTCTCTGGTAAGCCATGGTGCCAATGAGAAAAAAATTGTGACAGGAAAAAAACCCAGGTTTACATTTATTAGTGCTTGTTTGCTATAAATCAGCCAAACCAACTGCCAGATTGAACCAGCATGCTCAAAAATGCTAAACTAAGCATGTGTGCCTCCGCTGGGTGCAGAGAAGCGTTAGTTCACTTGTGCGAACATGTACGTATTTGTGCAATGTGTGCGCGCACTTGCACAATATGTTTCAATGGCAATAGCACTGTGCAAATGCATTTAGCACTACACACACACACACACACACACAAACACACACACACACACACACACACACACACACACACACACCACAGGCACGTGTTCACTGGCAGGAAGCCCAACTGACGAAGGAGCACATGCCCAGCCCTAATGGCAGCGGCACAAATGGAAAAAACAGAGGTTGAGGTGGAAAATCACCAAAACACCTCATAATTATACCAAAATCACAGAATAGCTGTAAAACACTGCCAAACACAAAACCTCAAGCTTGTTGGGGGGGACAAAGGGAACCGATGCCAAAGTCGAGTGACCCCCTAGAGACCCTACACTCTCAATAAATAAATTTGTACCTACCTGTGGCACCTTTTTTCATTTTTAAATGGAGACCATTAAAACACCCTAGCAAGGCAGAAGTAGCTCCCAATCCACACAGGGAATGAGAAAAAAGGCAGGTTATTGTATTCAATTTTAAAGCCACAGCTTGACAGGCACAATTTAAATTTAGGGGTGCTCCCTAAAACAGGCAGCCCCAACCTGCAGAGCAGAATTGGAGCCCCAGCTGAAGCCTTGAAATTCTTGAGAGAAGAGAAAAGTAGCACTGTCCCCTTTGAATGGCACACCTCAGCTGGGGAGTTGCTGCTGCATGGAATCCTCATATGTCCAACATTCCAAAGCTGCCATTCCCCTGGTAGGGGTGCACTATACTCAGTTGTTTTGAATACCCATTGACAATGTGGAGCACTACAGAACCTTATGTTTAGCTCTTTCTGTGTAACAAATGGCACAGCGCCTTATTCAACCCTGTCACACTGCTGGCAGAAAAAGACACATTGGCCTATCAAGTCTGCCCAATCTTACTTATAATATGATGCAAGTGTCCTAATGGTCACTCACTCCCCCTTCCTTAGTGTATTCTCCCTAACACCATCAGAAATACCCAGATGTTATTATTTTTACAATACATTTTAAGCTTTTCCAAACCATTTCATTTCTCACAGTGTTTGAAAAAGAAATTTCCAAAATATTTTTTATCAGTTACTAATAACAACAAACAGTTTAGGTAGGACATTTACCAAAGTGCCAATGTGAGAAACTCGGTTATGTTAAATGCCCTTGTATGGTAGCTTAATTTCATAATTGTCTTTTTCACACCAGTTTATGCTTTCCTATAAGTTTTAGTCTGACATTTTATTTTTATTACATATTTCCATTACTGTTTTGTACCAGATGGCAATACTCAGAAATCCCCCTCTGTGATAAGTATCGTCACACCTCAAACCTTACACCTTAAATTAGACAGCCACAAATACAGAAACCCCTTTACAAGCTGTCTTTCATAAAGTTCTGTGTTTCACTAATTTACTGTAAAATGACGGTTACTTTGTCAGAGGAGTGGGAATACAAGGTGTGAGCTGGCTCTACAAGTTATCCCCTCTGATTCTGCCTCTAGCACTAGTTGCTCATCTTCAGAACATTTGTTTTCATACCTTTGCGCAAGACTTAAAACGGAATGTAAAAACAGGCCACTGTAATAAGGAACCAGGTAACAAACTACATCCAACTGCTGTTAATGGTGGTTGTTTAGAAGCCGCTGTAGAGGAACTGAGGGAACTGCCCAGGAATAAAAAAGAAACAGCATGTGCCTCAGTATATGATATATCTAAAGGCGAATTTACACACAGGTTTTTAAAATGAAATGAGCGTTGCCTGTGGCGCCGTTGTGCTCTGTTGCATTTTTAGGATCCCTTTACGCTTCGAGAGTTTTCCGGCAGCTCCCACCTCCATTTGTGTTTCGGCACCCCCACAGAGCTTGCTGCTCTATTGCTGTTTGTGCACCACTTCGGAATGGCTGTTTTACACAGCCCAATGAAACAGAACACAACGGTGCAAACCGCGAAAAACAGAGATTGCGGTTTGGACGAACGTTCGCCTATGGAACGAAACAGATGCACTTTACACACAAGGGATGTAACGGAATACTGTTTCCATAACAGTTATTCCTTTACATAAACCTGTGTGTAAAAGCGCCTAAAATGACAGAGTCTGATAATGGATTCACAATGCTGGAATCCTCAAGGATGTAACATGGTCTCACATTAATTATCAAACACTAGCTTGGTCTTGTTAAAGCAGTTGTTTACCACAACTTCCTCCCTTCCCCAAAAAACATCTTTCTATAGAAAAGGCAGCCACTTACACATGAGCAGCCACAAGCAGTGCTGTAAATGTGCATGACATTTTTATCCTACATTATGAAACGGATAGTCAAAATTCTCATATCTGATCAGCCGACACCACATTTATCTCAGTACATAATCATGGTCTTAAAGCAAGTCATGCCATCAGTTAATAAAGCCAAAATGGATTCATTTCAAAATCACAGTTATATACACCTGTAGTATTGTTTAATTACATGTGGTCCAGTGGTCAGAGCACAGTCTTAGGAACCAGGAAATCAGAGTTCCTATCCTGCCAGAGTCACTTACTACTGTGCGAGGTTGAGAAGTAAGTAACAACACACAATTGGGTGTGTAGTTATGCTGTATTATTTGTTTATTTTAATTCTGATAACCAGGTAGGCCCACTGAGACAGCTGTCCCTTTTTCAGGGGTGACCCAGAATTAGTTACATTCAGAGTTTAAAACAATAGACAAGAATTGTACATAATACAAGACACTTATACGTGGAGTTTTGTAACACGGCATTATTGAGAGCTGTGTCAGGGCAGCACGCGATAGGTGAGATGGCATCACATGGTGCAGGAGCAACACGGCATTATGAGCCGATAATGCCGTGTTGCTCTTGCAGTAGCCACTGGGTCCCAAATAGCGCTGTCTCCGCCCGGCGGTAGCGAGAGAAAGAGGGATATAGGCAGCGAGGAGCCAGACTGTACCATAGGCATGGAGCGTGAACAGCTAGAGAGGACACACATAGGCAGACAGTACATGGGACTGTGATTTTCAATTCGTGTGACGGGAGCAGGGCAGCCACGGACATCACCAGTAAGGGAGCAGAGTGCGTAATTGTGCCGCGGGAAGGGTGCAAGCAAGCGGTACTGTGAACACACCCACTAAGTGACGCGCCCGGCATGCAAATGAGGTGCTCCCAAGTGGGGCACAAGTCACGACCAGGGCAACTGCGGTCCTCTGAGGCAAGCTGTGATGGAAACGGCCGCTCCGAGGCACAGGAGATCTGATCAGAATGCCAGGCTAAGAACTATCTCCCTGTACAGCGACACCAGCTTTGAGACACATCTGTATATATGAGAGCACTGTGATCGGATCTGACAGTAACAATAAAGATCAGACAAATTTTCTTACTTGCCGGTGTCTTTCTTGTCGCTCAGTTTGCACAGTGTGTCCCCTGGGCCAGCATCGAGCTTCTCAGAAGTTATAAGATCATATTCATCGGAGACGCATCGGTAATGTGACAATAGCTGGGCGCACTCGGCTGCCTGGCCTCGGGTCCACAACGGCCCCTACCATGCATTAACTCCCCATTAGATGCCACCTTCAGCGGGGATTAATGCTTACTTGTATACCCATAAATTAGAGACATGCAATGCACAACAATAGGGAAATAATGCAGAAGATCAACAATTTACATAGTTCTGTGTTCCTATTTAGATACGCAGTCTGGGTAATAGATCATCAGGTACTGCCCAGGGAGATAGCAAGTGCCCAGGGACACTAGGGGTGGAGCTAGGTGATTAGATATCTATTGTAAGCCAATCAGAATACAGAAAAACTGTCATTTAGTACCCAACAAACTACTAGAACCACTTTTATAGTCGATTATCGACATCTTAGACATGCCTATGGTAATTTATCCACATTTTAGACATGCCTATGGTAGTTTATCTATATTTTAGACATGCCTGTGGTAGTTATCCACATTTACGATACACCCATAGTAGTCTGTCCACATTTCAGACACACCCATATTAGTTTAACCACATTTTACACATGCCCATGATAGTTTATCCACGTTTAAGATACACGCCAGGTAGTTTATCCACATTTAAGATACATGCATGGTAGTTTATCCACATTTAAGATAAGCCCATGATAGTTTTTCTATATTTAGTAAACAGAAACAAGAGAGAGAAAAAGGCACCTTCCACTTCAACTACCACAGAGATTTTAAAATCCTGGCTTCAAAACTTCTAGTTGTATAATAGTAATAATCGTCCTACCAGGACTCATCAGTATGCCTCATCTGTTTGACACCCCAGTGGAATGAACCAGCTACCCCAAGATGGTCTGCCTGGGTTATATTGTGGTGAACCAATTAAAATAAAAAACTATTTAAAAGACAAAGAACCTCTGTGCGCAAACACTGAGGCAAGGGTTACCCCAAAGGGCATTTGGCTGGGAAGCCAAGTTTCAAGAAAATACAAAATCACACATGCCCACACAATGCAAAGCATCATGGCCTGCATATGCAAATCACCACAGAATGTTATGCTGGTTCAACTTTAAGCAGAATTACATGATGCCGAAAGGCCTCTCACACAGTTTGCAAAGGGTGCTAACAGATGTAAGGTATAGCTTAATGTATTGGACTCATCCCTGTTGTCTGCTACTGTATATATAATCTAATGTACTCCTAGTACCCAGTCGTGCCTGAAAAAGGCGCCTGGCGCCAGTGCACCCACCCAAAGAATAATAAATAATCCTCATGCTATCTAGTTTATCCCAAATCTTCCACTGCTTTCACAGGCTATGTTTGCCAAACATCGGAAGATAATAATCAAGACAGAGTCTGATATACGTAGGATAAGAGGTCTTACTGTACACGTGAGCTACAGAAATGGCAATTCAGTAAGACACACTCTGCATCAAAAAAGTAATATTAAAAAGGCACGTTTTGAATAACCTAACTCATCCAGTCCAGTTTACTGCCCATACTAAATTATGGCTTGCTTGTCTGGGACAGTGCTTTAGCCTAGTTTCAACATGGCTGCAGATCTGTCTAACCTGATAGGGTGATTTGCTGTGGATGCCAAGCGAAACCACCACTACTGCGACTTGCAGTGACAACTAAACTAACTTCCTGGAATCCTTGATGAAACTGAACTCAGCCATATTAACACACAAGGTATTATCAGATGACAGCCCCTCCTGCCTGCCCAACCTCTTCAGCCCCGCAAAGCCCAAATTAAACCTAAAGTCACAGAACAAAGAGCTCCTCAGCATTCCTCTGCTAAAAACAAACTGGGGCCAGGAATTCCTCAGAGACACTGTGGGGAAGGTATGGAATGATGTACCCCTGGAGACATGTAGCATTAGCTCCGGTAAACTGTTTCTGTCCAACTATTTTATTTACTATTTATTTTATTGCATTTTGTTGACCAGGTAGGCCCATTGAGACTACAAGTCCCTTTTCCTGGGCGACGGTATACAGATGGTAACTAACCGAAATTGAACCAGTTTAAGCTGTTGGTGGTATTTTAGGGGAAAATTGGCCAGGACATCAGGGAAATTCCCCAGCTCTTATGGAGATGTGCCATGGGATCTTTAACGTTCACCTGAACAACCACCAGAACAGGCAGACGGGACCTCGGTTTGATGTCTCATCGGAAAGACAGCACCTCAGGAGAGTAGCATCCCCCTCATGATGCACTACAGTGTCAGTATTGGGATTTTACCCCAAGTGCCTGGTGTGAAGCTAGACCCACAACCTTTTCATCTTCTGGCCTCAGAGGTGAGTGTGCAACTTGCTGAGCCACTGACACTGCAAATTACAAACAATTACCTCACCACAGCACTTAATTGTAATTTCTACAGCACTTGACCTTGTCACAGGTTGTGATGAAACATGTATCCTGTATATCCCTACTGCACCCTACTAATTCTATGTGCTCCACTGCATCTTCTGTACTACTGCTGCCTTCTACGTATATTATTGTATCCCTATTGTATTCTTATGTATACTGCGCACACTATATTCAGCACTGTAAACACCTGCATTCACACTGCTGTACCGACATCTGCGTACCGCCTGTAAAAGGAACCTTGGTTCCAGTGCGCTTACCTGGTGAACAAATGAATAAAAACAAATTGCTGCTGAAAACGGTTGCCATGTTCTGATTGCTTCAAACCAATCATATTTTAAATTCACTATCCTTAACTCAGCCTGTTGAACTCAAAACTGTTTGAACCAATGAAGATAACTGTAAAACTACCTGCTGCTCCAGCATCTGTATCAGTTCCCTGTCCGGCTCTCGACTCTTCAATGCCTCCTCCAGTTCTCTCTTTACTTTGCTACAATCCTTCAGTTTTTCTTCCAGCAGTTTGTTCAGCCGCAGAATCTCCTGCTGCATCATCTCTGCATTTGTCTGCACTGGGACCAAACCTTTCTGCTGCTGTGCCCGTGGTCGCAACTCCTTCAACTGCAGATGGAGGTTCTTCACATACTCTTCCCTGCTGGCATACTTCTGCCATTTAGCATTTAAGTTTTCAACCTGAGAGGAAAATTTAAACATCAAGAGGGTTTGGCAGTTTGCTCTCCAGTCTAAGGTTGTGCATCTAGCTTCACCCCAGGCACTTGGGGTAAAATCCCAATACTGACACTGTAGTGCATCATGAGGTGGATGCTACTCTCCTGAGGTGCTGTCTTTCGGATGAGACATCAAACCGAGGTCCCGTCTGCCTGTTCTGGTGGTTGTTCAGGTGAACGTTAAAGATCCCATGGCACATCTCCATAAGAGATGGGGAATTTCCCTGATGTCCTGGCCAAATTTCCCCAAAAATACCACCAACAGCTTAAACTGGTTCAATTTCGGTTGGTTACCATCTGTATATCCCCCCCCCCCCCGGTCGCCCTGAAAAAGGGACTTGTAGTCTCAATGGGCCTACCCGGTCAACAAAATGCAGTAAAATAAATAATAAATCAAATAGTTGGATGTAAACAGTTTACCAGAGTTAATGCTACATGTCTCCAGGGGTACATCATTCCATACCTTCCCCACAGTGTCTCTGAGGAATTCCTGGCCCCAGTTTGTTTTTAGCAGAGGAATGCTGAGGAGCTCTTTGTTCTGTGACTTTAGGTTTAATTTGGGCTTTGGGGGGCTGAAGAGGTTGGGCAGGCAGGAGGGGCTGTCATCTGATAATACCTTGTGTGTTAATATGGCTGAGTTCAGTTTCATCAAAGTTCAAGGAAGTTAATTTAGTTTCACTGCAAGTCAGTAGTGGTGGTTTCAACAGCATCCACAGCAAATACCCTATCAGGTTAGAGAGATCAGCAGCCATGTTGAAACTAGGCTAAAGCACTGTCCCAGACAAGCAAGCCATAATTAGTATGGGCAGTAAACTGGACTGGATGAGTTAGGGTTATTCAAAACGTGCCTTTTTAATATTACTTTTTTGATGCGGAGTGTGTCTTACTGAATTGCCATTTCTGTAGCTCACGTGTACAGTAAGACCTCTTATCCTGCGTATATCAGACTCTGTCTTGATTATTATCTTCCGATGTTTGGCAAACATAACCTGTGAAGGCAGTGGAAGATTTGGGATAAACTAGATAGCATGAGGATTATTTATTATTCTTTGGCTGGGTGGGTGCACTGGCGCCAGGCGCCTTTTTCAGGCACGACTGGGTACTAGGAGTACATTAGATTATACAGTAGCAGAAAACAGGGATGAGTCCAATACATTAAGCTATACCTTACATCTGTTAGCACCCCTTTGCAAACTGTGTGAGAGGCCTTTCGGGCACCATGCAATTCTGCTTAAAGTTGAACCAGCATAACATTCTGTGGTGATCTGCATATGCAGTCTATGATGCTTTGCATTGTGTGGGCATGTGTGATTTTGTATTTAATAGTAATAATGTTCAGTTAATCGTAATATACTCAGAATAACCAACTTCTGCAGTTAAATGCCTCAACCTTTAGCATTTAATAACCTAGATCAGCCAGATATTCTTCTGTATACTCCAACTCACTGAATCCTATAACTTTAATAATCTCACACCTCGGATGTGTTGTGAAGTATGAGGGCAAAGGCTGAGTGCTGTCAACCATCTGGAACATGTGGTTATTACAGCCACACCCTGGAGTATGTTATCGTGTTTATTAAATGGGTACTGTCACAATTTATGATAATCCTAATTTAAGAAGGAACAAAAAGGGTTTGATGTTTTCTTACAAAAAAATCCTTCCTTCTTAAAAAAGATACTTAGTTGCAAGCTGTTTTGTCTGTCTGCTATAAACTGTAGAAGTTCATGCAAACTAGATGTTTTTGTATTCTCATGCACTTTGTTATTGCTTTGGCAAGCTATGTTGTTTTGTCTCTCTAGTATCTGCTACATGTAAGCATGATGATCAGACTGGTGTACTGATACACTGTAGAATGTTTATGTAACCAGTCTGTTGGTAACAAAACAAGCTAACTAGTTATGAACTGTGTTGTCCTTAGAAAATAATTACACCCCTTGTGGCTGCAGTAGGCCAGTCAAAATATACAAATTGTCTTACCCATTTTATAACAGAAATCCTGCTCTTCCAGTCCTAGCAATGAAAATTCACACTGAGAATGTCAGGGTACTCTCTCTCATATATATATATATATGATATATATATATATCTATATCTATATATCTATATATATATATATATATATATATATCTATCTATATATATATATATATATAGATATATATATATATATATATATATATATATATATATATATATATACACACATACACACACACATATATATTTATATTTGCTGAGCAGACCCAAATAATGCATAGTTTTTTTATCAACAGGGATACCCTAAAAGCACAGTGGACAGAGCACTCTCCCGGGTCAGTAACATGCCCCGTAACCTTGACCCCCACAGGAGGGATACTGTCACACAGGAACAATGGCGAATTCCACTAGTTCTTCCTTTCCATCAGAGCACACCTTCTCTTCACAGGATCATCACTAGTAACTTTCCCATTTTGCAAACTGACCCTAACATTGGTGCTTCCTTTACAGAACCACCTATTGCCTCCTACTGCCGGCCACCTAACCTGCGGAATCTCCCGGTTAAAAGCAGCCTACCTACTCCTAACAGTTCCTCCTTCCCAGGTACCAAACCTAGCAACAGGACTCACTGCTACACCTGCAAATTTATTTCCAGTGTGACTGAGATTAGGGGGGCCTACAAGTGTTTTTCACATCACCAAGGAGTTCTCATGCACCTCCACTAACGTGGTATATTGTATTGTTTGCAGGAAGTGTACAGCTATTTACATTGGAGAAACTGGTAGGCGTCTTGCTGACCGTTTCAGGGAACATTACAGAGCAGTCAGGAATGGTGAAACTGCTAAACCCATTGTACCCACTTTATCTCCAGGGACCACAATGTCAATGACCTTTCTGTTTGCGTCCTTCAGTAGGGCTTCTGGGATCCTGACCATAGTGAAAACATGGAAATGACTGATCATCATTGGCTCCCAGCAGCCCCCTGGTTTAAATGATAGACTTATTTTCCACTAACATTTTCAGCCATCCTTTTTTTCTAAAGTATATTTGTTTTGTACTCATTTATTTTTCATTTTCACCATATGTCTCCATTTCTGTCTCCTTCCCACACATTTGTCACCTTTCAGCCTTCTTACTAGGCCTTGTTAATTAGTCTCCACCTGGGAACTTCCCCAGCTCTTTCACTCCCATTATGCTTTATCTTTCCCATCATCACCTTTTTGTTTCACAGATTCTCTCTTAATCTTACCATTTATCACTTCTTCTCCCTGAGCCTCCCCTTTCTTCTTTCTCCGCATATATATCTCTCTCATTTTACCTCTCCTCTACACTAACTTGTTTTTATTTTCTCTCTTTTAGATATTTCCTGAAGAAGACCTAAGGTCAAAACGTAGATTTTTAACTCTATTTTCTATTTTCAGCGTGCATTTAATATAACCATTTTGTTTTGCTTTTAGACCACATACTGACACAGCGCCTTGTTTTTGTTTTTTACAATTTGTATGCTACATTTGCTGTGACCCACTATGCCTAATCTGAAATTTCTTCTGAATTCTCTACGATGCTCCTTCATTTCATCTATGTCTGCATTCCATTCTCATATTTCTAAGCCTTCTCTTGAATTATTTTCTGCCATTTGCTCTAAGACTAAACTCTGCAGTCACTTACAGTTTCTTTCCAAATGCTGCCACCTGGGTAAGGTTTCTGTTTGAAATTTCATCCTTGTTCTTTTGGATCTGACACACGTTTCCTCTACTAATAAACTTTTGAAAACTTTCTCTAGGAAACTTATCACACACACCATTCTCTCCATCAAAACACAGCTGATCTCTGTGGACAAAACCATTCAAAGGCAAAAGGATTTCCTGCAGCGAATGGCTCCACATAACCTTCCTTTTATTAAGCACTGCATCCAAAACCTTAACTCCACTCTCTTTCAGTTTCTCAAGGACACCAAATCTGCAAAACTCCAGTCTCTCACTCAGCAGATAAACAACCAACATGAGCCCTCGAGTCAGACACAATCTAACAATTTGGTATTTTGTATTCCTC
This sequence comes from Neoceratodus forsteri, assembly GCA_016271365.2. NCBI lineage: Eukaryota > Metazoa > Chordata > Ceratodontiformes > Ceratodontidae > Neoceratodus > Neoceratodus forsteri. The sequence continues at coordinate 409,814,968 of CM057452.1, forward strand.
CAGACCTTCCCCTGACACAAGATGAGCAATCACTCCTTAGCAAAGGTCTCTCTTTTGTGCCCACACCCAGATATCTTGATGCACCCCAGGTTCAAGTTGATCTGCAGTGCTTCTATCGTACAGTACGCCTTGCGGATCATTTTTCTAACATGACTCCTCTTCCCACAGATGATGACAGTATCACCAGAACAATCAATGACATCAATCCCCAGCGAAGTGCATGGACACCCCCTCCAGGACGTTTTGCTGCTGTTGCTGATTTTGTTAACCAATGCATGGAAAACACCACTAACTTTAATCTTCATTGCAGGCACAACCATTCCAACCTGACACCTGGTGAGCTTGCAGCCCTCAGATCTCTACATAGAAACATAGAATTTGACGGCAGATAAGGACCGCTTGGCCCAACCAGTCTGCCCATTTCCCTACCTACTGGATAAGCTGCAGATCCTAGTTAACCAGCAGCCTACTTCTTCCTACCCCCACCCCCTAGAATTGCCTTATGACTGTCCCATGCATGCTTGAATTCCACCACTGATTTTGACTCCACCTCCTCTTCCGGAAGGCCATTCCATGCATCCACAACCCTCTCTGTGAAAAAATACTTCCTTAAATTACAATGTAGGAATGACATTGTTATTAAACCAGCTGATAAGGGAGGTGCTGTTGTGGTCTGGAAAAAGGAGCTATACATCACTGAAGCCACACAGCAACTCTCTGACACCAGGTTTTTATTCTTCTCTTTCACAGGACCCCACTGCTGACTATCAGACTGAGGTCACCACCACCATCACATCTGCTATTGAAAACAATGAGCTCCCTGCTTCTGCTAAGAGACTCAGAGTTCAGCATCACCAGACATCCAGGTTTTATCTCCTTCCCAAAATCCACAAAACAGGTAACCCGGGTCGTCCCATAATGTCCACCTGCTCCTGCCCCACATCCCACATCTACGCATTTTTGGACGGCCTCATGAGACCCTTGTTGAGTCCCTGCCCTCCTATGTTAAAGACACTAACCATGCTCTCCAGTTATTTGACAGGTTCAGATTCAGTGACTCTCATCAGCTCATCTTCACCATGGACATCAAATCTCTTTATACAGTGATCCCCCATAATGATGGTCTGACAGCTTTGCAGCATTTCTTGAATAAGCGGGAAGTCCAGCAGCCACCCACACACACTAACTCGTCTGGCAGAACTGGTTCTTACACTCAATGCTTTTTCTTTTAATAACAGTTTTTTTCAGCAGGTCAGTGGAGTTGCCATGGGTACCAAGATGAGTCCCAGCTTTGCTATTCTGTTTGTGGGTTGGGTGGAGGAACATTTTTTTCTCTCATTCACAGGGACTGTGCCTGAACTCTACAAATGCTACATTGATGACTGTGTGGGGGCCACCTCCTGCTCCAGGGAGACCCTCCAAGTCTACCTTGACAAGTTTACCATGGCCCATCCTTCCCTTCAGTACACTGTTGAAGTATCCTCCTCTACACTGTCTTTTCTGGATATCCAGCTGTCAGTCCAGAACAATGGTCTGAAGACATCAGTCTATTACAAACCCACTGAACCTCAGTTTCCTCCTCCACAGCTCCTTCCATCCTAAACATGTCAAGAATGGCCTGCCTTATTCACAGTTTCTTAGACTTGGCAGGTTATGCAGTGAAGAGGATGATTTTGCTGAGCAGACCCAAATAATGCATAGTTTTTTTATCAACAGGGGATACCCTAAAAGCACAGTGGACAGAGCACTCTCCTGGGTCAGTAACATGCCCCGTAACCTTGACCCCCACAGGAGGGATACTGTCCACACAGGAACAGCGGCGAATTCCACTAGTTCTTCCCTTTCCATCAGAGCACACCTTCTCTTCACAGGATCATCACTAGTAACTTTCCCATTTTGCAAACTGACCTAACATTGCTTCCTTTACAGAACCACCTGTGCCTCCTACCCATGACCACTAACCTCTGGAATCTCCTGGTTAAAAGCAGCCTACCTACTCCTAACAGTTCCTCCCTCCCAGGTACCAAACCTTGCAACAGGACTGCTGCTACACCTGCAAATTTATTTCCAGTGTGACTGAGATTCGAGGGGCCTACAGGTGTTTTTCATCACCAAGGTTCTCATGCACCTCCACTAACGTGGTATATTGTATTCTTTGCAGGAAGTGTACAGCTATTTACATTGGAGAAACTGGTAGGCGTCTTGCTGACCGTTTCAGGGAACATTACAGAGCAGTCAGGAATGGTGAAACTACTAAACCATTGTATCCACTTTATCTCCAGGGACCACAATGTCAATGACCTTTCTGTTTGTGTCCTTCAGCAGGGCTTCTGGGATCCTGACCATATAAAAAACATGGAAGCCAAGCTGATCATCAGCCTTGGTTCCCAGCAGCCCCCTGGTTTAAATGATAGACTTATTTTCCACTAACATCTATCAGCCATCCCTTTTTTCCCCTAAAGTCTATTTGTTTTTGTACTCATTTATTTTTCATTTTCACCATATATCTCCATTTCTGTCTCCTTCCCACACATTTGTCACCTTTCAGCCTTCTTACTAGGCCCTGTTAATTAGTCTCCACCTGGGAACTTCCCCAGCTCTTTCACTCCCATTATGCTTTATCTTTCCCACCATCACCTTTTTGTTTCACAGATTCTCTCTTAATCTTACCGTTTATCACTTCTTCTCCCTGAGCCTCCCCTTTCTTCTTTCTCCACATATATTCTCTCATTTTACCTCTCCTCTACACTAACTTGTTTTTTTTTTTCTCTTTTAGATATTTCCTGAAGAAGACCTAAGGTCGAAACATAGATTTTTAACTCTATTTTCTATTTTCAGTGTGCATTTAATATAACCATTTTGTTTTGCTTTTAGACCACATGCTGACGCAGGCGCCTTGTTTTTGTTTTTTACTATATATATATATATATATATATATATATATATTTTTTTAACTGTATATGCTGCCCTGGCCGGCTTTGCCAAATTTGAAAGATTATTTAGCTGTCCAAAGACAAAAAATATATTTTTGCCACATTCCTCCCTCAACCTTTAACAAACATTTGTCAGTGCCAAATGTTTGCTGCTTGCACTGCTGTTGAACTGGGTCTTGCTTGTACACATTTTTTACTAAGTATCTACCCAGGATACAGCAGATGAGATGCAATATCTTTTCAGTGGTGTCCTGCTTTAACACATTTTTATACTATAGTATATTTACCTAGAATAAGCCAGCTAAGAGGTAATAACTAATTTTCAGAAGGTTCAAACATTTGGATCCCAAATTTCCCAAAATAAGGAATAAGGTATGGGTGATCATACACAACAAGCTTGTGTTTCCATCGAGCAGTAGAGATAACAGCATATGGACCTCAAGAGTGAAGCTTGAGAGGTCCATGCTGTTATCTCAACTCTGAAATGGAAACAGAAGGTGAGTTGTGTTTTTTTTGTTTTTATTAATTCAGTACACAGTACTTAATTGAAATTCATGATAAGGTAACAAACGACGCATTAGGTTCCAAGAGTAATCATAAGGATTTAGAGAACCTGGGCAGACTGGATGGACCGTGAGTCTTTTTCTGCTGTCATTGTCTATGGTTCTTTTTAACACAAAAGGCAACAAACAACTGCAATACACTAAATAAAACATTACAATAACAAACATGCCCCCTCCAAGCCTACCCTGGAATGACCGTCACATTTTGCAGAACCTAACTCCTAGGAGAGACAACCATTATCTCAGACATCAGCTTGGGGACAGGCAATATATATGGTGCTACCAATAAAGGATTCTTTCATTTAAATAGGGTCACACCCCCAGGTGCCATCAGATAGCCTGCACACAGCTCTTTCCATAAAAGTAAAAAGGTTTGTAGGAGATCCCATCTAGATTCAATTCAGGGCAGCAATTGTTTTCTCAGCATTGAGGGCAAAGAGAATTTCTTTATGTCACTCAGGAAAGGAAGGGACTATTTCATCTTTCCAGTGATACAATATTATTAGTTTGGCAACAGCTGCTATAAGGGCTATATACCCTTTCCTGGGACCAAAAACTTGGTCTGAAAATAGTCCCAACAAACAGATTTCTGGTGAGAATGTATCTTGCAACCCTAAGAGGGGATCCAGTCCCTCTTGTGTGGCAGACCAAAAAAGCTTAACCTCATCACATGTCCAAAGAATATGGTACAAAGCATCTGGCACCTAGTGCACAAATCATCTTCCACACACCCCAGATTAAAACGATGCTTAGTAGTATGATACATATTATGTAGAATCTGAAAATGTTGGAGGCTGTTCATCATCGAGCATCAAGTGAGGCTGATTGGCCCAGTAACCACATTTACCCATCAGCCTCTGTGGACTCATCTGTTGGAATACAGTATACAATACAGAGATAGCAGGAGACCCACTAGCCACTGTATATAATTTATCCAGGTGAGTGTCTTCACCTTTATCCCATAGTGGAGGGCCCAGTAAATATAACACGCAGTGCTGGAGCTGTAAAACTTTAACGACAAAAGAGTCTGACACCAAAGTTAGCGCTTGGAATGACCAGAAAGAAACAAAGGATTCTCCCATGAGAAGTTGGTTCACTCGAGATGTGGGAGCTAGATCCCAGTGTGCAGGAAATAGCACTTTACCCCCAATCTTGAGATTTGAGTTAAAAAGTAATGGTTGTGAGGGATCCACCCACAGGTTGACTGACAGAGACCTACAAATTTTTTTTGTGCATGGCGTGACCACATTATAGGGGAAGAATGAACAAGTTGTGGTACTTTAGATAAGGGGAGGTATAATAAGACTTTGGGATCTACCGTACACTTTTGACTTAGAAAATGGCAAAGAAAATCCATGGCACCTTATTGGTTGAGAAATCTCTAGAGGTGTGTAGGTATTTTTTAATACAGCCTGGTACAAAACAAGAGCCAATTCGGGGTGCCCCATTAATTCGAATGTCCTTGGGCCACCTCGAATTTTGAAAGTCGCCAGCCATCAATTTTTTTCTCTCATTAAGCGATGGACTTGTCCCCCAACCCCCCAGCCTGTCAGTACTGCCCTGCTTGAATGGTTTTTTTTGTTTTATTTTAAAAAAATCACACACACTTTCAGGGCCAGCAGTGCAGTTCTCAGTTCTCAGCTCACCAGTTCATCGCCCAAGCCCTGATTCCTCCGTCCGTCCATGCCGGCTTCTGTAGCTAAACCTAGTAGTGGTAGCATACTGCATGCTGACCACTACTCCACAACAATCCAGCTTGTGTGAACTGTACCCTCCAATGGCCACAACACAGAAATAACTGATCACACTCTGCTGGTGTGCCAACATACCCACTTGCCTTTTTTCTCTGTAGTAGGCTGCTCCTTAGTGCGACCACACTTGCCACTACTGTACTGCTGCCAAGTCCCCGATTCACTCATTTTGTTACTGTAGCCCCGCTCATAGCCACAAATAAAAATGGAAGGAAAAAAGAGTGCATGGCACAAATCAAGTAAAACATTCAGTGAATATTAAAAAACAAAACAAACACTAATAGTAAAACAGTGAGTATGGTTGAGGGTAGGTAACCATGACAACCAGCTACAACCATGAAGGCCCCAGTAGGACAAAAAAAGTCCTTATGTGTAAAATAAAGCACAACATTCATATGCAGGTAGAGGAACAAGTTTATATAAAATATTTATATATATATATATATAAAACTAAGAATTTCAACACTTTCACATAAATGTTTTTTCTCAAACATATAAAATATATGGGGCCATTTTCTAGGTGCAGTAATACCCTCCAGGCAATACCACCCACCCTGGAGGGTATTATTGTTTACATAATGCTTCTTCAACTTTTAGCCACTGCACTCTATATCCTGTCCTCTCAGCATTATCATGAATGTCAAACCAGTGTAAATACTTGCTGCTGTGTGAGGCAAAATAGTAAAACAGAAAATTAGGCAGGCGTAACCCTCCCACCTCTTTGGGTTTAGTAAGCTTAAGGTAGCTCCACTTAATTCTCTTACCTTTACAGAGAAATTGGGTAGTGAGGGGGTGTAAAGACTTAAACCACTTCAGAGGAAGCACCAGATTTAACATGCTCAAGGAGTATAATATCCAGGGTGAAATGTTCATTTTGGTGACATTAACACATCCCCAGAGTGAGAGCGTCAAGGATCGTCATTGGGACAGGTCTTGTTAGAGCTGGTGTATCAAAGGGTCTAAGTTTAATTGTTTAAGTTCTGAGCAATGTCTGGAGAGTTTAATGCCCAAGTATGTCAATGCTTTGGATTCCCATTGCAAGCCCAAATGGCAGATGTCCTGCCTTGACACCTGATGGTATAGGGGTAACAAACTGGTTTTGTTGATGCTGTTTATAAAAGAAGAAAGAGATTTGTGTAACCCCTCTGTCGGGGGCTTATCTGTGAGACCCCAAAAAAGGCTTGTTTTCCCTGGGGTTTTTGTTCCACCCTCATTCTTTTTTGGCATCCAGGTCCTGGTTTCCTGGCTTGGTCCCAGTTTTCCTGGTCTCTCCTGCTGGCCTCTGTGGTGTTTCTTAGAGAGAGTGGGTCCGGAGGTCGGAGCAAATTCATGGAGCTGCCAGCTTTTGAAATGGCACTGCAGTGCCAACGATCTCCACACAGGCTCACAAGTGCATTTTTGTTTTGGCCATTAGCAGCTGTTTTGGGCTGTCTCTCCAGTAGTCCTGGTCTCAGGGCATAACAAGAGAAGGACCGGGACCAGTTTCAAGACCAGAGAGGCAGCAGGAGAAGACAGAGAGAGAGACAGAATTGTAACCACAAATTGCACTGTAGCATTCAGAAGCTGCCTCATGAATATTAATGAAGAGGCATCCCTTTGAAGTCCCAAGTGTCTGTCAGTACCTAGAGGCATAAAGAAATGGCAGAAGTAACTGAGCAAGGGGTGAGCTAATTAGTTAATGTGTGCAGACACTTAACAGGGCACAGGGGTGACTACCAAAAGGTGGAGAAATTAATAAATGAAAGAAAAGGGTTTCACTGCAGGGGCACTTGCAGTCTGGGACTCTGTTAAAATGTATGGACACTGTTTACAACAGCCACCATGTTGGGCAGTCATGTGACACCAGCCAGCCAACCACCGAGCCAGGATTCTTGCCAGGGACTCTGGGACTGATTGAAAGGACTTTTCGGGGAAAATACCAGGGAATGTTTAGGTGCCTTTTACTGCACCAATGAGGAATTGAGGGAGCCTCATACATATTAATTTTGCCTAAGGACAGTGGCTCCAGCCAATGGGGAATGGGGAAAGGGTTCCCACAAAGTTGAGGACAGTTGGACTTTGAGTCAGTTTGGTGGGAGCTTCTCCAGAAGGAGGGGGTTCTCTTGCCCCTGGAGAAAATGGGGCTACAGGATGGGGCTGCCTGGGAGCTGATGGCAATTTTTTCCCCAGGGCAGGGAGTGCCTACCCCCTCAGGAAAGGAAAAGCTGGAGAGAGAGAGAGAAAAGATGTTGAAGAAGCAGCTTAGCAGAGAGAAAAAGGGAAAGCTGCAGGATGCTGAAAGTTCTGTGTTGTTCTAAAGTTGCACTGTAGTGGCAAGAGAAGAGCTACTCGAATGGAAAAGGGAAAGCTGCAGATTGCAAGAGAGAGGCTGTGTCCTGAACCTGAATAAAAGGACAAAGGTTGGGTCTAAGCCTGGAAAAAGACCAAGGTTGCATTCTGAGCTTGTAAAAAGAATGAAGGTTGCATCAAAGCCTGGAAGAAGACAGGATACAGAGGATGAGGAACAAGAGAATATAAACGTGCTAAGAAAGAGAAAAGCAAGAGTAATCGTCTTGAATTAGAAAATTGCTATGTACCTGCATGGTGAGAAAAGAGACTGTGAGTGCAAGTGATATGTGTGAGCCAGAGTGAGAATGTGTCTGTGTTAAAGTTGAGAGACTGCGAAAGCAGAAGGATGGACAAGTGCTTCTCAGGGTTGCGTGCCTGTTGTCTGCTCCTGACATACAGCAAGGAACAGAGAGAAACAGATTGCTGTGGCTACACACCATGGTAGGAAAGAGAGAGAAAGAAAGAGAAGAAGCAGAAGAGAATGTGCTGAATTGTTTCTGCTGACACCCAGGGCTAGAAGGGGAACTTGCTAAGCCCAATCAAGTGGGGTCTGCCGCTGCAGGGAGTCACGGGTCTTGTACCAGAGTGCTAGGGAGCTCTGATCGGAGGGAGCCGGGCCGTGGGGCCACTCCCCAGTCTGGGTCCCCTGTAGTTGTCAGGCCTTGTGCACATGCCCTGGGGACAAGCTACAAGATCTGCTAGCAAGAGAAACGAAAGCAAGTTGCAGCCTCTGTGCCCCCGATCAAGCATTGTGCCCGGTTCTGCCTGTGATCCATCAATCCCCAGAACTTTGGTGAACTGTGCCATCAATGGACTGATTCTGCAGAACTGTGAGTAAATTGCAGGAATTGCCCTGCATCTGGGGACTGTAGATATGTTTGCCCACTAGGGCAGGAGGTAGAGCTAAGGCCTAGCGGGAAAAGATAAAGGGTTAGCTCTAACCAAAAGAAGGAAGTTAAAAAGTTACTTAATTCAAGTAAGTGCTCCAACGCTGGCTACCAGCTGCACCTCAGGCCTGAAACTTTGAATTCGGGTACCCGGTGAAGGACTAAAGGGTTTAAATGGACTGTGACCTGCTGATCTGGGTTTGGGCATGAGTTAGACAGATCAGATGGCTGCATTGATGGAAATATGGGTTTGAATCAAAAGGAAAATGGTTACTTGAACTCTCTTTCACTTTCTCCATTCCTAAACCCTTCTCCTGTAAATAAACCATGGAGTTATTTTTTTGCAGCAGAAAATGGATCCAGAGCCTGATTTTAGTGAGCCTGTCTATTGTCTGAGATGGAAAAGATAAATTGTAACTGAAGGTGGGGAGGTTCAAACTTGGTGGGTCCATGCCTGGGCTAACTGTTGGGGAGGTGGGTTGGTACGACATCCTAGGGGGTTGTACTGCTGGTAATCAGACGCACTAATATGTACTCTGGGTGGAAGCTGCCACTAATTTTATTTTAATTTTGGGAAAGGACCTCTGCAGGTCAGCTATGGGGGCCCAGGCCCCTTGCCCTTGGTCGGGTCCACAAGGCAGAGGCTGTAGCCCTCTCCAAGATGGCACCAGAAAGGGACTACATAATGGAGGCACTGCTGGGATCTCCTGTGCCAGTGATGCCCAGCATTGACCCCCCCCCCAGCTCACTAAAATGAGGGACCCTTGCAAGTGGCAGGAAATGGAAATATGGCTATGAAAGGTATTGAAAATGTGATTTTTGGTGCCAAAACTAGCTTGGGGAGATTTTCACTGCTGGTCAGTGGAAACTGTAGGGGGGATGCCCCTGGTGCTTGAAGGTGGGAATTACGCCAAAAATTGTGCCACTTGGAAAATAATGATGTCAACGGTCCCTGGGTAGGGTTTATACCATCTAAAGCTCTGAGTTGATGGGGTAAGGTGTAAACTGGTGGGAATAGATGATGATTGTGGAAAATGAGAAATGTATCAATGTAATTGTACAGAACAGGCAATCCCATGTATAGAGAAGGATGTTATAGGTTTTGACATTACTGTTAATGAGAGTGGGTTACAGAGATGTCTTGAGAATAAGTCCCTTGGCTTGATGCAGACGCCAAGCATTTAAGGGGATGGAGAGTGTAACCCCTCTGTCAGTAGCTTACCTATGAGCCCCCGAAAAGGGCTTGTTTTCCCTGGGGTTTTTATTCCACCCCCATTCTTTTTTGGTGTCCAGGTCCTGGTTTTCTGGCTTCTCCCCTTTTTTCCTGATCTCTCCTGCCAGCCCCCATGGTGTTTCTTAGAGAGTGTGGGGCTGGAGGAACAAGTTCATGGAGCCGCCGGCTTTTGAAATGGCACTGCCATGCCAGCGAGCTCCGTGCATGTGCACAAGTTTCTGAAGGAAAGAACGGTTGAGTATCTAGAGGCCAGAGGGGCACAGGACCCTAGGCAGCATGGTTTCACAGCGGGAAGGTCATGCCAGACAAATCTGATAGATTTCTTTGACTGGGTGACCAAAGTAGTAGATCAGGGAGGGGCTGTGGACATGGCCTACCTAGACTTTAACAAGGCATTTGACACAGTCCCACACAAAAGATTAATATACAAGTTAGCCAGCCTGGGAGTGGGTCCCAAGATGACAGCCTGGGTAAAGAATTGGCTGGAGAATAGGACACAGAGAGTAATAGTAAATGGAGTCCACTCAGAAGAAAGGAGGTTACCAGTAGGGGTACCGCAGGGTTCAGTATTAGGACCGGTCCTCTTCAATGTCTTTATAAGCTTACACTGCAGAAGGACTGGAAGGAAAAGTATGTCTCTTGCAGATGACACAAAGATCTGCAACAGAGTTGATGCACAGGGTGGGGTGGAAAGGATGAGAAGGGACTTGGCAAGGTTAGAGGAATGGTCAAATGTATGGCAGCTTAGATTCAAAGCTAAGAAGTGCAAGGTAATGCACCTGGAAAACAAAACCCAGGGAAGAGTACACAATGGGGGTGAGATACTAACAACAACAAAAATGGAAAGGACCTGGGGTAGTCATATCAGATGACTTAAAGGTGGGCAAGCAATGTGAGAGGGCAGCAAGGAGGCTGGGGATACTGGGATGCAAAGGAGAGGCATCACCAGTAGAAAACAGGAAGTTATTATCCCTCTGTACAGACAGCTGGTGAGACCCCATCTGGAGTACTGTGTGCAGTTCTGGAGACCCAATCTCCACAAAGACATAGACAGGATGGAAGCTGTCCAGAGGAGGGCACTAAAATGGTGCAGGGTCTGCACCGAAGACATATGAAGAGAGATGAAAGGAGCTTAATATGTATAGCCTCGAGGAAAGGAGGGAGAGGGGGGACATGATAGAAACGTTCAAGTACCTCAAGGGAATCAACAAAGTCCAAGAGGGTAGCATCTTTCAAAAAAAGAGGTGTGCAAGAACAAGAGGGCACAATTTGAAGATAGAGGGGGGGCTCAGAGGTAATTTAAGGAAGTATTTTTTCACAGAGAGGGTTGTGGATGCATGGAACGGCCTTCCGGAGGAGGTTGTGGAGTCAAAATCAGTGGTGGAATTCAAGCATGCATGGGACAGTCATAAGGCAATTCTAGGGGGTGGGGGTAGGAAGAAGTAGGCTGCTGGTTAACTAGGATCTGCAGCTTATCCAGTAGGTAGGGAAATGGGCAGACTGGGTGGGCCAAACGGTCCTTATCTGCCGTCAAATTCTATGTTACTATGTAAGTGCATTTTTGTTTTGGCTGTTCAAGGCTGTTTTAGACTGTCTCTCTGGTGGTCCCCAGTCTCAGGGCATGACAAGAGAAGTACCAGCACCTGTGTCAAGACCGGAGAGGCAGCAGGAGAAGAGATAGAGCCAGAATTGTAAGCACCAATCATGCTGTAGCTTTCAGGAGCCACCTCATGAATATTAATGAGATGGCATCCCTTTGAAGTCCTGAGTGTCTGTCTTGTGCCTAGGAACATAATGAAATGGCAGCAGTGACTAAGCAAGGTGTGAGCTAATTGGTTAATGTATGCAATCACTTAGGGCACAGGAGTGGCTACCTAATGGTGGGGGAAATGAATAACTAAAAGAAAAGGGTTTGGCTGCAGGGACACTTGAAATCTGGGAATCTGTTAAAATGTATGGACACTGTTTAAAACAGCTACCACGTTGGGCAGCCATGTGACACCAGCCAGCCAAGCACCGAGCCAGGATTCTTGCCAGGGACTGTAGGACTGATTGAAAGGACTTTTGGGGGAAAATACCAGGGAATGTTTAGATGCCTTTTTCTGCACCAATGAGGCATCGAGGGAACCTCATAGATATTAATTTTGCCTAAGGACAGTGGCTCCATCCAATGGGGAGCGAGGAAAGGGCCCCAACAAAGTTGAGGACAGTTGGACCTTGAGTCAGTTCAGTGGGAGCTCCTCCAGAAGAAGGGGGCAGCACTTGCCTCTGGAGAGAGAGAGAATGGGGCTGCAGGATGGGCCTGCTTGGGGGCTGTTGGCAATTTGTCCTCCAGGGAGGGGAATGCCTGCCTCATCAGGAAAGGAAAGGCTGAAGAGAGAAAAGATGTTGAAGAAGCAGCTTAGCAGAGAGAAAAAAGGGAAAACTGCAGGAAGCTGAAAGTTCTGTATAGTGTATAGCGGAATGCTGTTATGGATGAAATTCCATGCCTGGAATATGCTTGATCTGCTGTAGTAGTGATGTTACTACTGTGATGTAGTAGTGATGTCACTACTGCAGCAGAACCACTTGGAATGCTGGTATATTGTTGCTTTCCTCTATTTAATTCAGTGGTGACACTATTCTAGAACCTCTAGAGACTTTTCAAATCAGTTTCATTATGAAAAAGAGGGAAAAAAAAACCACAATGCACACATTTTACACAGTACTACTATACACTACAAAAAACACAGGATGAGCAACTTTATGCACAACCTGTGTGTTCTATCACCTCAGGGTTCTGATTACCATGGACCTCTCGAGCTTCACACTCAAGGTCAGAGGGAATCAGAACCCCTCTGTGGCAGAACACACTGTTGTGCATTGTTGCCCATCCAGTATTCTATATGTTATTCTGAAGCTGCACCACAGCGGTGAGAGAAGTGCAGCTCGAATGGAAAAGGGAAGCTGCAGATTGCAAGAGAGGGTTTGTGTCCTAAACCTGAATAAAAGGACAAAGGTTGGGTCTAAGCCTGGAAAAAGACCAAGGTTGCATTCTGAGGTTGGAAAAAGAACGAAGGTTGTGTCTAAGCCTGGAAAAAAATGGAATACAGAGGACGAGGAACAAGAGAATATAAATGTGCTGAGAAAGAGAAAAGGAGGAGTAATCCTCTTCAGTTAGAGAATTGCTATGTACCTGCACAGTGAGAAAAGGGACTGTGAGTGCAGGCGATATGTGTGAGCCAGAGCAAGAATGTGGCTGTGTTAAAGTTGAGAGACTCTGAAAGCAGAAGGATGGACAAGTGCTTCTCAGGGTTGAGTGCCTGTTGTCTGCTCCTGAGATACAGCAAGGAAGAGAGAGAAACAGATAGCATGGTAGGAAAGAGACAGAAAGAAAAAAAGAAGCAGGAAAGGTAATGATAAGAGGAAGGGGTGGGTGGGAGTAGAAGGTGTAGGGGTAGGGAAGAGAGGTGGGGGGGCATGGGCAGTGCCATGGGAGAGGATGGTGGGTCAGTGAAGTGCAAGGGCAGGCTACCCAGTGGAACAGTGACAGGGTTAAGAAGTGCTAGAGGGTAAATGCAGACTACGGCAATGAGATTACTGACTTGAAGTGGGATTTAGTGGGAGCAGGCACAGGTACCCATGGTGAGAAGGTGTTGGTGCAGTTCGTGTTTAAAAGAGCCAATCATTGCTGCATCACAGATGTTCTGAGGTAGCACATTTGTCTAGAGAGGGGCCCGGTATGAGAAACCCCACTGAGCCAAGGTAATGCGGCACCTTGGCACATGGAATATCTGAGAGGCAGCACTTCTTGTTTGCTCTGTGCTCCGGGAAGAAGTCAGTAGGTTCCGTACTCCTGGTGGAAGAAGATTTAAGGAGACTTTTTTGGCAAGGAGGCAGGTTTGGTACTTGATTCTTCCACTCAGCTGCAGCCAGCCAACCATGGTATAGAGATCACCGGTATGCGTTACTCTAGTAGCACCTGTGAGGAGATGGCAGGCTTTATTCACTGCAGTTGAGGTGCAATGGAGGGCTGTATCTGTTGCAGATCCATAGACCATCAGTCCACAATCAATGAGTGAGACGATTGAGCTATTGATGGCAGTGCTCAGGGCTTCGTGTGTGAGACAGTGCCTCTGCTGATACAGGATCCCAATTATGGTACTGATGGCCCTCGCAGTAATGTCGATGATAGGGTGAAATTGATAGTGATGCCTTGGTATTTAAAGTGCCGAACAAGTTCGAGAGTGGCACCCTCAATGTTCAGAATTGCAATTGAGAAGGCTCTGTGTTTGCTTTGTGAGGCGGAGAACATCATGGTCTTGGTCTTTTTATAATTCAAGATCAGTCTATGGTCCTTTAACCACTGCTCTGCAGATGCAAAACCACTTTGTAGATCCACCTCCAGATGTTCAGGGTGCTGGCTGCTGGTGAATAAAACCACATCATCTGCGTAAAGGAGCATTTAACATGAGCTAGAGGTCAGGAGGTTATTTAAGAAAAAACTGAACAGCAGTGATCCTGATATGGATCCTTGTGGTACACCAGATCTGACAGGTCTGCTGTCAGAGATCGCATCCCAGATCCTAACCTGCTGATAGCGGTTGCTCAGGTAGCTAGTGAACCAGCCCAAAGTTTCAGAGGCGAGCCAAATGTCAGCCAGTTGTTTGAGGAGGAGCTCATGATGCACCGTATCAAATGCCTTTGATAGGTCAATGAACGTGGCTCCTACCAGGAGGCCTTGGTCTAATGTGTGGTGGATGTATTCCGTAAATACTAGCAAGACCATGATGGTGCTGTGGCCACCCTGAACCCGTGCTGTTCAGGACACAGTAGTTGATGGTAGTTGAGGTACTCCTCAAGTTGATTGGCCACGATCCACTCTAGGGCCATGAAGAGCAAGGGATTATCAAGATTGGTCTACAGTTATTGTGCAAAGTCCGATCACCACTTTTGTGCACCGGAGTAACTGTTGCAGATTTCCAGCATTGAGGGAATTGTGAGTGACAGAGCGAGAGTTTTATAAGTTGTATCAGTGGATTAAGAACTTCCTCAAGTGCCAGGCAAATAAATTTTAGGTCTAGGGAGTCCCCATGGTGTCTTGACATCCCTAGTACCTTTTCCAGGTATTTTCTGCATCGGCTTCAGAGACTACTTTGAAGTGAAATAGTAGTTGGTCATGGGGAGGCAAGTGTTTCCCTTGTGGGTCATTTGTGGTGAGGAGACTGAAGAAGTTAGCAGGGAGCATGCGGGTCTGGTTTTGGGCACTTCTGCAGCAGTTAGCTAGTTAGAAAGAACAAATTTTTTTTCCCCCCATAAAATTAGAGGCACTTTATTACATCTGTTTCATATAAGCACATAAAGCAACACAGTTTCATGTTCAGGGTTATTTTTTCTAGTTAATCTTTTTATTATTATTATTGGAATATAGATACAAATACATATCATCCTCCAATATACAACTACATGTAATCATAATGGAAGAAGAGAAACAGCATATTGTCTGAAGTACTGTACAATGTTGATACAAAACAAAAACGTATATGTTCATGGTTATTCATCTGTGAGTAACAGGAAGTTCTACTACTTCTTTCTTTGGAGAGAGGGGTCTTTCATGATCCCCTCAAGGAGGTGGTCATTCAACCACTCCTTAAAAAATCCTCCCTAGATCCAAACCAATTAGTTAACTACAGGCCTATCTCTAACCTGACTTTTGTATGCAAGGGTATTGAAAAGGTGGTAGTGTTACAACTGGAGGATTACTTGGGATCTCATGGTATCTATGAGGCTTTCCAGTCAGGATTTAGGAAGAGACATAGTACGGAAACTGCCCTCATCCAGGTGTTGAATGACATCCTAATAGCGAGAGACTGAAAGGCACGCACCGTTTTGGTCCTTCTTGATCTCTCTGCAGCATTCAACACTGTGGACAATGGAGTGCTTTTGGAGCGCTTGCATTTCCTTTGCGGACTATCAGGTGTAGTCCTTAAGTGGTTTTAACCTTTCCTCATCAACTTATCTCAGAGGGTTGTCTCAGGAATTTATTCCTCTGATGCCCTCCCTCTGTCTTGTAGGGTTCCACAGAGCTCCATTTTGTCACCCATGTTGTTCGCAGTCTACATGCTGTCATTAGGAGATATCATTAGACAATATGGTTTGAGTTTTCACTGCTATACAGATGATACTCAGCTGTATTTGTCATTTCTACCCGAACAGGTGGATGCAGTCTCCATCTGCAACAACTGTTCTGCTGAAATCAAAGACTGGATGAGTGCCAGCTGGCTGAGACTGAATCCGGACAAGAACAAGGTGTCAGTCATGGACCCATGACACCAGGGAGTAGGTTTGGGGGCTGGACTACCATCGGGCAATGGCGTGATTATGTCCAGCTGTCCACCTCAGACTGGGTGAAGAACCTTGAAGTTATTCTTGATGACTGTCTGACTCTGAAATCTCAGGTGTCATCTGTTGTCAAGTCCTCCTTTTACCATCTGAGGAATATTGCCCAGGTGAAACACCTGGTCCTCCCAGATGATTTGACTACTCTGGTCCACGCCTTTATCACCAACCACCTTGAGGTATCCCGTGACTTTGGCAAACGCGATTGGGCACCTACAGAAAGGGTAACTCGTGGCGCCTGTCATCAGGGTGACTGGGGAAGGTGGGCGACCGGATAGGGACTGCACGGGGCTGAAGCGGTTATCTGACACTACATGCCTACATGCACGGGGGGCAAGCACGCCAATCATGGGGTGGGAGGGGATGAGAGGTTGTAGGTGGTGCTGCTGCGAGCTGCTTCCATGGCGTGGTGGGTGGGTTCAGGGCTGCGGTGAGAATGGTGCTGGGTTTGGGTCTGGAGTCGGGTGCCTTTGTTGCGCCCGCCCAAATTATTTTTATTGGTTTTGCACCCCCCAACATGCAACCTCCTGAAGTTGAGAATCCTTGGCAGGCACAGACCCCACATAAAACATAAAATCCCAACTCCCTGGTAATTGCTTGCTGTGCATCGCTAAAACATATTTCAGCGATGTGCCGTCGCCCTAACACCAGTCACCCTTTGGCGATTGCCGTTATCACATAAATACCCACCTTGATTATTGCAATGCCCTCTACCTAGGACTATCTGGGGTTGATATTCGCCACTTGCAGCTAGTGCAGAACGCGGCAGCCAGGCTTTTGACTGGCACATCCAGGGCCAGTCATATTATACCTGTGCTGCATGAACTGCACTGGCTGCCTGTTCAGTTGTGAATCACCTTTAAGGTCGGCGTGCTAACCTTTAAAGCCCTACACGAACAGGGATCTACCTGAAAAATCTTCTAACTCCCTACTGCCCCATCCACCCCCTCAGATCCACCAATGAGGGTTCAAATTCAAATTCTATGTTTCTATGCTAGAGATTCCCAGGGTGCATTTGAAAACCTCTGGCACCCAAGTCTTTTTGTAAATGGCATCTACACTGTGGAATTCTATACCTCGTCGGTTAAGAGAATGCCTGACCGTTGAAAGTTTTAAAACTAATTTAAAGACCTGTCTCTTTCAACAAGCTTTTCTTTGATAGCTATCAGTTGTTCTTTTTAGGAATCTGATGATTTACAATGTATTTATTTATTTGATGTATTTTTATTTGTTATACTTATGTTTACTTATATATTAATTTGATTGTTCAGTTTTATTGTTTTATTGTACATCACTTTGACAAATTGTAAGTAAGTAAAGCTTCATTTATAAAGCACCTTTCTTCTTTAAGCATCTTGTTTTACTCCTTCACTTTCTTTATCCTCGTGCCACATACAAAAAGGTTTTGGTGCCAGAGGTTTTCAAACGCATCCTGGGAATCTCTAGCAATTCCTCATCAGAAGGAAAAGTATGTCTCTTTGCAGATGACACAAAGATCTGCAACAGGGTTGATTCAGAAGGTGGGGTGGACAGGATGCAAAGGGACTTGGCAAGGTTGGAGGAATGGCTAAATATATGGCAGCTTAGATTCAATGCAAAGAAATGCAAAGTAATCCATCTGGGAAACAAAAATTCAGGGGAAGAGTACACAATGGGGGGTGAGATAACAACTACAGAAATGGAAAGGGGCCTGGGGGCAGTCATATCAGATTACCTTAAGGTGGGCAAGCAATGTGAAAAGGCAGTAAGAAGAGCTGGTGGGATACTGGGATGCATAGGGAGAGGCATCACCAGTAGAAAACAGGAAGTTGTTATCCCTTTGTACAGACAGTTGGTGAGACCCCATCTGGAGTTCTGCATCCAGTTCTGGAGACCACATCTCTGCAAGGACACAGACAGGATGGAAGCTGTCCAGAGGAGGGCAACTAAAATGGTGCAGGGTCTGCACCAGAAGACATACAAAGAGAGATTAAAGAAGCTGATTGTGATTCCCCTTCACAAAAGTGGGAGCAAGGCAGAAGCAGGAAACTACAGACCTGTTAGTTTAACCTCAGTGGTAGGGAAAATTATGGAATCACTTCTGAAGGAAAGAACTGTTGCGTATCTAGAGGCCAGAGGGGCACAGGACCCAAGGCAGCATGGATTCATAGCGGGAAGGTCATGCCAGACAAATCTGATAGATTTCTTTGACTGGGTGACCAAAGTAGTTGATCAGGGAGGGGCTGTGGACATGGCTTACCTAGACTTTAACAAGGCATTTGACACAGTCCCACACAAAAGATTAATATACAAGTTAGCCAGCCTGGGAGTGGGTCCCAAGATGACAGCCTGGGTAAAGAATTGGCTGGAGAATAGGACACAGAGAGTAATAGTAAATGGAGTCCACTCTGTAAAAAGGGGGGTTAGCAGTGGGGTACCACAGGGTTCAGTATTAGGACCAGTCCTCTTCAATGTCTTTATAAGCGACATTGCAGAGGGACTGGAAGGAAAAGTATGTCTCTCTGCAGATGACACAAAGATCTGCAACAGAGTTGATGCACAAGGTGGGGTGGAAAGGATGAGAAGGGACTTGGCAATGTTAGAGGCATGGTCAAATGTATGGCAGCTTAGATTCAATGCTAAGAAGTGCAAGGTAATGCACCTGGGAAACAAAAACCCAGGGGAAGAGTACACAATGGGGGGTGAGATACTAACAACAACAAAAATGGAAAGGGACCTGGGGGTACTCATATCAGATGAACTAAAGGTGGGCAAGCAATGTGAGAGGGCAGCAAGGAGGGCTGGGGGGATACTGGGATGCATAGGGAGAGGCATCACCAGTAGAAAACAAGAAGTTATTATCCCTCTTACAGACAGCTGGTGAGACCACATCTGGAGTATCATGCAGTTCTGAGACCCAATCTCCGCAAAGACATAGACAGGATGGAAGCTGTCCAGAGGAGGGAATCAAATGGTGCAGGGTCTGCACCAGAAGACATATGAAGAGACTTAAGGAGCTTAATATGTATAGCCTCGAGGAAAGGAGGGAGAGGGGGACATGATAGAAACTTTCAAGTACCTCAAGGAATCAACAAAGTCCAAGAGGGTAGCATCTTTCAAAAAGAGTGTGCAAGAACAAGAGGCACAATTTGAAGATAGAAGGAGGCGGCTCAGAGGTAATTTAAGAAGTATTTTTCACAGAGAGGGTTGTGGATGTATGGAACAGCCTTCCAGAGGAGGTTGTGGAGTCAAAACAGTGGTGGAATTCAAGCATGCATGGGACAGTCATAAGGCAATTCTAGGGGTGGGGGTAGGAAAAAGTAGGCTGCTGGTTAACTAGGATCTGCAGCTTATCCATCAGGTAGGGAAATGGGCAGACTGGGTGGGCCAAGCGGTCCTTATCTGCCGTCAAATTCTATGGTTCTATGTTTCTATGTAAGCTTAGTATGTATACACTCAAGGGGGAGAGGGGGGACATGATAGAAACTTTCAGGTACATCAAGGGAACCAACAGAGTCCAAGATGGTAGCATCTTTCAGAAAAAGAGATGTGCAAGAACAAGGGGGCACAATTTGAAGAGAGAGGGGGACGGCTCAAAGGTAGTGTGAGGAAGTCTTTTTTCACAGAGAGGGTTGTGGATGCATAGCACAGCCTTCCTGAGGAGGTAGTGGACTCAAAAACAGTGGAGGAATTCAATAATGCATGGGACAGACATAAGGCAATTCTAGTGGGGGGTAAGAGGAAGTAGCCTGCTGGTTAACTAGGACCTGCAGCCTATGCATTAGGTAGGGAAAAGGGCAGACTAGGTGGGCCAAGCGGTCCTTATCTGCCGTCAGATTCTGTTTCTGTTTCTCGTCTCTTCATTTCAGATCATGGGAGACATTTCTTACTATCCAAGGCATGCTGTAGTTTGTAGCACATTAACTCTTGCTCCTGTGGCTCGAGTAAGGCTTGGCAGTCAGAATACTTTTCTTTTTTTAAAAAACTTTGTTTTTTGCAGAGATCTATTTTTCATTTTAGTATACAGCAATGGTTTACATACAGAACAATAATATATTTCCATGATCAATCATATCAAACCACTTTCCTTATTTTCATTCTGCTTAAATTATTAAATATGGGTTTATAATATGTCTATCCCAAACCTAGGGACAGTCTTTTTAAACTCATTAAACTTCAAATCAGCTTTAAACATTGGCACTTATTACATTCCATCATTTCTTGCATGTTGTCCAGAATACTGTGATGGGGATCTCATGAGTACATGAAAGAAATAAACAAGACAGGTACAGAGGGGCTGCTCAAAGTAAGGGAGGGGAGGGATGCCAGGGGTCGTGATATGAGACTGGTGGGAGGAAGGTTCAGGAAGGAGATGAGGAGGCACTTTTTTACAGAGAGGGTGGTGGCTGGGTGGAATGCGTTACCTGCAGAAGTGATATCCAGTAGAACAGTGGACTGCTTCAAAAGGGGATGGGACAGGACAAGGGGGAGGGTCAATGAAGGGAAAGGGTGGAAGGGAGGGGCAGCTGCAGAATAAAGGGTGCTAGCTGCACATTCAAGCAGACTTGATAGATGTCTAGGCCTTTATCTGCTGGCAAATTTCGTATGTTCATATGATTTACTCGGAAAGTAACTGCTCTAAAATAGGGGTCCCTTCTAGGTCTTCTATGAGGTGGCAATAATGGGAGCCATCTGGAATTAAATCTTTCTACCTGTAAATGTATTCTGGCTGAAATTCCCTCCATTGTTTTAATTTTAGCAGTTTTGCAACCAGGTCTCTCTGTTAGGAGTAGTAGTCTGTAGCCATTTCTGAGTAATGGCTTTTAGGGCTGCTACGATAAATATAATATATAGGTATCTTTTGCCAGGGCTTCTGATCTCTCTAGGCAGCAATCCTAGCACCATATTAGCTCCTTCTAGTGGGGAGGTCATGTTCAGGGCCACTGGAAAATTGCAGGTGCAATTTTTCCGCAATTTCTGCAGTTTTCACCCTTCTCCACACAAAATCCGCAATTTCTTGCATTTTCTTACATTTATGGAATTTTTGACTGAAATTGTATACAAATATTTAAATTCCCAAGGAAATCTACTCAGATATACTAACAATTTAGTACACAGACTTGGATTTGACCAAAACAGTACAGTGTGAGGTGAGAAGGGGTCAAATGTGACTCTGCTTTCATGTGATTCACTTCCCTGCTTTGGTTTCAGAATCCTCTGGTCATGCATATGTAGACTTGAATACTTTAAACTACTTGCTTTGGTGCAAGAACATCATAAACAGATAAGCAGTGTGCCTAATAAAGGTCTAGTAAGAAAAATATTTATTTTGTTAAAATAATTACTGTTCTTAACCAGCACTGTAAGTACATTTTAAAATCACATGATAAAACCATACCAATAGCTTTTCATTACATCATACAATAGTTTTCAATACAATACATTATACTTTTGTTCTACTCGGTTTGCAGTGATTTTACTTAGGTTACCTTCAAATAGACAATTGAGACAAGTAATTGTAACTGTTTAACTATACTTAACCTGTTCAGCATGTTTTCAGAAATGTTTCCTTTTGTAGGTTTTATATGCGAGTATGCAGTTGTGGCAGACTGACATGTGAGGAATCACTGTCACCAACCCCCTCAGAAGCACATTCAAGTTTATAATTAGCAAGGCCATCCAAACTCTTGACACATTTGAATCAAAATCCTTTCAGACTGAAAGTATTTATACAAGGAAAATCTACCCTACCATTTAAAAACAAGCATTGTGGTCAAGGCTTCATTTAGGTGAATGGGGCACTTTGCACCTCTTCTCACACCTATTGTTTCAGTCTCTGTGTCAGCAGACAGTTCTCGGATAGTCTGCTTTAACACAGATTTTAACAGGCTTCATTATTTAACATCTAGAAACTGGCAAAATATGATGTTTCAGGATGTATTCAGTACAGATTAACTGTAAATTACTGATTAAAATCTAGTTAGCACTGCATGACTTAGATGTCTTGATTTTTGGAAGATATGTTACATAATGATTAGTTTACAGTGCATTTCAAAAACACACATCTTTCTTCATATTAAAAACATTTACAAGTGGCAATACATTTATACATAGATACATAGACAGTGTCGGCAGATAAGGGCCTATGGCCCACCCAGTCTGCCCATTTGAGCTTGTAAGTTCAGTTTGTTTTCCTAGAAGTCTGTTGCCCCTTACCCCTGACCTCTAGAATTCCTTTATGTCTATCCCATGCATTCTTAAATCCCGTGATTGTTTCTGCCCCCACCACTTCCTCTGGCAGGGTGTTCCACTTGTCCACCACCCATTCTGTGAAGAAATTCTTTCTCATGTTTCCTCTGAATCGTCCTCCCTCCAACTTCATCCCATGCCCTCTAGTCCTGGAACATCTTTTTCGCTTAAAAATAGTGTTTTCCTGCACCTGTTCCTCCCTGTAAGATACTTGTATGTCTCTATCATATCCCTCTCTCCTCCTCTCCTCCAGGGAGTACATATTCAGTTCCTTCAACCTGTCTTCATAGGACTTGTGATGCAATCCATGCACCATCTTTGTTGCCCTCCTCTGAACCTTCTCTACCCTGTCTATGTCCTTACGTGGGTATGGTCTCCCAGAACTGTACACTGTACTCCAGGTGGGGCCTCACTAGTGTCTTGTATAGCGGAATTATGACCTCCCTTTTCCTGCTGGTGATGCCCCTGCCTATACATCCCAGCATCCCATCTGCTTTACCTGCTGCCTTGTCACACTGTTTCCCTACCTTGAGGTCATCAGAGATGATAACCCCAAGATCCCTTTCCTGCTTGGTGCATGCTATATCCTCACCCCCAAATGATATATTGTGCCAGGGTTTTGTGCCCCATATGCATTATCTTGCACTTCTTTTGCATTGAATTTCAACTGCCAAACCCTGACCATTCTTCAAGTTTCTGCAGGTCGCTCTCATTCTGTCTATACCCTCTGGTGTGTCTACTCTGTTACAGAGCTTTGTGTCATCAGCGAACAGTGAAATTCTGCCTTCTAGATCCTGCGCAATGTCACTGATGAAGATGTTGAATAGGACCGGTCCCAGCACTGATCCCTGTGGTACCCCACTGGTCACTCTTCCCTCTGTGGAGTGACAGCCATTTACCACCACCCTCCGTGTCCTGCCACCCAGCCAGTTACCTACCCACCACACTACTGTCCTGCCCACACCCATATTCCCCAGTTTGTGTAATAGTCTTCTATGTGGCACAGTGTCAAAGGCCTTGCTGAAGTCCAGATAGGCCATGTCCACTGCCCTCCCCTGATCCACCTCCCTAGTCACCCAGTCAAAAAATTCAACGAGGTTGGTCTGACATGACCTCCCCCTGGTGAAACCATGCTGCTTTGGGTCCTGTAGTCCATTGACAACCAGATCAGTGGGGGTTGTAAGCATAACACAATGTCAGACATTACTGTTACAGATGTGTTCTTCCTTAGAATATGCATTTTATATTACACCACTTATTCTACCAGCTTCCTGAGTAGATACCTCCAATTTATGAGGCGTGTCCCTGATTTTAAACCTTATTCCCTGATTGTTTTAAGCCTTGTCCCTGAGTTATGAGGCAGGAGGTTGAGAGGTGTGTTTGCAGTAGCTGTGTGACACTCTGTGCAATCACACACAATGTTCTCCACCTGTAACACTGGCTTGCTACAGAGCCTAATAAGCTGCAGCTTCAGTTTGCACTTCCCTGTTGCTGTATTCGGTGCTGTCTTAATCCTGGGCAATGTTTGCCCTGCACTCCTGGGCCTGTTTGCCCGGATTCCTTCGCTTGCAATATTCAGCTGGTTTTGCACTGGGCTATTCATTTTGAATATAGCTATGTCTTTGCTCTGGGCACAGTTTGCCCACCGGGCAGTGCTAATTTAGCCCAGGGGCAAAGTTTTGAATATCTGGCCCTATATGTTTCTTCTTTTTCAGGAGCGTTAATATGTATAATTTTTCTATCAGTGGGTGTTGTCCATTCAACATGTTCTCAACAATGTTCTTGTCTTGTAAGAAGGTCCTAATTTAGAAAAATCTGAACATCGGACTGTTTGAGGTGGAATTCTTGTTTCAATTGTTCAAATGATTTTAGAGACTGGCCCTGATATAACTGGGAAATGTATACCAATCTCTTTAATGTCCAGCTCTTAAAGGAGGTGTCTAATGCTGATGGGGCAAATTCCTTCACCCTCCAAATAGGCACCCATTGATACTGCACCTCTGTAATTGCTAGTCTCTGTTTGTTCTGTAACCATGTTTGGAATGTGTGTCTTGTCCACTTATTGGATAGCAAATTAAGCTCTTGCATTGTGCATGTGAGCCATATTAAGCTGTCTGAACACTGTTCCTTGTTGTCTACCTCTTCTATCTGTTTCCAGCTAGGTTCTGTCTATTGTTTACGTCTATAAGGTCTCCCAGCAGTGCGGCTGAATAGTATTCTTTAAAGTTAGGAAGCCCATATCCTCTCCCTCCTTATTTCTTATGAGGGTTGACCATTTTAATCTGGGTTTGTGTCCTATCCATATGAACCTACTAAGGATCCCTTGTCAGTTCCTTCCTTTCGCTGCCCACGATGGGGATCAGCAGAGCTTGGTACAAAAAGAGAAACCTAGGCAGGACATTAATTTTTATTGTTTCTAATCTGTTGGTGAAAGATAGAGGCAGGACCTCCCATCTTTTGAGATCTGCAAAGACCTCAGCCTTCAATTTCCCATAGTTTTTATGTTGCTTGCACGCATGTGCAAGAAACATAGTGCCATCATCTGAGTTTTTGGAGGTGTGGCAGCTGTCTTCCAATTCAGTCAGTGTGTTTGCAGGCTGGCCCCAGTTCTCCAATGAATGCTGCTATCTATGACAGCAGTTGAAAATGCAGTGGCATACAGTTGAAAGGGACTCCGCTTCAGTGAGCAGAGCTCCCCATATACTACGCAGATTGCGTGCTCACAGCGCCACGCACACTCTGTATGGCGATGGGGTGCCCAATCCCCGTCGGCTCCCCGGCTCCATGCCCTCCCCAAAGCTTTCCAGGTGTCACGCTGGGAGCCCACCCCAGCGTGGCAAATATTTGTTATGGCCGACAGGGGTGCCCAATCCCCCGTCGACTCCAGGACCCCCCCCAAACTGCCTTCCAGCTGCCACACTGGGAGCCCACCCCAGCATGGCAAATGTCCCGCGTCGTCTTCCTAAAAAAAAAAAAACAATCCCATAAAACCTGTAAACAAATAAACCTTCCCTCAGCGACGGTCTCCGTGCCCCCTCCCACCCATGCCCACCCTCTGCGCACTCTGCCTCCCCACACCCCACCTCACCCATGACTTCTCAGGAGTCCAGCGGCGATCTTGATAGACCAGGAACCGTCCTGCGCCTCAAAGCCGACCCGAACTGAAGAAATGCCCGGTAAGCTGTATAATGGAATAAATAAGGTTTTTTTCAACTTTGATGCATGTCTCAGGCATTTTTTGGAATTTTGGCACACAATTTTCAACAAGGGGTTTTTGGGACCCCTCCTCATGAATTCTGAAACTGTCATGGTGTTAATCGGGTCCGAAGGGTGATTTTGCGGGCATTGCGTGAAATCACTTTTCAGGACCAATTAATGAAATGACAGTGCCAGTGTTTGTAAGGTGGGCTCTCAAAAAGCCTATGTTGCAAATTTGGTGAAAAAATTCCTAAAAATGACTGTTTTACGAGCGTGCATTGTGCAGTTCCTCACTGGCTCGTAAGTTTGCAAATTTTCAATATTTTCACTCCAGATGATTTCAACATTGCCAATTTACGCACCTCCTCATAGGCAGTACAGCTGTCATTTTCACATCGCCCAAAATGTGTTTCCACGCATGTAGCGCACAATGGCGCAGTCAGTGTGTGAAATCAATGTATGGGACACATTAAGAAAATCACAGTGACACCATTCATGAGCAGAGGTCTTAAAATGGCTATGTTAAAAATTTGGTAAAACAATTCCTAAAAATGACTGTTTTACGAGTGTGAGTTGCGCAGTTCCTACGCACGCTCGTAAGTTTGCAAATTTTATATTTGCACTCCAGATTTTCAACATTGCCATTTTACCACACCTCCTTATGAACAGTACAGCTGTAATTTTCACGTCACCCAAAATGTGTTTCTATGCATGTAGCGCACAATGGTGCAGTCAGTGTGCGCAATCAATGTTTGGGACAGATTAAGAAAATCACAGTGACACTGTTCATGAGCTGAGGTCTTAAAATGGCTATGTTGAAAATTTGGTGAAAAAAGTCCATAAAATGGCTATGTTACGAGTGAGAATTGTGCAGTTTCCACAAACCCTCGTAAGTTCATGAATTTGTAATATTTTCAGTACAGACTTTCACCAGTGGCATTTTTCACACTTCCTTATGAACAGTACAACTGTCATTAGACACAGTGGATGTCTTGGGAGGAAGGCATGGAACTATCACTTCCAAATACCTAAACAGCACATACAAGCAAGCAACATTCGGCATTGACAAATGCTTGTATTATCAAGGCATACATGAGTGCTTTCTTGTGTAACTGGCAGACTTGCACTCTACAAACATTATTTAAAGTGTATATATCCCACCAACATTTTTTTATCTGGGTTGTATTGTAATTCCCTACTCCACTACCCCCACCCCAAGTCACCACTAATACATTATTTGCTATCACCACCTTGCTTACCTGGCTAAATCAATAATAAATTTCTTTCCCCTTCACGTTTAAGGTAATACACTTGACCACGCTGAAATCTTCTCATCTTCACATGACATCTCAGTCAGAGAAGTTGGTCATTCTCTGTCACTTCTGCCTTATATTGGGGTTATTGCATATGGAGTAGTTATGTTTCCTTGGCTCCTAGCAAGGATGTCTACCCTGTACCTCACTGCCAAGGCCAGGAACCCACAATCCACTTTCAGTCACATTAATGCATGGGGAGAGGGCAACTGAGACTGTAATGTTACTTATATTCCGGTCTCATAAGATAACCTAATACAGTGTCCCCTCTGCACCATGTCTTTTCACTCTTCAAGGTTCACTCTGTATGAAGTTCCACGTTACTCAGGGTCATCTTGGTACAATATCCTACATTTCTCACATTATCTACCCCATACAATGTCTACAGTCCACACTGTGTCCCCTCTGTACTATGCCCCATCATTCTTCAGGGGCCTCTATTCATATCCCACTTATTTCACTGTGTCCACTCCACCTTGGGTCCCCCATTCCACAGGGTCAACACTGTACTATGTCCAAAGTTCTACAAAGCATCTGCCCTGTACAATGTCCCTCATCTCTTAGGGGCCTCTCTGAACTTAGTCCCACTTCCCTCACTGTGTCTTCTCCATACTAGGTCAGTCATTCTACTGGGTTGACTCTGCACTCTGCCCTACATTCTTCACAGTATCTATCCTGTACATGTCTCACATTCCTCACTTTATTCCCTCCATTCTAAGTATCTTATTCCTGGGGGTCTCACTGTACTATACCCCACATTCATTACTATGCCCCCTCCATACTAAGTCCGTCACTCTACCAGGTTCATTTTGCACTCTGTGCCACATCTTAACAGTATCAATCTGTACAATGCCCCACATTCTTCACAGTGTCCCTCTGTACTATGTTACTCATTCTGCAGGGTCCATTCTCTTACTGTGTTCAACATTCTTCACAGTACCTTGTACAGTGCCCATGTTCCTTATTGTGTCCCTCTGTACTAAGCCCCTCATTCAACAGGGTTCACTCTATACTATCCAACATTCTTCACAGTATCTACCTGTACAATGTCCACATTCTTCAAAGTGTCCCCTCTGTATTAGTGCCTACCTATATCTGCCTTTTTTAATCGTATCTGCCCTGTACAATGTCCACATTACAGTATGTCCCCTCCGTACTAAGTCCATCATTCTACAGGAACTACTTTATACTATTCGCAACATTTTTCACAGTATCTACCATGGAAACCTAGAAACACAGACTCTGTCAGCAGAAAAGGACAGCCTGGCCCACCCAGTCTACCCATATGGTCCCTGCCTAATTTGTCTCCACAGACCCTAACTGGTCTCTGGCAACCTTCCCTCCTCCCTGCCCATTTCCTAATATTCCCCTAACTCTACCCCATGCATGCTTGATAGAAACATACAATTTGTCTCCTGTACAATGTCCGCATTTCTCTCTGTGTCCCCTCCATACAATGTCCTTCACTCTATAGGGTCCACTATGTACAACGTGCAACATTCTTCCAGTATCTACCCTGTACGATGTCCACATTCCTCACTGTGACACCTTCATACTGAGTCACTCAATCTACTGAGGCCACTCTGTACTATGTCCGACATTCTTCACAGTATCTACCCTGTACAATGTCCACGGACCTCACTATGTCCCCTCTGTATCACATCCTTCATTCTACAGGGTCCACTCCATACTATGTCCAACATTCTTCACACGATCTACCCTGTATAATGTCCACGTTCCTCAATGTGACTTCTTCGTACTAAGTCACTCAATCTACTGGGATCACTCTGTACTATATCCCACATTCTTCATGGTATCTACCCTATACAACATCTCACATTCCTCACTGTACCCTCTCCACATTAAGTCACTCATTCTACATTGTCAACTCTGTACAATGTCCCACATTCTTCACAGTAACCACCCTATACAGTATCTCACGTTCCTCACTGTGTCCCCTACGTCCTAAGCACACTGTACCACACAAGAGGCTGATAAACTTCAAAATCCTCAAAATTCACATTTGGGGACTTCAGTAGGGGGTTAATGCAAGCCCTGGTGTGGAGAAACTAGAGGTGTGGTCTAGGGAGTGGAAGATGGGTTTTCATGGCAAGAAATGTAAAGTCATGCACCTGGGACAAGGTAACCCAGGAACTATATATAAGATGGGTGGGGAGAGGTACCTCCAGTTACCAAGCAAGACAGGGACCTTGTGGTGATCATTATCTGATGATCTTAAAGTGGCAGGGCACTGTAACAAGAAAGCAGGCAAGGCAAGTCGGAAACTGGAATGCATAGGGAGGGGTTCTCTAGCAGGAGAAGGGAGGTGGTGTTGCCTCTGTGCCAGACACCCACCTGGAGTACGGTGTCCAGTTCTGGAGGCCGCATCTTCGCAAGGACATCGACAGCATAGACGTGGTCCAGAATAGGACTTCTAAAATGGTGCATGGTTTGCATGAGAAACCATACAAGTAGAGACTGCAGGAGTTCGGCATGTACTCCCTGGAAGAGAGGAGAGCAAGAGGGGACATGACTGAGACCTATAAGTACCTCACAGGGTGAGCACAGTGCAGGGGTGAGACTCTTTCACAGGAGGAGGAGGAGCACCAGTACACGGGGGCATGGTACGAAGCTTGGGTGAGGGGTTAAGAGGGATGTGAGGACTACTTCTTCACAGAAAGTGTGGCAGGAGCCAGGAACAGACTGCCAGAAAAGGTGGTGGGGTGAAGATAGTGGGGAGCTTCATATATGCATGGGATAGGTACATGGCTATTACAAGCAGAGGTAAGGAAGGAGGGAGGGGCAACTATGACCAGGTAGGTTCCAGGGTGTAGTGTTATGGGAAATAGGGCAGAATTGATGGGCCTACCATTTTTTTCCTGCAGATACTTTCTATGTTTCTAAGTGCTTCATTCTACAAGGATCACTCTGTACTATGTCTGACATTTTTCACAGTATCTACACTGTACAAAGTTAAAGTCTCTCACTGTGTCCATGCCATACTAAGTCTGTCATTCTACAGGGTTCACTTTGTACTATGTCAGACATTCTTCACAGACTGCATTGTACATTGTCTTTATCCCTCACTGTGTCCCTCCATACAAAGCCCCTCATTCTGCATGATCCACTCTGTACTACGTCTGACAGTCTCCATAGTATCTACCCTGTACAGTGTCCACAATCCTCACTGTGTCCCCTCCGCACCATGTCACTCGTTCAACAGGGTCCACTCTGTGCTCTGTCCCACATTTTTCACAGTGTCTACCCTGTACAATGTCCATGATCCTTACTACGTCTCCTAAGTCCCTCATTCTACAGGGTCAACTCTGTACTATGTCAGACATTCTTCATAGTATCTACCCTGTGCTATGTCCACGTTCTTCACTCGGTCCCCTCTGTACTATGTCCCTCATTCTTTGGGGACCACTCTATACTATGTCCAACATTCTATACAGTACCAACCCTGTACAATGTCCATGTTTCTCACTGTGTCCCCTCTGTACTAAGTCAGTCACTCTACAGGGATCACACTGTACTATGTCCAACATTTTTCACAGTATCTACACTGTGCAGTGTTAAAGTTCCTTACTGTGTCCACTCCAAACCAAGTCCCTCATTATATAGGGTTCACTCTGTACTATGTCCCACATTCTTTACAATAACTACCCTGCACAATGTCCACGTTCCTCACTGTGTCCCTTCCATACTAAGCCCCTCATTCTACACAGTTCACTCTGTATATCTGACATTCTTCATGGTATCTACCCTTTTTTTTTTGTTAATTGAATATGCTTGATTCATTTTATACAACAATAATAAAACAAACACAAAACAATCCAGCATGAAGTACAGGGCATGGAACATTGACGAGACATACAATACAGGCTGATATTACAGTGTAAGAATTGCAGAAAATGAAATTAAATTAACCATGCACCCTAGCCAACAAACAGTCCCTCCCCCTCACCCCCCAACCTTCCCATGTCTACTAACCCGACCCCCCACCCTCCCAGAGCCATATCTGCCAGGCAATAGGGTGCAACTCGCCACTGCT
Organism: Neoceratodus forsteri; assembly: GCA_016271365.2. Taxonomy (NCBI): domain Eukaryota; kingdom Metazoa; phylum Chordata; order Ceratodontiformes; family Ceratodontidae; genus Neoceratodus; species Neoceratodus forsteri. Next base: position 409,845,835 of record CM057452.1, read on the forward strand.
GGGTAATTCTACTACCCCAGTATACAACAATAAAAGGGCAAAGGAACCACCTATGAAAATATATATAATTTAATGCATCAAACGGCACCATGTAGCACAACCATATATCACATTATCTACTTGACTACCTAACCCCAGTCACTTCTGTCTTATTGAGATGTTCCTGGAGAGACTGGGAGCAGAGACCAAAGCATATGCAGCATCTCCCATCTGGATCTGTACAGGGGGAGTTTACCGTGAAGACTTGCAATTGCGTTTTCCATCCTTAAGTTAGAAAATAACTCCTTCACCCATTCGAGGTAGGAAATTACATGTTGATCCTTCCAGTAACGGAGGACAAGCTTTTCAACAGACAAACATATAATGGCCATGTGATACCACCTTTCTCTAACAGGAACGGTGGTATAATCTCCTATAATACAAACTTGTGATGAAAAGTGTTCCTGCAGTCCCAGCAATGGGCCGGCCTTTTCCTGGATAGTTCTCCAGAGGTGTGCCACTTTGGAACAATCCCATATGTGAAGTAGCGTCCCTGGTTCCTGACCACACCTAAAAGCATGCTTGATTCTGCAGCCTGCCCATCCCATACATTTTGACAGGGGTGTAATACATGTTATGCAATATGTAGAACTGTGTTAATCTTAGGTGAGCGTTCGTGGTATATAAACTGACTCCTTTCCATATTTTGTCCCAAGGGAAACTATCATTTAGGAAAGTCTGGGCCCACTAGCCAGAGTAACCTGATACATCAGGATTAAGTCTCCCAAACAATACTGAAACCAGATGAGAGACTGCATGGGGCTGCTTCACACATGCAAGAAGCTCCTGAAAAGGAGGCACTTGTTGTGTATTCCAGGCACCAGAGCTCAACCATTTTAGCAGCATGTGTCTAATCTGGAACATGAGAAAGGAGTATTTACTGGAAAGCTGGAAGCGTTCCAGCAACTCTGTCATCGTCCCTAACTTACCATTCACTACTAGATCACAAACTAGGGCTTGAGGGGCAGCACAGTCTTTTGGAGCAGTAATTCTTCAATCTCCCAATTTAAAATTGGGGTTACCAAAAATGGGCTGCGACAGGTCCTGTTGGTTATTATATTTCAGGGATTTACAGAGCTGTAAATGGACCTTTAATGAGATATATATAACCGAGCCATGTACAGTGCAAGGCAGCTTACCTGGAGTTAAGAACAGAAGACAATCTGGGGAGAGTCCAGCTAGCAAGTATTGCTCCACTTGTAGCCAGATGGGAATATTGGGGAGGCTCTCTTACGTCTGGAGGAGTGACAATCCAGCGCATGTATTTAGCCATGTGACTGGCTAAATAGTAATGATAAAAATTAGGGAGTTTGAGGCCCCCTAAGTGTCTTGGAGTGCTTAAGTAGTTATACGCCCTTCGTGGGGGTTTATGCTGCCATAAAAATTGAGAAATTATACTGTGGAGCCGACGGAACCAAGTTAAGGGGAGATGAACATTCAACATGTTAAGTGGATAGAACACTCTCGGCAGGACATTCATTTTAATTACACTAACCCTTGCTTGGAGGGACAGATACATAGAAGCCCATCTGTTTAGATCTTGTTTAATCCCCATTACTAGGTTGTCTAAATTCAGTTTTTTCGTTAAGGATACTGAGGTGGATAGTATTATCCCTAAATATTTAAGACAGGTTGTCCAAGCCATGGATAGCGGGGCAATCTCTTTTTTAGAAAACAAAAAATTAAGGGGCATCACTTCTGTTTTGTTGAGATTGAGTTTATAATTAGAGACCTTACTAAACTTGTGTATAATCTGTAGGGCAGCTTGAATGGATCTACATGGATCGGTGATGTGTGTAGGAGAATGTCATCTGCATAAACTGATAGTTTCAGATGAAACGGCCCTATCCTAATACCTTATAATAGTGGGAAGGCATTCAGCTGGCATAGCAACGGCTCTAAGTATAAATTAAATAATAGCGGCGATAGTGGGCAGCCTTGCCTAGTGCCAAACTTTAGTGGAAAAGTGGTTGAGAAAACACCACTGTAGTAAACTTTTGCACTAGGACAGGAATACAAGGATCTGACCCAGGATATAAAAGGGGCTGGGAAACCAAATTTAGCCAGGGTATCAAAAAGGAAAGGCCAACTAACCCTATCAAATGGCTTCTTCGCATCCAGGGAAACAAGGGCCATTGGTTGGTCTGCCTCCCTGGATAGGGAGAAGATATGGGCCAACTTGCAAATGTGATCCGACGAAGCTCTCCCTTGCACAAATCCAATCTGCTCTGGGCTCAAAAGCCTCTCCCAGACTTTGGCCACCCTGGATGCTAGGATCTTAGCAATGATTTTAATGTCATAGTTCATCAGTGAGATGGGGTGGTAATTCGTGACCTTGTCTTTTGCCTTACCTGGCTTTGGCAGCACCACTATAACTGCTTCCAAAAGGGATGAGTCTGTAACCCCCTGCTCACAGATGAATTTAAACAAGTGAAGGAGAATAGGGATCAGGTCTACTTCGAAGGTTTTATAGAAATTGGATTGGAAACCATCTGGGCCCAGGGCCTTATCTTCAGGGAGGGACCTGATAGCCTCCCTGACCTCCTGCTCCGAAATGGGGCATGCCAGAGGTTTTGCTGGGCTATATCCAGTGAGGGTAGCGGTGTGGCTGACAGATAATCCCAAACTTCACTGGCTGTGGGACACAGTCGGGGGGGGGGACTATAAAGCCGTTTATAATATTGCTCAAATTCTTTGGCAATTTGCCTAGGGGTGGTTAGGATAGTGTCAGAGGATAGGGAGGACACTGAAGCAATAAGACGAGACTCTTCTTGTCTCTGAAGCCTCATCACCAGAAGGTGACTAGCTTTATCCCCTTGCTCAATGTACTTAGCCTGAGTTTTGAAAAGAGCATATTCTGCTCTACCTCTTAGGATCTCTGCATACTTATTTCTCAGCACCGTCAGGTGCAGCATCTCCTCGTCCAATGGGATAATGGACACCGAGTCCTCTAGGACCCTAATTTCCTCCAACAGAGCTTTGGATTTTTTAGCCTGCTTATGGTTTCTGGTGGCTGAAATTCTAATAAATTCCCCCTGCAGGACACATTTCAAGGTGCACCATATTTGTTCAAAAGCTGGAAGAGATTTTGTTATGTCCCATGAATTGCTTTATAGGATCTTTAATCTGAGCTACTGTATGTTCTTGGGCAAGAAGCTGAGAGCTCAATTTCCAAATAATGTCTTTTTGGATATTTGGGTTAGGTTGGTTTCCAACCAAATAGGGGAGTGATCAGATAGCACTCTAGAGGTGATACCACACCCCAGCAGCCATGTGATCACCTTCTGATTGACCAAAAAGAAATCAATCCGGGAGAGGGATTTATGTACAGGTGAACAGAAGGTGTAGGCCCTAGTACAAGGGTTCAGTAGATGCCAGGGATCACTCAGCCCATAAGAGTCTATGAGATCTCATAATGATCTTTGGGCCGGAGAAAGGTTAGATCCTATTGAAGAGGATCTATCTAGGGAGGTATCGGTAACTAGATTCCAATCCCCTGCTAGAATAATGGGTAAACCACTAAAGGGAGCTAAGGCTAGGGAAAGGTTAATAAAAAAAACTCGGGAGAGTCCTTGTTAGAGCCATAAATCGTGCCAATGAGTACCTCCGTGTGGTCTAATATTCCCCTTAAGAAAATAAATCTACCATGTGGGTCCGTAACCTTTTGCAATACTAAAAACTGAGTGCCCCTGGCCACCAATATCGCTACTCCACATTGTGTTGTGGAGGTCCCGGCAGTGTATGCTGCCCCGATGAAGCCTCTTCGAAACAGATTATCATCTGCCTCCAGCACGTGTGTTTCCTGCAGAAATGCGATATGGCATTTCAATACGGCCAAATGCTTGAGTACTTGAAGCCTTTTGACCCGTGACCGGGCTCCTTTAACATTCCAGGATACGATTTTCATGAAAGAGACATATTATTTTGGATATCTGCTTGGGTAACAGTATATTCTAAGTGCACCATTTGTAGTTGTGATAGAGATGGCTCTGGCTCCCACCCCCCCCAGTACTCCCCCGCTCCACCCATTCCCAACACAAACATAACAAATCTTAATTGTCCCTCCCTTTCCTGTTCCACCCATACTATCCCACCCATACATATGGGCAACCCCAAACAGTAGCATGTAAACCTTTTCCCCCAGTCCTATTGACTGTACTCCAACCACCTTGCTTGGCATGATGACGACCATGCTGCCCGCCAAACACTCCTACCACGTCTGCCCCCCCTACTCAAACCAGAGTCAAAATCAACATACAGTGTGATTCACAAAAATTATTAAGTAAACTGACGTAGAGAGCTAGCACTCCCCACGTGACACACTGTATTAATAACCTCATAATATCTACATAAAACAACCAAACTGATCTATTTGATTCAGGGCAAAGCTACCCAGTGATAGAATCATATAACACTGAACTAAAGGTTCAAGTTATTACAGTTACAAGAAACATAGAAACATAGAATTTGACGGCAGATAAGGACCTCTTGGCCCACCTAGTCTGCCCATTTTCCTACCTAACAGATAAGCTGCAGATCCTAGTTAATCAACAGCTTACTTCCTCTTACCCACCCCTAGGACTGACTTATGCCTGTCCCATGCATTCTTGAAGTCCCCCCACTGTTCTTGACTCCACGACCTCCTCAGGGAGGCTGTTCCATGCATCCACAACCCTCTCAGTGAAAAAATACTTCCTCACATTACCCCTGAGCCATCCCCCCTCTATCTTCAAATTGTGCCCCCTTGTTCTTGCACATCTCTTTTTCTGGAAGATGCTACCCTCTTGGACTTTGTTAATTCCCTTGAGGTACTTGAAAGTTTCTATCATGTCCCCTCTCTCGCCCTTCTTTCCTCAAGAGTATACATATTAAGCTCCTTTAGTCCTTCTTCGTATGTCTTCTCATGCAGACCCTGCACCATTTTGGTTGCCCTCCTCTGGACAGCCTCCACTCTATGTCTTTGCAGAGATGGGGTCTCCAGATTTGCACACAGTACTCCAGATGGGGTCTCACCAACTGTCTGTACAGAGGGGATAACAACTTCCTGTTTTCTATTATTGATGCCTCTTCCTATGCATCCCAGTATCCCTCCAGCCTCCTTACTGCCTTCACATTGCTTGCCCACCTTTAGGTCATCTGATATAATTACCCCCAGGTCCCTTTCTATTTTTACTGTTGTCAGTATCTCACCCCCATTGTGTATGCTTCCCCAGGTTTTGTTTCTCATGTGCATTATCTTGCACTTCTTGCATTAAATCTGAGCTGCCATACATTTGACCATTCCTCCAACCTTGCCAAGTCCTTCTCATCCTTTCCACTCCATCCTGTGTATCAACCCTGTTGCAGATCTTTGTGTCATCTGCAAAGAGACATACTTTTCCTTCCAGTTCCTCTGCAATGTCACTTATAAAGACATTAAAAGGACCGGTCCCAGTACTGAACCCTACGGTACCCCACTAGTAACCCTCCTTTCTTCACTGTGTACTCCATTTACTACTACCCTTTGTGTCCTGTTGTCTAGCCAATTTTTTATCCAGGCTACCACCTTGGGACCCATTCCAAGGCTGGCTATCTTGTGTATTAATCTTTGTGGGGACTGTATCAAATGCCTTGCTAAAATCTAGGTAGACCATGTCCACAGCCCCTCCCTGATCTACTACTTTGGTCACCCAGTCAAAGAAATCTATTAGATCTGCCTGACACGACCTTCCCATCGTGAATCCATGTTGCCTCGGGTCCTGTGCCCCAATGGCCTCTAGGTACTCAACAATTCTTTCCTTCAGAGTGATTCCATCATTTTCCCACCACTGAGGTCAAACTAACTGGTCTGTAGTTTCCTGCCTCTGTTCTGCTACCACTTTTGTGAAGAGGAATTACATCTGCCCTCCTCCAGTCCTTGGGTACCACCCCATCCTCCCATGATTTGTTAAAGAGAGTAGTCAGCGATGTCACTAGTTCTACCCTTAGTTCTTTTAGAATTCTTGGGTGAATCCCATCAGGCCCCATTGCTTTGTCCACCTTCAATTTTATTAGTTCTTTCAGAACCCTTTCTTCTTCTTTTTTTTTTTTTTTATTTGCATTTTTTCCACCTCCTCCTAGCTGCCGGCCACCCAATGTTCAGCCCGGTCACGGGCCAACGGCTTCCACCCCCCCACATCGGCCTCGGGTCCTCCGATACCCCGTGGCTTGCCCCCCACGGCGGGGCTGCGGGATGGGGAGAGCAAGGCATCCCGCAGAGACTGTAATTGGTCGGAGGACTGGCCTGGGGGGGCTAATCAAAGCCGTGGCGGGCTTCATGGAGGGTGGCCGGCAGCCGTCCATTTTCCTCTTTTTCCGGGGAGGCGGGGTCGTGCAATGACGCCCAGCGTCCGCCCCGCCTCCTACAATCTTTTAGAGCGGCAGCGTGGGTGCTCCTAGCCTCCGCTAGGAGTCCCCATCGCCCGGATGCTACCCCATCCTCCCCGGAGAAGGAGAGCAGTCCAACGGACGCTCAATCCTTTCTCCCCGGCCAAGCCCGACTCGGGTCCGGTTTCGAACTCCGTCGCCGCGCTTAAGCGGAAATTCAACGGCTGCTCGACGAGCCGGCTAGAACCCTTTCTGTAAATGGACTGTATTGACCCCTCGCCTTCAGAGTATTTCTCTTGTTTGGTTTAGGTAACTCTCCGCCTCTTCCTTTGTGAATACTGAGCAGAAATATTCGCTCAGTAACCCTGCTTTTCACTGTCACCTCTACCCAGATTCCTCCCTTTATTAAGCTTCAGTATCCTCCTTGGTCTTTCTTCGCTTCCCTAATGTACCTATAAAGGTCTTATCCCCTTCTTAACAGAATTGGCTATCCTTTCTTCAGTTTGGGCCTTTGCTATTCTGACTACCTTCCCAGCTTCTTTCTGCTTTAACTGATAAAGTTCTCTGTCCTGCTCCTTCTGTTTTCCTTATATTTCCTGAATGCTGCCTTTTCTTTTAACCTTCCTGCCACCTCTTTTGTGGAACCATACTGGTTTTTCCTTCGTTGTGTTTTATTGATTTTTTTTACGCAGAGGCTTGTTGCCTCTGTGATGGCTGTTTTGATCACTCCCCATTGTTCCTCCACCCTCCTTCTTGCCTGTTTGCTAGTGTTTTCTGAGGCACCTCTCATTTTCCCAAAGTCAGCCCTCCTAAAGTCTAGTACTCTTGCCTTTGTATGGCTTGATAGTATGGCTGTGTTTATCGTGAACCACACTGTTTGGTGGTCACTTGTTCCCAGATGGCTACCCACTCTAAATCTGAGATTCTTTCTCCATCCCATTTGAAAGTACCAGGTCTAAGATTGCTCCCTCCCGAGTCGGTTCCAATACTAGCTGTCTGAGACATGCCCCCTGTAGGGCATCAAGAATGACCCTGCTCTTGGATGTGCCTGCAGCAAAGGTGCTCCAGTTAACATCTGGCATATTCAGGTCCCCCATCAACAATATCTCCCCTTTTTCTGCCATTCTAAGAAAGCCTTCTATCATTTCCTTATCCATTCCCTCCCCTTGAGATGCAAATCTATATTTAATCCTAACAGTCTGAAATACTAACAGATAACTTGACTGTAAGGTTAATTCCTCACAAAACGTGAAATGTGAAAAAGCCCTTTTAATATGGTGTGGATGGGAACCTTCCATCATATCCTGGGGCTCTTAGAACACTCCCAACTTAACATTAGCACACTGTGGAGTAAGACAAACAGTGCACGACATAACTCCTTCTTGACCTAAAGGATGCATGCAAAAACTATCGAGCTCGACTATCAAGCTAAGCACTTGTAGTACCACCAGATGGCCACAGGATGTCGCCGCAGACTTTCATTTGAAGAGATCCGGAAACATGTGCTTGCAGGATTCTGTTGCAGCTTCCACAGTCTCAAAAGAATGCCAACGGCCCTCATGGAGTACTTGCAGGATTGCTGGGTACCTGACCCTGAACTTTATGCCCGCCGATATGAGCTTGCTGACCAAGGGATGGAATGCTGATCTTTTTTGGCGCACTGTGTAGGGTAAGTCCTGCGCCACCCTTATCTTCTTATCCTCCCATTTGATTTCTTGAAGATCCTTGAGTTTTGCAAGTATATGCTGCTTATCCAGGAAATTCAACATTTTGAACAAAAAAGGCCTAGGAGGAGAACCTGTGGGCGGCATAGGCCGTAAGGAGCGGTATGCCCGCTCAATAATATATGCAGGGCCATTAGGAGAAGGCCCTAACAATTTTTCACAGAGCTTTTGGGCGAACAGTATAGGTACGGTGCCTTCCTCCCCCTCAGGCAAGCCCAGCACAACTAGGTTATTTCGCCTCGAACCCCCCTCAAGGTCCTCCAGCTTATCCTCTGCTTTTTTGAGCCTTTGTCTAATGTGTACCACTTCTGGGTCCAATCGATGCTTCCAGTCATCTAGTGATGATATACAGGCCTCATTATCTGAGGTCCGGGTAGTAAGCTGGTCTACAGAAGCCCTCATGCTGCGAAATTCCGAGGTGAGCATTAACAGGGTGTCTTTCATGGGCGCTAGTTCTGCCAGGAATTTCTTCTCGGTGAGTACATTCTGGTGATGGGAGTGTGAGACCGGGTCATCCATTTACGCCTTGGCCCGCTTAGCCATTTTGTCCTTAATCAGAGTAGTCGGCGGGGTGTGTTTTAACGCCGCTTTTTTCATCTCCACGTCCATTCTCGCCTATTTCATGCGAATAGCCTACACCGGGAGAAGTGCTGTGCTGTTCCCCATAGACCTTCGTTGATGGGGCGATAAAGCTCGATGAGATGTAACGGTTTGAGTGGGGGTAACAAGGGAGCCACTAGGTACAGCACCTTATCAAGCAGCCATCACGCTAGAAGTCCCCCATGGTATCTACCCTGTACAATGTCCATGTTCCTCACAGTGTCTGCTCCATACTAAGTCACTCATTCAACAGAGTTCACAATGTACTATGTCCCACATACTTTACAGTATCTATCCTGTACAATGGGCATATTCCTCACTGTGTCCCCTTTGTGCTAAACCCCTCATTCTACAGGGTTCACGCTGTACTACAGTATGTCTGACTTTCTTCACAGTATCTACCCTGTACAATGTCCATGTTCCTCACAGTGTCCCCTCCGTACTAAGTCACTTGTTCAACATGGTTCATGATGTACAGTAATATGTCGCATATACTTTACAGTATCTAATCTGTACAATAGGCATGCTCCTTACTATGTCCCCTCCATACCATATCCTTCACTTTACAGGGTCCACAATGTACAATGTTAGACATTCTTCACAGTATCTACCCTGTACAATGTCCACATTCCTCAATCTGACCACTTCATACTAAGTCCCTCATTCTACAGGGACCACTCTGTACTATGTCCTAAATTCTTCAGAACAGCTATCCTGTAAAATGTTCTTTATTCCTCACTGTGTCGTTTCTGTACCAGGTCACACATTCTACGGGGTCTACTCTATACTATGACCCACACTACACACAGTATCTACCCTGTACATGTCCCACATTCCTCATTGTAGCCCCTCAGCGTCAAAGGTGGTATTTCAATGGCCAAACTTCTATTTTGCTGCCGGTCTGCTTAGGACAGCCTCAGGATAGGTTAGGCACAGTTTGCGAGCCCCACCACTACATTCTGCCATACACTACTGGTAGAAGAGCAGAGCCCTGCAAACACTGAGAGCCTGTACTCGCTGAGTGCCTGATTTAAAAGAAACTCAGAAATTACCCTGGGCAGGAATTTCCTATGGGGTGTAGGACAATTTTATTCTTGTGGAAAACCAGATAAGGTGACTCCACAGATATGGAGCTCACTCGTCTGGCGAAAGTAATGACAAATAAAAATGCGGTTTGCCACAAGTGAGAGAAATGACTTTGCCCATAGGCTCCAAATGGTTTATTTATTAGCTGTGACAGTACCTGTAGTATATCAACGGTGGAGGTGACTAATGCACCAGTAGGGACAGGTGAACCAACCCTTTAAAGAAATTGCTAATTACTGCCTCGTGCCATGCACCATACTTGCCTTGACAAGGCAGCAAAAATGGCAGCCAGGTGTATCTTAAGGGACATGGTTCACAGCCCTGCCAGAGACAGATCAGAAGCAATCCAGAATGTGCAACATGGAGCAGCCATCATCACTCCCTGAATCAAAACAGGAACTGTGTCTACTTACAAGGTTAAGTCTTGTGAACTGACTCCTTCTGAGATTATTCTAACACCCTGAGAACATTCTCAGAAAGCCCCAGAGCCTAGAAATCTACTTACTCAGGAACCTGGCAGACAGGTGCAAGGATTACTGACCCAGGTGCCCGACTTCCCCCCTGGACCTCATCACCAGGTCTAGCAGAAGTGGATGCAATCATGGTGGTCTGCAGTCAAGACTAAGGAAAAGCGTGCATACTGCCCTGCTTGTTCAGGTAGAATATGGTGGCCATGCTCTCCGTGTTGACTAGGATCCACTTAACTCCTCACCAGTGGTGTGAATTCTGCCAGCTCTAGGCAAACGGTGTGGGAATTTTGCATGCTGATGTGTTGCCAAGTTTTGCTCAGAGACCAGAACACGTGCACTCTGCAATCTAGAAAATGTGCATTCCAGCCCTCTAATGACATCTGTGATCACTGTAATGGAACACTCTGCAAAGACAAACAGAATGTCCTCTGAAAAGTTTACTGGGGACAGTTACTACTGCCCAAGCCCCCTTGATTGGCTGATTTAGGGCTGCAAGCGATCTGGATCATTGGCACCCCAGCTCCCACTGGATTGGTCGCATGCACCAACAAAGCTAGATGCCATTTTCGCCTGCCCGCTGGCGCAGCGGTTGGATTTCCGCTTGCGATGCCAGTGACCCGGGTTCAGGAATGAGCCCGGGAGCTGGAAGGCTGGCCAAGGGCCTGCTTCGACCTCCAGATTTACTGAAGAGCTTGGCTGGAACTACTGCCTCTGTTGCCAATGCCCTTGCAAGCCCTGGCAGAAGTGACAACAGAAGCTGGGATCTGTGGCTTAAATTTGGACTGCTGTTTTGGATTATTTATCTTTTCACAGAATCCCAGGTCACATCGAATTGCTTGATATGGTCCTCAACCACAGGTCAAAAAGATCTGTCCCTGCAAAATGAGATCTACAGCCTATTGCTGTATTTCCTGAGTGAAGGGTGAAATCCAAAGCCAGATGCAGCAGCATCTGGACACCACTGTGTCCACTGCTCCGGCCAACACATCAACCAAGTCAAAGACAACTTGCAACTGGTGCGTGATCCCAGAGCTAACTGAAGATTTAGATTTCATGCAGATCTTGCTGGCTCTTGTTAGGGAAAAGGTCGGCCAGACTGGAAAGTCCCTCAAAGAGCTTATGGTTATAATGAGCTATCAGTGCTGCACTGCTGGCCTGGCGAATGCCAAAGGGCATGGCAGTATACACCTTACAGCCAAGGTGGTCCTGTTTCTTGGACTCCCTTGTCCAGGGGCTTGTTCAATCACCCTGCAGCTTTAGTATGCAGAACAATGCATCTATCACTAGCCCCTCCGACCATAGATGCAACATGAACTCAGGCAATCACCCAACTTGCAGTCCATACAACACAGTGGGGCCTTGCAGGAGGTCACATAATGCCAGCTAATGAGCCTTGGGCCAAGAACAACTGGGACGATTGGGAATATTACAGCTGATGAGAAGTCCCACTCTAGGATGTCTAGCAGCAGGCAGGTCTCCTCCTTCTGTACAGTACCTACTCTAGCAGAGACACACAATACATTCCAGGATTGCAGTAAATGAGGACTGGTCTGCTGAAGGGGGTCTGTGGGTCTGCTGGCTGCCATCCCATCAAAAGGAGGTTAGCAGGACAATTACCAATTCGAGTCCAAGTGCGATACCATCAACTGACAAGGGGTATGGATCACTCTCTCTGTCCACCATTGACAGGAAATGAGAAAGTCTGGATTAGAAGCCTTCATCAGAACACCTTCTACTGGTTGCGGAGTTGGGGACTCCACAAGTAGCAGTCACTGAGGTACAGAGGTGAGGCCACGTGGACAAAAGTTTGGAGTCTGGGCTGAGAGAGGTAGCCAAGGCCATGTAGGGTCCACTAGTAACTCGACTCTGGGCAAATGCTCTATATGCTCACTACTGCCAGGATGCCCTCTCACATATGCAATGAGCTCAACATCGATGGCAGGAGCCAGACTGTAATAAGAAAGAACTCAACAATGACCAATGATATCAATGTCAAAAGCAAGACTAAGAGCAAAAGGGTTGACATGATATGAGTGCCCTGGGTGCCCATGCAGAGGTTACCTGGCTGCTCCTTAGTTTGGCTACTTAGTCGGCCCCATCCCACCCCGCTTGGGATGAGCAGAGGTTAGTATCAAAGTCTGACAGAGAGTGAGGAGTCATGACCCTTGATGGACTTGTCCTCCACTTTGACTAGCTAATCTGTGAAGCTGTACCTTCAGCTAGTCGGGCAAGAGTTCACTGGCAGACCAACGGGTTCTATGCAGATTGGCCTCCTTAAGAGAGTGACTGACCCAGAGGACCCTTTGGCAGTGCAGAACTTGAGTGGGTCCTCAACTAACAGCAGTCCCACAAAAAGTTTTAACTCTTTTTCTTGTGCCTTTGTCATGGAGGCAGGGACTCACCTTTGAAGGAATGGAGAGACCAAAGAAAGTTGTGGCACCCTTCATCTTTGTGAGGAGTGAGAAGGTCCACAGCATACTCCTTCTCCATCATCATAAGGTCCTAGACGGAATCATCCTTGTCAGCCCCCTCTGCCACTTGGGTCTGCAATGGCACCAACTCGGCAGTCACAGACAATCACCGTGACATAGCTGGCTTGCCCTAGAGCAACTTCAACCAATGTTCACTTGAGCACCAGTGGCTGCATGGGCTGGTTCATGCGCCTCTTAAACCCAGCCCTCTTTTTCTATTCCATAACAAATGTTAGACAGAGCAGGAATCTGATGAGCTGAACGGGACGAGTCAAAACAAAGTTAAACTTCTACAGAAATCACTGCAGAAGCATGGACAGTAGCAGAATTCCAGGAGCCGTAAAGGAGTAAACAAGTTATTTCCAGCGTTAGAAAAGATCAGAGGGCAGCGAGGGCAGAGCTGCAGGCTCACATGGCTGAGTGGTATGAAGAGTCAAGCTTGTAGACTCTTCTGGCGACTAAGCATGCTCAGTGCAAGATGACCTAAGTGTGAATAGTGAACTGAATCTAGGCAGTTAGAAACCATTTTGCAAGACTGTAATTTTCACTAATACAGTGTCTCTTTCACGTTAACCACTGTTCATGACATAACACCATATATCACAATAGGTAGTGAAAAATTTATTTTTTCATTTCACTGCCCTTTCTTACCACCACACCCCTTTTTTCACAGTGTTGAGGGTCCCAGACCAGATGCAATAATATATTATGAAATCACTTTTTCACGGTTATCATACCATTAAAATGTTTGTATCCTGACACCCCACTCTGCCTTATGCCTCCTCATCTCTCCACAAGGAGTCCGCTCTGCCTTACGTCCCCTCTTTTTCTCATGCAGATGGGAGGTATGTGTTTATCCTGCATGCCTGGGCAAAGAACATGCATGTGCAGTGACTGATAATGTAAATGCAGAATGAGGCGAAACACGACTGAATGACAAGAAGCCACAAGTAATGGGAAGACAAGTCATGCAGCTGTGAGACTCTGCAACATACAAATTCATTTACAATAACATGGCACCACCTTTTTAGGCTTCACTCCTCGCTGCATGGAAAAGGGTAAAGGTGAAAAGTTAGAGGTTAATAGTACTGAACGTACACAAAGTTTGACTTTATTAGTAATTTACCACAAAGCGATGTCGTGTAAAGAAAAGGGCATGCCATCCAAACAACTATGGGGAATCACAGCAGCACCGCGCGCCCATAAAACATAAAAGGAAGCTGAGCTATTTAAAAGTAGCACACTAAGGCCCAGTGCTGTGGAGGGCTGAGGCACTGAATGCCATTCCAGCAACCTGTGCTCAGAAACCAGCATGGGTTGCCGGGGGTCGGCGGGGACAGAGAGGATTAAGCGTCCAACGACTGCTCTCCTCTCCTGGGGGGACACACTGTATCACTCCATGGCTGCCATCTGGTGGAAGCTGGGTGGTAGTGCCAGAGCCTAGAGTAGCGCAGGAGTAAGGGACACGGTTCAGTTGTACATGCATACCTCCACACGCACTCGCTTATGGTCGCTACAGCAGGGGAGAAAATCAGAGGAAAAATGGCAGTCTCGGGCTACATGAAGCCCTGCCTGACTGCCTTTACCCTGCTTTGCCACTGCATCACTTGACTCCAGATCTGGACACAGGACTTCCAGATTGGGGGGGGAGGATGGCCCTCCCCTTTCCATCCCAGTCACGGTAGGGCAATCTGTGGAGGAATGGGGCTCAGCGGTACCGGTGGGTAGTAGCCGGGTGAAGGAGTCAGGGACAGGGCTGAAGCAGCCATGCGAGACGCGCAGGAGCAAACAATCTTGATAAAAAAAAAAAAAAGGAGCATGCTGATTTTAAAAAACAATTTATTCACTTCCATATCAAGTTATTGACCTTGCCAAAAGACACTGCATGTTTCTATTCTCTGAAATTTGTCAGGGTTGCGGGGTTGGGGGGCCTTTGCAACCCCTCATCGAAGCCTGGATCATGGTGAGTCCTTTGGTTTATAGATGTATTTTTCCCACCAACAGTAGTCACTTCTGTATTCAGAGATCCTTATTTTTGCATTTCTTCCTAAAGCAATGCCATATCTGAATTGCAGGCCAAAAAGCCAGCACCGTTGTAACTATATGTGGAGTCCCATATTTCTGCATTTCTTCCTCAAGCAGTGCCATATCCGAAATCAGTACTAAAAACCCAGCACCATTGTAACTATATGTGGAGTTCCATATTTCTGCATTTCTACCTCAAGCAGTGCCATATCCGAAATCAGGGCTAAAAATCCAGAAACGCTGTAACTATATGTGGAGTTCCATATTTTTGCATTTCTTCCTCAAGCAATGCCATATCTGAAATCAAGGCTAAAAACCCAGCCACACTCATAAGGGCACACGAGCCTCCAAGTGCATGCATCCTCAGTGACTGCCATAGCCTCAGGGAGGGTGAAAAACCTAGGAGAAAAAGGGACCAGCTTCCCAAAGCCCTGCCCGAGGTGCCACAGCCTGCCCTGCCACACTCCGCTGAGGGACATCTGGATGAGAGCCTTGGGGAAGGGGGGACAACCCTCCCTCCCCTGGCCCTGTCACAGGAGGAAATTCCAGAGGGGACATAACACCCAGACAGACAGAGGTAACAGGCTGCCCAACAGCACCTGGGGACAGGTCTCAACAAGCTGCCCGGTCAGCTCAGAAGCATTAAAACCTTTATTAATAAAAAAGAATAACTTTTTCATGATCAGTTGTTTATGGACTCACTGAGCTGCCCAGCACAACTGGAATAGAAGCTGTCTGTTCCTAGTGGTCCTGACAGGTTAGACTCATTTCTATAGTATATGGGCATATTAAGTTGTCTAGCAGAACTAGGATTGGAGTGGTCTATGTCCAGTGGATGTGAAGGGTTAAAACTTGTTGCCACGTGGCACACCAAGTTGCCCAGTACAAATGGAACTGGAGCAGTCCATATCCTGTGCTCCTGAAAGGTTAGACTAGTTTCCATATGAATTAAGCAGGAACCACAGATATGATGGACCTAGAATCACTTCAGACATTAGCTTACTATGTTACTATTATACACTGGGAGACGTGATGGACCTAGAGTCCCTTCTAACCTTACTTTACAATGCTACTATGTTACACTGTGTTGCCCAGCTGGGACTGGAGCTGTCTGTGTCCAATGTTTCTGAAAAATTAGACTCATTTCCATATGGGCATAATGTTGCCAGCACAGCTGGAACTGTCCACCCGGTGGTCCTGAAAGGTTAGATTTGTTTGCATAGGAGCACAATAAGTTGCATAGCTGGGACTGAGGCTATCAGTTCTAAGGTCCTGAAAGATTAGACTAATTTCCATATGGGCACACTGGGTGGCCCACTAAAATTGGGATGCTAGCTATCTGTCTCTGGGGCTCCTGAAACGTTAAGGCTTGTTATGTTTGCTTGCAAGCATGTGCAAGAAACATAGTGCCATGATCCCAAAATGCAGTGCCATACAGTTGAAAGGAAGAGCTACACTTAAGTGAGCAGCGATAAAATATCGCCCACTCATGCACGCTCCCCCCCCCCACACACACAGACGCATACTGTGTGCTGGCCCCCCCTCACGCACACACTGTATGTTCGACAGGGGCATCCAATCCCCTCCGGTTGTGCTGCGCCCCCCAAAAGAGTTCCAGATGCCACTCTGAGTTCCCACCCCAGTGTGACAACACATTGTATAGCTGATCGGGTGCCCAATCCCATCGACTCCACTGCCCCCAAAGAGAGTACATGGTGCCATGCTGGGAGCCCACCCAGCGTGGCAACAGATCGTATGGCCGACGGGGGTGCCCAATCCTCCGTCAGCTCCACGGCCCCCAAACAGTTTTCCTTGTGCCACACTGGGAGCCCACCCAGCATGGCAAATGTCCCTATCGCCTAAGTTTAAAAAAAAAAAAAACTGAAAGGAAAAATCTTCCTCGTACGAGTGTCCTGCCCCTGTTCCCCACCCGCGCCTACCCTCAGGCGCACCCTGCCTCCTCACACCCCTACCTCACCCCATACTTACCTCTGGAGTCTGACACGACGATCATCGGTGGACCGGGAACACGTCTGCACTCTTCAAAGCCGACCGCAAACTGAGGAAATGCCAGTAAGCAGTATAATGCAATAAATAAGGTTTTTTCAACTTTAATGCATATCTCAGGCATTTTTTGGAATTTTAGCACCAACTTTTCAACATGGCGTTTTTGGGACCCTTTCTCATGAATTCTCTCACTGTCATGGTGTTAATCGGGCCCGAAGGGTGATTTCACAGTCACTGCTCGAAATCACCTTTTGGGACTGATTAATGAAACGACAGTGTCACAGTTCATGAGGTAGGCCCCTAAAAACTCTATGCTGAAAATTTGGTGAAAATATTCCTAAAAATTAACTGTTTCACGAGCATGCCTTGCACTGTTCCTATGCACGCTCGTAAGTTCGCAAATTCTCAATATGTTCACTCCAGATTTGCAATATTGCCATTTTACCAACCTCCTTATGAGCAGTACAGCTGTAATTTCTCACATCTCGCCCAAAATGTGTTTCCGCGCATGTAGCGCACAATGGTGCAGTCGGTGTGCTAAATCAATGTTCGGGACAGATTAAGAAAATCACAGTGACACTGTTCACGAGCAGAGGTGTTAAAATGGGAATGTTAAAAATTTGGTGAAAAAAGTCCATAAAATGACTGTGTTATGAGCGACCATTGCGCAGTTTCCACGCACTCTTGTAAGTTCATGGATTTCTAATATTTTCAGTTCAGATTTTCAACACTGGCATTTTTCCACACTTCCTTATGAACAGTACAGCTGTCATTTTTCACACCATGGCCAAAATGTGTTTTCGCACTTCCAGCGCAGAAATGCACGGTCACTGTGGGAAATCACTGTTCGGGATAGATTACAAAAATCACAGTGACACTGTTCAGGAGTGGAGGTTCTAAAATCCCTGTGTTGACAATCTGCTGTAAAAAATCCCCAAACTAATTGCATTAGGGGTGTGCATTGTGCATTTTCTATGCACGCTCGTGACTTCACCAGTTTTTTAAATATGCTTCACTGCAGAATTTCAGCATTGTCATTTTTTGTACCTCCCCATGAATAGTACAGCTGTAATTTTTCACATCCTGTTCGAAATGTGTTTTCGCACCAGTGGTACCAAATGGTGTAGTCGCTGTGCGAAATCAGCTTTCGGCTAACAAACTGATATTGCCACTGTTCATAAGGTGGGGGTCATAAAAAACCCATGTTGAAAACTTGAAGTAAAAATGCAAATGAATGCCTGAGGTATTAGGGTTTCCGACCATAACGCCCCAGCCTGTAGAGATTGACAGGCATTAGGGGTGTGACTTGGGATTGTCGCTTGTAATGCTCATACCATTCCACACCCTGCAGCCAGTGAGAGGCATCGAGGTGTGCCTTGACTCTTCGGCCCCAAAGTTCACCCCATTCTCCTATACAGGACCCATCTCACCGTATTTCCTGATGGAATGGGGTGAGCATAAAGGCCAAAGACCCCAAGGCACACCATGACACTTGTCAGTGTCTGCAGAGTAGGGTGTGGTGAAATGGCATGGCCGTTATGCCTGACGACCCAAAGGCACACCCCAATGCCTGTCAGTCTCTGCAGGGTAGTGGTGGGGTTGAGTTCAGTTCAGCACTTCACTGCCATTCCTATTATGCAGCTCTCTTAACTCCTGCACTACCAATGCCAATGCCAGCAAGCAAACATTCGGCATTGACAAAAGCTTATTTTTTTAGAGGTCTTTAAGGTCTTTGGGTATCTGGATCTCTAGGTATCTTACTGTGTTCATTTGCCATTTTCTAGGTAGAAGCTGCTTTACTGCAGCAGGCACCTCTCCACTAATTGTGATGATTTCTATCTTAGATATATTTATTTTGAAGCCTGATAGGTCTCCGTATGATGTTAATGTGTTCAATAATGGTTGGAGTGATCGGCTTGGGTGTCTCAAGTATACTACTGTGTTGTCTGCGTACAGTGACATTTTGTTTTCTATCCCTCGCACTGTTACCCCTTGGCTCTATTTTCTCTAATTAGTTCTGCCAGTGGCTCCATGCTGATGGCAAACAGAAGTGGGGATAGAGGGCAGCCCTGCCTAGTGCCCCTTTGGATGGTCACCTTACTGGATAAAGTTCCGTTCACCCTAATCCTTGCTCATGGTGAATCGTACATTACTCCAATTGTCTGGACCAGGTCTCTCGAAAACCCCATGCATGTCATTGTTTGTTGTAAAGATTCACAGTTTAATCTGTCAAACACCTTTTCTGCATCAATTAAAACAGCTATTTGTGTTTCTCACTGCCCCTTCCCCACTGCCAGTATGTTTAGCATTCTTCGTATATTGTCTTTTAGGTGTCTTTGTGGGATGAAGCCTGTTTAGTCTGGATGAACTAGTGTGTGTATTGTTTTGAATTCTGCTAGCTAAGATCTTGGTATATATTTAGAAGTCTTGATTAAGCAATGAGATTGGTCAGTACGAGTCATATTTCATGGGGTCTTTTCCATTTTTATGAATAACGGAAATGACTGCTCCATGCCATGATTGTGGCATTTTCTTTTCCTCCTGGCAGAATCTAAAGATGCTGCTCAGCATGGGAGTCAGCTCTTCACTGAAAGCTTTGTAAAAGTCTGAGTCAATGCCATCTGGGCCTGGGGCCTGTGGCAGTAATGCCCCTAGTTTTGGCTCATGAGGTATCTCGAGGCATCCCTCCCTCTACCTGTCCTGTTTCTAAAATCTGCTGCAGCAGTCTCCTTGTTCTCTTCTACTTTTCCCCACTATGGTAGGGTGGCCTCCTACTATAGCGTCTCTCTTCATTTCCTCCTCTTTATTTCTCTGTTAGCCTCAAGACCCTGTGACTGTGGGGTATGCCCATTTATGTGCTGGAATGAAGGACAGCCATTTTTGTGATGTGCCTTCTCTGCACTTTAGCACCGTAATGTATCATTTGTGTGTGCAATAAACAAAGACGGAAAGAGTGACTGTGCTCCTCTGAAATGCTATAGCGGGTAGCCCCCGATTAGGTGCTAATGCCTTGTGAGAAGGGATTCATCTGTTCGAATTGTCCTGTGTAGGTACTCCTCATAATGAAAGGAGAGAGTGGGGCAAAGTACCTTAAGTAGTAGACATAGAAACATAGACTTTGACGGCAGATAAGGACCACTTGGCCCACCCAGTCTGCCCATTTCCCTACCTACTGGATAAGCTGCAGATTCTGGTTAACCAACGGCCTACTTCCTGCCACACCCCACTACAGTTGCCTTATGTCTGTTCCATGCATGTTTGAATTCCCCTACTGTTTTAGACCCAACAACCTCCCCAGGAAGGCAGTTCCATGCTTCCACCACTCTCTCCATGAAAAAAAATGTCCTCACATTACCCCTGAGCCGTCCCCCCCCCCCATCTTTAAATTGTGCCCCTTGTTCTTACACATCTCTTTTTCTGAAAGATGCTACCCTCCTGGACTTTGTTGATTCCCTTGAGGTACCTGAACATTTCTATCATGTCCCCCTTCCTCCTTTCACCAAGGGTATACATATTAAGCTCTCTCAGTCTCTCTTCATATGGTTTCTGATGCAGACCCTGCACCATTTTAGTTGCCCTCCTCTGGACTGCTTCCATCCTGTCTATGTCCTTGCACAGATGAGGTCTCCAAAACTGCACACAGTACTCCAGATGGGGTCTCACCAACTGTCCGTACAGAGGGATAACCACTTCCCTTTTTATGTTGCTTGCACACGTGAAAGAAACATAGTGCCATCATTGGAGATTTTGGAGGTGTGTCACCTCCCCCTCCAATTCAGTCAGTGTGCTGGCAGGCGCTGCCTCTGTGGTATCGCATTTTGGAGCTGTCTATGACACGCCCAAAATGCAGTGGCATAAGTTGAAAGGGGAGTTACGCTGAGTGAGCACCGATAAGATATCGGCTGCTCACGCTAACTCCCTCATACAGGCTCCTCGCGCGTCAAGACTGTATAGCTGACGGGGTGTCCAACTCTGGCCGGCTGAGCTTCCTCCCCCAGTAGGTGCCACGCTGGGAGCCCACCCCAGCCGCGGGTGCGTCCTTGCACAACAGGTGCTCAACTCCTCGTCGGCTGAATGCCCCTCAGCCTTGTGCCACGCTGGGAGCCCACCCCAGCGTGGCAGCACACCATGGCCGACGGGTGCCCATCCTGCCGGCTGAACGCCTATCGTCTTGTGCCACGCTGGAGCCCACCCCAGCATGGCAAACGCCCCACAACGCTTTTTTTTTTAAACCTGTAAAACGAAACGGTCCCATGGCACGCCTCCCAGCCCCCACAACCCGCACCCACCCACTGCGCACTCCAGCCTCCACACACCCCCGCCACCCCATACTTACCTCCGACTCCAGCGACGATCTTCGTGGACCGGGAACACGCCTGCACTCTTCAAAGCTGACCACTTAACTGAGGAAATGCCGGTAGGCTGTATAATGGGCTAGATAGGGAGGTTTCAACTTTGTTGCATATCTCAGGAATTTTGGGAATTTTGCACCAAATTTTCAACATGAGGTTTTGGGACCCCTTCTCATGAATGATGTCACTGTCATGGCGTTATTCGGGCCCGAGGGGTGATACATAGATACATAGACAGTGTCGGTAGATAAGGGCCTATGGCCCACCTAGTCTGCCCATTTGAGCTTGTAAATTCAGTTTGTTTTCCTAGAAGTCTAGGATCATGAAATCACCCTTCGGGCCTGAATACCGCCATGACAGTGACATCATTCATGAGAAGGGTCCCAAACCCCATGTTGAAAATTTGGTGCCAAAATTCCAAAAATGATTGTTTTATGCTATGCTATGCAGTTCCTACGACGCTCGTAGGTTTGCGAATTTTCAATATTTCACTCAGATTTTCAACATTGCCATTTTACCACACCTTCATGAGTAGTACAGCTGTCATTTTTCACATCTCACCCAAAACGTGTTTCCGCTATGTAAGCGCATAATGGCGCAGTCGGTGTGTGAAATCAATGTATGGGACACATTAATAAAACCACAGTGACACTGTTCATGAGTAGAGGTCTTAAAATGGCTGTGTTGAAAATTTGGTGAAAAAATTCCTAAAAATGACTGTTTTACGAGTCTGCGTTGCGCAGTTCCTTCGCACGCTCATAAGTTTGCGAATTTTCAACATTTTCACTCCAGATTTTCAACACTGGCATTTTATCACACATCCTCATGAGCAGTACAGCTGTCATTTTTCACATCCTGCCCAAAACATGTTTCCGCCCATGTAGCGCACAATGGCACAGTCGGTGTGAGAACTCAGTGTATGGGACACATTAACAAAATCACAGTGACACTGTTCATGAGCAGAGGTCTTAAAATGGCTATGTTGAAAATTTGGTGAAAAAATTCCTAAAAATAACTGTTTTACGAGCGTGCGTTGCGCAGTTCCTACGCACGCTCGTAAGTTCGCAAATTTTCAATATTTGCACTCTAATTACTTCCAAATACCTAAACAGCACATAGAAGCAAGCAACATTCGGCATTGACAAATGCTTGTTCTACTTGTGATGCCCCATCCTATGCATCCCAGTATCCCCCGGCTCTCCATACTGACTTCTCACATTGCTTACCAACCTTTAGATCATCTAATATGACTACCCCCAGGTCCCTTTCCATTTTTGTTGTTGTTAAACTAGTCAAGGGGGGAGGCACTGATAAGCAGTAGGAAAATCTCAGCCTCCCCCAACAAAACAGGGTACTAAATGAGAAAAAGACCAAGGTAGAAAGGTCAGTGGGGGATGCTGCAACAGATGGTAAAGCCATCAAAAAATGGAGAGCAATGAGTACCAATGCCCGTAGTCTGGGTAACAAGCTTCCTGAATTAGTGGCCTTGATGGAGGAGGAACATCTGGATATCGTGGCAATCACAGAAACATGGTACACACAGAACCATGACTGGGATGTAAACATACCAGGATACACTATCTACAGGAGGGACAGGGAGGGTAAAAGAGGAGGAGGAGGAGTAGCTCTCTACACAAGAGAAGGAATCAAAGCAACAGAACAAAAGGGTAAACAGGGAGGAGAAGAAGCACTGTGGGTCAATTTGGAGGCAGGCAATGGCACCACAATCCGCACAGGGTTGTATACAGACTCCTCTCAGGGGAGGAAATGGACAAGGAAATGATAGAAAGTATACTTAGAATGGCAGATAAAGGGGAGATATTGCTTATGGGTGATCCGACTATGCCAGATGTTAACTGGAGTGCAGCTGCAGCAGCCACTTCTAAGAGTGGGGTTATTCTAGATGCCCTACAGGGGGCATGCCTTATACTTTTTGAATGCAGCCTTTTTCTCCTTAACCTTCCCTGCCACCTCTTTTGAGAACCATAGTGGTTTCTTACTCCGCTTTGTTTTCTTTATTATAGCATAGTTCTATAGACCGTAGTGGTATAGCACTCCGGGAAACCGCAAACAGGGTGGTGGTCTCATTCTCATAAAAGGGGCAGACATTGAATAAATAAACAGTGCCACAAAGCTCTCTGCATGTCGTGGCTCATTTATGCATTTCGGTCCAAAGTGACCGGCGCTTGCAGAGAGAAAGAAAATAGAGACTGGCAGTCGCAGAAATAAAGATATTACGCTGTGGCTGTGTGATCCCCCTTACGTAAGTATTAGCATAGATATGTCTTTGTCCTTAGAATTAGGGGTGGATCATACTGACCACATGTTTAATTATCCCTAGTCTAAAATATTTATAAGGAGGTTCTAGAATCAGTAGAGTGAGAGAGGTGGGAAAAAGCAGTACTATCTCTTCGCCTGGTGAACGTAGAAGATAGTGGGAATGTGTTACGTAATATTTCCTCTCCATGTGAAAGTAAGCGTTACAAGCTCTTGGTGAGCTAGGTTTTTCTTTGGCATTTGCTTAGGAGTTTGTTTTTTTTTGTCTGAGTTTTAATTTGGTTATTCTGAATAAATGACACACAAGAAGTTGTTGTGTGCCACAAGATGAATTTTTGTATCACGTCTCTGCCTGTTTTGAGTTATCCACACCCACATCCTGTCACAGGCCCTTGTTGTATGGTTGGCCTTGAACTGTGCTTATTACCTCCGTTAGATTTATTGGAGAATCCAGCTACTGTGCTTCCTCTAATGACAGTTTTGGGAGGCGTAGCTGCCTCAGCCAAGCTGTTGTGCCAAATTTAATTTGCTGGGGGTCTTTGTTCTCAGAATACAATGAGGAGCAACATTCCTCAAGTTGTTTGGCTATTTCGTTGGGATCTGTTACCACCTCTCTATCGTTGTTCAGCTTTTTAATATGTAGAACTGTTCTATCTGCTATGTGTTTTTTAAGCCTGAATGCTAGTACAACTACAGCTCTACCTCCTACCTTGTAGTATCTATGTGCGGTGTATCTTAATTGTCCATTTTATAATTCAGCAAGTCTTGAATTTCCTTCCTAATATTGTTAATTTAGATCAAAATTTTTTTATAGGGGTTTGTTTGCTTGTTTATGAATATTTTCTAGTTGTTCTAAGTGTTGTTCTAATTGCTTGTGTTTCTCTTGTCTTTTTCAGGAGGCCCAGCTGATAATGCGACTTCGCAGTACTGCCTTGAGAGCATCCCACACTACTGGCAACTATACCTCCCCATGTTCATTATGCTGCCTAAACTGTCTGATGTCTTCATTTATGGTTTGCTTGAATGTCTTATTTAATAAAGACGTGTTAAAACCCCACTGTGTTTGCCTTTTTGTCTGGTTTACTTTTATATCACTGATACTGGAATGTGGTCAGACAGGCTAATTGTGTGTATTTTACAATTTTGAACCCTATGTAGTTCCTCTCTATGCCCTAGGAGCATATCTATTCTAGAATACCCTTGCTGATGGTTTGAGTAGAAAGTATAATTATGTTCTCCCTTATTTATCTTCCTCCAGATGTCTACCATTCCTAATTCCTGTATCATGGCTTTCAGGGTTTGTGTAGCTTTTCTATTTGTATATTGGTTTCTCGAGGTCCTGTCATTTAATGGGTTAATCATGCAGTTGAAGTCTCCTCCAAGTATCCTGATACCCCTAGGAAATTTGGTTATCTCCTGTGTGACTGTTTTAAAATAAGGAGTTGCATTTGTATTTGGTGCATACAAATTGAGGGGGTGGAGCACTGTCCCCTGTATCTTACCTGAGGCCGCTACCCATCTCCTATCACTGGCTGTGTTGCTATAGCTAATGTCGAGCCCTAAACCCTTTCAAATTAATATAGCTGCCACATTTGTTTTTGCCCATGGGGTGCGCTGATGCTATCACCTGAGCTACCCAGCTGCATTGCAGCTTCGTGTGTTTGGAGACTAACAGCTGTGTCTCTTGCAAGAACACTATATCATTCTTCAATCTGTTGAGGTCCTAAAGTATCTTTGCTCTCTTTGCTACCGAATTTATACCTTTAATATTGAAGGTTGTGATTCTAAGGATATCCATTTTTTATCATAAGGGGGTTAATATGTTTGCTCAATCAAATTATGTCCATAATTCTGGTTCAACAAGTTGATCTTTCAGTCAGTGTGCCATTATCATTAAAACCAACATTCAACATAACAGAGTGAAACTTGTAACTATGTACATTCCAAGCAGACCTTTTGCCAGCCAGCCTAGAAAAGAAAATCGTGAGTTATTTGTGCTTCAAGCTGAGATTAAAGGTGATTTTGTTAGGGGGTCAATCCAACGCCAACTCCCTTGAACTCATCGTTTGTGATGAAACATGTATACCTCATCACGGTCTGTTTGTTAGGTTGATCTCTTAGCTGTGCTGTAGATCTGTTCACCTGTTTCATAATCCGATGTCGTAATTTTAAAAGGAAAAACATCTTCACCCACCCCCACCTCACCATGTATGGGTGTTAAAATTGGATAGAAGTGCTCAATTTGATTTTTAAGGGGGGGGGGGCAGCATGATGGAGCGAGGGCTCCCTGAGGTCCAGAGTCTGGCATCTTTTTACCATTCTCTTCATCCTGGGAGTGCGTCCTCCATCCCACCCATCCAATCATTCCACGATCAGCAGAGGTTAG
This sequence comes from Neoceratodus forsteri, assembly GCA_016271365.2. Lineage (NCBI taxonomy): Eukaryota > Metazoa > Chordata > Ceratodontiformes > Ceratodontidae > Neoceratodus > Neoceratodus forsteri. The sequence continues at coordinate 409,871,617 of CM057452.1, forward strand.
GTTTTTCCAATGGGGGGTCTGGGATGGGGTCACTGGGGAGTCCTTGGATTTTCTCCCTTTTCAGGTATAGTCTATATCTTATCTCAGATGCATCTACTAATGTAGGTTACTACCAGCCATCCAGTCTCATATCTTCCACCCAACCCATGATTTGTGTAGTTCTTCACCCACATCCAGGTACCCTTGAGCTCACCAATATGTAGCAGCAGATCATTGCCCTCTTCCACACCCTACAATTGGTGATGAGCGCTTTTTTTTTCCCTTTTCTTTTTTCCTTCATTTCCCCTTTTCCACTCCTTGATCTGCCCATGGCCAGTTAATTCCCCTGTGGCCTTTACCCTGGCCTCGTTGGCATCAAGGCAAGTGCATACCCATAAGCCAAACAGCAGAAGGAAAGAACAAGAAAAAAAAATGTAATTCTAAAAAGAAGAGGGTAGCGTGAAAGTCAAGAGCTCCTTGCCATTTCCACTCAGACAGCCTTGACCCTGCAACAGATAGCTGTTCACCATTTTTCTTTCGGTTACACGGAGGAAAGCAGAACACAATTGGGTTAAGACAGGCTTGTTTTGTGAATTATGACTTCTCTTCCTTTACATCATATCTGGAACCTCCTCTATTCCCCCAGTCGTTGGCCTTTACTTTGATTACTTTGCTATACCATTCACTCTCCCTGTCTCCACGCCCTTCCCCCCGAGCTCTAGTTGCCTTGTGTTTTTGTCTCAGAGGGCCTCTGCAATGGCTTTCGGCTCTTACTTCTTTCAGGTTCCCTACTTAGTGGCTGTGGCACCGCGTAGCCTGAATGCTGTCCCTTTATCCACTCCGTTTGCTTCTCAGTGCCCTCAACCCCCCCAGCCTACTTATAATTCCTTTAACCTGCTCCTCCCCTCCTCCCACCACCCTGGCCCATCAGATAGGTAGAAGAGGGCTAGAGAATGCAATGAGCCCCAGCGAATGTGGGTTCTGCGTCTCTCTTTTATCCTTCAAAGTCTCTAATCCCCCTTTCTTGTTTACTACAAATTTCTACAAATTCCCCATCCCCGATCTTCATGTAAACTGTTCTCTTCCCCTTCCTCTCCTGTTCCCACACAGCCCGTGACCCCCCCCCCCGGCACTGGTCAAAACTGCTTCCCCAACATAAGACTTTGTTTAGGCAAAGTCTGTGTACAAAAGGAGAGTGGGGCATAAATAAAGTATGAAGACAGCAAAGCATGGGGCAACAAGGTTTGCATTAGTTCTTTTCTCCAGAATCTGCAATCCTCATAACAGTCTTGTGCCATAGACTTGGGGTCCTGGGTGTCAGAGCAAAGCCTAATTTAGTCAGCATTTTAAGTCTAGGTCCGGTTTGTTCACATATTTTTCCCCATCTGCTTCTGTGTCTCTGGTTCCTTCCCCTGTTCCTACATTATCTTTTTGAAGTCTGTTTCCAGGTATTTTGTCCATTCTCCTCCTTGGAACTGCCATTTCCGATTTTGGCCCACTCGCTGCCATGTGGCTTGGCGTAGTTCTTTCTCCAAGTTATCCATCTCGACATTTGGACAGTCAATGCCACACTTCTGGAAGGTGGGGGTAGCTTCTGTGATACATTCATAAACCACTGTGTCCTTATCTGTAAAGACCCTCAGTTGTGCTGGAAACAACACCTGTGCTTTGAACCCCTTCTTCTTCTTCTGGATTTGTTTGGCCAGCCATCTCGCTGTTTGGCACTTTGCTTGAAGTATGGGGGAGAAATCTTGTTCAAAAAATATTTGCTGCTGTTCCCATAGAATTTGGGACTGTTTCCACGCAGCCTGGAGAATTAGCTCTTTCGATTGGTAGTGAAGCATGCGGACAATAATTGATCTCGGTTTGGCCACGGCATCTTTGGGTTTCGGGCCCAGTGATCTGTGGGTTCTTTCAGTCATAAGTCGGCTGTCCTGCGGCAGATTCAGTACTTTGCCAAGCATATGGAGCATGAATTCTTGCATCATTGGAAAAGCATCTTTGGACCCCTCCTTTACTGTGTGTAATCAGAAATTATTCTGGAGGGCCCTATTTTCTGCATCTTCAAGTCTGTCCTGCACTTCTCTGTCATAATGCAGTAAGTAAGTAATTAGTTTGCCGTGGGTGTGCTGTGTATCTGCTAAGTCCGCAACACTATCCTGCATTCCAGTCATTTTTTTGTCTAAGTTCTTTAAATGCATTTTAAGATCGAGAGCTGATTCGATAGTTTATACTGTGTTTATTACTTTGCCAATTGTGGCAGTCGCTGCAGAGCCAGATTCTCCCTCCTCATCAAACTCGCTATCCTGGTCCATGGATGCAACTGAGACTGGGGATTGAGCTTGAGATGTGTTTGGCCTAGCCGACCTGGGCCTGTCTTTTCATCTTGCATTAATTGCTTGATTTTAGCTGCCGGAGTGTCCGAACCCCCTTTATTTTGTCGTCCTGACATTCAGATATTGTTCAGCTTGCTAATTTTGAGAGTTAAGAGCACTTGGTTGAACCGAAAAGTAGACTTACAAGAGTGGGTCATGCACAATGAATTCCCCTGCTGCTGCTTATTTCATGACGTCACCGTAAGTCATCAGAATACTTTTCAAGTACTCCATTCACTTTGCTGACTTTGTCTTTCAAGTACCTCTCCTGGGACTCCAGGAGCTCCAGCTCCCAACTCAGCATGTTCCTCTCTGTTGCCCCCTGGGCTAGCTTTTGACTTAGTTTGGTGTCTCCTCTTTCAGATAATGATTTTCCATGCTTGTGGTCCTCTTGCTAATACTATCCACTTCATCTCTGCTAGGAATACTGCTGATGTTAATCGATGTGGCTCAGAGAGGCTCAAGGGGCTTATACAAATCAGATAGCTGCACTGATGGAAATATGGGTTTGAATCAAAAGGAAAGTGCTTACTTGTACTGTATTCCACTTTCCCCATTCCTAACCCCCCCCCCCCCCGTAAATAAACCAAGGAGTTATTGTTTTGCAGCAGAATATGGATCCAGAGCCTGGTTTTAGTGAGCCTATTGTCTGAAATGGAAAAGGTAAATGGTAACTGAAGGTGGGGAGGTTCGAACTTGGTGAATCCATGCCTGGGGTAACTGTTGGGGAAGTGGGTTGGTACAACATCCCAGGGGGGTGTACTGTTGGTAATCAGACCCACTAATATGTACTCTGGGTGGAAGTACCACCAATTTTATTTTACTTTTGGGAAAGGACCTCCATAGGTCAGCTAAGGAAACCCAGGCCCCTTGCCCTTGGTCAGGCCCACAAGGCAGGGGCTGTGGCCCTCTCCAGGATGGCACTGGAGAAGGGCTACATTTGAGCATAGCAAATGTAATGGGAAGAGAAACCACCGGATCCAAACCATGCAAAAGAATATCATCAGTATACAGGGACAATTTAAATTCCCTATCTCCTGTCTTAATTCCTTTAGCCTGATCTGAATTTTTGAGTTTCAAGGTCAGTGTCTCTAAATACAAACTGAGCAGTAGTGGTGACAGCAGGCATCCTTGCCAGGTGCCCCTGTGCAGCTGTAGAGGGTTAGACAGGATGCCATTACAGAAAATTTTCACCAGTGGTGTTTGGTACAACACTTTGACAAAGCTAATAAAATATTCTGGAATACCGGATCTCTCTTGAATGAGGAAAGGCCACTCTTTTTTTTTTTTAACCAGGAGAGACGCACTAAGTTGAAGTTTGTTTACAGGTGCGACCTGGGAGCACAAGGAAGTTAAGTGACTTGCTCAGGGTCACACAGTATGCACATGGGGGCTGTTGGATTCAAACCCAGGTCTCCAGGTTTGCAGCTCAGAGCCTTAAACCACTTCGCTATACTGCCTCGCTCTATTGAAAGCCTTCTCTGTGTGCAGGGAGACAAGAGCTGCCAGGGGTCTGGCCCTACCAGACGCAGAGATCAGATGTAGCATCTTACAGAGATGGTCACTGGAGACTCCCAGACATAAAGCCTACCTGCTCAGACCCAACCAATGAAGACCACACTGAACTCAGTCTGTGTGCAAGGATCCTTGATAAAAATCTTTATATCCTAGTTAATGAGGGAGATGGGTTCACAGCTGCTGGCAAGAGATTCATCTTTGCCCGGTTTATGGATTAAAGCAATTTGGGCCTCCATTAGAGAAGGGTCCAACACCTTGTCTTTATATAAGTAGTTGCATAAAGTGGTCAGGTGCAGCACCAGTTTCGATTGAAATCTCTTGCAAAAATTAGTGGGGAACCCTTTGGGTTCTGGGGCCTTATCTGCCGCTGTGTCCTTGATTGCATTAGCAACCTCATCTGCATAAAACTAAATATGGTAATAATACTTTAGCATATGCTGCTACACGAGCATGGGCCTTTATTCAGAAGAAACTTAATCTGACTTCATTAATATCTTATGCAGGTTTTAAAAATCGTACAAGAAATATTTTATTACACAGATGTGATTGTTATGGATGATTAACTGAAACTTGATTATGTTGCTTGTATGTTTTACAAATTGATGACTTTGTGTACTTGTATGTGTAACCCCCCTGCAAATGGGGGTTCTCAAAAGTCTTCCAGGAGCTTGCTTGAATGCTCCAAGCCTGGATGGTGTTCGGCATCTAAGCCATTTATCTGTGAGTGCTTTTAGAGCCTCTGGTACTGTCTCTTTAAGAGCTGTCTGCCTGCAGACATAATTAATTTGGATGGGGGTCTGTGTGTTTCCCTGCTTGAGTCCCACTTGAGCTGCTGCCAAATCGCTCTGTTTCTGCTGTCACTAAGTGGGCAGAGTGAGCACTTTTCAAAGATGTAACTGTTTGTCAGAAATCATTTAGAGTAATAACGAAAATACAGTTTGTCTAACCTGCTTTTCTTTGCAGTCAGAACTGTGTTTGCCTAGTCCCCCATTCTGGTTTTGAACTGCTGAACTGGACCAATCAGTGTGGGGGGACGTTTGAAATGAAGCCTGCTGCTGGCATGTCAGAACTTGGACTCTCATTGTGGAGCCAGCCACCTATGTACTGTATGGCCAATGCATCTGGGAATTGTAGTTTGGACTTCGCTACCTTTTTTCCACCAACAGGGGGAGTTCACAGTGAGTGACAGCCAAACCAGCCAACTGAACTGGAAGGAACTCAAAGGAAATGCCCAGCTCTGTCTACTGGAAAGATCAGACCAGTTTGGGGCAGTAAACAGACAAGGTGCTGTGAGCTTCTGCGCTGTATAGTTCCAAACAGTAAGCGCATGTAAGGCCCTAAGTTTCGGTTTGCAGTTTGTGCAAGCACCTGTTTGAACTGAATCTGACTTGTAAAGAGAATCAAGGAGATCCGAAGAGTAGAAACCAGGCTCACTCTGTAGAAGACTGGAGAAACTGCTGAATCACGCTCGGTCTGTCAGGAACTGAATCTGCTGTGTGTTCTCCCGGGTATTGTTCAGTAATTGCGATTGGGCTCGAGAAGCAGCCTGCCTGGTATAGTATTTTCCTTTTACATATAAATGTGTGTAGTGCTTCTGGGGAATCGCGTTTCAAATCCCCTGTACAGTGAATTGAGTGCATGAAGCTGTAAGTAAACCCCAGCTTAATCCAGACTACATCCATTTGCTCTAAACTGCAGTGGGGTCCAGTCACAAGGACCTTGTCCACATGGTCTGCTCCTCCTAGCAATCCAGGACAACCAGCCTTCCATCCAGTTCCCAGCCTTGAGTTTGTGAGTACAAATTAGGGTAGCTCCCTGCCATCTGTTTATCAAATCGCAAGTGTGTCATCTAATTGTTGCTTTTTTTCCATTTCTTCACAAACTGAGCCCTCTGGCTCCGGATTACAATTGGGTATTATGCAAGTGTTTTTTCCATCACGGGGCCCCATCCAACTGCACCGATCCTGGCTAGTCCCCCCTCCATCCTGGGTACCCAGTGAAAGTGACAATTTGGGACTCTGAATATGCGCACAGTACTGTGATTACTAATGTGTTTAACCTAATTAACCCGATTTCCCCCTTCCTTGTTACAGCTCCTTAAATAAATCAGATCTGTTGGTTTTCAGCAAAGTTACACTGACCGAGGTATTCGTTTATGTTAAAGTATTGTACTGTGGTTTTTGCACTGTATTATCTTGTTTTACAGGGGGTCCCCAGAGTTCAGTTGACACAGCCAGTCCTGGGGGTAAGTGTACATTGTGAAGATATTCCTAATGCATTGTATGGGCCACTAGTGGAAAGAAAGTGGGGGTTACAGTGTCCCAGAGGGCTGTGACCAAGTTAGTTTAACTACTGCAAACCCTAACCTCTGGGTGGAGGCACCCGCCATTGGACCTAGGCCCCTCAACCTGTTAGTAGTTAAGCAGGCAGGGGTAGTAGCCCTTGGGATAGCGCCACCGAGGGGTTACATATGTGCTATGTATGTTTATTTATTCATGGACGCAATTGAAAATGAGAGTTTACTCTCTATTGCCTTCCAATAAATTAGAAAGATTTGAAAGATCTGCTCTTATCACTCTCTCCAGCAGCTGCTGCTACATGACTGAAAGCGTGGAAAGGGTAATTCCCTGTAAGAAATTATACAGCACAACTTCTGTCTCAACTGGCACTTGGTTATGTGTATATAGGTCCTGGTAAAAATTCTTAAAAATTTCCACTATCTCTTTGGGGTTGGTCTGTATAGCCTGTTTTCCCTCCCTGTGAAGCCCTTTATTTAATCATTTAGTTTCCTGCTGGTGCAATCTCAGAGCTAATCCCAGCTGCTCTCCTGGTCTATGTATTTCACTTTGGATTTAAAGATAGCCTGTTCTGCTTTTCATTCAGAATAACAGCATATGGTGGCGGGGGCCGAGCTAGCAACCCGGAGTGCAGACGTCTTTTCACAGCTCCAGCATACCTAGCATTTAATATAAAGTTTTATTGGGAATCTTCAGCCTATTTGCTTCTAACTGGACAATCTGATTGCCATAACCCATCTGCACCTCAGTGGCCAATTTGGTGACAATCGTAGAATGGGGAAATCCAGAAATACCACCAGCAGCTCACTGGACCTTTTAAGTCCAGAGCAACTTCATAGGATGTGGCCAAAGCTGTGCCAAAACCCAAATCAGACATTATCCTTGCCTCGCTACACACTACTCTGCAGAAGATGCACAAAGCGATTGAGCTTCTGGACTCCAAATTTGACTCATATACCCATTGATTACAAACAGTGAAACTACGGTTCGAGACCAACAGTGCAGAGGTTAAGGAGGCGCTGACTATGGCATGGAAGGCGCTAATGGTGTCAGCTGACATAGTGAAAGAAAACCAGCTCCTGCACTCCTGGCTGGAACATGCAGAAAATCTGTTACAGGAACAAAATTTAAGGGTGAATGAGTTGCTGGAGGGTTTTGAGGGAGATGCTCCCATCCTGACAATATCTGCATGGCTTGAAGACGTCCTGGGCCTGGACACTTCAGTGACCCCCTTGGTGCTGAAAAAGTGCTAAACAGTGACTCCAAGGACAGCAATCAACAGTTCTCAGCCTCAGACCCTGTTTCTGAAACTCGGGTAGGTGACCCAAAGGGACATGGTGTTAAAAGCTGCCAGACATGTAAAAGATCTAGAGGTGGATGGCACAAGGAGATTTATGTTTCCAGACCTCAGCTTCACCACACATCAAAACCAAAAAAGCTTTGATGGTGGTAAGTGTAAACTTTGGGCGCTGAACGGACCCTTCAGCTCAATTTATCCAGCGAAACTCCTTGTGCAATACAGGAGGCAGACCTACATTTTAGTGACCCCAAGAAACTGGACAAGTTGCTGTCCAAGATCGAAAAGAAGCATTCAAGGAACACTGACGATGAAGGGGACTCCGAACCCGACACTTGAGGATGTGCAGGTTTACTTTATCTGACTGGCATATGGCTGTAGTGAGTACTGTGGGACTTGGGGCCTGAAATGTACACGTTTGTGAGACTAAAAGCTTAACACTCTTCTTGCAATTTTGACTGCAACTGTTGCTTTATGAGTTTTACCGATAACCTGTTTAGATTAATTTTTATCGATACTAACTTTAACTGTGCACCCTCCTACCCATTCAAGATGATGCCTTCGTTCATGCTCTCGGCTGGCCACTATAGATTTGGCAAGAACATTGGGACTGCAGCAGACTGTTTTCTTACAGACTTTTGCCTCCTTGGGCACGTGTGAGCTGCACTATTATAGCTTACATTAGTTACTGTTTAATATTGTTAGGTGTTTAACAATTTTTGTTTTGTGGGTTCCCAGATCTTTATAAGGTTCACCTGTACCCCGGTTTGGTATAATGTTAAAGGGAATGAATGGGTTGTGGGCTACATTATGCTCTGTACCGGGGGGAGGGGTTCTTGTTTTGCAATATATCCACGTTGGAAATGTTTGTTAATTGATTTTCATATGGTTTAAATGGGGGTTGTGTAGCCGTTGTAGCTACAAAATGTTAGAATGTGAAGGTTTATGATTTTTCTGCTGATCTTTGGACCATAGCCCATTGGCTACAGTGGCTCCTACATTAAAATTCAGTGTTTTTCCATAAGTGAGATCACTTGGGTTCTCCATGAGGTCTTCAGTTTCCCCCACAGATGTAACAAAAAAAGAAGCTAAAGGATACCTAAACCATCCTTTTTACAATTTGTTTTGTAAATTCCTCCATAAGCTTGTAAAGGAGAGCTGTTGTTTACATTCATACTGAAACTGCGTTTATTAAAGTAGAATAAATGCAGTTTCATAGAATTTGAAAATTGTAAACAAAGCCTCTTCTGATTCAAAAATCCTGCCCTCAGAATTCTAAAATGGCTTCCATGATGTCACTCATGACAGAGCTGACAGCTGTGTGCCAGCTCTTCTGTTTTCAAATGTGAATAACTTTAAAACGAAAAATGATAGCCTGGTACTGTAAACACAAAAGTTGTTCAGCACAAAATATCTACAAAATGAGTGCAGTTACATTTGTACACACCTTTTAGTTTTTTTTAAATGAGCAAAAAAAAAAAAATCAGTTGTTTGTCACTTTTTCAACAAACAACTGCAAATAACTTTAAAACAAAATAAATGATAGCACAGTACTGAGAGCACGACATTTGTTCTGCACAAAAAGCTCTGCAAAATAAGTGGTGTTTCATTTATGGATACCTGTTAACTTTTTTTTTATATAATTAGCAAAAAAAAGCAGCAGAATTTTTTTTTCATGTTTTGCAACAAACAGCTTTAAAACAAAAATGATAGCATGGCACTTTGAGCACAAAAGTTGTTCAGTACAAAAATATCTACCAAATCAGTGGTGTTTCATTTATAGATAACTTTTATTTATTTTTTTTATAATCTGCAAAATATGGCAGCAAGTTACATTTTTTTCACTTTTTTGGAGGTACGGAATAAATGGATTATGCTAACGCCATACTGGAAATATTGTTAATACTTTTTGTTCTCATGCCGATTGACCTGATGACATCACTTGTGGTTTCACCACTCGTGATGTCGTCGGGTCAGTAGGTACTCAAACAAAAAATATCAACAAAATTTCCAGTAGGAGGGTAGCATATCCCTTATATATTCTTTGCAAAAAAAAAAAAAAAAACTCTGTTAAGAGCTATAAACTGGTTCCGTTTTTAATTTGTCACTCTATGTGCCTCTCCTGTGCTGTATAAGTGCCTGTAAAATGTATATGATATTAAAATTTTACAAAAGTGTATATCTGACCTGAAAAGGTTGTTTTTGTTGTGTTGGGTACCGCACGCACTCAGCCATCCATCTGTTAATGAGCCTTGGGCATCGCGTGACTGTGTGATGTCATGTGAGTAATGGATGAGCTTCACTAGCACCCTGCAGTACTGAAATACAAAGCGTAATTATCTCTAGATTTTGACTTGTAGTTAAATATACAGCCTTATGTTTATGAACCCGATGCAAGCAAAGTGGCTGATAATGCTGTTGATTCTGGGAGCAAGTCTTCTGATGAGGAAAACCAATTGCTGATGGGTCATTTAGCTGTCAGGAGTGGACGGAGACACATGGAGGCTGATGGCTGATGACTGGTAAGTAGTGCAGTCGGCATGTGAAAAGTCATTTTCCTCCTTCTTTAAAAGTTAGAATGCGATGTTGTACTCCTTTGACCCATTGTTTGCTGCATCCTGACATATTATTTTTTTTTCATCCTTGCCTGTACTACGCTGTGTATGGCCCCCTCCCCCTCCAGCCAACCGCACAGGTAATCCAAAGTTTGATTTGATTCTCTGTTTTGTTAGGGCCTTTTTTTTTTTTTTTTTTATAATAAATTGATAGACATTTAAAGAAGTGCCCTTGTCATGGACACTGTGCTTACTTACTACTTGCCAGCAGATACAGGCCACATGATCTATCAAGCCTACTCAAGTGTGCAGCTAGCATCCCACTTTGCAGCTGCCCTTCCCCACCCACACACACAGATGAATGACGAGTGAGACTGAACCAGATTAAGCTGTTTGTGGTATTTCCAGTGAATGGAAATTTGGCCAGGACACCAGGGAAATTCCCCTGCTCTTTTTCAATAAGTGCCACGGGATCTTTAACATCCACCTGATTACCACCAATCCAGGCAGATGGGACCATGGTTTAACATCTCATCCAAAAGATGGCACCTCACAAGTGCAGCATCCCCCCCATGCTGCACTACAGTGTCAGTTCTCGTATATCTACCCAAGTGCCAATTGTGGGAACTGAACCCACAACCCTCTGATCTCCCAGCCTCAGAGGCGAGTGTGCTACCTACTGAGCCATTAACACTGTGCTAAGCCCGTCAGTGCCATAAGTCAGTCTGTCTCATTTCATTTACATTTGTGAATGTGTGCGATGCAACAACCTCCACGGACAAGTGATGAATGTGCATTACATACAGGTATGTTCTTAGCGATCCCTTGCAGTACCCTTTTGAGTATTTAGCTTTTGTGGTTTGTGGTGGTTACAGTCATTCTTTGCGCTTTGCATTGTGGCATGACTGTGCAGTAAGAGACTATGTATAGAAGGAGCAGACATTGAGGTAATAACATTAGCTGTTTGTTATTTGCACCATTTCAAAACACATCATGCAGATTTACCCTCCTGTGAACAGCAACCTAAAATGCAAGGCACCGTATAGTGATTTTGTACCTTTATGGCTCATATGCATACACGGTGAGCAATGATGGTACAAAATCACCACAGAGTGCCATGGTTTTTTGGTTGCTGTTTACACGAGCATAGACCTCAGTGTCTGCTCCTTCTATATATGTGTCTCTTACTGCACATTCCCTTCACAAAGCAAAACATAATGAATGAATGTACCAATCCCAAATCGCAAAAGCCAAATATTCAAAAGGTTACTGCAGAGGAATAGTGAGAACATACATCACTTGTCTGTGGAGGTTGTTGCATCACATACATTGACAGGTACTGTCTGCAACATCTGTTTATTCTTGTGTTTGTTCCACCACCTAATAACACATAAATGCCATTGGCCAGTGATGATGTGTGATTTCTGCATGCTATGTTTACAGTGATCCTGGTAGTATCCATTTTGAACTTTTGTTTTTTCGTAGGGTGTTACTGTATAGTTGGTGACCAGTGTGTTGTCAGTGCAGTCATTGGGTACTATGGAAATTACAGTATAGTTCTGTTCTTGACACCAAAGCTATAGACATCCCTCACATGTCCATTCCAAGAAAAGCTACAGAAAATGCAAAGTACTCAATGGTGTTCTGGTAGCAGCATGTCTCCTATAGCATGCCATTGATGAATCTTGATGTGAGATGGCTATGTTGCTATTGCTCTTCTGCACTCTCCCTTTTGCAACTTCTTGTTTCTGCTTGTGGGTGATTAGACTGTGACCATTGCACTAGCACAGCTGATATTTGGGAATATAGTAATAAAAGCATGGTTTTGTTTTTCTTACCACCTCTAACACATGATGCTGCTTACCCTCATCTTAAACTGAACATAACATGCATGCTAATCTGAAACAGTTATTGTTGATTAGGATTATGAAAGTACTGGAGTTGGGGAAAAGATGGCCAGATGTGAGGAAAACTGGCTGAAGGACAGAACCCAGAGGGTGATTGTGATGGACAGTTATCTGGCACAAGACACATAACCAGAGGGGTCCCACAGGACTCAGTGCTGGAGCTGGTGTTGTTCAATGTCTTCATCAATGACACTGGAGATGGCATTAAGGGCAAAATGTGCCTATTCCTGGATGACACCAAGCTCTGTGGGAGAGTGGACACAGCTGAAGGGATACAGGACCTACAGGAAGATCTGGAAAAGCTAAGGAGGTGGTCCAGGATCTGGCAACGTGGCTTCAATGCCAAGAAATGCAAAGTTATGCATATTGGAGCAAGAATCCTAGGACAGAGTACTACCTGGGCGGAGTCCAAGTATCTGCATCAGAGAAGGAGAAGGACCTGGGAGTGATGATCACTAGTGACCCGAAGCATTCCACACAGTGCAAGAAAGCAGCAGCAAAGGCAAACAAGATGCTGGGATGCATATCTGGGGGGGATCAGCAGTGGGAGAGAGGAGGTTATACTGCCCCTGTACAGGTCAGTGGTAAGGCCGCATCTAGAGTATGGAGTTCAATACCGGTGCCCACACCTCAAAAAGGACATTAACCTGCTGGAGAAGATCCAGAGGAGGGCTACAAAGATGATAGCTGGTAAGCAGGGTAAGACATACAAGGAGAGGTTAAGGGCACTGAAAATGTACTCCCCGGAAGACGGGGGGGGGAGGGGGACATGATTGGGACCTTCAAGTACTTGAAAGGGATAAATAAGGTTGATAAGGAGAGTCTCTTTAAGCTGAGTGGCAACCAGAACATGAGGGAACACAGTCTTAAGCTGGAGGGTGGGAGGTTTAAGAGGGAGGTCAGGAAGCATTTCTTCACAGAGAGGGTGGTGGGCACTTGGAATGTACTGCCCGAAGAGGTAATCTCGTTGAAGACAGTGGGCAGTTTTAAGAGAGGCTGGGACAGGTATCGGGGAGGGTAAGGGTCATGAGTAGGGAGGATGGGAGAAATGGGGAGAGGGGACAGAGACAGTAGCTCAAGCTGTGGACCCTGCAACATGAGCAGACTTGCTAGGCCAAATGACCTTCTTCTGCTGGCTTCTTCATATGTATTTCTTGGATCTTGGCCCACTGCTACACACATCCTGCAGCTGACTATTCTTGGTAACAGCTGTGTAACATGCAAGTTACTCAAAGGTGATGTGGGAGCATCCTGTATCCCATGGTATTCCCTGCTACTGATTTCAACCTTTCAAGTATAGTTTTCTGCTTTGCATTACTGGTGACTCTTCCTGCATGTTGCCACTCATTTGGAACATCAAATGCATCCTACTCTATGGTCATGTTGTAGCAGCATGGTTCCGATAGTGAGCAGGCTATGCACACAATTATCCTGTAGCATTAATTTCAATTTGCATGTTTGTGGGTGGGTGGGGTGGGTGAAATTCAGTCACTGACCATAGTACTGTGGTACAACTAGTCATTATCTGACTACTGTTTAGCTGGAACAGAAATCTGGGTCTAGGGTAATAACATTGTTCGTTTGTACTTGCCCCACTGCTATACACATTCCGCAGGTGACCAGTCACCATACAAGAAACAGGAAATGCATGTTTCTTGAAGGTGACGTGGCAGCATCCTGTCTCCCATGGCATGTCATGGTACTGATTTGAACCTGGCACCATAATTGAACTGTGATGTGAGCCACTGATCCCCTGCAGTTGTATCCCTTTTTCAACTTCTGGTACTTCTGTTGGGGGTGACTATTTAGTGAGTGACCAACGTATTGATGTCAGACACAGTTTGTACTATGGTGATAAAAGTATTGTTTTTTGCCTGTCATTACTGCTAACACATCCTATTTACCCCAATCCGAACTAAAACATTAAAAGCATGGCACTCTATGGTCATGTGTTCGCTGCACGGCTCCCATACTGAGCGTACTATGTTCCCACTGATCCCTGCAGAATGCATTTAGAGGTTGTGGTTTAGCGGGAGGGTGACATTCAGTTTATGTGTATTCATTCCTTCACCCTAACTTGGACGCTACTGCTCCAGTGTACTTGCCACTGGATGTTTTCATCTTCATATACATGATGTCATAATGTAATCATTATATCACAGTACTGTTCATAATACATCCCCTTCATAAGTACAGTTTTATTGAGTGCGCGAGTTGTTACATACATATACTTCTGATAAGCCAGGCTGATAGCAGCATGGCACAAGTGGAAAAATAGGCTTTCCTACCCATATAAGATCTAAGCCACCGATGATTAGGCACTATTAAATGACATGCATAATGATGTGCACACCCATCATTTAATAATGTCTAATCAAAGGTAGCCTAGATCTTTTATGGATAGGAAAGCCTATCATTCTCCTTGTTCCCTGCTGCTATGAGCCTGACTTACTGGAAATATATGTATATATTTGAAGTGTCAAAATAAAACAGGGACTGTACTACTTGCATTCATGATGCAGAAGGGTGATGAGCTCACCAGTTTTCGGTGTGAGGAGGAATAGTGAAGAATGAATACCAGAGGGGGACTGAGAAGGCCACTATTGAAAGGTACTGCTATATTCAGGGAAGGGGGAAGACAGAAGGAGAGAAATATGAGCAGATTACTGAGAGAAATAAGATGTGGAACTGCCAGCACCTCGATCACTACCTGACCCCTTTCTCCTGGCCAACATTCCCCTTCCCATAAAACCAGTTCATGTAGTTGTCCAAGGCTGTGTATGGATATTAATGTATGAAATGGCTGCCACTACACGTTCAGTCACTTCACTACCAGTCTAGTATTGCCTGTAAAGCACTTTAGGATACAACGTATATGAAAACCACTATATAAATGCTGATTATTATTATTTTTTCCCCATGAAAAAAAGAAGACAAGACAAGCATATATTTGAGTTTTGAGAAAGTATGAACTGTAACATTGGACTGCACAAGAAATTTGCTACAAAAAAGTGGTGGCTCTAGGGAGTGGTGAAGGGTGTGGCTGCAACCCCCCCCCCCCAACATAGTACATACTTGCTTGCTGCTGCTGCTGCATTTCACTTTGTTGAAGAAGTCTGATTTATTGTTCGTACAAATATTTACATTCAAACTATGGATTACATTTGTAGGTTCTGTCAAAAACATACTAGAAAAGAATAATAGTAGAAAACATAAAGGTTTAATAAAAATTTTAAAAAGTGTATATTAAGCATGCACACCACCCCAGCACCCCCATTCTAGCATCTTGGATCCTCAACAGTGTCAGTGGCTCAGTAGGTACAGTAGCACACTCGCCTCTGAGGCCGGAATCGGAGGGCTGTGGGTTCAGCTCCAACAGTAGTTTTTCACAGAGAGGGTTGTGGATGCATGGAACGGCCTTCCGGAGGAGGTTGTGGAGTCAAAAACAGTGGTTGAATTCAAGCATGCCTGGGACAGCCATAAGGCAATTCTAGGGGGGTGGGGGTAGAAAGAAGTAGGCTGCTGGTTAACAAGGATCTGCAGCTTATCCATTAGGTAGGGGAAACAGGCAGACTGGGTGGGCCAAGCGGTCCTTATCTGCCGTCAAATTCTATGTTTCTATGTTCTATGTTATCTGGCACTTGGGTTAATATCCCAATACTGACACTGTAGTGCAGCATTATGGGGGTGCTGCAATTCTGAGGTGCCATCTTTCAGATAAGATGTTAAACCGAGGTCCCCTCTGCCTGGATTGGTGGTAGTTCAGGTGGATGCTAAAGATCCCATGGCACTTATCGAAAAAGAGTGGGGGAACTTCCCCGTTGTCCTAGCTAAATTTCTCCCATTTTCACCAAAATACTACCAACAGCTTAATCTGGTTCAATTTCAGTTGCTTACCATCTGTATCCCCCTCCCCCCGGTCGCCCCTGAAAAAGGGACTTCTAGGTCCAGTGGGCTTACCAGGTCAACAAACTTCAATAAATAAATAACCACTAGACCACCAGGTTATTCAAGATTTGTACTGCACTGTGGTTTGCCACAGAGAAAGTCGGTTGGATTAAAACACATTTTTTCAGCAAGTTAAAGTAAACAAAATGAACAGAACCATAGCCTAACATGTGCATTATACAAAATAATGCACATGGTTTTGACCATTTGGGTGAAACAATCCTATACAAAGGGAAAAAATAACTAGTTAGCAATATAGAGAGCCATATACCTCTCTGACTTTGGCTCCAATGATTTCATCACATAACACATTTGGTGGCCATTTTAGGAAGTAGGTAAGAGTTTTTTGAAACTGGAAGGCTGATTTTACAATTTTTAAATGTTCTAGAACCACATTTAGGTAAATGATGTAAATGTAGTTTTAGTATTAATGAATACTGCAGCATTTCCTTTAGTCACCTATGGAGTCAGATTTTTGAATAGTTTGTTAAAATGTTGCTTAGGTATAAGTTAAATAAAAACAGCAACTTCTTGCAAGTTAGAGCATATAAGCATCACTTTATTTTTCAGACAGACAGCACCCTTACCATCTTGTCTACCCCACTTAAGTCTTAGGGTCCAGACCGTCCAGGTTCTTCAGAGCCTGTAGCTGCCATGGTGGAAGCTCAACCTCCTGGTGAACACAACAGTCATGATTCCTTCCAACTTTGTGATCCACCACTAGAGCTTAGTGAAGAACCTGCTGAGTGCCCAGACAAAATCACTAATTCCTTGTATAGCCAAGCAGCCTTGAGAGGACCTACACAGCTGACAGGGTCAGATATGTTACAGGGAGACTTTCCAGTGATGGAATATCCTGATGGGAAAAAGAGACGATTCTCTTCTGCTCACTACTACCGGAAATTAGGCAACGGAAGTACAATCAAGACAGACTGGCTAATCTATTCAAAAGTGGCTAATTCTGTATTCTGCTTCTGCTGTTTACTATTTGATCATGATGAGAAGCCTAAGTCAAGATTTTGTAGTCGGTCAGGTTTTTGTGACTGGAAACATCTGTCTGGCACGGAAGGGTCCTTGCATGTGCATGAGATTTCTGCTCCTCATGCTGAGAATTACTTGAAGTGGAAAGAATTAAAAGTTAGCTCTTAAGTCAAATGCAACAATCAACAAAGTACTGCTCAGACAGTTAGAATCTGAGAAGGAAAGATGGTGTCAGGTACTGAATCATTTGTTAGATGTGATTCGATGGCTAGCTAAAAACAATTTGCCCTTTCATGGATCTTCTGACAGAGTTTTCACAGAGCACAATTGCATTTTTCTGCAGCTACTCAAACTAATTTCTAAATATGATCCAGTTTTGATGGAACACACACATTATTTCAGTAAAGATACGAAGAATGAGCTTCTTCGTCTTTTAGCAGATGCTGTACTGGATAACATTATAGCTGCAGTCAAAAGAGCAAAGTATTTCAGCTTGATAAATCGACTGTCATGTGAACAATTCTAAGCTGAAACAACGGTCGCCAAATATCGCTATGTTGAAATTGATGAGGAACCAACAAAGCAGTTGAAACTAAGGAAAGCTTCTTGGAATTTCTGCATGTCAAGGATGCAACTGGGAAAGGGGTTGCCAGTGTTGTGTTAGATTTGCTAACAAATGATGGTTTGTCAATTTCTGATCTTCGGGGACAGTGTTATGACAATGGTGCCAATATGAGGGGACGGTACAATGGTGTGCAAGCCATCATTGCTGAAAAGAATCCTCTGGCTTTCTTTGTTCCCTGCTCTCCATACAATTAGAACCTTGTAATTGTACATACTGCTGAAAAATCCACTCATGCAAAGTCTTTTTTTGGAATTTTGCAGAGAATTTATACATTCTTTGCTGCATCCACAAAAAGATGGGATGTTGTTTCACAGCATTTGACCAATCTCACCCTGAAAGTGCTCTCTGAAACACGTTGGAGTGCTCGCCTAGATTCAGTTAGATCAATTTTGTCCCAGTCTCCTAAGCTTACTGAACCCTTCGAGCAGCTTTTTGATGGTGACATTCTGGATGCTGAAGCCTTTTCTGAAGCACAGTCTCCGATGGCTCAAATTTCATCATACACATTTGTTGTTTCATTAATTATCTGGCATGACATTTTGTCAAAAGTCAACAAAATTAGCATTGTTCTACAATAAAAAAAGATGGACATCTCCAGTACAATTCCCTTGGTTTAAGCTGTGATCACAGACTTCCATGATTATTTGTGATCTGGACTTCAAAAGGCTGAAGTTGAAGCTGCAGGAATCTGTGAACAAATAGATATTCCAACTGAATACCCTATTCACAGAATCTGCAAATTAACCAAAAAATGCTCTGACCAAGAGTGTCGGGAAGCTTTTTGCCAGAAAGGCAATGCTGAAATTCACACTGATCCTAGAACTGAATTTCAGCAAACATTCTTTAAGCCCCTACTAGAAACAGTCCTAACCCAAAATGAAACAAGATTTGATTTCCTCCCAAAATTTAGCTCTAATTATGGATTCCTATTTGATATAAAAAACACAGCTTCAAAATCCTCGCCATCTGATGTTGCTGACTTTCAGAAGACATGCAAGGATTTCTCAGTTCAAGTTGCAGATGGGGATCTGCGTGGGGGGGAGATGTTTCAAGAAATAAAGATGTTGTCAAGAATGATGCCTGATCATCTGTTACCTCTGGAGTCTCTGCAGTTTACTGTTTCTCGATCACTGTGCCCTGCTTTCCCAAATACTGTTGTTGAATTGCAATTGTTGCTGACTCTTCCAGTGTCAGTTGCCTCAGCAGAAAGGAGTTTCAGCAAGAGAAAGCTTATCAAGAATTATAAAATGGGCAAAGGATTTCAAGCAATCTGATTGGTTGTTAGCCATGAATTAGATGCGTCTAATGCACAGCTAAAACTAGAACCCCAATTTAGAATACACAGGCCCATTTTATAAGCGCAATAAGCCACTCCGAGGATGTGTATTAGTTCTAATGCATGGCTAGGGGACTGGACGCACTCAGCCTGTGGCCGCGTGCCTCACTACGTCCCCCTAGCTGTGCATTAGAACTGTCTAATGCACACTCCATTGTGTCTTATTGCTTACTTATCTCTGGTAGCAGATGTCACAAGAACGACTGAATGCCACAGCTGTTCTGTCATACGAGTGTAAAGAAGCTGAATCTGTGAACTTTGACAAAATTATTTCAAAGTTTGCCTCTGAAAAATCAAGACAAAAAGTCTTCTGATGTTTGTTTTTGGATTGAGGACCATAGCGAAGAAAAGCTAAATCTGTGAACTTTCACAAAACTGGTTCCAAATTTTCATTTCAGTCTAGAGAGAAAAAAAAATCTCAAGATGGAAAGACGGGAAACTCTTGTGATATGTTTTTTTTTTTGATTGATAAATAGACTGGAAAGAAGCTATTCTGTCATGTGAACTTTGACTGTTGTCCAAATTATTTCAAGTTTGTCTCTCTAAAATCAGGATGGAAATTAAGTCTTTGGTTAGTTGATTTAACATGAATAGAATGTTAATGCTGTGCTTAAAAATGTATTGTTTATTAAATTACAGTATGTAAGTGAATGCGCATTTCACATTTTATTTGTACTTTGAGCAGGTTTTACTCCAAAACTATGACAATCCCAAAAAAATGCTTTTGGTTGGGGAGTGGGGTTAAGGTGAGGGGGACCAACTGAAGGTCCATTGCCCGAGGCCCATAAAAACCTGAATCCGGCCCTTCGGAGTCATATGCATCCATGGGGACATCCATAAATATCCAACTGCCAAGGTAGAACTGGGCATCAATGGACATGAAGGCGTTATGAATGTGGGGGTGGTACCCACATTACCTGTTCCCCTTACAATTGGACAAGATTACCCCAACTTTAGTAACTTGGTTGTTTCTTGCGATAGTCACTTAGTAGCCATAACCACCAAGGCCCAGTAGAAAAAAGAGGAACAATTGGAAACACTTTGATGATGTTTTTGGAATTATTGGGGGACCAAAGAAAACAAAAGCAGAAAAGAGGAAGCTACAGAAGGAATGGAAACAAAATCAGAAAGGGGCTCATGATATTATGCCTTCATTCCAAATGTTTGATATTGTGACTGAGCAAAAAGTAGATGTGTCTCTTAACCCTTTGTTTTTACAGCTTGGGAAAGTGGTACCCCCTGAGACCCCTGCCATAATCCAGAAAAAAGGAATACTATATAGAGTGTGTACACATCCTACAATTCAGGAACAGGTAGAACAATTAATAGCTCCAGAGAAATATAGGCAAGATCTATTGTTTCTTAGTCACAATTTACCCAGTGCTGGGCATGCAGGGAGGGAAGAAAAAATTACTCACCTTAATAATTGTGTTTCTTCTAATGGAGTCTTGCTGTATTCTGACATTAAGCAGTTAGCCCCAGCACTTGAACTGCTCCAGAGAGGAAAGAGGTAACTCTATGCCAGAGCATAGAACACTGAGCTCAAGCTTGGTTCAAACTTCTGTCTGCTGCACTCTGAAGCGCAACCTTCAGATTCTTACGAGCTAACACGAACTACCCCCACTATGTGGAAATTGTAACATTTTTACTAACAAAAAAGGCAACCAAATATTTTGGATTCCCAAAAGACTCAAGTCGAGAAATCCAAAACAAAAACTAGGTAGTGAACAAAATAATTACCAAACCATATAAATAACCCACTCCCCCTGACTAAAGAGGGACAGTGCCAAGTACACCCCTGAGGTGCAACACTGCGCTCAACAGACCACTTCCCAAAAACCAGGTTCTGAGAGGGGAGGCAGGGAGGGAGGTCAGAAAACAGCAAGACTCCATTAGAAGAATCACAATTACTAAGGTGAGTAATTATTTCTTCAAACAACATGAAGTCTTGCTGTATTCTGACATTATGCAGACTACCAAGCAGTACCTCCATGGAGGGGGGAATCAAATCTATTTTGGGAATAGGCTCTGCAGCACTGCTGTACCAAACCGGGCATCACTCCTAGCCTGGATATCCAGAAAGTAATGCTTGCTGAAAGTATGGACTGTTTTCCAGGTTGCTGCTTTGCATATCTCTAATAAGGGTATATCTCTGGCAGCAGCCAGAGAAGCAGCTGTACCTCTAGTCGAATGAGCCCTCAGGCCTGAGGGGGGCACCTTGCCTAGCTTTTCTTAGCAGAATTGTATACAAGAGACAATCCACCTGGCAATAGTTCTCTTAGTAACAGGTTTGCCCTTGCCCACTTCACTGTAAGTGAGAAAAACAGTTGGAGGGAATCAAACCTAAGAGCCTTAGTATGCTCAATGTAGTAGCTAAGAGCCCTTTTAACATCTAAACTGTCTAATCTTCTCTCTCTCCTGAAGAAGAATGATCAGTGAAGAATACAGGAAGAGACATGGATTGGTTCAGATGAAAATCTGAAACCATCTTGGGTAAGAACCTCCTGTTGGTTCTAAGGACCACCTTATCTCTATGGAATGAAATAAAATCAGACTCCACTGACAGAGCTTGCAATTCACTGATACGCCTGGCAGAGGTAATAGCTACCAGGAACACAGTTTTCCAAGTCAAGTACTTAAGCTCTGCTGAAGACAAAGGTTCAAAAGGAGGTTGCATAAGCTGAGCAATGCAAACATTAAGATCCCAAGTAGAAGTAGGATCCCTAAAGGGGGGATTGGTATGAAGCAATCCTTTGAAAAATGTTACAGAAAACAGGTTGAGATGCCAGTGAGGAGGGCTTTCCCACTGACAGAAAAGCAGAAACAGCTGACAAGTGTACTTTGAGGGTAGCTGGTCTGAGGCTTAGGCCATTAAGATGAACCATGTAATCCAGAACTGTAGACAAGTCAGCAGTATCTGGGGATATATGCTTCTTGGAACACCAAATGCTAAATCATTTCCATTTGGAGTTATAAGTTTTTCTTGTGGCAGGTATTTGAGATGCTTTGAGAATGCCCAGAACCCCTTGAGACAGAAGCAAATTTGCATATTCTAACTCTTCAAGAGCCAAGCCTTGAGATTGAGAGACCGAAGGTTGGGGTACCAGGTCCTCCCCAGAGAGGAGATTAACAGGTTGTGATTCCTGGGAAGAGACAGGGGAAGAGGGACTGCTAGAGACAGCAACAGGGGATACCAAGGCTGCCTGGCCCAATCTGGAGCAATCAGGATCACTTTGCAAGATTGTGACCTTATCTTGACCAGGACCTCGAACAGTAGAGGAAAAGGAGGGAAGGCATAAAGAAATTTCCCTTCCCAATCCAGAATCAGAGCATCCAGAGGGACTGAACCCAAGACTGGCGGTCTGCAACAGAAGAGAGGAAGTTGGTGATTGTCTGGGGCTACAAAGAGATCAATCTCTGGAGTGCCCCACCTTGAAACAGCATTTGTCAATGCTGAATGTTTGCTTGCTGGCATTGGCATTGGTAGTGTAGGAGTTACAGAGCTGCATAATAGGAATGGCAGTGAAGTACTGAACTGAAGCCAACCCCACCACCACCCTGCAGATACTGACAGGCATTGGGGTGTGCCTTTGGGTCGTCAGGCATAAAGGCCATGCCATTTCACCACAGCCTACCCTGCAGACACCGACAAATGTCACGGTGTGCCTTGGGGTCTTTGGCTCTTATTTTCACCCCATTCCATCAGGAAATACGGTGAGATGGGTGCTGTATAGGAGAATGGGGTGAGCTTTGGGGACGAAGAGTCCAAGGCACACCTCGATGCCTCTCACTGGCTGCAGAGTGTGGGTGGGGGTGGAATGGTATGAGCATTACAGGCGACAATCCCAAGTCACACCCCTGTCTATGTTTCTATATGCATGGAATGGCCTTCCGGAGGAGGCTGTGGAGTCAAAAACAGTGGTGGAATTCAAGCATGCATGGGACAGTCATAAGGCAATTCTAGGGGTTGGGGGAAGGAAGAAGTAGGCTGCTGGTTAATTAGGATCTGTAGCTTATCCACTAGGTAAGGAAACAGGCAGACTGGGTGGACCAAACAGTCCTTATCTGCCATCAAATTCTATGTTTCTATGATGCCTGTCATTCTCTACAGGGTAGGGAGTTATGGTCAGAAACCCTAGCGCCTCAGGTGTTTGTTGGTATTTTCACTCCAAATTTTCAGCATTGTTTTTTTGTGACCCCCACCTCATGAAAAGTGGCAATATCAGTTTGTTAGCGGAAAGCTGCTTTTGCACAGCGACTAGGCCATTTGGCACCACAGGTGTGAAAACACATTTCGAACAGGATGTGAAAAATGACAGCTGTACTGTTCGTGGGGAGGTGTAAAAAATGGCAATGTTGAAAATCTGCAGTGAAAATATTTAAAAAACTAGTGAAGTCACGAGCGTGCGTAGAAACTGTGCAACGCACACCCGTAATGAGTTTGGGGATTTTTTACAGCAGATTGTCAATATAGGCATTTTGGGACCTGTGCTCATGAACAGTATCACTGTGATTTTCTTAATCTGTCCCGAACAGTGATTTCCCACAGTGACCACGCATTTCTGAGCTGGAAGTATGAAAACACATTTGGGCCATGGTGTGAAAAATGACAGCTGTACTGCTCATAAGGAAGTGTGGAAAAATGCCACTGGTGAAAATCTGGACTGAAAATATTACAAATTCATGAACTTAACGAGGGTGCGTGGAAACTGCGCAATGCTCGCTCGTAACACAGTCATTTTATGGACTTTTATCACCAAATTTTTAACATGGCCATTTTAAGACCTCTGCTCATGAACAGTGTCACTGTGATTTTCTTAATCTGTCCTGAACATTGATTTCGCACACCGACTGCGCCATTGTGCGCTACATGCGCGGAAACATTTTGGGCACGATGTGAAAAATGACAGCTGTACTGCTCATAAGGAGGTGTGGTAAAATGGCAATGTTGAAAATCTGGAGTGAAAATATAAAAAATTCACGAACTTCTGAGCTTACGTAGGAACTGCTCAATGCACGCTTGTAAATCAGTAACTGTTGGGATTTTTCACCGTTCTCAACATAGGGTTCTTGGGGCCTACCTCATGAACTGTGACACTGAACAGCTGATAATCGGTCTCGAAGGTGATTCCACGCAGTGACCGCGAAATCACCTTTCGGCCGATTAACGCAATGACAGTGCCAGAATTCACGAGGAGGGGTCCCAAAAACCTCATGTTAAAAATTTGGTGCCCAAATTCCAAAAACTGCCTGAGATATGCATCAAAGTTGAAAAACCCCTATTTATTCCATTATACAGCTTACCAGCATTTCTTCAGTTCGTGGTCGGCTTTGAAGAGTGCAGACGTGTTCCCGGTTCACCGAAGATCATCTTGCCGGCCTCCAGAGGTAAGTATGGGGTGAGGTGGGGGTGTGGGGAGGTGGAGGCACAGAGGGCGGGCGCAGGTTGGGGAGCAAGACAATCAACAAGGGACCTTTTTTTTCTTTTCAGGTGTTTGTTTTCTTTTCAGGAGGACGACGCGGGACTTGTGCCATGCTGGGGTGGGCTACCAGCGTGGCAGCTGGAAGATTTTTGGGGGCAGTGGAGCCGAGGACAATGGCCGGGACTTGTGCCACACTGAGGTGGGCTCCCAACCGCGGCAGTGGAAGATTTTTGGGGGAGGCAGTGGGCCGGCGAGTTGGGCACCCCAGTCGGCCACCGCCTAGCGATGTGCCATGCTGGGGCAGACTCCCAGCATGACAACTGGAAGTCTGTTTCTTTTGGGGGGGGGGTTTAATTGAGCCGACGGGGGATTGGGCACCCCGTCACCTCCTCCCGGAAAGATAGTCCTAGGAAAAGTTCACGTCAAACTGAATTTATGTTCCAGGAAGAGAAAGCAGAGATGTACACAAGCAGGATTGCCGGCAATATGCTAATGACACTATGTTATCACTGCTCACTGAAGCGGAGCTCTCCCTTTCAACTGTACAGCACTGCATTTTCAACTGCTGTCATAGACAGCTGCAGCATTCATTGGTGAACTGTGGCTGCCCCTGCAAACACACTGAATTGGAAGACAGGGTGCCACACCTACAAAAACTCAGATGATGGCACTATGTTTCTTGCACATGCGTGCAAGCAAACATGAAAATCACTTTTAACACTAAGGGATCCAGGGACCATTTGTGATGGCCCTGGGAAATCCTGCTCAATGCATCTGCTAGCACATTGTCCTTCACTGGGAGGCGGAATGCTAACAGAGTTCTGTAGAGAATAAGCCAGAGACCATAATTTCATGGCTTCCGTGCACAAGGCTGTAGACAGAGTGCCTCCCTGATTGTTGATGTACCACATGGTGGTGGTGGTGTCTGTCCTGACCTGAACCACCTTGTTCTTTACTGATTCTGAAAAGGCATGCAGAACCAGGTACACTGCCCTGAGCTCCAGAAGACTGATGTGGAGAAGAGACTCCTGAATGGACTACACTCCCTGAGCTATGAGAGTTCCCAGGTGAGCTCACCACCCCAAGAGAGAAATACCCGTGGTTAGAACCACAGAATGAGACTGAGTGATGAATGGGACTCCTTGCCTGAGGTTGTCCTGATCCAGCCACCACTGGAGAGCCTGGATCAGGGTCTGAGTCACTGGAATAAGCTTGGTTAGAGGATCTTTTTTCTGAGACCAAAAAGCCCTCAAATGGAACTGGATGTTCCTCATCTGAAATCTGGCCCCTTGAACCACTGCAGTGGAAGCTGCCATGTGGCCCAGAAGTTGAAGGAAATGCCTTGCTGGTTGAGACACCAGAAGGTGGAAAGAGGAAGCCAGCTCTATAATGGCCCTTACCCTTGGTAGAGGGAGAAATGCTCTTGCCTCGACAGTATCCAGTTCTACCCCTATGAAGGTTAAGAGTCGTACTGGCTCGAGAACTGATTTGGGAAGATTGAGAAGGAATCCTAAAGAAGTGAGCACTTGTTGGGTCACTTGTAAATCTGACTTGACTTGGTCTGGAGACTGACCCACTAGGAACCAGTCGTCCAGGTATGGGAATATGGAGATGTTTTGTCTCCTTAGAAAGGCCTCTACTACTGCTAGGCACTTTGTAAAACACCCTTGGCGCTGTTCTTAGGCTGAAGGGCACTGCTTTGAACTGGTAATGGCCTGAAGGCAGTTCGAACCCAAGGTACTTTCTGTGGGAGCACCTGATGGGAATGTGAAAGCAGGCATCCTTTAGGTCCAGGGAGGTTAGCCAGTCCCCTGGCCTTAGAGAGGGAAGAATTATTCCCAGTGTCACCATTTTGAATTTTGGCTTTAGTAGGTGCTTGTTTAGGTATCTTAAGTCTAGGATGGGCCGCCACTCCCCTGTTTTTTTGGGGGTAAGGAAGTATCTGGAATACAGACTTTTGCCCCTGTGAAGTGTAGGAACCTTCTCTATGGCTCTGAGAGCCAGCAGAGGGGAAACCTCTGCCTCTAGGGCAATGATTTCGTAGATGTTTGCAGGTGGGAAGGACCCGACCTTCAGCTTTGGAAATTTTTTGAAGCTGAGGGCCAGTCCCTAGCTTACTACTTCCAGGACCCACTTGTCTGAGGTAACAGACTTCCAGTCCTGGGAGCAGTAAGCCAGCCTGCCTCCTACAGGAACTGGGGAGTCGACCCAGGCGGACACATCAGGGTGTCTGCTTGGCAGGAGCCTTAGGCTGAGAGGAGGATGCAGCCCTGCTCATCCCCCTTCTGCCTCTCCCTCTGAAGAACCCCCTCTGGGAAAAAGGAGAGGAGGCCTGTGCCTGATAGGCCTCAGAAAAGGCCTGCCCCTGCCCCTAGCCTGCTGCTTCTGAGGAGTTGCCTGCCTTTCCTTGGCCTGTGCACTCCTGTAGGTGGTCCTGTACTCATCCATTTTTTTCATATAATTCTCTGTCTGCTCCCCAAATAGAGAATTATAGACAACAGGAAAATCCCCCGATGAAACGGGACAGTGTCGGTGGCAAACTACTGCAGAGGGACCCACATCAGCAGAAGAAGCTGCTCACTTGAACTTGGATTCTCAGATTTTCTTACTCTAACTTGGATTTTCATCCCACCCACCCCACCCGTTCCTCCTCCCATTAAATGCCCGGTAACCACGCCACCTTTTGCCCAGGGCCATTTGGGTTTGGTGACAGGCATCAATTCACTCTCTCTAGACTCTCATGAGCTGCAGCTACAGCACCTCCGTCAGACAGCCCTCATGTGGCTCCTCCCGAATGGTTACTAGGAAGGCTAGGTGGTACAGCTGAGGAACCAGTCTGTCTTAGTACTTGATTACAGAGGCCTCCCTAACTTAATAAGTTTATCTGTTTGAAACTGCTAGAACCTGTCTGCCAGTAGAATTGCTCGTTCACCTTAAATGGGAACTGTTCGATATATAACTGACTACAAGTAGATAGTGCACAGTATTAAGAACTAGTACAAATGGTGTATATTATTTGCTCTGATTTAACAAGGAAAGTAGAAGCCCAGCTGTTAGTTATATTGTAGTTATGCTTATTACTGTTGCCATACATGAATAATACCTAATAGGGACATAAAGTGAAAAGCTAACAAGTCAGGTTCAGCAATTCTAGACCCATCTGGTTCCGGTGGGCTGACAGCCAACTGAGTATACCCACAATTCCAGCCTCTGTAACCCTAGGGTCCCTGTTACTCAAAGACATGTCTAAGAAGCCTGGTACACCCCGTCACTACCCGCCCAACAGAGGACTACTTCTGACCATTATGTATATCCTGTCCCTCCTCTGGGTAGATGGGCTCATTAGCGCAGGTGACCCAAACCTACACAAACCCCAGCAGCTCAACACCCTCCCATACACCTGCGACCAAACCCCCTACCAAGGCAGTTTCCAATCCTTATTGGTGGCCTCAGAACTCACTAAATAAGGCGCTCGGTACTCAATCACCCACTACGTAAGCAGGTCGTGCCCAAGAGGATTATTCTCATTCCTCAACACCTCCTCACTATGCCTCTTCGGAGCCCTCCTGCTCCTGGCAGGAGATATTCAACTGAACCCAGGTCCCACTACTGGTAATCTCCTGATATCCTCCCCACAGGACCCTCAGTGGTTGTCCTCAAAGGGCCTGCGGAGCGTGCACATGAACACGTGCAGCCTGTGACCTAAGATGCAGGAAGTGCAAGCCTGGCTGGATCTTTACAATCCAGATGTCCTGGCTGTGTCAGAGACCTGGCTCAAACCTCACATCCTCCCACATGAGGTCACTGCCCCCTGAGTACCACTCCTACTGGAAAAACAGGACCAACAAAAGATGGGGAGGGGTACTCATTTATGTAAAAGATATCCTGAATTCAGCCAAGGTCATCCTGCAACACAATGCTAGAACGGACAGCGAATCAATCTTCGTATGCATCACCGTGGGCTCCTGTAAGCACCTTACCATAGGGTGCGTATACAACCCTCCCAAGAACGCCCTTCAATCCCTGAAGGCAATCCTTCAGGATACAGTTAAACACGTCGTTACTGAACTCCTCATCCTGGCAGACTTCAACCTGAACTGGGCCCAGGACTCCACACAGTCCCTATCAGGCCTGATACAAGATGCAAACCTTGTACAGGTAATCTCTGAACCCACCAGACTGAACCACAAAACAGGGAACCACTCTACCCTCGACTGGGCTCTAGTGACTAACCCCTGCAACATCCAGTCTGCTGGCATCCTGGCTGACACTCAGTGATCATTCTCCTATTTTCTGTATCTGGAAGAACAGGTTGCCCAGAGTGCCACCACGTATTCTGGCCATGCGGGATTAAACCCACTACACACCCGAACAATTCTCTGATCATCTAAGCAACCTAGATTGGAGACCGATCAAGCGTCTCCCTACCTTGGATGAGGCTGTGGCCTTCTTCACGAAGACGTTTAATATGGTTGCTAACCTCCTCGCCCCAATGAAAAAACTTCGTGCCAAGGGCAGCTGCCACAAATGGATAACCCTTCCACTAAACGTCCTCATGACACACCGTTACAAGGCTTGGAAAAGGTTCAAGCACTCCTTTCTACAGGCCGACCTCGTGACATACAAAACCCTCAGGAAGAAATGCAAATTGGCCATAAAAAAAGCTAAAAAAGAGTACGTCATGTGCCTTCAGAAAAATAACCTAGGGAACCCTAGACTTTTCTGAGCCCACATTAACGAATTGGTGAAGAGGTATGGCAAGTCCGAACCCAGTCCCATTGAGGTCAACAGATAACTAATTCATGAGGGCCCTTTAATTTCCACCTCCCTAAACCACCACTTCACTAACCTAGACCCTTACAAGGCTGGCTTACCCCCTCCTCACCACAGACCCCAGCACAAGGGTTCCCCCTGATCTCGACCTCCCATCCTTTCATCTATGGCTAGTCAAGCCTAAAGAGGTCCTATCACAACTTAAAACTCTAAAAACCTCTGGTTCAGGGGGACCTGACGGGATTCGCCCCAAGCTGCTGAAGGATGGAGCCCTGACCTGGCTCATCAACTGCTCTGTGAAGGAGGGTGCCGTTTCTACACAGTGGAAACAGGCCTATGTGGTCCCAATCCACAAGGGCAGCCGCTGGGAGTCTATTGGCAACTACAGATCAATCTCCCTACTCTGCATCCTGTCAAAAATCCAGGAAAAGTTGATCTATGGACAACTCCACGACTACTTGGGGGCCCATAAAATCCTGGCACCCTTCCAACACGGCTTTAGAACCAGACATGGGACAGACACAGCACTGGCCAAATTTGCAACAGACATACTCCGAGACATGGACAAGGGTACCCCTACTCGTGCGGTCTTCATAGACCTTTCCAAGGTCTTTGACCTGGTCCACCACAATACATAGGTACATAGAAACATAGACAGTGTCGGCAGATAAGGGCCTATGGCCCACCCAGTCTGCCCATTTGAGCTTGTAAGTTCAGTTTATGTTTTCCTAGAAGTCTGTTGCCCCTTACCCCTGACCTCCAGAATTCCTTTATGTCTATCCCATGCATTCTTAAATCCTGTGATTGTTTCAGCCCCCACCACTTCCTCTGGCAGGGTGTTCCACTTGTCCACCACCCGTTCTGTGAAGAAATTCTTCCTCATGTTTCCTCTGAATCATCCTCCCTCCAACTTCATCCCATGCCCTCTAGTCCTGGAATATCTTTTTTGCTTAAAAATAGTGTATTCCTGCACCCTGTTCCTCCCTGTGAGATACTTGTATGTCTCTATCATATCCCCTCTCTCCCTCCTCTCCTCCAGGGAGTACATGTTCAGTTCCTTCAACCTGTCTTCATAGGACTTGTGATGCAATCCATGCACCATCTTTGTTGCCCTCCTCTGAACCTTCTCTACCCTGTCTATGTCCTTACGTAGGTATGGTCTCCAGAACTGTACACTGTACTCCAGGTGGGGCCTCACTAGTGTCTTGTATGCTGGAATTATGACCTCCCTTTTCCTGCTGGTGATGCCCCTGCCTATACATCCCAGCATCCTATTTGCTTTACCTGCTGCCTTGTCACACTGTTTCCCTACCTTGAGGTCATCAGAGATGATAACCCCAAGATCCCTTTCCTGCTTGGTGCATGCTATATCCTCACCCCCAAATGATATATTGTGCCAGGGTTTTGTGCCCTATATGCATTATCTTGCACTTCTTTGCACTGAATTTCAACTGCCAAACCCTGACCATTCTTCAAGTTTCTGCAGGTCCCTCTCATTCTGTCTACACCCTCTGGTGTCTACTCTGTTACAGAGCTTTGTGTCATCAGCGAACAGTGAAATTCTGCCTTCTAGGTCCTGTGCAATGTCACTGATGAAGATGTTGAATAGGACCGGTCCCAGCACTGATCCCTGTGGTACCCCACTGGTCACTCTTCCCTCTGTGGAGTGACAGCCATTTACCACCACCCTCTGTGTCCTGCCACCCAGCCAGTTACCTACCCACCACACTACTGTCCTGCCCTCACCCATATTCCCCAGTTTGTATAATAGTCTTCTATGTGGCACAGTGTCAAAGGCCTTGCTGAAGTCCAGATAGGCCATGTCCACTGCCCTCCCCTGATCCACCTCTCTAGTCACCCAGTCAAAAAATTCAACGAGGTTGGTCTGACATGACCTCCCCCTGGTGAAACCATGCTGCCTTGGGTCCTGTAGTCCATTGACAACCAGATGTTCCACCAATCTCTCCTTCAGTAGTGCTTCCATGATCTTCCCCACTACCGAAGTGAGGCTGACTGGTCTATAGTTTCCTGCTTCCTCTTTGTTCCCGCTTTTGTATAAGGAGACTACATCTGCTGTCCTCCAGTCTGCTACACACTAAGCTGAGCAACACAGGCCTAGACTGCCACGCTCTAAAGTGGTTCGAGAGTTACTTGACCGGTTGCACGCAGAGGGTAAAGTGGAAGGATGCCATATCTGGGCCACTCCCTGTTCACAAATGAACTAACGGACCACTGCGGCAGGAGTTCTGTTGTCCAGTATGCAGATGACGCAGTCATCTACCGGTCCATCGCCAATCTGGGAGGCCTTAGCCCAGGACTCCAAGATGACTTCCAGTCACTGCAGCACTGGTTCACCGAGAACAGAATGGTCCTCAACACATCCAAAACTAAGGCAATGCTGTTTGGCCCCAGATTCCTTAGTCAGGACAGAAAAAGTATCTACAACTCACCACTGCATCTGGCAACAGCCACACTAGGCTTAAGACCCATCTAGCGGTCACCAGTTCCTGCCACTGTACTGGCTCCTGATAGGAACCCAGAGATAAATGGCTAACCAGGTCCTATCGTCCACCACTGCTCAAACTACATGTCAAACTGCTAACAATCGCACAATGTTATCACTGTTGAACAGCCTATTTATTCCATTTGTACTGCTATGCTTCTGCTCTGACAGTGCCCTCCCTGAAGTACCTCAGCCTAACCCTGAACCAGGGTCTCACCCTAAAGAACCACATGGATTCAGTCACTAAAATCTTAGACAGGAAACTAGGCATCCTTTACCGTCTGAAAGACCAGCTCATACCTGAAGCCAGAATCTCAATCGCCACCAGCGTCCTCCTCCCGACACTCACATATGCCGCCCCAGTCGTGCAAGGGTTGGGAAAGCTGGAGAGGAACAGACTTCAGGTACTTTACAACAAGGTGGCTCGCTCTGCCTCCCAGGCCAACCATAGGGATCACCACTGCGACTCGCTATCCTTCCTAAACTGGCCATCATTGGATATGCACCTCCAGTACCCCCTGCTCTGCCTAGACTACAGGTTAGTCAGCCCACCCCCCCAGCCTCTGGCCTTGTTGCTCTAAAGGCCAAACACCGACACCTCCGCATAACTGGCCAAACTCTCCTAGACATCCTCAGGGTCAGAACCAAGGTGGGCAGTATGTCATTTGCCCTCACAGCTCCCACACTGTGGAACCAGCTCCCGCTTGGGGTGCAGGAAGCCCCTTCTATCAAACACTTCCGCACCACTGCACTAGGCTTAAGGCCCATTTAGCAGTTGCCAGTTCCTGCCACTGTACTGGCTCCTGATAGGAACCCAGAAATAAATGGCTAACCAGGTCCTATCATCCACCACTGCTCAAACTACATGCCAAACTGCTAACAATCGCACAATGTTATCGCTGTTGAACAGCCTATTTATTCCATTTGTACTGCTATGCTTCTGCTCTGACATCTTAACTGTGTTGTTGTGATTCCTGTAACCCGAACTAACGTTGTATTTGTCTCCTGTGTTATGGAATTCCCGGGTCGCCCCTGAAAAAGGGACCTCCAGGGCTCAGTGGGCTTACCCGGTCACCAAAATTTAATAAATAAATAAATCCTGGGATAGGCTAGTACATCTGAGCCAAGCTAGCCTCCGAAGAGCCACAGATGTAGCCATGACCCATGACTCTTGATGACACATCACTGGAGTCCACAGCATCATGAAACTGGATTTTTGATGCCTCAATCTCATCAGCAGCCACCTCCTCCAGCTCCTTGGCAAGCTGGGGGGAGGCCTGTTTAGCCAGTTCCAAAACAGTGTCCCATCTGGACTTCTGGTACCTGGCTGTGTAAGCCATATAATTAGCCTGCCTGAGTCCCAAGGAAGATGCCATGTACTGTTTCTTAGCCATGGCATCCAGCTTCCTTAAGTCTTTATCCGGGGGATGTGAAGCCAAGGGTAAGTTAGCCTTATCACAGGCTGCAGCCTGCACCACCCCAACATGGCTGCATTGCTGGTACAAGTACTTCGTACCTGGGCCTTACAACCTATACTTCTCGTCCATTCGCCTGTCCACAGGAGGTAAAGAATTTGGAGTCTTAAGTAACTTATGTGTTTGTTTCCCAAAGGATTTGTGAAGGGAAATAGACAATCTCTTGGACTCAGATGTCCATCATCTCCACATAGTCAGGCTCCTCTTGCTCCTCGACACCTTCATCCAAAGGGAGCTGGAGGGTTTCTGCCACTTTCCTGTAAAACATAAAGTGGGAAGGGGACTCAGAAAGCCTAGGAGGGGAAACACCAGAAGGTCTGTCTGGGGAGACTGTCCGGTTCTATGGGCTCATCCAGACCTTCCATACCATCATCATCATCATCCCCCTCCAAATCTGGTTCATAATAGTCTTCAGGGGAATAATCCTAAACCGGAGGAACCGACCGACCCGAACCCCTACCAGAAGGCGTTGAATCAGCCGGAACCAAACTGAGCGATTCCACTATGCTAATTGCCCTGGCAATTTCTTCGGTGGTTGGATGATGCAGTCTGGATCCGAACCGGACGATTTTTCTTTTTGCCGGAACCGACCCCTCAGGATCGGCTTTCCGTCTGCCCGAGGGAGTCTCGCCCAGGTCAGTGGATACTCCCTCAGGTTCGGCTGGAATCGAACCAGGCTTGCCATCCAGGTCAGCAGACTTCTCAGCCTCCTTTTCCCTAAACCTGTCCAATCTTTTATCCAGGGTGGCTTTAGGGAAATTGTTACATGTTTGGCAGTCTGACTCTAGGTGGTCAAAACCCAGACAATAAACACAGATGGTGTGGGGATTAGCCTTAGCAAAGGCTCCCCACACTCACTGCGTTGAAACCCGTGTTGAAACCTGAAAACAGTGTTGAAACCCAGTAGGCCCATTTTTTCTCTTGAGTTTCTCAGACGAAGCCATCCTATCATTTACCCTTTTTATGAAAACAGCCAGGCAAGACCCCCTTGTACTGTTTCTTTGCCATGGCATCCAGCTTCCTTAAGTCTTTATCTGGGGTGTGTAAAGCCAAGGGTATGTTAGCCTTATCACAGGCTGCAGCCTGCACCACCCCAACATGGCTGCAATGCTGATACAAGTACTCCATAACACCCGATGAAACACGTTTTTTTTTTTTTTTTTTTTTTTAGAACCGATAAGGACCCCTACCTCACACTAAAATCAACTAAAAAGATACAGACAACCGGTTCAGCCGAACTGGTTGAAAAACTGTGTTTTACAATTTCCACACAATTTTCAGAACTAATCCACTACCTATGTACTTACTGTACCGCAGACAGGGATCTGAACCGAAATAGCGAAAAAAATACTGGTATAACTGACATTTTAAACTGGACCGAACCGTTAGCGAAGGAGAACTCTCCGGAGCGACTATTCAGTTAGGCGGAGTAAAGAACCTGACGGTTACACTTCAAAGTGCAGCACACAGAGGTTTGAACTGAGCTTGAGTGCAACGTTCTATGCTCTGGCATAGAGTTAACTCTTTCCTCTCCAGAGCAGTTCAAGTGCTGGGGCTAACTGCTTAATGTCAGAATATAGCAAGACTTCAAGTTGTTTGAAAGAACATCTGCTAGGCTACTGCAACATTTTTATTGGCCTAGGTTACATGAAGACGTTACAGAGTATTGCAAAAGTTGTACTGAATGTCAACAAATTGGCCAAGTGGTAAAAAAGGAAAGAGTACCCCTCATGCCCCTTCCATTAGTCTCACATTCACTTGAAAGGATAGTTATGGACGTGATTGGTCCTCTGGAAAAAAGTACAAAACGAAATAGATTTATACTTGTCTTTTGTGATTATGCCACAAAATATCCAGAGGCATTTCCCTTCAGTACAATGACAGCCCCCAAAATAGCTGAGAAATTGGTAGAGTTTTTCAGCCGCATGGGCATCTCGAAAAGAGATCTTAACCGATCGAGGTGCCAATTTTAATGCATTACTGAAAAAACTCTATAAGGTATTAAGAATAACAGCTGTCAGGACCTCCCATTATCATCCACAAACTGATGGACTCATTGAATGCTTTAATCAAACCCTAAAATGTATGATTTGAAAGTTTGTGGATGAGGAAGGGGAAAAAATGGGATCATTATCTGCCTTTACTCCTCTACGAGTACAGGAAAGTACCACAAGCCTCCACGGGATTCTCTCCTTTTGCCCGATTATATGGACGGAATCCCCGTGGACCGCTTGATGTGGTCAAAGAAGACTGGGAGGGTGATACCATGGTCAAGTACACCAACATTCTAAAATACATGACTAATCTACACAAAAGGTTACTGCCCTATACTAAACAAGCACATACTAACATACTAAAATGCCAGCAGAACAGGCCTAACGGTCTTTCGTGTCTGCTTGTTTGGTCAGCCCCCACCCTGGGAGCTGACCTTGCTGCCCCCCTCGCCCTCTCTGGCTTCTGCCTTCCCAGTCCCGGATATTCTCGCTGCACTGGTTTTTGCTTCCAGAACCCTTCCCCTGTACCTGTCCCACCCACTCTTGAACCCCTCCACCGTTTCTGCCTCCACCAGCCCCCTGGTCAGCGCATTCCATGGCTCCACCATCCTCTCAGTGAAGCAGCACCTCCTCCTTTCTCCCCTGAATCTCCCCCCTCCAGCTTCCACCGATGCCCTTTAGTTGCCCCCTTCCTTCAGAGCACCCTGACTGCTCCTCCCCTATTTACCCCCTTCATGTACCTGAAGACCTCTATCATGTCCCCGGTCTCTTCCAATGTATACGTATTTAGCTCTTCGAGCCTCTCCCATAGGTCCTATTCCCAGGCCCAAATCATTTTGGTTGCCCTCCTCTGGACCCTCTCAGGAGTTCAATGTCCCTCTTAAATGTGGCTCTCAAAACTGCACTTAGTACTCGAGGTGCGGCCTCACCAAGCAGTTATACAGTGGGAGTATCACTCCTCCTTCTGGAGGTGAGCCCCTAGTGATGCATCCACATCCTGTTGGCCTTTGCGCTGCCCCTCCTGAAGTCTCCGAGTTGTTCATCTCGACATCCACCCCAGGTCCCTCTCAGCCATCGAAACTTGTAGCATTCCCCCCCCAAGGGGTGTACACTTGGCCTGGGTTTCTGGCTCCCAGGTGCAGTACCTTGCATTTTCCTGCATTGAACCTCAGCTTCCACTTTCTAGACCACTTTTCCAGAGCCTCCAGGTCCCCCTGCAGGGTCACCCTCCCCTCCTGCCCATCCACCACCGCCCCCAGTTTTGAGTCATCTGCAAAGAGACTCATCTCACTCCTGATACCCTTCCTTATGTCAGAGATGTAGGCATTGAACAGGACGGGCCCAAGGACCAATCACTGAGGGACTCCACTAATGACTCATTGGGGATGAGACTATCCCTCCAACCACAACCCTCTGGGTCCGGTTCTGGAGCCAATTTCCTATCCATCTGTTCATCTCGTTCCCCACCCCCATTTTTCCAGATTATCCAACAGACCCCCGTGAGGAACAGAGTCAAACGCCTTGCTGAAGTCAAGAGAGGACGTCCACTGGTCTACCCAGGTCCAAGGCACTCGTCACCCAGTCATAGAACTCCACAAGGTTTGCTTGACACGATTTCCCTGGGACGAATCCATGCTGTCTACCGTCCAGGCACCCCAACTTTTCCAGGTCACCCTCTTGTCTCTCCTTGACAATGCCCTTCATCACCTTGCCCACCACCGAAGTCAGGCTGACGGGCCTGTAGTTCCCTGCCACCTCCCTTGATCCCAACTTGTGGATAGGCACTATATGCACCATCTTCCAATCCTGGGGCATCCACCCTCTCTTCAGAGAGATGCTGAAGAGCTCCGCCAGGGGTTTCGCCAGGACATCCACCAGTTCCTTCAGCACTCTGGGATGTTATTTATCCGGCCCCGGTGCTTTCTCCATCTTAAGGGGCCTGAGGGCTTCCCTCACTCTCTCTGCCATGATTTCCACCTCTGCTACCTCGTCTCTCTGCTTTGCCTTCCCCCCACCTGCCAGTAATGCCCCTCCAAGACCCGCCAATCGGTAAGGGTCTGCCCCTCCTCAGTTTCACCATCTCCTCCCATGTATGATGCAGACCCCCCATTTTCCTTGGTGAAAACTGAGGCAAAGTACTCATTTAGTACCTCAGCCTGCTCCCCCAGGTCTTGTGCCCATCCTTCCCCTGTTTTAATCCTGCTAATCTGCCCCTTCACCCTTCGTTTTTCCCCAATGTATCTAAAGAACCCCTGGTTCCCTCTCCTAATTTCCTTGGCCAAGTTCTGCTCCTTCCTTGCCTTAGCTGCCCTCACCACCCTAGTGGCCCTTCTGGCCATCAGCTCATACTCCCCTCAGTCTCTTTCACTCCTTGAGCACTTGAATTACCTGTAGGCCGCCTTCTTTCCCCTCACCACCTCCTGAACCTCCCTAGTCCACCAGCAGGGTTTTCGGGGCCTATCGCATTTTCGTCTTACTCTTGGCAGGTGCTAGTAGCATCCTGCACCACCTCCTGATGATTTCACACCTACTGTCAGCGTCCATGTCTGACCCAATCCCATCCAAGTGCTCCTTAAAGAGCCTTCCCATTTCCTTGAAATCCACCCCCCTGAAGCCAATTACCTCCATTTTTGTGCAGCCTTCTACCCCTCCTAGATTCAGGCAGAACCAGACCGTGGCATGTTCACTCCCTGCCAACGGGGCCCTTGCCTCCAGGCCCCCAATCTGGTCATTGTCTGCCAGGACCACATCCAGTATCTGCTCCTCCCTGGTCGGTTCCCCCATCTGCTGAGTTAGGAATGCGTACTGAAAGACATCCATCAAACTCTGTTCCCCGGCCGCCAAGCATGTCATAGTCTCCCAGTCTGTTCCTGGCATGTTTAAGTCCCCCAACACCACCACCTTTCCCCTTCCCAATCTGCAGTGTCTCCCAACCTCTGCCACCAGACTCTCCTCCAGCTCCTCTGCCAGCGCAGGGGGTCTATACACCACTCCTATTTTTACTCTGTTGCCCCCCCCCCTTGTTATCAAGGTGACCCAAATCGCCTCCACAGTTCCCTCCGCCTCCTCCACCCTCCTATGGCAATGCAGTTTTGACTATATTGCTACCCTCCTCCCTTCCCTCCCCTGTCCTTCCTGAACATGGTGTAACCCTCTGGTTCAGGTCCCAGTCATGCCCTGCGGTGGCCCAGGTCTCAGTGACCGCTGCCACATCCACCTCTCCCTCAGTTAGCATCGCCTGGAGCTCAGGCATTTTATTGCCCAAGCTCCTGGCATTTGGCAGGACTACCTTCCACCCTTTCCCTATACTTCCTTTTCCCCTGCTCATGTTCCTGTGGGGATTCTGTCTTCCCCTAGTCCGCACCATACCAGTCGGCCTTTTCTTGCATTCCTCCAGCTCCCAAGGGGGGTGGAGATAGAGTCCCTCCTTTATCAGACGCCCCTCGACAGCCTTTTTTCCCATCCCTCCCCCCTTCACAAGTTTAAACCCCGCCTTTCACCAATGAACCCCTGTATTTTCAACTTAAGGTTTCTTCCCCTCCGAATTGAGATGGAGCCTATCTCTAGCATACCGCCCCTTATCCTCCCAGGTCTCCCCCCAATCCCCCATCAACCCATACCCTCTGGCCCCACACCACTTCCTGAGCCACTGATTTATCACCCTAATCTTCCTCTTGTGTTCCCCACTAGCCCTTGGCACCACCAGGATTTCCAAGAAGGAAACTGCGCATCTTATATCATTACAGACCCTGGCAAGCTCCCTGAACCTTGCCTGTATCTCTAGCTCACTATTTCCCTCAATGTCATTGGTACCCAGGTGGACCAGTATGTCCGGGGAACCTCCACAATCCTTTGCCAGCTGATATACCTCATGCTTGGCGCTATGCACCGTTAGTCCAGGGAAGCATTTTGTTCTAACTGAGCAGGCTTCTCCCTCCCTATCCCATTTGATCCCCCTGATCATGGAATCACCCAACAGGAGCACGCTGGCCACCCCTTTTCCTCCATTTCCCCCCTTCCATGTCCCTCATCCTTTCTACCGGCCCCTCCCCCCAGCCGGCTCCTTGCTCTTCCCCATCTGGGTGCCACCTCCCATGCCCTCCTATTTAACCTGGCCACCCCTCCTCTCTCCGATCCTATGCCCTTGTCCTCCTGAGTATCCTTCTGTACCTCGCTACCCCCACCGCTACTGCTCGCGACTGGTCCTTCCCCCCCTCTGCTAAACTAGCCTGGCTCGTCCTCCCTTCCTTCCCGTCTCTGTTCAGCCCGTCTCTGTTCAGCCCCTCCTTGCTTGTCGAGCTCCCCTGGCCTAAACCCTCAGCTCCCTTTACTGTATCCTCCTTGCACTTCTGGTCCTTCTCCTTGCCCTCCCCCAACTGGTCCTTTTCCTTTGCTTTCCTCCTCTACCTCTCATCCTCCTGCTCTGATCCCCTGCTCCCCGTGCTTTCCGTATTCCAAGTTCCTCTGCCTCGTGCTATCCAGCCCCGCCTCCTGCCCCTACTCCCTTTCCATCTCTAACTGCCCCTGTCATGGCTACATCACCCCCCTCATCCTCAAGCAGAAGAAGAGAATTGAAGCCTTTACTGAGCTTAAGGTCTGATCCACCTCTCCCCATTTCTTCCTTCTGTCCAGCCCCAGCCAACTGCCTACTTCCTTGAGAATGTCCTCCCTTTGGCCCCCATCTGTGAGGGTCCCCAGTTACCTGCCAGCTTCCTTCGTAGTATCCTCCATTTGGGCCATATCTGCCAGGGTCCTTATGCGACCCCAGAGTACTCTCCTGCACTCCTTTCCCCGTGCCCCCGCCCCTAGTGTTTGGTGCAACCCCGTGGGAAAGCCCCTGCCCTATTCCCCAACAATACCTCCCCCTTTCCCCCAGCTGCCTCCTAAGCCCCTCAACCTCCTCCCTAAGCTGTGCCAGCTAGTAGCACACTGGACAACCACTGAACTTCCAAGCCCAGTCCAGTATCATGGCTGCCCCACACCCTGTGCACCCCACCACCCTCCCAAGGATGCCGGCCCTAATGACATGTGGTTCCATCCCCCTCCAAGTAGGTTTCCTTGGGTGAGCCACCAAGTTCCCCACTAGTCCAAGACTTTCAAACTTTCAACACTTGAGTGGCTGAACTTTTCCCCACGTGACTATTGGCCTTAAGGGTTTGCTCACAGGGGAAGTTTGCAACTCCCTAAGCTCCTCCCTCCCAGCCTTTAAGCTCAACCCCCAGTGACTCTTCTGTATTTAAGAAAGGCAAAGGCAAATGCAAGGGGTGGGTGAGAGGGCTTTCCAGAGAGTTCTTAAGGGGTTAGGCCAATTTTAAAACACAACTTACAAACAATAAAAACTTACAGAAACTTATGACAAAGTTAGCTTTCCAGAACCGCACTACAATTTCAAACTTCAACTGCTACCTCTCTCTGCCACAGCCAGAAGACTTGTATTCTAGCCCAAGAAAAACAAAAGGTGATTTATGATCTAAAAACCAAGAAAAAGACATTTCAACCAGGGGATAAGGTGTTACCGCTTCTTCCATCCTCCGAGAATAAACTACTGATGAAGTGGAAGGGTCCCTATACCATTAAGAAACAAACTAGCCCCAACACATATAAAGTTGAAACCCCTGACAGACGAGTGACTACAAAAATCCACCATGCCAATTTGCTAAAAAAATGGAATGACAGGCCTCATGGCAAGCCCTGCTTGTATGTCCTCTCTGATAACCCTGAAACAGAGCTAGAGGCAGCTTACAGGAGATTAGAGGGCCCTGAGCCAATATATGACATTACAATTAACCCTTACCTACCAGACAGTGAACAAATTGAGTTAACCCATCTTCTACAATGCATTTCAGACACTTTTACTAACATACCAGGAAAAGCTATCGGTGTCAGACACGAGATCAAAATCGACTCCAACCCCATCAGGCAAAAGGCGTATAGACTTCCTGAAAAAGTCCAGGCTGATGTCAACCTTGAGATAGACAAACTAAGACGGTTAGGCATTATCGAACCCTCTGTCAGTCCATGGTCATCACCCATTGTTATAGTTCCAAAAAAGGAAGGGGTATATGCCTCTGCCTGGGCTTTTGGAAACTAAACCAAGTTTCCCAATTTGATAGCTAGCCAATCCCCAGAGTAGATGACATTATTGATTGCATCAGCCAGGCTAAATTTATTTCTACTCTTGATCTAACCAAAGGGTACTGGCAGATACCTTTGGAGGAACACCCAAAGGTAAAAACAGCGTTCGGTACTCCAAATGGTCTCTAACAGTTTGTATATATGCCTTTTGGTTTACATGGCGCCCCTGCGACCTTTCAGTGGTACACAGACCAGCTGTTAACCTCCCATTCAGGATATTGTTCTGCATATCTTGATGACGTGGTTGTGTTTAGTGCTGATTGGACATCTCACCTGTTACACTTGACCAATGTCATCCAAGCCTTACAAACTGCAGGTCTAACCATCAATCCGTCAAAATGTACCCTAGCTGTGACAGAAACAAAATATTTAGGTTTTGTACTAGGTAATAGGGTAGTATGCCCTGAGATTAGAAAGGTCGAAGCAGTAGCTAAGCGTCCTATACCTGAAACAAAACAGCAAGTCTGATCTTTCTTAGGATTAGCAGGATATTATCAGAGATTCATTCCTGAATTTGTCACCATTGCAACTCCTTTAATTGATCTTACTAAAAAAAAAGTACTTAACAAGGTCCCCTGGTTGTGACATGATCTTCTGTGCTATTAAAGCTGCACTATGCGCATCACCTGTTTTGCGATCTACTGATTTTAGCCAGCCATTCGAGGTACACACAGACGCCTATGACACAGGATAAATAGCGGTGTTTTGCCAAACCATCAATGGGGAAGAGCATCCTACTGTGTACATTAGTCGAAAGCTACACCTGAGAGAACGTAAATATGCAATCACAGAAAAGGAATCTTTAGCAATTAAATGAGCCATTGAGGCTTTGAAATTTTATTTATGGGGAAATCAGTTTATTCGTGTCACAGATCATAACCCCTTATGTTGGCTTAACCAAATGAAGGACAAAAATGCTCAAATTCTTCATTGGTATCTGGCACTACAATCCTATAAATCTGATATTAAGCATCAATCAGGAAGTCAACATATACATGCCGATTATCTATCCAGATATGGTGCAAGTTAAGGTCCTCTTTCTTTTTTATTAAATGACAATAGGTAGAAAGGTACCTATGCACCCCAGGGCAAAAAGTATGATATTATGTGTTAGAAACGTAATAATTTTTGATTGTATTGAAAAAGGGTGCCCCGGGGTGGAGCTTCTCTGAGGGTGGGTGGAAGCTCCATCCCTTTCCCTAGGGAATTGGTATTTAGGGAATGTGGTTCAAAACCAGTACCTTTGCACTGGTTTGTACTTGAGCGGGGGGTATGTGACGGAGGCAAATCCCCTCCTTGATGTGTGAGTCTATCTGAGTTTGCCCCCCCCCACCCCAAGTCTGTTGCACAACAGCATTCTTTTTCTTCGTTTGCTATTCCCCTCTTTTCCGTCAGCCTGTAAATTTCTATTACAGTGGAGTGGCCACCTACTGTAATATCTCTATTCTATCCCAATCATGTCTGTTTTACTCTTCCAACTCTGTTCTGACCACACTGTTTTGGGAACAAAGCTGTCCTCAGAAATAAGCAAACAAATGAAAGAAACAATGATATTTAATTGGGAAAAAACACAAACGCCAGCAGCAAAACAGCTTCCTTCAAGTTTACCGTATGAAGTGGCTTTGTGAAAATATAAACTCTAATTTCTTTTCCCCTTTTGTTTTGGATTAAATGGGTGAAAGGGCTACAGCAGGACCCTTGAGAACTTTCCGCCCCTCATGCAATATATTGCATTATTCTGACGCTTTTCCTCTGGTCACCCTGACTTACCATAGGCATGTGGCAAGTTCATTATTTGGCTCAGCAGAACTTTATTGCATACAGGATAAGCGGTACGGTTGCTGAGCAACTGCCAGCACTGACCGAGAAATGTTTGTTTTTTTCGTCACAGGAACAGTTATTTGTGCCATATTAAAGAATGGAACCTGAGCTAAGTTGAAGCACTGCGTTTTTATTTTTTTTATACTCACGGAGCACAGAGCCATAAGCCGTCTGCTCTAGTGTGGTCCTCTGTACCAATCAGTATCTCCTACACAGCTGGGTGTAAGCTCCTATAGGGAGTCAGCGGCACCTTCTCTCTTCTTTTTATATGAATGCCAGATGCCCATCAAATGAAACAGGGGCAGAGTTCTGCTACAACGTAACCCATTTTCTGCTCAAACAAGAACTGCCATGTGAAAATATATTATTGTACCGAGTTAATAAAGTCAATGTTGATTATTACCTGGTTTTCAGATATACCAGGATTTCCGCATTGAAAATATTGAATGTTAAGTAAGATATGGAATAATAAAAGTATAACAGAGGTGGAGTTTAGATATTAGGGAAGAGTTTTCTGGCTATAAAAAGCAAACCCTGAGAAGCAGAGGGCAGATGCAGTTTGGGAGTGAACCTGTGAGGATCACCTAGAACAGATTTCCAAGGGGAGGTCAGGCACAGCGGATTTTAGGGAGTTAGCAACCTACACTCTCTGAGCTGTGCTTCTTTTTGATTTTCATTTCTGTTTGAAAAGTATTGAATTTATTCTTTTTTATTTTAAATAAAAATCACGCCTTATAGGTGTATTGTACCTGAACTGCTGTTTGTCTGTGTAGTCTTTTCAAGCTCACTCACAACTGGTCCCTTCTGTTTAATGCACTTTTCAGATCAGCGTTGAACCATGGGCAAGAGAGCTCCCTGGTTCTGTACTTTTTCATAGGGGCGTGTTTATTAATACTACTTAAGGTATCAGTAAAAATAGAGGACGCTTTGTTGGCATTAGTGGCCAGATAGAATTTCACCCAGTTTATATCTCTCAGGTCAGCTAGGCAATGGGCAAGGTTAAATTAATGACAGCTCCTTTTCCAAAAAAATCTGCTTCTGGTAATTGCTGTCAAGCCTCTCATGCAGGCCGCTGCAGTGGTCACTAACATCATTATGAAAAACTGTTGCGTGGGAGAATTTGTGGGGTCTGTTAGTAAGGATCAGGTCGATTAATGAACTGTTTTTGTCATTCCTAGGGTTGGGGCAAGTAATTTTTGGTATTAATTGGGTGAAGCCTGATGCACTGCAAAAGTCTCTCAGTCATTTACATTTAGTGTTGGTACTATGCTAGTCAAGAATTAGGTCACCAAGAATGATGGTTTCATTTTGCTTAGAATCCTCAAGATTACACAAAGGACATAAGAGATCTATACCCGTCAGCGGTCTATAGCAACCTATCACATTTATGGTCTCTACTGAGGAGATGACTGAATTTAACGCCAAGCACTCCAAATTCCTTCGGAATAGAGACAGCAGTGATTAACAATGCTGCAAACTTATCTTTGACGTATATGGCAACACCCCCTAGACTGTCTATCAATATGGAAAATATTATAGGATGGGAGTGAGATCAGATTATCCAGGATTGTGCTTTTCAGCTAGGTCTCTGTCAACACAAAGATATCTGGGTTTGTGTGTGATACCTAAGTTTGGACAAAGTCTGTCTTTTTTAGTAGACTACACACATATAGGTGCATGCACTTCATATCTTTGGTGGCCGCAAATTCAGACGGCGAGGCTACAGCTATTGGAGGGCCAAGGTTAAATTCAATGTGTCCAGCACAGAACAAGAAGAGAAAGATCAGATTAGTGATCCATCTACTTAGTGATCTGAATTCTGAATAGTGAGGAATTCTGCGTGTGGGGCGCAAGGAAAGTGCCCCATTACAGAGACAGGAAGGATATATCATGTAGAAGAGCAGCGTTGTCTGAAACTGTAGAGGACATGGGGAAGTCAGGTATACAGCAAGGTTTGCTGCAGATGAATCCCAAACAGGGTAAATTAGAAGGATAGTAGAGAGATTGGGAGAATG
Organism: Neoceratodus forsteri; assembly: GCA_016271365.2. Taxonomy (NCBI): domain Eukaryota; kingdom Metazoa; phylum Chordata; order Ceratodontiformes; family Ceratodontidae; genus Neoceratodus; species Neoceratodus forsteri. Next base: position 409,916,574 of record CM057452.1, read on the forward strand.
AACATGCAGGTAAGTTAGTGCCAATGACTTGGAAGTACCTGATAATGGATATCAAAGTAAAGGGTTGAAAGGGAATGGGAGATAGGAGCCGAATGACAACATGACAATGAGGACAGGGAACGCTGTAAGGGTTTGAGGTATAAGGAGACTAATTAAAATGCTGGGAGAGTGCAAAAGCACTTCAGGGAGAGAATAAATAAATCAGTAGCCCAGGGACAGCACTAACATGCACCAAAAGGGCAAAAGCTGCATCCTTTCCAAAACTGACCCCTCTCTCCTTTGCCAGTGGGTCCAGATTGATGCACCTACTCAGTGCTCCAGATAACATTTTAGACCAGGAAGTAAAAACTTCCTAATTTTCCAAGCTGGTAGTATTTCGATATGTCAGGTAGTATTTTGCAACACGGTAACACTGTTTTGGTGAAATTAAGTGCGAATGCACGAAATCATGGAAACACCTGGTAGTGATGATACTACCCAGGACTCTACACAGGGTGTAAAAAGGGCAAAACTGGGTGTAAAATACGCCGATACACCCCTTAACTAGACCACTGTGCCTACCCTACAACACTATCTAAAGGAAGGGAATATGAGCTGTTCAAAATCTGCCACTGATTATGTTTTGACCCAGTATGTTCCTCTTTAGACTCACATTTTTTACACTAGTGGGTCTAATTCGACCCATGTTTTAAACCACCTAGCGCTGTCGCTGCTGTAGCCTGATGCTCCCTCTTCAATGCAAAAGCACTTCAGGGAAAGAAGAAAAACTTACTCACCACAGTAATCTTCTTTCTTCCAAGGAGTCCTTTAGAATCAGTAACTGTTTTGCACTTAGTTGGCGAGTTGCAACTGCCCCGGAGGTGTGCCATTAAGAAATATTTAAATGAGCATAGGGCCAATCGAAAGACAGGAGGGGGTGTGAGCTGCGTGAGAGCTGTTGAATGCTTCAGAATTTTCTCAAGGAAAAACGAGGGCAAATGCCCCTAAAAAGAATCAACAGGATTAAAAAAACATGCAAATGTCCACAAAAGTGGAAAAAGAAACAAAAGCAACACGAACTAAAAACTCATCAATAAGAAACTCCAAATTTGGTAAAAGGTGACATAAGAGCCCTTCTCTGACAGGTGAACCGGGGAGGAAGGGTGGGAGCTTACTGATGCTAAAGGACCCCTTGGAAGAAAGATTACTGAGGTGAGTAATATTTTCTTCTTACCCCAGGAATCCTTTAGCATCAGTAACTTTTTTGCAGACTACCCAGCAGTACCAAGTGGGAGGCAGGCAGAGAACCTACTTAGGAAAGAGGCTCTGCAGAACAACCCTGCCAAATTTGGCATCAGATCTGGTCTGCACATCCAAACTGTAGTGTTTGACAAAGGTGTGCACAGATTTCCAGGTAGCTGCTTTGCAGACATCCAGTAGGGGAATGTCCCTTGCTGCTGCAAGCAAGGCTGCAGTGCTCCTGGTGGAATGGGCCCTGAACCTCACTGGAGGTTGTTGACCAGCTTTCTCATAGCAGAAGCTAATACAAGAGGCCAACCAGTGAGAAATAGTTACCTTGGTAGCTGGTCTTCCAAGGCCTACATTCCCGTAGGTGAGGAACAACTGAGTGGAATAGCCTCTGGACTGTCTAGTATGCTCTAGGCAGTGAAAGATGGCTCTTTTGACATCCAAGCTGTGGAGCTCTTGCTCGCCAGGAGTGGATGGCTCAGTAAAGAAGACAGGCAGAGTAATGGACTGGTTCAAGTGAAACTCTGAACCCACCTTTGTCAGAAATTTCCTATTTGTCCTGAGCTCAACTATATTGTTGTGAGGGAGGATGTAATTCAGCTCAGGGCACAGGGCCTGTAGCTCTGAAATAATCCTGGCAGACGTAATGGCTACCAGGAAGACGGTCTTCCAAGTTATAAACTTGATGTGGGCCATGGACATAGGCTCAAAAGGTGGATTCATGAGCCCATCTATGCAAAGGCTCAGGCTCAAAGGAGGAACAGGTTCCCTGGTTGGAGGCTGGAGGTACAAGAGGCCATTGAAAAACTGTTTAAAAATGTCGGAAAAAAATAATTTCTTCTTTCCCACCGAAAGGTACGCTGAAATTGCCACCAGGTGTAGCTTGAGTGAAGATGGTTTCAAGCCTGACGCCTGTAGGTGTACCAGGTAGTCTAGCAGCTGAGGGTCTGAAGCTGATAGGAGTTCGACCATTCGGTCTTGCACCAGAGGGAAAATCTCTTCCATTTGGCTGCATAAGTCTTCTTAGTGTTCATTTTTTTTAGCCATCCTCAGTATCTTAAGGACCTATTCAGAGTACTGGAAACTCTAACTCCTCAAGAACCAGGCCTTGCGGTGAAGAGTGTATGTCTGGGTACTGCACTCCCGTCTGAGAAGAGTTAGCAGGGAGCGAGTTGGAGGCAGGCGAATGGGCTTATTGCAGGACACTGAGAGAAAGGACAGGGTACCAGGCTTGCCTGGACCAGTCCGGAGCCACTAGGATCATCGATGCAGGCTGCTGTCTGAGTTTTAGCAAAACCCTGAATATCAGGGGAAAGGGTGGAAATGCGTATAGGACCTCCTTGACCAGTCCAGGATCAGGGCATCCAGAGGAAGTGTTCCCGGAACTGGGGGCCTGCAACAGTACTGAGGAAGCTGAAAATTGAGAGGAGAGGCAAACAGATCCATGTCTGGTGTGCCCCACTGCCTGAACACTGTGGCTAGTACTTACTTGCTCAGTGCCCATTCGCTCTGACCTGACTGATGCGGTTTAGGACATCTGCCGGAGTATTGAGTTTGCCTGGGAGGAAAATAGCTGAGAGGCTGACTCTCAGGGAGAATGCTAGAGACCAGAGCTTCCAAAAAGTGTATTCCTGATCTGGTACCACCCTGCTTGTTTATGTAGAACACTGCAATGGTGTTGTCCGTTCAAATTTAAATTGCCTGCCCTTCTATGCTGGGAGCGAAAGCTTTGAGAGCTAGTAAGACTGCTCTGAGTTTCAAAAGATTTATGTGCAACTGTGACTCTTTGGGAGTCCAGTTGCTGCTTACTGAGGCACTGTCTAAATGAGCTCCCCAGCCCAAAAGGGAGGCATCTGTGGTGATCACCTTTGTGGGAAGAGGAGGAGCTTGAAAGGGAACCCCTGCCTACAAATTTGCATGGTTCTTCCACCACAGCAAGTTTTGGAGGAACTGCTCTGACACAGGTATCAACTTCGAAAATGTGTTGCTTCTCTGAGACCAGTGAACTCTGAGGTAGGCTTGCAGGAGTCTCATCCTATACCTGACCCTTGGGACTACTGCAGTCATAGAGGCGATATGTCCCAGAAGTTTGAGGAAATGTCTGGCTGGTCTTGGTTGTCCCCGAGCGAAATAATCTGCCACTGAAAGAAAACTCTGAACTCCTTCCCGCGGGAGGAAAGCATAACCCTTCTGAGTGTCCAGCTGGGCCCCTGTGAAGGTGAGCAGCTGGGTGGGTTCTGGGTGAGATTTCTTTAGATTTACCAGGAAACCCAGAGACGACAGAGTGCATTCTGTGAGGGAAAGAGATTCCTTGACCTGGCAAGAAGACTTTGCTACTATGAGCCAGTCATCCACATAGCAGTAGAAAGCGATGCCCAGTCTCCCAAGATGTGCTGCTACCACTGTGAGACACTTCGTAAAGACTCTTGGGGCCAAGGACAGGCCAAAGGGCATTGCGGTGAACTGATAGTGACCCAAAGGAAGTTTGAACCTGAGAAACTTCCTGTGAGAACTCCTTATGGGTATGTGGAAGTAGGCATCCTTTAAGTCAAGGGAGGCTAGCCAGTCTTCCTGCTGTAAGGACTGTATGACCAGTGACAGAGTGACCATTCTCAATTTGGGGTTTTTCAGATGTTTGTTTAAAAATCTGAGATCTATGATAGGTCGCCACTCCCATTTTCTTTAGTATCAGAAAATACCTGGAGTAGAGACCCTTGCCCTTCTCATGGGTGGGGACCCTCTCCACTGCTCGTAAAGCCAGAAGGTTTTGTACCTCCATTTCCAACAGCGGTATCTGTGTTGGGGACAGAAGTCTTGACACCTGGGTATGCTTGAGGTCTCTTGAACTGTAATGACAGACCCTTCTCCACTATCTCCAGCACCCACTTGTCCGACATGATGAGGGACCAGTGCTGAAGATAGTGAGAGAGTCTGCCTCCAACCGGAAAAGGGGAGGTGACCTGGACACTCACATCAGTACTTTGAGAGGCAGATGGCTGGGTAGAGGTGGTTCTTCTTTGGCCCCTTCTGCCCCTGCCTCTGAAAGACCCCCTGTACTGGCTAAAGTCAGATTGGAGATAGGGATTGTAAGGCCTGCGAACAAAACCTCTGCCACTACCACCCCTAGGATGGGATCTCTGAGGGGTGGTGTGTTTAGGCTTCGATGAGTTGCTCTGCCAGGAAGCCTTGTACTCATCGACTTTTTTCATGTAGTCAGTGGTTCTGTAATCAAACAACATATTTTGATCACAGGGAAAATCCATGGCCTTGTTCTGAGTGTCTGTGGTCAGACTAGTTGTTCTAAGCCAGGCGAAGCATCTCAGAGAGATGGCATGGGCCATCACTCTAGAGGCTGCATCATCACTGTTGTGATCGGCCATGTGGAATTGGTACATAGTAGCTTCCAGGGCAGTTTTTGACGTATCCACCAGCTCCTGCACCATAGAATCTGATCCGTGGCGGGTGATAGCCTGGACAGATTTCCAAAGGGCTTTCTGATATCTGGCTGTGAATGCCATGTAAGAAGAAAGCCAGAGAAGCAAAGAAGCTGTGGCATACATTTTCTTCGCTATGAACTCAATTTTCTTGGAATCCTTGTCAGGGGGAGAGGGCAACAAGAAGACTCCAGCTTTCTCACAAGCTGCCTGCTGCACTACACTTTCGTGGCTAGGGTGTGCAGACAGGAACTCTGTACCATATTTAGACAATTTATATTTTCTCTCAAGCCGTTTATCAACCCCTGATACTGAAGTGGGGTGTTGAAGCACCTTCATGGTTTTTTTTCTAAATGCATTATAGATAGGGATGACCAGAGTTTTTGAGCATGAAAGACCCTTCATCTCCCTATAATCTTCATCGACATCCTGGTTGGGCTCCTGCATAGGGAGGTCCAGGATATCCAGCATACTTTGTATAAATGTAAACACAGAAGAAGGATCCTCGTGGTCACCCGGGGGATCACCAAGGCGAGGGTCCGGTGACTCATGGGGCTCAAGATCCATGTTAGGGGCATCATAAAATTGATCATCATCTGCGTCACCCTCATAGTCTACAGAAGAGAGAACTGTGGAAGAGTGCTTGCCAGCCCCAGTAAATCAAGGACCCATCTTTTGAAGGGTCTGAAACAGTTGCCATGCTTTTTCCATATCTTGCACTGATGGAAGAACCTGCACAGTTTGTGTTTTGTTTTTTCTGTATGCTTTAAGCTGCCTGTTGTCTCGCTATTGGCTTTCCCAGGAGCAACGGAAGCATATCTGTCTTGACAGAGTTTCTTTTTAGCCACTTCAGAGGCTTGATCAAGCTTCCTTTTTCCGTCACTCTTATTATTTTTTTCAATTTGTGAGGACTTTCATCTTTGGAAGCTTTATTTTTTGGCTGGGATCTGGAGGGTTCCTCAGCACCTCTGCTTTTGGTATTAGTACTTTTGAATTGCCCCTCGTCGGAAGCCATTGATTTATCCTCAGCCATAATAATCAAAGGTTTGTCTACTATGTTTGCCAATTTAAGCAAAGCAAACCAGTTCTGGACCTACAAACTGTCGAGTATCTAGAGGCCAGAGGGGCACAGGACCCTAGGCAGCATGGATTCACAGCGGGAAGGTCATGCCAGACGAATCTGATAGATTTCTTTGACTGGGTGACCAAAGTAGTAGATCAGGGAGGGGCTGTGGACATGGCCTACCTAGACTTTAGCAAGGCATTTGACAGTCCCACACAAAAGATTAATATACAAGTTAGCCAGCCTGGGAGTGGGTCCCAAGATGACAGCCTGGGTAAAGAATTGGCTGGAGAATAGGACACACAGAGTAATAGTAAATGGAGTCCACTCAGAAGAAAGGAGGGTTACTAGTGGGGTACCGCGGGGTTCAGTATTAGGACCGGTCCTCTTCAATGTCTTTATAAGCGACACTGCAGAAGGACTGGACGGAAAAGTATGTATTTTTGCAGATGACACAAAGATCTGCAACAGAGTTGATGCACAGGGTGGAGTGGAAAGGATGAGAAGGGACTTGGCAAGGTTAGAGGAATGGTCAAATGTATGGCAGCTTAGATTCAATGCTAAGAAATGCAAGGTAATGCAGCTGGGAAACAAAAACCCAGGGGAAGAGTACACAATGGGGGGTGAGATACTAACAACTAAAAAAATGGAAAGGGGGGTAGTCATATCAGATGACCTATAGGTGGGCAAGCAATGTGAGAGGGCAGCAAGGAGGGCTGGGGGGATACTGGGACGCATAGGGAGAGGCATCACCAGTAGAAAACAGGAAGTTATTATCCCTCTGTACAGACAGCTGGTGAGACCCCATCTGAGTACTGTGTGCAGTTCTGGAGACCCAATCTCCAAGAAAGACATAGACAGGATGAAACCTGTCCAGAGGAGGGCAACTAAAATGGTGCAGGGTCTGCACCAGAAGACATATGAAGAGAGACGAAAGGAGCTTAATATGTATAGCCTCGAGGAAAGGAGGGAGAGGGGGAACATGATAGAAACTTTCAAGTACCTCAAGGGAATCAACAAAGTCCAAGAGGGTAGCATCTTTCAAAAAAAGAGGTGTGCAAGAACAAGAAGGTACAATTTGAAGATAGAGGGGGGGCAGCTCAGAGGTAATTTAAGGAAGTATTTTTTCACAGAGAGGGTTGTGGATGCATGGAACGGCCTTCCAGAGGAGGTTGTGGAGTCAAAATCAGTGGTGGAATTCAAGCATGCATGGGACAGTCATAAGGCAATTCTAGGGGGTGGAGGTAGGAAGAAGTGGGCTGCTGGTTAACTAGGATCTGCAGCTTATCCAGTAGGTAGAGAAATGGGCAGACTGGGTGGGCCAAGCGGTCCTTATCTGCCGTCAAATTCTATGTTTCTATGTTTCTAAACTGAGTGCAGGTTTCTGTGAAAATGCCACCGGCCAGTCCTGCCCCAGTTAATAAACTATGTCTATTACTAGTGCCTTTTTTTTGGTTGCAAAACTGGGATCTACACCAGTGCCAATCTTAATAGAAACCCAGTAATATTCAACTGCGCACAGGTGGCTGCTGGACCCTTACGGATAGTCCCGACACAGATGTTACCAAGGTCCAGTAATATAACAAAAAAGGTTTCCTCATAATTGCCAATCTAGAGAAAAAAAAAACATGCACTATTTAAATTTGAAATCTACTGCAGGTGCCTCGCAGTAAACCCCACGAGGTTTGAGATAAAAAACAAGGCAACTGTCCCTAATTCGACGGTTCCCACAAGAATTTGCCTCACAAATGAAGGAAACCATCGAAAATAAGTACCAGTGATAAAATTAGGCTTTAAATGAAATAGTCACGGTAAAAATAAAGTCAAAATAGCACCGTTGCGCTAAAAATAAAAAATTTGCACAGCACTAATGAAAAAGTAATTTATGAGGAAAACTTTACCCTGATAAGCACTAGGAGGCTGTCAACAAGGAAAGTTGGGAGACATCTCGGAGACAATATTGCTCAGTCCAGTGGAGAAAAAATTCTGAAGCATTCAACAGCTCTCACTCAGCTCACACCCCCTCCTGTCTTTTGACTGGCTTGGCCCTATGCTCATTTAAATATCTCTTAAAAGCACACATCCAGGGCAGTTGCACCTAGCCAGCTAAGTGCAAAAAAGTTACTCCTGCTAAAGGACTCGTGGGGTAAGAATAAATGGTTCTTTAGCATGAGCCTCCCTCTTCAGGTTGAATAGTATAACCTGCAGATGGTAAAACAGGGAGATACAAAAATAGAAGAATGCCATGGGGGGACAGAAAACTATAAAATAGCAACAGGTGTGAAACAGCAACAGGCGGAGTAGCCTAGGGGAAAGGTTATGGGCTTCAGAGTACACTGTACATCAAAGGCCTGGGTTCAAGACACATGGGGGGAGAGCAAAACAAAAGAAGAGCATTGAGGATACCTTGAAGGGCTGAACAGCCAGGTGGAAGGAGAGGATATTAAAATAAGCAGGAAAGGCAGTTATGGAAGGGCAACCACTATTCTATTTAAACTTTAGTGGTGGTGAGCATAACGCTCCCCTGGTGGCTTAGGGGTATAACCTGCTAAGGGGAGTTTGGGGAGATAGAAAATACAGTACTGTAGTCACATGACACAGCCACGTGACCTAGACTACCTATGAAAGGAGTGCATTTTGCTCATAAAAGTTCTAAAACATTGTGAAAATGCATAGCACTTGCCTCACTGTGTTTAACAAACATAACACTTCTAGAAAATCTATATAAATGCTTTCTGTACATTTAGTATTGTCCGATTAAAAAAAAAACTGCTAATCAATTATTTAAAACCCCGATGTAACCTCTTTATAAAAGAGGGCTTATCTTTAGCTCTCTCCGGAGCATTGGTGCTGCCTTCCCCTGCACTGTTCCTTCACTCCGGTCCCAGTCCAAACTGCAGCTGTGAGACCCAGGGCTGGACTGGACAATGTTATTTGTTCTGCAGGCTTGTTCAGGTCCCTTCTCACCATGGCTGACGCCACCTCTCTTCGCTCAACTGGCACTTTGACTGCCTTCAGAGTCTGGGAGTCCACAGCAAAGAGGTTGCTTAGTTTCAAGCAGCTCTCAAAGTTGCACAAAGTGAAAAACAACTAAGTTAATGCACCCTGTCCCTGTGAAACTGACATCAATGTGAAGCCTAGTTCAGCTCTGCAAAACAACTAAATAAGTACATACTGTCACTGTGAAACTGACATCAGTTTGGAACTCAGCTCTTGTAAGCTGGCTCAGGATCTGTATGCATGCCTTTACCCAGGAACCAGCAGCCACTGAAAGCCAGGGGTTTAGCATACTGAAAAATTCATGAGATGCTAGCCACTGATACTTGGACCCTGGATTTCTGCATGAGTGAGAGCCATGTGCAATACAGCAGATTTGTCTGAGAGAAATCTGATGAGAGGAGAGTGTTTGTGAATAGCGCCTACTTGCTTTTCCTATCTGACTAAACAGTTTGTCCAAAACAGACTTGAGACCCCTGAAAAGGGGACTGATGCAGCTAGGGTGCCAAGCCTGGGCTCTAGCCCCAAATTAGAGCAGGGCTTGCCTTGAAAGCTGCTCTGCATCTGGGAAGGGGACGAGTCACTGCCTTTTGCTGCTGTTAGAATTTTATCCTGACAGGGGACTGAACCAGCTGAGGTCACGAGTGACTGCCTGCCTGTCAGGGTGGAAGAAGGCAAGACCCTTGTGGGGTGAAAAACATCAGTGTCATCCACAGCATCACGGCCCACACCCTTCACTACTGGGAGCGCGTTTGGTCCACTGTATCTGTAACAAGCTTACAGAACAGAGCCCCCATCATCTAAATTCATCATGGCCTGCACACTTCGCCACCAGAAACACGCTGGGTCTGCTACACCTGTATCCAGCCTACAGAAAAACCATCCAACCCTCATCTGCTTAATCAGGAAAGACGTCCCCACAGAAGCAGCATCAGCCTGTCATCTAAAGGTTGCGAGTACTGGGTCTTACCCACAGAACTAATCATTCCTATTGTTTGATACTTTCTGGGTATTCCTGCACCACCTTACAATCAAGCCCACAGCTATAGCTTACAGCCTTGAACAACTGTTTTACTGTTCATCCAGCCATGTAATTTGCCAGCAGGTGCAACCAATGACCAAATTTACATGGCACCACACCGAGATACAAACATCACAGGCCTGCAACTCTGCATCTGTGTGCACACTTGAACTGTAACTGGGAGCTCCCAGAGGAACTGTGGGGTTAAGTGGCGCACTACTTGGGGAAGAGGTGCTGAGACGTGCCTTACAGTGGGGGTGAATGTGAACTGCTGTCTTTATTTTTACCTTTGCTTCCCGGGTCCCCTACATTGTCCCGCAACCCCAAAATAAACCCTTTGGTTACTTATTTGCAACTGACAACATATTTTGCCTTGCTGTTTTTGTTTTGCATGCTCAGGGTGATAAGTGGGGAAAAGACTGTGGTACTGTGTTGCCTGTCACAGAGGGTTTGATTTTATTTCCTGTGGGGAAGCATCCTGGCAGCGCTCTGTCATAAGAATCCCCATAGGTAAAGGCACCACACCACTCTCTAAGCCCATTTCTAACTACGAACCCAGACGCCATACACCCGGAGGCATAACAGACTTTGCTCTTTACCATCTCCAGGCTTAATCAGCACACCTGACAGGTGGGAGTGGTTACACGTAACTCTCTGGTTGGACCTTTATATGTTTTGTGGACAATCAATTATTCCTAAGAAAATGTTTGCTAACCCAATTGATTTGCAGTCCTGCACCGGCCTGAAGAAGCACTGCACTCCCAGGAGGTCACTGCAGACTCAGGTCAAGTAAGGGGTTTGATGTTTCTTCTCCCCTGAAAACAAGCTAATGCTGTCTAAGCCCATAGATTGTGAGGGGGAAGGTTTATTTGACCCTTTAAAACTTTGGGATGTAAAAGTTATTGTTAATTTCCCACTTCTCTTCAAACCCTTGGGCCCAAATGCAGTATCCCAAAAACTTCTCTAAATCCTTTCTCCAAAAATTTGTCAGCCACACTGTTAAGATATCTACTTAGCCAGGGTTATACCATTTCTAATTTAATTGAGGTTCAAACCTTTGCCAACATGAGGGTTCCCTCCTCTTATTTACTTCCTTTATTTGCAAGCACTACCAGCTGCACCCTGTAGCACTTACTAGCTGACTGCTTGCCATTACAAACAGAACAGTCATGTCTAAATTTGCATTTTTATGTGCAAATCTCCTTTATTACATTTGTGGCAAACCTTCTGATTCCTGTTATGTTGCAAGTACTGCTGTCCTGAAGACTGCAAGGCAGCTTTCTAAGGCCCAAGAAAGGGTAGTTTAATCTGTATTACCTTGTTAAAAGCTAAACTAGTCCTCTTTCTAAACCTCTAACATAATTCAACAATGTTGTCTCACCGTAAGTGAAACACATTTTTAAAACCTTATCCAAATACCTAACCTGTCCATCTCGCCCCTTTTTGAGGGTGCTTTGTAACAACCACTGAAGATAGAAACATAGAATTTGACGGCAGATAAGGACCGCTTGGCCCACCCAGTCTGCCCATTTCCCTACCTACTGGATAAGCTGCAGATCCTAGTTAACCAGCAGCCTACTTCTTCCTACCCCAACCCCCCAGAAATGCCTTATGACTATCCCATGCATGCTTGAATTCCACCACTGATTTTGACTCCACAACCTCCTCGGAAGGCCGTTCCATGCATCCACAACCCCTCTGTGAAAAAATACTTCCTAAATTACCTCTGAGCCGCCCCCATCTTCAAATTGTGCCTCTTGTTCTTGCACACCTCTTTTTTGAAAGATGCTACCCTCTTGGACTTTGTTGATTCCCTTGAGGTACTTGAAAGTTTCTATCATGTCCCCCCTCCTCCTTTCCTCGAGGCTATACATATTAAGCTCCTTAAGTCTCTCTTCATACGTCTTCCGGTGCAGACCCTGCACCATTTTAGTTGCCCTCCTCTGGACAGCTTCCATCCTGTCTATGTCTTTGCGGAGATTGGGTCTCCAGAACAAATGATAAAGGCAGCAATCCAATTAGTGGGAGCGGATGCAAGCTGCACCATCCCAAGCCTGAAGGAAAGAAGCAAATTGCTAAAAGAGCTGCAGAGTCCTGCAGAGGAATAGAGCAGCATCTACGTGAAATGCTACACGTACACAATGCTGAAAACCCAGTGCAGAGCAACAGACGAACAGCTGCTGATCCAGGTCCCACAGCAGGCACTACAGCAAGGTGCTGGGCTGCCATCAACCCAATGATCAGGAAGCCAGGATGTGTGAGGATTGGTTAGGGTCCTCAGCAGTCTCGAGAGAACAAAAGAATGGACAGACCAAGCAGCAGCAAGTGCCAAAAGTGGCCAGTTCAGCACGAACCGGAGACAGGGAGCCTGCCTGCATTGTAGACACACTGGAGGAACAAAAATTAGCAGCCTGCTGCAGCAGTAGGAACCATTCAGGTCTGGGAACCACGAGAATGTCGCAGTGCAGCCACATTTCAAGGGATTTCTGTGTTCATTGTGTTACAAGTCTGCCATCAGGATGGATTACAGCCGTCACTATTTGCGAGATTTTCTGCCATTTAAGTAACTGAATGACCTGTTTGGGAAGTTGGGGGTTATTTGAGCACAGTGCTCTCTGAAGTGTGCTACCACTGGCCAGCCTGCAGCAACATCTACAGGCCTAAAACTGTTCAATACCTGTGCATCCAGGGACTGTGTTGGGTTTGCTTAAAGCCTGATACTAGGTCAGAAGGGACAGAGCTAGCCCTCTTGGAAGAGTACGTAAGAGGGCTGTGTATAAGTTTATGGTTGCACTAAACACCTTTTTACTAGGTTATCCTGTTAATATAGAAAAGCAATTTTATTATATCTGTTGCTTACTGACTCTGAAGTAGTAGACATATTAGTGGTTTCCTTGCTGAGCCTACCAAAAGTCGTGGCCCTTGAGGCTCAGATGACTGGAGTGTCTCCAGCTTTTGCCCTTGAACCTAATAAAACGCCAAATTACACCATTTTACATAACAGATGGTGGCAGCTCCAAGTGCACAGCTCGGGCAAGTCTTGCCATGGGGTCTTTCACAATATCTACATACTGTCTATTTTAAAGTCTATCTTTTGTTGCTTGCTAATGCTTCCAGGGCACATATGGAGGTGGAGGTCCCTTCTTTAATCCAGCTTCAAAATCCTCTCCACCGACAATGAAGTTACCTATTATTTTGTGCTTTTAACTGCTCTCTTATTTCTTCATTTACCTTGACCATTTCCTCCCTGTTCTGTGACCCCTCACACCCCTGAGGGACGTCTGCCACACCTCCACTGCCCTTTGCTGCAACAGCCCCCACTGTTGCTGGCCCTACTGCCAACTCCAGCAGACACCTGGCTGCAGACAATTCCCTAGAAACCTTCCACTCCTCTCTTTCCAGAAACCGCAGTGAGGACAGGGACGGGAAATACTGTTTACTCTCTCAGCCAAACCTGAGACTATCCTCATCATTTCCACAAATACTCTGAAAATGGCTAAATTGACCATGCAAATGACCCTGCTCCACCTTTCCTTCCATATATCACCTGGAATTACCTTCCACTGCCTCTTCCGGGTAACACAGGTAAAGCATATTCACAATTACAACTAAAATCTCTGCATTGGCCCTATCCCTTGCAGATACAGCGCACACCTTTTTGGCCACCACAGCCCTCTTGCACCTCTTCTCTTCACCTCCTGTTACTGGCTTCTGCTTTCTGTAATAAGCAACAGGGAAGACAGGGGACCAACTAGGAGGGTTCACATGGGAAGACTGTAAAACATCTAAGCTCTGCTCCCCATCCTGACACTGGTAATATATTAAGGGCAGACTTGATGGACCTTCAGTCTCTTTCTGCAAAGTCTGTGTTTCTACGGTTTTGATGCATGCCTGGTGTACCTTCAGGACCCTACCCCAGCACCAAAGCAACAACTCAATGTACAGCTGATATTCTTGACCCACTAGTGGGCAGCAACCACAGGCAGCTCAATAGGGGTTCCAGTGCTGTGGCCAATGAAAACCCACCTGCCCCCCCCTCAGTCAAACCTCCCCTGACTCCAAGCCTTCTCCCTACAGCAAGAACACATGCTGGTCCCAGGATGGATTCCTGTAACCAGCCTGAGCCTTTTTCTTGAGAAATGGTCCAAGAATGCAAAATCAAGACCTCTACAGAGGACATGATTAGTTAGCTGTCACTAAAGAGAAAGAAGAGTCAAAATGGTGCAGGGTCTGCACCAGACGACATACGAAGAAAGACTAAAGGAGCTTAATATGTATACCCTTGAGGAAAGAAGGGAGAGAGGGGACATGATAGAAACTTCCAAGTATCTCAAGGGAATCAACAAAGTCCAAGAGGGTAGTATCTTTCAGAAAAAGAGATGTGCAAGAACAAGGGGACACAATTTGAAGATAGAGGGGGGGGATGGCTCAGAGGTAATGTGAGGAAGTATTTTTTCATGGAGAGGGTTGTGTGGAAGCATGGAACAGCCTCCTGAGGAGGTCGTGGAGTCAAGAACAGTGGGGAAATTCAAGAATGCATGGGACAGACACAAGCCAATCCTAGTGGGGGGGATAGGAGGAAGTAAGTTGTTGGTTAACTAGGATCTGCAGCTTATCTGTTAGGTACGAAAATGGGCAGACTGGGTGGGCCAAGCGGTCCTTATCTGCCGTCAAATTTTATGTTTCTATGTTTCTAATGGAAAAATCATGGCCACAGGAAGCAATAGTGTTTACTCGATCACATGGTCAAACAAAGGACCCAGCAGGCCATGCTACAAAGACATTGAGGAAATCAGCACAATACTTATGAGAAGGAGACCGGTGGGGATTGTGGTCCAGTGAGGCACAATGAGGGAAGATAACCAGTGTTTGGGTTTAAATCCCCCATCCAACCCCCCCCTCATCATCATGACAACAGTTCCCTGCCCCCCACAGTATCCAATTTCTGTAGGAAGCCACCTGCATGAGACTGGGGTCGCTTGATATTCTTTGTAACCAACATCCCTACCATCCTTATCCCATAACCTTACGGCCCGGACCGTCTTTCATAGCTGGTCAGGTTGGCAATAGATAGATATATATTTTATTTATATAGTGCCCCTCTCCGGAAACTCGGAGCACTTTGCAGTACAATTTAAAACACAATAAAGCGCTCAGAATACATAAATTAAAACAGAGCAAAACAAGAGAATACAAATACAAGTTCACAGTTAGTGACATTCAGTGTAACGCAAAACAAAAGGAATACAAAATTGTCTCCCTAAAGCTACATCTTTCCTCCACAGAATACATTATCATCATCGGTTGCTATAGGCCCCCTAGTGGCAGAACTGACCTCCTCACTATCCTCAAATCGCTAACAGCTGCTGCCAACACCGAAATATTAATCCTTGGGGATTTCAATATGGACTAGCTATCACACAAATCGCACAGGCTGAAGTCCCTCTGTGATGAACATGGTCTTACCCAATTATTATCGGAACCTACAAGGGTAAACAAGATAAATTTAGCTAATAGCTTGATTCTTCATATTATATTATCTTCCCATCCCCATAAAATCCCTTGCTCGGCAGTATTTCATAACGATACGAGTGACTATGGTATTGTAGTCTGTACAAGATTACAAACCAAAATTCGTCACCAGCCTAAAATCATAATTAAATGCTCATTCCGGAAATTTGGTGTGCCGAACTACCTCTATGACCTTAGCCAGGTTAGATGGCAAAACATTTATCTCTCCAAAACCCCCGATAAGGCAGCCGTGGTCCTAAATGACACTCTCAACACCCTAACAAATAAACATGCACCATTTATTAAGGTCAGGACATGAAACATCTCACACCACTGATTCACTGCTGAGTTGAAGAACGCTCTCTCTGCCCGCGATAAATTATGGGCTAAGGCTAGATACACCAAAAGCCTGGTGGATTGGCAGGCTTTCAGAAGTGCCAGACATGGCTGCGTGAAACAAATTCAAGCTGCCAAAGCCAACTTCTATGTTTCCACCCTCGAGCAGGCCAAGGGGAACCCCCAGAAAATCTGGAGAACCCTCAAGTCTACTGAAGGGCGGCCGGGGGCCCCCTCCCTACCAACCAAGATCATCAAAAATGATATGGCTGTGGAAAACAGTTACCATATCCTTGAAGAATTTAACTCTCTCTTTGCCACCGCTGGCCTAGCATTTGACACGTCCCCATACCCCACACATGCTATTAGCCAGGGCAGCACAAATTACATCTCCTCAGAAACAAGCCACCCCTTTCAGCTGCACCCCATTAACTTTAAAGATGTTGAAGACTTCACCAAGAAAAGTGCCGGGGACGACAGAATCAAACCTTTTTTCATAAAACTCGGGTTCACCTACTTTAAGGCCCCAATCTTACATATTTTCAACCTCTCTATTTCTTCTTCTATTGTACCGTCATGATGGAAATCAGCCCACATCCTCCCCCTATTTAAATCTGGGGACCCATGTGATTTAAATAATTACATACCCATTTCCATCTTACCTATCCTCTCTAAGGTCTTCAAAAAGCTGATCTACACTCAATTAAAGCATCACTTAGAAACCTATTCACTCCTGAACCCAACCCAATCTGGCTTCCACTCCAACCACAGTACCATCACTGCCTTGGCCAAAGTAACTGACTACTGGATCTCAGCTATGGATTCCAAGAGAAGTTTCCAGGTGCTGTCTTCTTAGACCTCAGCAAAGCTTTCAACACCATAGACCACAACCTTATCGAATTCAGCCTTGCTAAGACAGGTGCCACACTTCCTACCATTCAGTGGTTTAATAGTTACCTTTCAGAAAGGATGCAAAAATCAAAGCTGATGGTCTGTTCTCCCCCCTCTACTAATTACTAGGGGAGTCCCACAAGGCTCCATCTTAGGTCCCATCTTATTCTCTCTCTATATTAACAACCTCGACCACCACATATCAAGCTCCAAATTGCATTTCTTCGCCAATGATACAGTCCTCTATATTTCCCGATGCCTCACTACTAAAGGTCAGAGACGTCCTTCAAGCTGACTTTGCCCAGCTTGAATCCAATCTCATAAATGCTAAACTCCTCCTAAATGCTAAGAAAACCAAAGCTATGATCTTCTCCCCCAATACATCTCCTCCTGTACTTGCCACTTTGCAGAACGACTTCAAAGTAACCTCCCTAGGTGAGCCTTTGGTAGTCACCCCCAAATTCATATACCTTGGGTTTTGGTTAGACAGCAAGCTTGCATTCTCTGAACATCTGGATGACCTAATAAAAAGACTAAAAATAAGGCTAGGCTTCCTTTACCGCAACAGGCCGCTCTTTCCAGTTGAGGTCAGAACTAGGCTTGTCCAAGCTACATTCCTCCCGTTATTAGACTATGGAGACATAATATACAACTCTTCTGCAGCCTCGAAACTTAACAAACTGGACATTCTCTATCACCGTGCACTGCGCTTCATTACGAATTCCCCTTACCGGACACATCATTGTGACATGTACTCAGCGGTAGGTTGGACATCCCTTACCACTAGACGCATTCTCCCTGCCAGTACATGGACTCTAAAGCTTCTCCTTAACAAGCTTCCGAGTTACCTAACTTCCATCATCGATACCTGCCATAGTACATATGCACTCAGGAAGTCAGATTTCATCTTCCTGGATGTCCCCAAGACCCGCACTTCCTTCAGGAAGTGCGCCTTCTCCATTGCCCTACTGGTAATCTGGAATCGGCTACAATTTTCACTGAAACTATCTAAGTTAGTCTCTTCAAAAATTTAATTACAGAAAAAAATAAAAGGTGTTTGTAGTTGTCATTAAAATTGTTTTTTCTATGACTGATTAGCCTATTGCTAGACATTTATTTATTTATTGAAAATGTTTCACCAGGAAAGGCATGCTGAGCAAAAAGATGCTCGTCTCACGGTGCAAACTAGGGGGAGGGGTTACAGAGGAGGCAGGTATACATACAGTAGATGAGTTTAGCAGTAATGCAGTACAGGCCATGTACATCGATTGGAAGTAATACAAATGAACTTGTTACATAAGGAGAGGAATACAGAACAATGATCAATATCGACAGGGTATACGTAACATAGGTATAAGGCAAGGTAAGAGCAATACAGAACTTGCACAACAGGGACAGGGTAAACATATCAAGGGTATACATATCAAGAGTACAAAGCATAGCAGAAGCAAACACTACAGGGAAGGGGTGAAAATGCAATGGTTATTCTAAGGGGGACTACATAAGTGCCAACAGCACACTAGTGTGACAGGACAGAACTTGAGTGCCAGTACCAGCCTTGAGCTGCAGTGGGATGCACAGGTTGCCTGTTGGAGTTGGAGAGGACTAGTATGCATTAGGAGTGTGGGGGGGGGGTAGGTTTAGGTGAGGTGAGAGGGAGGGCGAATGGTATTGATTGCTGAGGGTGAGGCAGCGGAGGGAGAGATGGGGGGAGAGAGGGGAGGTGTTAGGAGTGAGAGGAGGGAGTGAGCGTGAGTGTAACTGCGTAGGGCAGTATATAAGCCAGCCAATTAGGCGACTGCCAAGCCGCTGGTAAGGCTCTGGGAGGCAGCTGGGGGAGAGAGGTACCAAAGTGGAGGTGAGGTCAGGGGTAGTTGCAATTTGTTGCGAGGAAGTTAGTGAGGGCAGAGGATAGGGAGTATTTGGACGATGAATGGCGGATCTGGACGGTGGCCGTTCAAGTTTGGGGAAGAGGTGAAAGGGCCGATTGGCCAGCGGTGGTCCTTTGGTGGGGGATGGATAATAGCCTTGTGTCGGTGGACCTGAGCGTGTGAGTAGGGGTAGGTGGAGAAGACAGGGAGGATGCTAGGTAGGGTGGGAGGGAGCCGAGCCAGAAGGTCCACATGGACTGTAGTCGCACTTTGTGTACGAGTATGATGACCTACTCTATAATATACAATGTAATGCCTGAACACACGATACTCATGTACCTTATCAGCACTTGTAATCTTGTTGTGTGCCATTACTGTAGCCTTCTGTTAGTCTTTTAGTATATGTATTACAGGACCTCGTGAATGAGCTTGCGCAATGGAGTTTTTTTCCTGCAATAAACTTGAACTTGAACAGAATACAAGAAACCAATTTTCATATAACATAATAATTAAAAACCACTGATGCCTGGTGAAATAGCAAGGTTTTTAATCCCCTTTTAAAGGATTCTACCAAGGGTGCCTCCCGTAGTTGTTGAGGAAGAGAGTTCCAAAGGGTGGATGCAGCCACTGAAAAGGACCGGTTGCCGGAGTTCTGCAACTTCACCCTAGGAACACTGAGGAGGCAACCTTCAGTGGAATGGAGAGTCTGAGACGGGTGGTAGGGCACGAGATCTTGTAGGTAGGCCGGTTCCCAACCATGTACCCACAACCCAGAACTCGAAAGGGAGGACAATGAGTGGCATCACATAGTTCAATTCCTCTGACCCTGATAGGCCCAGGGGCACTTTTACCAGGGCTTATGATTCATGCTTTTTGGTCATCTAGGTAGCCAGGGGTTTTGGTTCAGACCCCTTTGTTTTCGTTGCAACTCCTACAATGTCCACTCCAACCCTTAAAATAAGATTTCCCTAGCATTTATTTACATAGCCCAAAATTTTGCATAGCACTATGAATTTTTTTTACATCGACATTAACCCTTGCTCTACAAAGATATGCATTTTCAAACCAAGGGAATCCCAGTTTCACATAAAGATTCACATATACTTTATAACTGCAGATATGCAAAGGGGAAAAAAAGATAGAAACACCAAGCGAAGAGGGAGCTAGCGGGAGGTGGAGAATCGCGAGACCATCAGAGTGATCAGTTCCTAGGTCTCGCAAGAAAATTTGATCGTACAGACAGACGAGACAGAAAAGGAGAGGGTAGGATAGGACAGATCCTTGTGTTTAACTCTTTCTGCGTAACAAATGGGACAGGGTCTTATTCAACCTTATAAAATGGGTACAAACAGTAAAGATATGTGATTGACTGACAGCCATGCCTTTTATTTTCACTATACCACAGTAAATAATAAGTTCTAAAAAACGGCAGCCAACTTGCAAACAGTATCGTTGTGCCACAGTGGTTTCAGAACTTCAAATTTGCCATGTTGGTTGACACTCAGAAAGTCAGAACGTCATCCCCCCTTCCTCTATCCTCCACTTCCACCCCCATGCGTTTCCTCGTTGTTTCTCCTCTCTCCCCTCCATGGGTCTTTCTTTATACATAATCTACATTTTGGCAGCTCCTTCCTTGCTCTTATTTTGCTCCTTCCACCACCCCCAATTCGCCCCCATCCTTCTCTCCTTGTAATCCCTTCCACTTCTCTTCAGACAAGGCTACTGGCTGCACTTGACACAATATTTATCTTCCCATATTATCTTTTTATGCAATTACTTTTTTTCATGTTGTACTACTTACTGAAACCATTGTAATTTGTTATTTTTGTGACTTGACGTGGAACCTCTGTAAAACAGCCCTTGGCTCAAAGGTCTTTCCGATCTGTTAAATAAATAAACAAAATGCAGTGAAACTGTGAGCCGCAAAAGTAATTAAATTCAGTGACAACACTTTAAAAAGTGTTGTTTTAGCTTGCAAATTTTCCCACTATATCTCCCAAGCCGCTCCCTTCCCCTCCTTACCTGCTGTTATTATGGAGTCTCTGAACTCCCTGCAGAGCCGTAACCTGAGTGAGACCAGCAGGAGCCTTGTGAAAGTTACTACTGCAGACGGTAGCGTGCTGCCGGTAAGACCAACAGAAAATTGTGATCTTACCAGCGGCCTAGTATAAAAACTCAGGCTCTCTTCAGCACCCCTAGTGACAGCAATGCAGCGCCTCTAGTGACACAAATCGATTTAACAGTATCCTTGACAACTTGAGACATGCAGAGGTGCTATTTGACATGAAAAAAAATTTTATTAATTAAAAAAAGTTACAGTTTATCAACATATAACCATTTTAAAAGTGCAATAACACACTCCATGGTGTGGGTTATTCTGGATAAACACACTTCTGAGGCAGTAAGGCACTAGGTCTGCAACCTTCTGCTTCACTACACCCCTAGGCTGTATTTATCCAGGAAAAAAAACAGAAAACACACCCCAACCTGTGTTATTTTACTTACCTATAGTGTTAGGAGCTACTCCTTATAGGCACAAACGCTATTAAAAATATAAGTAGCTAAGCTGATTTTGATGGAAAATACAGTACCAACTATTCTTTAAAAATATGCCTGGCTTGCATTCTGGGTATTTGCAGCTACATTTTAAAGGTCAGGCAGTGCTATGTATTCTAATGCTGAGAGGTATGTTAAATTATATTAAACTTGGTGGTCGGAAGAGTTTTGCAACCCTGTTTTGCTGAAAAGGGACTTTGCATTGCAACCCCTGTAATTCTGGTGAAATGACGCAGCTGGCTGAGTCAATAGTTTTTCCTTAATAAGTATGTTTTTCTAAGCTGCTGTGGCCTTTTGAGTTACAATTAATTACTCGACATAAGGGGACTGAAGGCGAAGGCAGAAATAAACAAGTTAAAACAAAACGGAACCACCTTCCATGGGCAGCCGAGCCTGCGGTTTGTCGAACGATGAGTTGACTTTTCTCACTAATAAAGTCGTGCATTTTATGCGGAATGAAATACGTCAGTTACGAGGGGAGGGGTCAGGAAGCATCTTCAGTTGAACCTGCGCAGGAGCAGTTGAAGAAGGTGTCGCCTCGTTCCGGTTAGAATGCAGAGCTCCGTTTCTCTTAAACGGTTCCTGTAATAAGTATTGTTATTAACTGTGTTTAGCTCGGCCCCAGGACGTTGTCCTGGTTCTTCGTGCCTTAATTCCCAGCAAATTCGCACTGGGACAGTCGGCGCAAAGCAAGAAGGGAGGGTGGGCTGAAAAACAGCTCGGCCTTCACTTGGCAGGAAAAGTACAAGAAAAGTCCAACAAGGAAGGGGAAGCCCCAGGAGGAAATTCCCACCCAGCCTGAACAGTACTGTATTTCGTAATGTGCATATATCTGGCTTTGTATTTCTGAGTTGTGCTTGCATATTTACTGGCTGCTGCGCTTTGAGTATTGTTGGGTACTTTTTGTAGATGAGCAATATATACCTTAGTGCAATATTTAATTTGTTTCTGTTTACACTCTTCCTTAAGTATGTGAGAACGGCATTGGCCTCTGAAGTCGCTTGAAGAATCTGCCTTGCGTCCCTATCTATTGGATTATAGTGTTTGCTTTTTTTTGTGTTTCTGTGTGTAGCGAACTAGCTTTTTGTTGCTGATGTTTACAATGTCATCCATAAGTAATGGGAGCACAGATCCTTTGGTTGTGAGATTTAAACAGCTGGAAGAAATGGTGGACAAACTGCAGAAGGAAAACAGGGTTTTAAGAAACAAGTTACAGACTTACAGCACTTTCAGCACTTTCTACCATGAGGCAAGACAGCGGATGGGGGACCTGAACACCCAGTTGTCTAGTAAAGACAATATTATTGAAGATCTGAAAGCCAGGTTAGCTAGGTACGAGTCCACCAGTGTACAGCTAGGGGGAGATGAGCCTTTGGTAACATTTGGACCTTCAAAATCTCTAGTGGAAAATTTAATTGAGGAACTTGGCAAAGTGAAGCAACAGCTCAAAGAGGCCGAACAAAATTCTGAGCAGCAAGTTAACACTCTCAGACAGGTAAAACATTTAATTTAAGTTCAGTCAGTGCTTCCACACGCACAAAGGGAATAGCAAAATCCACTTTGGTTTAATAAGACTTGTCTTTTATAATGTAATCCTTATAGCGTTGTATGGTGAATTATAGTGTGACACTGACTTGGCCTAAACAACACATTTCACAACAACTGCTTATGCACATGTCTCAGACTTTCTGGAATAGTATGTATAGAGTCTTGTGTCATTTCCACATGAATTTTGACATTTTAATTACAGTAAGCAAGACCTCTTCACTCCTTTAATTCTGTCAGCAGATTGACTTGAACTTTAACAATGTAATGTCACCATACCTTCGCACTGTGTTGGGTCAAACAAGACTGGATGGACCTCTAGTCTTTTTTTTTTTTTTTCTTTGCCTGTAAAAAGCTTGTATACTTCTGTGCTTACCTCTCTGTATGATGGCACACGGGGCCCATGGTGGTATTGAGAATGTTTGAGGATCCTGGTATTATAGCCATTGTAATAAATAAATAATTCCAAAAGACTGTTCTGTGAAATGATATTTTTATTGAAAGAAACTGATCTCGGCACCCCAACCCAAAACAAAAAAGTGCTTGGCAGCTAGCTAGCAGGTTGGTGGAAAAAGCTGTTCCTTGGTTGCCTTGCCATCAGGAAAAATAATTCCCCCTTCTTCCAAAGTCATTAAGTTTAACAGTTTAAAACATTTACACCGAAGAGCTGCTCCCCACCCCCTCCCAAAAGTGAGGCTTTTTCTAGATTAGAACTCTGCCAGCTCTTTTTTCGAGTTAAAAGAGATAAAAAGAAAGCATAAGCAGCCAAAATTGATGGTGGGTGGGGGCAGTGCTCTTTAAATAGCTGCCTTCACCCCATCAGCTTTTACTTTCATCTAGAAATTGTACCTATGTGTGAGTTTTTCTTTGGTTGTAGACTGACAGCAAGTCCTTGTGTAGCAGAACAACAACTCAGGTGGCTTTCGTGGAAGCAATACTGACACAGGAAAGAAGTGGCATTGACAAAATGAGAAGTAGTTTAGTTGGTGGGCGTGTTCAGTGACGAAGCACATATATAAACAGTAGTAAATTTACTGTCTGGCTCCAGTACATGTATTTGGCTGGCGAGTACGGATTCCACAGTGTCTTTCCCAGGTTAAAAACTCTGAAAATTACAGCTAGTGAGTAGCAGCTTGGTAGCTTATTTGTTGTTCATGTGGCCTGTAAAGTGTTTTCCATGTTCTGTGTGGGTACAGGGGCTATTATGCTAGTTGCTCAACAAAAACAAAGGAAAAGATTGCATGGATCCTTAAAGAGCCCCTGACACCATTGTGATAGCTTTGAGAAAATGTAATGTTTAGCACAAGTAAGCTTAAATTTTAATATTATTTAAGTATTTCTCATTCTTCTTTATTAGTAAGGACATCTGCATGTAAACAGGATCACTGCCCTATCTGTTTTGGCTGCTTGCCTACATATGACATCACAGTCTGTTGCTGTGGGAATAATTACGATGCCATAAACGGGGGATTTATTTTACTTACTTATTTATTTAAAAGTTGGTAACCTGGAAAAGCACCTTGACCAGAAGCTCGTTTCCAGCTGCAATCTGGATTATGATGTCATATGTAGGATAGCAGAAAGAGCAGATAAGGTCTAAGGGACAGTAAGCCTCTTTCATACAGCTGTCCTTGGTAATAAAGAAAGAAGGTAAATAATCATACATGAAATATAAACTGAACTGTCTAAATCTCACATTTTTTCCAAGTTTTTCTAATGGTGTCAGGGGCTCTTTAAATCGCATTTATTCAGTTTATATTTACCAGGTAGGTGCACTAGACAGCCAAATGCATGTTTCAGGTATTGTAATAATTGTATTCATGTCACAATGAGCAGGGATATACATACTCAACTGAGCCAGAGGCTCCTTTTCGGTGAGGTCCCTTTACATGCTCCAGAAAGATGGTATAAGCTGTTGCATACATCACATATTTCAATAAAAGAATAATACAAAATACAAGTGAACGAAATAACATATAAAGGAATTCAGATTTTAAATAATTTTACAACCAGTATATGAACATACAAAATTGCCAGCAGATACAGGTTTATCGGTCTATCTAGTCTGCAGCACATCAGTCCATTAGACTGCAGCTGCCCCCAACCCTCCATCAGTATGAATCTCACCTATTT
Organism: Neoceratodus forsteri; assembly: GCA_016271365.2. NCBI lineage: Eukaryota > Metazoa > Chordata > Ceratodontiformes > Ceratodontidae > Neoceratodus > Neoceratodus forsteri. The sequence goes on from CM057452.1 coordinate 409,941,159, forward strand.
AAATATATATCACTTAAAAGCATAATTTACTACACCAGGTTATACCAAGATGTAAAAGAGATGTACTAGTATTGTCTGATGCCCACCTTTTGGCAGCAGGGTAGAGGTTTGGTGGCTTGTTGAACCAACCATTGTTAAATTTCTCCTAGGCTAATATTCCAGTCGCACAGTCTGAAGGTATATGGGACTGCATTCCAAAATGACATTCCCGTGTAAAACAAAGAAGACCTTCATACTTCTAGATTACAGTTTGGTACCATAAATTCTAGTGCCATTACAGATCTTAATCCAGCCTTCTGGGACCTATTTCTTATATTTTCCAGAATGTACAAAGGAGATTTTGTTTTGTAACATTTGAACATAAAAGTCAGTATGTACATATTTTTACATTCATTTAACCTTAAAGAAAACTACACCCACATATCATGTAAATGTTATTTGTTTCCATGTCAACAGACAACTCTTTTCTGTAGCTGTTAAGGCTATATGTGTTTGTGTTTGTTTTCACTGCTCATGGTATCTTTCTGTGACCACCCTGTGGGTCTCCATTTTATGGTTGTTGAAATCTCATTGTCAATGAGGGCTGTATTAGCATATGAGAGCATGATGTCACATCATCCATTTATACTATGTATCTCTATTCTGAAAGAACAAATACCATGCAGAAACTCAGAAACACGTAAATGAAATGCAGTTTAAAGGGAAAAACCCTGCATTACAACTCGGACAGTTTGCAAAGCTAACTGAAGGTAAATGTGGTTTTTCACACCTTCCTGTAAGTTGTTCCTTTGAAGTCTAATTAAGCAGACAGGCATATTGTGGAGTCGAAAGAGTGATTCATCATGTTCTCGTATGCAGCTCTCTGGGACAGTGAGATTTCAACAACCAGCAAATAGAGATAACCCCCCCCCCCCAAATAGTTACAGGGCCTAGTATGAAGTGTGGAAAAAAACGAAAGCAATTGCATACATCTCTAACAGCTACACAAAAAGAATTGTCTGACATGGGAACAAACTTTACAAGATCTAAGGGTGTAGTTTTCCGTTAACCAGCTCAGATCTGCATATAATTTACAACGATGTGTGTTATGGGGGCGTTGAGGATGAAGCAGGTACGACCTGGGAGGTTGCAAGAGAGCCATATCACAATAGCTGACAACGTCAAGTACATAGATTATTCATATGCAGTGTTGGAGATAGAGAATACAAATACAGCAGTTGAAAATGGTATAAAAGGAAAACAGTATGTCCAGAGTGTAAAGAACACTGGGAAGCAAATGTCATCACAGTATATTTTGAGAGGGCATTGGTCCTCCAGAAGGCACTAGATAGCTGGCTTCTAACTATAAGGCAATGTGCATGTGCTGGTTGCAAACTCTGGACTGTGTGCAAGAGCGTGCTGCTGCTTTGTACAGGTAAATACTGTACCCTTTTCAGAAAGCCTAGATTGATTGGCATTTTTGACACTCAGCTGGAATGGAGTTCCATAATGTGGGGGCAAAACTGGAGAAAGCAATACTGCCAAGTCTCCTTCATGTTTTTTGGTATGGACAACAGGCCTTGATAAGTAGAGTCATCTGCAAAAGAAGACATATTGCTGAAATACGGGACTTTGTAAAATTCAGACTGCTAAACCTGGAGCAGAGAAAAGTGGTAAAACTGGACCGGATGGTCTGGTTGGACAAACTGGACCAGATGCAGCTTGTGCTGTTTGGCTGTTCTGGCCGGACCACTCAATCTGGTTTTTACATTTTAGTTTGTCCGTTCTGGTAGGTTTGGATTTCAGCTAGGTGAGGATATAGGGTAAATCTGGACCACCAGAACAGGACCGGACGTTTTACCACTTTGGTCTGGTCTGAGTCCAGCAGTCTGGATTTCACCCATACCCTCACGTAGTTAAAATCTGGACCAGCTGGAAAACGTGGACAAAAACAGTAGAAACCTGACCGACTGTTCCGGCCAAAACAGTTGGCCACACAAGTTGCACCAGTCTGTTTTTTACCATTTCTCTCTGATCCTGGTCCAGTGGTCTGAATTTTACCCATACCCCTGAAATATGGCTTTTTTTCAGGGGATGAGCGATTTGAATTTTATTAGACCTGTACAACACATTTCAAGCAAAGCACGTTACACAGAGTTAGCAAATGGGTATGTTGAAGTGAACCTTTCTCGATTCATCAAACAACAAAGAGGAAGCTCCCTTGCCTCAGTGGGAGTTGCCCTGTGGCACTTTGTTAATTTTCTTTTAAACAGCCCCCCCCCCCCCAAAGGAAGGGACAGGATTGAAATTTTCCTCCAAAGGGCTAGCTGCCTGATCCCTTTCCACTTCTTAGTAGCTCGCACTGCTCGTGTGCTCGGTTTTATGATGTCTGTATAGGTAGAGCGTGGGGGCATGCCCCATTGAAGTCTGTGAAATGTCACTTTCAAACAGTTTTTGCTGTTTCAGTGGACATTAGTTGAATTCAGAGCCTGGGGTAAACTAACAAAAGGCTTTTGTTAGGTGACCCCAGGCTCCGATTTCACCTATGTCCACTTAAACGGCAAAAAACAGTATTTGAAAGTGATGCTTCATAGACTTCAGTAGATCAGGCCCCCATGCCGTCCCTGTACAGATGTCATAAAATATTGGAGCGTACGGGCAGGCAGAGCGGGCTACAAGGAAATGGAAGGGGACTGTGTGGCTAACACCTCTGTTAAATTACGATTTCCTTCCCTTCAGAGTTTTTCTTTAAATAGTGTATCCTGATTGGCTGTTGCCATTCCATTGTCATATGTTTATGTGCTTATACCCCCTGTAAAAGAAGAGGTCCGACATGTGATCTGGAATTTGGACAAACCACCTACAGAAATCACAAGCCACTTCGCTCATTCTTGAGTTCCACCACAAACATGGCTGCCACCTTTACTCTGACATAAAAACCTTCAACTAGGCCCTAAAAGAAAAATTACATTAAATTATTATTTTTTTAAATGACTGTTCTTTCCACTCATTATCCCTTTTTTAAACACACACTTTTTTTTTTTTTTTTTTAAATCAAACACTGTTCAGAATTTTTATTTCTGGTGTTTCTTTAATGACCCCCTCCCCAGCCTAACCAGTTTAGCACAGCAGTGTTTACTGCTAACCCTGCCCCAAATAAAAGTGAGCCTCTGGCTCTATATGAGACATGTGTGTTTGTATGAGTGTATGCCAGTGAAATCTTGCAGAATTTTAAATGAATGTATCCCATGTTGTGAAAAACAATTTCTAAAAGTGCTTATTTTCATTTGCATCCTATCAAAACTGATTGCATTTGCTATTTAACAAGTAAAATCAACACATAAGACACTGCTTTGAGTGTTTTTTTTTGTTTTGTTTTTTTAATGCTTATTTTCTTTTCAAAACACGTCAGACAAATTGCAAGCAGGCCAACAGACTGGCAGTTGCATTCAGTGGCCACACTTGCTGATCAGGACAGCCAGGGGCTGCTTAAGGCACGAAAGTCTTGGCTTCTATCTTTTTGCAGGGCTGTGCTTGAAGACATAGTTAGCAGTAGGAAAATTAGAGTCCAACACAGCAGGTGCAGAGGCACACACAAGAATCACTAGGCTATAGTCTCTGATCTGTTTCCCATTCCACCTTGAAAGCCCTCCACCCACCCCACCCCCACACACAAACACAAATTTTACAAGGCGCAACATTTCATTTTCAACTTCTCTGTGCATATGCAGAGCAGTTTAGTTTTGCAGTTCTGGCGCCCCTCCACGCATGGATTATTTTTCTTTTTTTTTCTCTGCAGTAAGGTTCCACCACACTACAGGCTGGACATTGTATTGCAGGGTACTTCGCTTTGGTTTGGTCTCACCCCAATTTCACATATCTATTCCATGCAGAGCATGATTTCAGTACTGCCCCTTGCCCCTTAGTCTCCCTTTTTTTTTTTTTAAATACATTTTTCAATTTAATGTTTATGCTTCCAGATTCAGCTTCTTCCACTGATTTTGACCCCGACCCAATAATAAAAGCTATACCGTTCTGCTGCCTCCTAAATGATCAGATGATCTGCTAACTTGGGAGAGCTGACAAGTGGATCCTAGCAGACACATTAGACAGTAGCCTGAATTCACAGCTGCCCTCTCCCACCTAGCTCAAACTGACATGGCCTGCTACTGTATATAGCTTGACGTCACGTTGCCCCAGAACCACAGCTCCCTCACCACCTGACGCTGTGCAATCGGCACCTTTTAGGTAGAACTAGAAGTACCCTTGACATGCTCAGACAGCCTTTTACCTCTCAACAGGCCTCAAAGAGTTCTGGCTCTGGTTAGAGACAGCAGTTGAGCAGTGCCACACATGTGCTATGACACTGAGCTTTTCTGGCAGGTAAAATGTAAATTGGACAACAGGTCACTCTTACCTGGACCGCTCAGCACTGTCTCTTTGGATGGGTCGGGACTCTTGTAGTTTTCTCTAGGATCGTCTGTCTTCACATGCACTGCTGCCAGACGGCTCCACCCTCTTCCCACGTGCTTATATCAGCATGAGACAGTATTGGTCAGACACTGAATGAGGGTGGGTTTAGGCAGCAGGGACCCAGTCAGTGACTGGGGAATACATGGACTGCAAGCCGTTGAGTAGGGAAACCCATTTAGGGAAACTACATTCGGGGTGTGTACCTCAGGACTGGAGGATGGCTCATGTGGTGCCCCTCCACAAGAGTGGCCCCAAGGATGAACTGGGAAACTACAGACCAGTGAGCCTCACATCCATCGTGGGTAAGCTAATGGAGACTATCCTGAAGGAAAGGCTGGTGACCCTTCTAGAGGCCAAAGGACTGCAGGACAGCAGACAGCATGGCTTCGTACGTGGCAGATCCTGCCAAACCATGCAGTACTGGCGCCCGTATCTGAAGAGGGACATTAAGTTACTGGAGGGGGTGCAGTGCAGGGTGACAAAGATGATCAAGGGGCTGGGGGACTTATCATATGAGAGGATGTTGAAGGAGTTGAACATGTACTCACTGGAGGAGAGACAGGGGTGACATGATTGAAACCTTTAAATACATGAAAGGAATAAACAAGATGGGTACAGAGGGGCTGTTCAAAGTAAGGAAGGGGAGGGCCACCAGGGGCCATGATATGAGACTGGAGCGAGGAAGGTTCAGGAGGGAGATGAGGAGACACTTTTACAGAGAGGGTGGTGGCTGGGTGGAATGCGTTACCTGCTGAAGTGGTATGCAGTAGAACAGTGGACTGCTTCAAACGAGGATGGGACAGGACAAGGGGGAGGGTTAATGAAGGGGAAGGGTGGAAGGGAGGGGCAGCTGCAGAATAAGGGGTGCTAGCTGCACATTCGAGCAGACTTGATAGACCTCTAGGCCTTTATCTGCTGGCAAATTTTGTATGTTCGTATTTAGGAAGACTTTCTAAATCACAGCCCAGCAAAGGAATTGATAGCAATTCCAGTGAATCAAATCTGAGATTAATTAGTAATTGCCATTTTTGGGGGTCGCAAATCGCAATGCAGGCCCGCTTATTTTTGCCTTGTACCTTGTTAGGTCTTATTGTTTACTGACAAAACATGACATCACTCTTAGCCAGTCGGGATTGTTTATTTCTAAACATTCCAGATATTTTTATGACTGTAAGAGGGTGCCTCGTGCACATAGTTCTGAAAGTCTAAGTTCAGTTGGTAGAGTCCATTGCCCATAAAGGGGATTCTCAAATATTTTGCAAAGTAAAACTTTTTTTTAATTCTGATTCCATTTTTATTTTAACAAAGGTCTTTATGATGATTTATAAACACAGATAACGGACTATGTACAGTGGTAGGGAAAATGATGGAATCACTTCTGAAAGAAAGAATTGTTGAATACCTAGAGGCCAGCGGGGCACAGGACCCAAAGCAGCATGGATTTGCAGCAGGAAGGTCATGTCAGACAAATCTAATAGATTTCTTTGATTGGGTGACCAAAGTAATAGACCAGGGAGGGGCTGTGGATATGGCCTACCTAGACTTTAGCAAGGCATTTGACACAGTCCCACACAAAGATTAATAATCAAGTTAGCCAGCCTGGGAGTGGGTCCCAGGGTGGTAGCCTGGGTTGCAAACTGGCTGCACAACAGGACACAGAAGGTAATAGTGAGTGGAACACATTCCGAAGAAAGGGGGGGTCACTAGTGGAGTACCTCAGGGCTCAGTACTGGGTCCAGTCCTCTTTAACATCTTTATAGGTGACATTGCAGAGGGTCTGGAGGGAAAGGTATGCCTCTTTGCAGATGATACAAAGATCAGTACCACAGTTGATACACAAGGGGGTGTAGAAAGGATGAGAAGGGACTTGGCAGGGTTGGAGGAATGGTCAGACATATGGCAACTTAGATTCAATGCAAAGAAATGCACCTGGGTAACAAAAACCCAGGAGAAGAGTACACAATAGCAGGGGAGGTACTAACAACAAAAATGGAACGGGACTTGGGGGTAGTCATATCAGATGATCTAAAGGTGGGTAAGCAATGTGAGAAGTCAGTAAGGAGAGCCAGGGGGATACTGGGATGCATAGGAAGGGGCATCACAAGTAGAAAAAGGGAAGTGGTTATCCCTCTGTACAGACAGTTGGTGAGACCCCATCTGGAGTACTGTGTGCAGTTTTGGAGACCTCATCTACGCAAGGACATAGACAGACAGGATGGAAGCAGTCCAGAGGAAGGCAACTAAAATGGTGCAGGGTCTGCATCAGAAATCATATGAAGAGAGATTGAGAGAGCTTAATATGTATACCCTTGATGAAAGAAGGGACGGGGGGACATGATATAAATGTTCAAGTACCTCAAGGGAATCAACAAAGTCCAGGAGGGTAGCATCTTTCAGAAAAAGAGATGTAAGAACAAGGGACACAATTTAAAGCTAGAGGGGGGACGCCTCAGGGATAATGTGAGGAAATCTTTTAACGGAGAGAGTGGGATGCGTGAACTGCGCTCCTGGGGAGGTTGTTGGGCAAAACAGTGGGGGAATTCAAACATGCATGGGACAGACACAAGACAATTGTAGTGGGGGGTGGCAGGAAGTAGGCTGTTGGTTAACTAGAATCTGCAGCTTATCCAGTAGGTAGGGAAATGGGCAGACTGGGTGGGCCAAGTGGTCCTTATCTGCCGTCAAAGTCTATGTTTCTATGAGGCTGTAATACCATTGAGAGGTTCTGATGACGTGAACTGTAAGACACTGTTTGCTGTCTGTTATTTTTTGTAATGTATGGATCCAAGAAAGGTTTTTTTTTTTTTTTTTTACTTCATAAATGCCCCCCCCCCACCGTAAACTGTAACAAACTGCAGTTTCTTTTCTGAAATCTTGTTACCATATAAACCAAATTTTTTTTTTTGTCTGTTGCACAACATTGTAATGCTACCACTACCGCCAGCACTTGAGTCACATGCTTACCTAGTCTGTACTGGACAGTCACACTACATTTCAAACCCTGTCCTCTAGCATTCTCCAGGAACCGGGTGGGGGATGCAAGGGCAGGTGAAAGAGTAAGTCTCCCCAGTCCTTCTCGGTTGAGTGGCATCACTACAAGACATTTCTGTGGATTTCTATTCAGCGGCGAAGTCACTTTGCGCTGAGCACGATGATTTTGGCAGCACACGGGCAAGACGGGGGTTGTGTTAAGGATTTAGCTCAGTGCACTCCTCCAAATAGGAGCACAGTAAATTAAAACTGTACCCTAAAATGTGTTCTCCTTCGGATCTTGGCTGTGCTCCTACCTTCTTTTTGATTATATACATATATATTACTCAACAGGAATTCCTTTGGTGCATGCAGGTTTCTTCTGTCTGCTAACAGTAAAATGTATAATGTTTTCTTTTTGTGCTTAGTCACCTCATTTTCATTTAACTATTGGCCCATAATCAATACTGTCATTCTGTTCTTGCTGTCCTTCCCCACAAAACACTTGTTTTCCAGCTGCCAGCACGCTCTCTCACAGCCAGGGTACACATACTCATTCCCTGCCTGCCGCAGTACCACTTGTCCACACACTTGTTTCCCGCCTGCAGATAAAAGCCCTTGAAACCACACACCCTACCCACCTGCCTACGTGGGCATTTGTCTACTAGCTGCTCTCATACTCTGCCCATGTACATACAAGCCTGTGCTGACTGCCAGCATGCTGCAGCACACTGTAACTTGCTGGCCCACCTACTGACTGTTTCCCACTCGCCCAATAGCTTACCGATCTAGCTTTGAACTCTGCTAAATTAATAACGAAAGCCTGATCTGCATTCCAGTGTCTCTTCTTTACTCCCCACCACCTTCTCATTGCCTGGAACTCTTGTCTTTAACTGTGCTCCTAAGAGATAAGAGGAGCACAACTAACTGAATTTTCTACAAAGAAAATGTGCTTCTGTAAACACTGAATGTGCTCAGAGCACACCCTTAACACTACCTCTGGTGCAAGGTTTGTTCCCGTAATACGCATCGTTCAGAGCTACAGCAATTGTGTCAGAACTGCTCAGCTCCACTTCGCAGTTCTCTCACCCAAAGAACTCCAGAATGCATTCCTATAAAAAGAGACACAGCAACTGTACACATAAACATATAACAAAGAATAACCATCATGCTTGTACAATATATAAACTGTGTTTAATAATTATCATTTTAGCATTCTTTAATAAAAATAAAAAAAAATGTCTCGATGCTGATGGAATGTCCCCTGGATGGCTGTTCAGTAGATGTTATAGTGAAGGCCATTGTTTTAGCAAAGGCCAGGAACAGGGTTTGATCTAGGACATTCAAAAGGGGATAGATTACTAGCCACATACTAATTATTCAGCTAGCACTGTAGTGGTCAGCTTATTTCCCTTGTTTTTCTAGGGGCACTCTTACAGATATACTAGTGGCTCCTCTTGCATGCTTGTGGCACCAGAACAAAAGGTCTAGAAGAGAGCTAGAGTCTACTGTATGTTTATACAAATTCCTGTTATACCATTGCGCACCTAGATCAACTGTATTGCAAAAGAAATGACATGACCTGATTGGGAATTGCACACAAGTGCCTGGACCACTGCTCCACCATGCAGTCTCTTGCATTCCTGTAGCTAAAAACAATTTAGAATGGAATTAATTATTGGTGCAGGATTAACCAATTTGAAATGCAAATTGCAATGAGAAAGAAAAATAATGTGGCCTGACTGGGCAGTGATCATCCAGGCCCTGATTGTGCAAGGGTAACATTGGAATTGGTGCAGTTATCATTATCCAGTCTTACGGACCTTTTTCGTCGTATTTTTAGATGTAGCAACATGTGCAAGTAAGGCCCTGGACTCCACACTACACCACTAAAACCCTGTAACGGTTTCAAACCGTTACACTCGGTAAACATTACAGTGTGTCCACATTGCCAGTGAACTGTCATGATAACGGTTCAGAACCGTTACAGCCGGTCCACATTGTGGGTGACGGGTGACCGCTGCAGTCGGCACCCTATCTCACAATGCGGTTCGTACTGCACTGAGGACACTGCTGGGGCTACACGCTCATGCATCCACACTACAGCTGGTAACGTTACAGAGGCAGAACCATAAGTGGTTTCAACAACGGTTACGAAAACTCCTCCTGTAACGTTACAGGTGTAAACGCAAACCATTGCGGTAATGGTTTGGACCCTCTGTAACATTACAGAGGGGAGTCTTCAGTGTAGTGTGGATAGGGCCTATGAGTGTGAAAGTGATTTTGTAACATTGTTGAAATCTCATGCCTTTCTGGGCCTACTGTACATTTTTGCTTTTCAGCACAACACAAATACATTTCCCAACATCCATTGCGCTAGTGTATATGTTGGTACAGGGAAAGCTGGGTGTAACTAATTGTCTTTGTGACTTTTCAGGGATAAAATCTGGTGAAAGGTTTCAGTGCCTCCCAGGACAGTATAGCGAAGGAGAAAGCTGTAGCCTGCAGGACCATGTGATGAATCTTAAAAAGAATGATACAGATGCAGCAGTAGTGTAGCCTTTTAAACCATGTTTCAAAAGTAAGGTTAAAACGTAATGGGAGTTACTCCAACTGACTTTGTGATGAGTGGGGACTGTGATGCAGTTCTGGCCTCGGATCACATATTACAAACTGATTGATGTACTTATAATTTAAAATTAGCATTTTTGTAATCATGTATCTAGAGTAATAATATGGTTGGTATGTTAGTTTTTTTTTTTTTTTTTGCTGTGTATGCTTCAAAGCACAAAATATGTAACATAGAAATTGTCATCAGATAAGGACCGCCAGGCCCATCCAGTCTGTCCAAAAGCCCTACACTAGTTTGTGGCCTCTGACCCTATGTGGTCAATGGCTTTTCACCCCTCCTTCCCACCTCTAAGGTCCCTGCCTGTCCCATGCATGTTTAAAACCCTCCACTGTGCTCGCCCCCACCACCTCCTGTGGCAGTCTATTCCATGTGTCCACCACCCTCTCTGTAAAGAAAAACTTCCTCACATTTCCCCTCAGCCTGCCACCTTCCAATTTCATATCATACCCCCTCGTTCTTGTACATCTCTTATACTGGAAGATGTCTCCCCACCCCCGCACCTTGTTAATGCCATTAAGGTACTTGAATGTTTCTATCATGTCTCCTCCAGCGAGTACGTATTGTGGTCCTTTAGTCTCTCCTCATATGTTTTCTGGTGTAAACCCTGTACCATCTTAATAGAGAGTTGAATTGTGTTGTCATCTTGGCCAGGACTCCCCTGTAACAGAGCGTTATTCTTCTGAACTGTCCTGGTGAAACAAAACCATTTAAACAAGCATTTGTCAATGCCGAATGTTTGCTTGCTGGCATTGGCAGTGGCAGTGTAGAAGTTACAGAGCTGCGTAATAGGAATGGCAGTGAAGTATTGAACTGAAGCCAACCCCACCACCACCCTGCAGAGAGTGACAGGCATCGGGGTGTGCGTTTGGGTCGTCGGGCATAACGGCCACGCCATTTCACCACACCCCACTCTGCAGAGACTGACAAGTGGCACGTGTTCCTTGGGGTCTTTGGCTCCTAGCGCACCCCATCTCATTAGGAAATACGTGAGATGGCGCGATTTAGGAGAATGGGGTGAAGTTTGGGGCGGAGAGTCAAGGCATACCTCGATGCCTGTCAGTGACTGCAGGGTGTGGAATGGTATGAGCATCACAGGCAAGAATCCCAAGTCACTCTGATTCCTGTCATTCTCTAGAGGGTTGGGCGATTAGTTGAAAAGCCTAATACTTTATATTCGCTGGTATTTTCACTCCAAATTTTCAACATGTTTGTTTTGTGACCCCACCTCATGAACAGGGGGAATATCAGTTTGGTAGCCGAAAGCTGCTTATGCACAATGACTACGGCATTTAGCACCACAGGTGCAAAAATATTCCGAACAGGATGTAAAAAATGACAGCTGTACTTTTTCATGGGGAGGTGTAAAAATGGCTACGTTGCAAATGTGTAGTAAAAATATTTTAAAAAAAATGGTGAAGTCACGAGCATACATAGAAACTGTGCAACACACACCCGTAATATAATTAGGTTAGGAATTTTTTATAGCAGATTGTCAACTCAGGCATTTTGGTGCCTCCGATCATGAACAGTGTCACTGTGATTTTCTTTATCTGTGCCAATCAGTGATTTCCCACAGCGACCATGCATTTCTGCACTGAAAGTGTGAAAACACACTTCGACCATGTTGTGAAAAATGGCAGCTGTACTGTTCATAAGGAAGTGTGGAAAATGCCACTAGTGAAAATCTGGACTGAAAATATTACAAAGTCATGAACTAACGAGGATGCGTGGAAACTGCACAATGCTCACTCATAACAGTCATTTTATGGACTTTTGTCACCAAATTTTCAACATAGCCATTTTAAGACCTCTTCTCATGAACAGTGTAACTGTGATTTTCTTAATCATCCTAAACATTGCTTTCAGACACCAACAGCACATCATGCGCGCACATGTGCTTATAACACATTTTGGGTGACATATGAAAAATGGCAGCTGTACTGTTCATAAGGAAGTTTAATAAAATGGACATGTTGAAAATCTAGAGTGAAAATATTAATTTGCAAACGCATTTGATAACGATAGGAACTGTGTAACGCACGCCAAAAGTCATTTTTAGGAATTTTTCACCAAATTTTCAACATAGCCATTTTAAGGCCTCTGCTCATGAACAGTGTCACTGTGGTTTTGTTACTGTGTCCCATACATTGAGTTTGCACTACCGACTGCGCCATTGTACGCTACATGGGCGGAAACACGCTTTGGGCAGGATGTGAAAAATGACAGCTGTACTGCTCATAAGGAGGTGGAAAATGGCAATGTTGAAAATCTGGAGTGGAAATATTGAAAATTCGCAAACCCACGAAAGGCAGTATGGGACCTGTGCAACGACACTTAAAACAGTCATTTTAGGAATTTTTCACCGAATTTTCAACATTGCCATTTTAAGATCTCTGCTCATGAACAGTGTCACTGTGATTTTCTTAATGTGTCCCGTACATTGATTTCGCACACTGACTGCGCCATTCTGCACTACATGGGCGGAAACACATTTTGGGTGAGATGTGAAAAATGACAGCTGTACTACTCATAAGAAGGTGTGGTGAAATGGTAGTATTGAAAATCTGGAGTGAAAATATTGAAATTGCCAACTTACGAGCCCGCGTGAGAACTGCGCAACGACGCTGTTAAACAGTCATTTTTTGAGTTAGACCAAATTAAACATGTTCTTCTTCATGACGATGTCATGGCGTCATGGTGGGGATTGGTTCGGAGGGTGATTTCGCAGTCACTGGCGCTGAAATCACTCCTTCGGGTCCGAACGCCATGACAGTGACATCATTCATGAGAAGGGGTCCCAAAACCCTTCATGTTGAAAATTTGCAAAAATTCCCAAAAATGGCTGGAGATTGCATAGTTGAAACCCCTATCTAGCCCATTATACAGCTTACGGCATTTCCTCAGTTCGCGGTCGGCTTTGAAGAGTGCAGACATGTTCCCGGTCCACCGAAGATCGTCAGCTACCGGAGTCCGGAGGCAAGTATGGGGTGAGGGGGTGGGGAGGCTGGGTACAGTGGGTGGGTGCGGTTGGAGGGGAGTCGGGAGACGACCGCTGGACCGCTTTTGTCTCACAGGGTAAACAAATACAGAAGACGCTCGAGGACCGCTTTGCCATGCTGGGGTGGGCTCTCAGCGAGGCACAAGGACTTGGGTGGAGATGCCAGCCGACGGGATTGGGCACCCTCACGGCAAAAGGGGGAAAAAACAGGAAAAAAACTTGGGACCATTTGCTACTCTGGGGTGGGCTCCCAGCGGCACAAGGACTTTGGGCTTTCAGCCGACGGGGATTGGGCACTCCCGCCGGGCAAATCATTGATTGCCACGCTGGGTGGGCTCCCAGCTGGCACCAACTACTTGGGGAGACGATGTAGCTCAGCCGACGGGGATTGGGCACCCGTCAGCTATACACTGCGTATGGGTGCGACGCCTGCGGGGCTGGGGAAGCGCGTGTGAGCAGCTTCTTATCGCTGCTCACTCAAGCCGTAGTTCTCTTTCAATCAGAGGCCTACTGCATTTTGAGCGTGTCATAGACCGCTCCAAAATGCATTGGCTTACAGGGGCCGCGCCTGCCAGCACACTGCCTGAATTGGAGGAGGAGGTGACACACCTCCGAAATCTCCGATGATGGCACTATGTTTCTTGCACATGCGTGCAAGCAAACATAAAAAGGCAAACAGAATGAGACTTGGGTAATGCCTGTAGTCTAGAGGAGTGCAAGAGTGTGCCCTTCCCCCAGCCCCAAGTCCTTTTTCTCAACGTTGTTGTTGTGTTTTTTGTTTTTTGTCTGGATGTTGACTATCATTTTTTTGCAGTAGAAAATTTGCAAAAGCTACTTTAGGAGCCAGGCCTTACAAAACTAGACTGTAAGCCTTGGATATATGATGTTTAAATTACAGCATAGAGTAACGTGGCCTGTGATCCCCATCACATTCAGCAGTGTTCACTACACAGAGTATAATCGCTCATACATTTACGGTGGGGTAGCTCATACATGATGACAGTTTGTCTTTTCAGGGAGATGGTACCCTTCCAGAAACTGTGAATCATTTTCCTTAGGGGTTGGAATGGCAGGAGGATTAAGTCTTGCATTTAGGATATTGCTGTCTGTCACTTTTTTAAAGTATGTGATCGTAGTGACACAAAAAGAATAGTGTGTGTGTGTGTGTGTGTGTGTGTGTGTGTGTAAGCCAGGAAAGTACAGCATTGTACCTCACTTAACTGTGTAAGCAGTGGGATCATATCTGGCAGGAACTAGATAAAAGTACTGATTTAAGAGATCATTCTTCATTGCAAAATCAGATGTATATTGTTGGCACATCAAAAGGTCAGCTGGGAGTTCTGAAATTACAGACACACAGAAAATTTCCAAACTTGTGACACAGTTAAGTGTATAAACGTAGAACTTGATCCCTTTGTATACAGACAAAATTGTATGTGTAAGAAATCCTGGTCACTGATTTCATACTGTGTACTTTGCATTGAGAGCATTTCATACTGGAGACTAAAACATTGTCCCCAATGCATTGGCATGGTTACTGCACTGTTTGATACTCCACCTCTTGTTGGTCCTTACAGAATCTGCAACTTAAGTTACAGAAAATGACACCCCCCCACAGCTGATGGAAACCAGCCTCAGCTCAGTGTACCAATCCCAGTAACCAAATTATTATATTATTTTATTTATACTCTATGCTGTCCTCCTTGCGGCAGCCTCCATCTGATCAGCCCCATCACCTGGCTCCTCCGGTGGGTCTTACCTTGTGCCATCCCTTGGCTTGTGGGATCCACTCCAGGCCACCAGTGGGGAGCCTGAAGGGGTCAGTCTTCATCCTGCCACCGCGAGGTGTTTCTCCATATTCCTCCCCACTGCCGGAGTGCAGACGTCATTGTGCGTGCGTGGAGGCACACACACGTTACGTGGTCCCATGGAACCCTCCCTTCTGTTGGGAGTCCCCGACTCGCACCGCCCCTAGACCTCCACCTGAGGGTGGTCATTCAGCAGGACTACCAGCCATCCCTCAGTGGGAGAGGAGAGCTGTCCTCCAGATGCTCAATCCTCTCCCTCCCCGGCCGACCCGGTCTTACCGCGAACACAGGTCGCTGGCACGGCAGGAGGAAAGGAATGATGCCTCTGCCCTCCATGCCACTGGACCAGCCTAGTAACCAAAATTTTTTAATAAAATAAATAATCTGACTGCCATCCAGAAAGGCTTCAATAAAAATTACACAATGGGAGGAAAAAATCTAAGAAGCTGATTGGCTGCTGAGCCCTAGACACAATGATATTTCATAATAACATCACTGTATCTAGGGCAGGCACCATGACGACCGCATAACAGTAAAACAAATTACTCCCCACTCAGTCCCTGTCAAAACCATCAGTAGATTCCCTCGCTTCTGCTCTGTCGGCAGCATGGACATAAACCGCATAACAGTGCTATGCTTGCTACAAATTTCCCACTCCGTAAGCGTCCTGATAACCCCGATGTACACTAAAATAAAAACAAACTAAACTGAAGCAATGCTTCAGAAATGGCCAGCTTTACAAACGGCTCAGCTCCAGCACCTCCCCCTCCCGGACTTCACCATCACCCCCGAAACAGCAACTGCTACCCAAAGTCAGCGAGCCACACAAACGCCATTGCTGCCACAGACAAACCAAATTGTTTTAATTTTTAATCTCTGCTGTTTTCCCCTGCACTGAGTGGCTTCACTGAACTGTGCAGACCATAACTGTTGGTCTTGTGCTTCAGTGACACCGCAGTCCTGCTGAAAGAGGAAAACCCCTTTTTTGTTTTACAAAATTAATAGTGCAGTATTGTTTTGACAGCCATAAATTAATACAGCTCTCTCACACATGACGGGGGACTCCAAGGAACTGCTCGTACAAAAGCTTACTGTGCATTGTTTGTTTCAGGTATCACTCGCTCACCAACACAGACAGATGCAAGCAGCAAAACTGGGGATTTGAAACAGAAGGTTCCTGAGGCGAAAAACAGACACACGGAACAAAATACAGGAAGTACAGCTTATTGAAACACCAACACAAGAATTTGTTGAGGGCAGAGCACACAAAAGAGTGACAAAAACAGACTGGATAACTGTATCGAAGACACGCGTATAGCAGCAGCACCACCTGCAGGACAAAACAGTATAGCTGCCCAAAGAAAAACGTTAAAAAAAAAAAAAAAAAAAAAAAAGTATTTTAAACATTTTTTCCAATTTTTTTTTTTTTAAAGAGCCATCGTATAATAGCAATAATGCACTCCAGTGTGTGTGTGCTATTATGTAATAATCATGTCACTTCTTGTGTATTGAATGCACTCAGCCTGCTGCCTTGTGCTTCAGCCACCTGAGGCATGACATTATTACACAATAACACACACCCTGGAGTGCCTTATTGCTTAAACATTTATGTAATGTAGTGTCTGAAATTTTTTTTTTTTTTTCTTTCAGCGCTATGCTGCTAAAACTATAGAAATGTAGCTGATGACAGCAAAAAAAAAAAATCAAAAGGTCCATCTAGTCTTCCCTGAATTTCCTGTCTGTCCTGGGACCTATTGTTCATCCATACGGGGTTTTATTTCTCCCAGTCCACTCCCCGCTCCCCTTGCTGCTACTACTGACCTGAGCAACTACCGGACCTTTCACTCTGCCCCAACCATGTTTAAAATCATTTACAGTCTTGGCTTTCACTCTGTTCCAGCCATGCTTAAAATAATTTACAGTCTTGGCACATACCACCTCTGCTGACAGACACTGTTCCATGGCTTCACTACCCTTTCTGTAAAACAGAACTTTCTCACATCCCTCTTAAACCTCCTCCACACCCCAACCAGTTTCCATTTGTGACCTCAGGCTCTTTACTCTATACTCCTGCTGAATAGTTCCCCACAGTTTACCTTGTTTATTCCATTCAGGATCATGAAGGTTTGTATCAATCCTCCTCCCCCCCCCCACACCAAAACACACACACACACGGCCTTCAATGAGTACATGTTCAGTGCATTGAAATGATCTTTATAAACTCTGACCTGTTGGCTCTGAATCATCTTAGTTATAGGCTGTAGACAGTGCAGTGATGGTTATCTATCCTTCCTTAGATGAGGACTCCAGAACTGAGCACAGTATTCCAGGCACTACCTCACCAGTGACTTATATAGAGGTAATAGTACCTTCTTTCAGTACCCCTTCCGATGCACCCCTAGCATCCTGTTAGCCTTACAACAGGCCTTGTAAGCCTCACTGATAGATTTCAGTATACATTGACAGATGTGAAGAATTTCTCACTGTGCCCATAGGCAAGTTTTTGTTGTCCTGGCTGCATTTGTATAAAAATAACACATTTTTATGCTAGGAATATATTAAAACTGTACACATATCCTCTTCTTGTAACATGAAACATAGAAATGAAGTGCAGTATATTCCCTTTAAAGGTGACCTGCAAATATTGGCTAGAGTCTGCTCCTGTTCCCACCTACCTTGGTGAGCCATTGCAGGAGTCGAAGGCTGTTCTAAGCAAAATATTCCTCGCTGTATTTGTATTTTAAATTAATGCCAAACTGTACCAGTGAACCTGGAAGCGCCACATAGGTCCCAATCGAGCACATGCAAAGCCTCATGAGAATTCCAACCCATTTAATGACTATATAACACTGCTACTGTGAATGTAACGGCAGTGGCTGGAGCTTTTAATAATTACTGTGTTGCTTCCACAGGGGTGTTGATGCCTAAAATAATAGTTACAGCAACACTTGGACAGGACGTTGCTGTAAGTATTATTTTAGGCATCCACATGCTCGTGGAAGCAATAATATACCTATAGTAAGCTCCAGCCACTGCTGTGACATTCACAACAGTGTTATCTGGTCACTAAATAGGTTGGAATACCTAGGAGGCTTTGCATGCACTCGATTGGGACCAGTGTGGCACTTTTGGGCTCGACGGTGTCATTTGGCATAAATTTAAAATACAGTTACAGCACGGAACATTTTGGTTATAACAGCCTTTGACTCCCGCAGTGGCATGCCAAGGTATGTGGAACAGGAGCTGGCTCTAGCTACAATTTGCAGGTCACTTTTAACATTACTATAAGATTACTTTATTGCTATTGCATCTGGAAAGGAAACTAGGAAGTTGATTTTATATTCAGGGAGGCAAAACTGACCCAGGTCTACTTGCCAAATGCCATTGGATGTGGTGTTGGGCTAGTAAGATTTTCCTTTATGTAGAAACATGAAATATGATTGAAGAAAAAAGGCCCATCCAGTCGGCCTATACTATCTAATTCTGCTGAGCTGGCCCTAGTAACCATCTTTCTGCCTTACTCTTTGTCTTTTTTCCACCCCTACTGCTCTTACTATGGCCTTGTGCCTGGCCTGCCATTGTTTGAGTCCCCCCACTATTTTGGCAGACACTACTTGCTGTGGGAGTCCATTCCACTTGTCCACCACCCTTTACCATGAAAAAAAGCTTGCGGACATCCTTCTTGAACTTTCCTCTGGCCGCCCTGCTGAGTTTGTGCTATAGGAGGCAACATTTCCATAAATAAATCCTTTGGGGCCAGCAGCCCTGTTGTCTAGTGGTTGCAGAAGTCTGCTTTGACCCCTGCAGTTTTCAGACACACACTGTATCCCTTAGTGCTTTACTGGCCATTAACAGTTTGCAGCTGCCATTAGGTCAGGGCTGTTAAAATCAAAATTCTGAGGACTTGCCCAAGCACAACTTTAGCTGAATTTGCATTTGCCCCTCATTTTTTTACAGTGAAATAAGCTCGCCTTTTATTACTCGCCCTTCAGTGAAATTTACTTGCCCCAGACAGGGGGGCAATAGGATTTTCACGCTCCTGCATTAGGTGTGTACAGCAGTTTATTGGGAATGTTGAGGGGAGCACAGAGAGCTTAAACATGGAGAAAGTGAGAACTGGAGAGGAGCACAGGGAGGTTGTGACTTGCTCATGGTCCTGCTGTGGTTGTGTTCAAACCTAGATCTTCAGTTTCACTGCTGTGTGCTCTAATCATTATGCTGTACTTGGGGATATCACGCTATGGACAAGTTGATAGCCATCACATGTAATACCATGGTATTATGGAAATAGTCATTTTTGTACAAGAAGTCGTTTCCTCAAACTCTTGTTGGTGAGAATTGGGGGGGACAGTCATCCCTAAAAACACAGAACAATTACTTGAAAGGACTGAAATCCATGATATTGTATCACAGTATCAGAAATTGTCCATAGACAGTATCAGTACCTTGATTTGTGCGGTACACCTGGAAACCGTCATACAATGACATCCTTAGCAATACTATACTGAAAACAAAGCGAGAATTTGGTGGTGCATAATATGACAGTAGTTTGCCTTGTTTTTGTTTCAGGAGATACAGAATTTACAGCAGCAGCTGCGAGAAAAATCCAGAGAAATTCAGCGAATATTAAGCACTCCTCAGAACGAAAAAGATCTTGAGATTTTTCGACTACAAAAACGTTTGGCAGAGACGGAGATGGTCCAGGCCACTAAGGAGGTGCTATGCCGCTCACTGACTGATGAAACCGAACATCTTCGGCTACGTTTGGCATCAACGGCAGACATGTGCCAGCAGTTGGCACAGCGGCTTGGAGAGCAACAAAAGTTACAGGGACAAGGTGCATTAGAAGAACTGGTTCATACAGAACAGGCTAGCAAGGTACAATTGCTTATGCATACACTCACAGTAAAGAATGGCCTTCCGACTGGTGTGTTCCCTAAAGCGGGTATGCTTCAGAGCACCCCCATCCTTTTGCAGCACCCCTTGTTTTCCCCCATGTTTCAAGTAAAGCCCGGGCCCCCAATTTTGTTACAGCTACAGCGTTTGTGGAATTGCAGCCAGGGAATAAAAACAATAAAGGAAAAGAGACACACAGAGAAACTGCAGAGAGAAAAATAACAGTATAAGATAAAGAGAGATGGGGAAGTGCATATCTTGCCTACATTGCTTGGCAAATGCCCCATCTGCATTTTGTTTTAATTTTTTTCTAGGGGAAAACACTGGTATGCTACAAAAACTTTAAATCCTAGTCTGTTCTCTATACAGATGTCATACAATAGTTCCATAACTGACTGCACTATTTGTTCCCAGTATGTTTCCATGCTCTATCCTTATTGCTGTTTGGTGTGTCTCTCTGATTGGAGCACCATTAGAGTGAGGAGCAGTCTCAGGCTTCCCCTTGGTCGCTGCCGAGTAGCCCTGCTTCATGATCTTGTGCACTTAGCTTTGTGTGTGGTTGTCAACTTATTTGGCCTTGCCAAACTAAGATGCAACACATCTTACAGTGGGGGTCCTGCTGTTACTCAGTTCTACAGATGGTATTTTTGAGGCGTAAGGAGGTTTAACTGTCTTGTTCAAGGCCACATAAAGCTTACAAGCAAGCTGAGAAATATGGGCTTGGTAAGAATTACTAAGGAGAATGTGCTTAATAGGCTGAAGAGGTTGCAGGTGGGGAAGTCTCCATGGCCTGATGGCCTGCACCTTTGGGTACTTTGAGAGTTGGGAAAAGCTCTGTCAGCACCTCTGACAGACCCGTTAAATTGCTTGATAGTAATATGGGCATAATACCAAGAGACTAAAGGGTTGCTGTCATCATTCTCATGCACCATAGGGGACAGGGATGACCCTGGGAACTATAGACCAATTAGCTTTAATTCCAGTATCGGTAACATCCTTTGAGTTAGAATTAAGAAGCAGCATGAATTGTAAAGGATAGGTCTTGTCAGATGCAGCTAGTGGATTTCAATAGTTAAGGGTTGCAGGAGTTGGATAGGGGCCATGCATTGTATGTCCTGTACCTGGACTTTAGTAAGGCTTTTGATTACATACCTCACAAAAGGCTAGTAAGGAAACTGGGGAACCTAGGTATTTGGGATAAAATCACTAGATGGCTGGGAAATTGTAGAAGGGAGAACCCAAACAGTGTACTGAATGGTATATATCCTGAGACAGGTGGGGTTATCAGTGTGGTCCTTTGGGTCAGTGCTGGGCTCAGTGCATTTCAGTGTGTTCATTTGTGACATCAAAGATTGAGTAATGTGTCTATTTTATGGATTACACTAAGGTATGTGGTAGGGTAAGGAGTATAGAAGAGAACTGGTAAAGGACCTGGAAAGACTGGAAATGTGGTCCAAGATTTGGCAACTGAAATTTAATGCAAAAAAAGTGTAAGGTTGTGCAGTTGGGGAAGGGGGAAATCAGGGAATTTAATATTAGATGGAGGGAGCTTATTTAGAACAACTACTAGGAGGGATTTAAGAGAGGTAGTTGGCGGCAAACTCCTTTCCAGTGCTGTGGGGAAACTAATAGTATGTTGAGTTGCATAGGTAGGACCTTCTTAAGTAGATGGAAAGAGGTGACATTACCCTTGCACAGGTCATTGGCAAGGCCACCCCTGGAATACTGTGTACAGTTTTGGAATCCTCTTTTATAAAAGGGCAAGGACTACCAGGAAATGGTCCAAAGAGGACGTCTAAAATGATTCATGAGCAGTCAGTGGCAGGTTTTAAAAATGGGTGGGATAGATGTATGAAAATAGGATGAATGGGGGAGGTATTGGGGCTACTGAAGGAGGTGGTTTGGAACAGGCGATAAAGGGTGATGATTGGTCCTCTAGAGGCCTAACCAGTGCTAGACTGGTATGAGTCGAGGTAGTAAACGGACAGACTTGATGGATGTCAGGTCTTTTTCTGTCTGTAAATATCTGTGTATGTGTTTACATGCAGTGAGTCCATAGCAGTTTTGGGTCCCCCTGACACATGAAGACACATGCCTCGAAGAGGCAGCAGTAAGCCCAGGAATGAGGAAGCCTGGCATGGACCTGTGCCCAGATAGAGCTTTAGAGAAGCGCAGTTCCTGAGCAGGGACTGGCAAGGGGCAGATGACCTCTGAGGTGGATGAAGTTTGATGGGATACTGGTAATCACAAAGGATAGGGAGGAATGCTGCAGCAGAAGAAGGTGGGGGGGGAGAGGAGTGTGGTGGGGGCAGAGGGGGATGAGGGGAACCAGTACAAAATGGGGGAAATAAGCAATGAACTGCATTTATCAAATGGTGTAGATGTAGGTTAATAAATTGACTTACATGGTTAAAGATTTTAACCTTTTGATATTAAAGCAGCAGTTTGTGTTACAGTGAACATCTTGTACTTATGCTTTTGTATTTTATTTTGTAAATTATGACATCATTCTTAGCCAGTCGGGGTTATTTCTAAAAGTTTCAGGTACTCTTCTAACCATTTTAGATTGAGGGAGCGCTTTTGAACAATCTGAGCGCTCCTTTACTCTGCGCATGAGACACTTTTATTCTGTGAAGAGTGTCTCATGCACAGCTGCCTTGGAAATGGACACGTTCAGGTAACGTTTTTTTAAAAATGTAATATGTTATTGATTGAGCTCGGTCAATATTATATTAATACCCGGCCCAGTGACATGGAGGGCTGAGGTGCTGGGCACCTTACCTCCTGCCACGCTGGCGACCTGAGGTGGAATGGGCCGGGTTGCTCAGGGGCCAGTGGGGAGAGGAAGGATTGAGCTTCCCAAGACGGCTCTCCTTTCTTTGGGGGTTAGTGTGGCATGCTGCTTGACTGCCAGCCAGCGATGACTGGGTGGCAACTCATACACATTACAACACAAGGGATGGGGAACCCGTGTTCAGGATGCCAGAGCTGTCTCTGTGGAGGTGGAACTCGGACCTCGCATCCATTGCATGTGTGCGGCCCCCAGGGGAGAAAATTTTGGAAAAAATACGGAGGCTGGGCATAATGAAGCCCTCCCTGAGCATGCTAGCTGCCTGCCCAGTACTGGGGCAATGGAAAGGGGATTGGGATGGCAGGTGATCACAGGATGGGCTCTTACAGCTGCCCAGCCTGCCAGGGAGAAGAAAAAAAATATCTTAATACTGCCACCGAGGTTACTCTTATGGTGTCGGGGGATAAAAAATCCCCAAGTCTGAGGTCCGTGGCCCTTCTCAAATGCAGCCGGATTTGAGCTGCACAGCCCTTTTCAGTCCAACAGACTTGGCTGTACAGCTCAGTGTTATCCACACGTGCAGCTTCCTAGCGCAGTCTCAGGCTGGCACACTTCCTCCCCCCTTCACGGAGCACTTACCTCAGCTGAGTCCTCAGGAGCGCATTGGGGGGGGCACTAATCATGACCGCTCTCTGGAGCTCTTTGGAATGCGGGGGGAGATGAGACAAACTTCAGTAGCTTCCGCAGCCGACTCTGAGAAACACAGGGAAAGGGCAGGGCATGGGTAGCTCCGGTGATGTTGTCAGGCAAGCCAGGGTCCAGGAAGACTTGCGTGACTCGTGCAAGATCAGCCACTGGGAGATCACATCTGCCAAACTATAATGAGGTGGTGGCTGATCTGCACATGTATGATCTGGAAGTGTATGGCTTTCTATGAATGATTGTATTCGGTGGATGGGATGAATGTGCTCTGCAGAATTGCTGCACTGAGGTGCGGCTTCATTTAGTTAGTTTTAGTTTCTAGGTATGCACTCTCCTCATACATGACTATCCTGCAATGCCACTGTTTCACTGGAAACCATGCACAATGTCCAACACTAACAGGTCAGAATCAAACCTGTAGCTGTTGATGTCTAAACAGGGTGCCTTGTCTGTAGTGTCATTCACTAGGTTGGAAAAGAAAGTTTTTCAATTTGTACATTTCATAGAAGTTTTTTCTGTCAGTGTCTTTAGAATTAGTAACAACCCTTTTGGGACAGAAATATTTAAGTCACAGGGCTTTTTTTCCCCAAATGTTTTCAGGATGAAATGTTTGGCATGGATAAGCTTATTTAAAAAAATGGTTTCGCTTATGTAGCTGACTGCAACATAAGTAGAGAGCAGCGACAGGCAGAAGTAATTATTTACAGGATGGTAGGCGGGTTCACCTAGGGGAGGTCATGCGAGATTAAGCTAATAAGAGTTCTGCAGGGAGTAAGCAGTCAAATGTTTGTAGTTTGCAGACATTGTGCATCTTACTAAGGACTGCAGCGGACTCCTGGGACAAAGGGAACATAAGTCCTGGACTTACAGCTTCCAAAAAAAAGTTTCAACCCCTGGGTGGTAAGAGTGGTCTTACTCACATTCTTAGGGTATGAGAACTGATCACCTTTGGTTCATGGTTTTCATACCTTAAAAATACAGGTGAGACTACTCTTACCACCGTAAGAGTGGTCTCCATGATGGTATTAACATATCTAATAGGGTGTTTCCTGATTATAGTTCTAAAATTCTGAAGTTTGACGAAGTCCATGTCTCATACAGGGTTTTCTCTAATTTTCTTCCAAGTAAAACAGAAATAGATTAGTTGCTGTATTGGTCCTTGTAAGAACAGATCCAGAAGCAAATGTTTTGATACCTTTTATTGGACCAGCATAGATGTAACAAAATGAAAACAATGTCTAAGCTTTCAGACAAACCAAGTCTTTCCTCGGACACATGTGACAGTTGTCATAAGTCTCTGAGGAAGGTCTTGGTTGGTCTGAAAGCTTAGACATTGTTTTCTTTTTGCAACATCTATGTTGGTCTAATAAAAGGTATCAAACCATTTGCTTCTGGATCTCTTCCAAGTAAAACACTTTAACTTGTGGTTCAGTTTTTCAAAAACAGAAATGTTCAACGTGATTTTATAATTGTGTCCAGTTCTTGTGTATTTTATGGTTAGAAGAGTTCCTTAATCTGAAGTTTTTGTGGGCCAGAACTGCTCAGCCTGCTTGGCAGTTCTCTCGCCCAAAGAGAAAAGAATGCACTCTTTTATAACCATAAGAGAGACTGAAAGTGTACATATAAAAATTTTATTAGTGGGCCTTTTTCTCCTGTCTTGAAAGTTGCCTTTTTCCTCATTTTGAGTGTACTGTAGAACTGTTTTTAGATTTGAAAAAATTAAAAGTGGGCTCCCTTAAATATGGCAGCCTTGTCAGTATTCTCTGCTGTATTTGAACACCCATTGTTCAAATCACTTTTCATGTGCCGGAGATAAACTAGTATACAACAGAAACTGCTCTGTAGCTTTATGGTACACAAGGGACATCAGGACTGACTCCAGGCCACAAAACTAAAGCTCTAACAAAAAAACCCATAAAATGAAATATGACACCATATAAATGGATTTGGGAAGCAAATGAACCGTGAGAAACAACATCAGGGGTTAAAAAGGAGTACATTATGAAATGGATAAAAAAAAACTGATAACATTAACTTCTGCTTTAAATATAGAGGGGCCTTTCTGTTTAGATTAAGTAATAATTTGGAAACATTCCAAAGTATAGTTAAATGTCATTAGTTTAGATGACATCAGCAGTTGTTTTATACTAAGCTCTAGAGCAGTACCGAGTTGAATTCCTCTAGTAATGTTCTAACTTTCTAAAAGCTGACGTCCCCCAACCCCCCCAACAAAAGTTTTTTAGGGCTTTCCAGTGGCAGAACAAGAAGAAAAAAAAATCAGTAAATCCCCATTCATTTTTAACTTGCAGTAAGTCACTCTCAGTATTACTAATGCTTTTAGCTAGGTATTTTACCAGTATTTTTAAGAAAGAAATTCCGAAATTGAAGTTGAACTGTAACAGTTGTCACCTAAACTTTCTGAATATCTGTCAGTGCTGAGCGCAGCACTGACAGCGCATTGTATTTAGGATGGCAGAAGGTGAAGACAGAATATTGTGCTGTCCAGGTCAGTTCTGTGTAGGATATGCTAATGGTGGATTTTTGTTACAGCTACAGTGTACAGACACGGACTCTGCTCACTATCGAACCACAATCTGTAAACTACAGGAAGAAAACAAGATGTTAAAGCAAAAAGTGAACTATGTAAGTAAAGGTTTACATTTTATACCATGGATATACTCAACAGCGTTTGTGTGCCACCATGTTATTCTGCACTTAAGCACGTTAAATGCCCTGCTATAGCAACCCACAAGAATGAGATACTCTCTCTTATGGGACCGTCTCACTGTTTGATGCAAATGTTGAATAAATAAGGCATAGTTAGTGGACAATTTACTGATTAAAAATGATTGTGCCATTACGAATAGCTGCCTAGTGAGTCAGACTTCCAAAGCCTGTACGCACGTGGCAGGCAAGGTGTAAAGAATGCCTTGTATTTTGTGGGGGAAATGAGTAGAAACCCAGTTCCTGCACTTGGCTACTAAGAGTTCCTGCCCAGGTTCCTAAACTGGTACTGGCTCTTTAGCCAAATGCTGGTAGATTTTGTGTCCAGCCCATAACCTTTTCCTTTAACTGGGTTTGTACTAGAGAACAAAACATTTCAATAAGTACAGCAGTTGTGCTAGTGCAGTAGCTGTGGGGTTAGTAGATTTCCTCAGCCATGTTAGCTAGTGACTGCAGCATTTTAATTTCAACCCCTGCATCCTGTACCATTTCCAACTGAAATTAGAAGTAAAGATGGGAAATAAAGTTCTTAAAGCTGCCACGTTCGATGTCTCTTTACCATCCGCTGTGTTTTATTTTAGTTTTTATAATTTTATTTTTTAGAAATAGTTGAAATCTCTAGCCTAGCAGTCTGTGTGTAGATGGACTGTGTTTGGAGTTGAAGTCCTTTACACTCTTCTGTATTATTTTCCAGTGTCCAAATTCCTGTACTGTCTGGTCATTTTACTGCTTTTAATTATGCAACCTAGATCGGACCAAGATGTACAGCGTACAACAAGATGTTTCAGTTGTACTCATTACCTAGTAAGGTTTTAAATAGCTGGTATAGCATAGCAAAATGGGTGGGGGGGGGTAATGCTAACCATTTTCAGAAATGCTTAGCAGTAGACTAACAATTTTTTTGAGTGAGTCAGTGTCACAGTACAGAACATTAATAAAACTATATATTTTTTTTAAAATGTTGCTAATCAATCTGTGTCAAGTGCTATGCATTTTCACAACTGATTAGCACTTTCATGCGTCAAACTGCTAATCAGTTTTTTCAGCTTATATAAAACCCTGCCTAGGTACCCTAAATTCTACTGTTAAAGTCAAGAGCACATCGAAATACATCTGTAGGGTACTTGGCAAAACTAGGTGTGGTAGTGACTCGATTTATATGAAGCTTCTTGACTGGCAATAGAGGAACTTTCTCATTCTATCTCTAAAATTTTTAACTTTTTCCCCCCTGCTAGTGACAGTTCCCAGCTAACTGGAAATCCACACTGGTTATGCCAGTTTTCAAAAGCAGAGACTGCACTGGCCTTGCCTGTTACAGACCCATTTCCATTCTATTCCCCCCCCCCCCCAACTGGAAATCCACACTGGAAAGAATAGTCTCTGACCAACTTGTCACATACCTCGAACAATACAGTGTCCAGTGTGTACAGCAGCATGGTTTCCAGAAGCTTCACAGCACCAGCATAGCACTGTTGGAATACCCCAGCTTTGTTCATGAGGCCCTTGACAATGGTGACCTCGTCGGAACTATATATTGACTTTACTAAAGCTTTGGACCTGGTAAACCATAACCTCCTACTTGGCAAACTGCTTGGCTTGGGTTTGTCACAGAACACAGTTGACTGGTTCCACAGTTATCTCACCAGTCTCTCCCAGCAGAGGAAGATCAACAAATCTTTGTCTGACATTGGTGGGGTATCTGTTGGTGTCCCCCAGGGCTTCGTCTTGGACTCACTTCTGTTTGGCCTTTTCATAAATCAACTGCCTAATGCTTGTCAGACAGCCAACACATTATATGCCAATGAGGCAGTCACCAATTCCAAAAACCATGCCCTTGACAGCCTCACTGACACTTTTTTCAAAGTAACTTTAAATAACCTGAAAGCTGGTTCTCCAACAACAAAATGGTACGCAATTACAAAAAAACAAAGACCATCCTCTTCTCTAGCCTCTCACTGAAGAGGAAAGTTCCACCCTTTTCATCAGAAATGGTCAAGGACATAACCTTGAACAGATGGAGACCTTTAGACGTATGCCAATGCCGCAGCAACATTTTGATAGCGAAGTACATCACAGCGGCAAGTCACTGTTGCCATTGTAATGTACCCGCAGGACCCCGGCACTGCTTTCTCCGAGGTTTGACCCCTCCCCAAATCAACTCCGACTTGGAGTTGATAATCCTTAGTTACAGGGGGTTCGTGGGCCAAAGCTCCCCAAACAAAAAAACAGTTTCTCGACAGATTTATGCCAACCGTAATGCAGTCAACATCCGTCGCTGTAGTGTCACGTCGGAAAAAAGTTGTTGCTGTTGTGTCATGGATCCACCTTCAGATACCTTGAAATAACTGTGGATGACAACTTATCTTTTGTACCCCATGTGGACAGTCTGGTGGCCATGGTTAACAGAAGGCTGGGTGCCCTATACCAGAACAAGAACAGTCTCATTAGGGATGCTAGACACCTTATTGTGGCCTGCTCCATTCTGTCACTCGTAGATCATGGGCTCCCTGTCTATGCAGCTGCTTGTAACACAGTGCTGAACAGAGTAAAGCTGATCTGTAATAAGGTGTGCTGCTTTGTACTTGATGCTGATAACCGCACTCATAGTTGTACTCGTTACGCACTCACTAACTGGCTACCTTTACCTAGCAGAATAAAGCTCCAGACCTGTTTGCTAGCTAGAAAGGTGTTCTTCTGCCTAACACCCCCTGATTTAACAAATTGGTCCCACACCATCTTCAACCAGTACAACACTAGGAATGCCCTTAAGCCCCCTTTCAGGCATATTCAGCTGGACAAGCGGTCATTTGTTGTCAGGGCTGCTAACTTGTTAAACAAATTGCCTGACACTCTGTTGAATCTCCCCAGCTTTAATCAGTTTAAAATTATCTTTGTGGTCTGCCATTGCAGTCAGATACAGTTGTAACCATTAAACAGTTTTATTTGGTTTCTCTCTGTACATTACACATGACTGTTTTATACAGAGATCTATGTGTGTTTTTGTTTTGTTTTTTCAGAACTGTATGTAATTGTTCTGCCTTAAGTGCTTTAAACCGGACTTGACTGTATTTGCTCTGGAATGGCTTATTGTACTTGTAATGTTTTTGTGACTATGTATTAGATGTGGAACCTTTGTAAAGGAGCACTTGTGCTCAGAGATACTTCTCCAAAGATTTTAATAACTAAAACAAATAATTTAAATTTCAAAGTTTGCAATTAATAGTGTTATTAGTCTCTTAATAACTGTCTAACAGCAGGCCTGTCAGCACAGCACTAGCACTACTGCTCGCGACGCTGGCGACCTGCATTTGGGAACTAATGCGGATCACTGAGGGCCGGCCGGGAGGAGGAAGATCGAGCATCCCAGAGAACGCGCTCCTCCGGGAAGGGAGTGCAGCCAGCTCCGCTGCTGTACTGCCACCTGGGTGACCACAGATGGCAGTACAGTGGAGTGACTCAAGGGAAGGAAGATGCAGACCAGTGCCGCATTGTGCAGGATTGCATGCATGCCCACGTGTACCCGAGCTGCCTGTGTCTTGAGGGACAGAATGAGAGAAAAGCAGAAATGCACACCCACCCCCTCCATAAAGCATGACTGCTCCACTACATCCACAGGCCCTGTACTCAACAACCTGGGCACTCTCCTGATGGCTGGATAATGTGCACACAGGGGACCTAGTCGCATCCCAAGGGTACCATCATACAGGGCAAACTACGGGGGCAACATGGGAGCCAGGTAAGCCGTGAAAGAAGGTGAGGTGACATGGCTGTGGTGCTGTGGGGTCTCGAGTGGGGGCCAAGTGCCAAGGGGAGCGAGAAGCATAAAACATAATAAAAATACTAATTATTTATTAATACTGCCAGTAACGCCTAAATGAGAAGGCCTTATTAAGAGAGATAAGAAAATCTAGGACCCCCAGCCTGATCATGGTTATTAACACAGCTGATTTCCTTCTCCAGCCCAAATAAGCTACTGCTATAGATTAACTGTACAATGGGCAACGCTTCAGTTTTTATTTTAATATCCTCAGTAATGAAGAATGGAATGGTTTGACATTCCAGTTTGGGAGTATTTTGTGTAACAGAGTTCTTCTGATGGCAAGTAGGATATTTTTGCTGGTGAGCAAAGTGCCTCTATAAAGATTTTTTTTTTTCCCCCAACTGCCACGGTGTCTGCTTTGTTTTCTTCATTTTCAGTCTTTACGGCTATCCATTACTGTTTCCTGGACATAATCAGATGTCCGGTTAGGGATTTTGGACAGCGCAATGAACAGCACTAAACAATGGAACTCACATGGCAGAGTTCTCAAAAGAACTTAAGTGTCAGTAGACAATGAATAGGTAGGTTAAAAGGCAGACACAATGACAGTAAAAGAGGAAAACGGATAATTTCCTTCGTAACAAAACAGAAGGGTTGATACTAGTAAAAGAAAAAAAACAGGATTGTGTAATTTAAAAATGCATAGGTCGACTTCAGTGGTGGTCCAAGGCCAGCACTTTTCAGGTTGGGCCAGCATTTCAGTTTTAGTGGCCAGTGTTTTTTTTTTTTTAAGTGTTCCTAGGGGTATGCACAGTACTAGCATGTGGCTCTTTGACTTTGTTATAGATGCTGACAGGAATGCGGTTCGGGACATGCGTGGCAAAGTGCAGAGTCCTGAAGTTCTCACGCTATTTAATAGTATCTGCTGAAAAGGGAGGGAGCAGTCAGTGAAGACATGCAGTCAGTTGAGGAGGCTTCTGTTTGTACTTTTTTTAAATTTGGACTGCACTGTCATTTCATACAGGCAAGTGGCATAAAACGGTCTGGAGTAACAGGCGACGGCAGATGGACAGGAAAGAGGGAGACCAAGGGAGCTGGCAGACTGGCTGGCTAGTGGCCTGGGTGGGGGGATGCATTTTTCTGTAAAATATTGGAAATAACACTTCAGGTATTGCAAACAGTGGATCAACTGGGTATCCTAAAAGCATTTCGTTTGGATGGGACTGGTGCCATTAGCATCAGCCACTAGATCACCAGGTATGTGACACTGGCGATAACACTGATGTTTGGCTGCGACAGCCATTTCCAGGCAAAGATTTTTCAATTTTTTGGGCAAAGTAAATGACAATCAAGCTACATCTGTATTTATAAAAATAACACGTTAAGTCGTGATTTTGATCATTTTTGCATAGTTACAGTAGGAAACGGCAGGGAAAACTTGAGTTAGTTGGCACAGTAAACAGCCATTTCAAACCCACGTCAACATCTTGTTTCAAGGGATTTTCAAAAACAGTTGTGGGCCACCATAAAATATTACGGGTCACCAGATCAGTGGCAGTCACTGACCTGATGGCCAGCAGTTTTTTTCCCCTTATTTCCTTGAACTTGTAGGCCTGTGTTTCCTATAAAAGCTGTTTGGTTTTTTTTTTTTCTTTTTTTTTTTTGGGTGGGGGGTTAACATACTGGTTTACATTCTTTTGAACATCCCACTGAGTTTACTGGCATTTTGGTCAATTCAGTTTAGTAACATAGTGATGGGAAGGAATGTTTTAGAACTGTATGATGTCTGTGTCAAACATTTACATTGTCACAATCCATCTGTGTTCCATTATAGAACTCTGGCTTGAAATGACACATTAAACTACATCTGAGTCGTAAAATGGTACTTCCCACCAGTGTGTATAAATCTGACAAACCCACTGAGTTTACTTAAAGGCCAGTAAAGATGGAACAAAACAGAATTGGAACCAGTAGTTAAAAAAACAGTTTCTGCAAGGAACAATAAGTGTAGATTAATTGCAGTTCTTCCTTAAAAAGCCCCAGACGTCTGAGGGGAAACTCAGAAAATGCATTTCTTAGGCACAATTAAGCTTACATTTCGTGTGTTCTATATATAATACATTTTATTATAATTGTGTACAATACAAAAACGAGATCGCTCTTCCCTAGATTTGTATCTCCTCTGGTTGTTTGTCCAGGCCTCTCATCACAATCTTCTGTTTATAGCATCACAGTTTCTTATGTTGTCTGGTGTAGAAAAGCAGCCAGAGAAGATGCAATGCAGGGCACAGTGATCCTGTTTTTATTATGTCAATGTGCATGGTTATAAAGAAAAAGAGGAATCCAGATACAGAAAATATGGGAAAGATGAGCTGAAATGTCGAAATATTATGTTTTTCCATATTTTCCGAGGCATCAGCGCCTCTTAAAAGTACCTCTGAGCAGGTAGCCACATTTTCTCCATGGCTGTTTGCTAGCCCCACAGAGACTGGAGAGCAAACTGCCAAACCATCTTGATGTTTAAATTTTCCTCTCAGGTTGAAGACTTAAATGCTAAATGGCAGAAGTATGATGCCAGCAGGGAAGAGTATGTGAAGAACCTCCATCTGCAGTTGAAGGAGTTGCGACCACGGGCAGAGCAGCAGAAAGGTTTGGTCCCAGTGCAGACAAATGCAGAGATGATGCAGCAGGAGATTCTGCGGCTGAACAAACTGCTGGAAGAAAAACTGAAGGATTGTAGCAGAGTAAAGCGAGAACTGGAGGAGGCATTGAAGAGTCGAGAGCCGGACAGGGAACTGATACAGATGCTGGAGCAGCAGGTAGTTTTACAATTATCTTCATTGGTTCAAACAGTTTTGAGTCCAGCAGGCTGAGTTAAGGATAGTGAATTTAAAATATGATTGGTTGGAAACAATCAGAACATGGCAACCATTTTCAGCAGCAATTTGTTTTTATTCATTTGTTCACTGGGTAAGCGCACTGGAACCAAGGTTCCTTTTACAGGCTGTACGCGAATGTCGGTACAGCAGTGTGAATGCAGGTGGTTACAGTGCTGAATATAGTGTGCGCAGTATACATAAGAATACAATAATGTACGTAGAAGGCAGCAGAACAGAAGATGCAGTGGAGCACATAGAATTAGTAGGGTGCAGTAGGGATATACAGGATATGTGTTTCATCACAACCTGTGACAAGGTCAGGTGCTGTAGAAATTACAATTAAGTGCTGTGGTGAGGTAATTGTAATTTGCAGTGTCAGTGGCTCAGCAAGTTGCACACTCACATCTGAGGCCAGCAGATCAAAATGTTGTGGGTCTAGCTTCACACCAGGCACTTGGGGTAAAATCCCAATACTGACACTGTAGTGCATCATGAGGGGGATGCTACACTCCTGAGGTGCTGTCTTTCAGATGAGACATCAAACCAAGGTCCCGTCTGCCTGTTCTGGTGGTTGTTCAGGTGAACGTTAAAGATCCCATGGCACTTCTCCAAAAGAGATGGGGAATTTCCCTGATGTCCTGGCCAAATTTCCCAAAAAATACCACCAACAGCTTAAACTGGTTCAATTTCGGTTGGTTACCATCTGTATATCCCTGCCACCACCACCGGTCGCCCTGAAAAAGGGACTTGTAGTCTCAATGGGCCTACCCGGTCAACAAAATGCAATAAAATAAGTAAATAATAAAATAGTTGGATGTAAACAGTTTACCGGAGCTAATGCTACATGTCTCTAGGGGTACATCCTTCCATACCTTCCCCACAGTGTCTCTGAGGAATTCCTGGCCCCAGTTTGTTTTTAGCAGAGGAATGCTGAGGAGCTCTTTGTTCTGTGACTTTAGGTTTAATTTGGGCTTTGGGGGCTGAAGAGGTCGGGCAGGCAGGAGGGCTGTCATCTGATAATACCTGTGTGTTAATATGGCTGAGTTCAGTTTCATCAAGGATTCCAGGGAAGAAGTTTAGTTGTCACTGCAAGTCGCAGTAGTGGTGGTTTCGCTTGGCATCCACAGCAAATCACCCTATCAGGTTAGACAGATCTGCAGCCATGTTGAAACTAGGCTAAAGCAGTGTCCCAGACAAGCAGGCCATAATTTAGTATGGGCAGTAAACTGGACTGGATGAGTTAGGTTATTCAAAACGTACCTTTTTAATATTACTTTTTTGATGCGGAGTGTGTCTTACTGAATTGCCATTTCTGTAGCTCACGTGTATAGTAAGGGGCTCCCCTTGACCTCTTATCCTGCGTATATCAGACTCTGTCTTGATTATTATCTTCCCATGTTTGGCAGACATAGCCTGTGAAAGCAGTGGAAGATTTGGGATAAACTAGATAGCATGAGGATTATTTATTATTCTTTGTTGACTGGTTGGGTGCACTAGCGCCAGGCGCCTTTTTCAGGCACGACTGGGTACTAGGAGTACATTAGATTAGATTATACAGTAGCAGGAAACAGGGATGAGTCCAATACATTAAGCTATACCTTACATAATGCATTGGTGTGTTGCGATGAAAGAGAGCATACAATATATGGTACAGTATAATGCAATTGTGCAAATATACATAGTGCATGAGGTTCGGTACACGTGATAACAAAACTGGTCTTGGAGCTTGAGAAGGGCTGCTAAGCTGTTAAGCCTGTGAAAGCACAAGGAGATTTGGGGTTACTGGATAGACATGAGTATTATTCTATTTCAAGTGATTTTAGACCTCTTTGAAAATGTGTTCTAACCAAAGATCAAAAGAGCGAGTGGGGCCAGCGGATTACCCTTTAGGGAAAATAAGAAAGAGAGACTCTGGGAGGTGTTTGCTTTGTAGTTAAACATAATTTTTGTAAATTTAATAGTTTTAAGCTTTTTTAATGGTGGGAACCTCTTTAACTGTCAGGATCGTCTTAAAAATGGAAAATATTCTGTTGCCAAAGGAGAGGGGGAAAAAAAGCACCTAAATCCTAATGTACAAAATCTGTGGTCTGATTGGTTCCTGGCCATTCCGAGTTTTATAAACATGCATATTGCCTGATTTCATTAGCATACATTCATATGTGGCACAGTATTAATCTTTGTTGCTTATAAGAAAACTGTTTGGTGATATTTTCATTGAGTAGGGTCCCGATTTGTCACAGTCTCACTGGCCAGCAGCTAGTAGATTTGTACTGGCCACAGTAATGCCAGTACTCCTTCAACACTGCCCTGCTGGCTTGTATTAGAGAAGGTAACATTTCAATAAGTGTGCCAACCCACTGAAATGTTTGAGTGGTAATGTATTTCCCCAGCCACAAGCCCTGCTTGCTAATGGCTGTGACCCTTGCTAGCAGGGAACAGCCACCAGAGTAACCAGTCAGATCATGCTGTTTGTAGTCCAGTGGTCCATGAATATGATAAAAAAAAACATAATCAACACTGTAACCATTTCCAGGTCCTTGTTTATAAAGATGATTTCCAGTCAGAACGCAGAGACCGAGAACGAGCACAAAGCAAGATACAGGAACTCCAGGAAGAAGTTGCCCATCTACAGCAGCAACTGACTAGGAGACAGGTATGGAAGCCTTCAGGGACAATATCTGAGCTTGTCTTTATTTGGACATTTCGTTGGTTTCAGAACCCAGGGGTAAAGTTCAGCTACTGAGAAAGCCACAGTTCACCTGTTCTGTGAATCTCTTGTTTACAGCAGATAAATATTGTGTTTACAAATGTGAGACCATACGGAGAACATTTCTTATTAATGCTTTGTGTGGAATTTAAATAAATCTTTGGTGTCTTTCCAGCAGAATTACTGTTTTGACTGTCCTGAAAAATGTCATTCATTGAGTAAACATTTGGGCTGTCTGGCTGTTTTGTCGGTTATCCTGCTGTTTTGTCAGTTGTCCTGTTGTTTTGTTTGCCCTCCAGTTTATTTATTGATGTATTTATTTGTTTATTGGTAACCTGGTAAAGTGGACAAAGAGATGTAGGTCTCTTTTTCAGCCAAACCCAGAACAAGTGTAAGACATCGAACAAGTACCTGCATTGTACAGTTAAATACGTTATGTAGGGTTAAAATGCCAGGGAGAGGAAAAACAGTGAATAAAGGAAATCTGTTTCTACTGAAGTTATAGACAGCATTTGACATAAGATGTTGTAAGACACCAGCCTCGAAGCATGTATGGTTAAATGCGTTTTGGCTCGTTCACCATTATTTGGCTTTATACTGCGTACAGTGAATGCACTGCTGGTAGCAGAATACGATTGCAGTGACCATTCAGAGATGGTAGGAGCTTGAGTAACGTTTCAAGTCTTTTTTATGGATGATATTAAAGAGCAGATTGCACCATATGTAGGTTAATCTTTCCACTGGAAGTAGAATACTCATATGGCTGTATAAGAGTACAGTGATGTGTAAGTCCAGGAACATTTAACACAGAGCTGCGGATACTGTTGTAAGCAGTGCATAGCTTATTTGTTTCTTGTTTGGGGAGACCTTTAAATCATTCAGTTTCATATTCTTACAGGGAATGGTGTTTGCAAAGCTACAGCCATCCCTTGGTTTCTTTTTGGTTAGGTAATTTCTGAGTCTATAAATGGCACCTAATTTTATATTTACTGCGTTGGTGGTTTTAGCCATGTGGTCTGTGGAAAGACAGCTGTGGATCAAGGAAGAATTCCGGATTTTTGTAAGTCTTGGTGTTCTGCAGGGTTTTGCTTCCAAACGTTGCATACCCAGGGTTGCCTTGGCTTGATTAGCTTGTGTCCTGAACCAAAAAACATGCTTTGAAGTTTTCTTTTCATGCAACAGTAGCTTATTATGGGGCATCCATTTCTGTAGTAGGTCATCACCTTATTGACGTTTCGTTTGCCTTCCATTCAGATTAGTGCCATTAAATATGTATGACAGTACTATGACGCAATGCTACAAAGCAGTAAGGAAAGCCAGTGGGATGCTGGGGTGCATAGGGACGGACAACACCAGAGAAAGAGGGAGGTGGTGTTGTCACTGTATTGGTCATTGCTAAGACTACACCTGGAGTACTGTGTCCATTTCATGAGATCACAACTCACAAAAGACATAGACATGGTAGAGGCCATCCAAACAAAGGCAGTAAAAATGGTGCCAAGGCTGCATCAAATGTCCTATGAGAGGAGACTGAGGTATGTAAACTTGTACACCCTTGAAGAGAGGAGGGGGACATGATAGAGACATTTAAATACATCATGGGGGGTGAATAAGGTATAGGAAGGGAGCATTTTTCAGAAGAGGTGCACAAGAACTAGGGGGCATGCAGTGAAGCTGGAGGGAGGTTTGGGGGGATGTGGAGAAGTATTTCTTCACTGAGAGGGTGGTGGATTCCTGGAACAGTATTCCAATGGGGGGGAGGTGGGGGTGAAACAATGGTGGGCTTCAATTATGCATGGGATAGGTATAAAGGAAAACTGGTATCAAAGCAGGGGAGGGGGGCGGAGGAGATGGCTGAAGACCAGCTAGGGTCTGTGGTGGCAGAATAGGCAAGGAAAAGAGTGGCAGACTAGGTAGGCCAAGTGGTCCTTATCTGCCAGCAAATTCTCTGCTTCTGTGTTTCTGTTATTGGAATAAAGCTCAACAGTGACTGTGTGAAAAATATTAGGTCAAGTCATTAATGTGTATAACAGGAGACCCAATACCAACCCTTAAATTACTTTAATGAGGGCATTATCAGGGGAATGAGAGAACTATTTGGGTGCTGTTGCGAACATATTACTGAGACCACTCTGCCAAGGATTTTCAGTTTCTATAGCAGTAAAATCACCCTCCCAATTTTAATAGGGGTGATTTATGCTTCCCCTCATCTAGCCCACGACTCACTTGTTTCATGCCTCACCACCCTTCCTCAACTCGTGGCAACAGGTGAATTAATACTACTGGGTGACTACAGCCTAGACTGGTTATCTCCCTCCTCCAGAGCCTTTACCTCCAAAATCGAGTCACCAAACCTCACCCAGTTAATCGCAGAGCCCACCTGCTACAATCCACACTCCTCAAACTATTCACTTATCGACTGGGTTCTCTCCTCTCACCCACGCAGAATAACCTCTGCTGGCGTTCTAGTCAGTGCCTTTAGTGACCACTGCATCACGTTTTGCATCAGGAAAACCAAGCTACCCATATCGGCTCCCAAATACATAAAAACACGCCCCCTAAATTAATTTGACATCCCCGTCCTCCTGCTTGACCTAAGAAATGCTGGCTGGCACCAGGTCTATTCAGTTGTAAATGCTGACACAGCACTCACTCAGTTTCTGCACATCCTGTCCAAGGTGTGGGATCACCATGCCCTCCGGATCAAATCTAGTGTAAAGAAGCACCACCACCCTTGGGTCTCTACCTCACTTATTGCCCAGTGCAAAGCCCATGATAAGGCATAGTCTCAGTTTAAATCCCTTCAAACACCTCAATCCAGACAAATCTTTAATGCCCTCAGAAATGTCTGCACCAAAGTCATAAGACAGGCAAAAGCTGAATACTTTAGACCAAGCAAGATGGCCAACCTATCCCAGACACTGCCAGCATTGCCGACATACTGAATAAATTCTTCACCTCCTGCACCCTCCCTGATCAGCCCTCACCCCCCGCCCCAAAAAAACACCTCTCAACTCACATAGCAACTCTTTCCTGTTCGCACCCGCCTCCCCACAGGAAGTCCTGGATGCCCTCTGCTCCCTAAATATCACCAAGTCCAGTTCTGTTGGGGTCCAGCCCAAGCTGCTAGTCTTGTCTGCCCTGGCAATTACATCACCTCATACCCACCTTCTAAATCTGTCCTTCCCCTCTGGTGTTGTCCCACAAGCTTGGAAATTGGCCAGTGTTATCCCCCTACACAAATGTGGTGACACTTCGGTACCCAGAAACTGCAGACCGATCTCCCTCCTACCAGCCCTTACCAAAAGGCAGGAAGCTCTTGTCCTCTCAAGACACTTGGAGTTCCTCATGCCAACCAGTTTCCTTGCCCCCTACCAATCCAGCTTTGGAAAACACCACTCCACAATCACTTCCCTGTTGTGAGTCACTGAGCACATTCATTCTGGTTCTGACCAATATAAACATAGAAGCTGACGGCAGATAAGGACCGCAATGCC
Organism: Neoceratodus forsteri; assembly: GCA_016271365.2. NCBI lineage: Eukaryota > Metazoa > Chordata > Ceratodontiformes > Ceratodontidae > Neoceratodus > Neoceratodus forsteri. The sequence continues at coordinate 409,979,975 of CM057452.1, forward strand.
CATCCAGCCTGCCCATTTTTTCTACATTATGAATGTGCCATAGACCTTTACTCTGTCAATGGTCTGTTTATTTATACTCCTCTGTATTGCTCCCTTATGCCTATACAATGCCTGTTTGAAGCCCTGCACTGTATTCATATCCGCCACTTCCTGAGGTAGGCCGTTCCATGCATCCACCACCCTTTCTGTGAAAAAGAACTTCCTCACATTACCCTTTAATCAGCCCCCCTCTAATCTCATGCTGTGTCCTCTTGTCCTGCCATTTTTCTTATATTGAAACATGTTAGACTTTTTCATCTTGTTAATGCCCTTAAGATGTGTGTTTTGACCATATTATCTCTCTCCCTCCTTTGCTCTAGGGTACACATATTGAGATCCATTAATCTGTCCTCATATGTTTTCTGATGCAGTCCCTGCACCATTTTGGTTGCCCTTCTCTGGACTGCCTCCATTTTGTTAATGTCCTTGTGCAGGTGTGGCCTCCAGTACTGCACGCAGTACTCCAGATAGGGTCTAACCAGTGTCTTGTAAAGAGATTACTACCTCCCTCTTACAACGTGTGATACCCCTACTAATACACCCAACATCCCTCTAGCCTTACCTACTGCTTTAATGGTCTGCTTGGATGATTTCAGGTCATCTGTGATGATGATGCCCAAGTCTCTTTCTTCCCTTGAGATTGCCAGCAACTCCCCTCCCAACCTATAGGTAGCTTCAGGGTTTCTCTTCCCTATGTGCATGATCTTGCACTTCTTTGCATTAAACCCCAGTTACCACTCTTCAGATAATTTTGCCATTTACCAAGGACATTTAACAGCAGCAGTTTTTGTTGACCTGGCGAAGGCCTTCAATTCTGTATCCCACTCCCTCCTCCTTACCAGGCTCAAGGCAGCAGGCTTAGTTCCCCCCACGTTTCAGTGATTCAACTCCTACTCAAGTAACAAGCTCCAATCTGTTATAATAGGAAACTCCTCCTCCTCCCCCCCTCCCCCCATTCTAGCCAGTGTACCTCAAGGATGTATCCTTGGTTCTGTCTTCTTCTCGGTCTTTATAAACGACTTTCCCTCTATATGCTTCAGTTCCTGGATACATATGTTTGTGGATGACACCATACTTTTCTCCTCGGGGCCTGTCTTAGGCATCCAGTCTAACCTTCAAAGAGATTTCCTCAGTATGCAGACCTGGTTTCAGACCAATCGACTGAAAATAAACACCTCTAAAACAGTGTCAAAGAGCTTCGGAACTGCACAGAAACTGGCCAGAATCCAACCTCCCCCACCATCACCTCTTTGAATGGGACACCCCTTAACACTATTACAACATACAAATACCTAGGCGTATGGCTGGACCCCCCCCATCTGACTTTTTTCATCCCACATAGAAGCCATCATCGCAAAACTACGCCCCACGCTCAGCATACTGTACCGCAATAGAGAGGCCCTCCCTCTGCCAGTCAGATGCAAAATTCTAATCAAGATAATCGCAGCAATTTTTGTCTGCGCCGAAGTGGTTTACAGCACGGCCCCTGCCTCATCACTATCCAGACTAGACACCCTTCTGAATGCTTCTGCCGCTTCGCCATCAGTTCCTCTCTCAGAACTCACCACTGTTCCCACTACGCCTCGCTTGCCTAGCATCTCTCTCCCATCACCGTTATAGTCACTCTATTGCAATTATAACCAAATACTGGTTCAACCTGCTACCTCCCTATCTCTCAGATAGTCTGTTCTCAGCTAGTCCATCCCCATATAGCCTAAGTTTCAGGGACTTCCGGACCTTCTCACTCCCCATATCTTCCTCCACGTCGGGCAAATCGACCTTCTCCTAGAGGCTACCCTTCCTGTGGAATAAACTCCCCCAAGAAACTCCCCTCCTTTGACTCTATCAAACAGCAACTTCATGCACTACCACCCCCTACATGCTTCTGCCACTCCGGCACCCAATCACCTCACTAAAGCTTTCGCACTCAAACCTAACATTTATGTCCAACTAGTGAGTATTAGAATGCGTCTCATCTACATTTGTAAATACCTCTATGTATTGTTTTAATTATTTTGTATTATAAAATATGTACCCCTATGTGCTGTGTTAATTATTTTGTATTGCATATCCTATCTTGCTGTGCTTCTGGTTTCTGTACAAATGTTTTTGCCACTGTTTGTTGTTCTCTAATGACAAATGTTTGTGACATGACTATAATTATGCTATTTCCCCCATCCCCCGGGTCGCACCTGGAAACGAGTCCCAGCTCAGTGTGCCTTTTCTCGGTTACCAAATCTTTAATAAATAAATAAGCAGTATAGCTGGTGATCCAACTAATCACATGCCTTGGTCAAGCATTCATGATAGCACCTGTTAGAGCTAATTTATCTATCTCTAGGAACATGTCATTGGTGAATTTGACCAGGGCATACTTTCCTAAAACCGAACTACCTGTTTGTTAGTAGGATATAGTTAGGTGGGTAGGTACAGCAACCAATGTTTCTAACCCCCAGGAATCTAGCTGTTGATGTTTACACTTAAGCATCATCTTTCTGCGTGAGAGTGATGCCCTGGAGATAAAATATTATACTGAACTTTAGAATGAAGGTTCAAACTTTGAGGGGGCAGTATAGCGTAGTGGTTTAAGGCTCTGAGCTGCAACCCTGGAGACCCGGGTTTGAAACTTCCTTGTGTTCCCAGGTTCACCTGTAAACAAGCTTTCAGCTTAGTGTGTCTCCTGGTTAAAAAAACAAGCAAAAAAAAAAAAAAACTCTGCACTCTGATCACACTTCACCCTAGCTTCCAATGACAGAGTTTCTTTCACTGCTCGAAGTCAGCTGCGGTATTCTGGTTTCCAGATTATTTGTTTTAACTTTTTAGTAGTTGTAGAAGTCCACTTAGTTTACGAGTAATTCTGCGTTTAATAGAAGTATTTTGTGTTGTTTTGTTTGAAAATTCTGTTTATTTGCAGTTCTGCAGTTCGCGAGTGGTTCCCAAGAATCTGAGCAGATCACAGCATAGCGCAACTTCCTACCTTTAGAGAACCACTTATGTTTTGTGTTTTTAAAAAAAAAAAAAAAAAAATTTGTAAGATACAACCACTTTCTTTCTCTGTAATGTGGTTATCCATAGTCAACAGTCACAGTTCCTGCCCTTGGGGAACCAGACCAAGGCTATCAGTAACCCTTAAAAACCACGTATTTCTTTTTCTTTTAAGCATTTAGGGGTTTTTGGTGATAATTACAGTCAGTTACCAGTTTAGGGAACCGTATTTGTAATACTTTTTTCCCTCAGAATCACGTTACCCTACTCTGGTTCTGGGACATACTCGTTACTATATTTTGGGAAACAAAAGATTGTATTAGTAGGACATCAGTGTTTGGCATGACTGATAGGCCTAAGAAAAAGACAGGAACAGGCTTTAAAAACTGTTTCCAGCTCCTGGTAAAGGCAGAATGCCACAAGCTTTGTTTAAGGTACCTGGGTCCAGATCACGATTTTACCAATCGTGAGCACTGTATAAGGTTTGGCCCTAAAGCCCAAAAGAAAAGGACTAAAAAAGAGAAGCGTTTATTGCTTCTCAGTCTGCCTCAGTGTCACCAAAAATAGTAAAGGCTCAGAGGGAGCTCCTAATGATGGTGGAAAGCATGCATCAAAGGGGTTGTCTTCTCAAATACAGCAGCAGTTGCTGTCAAAGGGGACAAGAAAAAGATAAAGCTACTCAGCCATCAGGTAAGCATGGTAAAGATTGTAAAGATACCATGGTGTCTGAAAGGGGAAACCCTGAGTCTGGTGATGGCAAAAATACAAACAAGAACATCTCAGAGCAGTCTTTGGAAATGGTGTCTGTCAAGAAAGAAAAGGAAAAGAATGTCCTTACCACTCCAGAAGAAAAAGGAAAGGAGCAGACTGTGGATGAAAGACAAATGCCTTCAACAGAGGACATAACAAAATGTGGCAATTTTTCTTCTAGGCCTTCCATGTCATGGAACATTTTATGAATATGTCCCCACACCCCAGTTCAGGCTCCAGCCTACCTGCCTGTGGAGGAGGAATGTGAACCTGATGAACTAGATGGGTCACCTGAGCAGGAATTTGCTCCCCTCCAAGGCCTACAGAGGTTTATGTGTCTTTTCCTATTTCTTTTGGTAAATGGGGGAGACACTCAGCATCCTCCCTCAGGAAAGAGAGGAGGATGAGGAGGAAGCAGAATTTATTATGGATATGATGGGGTTAGCGCCAAGAAGCAGGCTGCTGGTTCCCATGAACAAATCATTACAAAAAAGCCACTTCAGAAACCATATCTGCATCTACTCCAGTTGCAGCCATTAATAAATGGATTGAAAAACAGTATCAGGTGGACAAACAGGCAGTGGAATACCTGTATGCCCACCCTTACCATCAAGGTGTAGTCCAAGCAGCTGGTTGTGAGAGTGCTAAGATCCCCTTCTCCACATAGTCCCCTTTGAAGAACTCCAGAACATTGGATACTATGGCCAAGAACATTTTCACATCTGCTTCCCTGCTCATCAGACAGCCAGCTTACTCAGCCCATATAGCCCAGTACCAGAAGACACTGTGGTTTACAGGGGTGACATTGGCTGATGACGCTGATAATGAATTGGCACAGGACCTGACTACCACAGCACAGTCAGCCCTGATGCCACCAAATATCACTTCTGCACTGCTGTGGACACTTAACGACGCCACTTAAGGGTCATAGCTCATGCACTGTCATTGAGATGGTTCTCCTGGCTAAAGTCAGTCATCCTTTTCCAGGATACTCAGACCAAGGCCATGGATTTCCATTTTGAAGGAGATTCACTGTTTGGTGACATAACAGAGGCATACACGAAAAAGTGAGTGAGTACAAAACGACTTACAAAAACAACATTGAGAAAGACAAGGTCTCCACATCCTACAGGCCTTATGGTAGGGGAGACGATGGCTACTTTCCAAGAGCTTCTGCTCCCTATGCCCCATATGAGTACCAACCCCAAAGAGGTTACTACAGGGGCAGAGGCAGGAGGGGCTGCAAGTGTGCTGCAGCAGCACCAGCCCCCAAGTCTCAGTCAAAACAAAACACTTAACAGTTCTGCCCAGGTCGCCTAAACATTGCCATGGGGGGGGGCTGACCCACTACTTTCAGGAATGGGTAAACATTACCACAGACGGGTGGATGTTGGAAGTACTGGGGCAGGGATTATCCCTGCAGTTCAAAAAATGTGAAAAACTGCAGAGAAAAATATGTTTTCCAGCTCACTCTCCCACAGAGAGAATGCTGCTTGAACTTGAAGTAAACAAGCTGCTACAAGTTAAAGCAGTGGAAAAGGTCCCTGCCTCACACTAGGCAAAGACCTGTTTTCAAGATACTTCCTGACCCACAAGACAAATGGAGAGTGACGACCCATGTTAGACCTGAGATACCTGAACAAGCGCATCAAAAAAAGAGAGGTTCAAGATGTTTACACTGGGCACAGTGGTACCACCCTTAATCGGGCATTGAATAGGGTCATTGAATCTGAAAGATGCCTGTTTCTACACACAGTAAGACCTGCCCTCAGAAAGTAGCTCAGGTTCAGGCTAGGAAACTGCCGGTACCAGTTTGTAGCCCTTCCCTTTTGCCTCATTTCAGAACCAAAGGTCTCAAAGTCTCAGCTGTGGTGGCAGCAGACTTGAGAAGACAAGGTGTGGTGGTTTTTCCCTACCTGGACGACTGCCTAGTTTCAGGGAAAACAGGACAAGAACGCATTGAAGGTAAATGCTGAGAAGAAATATATTCTCAGCACTTACCTCCTCCTCCCCCCTCGCCCCCACTGTGCAGCACTTCTCTATGTTCGACAACCGCCTCTGGCTGCTCATACCGCTCTGTCCCTCTCGCTTCCCTCTGCTCTCCCTCCCCACCCTACCTTTTTTAACTTAGAAATTGTGTATGCTCACTTTACGTCATGTCTTAATATATATTGTGTCTGTATACTGCATTTACCTTGTAATGTGCTGTATATTGTCTCTTACTGACGTGGAACCTTTGTAAAAGAGTCTTGGATCAAAGGTACTTGTAATCCTAGAATTTAAATAAATAAATAAATAAAAAAGGTGCTTTATCCAGAAGGCAAAACGCACCCTGGAAAAACGGGTGTTCCTGATAAATCCACATAAGTCCCAAACAGAATCAGTTCAAGTGATGGATTTCATAGGCGCAGCGTTGGATACCAAGCAGGGGAACACCTTTCTCCCTCTGGGAGGGTAGCCACTTTCATTACCCCAGCAAAATCCTGCACAGTGGGCCAGCCAAATCCTGTAAGGGATTTTCTACAACTACTGGGCCACTTGGCTGCTTCTACAGCTGTGGCCCCATGGGCCAGGTTTCAGACTAGAAACATTTAGTATTACTTAAACAGCATGTGTACTGCTTGGAATAAGTAATAATTTTCAGATGTAGTCCGCTGCTACTTCCTATATCTGAAGTATTTTTTCTTTTCTGTTTGATATTTAGAATATTTTCTACCTGGAAGTACTGGGGTGATGTGTGGACCAGCACTCCGGTCTGGAGGCTAAAAAAAAAGAGCCGGTTGTGTTCTTCGCACTACATCATCAACACTGAGACCACACTGACTCTGACATCACTAGTGACCAAGGAGAACCATTTTCCATTGCTGAATTATTCTCTTTTACATGAAGCAGCAGGGAATTGGCTCTTCAAACACCATGAAGTCTTGCTATATTATAACATTAGCAGTCAGCCACTGCAGCTGAACTGCCCCGGAGAGGAAGGAGTTAACTCCAGAGGATCTGGAGTTCTACAGCGCGAGGGCGCTGTGCCCAAAGCTCTATCTGGCAGTTTCAAATGAAACTGTCAGATTCTTTACTCCTTCACTGAACAGTCGCTCGGAGATCAGCTCCTTCAGCTCGGTTCATTCTCGGTTCAAGCGGTATTTTTCGTTCATTTAAACCGCAAAAGTCATTATTTTTACCGCATTTCGGTTTTAAAGCTCTATCTGGTAACCGTAAGTACTAAATTTTAAGTCTGTGTGGAAAATTAATTATCGGTTCGGTTTTGAACCGATCGGTTTGTTATTTCTACATTTTAAAAGTGTACAGTGGGTTTTAGAGTGCGGTTCCCGGTTCTTATCGGTTCTAAAAAAACCAGAATTATAACGGTTTTTTCAAATACCCGTGACACGGTTAGGAACCGATAAGGGTGTCTTGCCTGGCACTGCCATCAAAAGGGCAAGTTTTGGTTAGGCTGGCATTATGTCTGAGAAACCCAAAAGAAAAACCGGCCCACTGGGTTTCAGCACTGTGATGTCTGTGGGGAGGCCTTTGCCAAGGCTGACCCACCACACCACTTGTGTTTATTGTCTGGGGCTGACCACCTCCTGTCAGACTGCCAGGTGTGTAAAATTTCCTGCAGCCACCCTGGAAAAGAGATTGGGCGGCTCAGGGGCGAGAAACAAAAGTCCGCTGGCCGGATGGCCAGCCCGGTCCAGTACCCACTGGACCAGAGAATGCCCCTCTGACCAGAGCGGACTTCCTCGGGCAAAGGAAGGCTGGTTCAGAGGAACCAGTCCCGAGTAAAAAGACAAGGAAATCAGTAGGTTTGAGGTCCAAAATTGTGTCTCCAACTGCTGCAGAGATAGCTAAAGCCATTCAGATTGTCCAGTCACTGTCTCAGGGATCTGTAGAACCACCAACAGTTGGTAAAAGGTTGGTTCGTTCAGTCCCAGTGGTTCAGGATTTTGAAGTTGAGGATTTTTATGAACCACGGGAGGGGGAGGAGGAATTTGATCAATATATGTGTGGCTGGGGGTCTGGACGTGCCATTGAACCGGACATTTCTCCAGACAGACCTTTAGAATCTCCTCCTATTCTGTCTGAGTCCCCTTCTTTCTTTATTTTTACAAAAGGTTGCAGAAACCCTCCAGCTTCCTTTAGAGGAGGCTGTGGATGAGCAAGAGGAGCCTGATTATGTGGAAATGATGGATATTCCAGAGTCTAGGAGGTTGTCTATTCCTTTGCATAAGTCATTTAGGAAGCAAACAACAAAGTTTTTAAAAATCCTCATTCTGTCCCTCCTGTAGATAAAAAATGGACAGAAGGTATACTTTGTCAGGCTCGGATACAGACTTCCTTACTGAACAGTGTAGTCATGTAGGTGTGGTACAAGCTGCAGCCTGTGACAAGGTAATATTCCTCTGGCCTCACATCCTCCTGATAAGGATTCCAGGAAGATTGATGCCATGGCTAAGAAACAGTATATGGCAGCTTCTTTGGGACTCAGGCAGGCAAATTATATGGCTTATGTGGCTAGATATCAGAAATCTAGGTGGGACACTAGTATTGAGAGTTAGCCAAGCAGGCCCATGGCCAGCTGGCTAATGAGTTGAACAGGTGGCTGCTGATGGCATTGAAGCCTCTAAAGTTCAATTTCATACTGCTGTTGATGTTAATGATGTTTCCTCTAGGGTCATGGCCACTTCTAGCTTTCTCAGAGGTTGGCATGGCTCAGATGCACTAATCTGTCCCAAGATACCCAGTCAAAGGCTATGGATTTTCCTGTAGTGGAAATTCTCTGTTTGGGGAGCAAACAGAAAACTATATGAAAAGATGGATGAATACAGAACTACCTACAAAGTGCCCAGGCTAAGGAGATGCATGCCATGCCACAAAGGCATGCTCCCAGAGGTAGGGGCAGGCCTTTTTCCAGGCCTTTACCACTTTCAAGCCTCCTCTGCTGTCTCAAGAGGGGTTTCTTCAGAGGCAGGTAGACGTGAGCACAAGCAGCATCGCCCCTCCCTCAGCCTAAGGCTGTTGCTAAGCAGGCACCCTGATGGGGTGCCCAGGGCCGATTCTCCTGTACCAGTGGAGCAGGTTGGCTCATTATTTCAGCCGGAACTGGCTGTCCCTAACTATGGACAGATGGGTTCTGGAGGTACAGGGCCAGGGTCTGGTTCTCAGCTTCAAACACTTTCCAAAGATGAGAGTCAGACATTTTCCACCTGCAACTTTCAGAAGCCCTTGCTTTGGAAGCAGAGGTTTCTTCTCTTCTGGACTGCAAAGCAGTGGAAGGGTTCCTCCTTGCCATCAGGGCAAGGGGCTTTATTCAAGATACTTTCTTACCCCAAAAAAGACAGGAGAATGGAGGCCCATTCTAGATTTAAGGTACCTGAACAAGCATCTTTTGAAACCAAAGTTCAAAATGTTGACTCTGGCAATGATATTGCCTTCCCTAAGGCCAGGGGACTGGCTAGCTTCCCTGGACCTCAAGGATGCCTATTTTCATGTTCTGATCAGGCCTTCTCACCGAAAGTACCTCAGGTTCGAACTGCCTTCAGGCCACTACCAGTTCAGGGCAGTGCCCTTCGGCTGACCTCTGCGCCAAGGGTATTCACAAAATGTCTCGCTGTAGTAGTGGCTCACTTAAGAAGGCAAGGGGTTGCTGTGTTTCCCTACCTGGACGACTGGCTCATTGTGGGTCAGTCTCCAGGTCAGGTGAAAACCCATTTGCAAGTCACCCAGCAGCTTCTCACTTCCTGGGATTCCTGCTAAACTTACCAAAGTCAGTTCTGGAACCGGTTCAGTCCTAACTTTCATAGGCGCAGAATTGAACACAAGGTTAGCCAGGGCTTTTCTTCCCTCGGAAAGGGTGGGCAGACTCATCGCCCTGGCATCCTCCCTTTACCCCTGCTCTCTCGACCAGCAAGGCATTTTCTGCAACTCCTTGGGCACATGGCTGCTTCCACAGCTGTCATGCAGGGAGCAAGATTCCAGATGAGGGACATTCAGTTCCATTTGAGGGCCTATTGGTCTCAAAGGAAGGACCCCCTACCAAGTTGGTTCCAGTTACTCAAACTCTGATCCTAGCCCTCCACTGGTGGCAGGTCCAGAGCAATTTAAGACAGGGGTTCCCTTCATTCCCATTTCTCACCCCTCACCTCACCACGGATGCCTCCCTGTTAGGGTGGGGGCTCCACCTGGCGATCTTACACCAGGGGTGTGGTCTCCTCAGGAATCTCTGCTCCACATCAATCTGTTGGAACTCAGAGCTGTCTTTTAGCTCTTCGGTGTTTTCAGATTCTGTCCAGAACAAAGTGGTTCAAGTCAGGACAGACAATACCACCACAATGTGGTACATCAACAAGCAAGGGGCACTGGGTCTTCAGCCTTGTGCACGGAGCAATGAAGTTGTGGTCTCTGGCCTACTCCCTGAACACCTCCCTGATAGCGGTTCACCTCCCAGGGAAGGACAATTCCTGGCGGACGCCTCAGCAGAATTTCTCAGGGCCATCACCCGAATGGGCTCTGAATCCCACAAGTGCTGGGGTCGTCTTTGCCAGATGGGGCACTCTCAGATAGATCTTTTCGCAGCCCCCGACAACCATCAACTTCCTCTTATCTGTTGCAGGCCTGTACTGGGCTCAGTCCTCTGGACGCTTTTCTGTTGGACTGGAAAGGGAAGTTCCTATATGCCTTTCCTCCCTTTCTCTTCTTTTCAGGGTACTAGTAAAATCAGATCTCAACCTTGCAGAGTGATTCTGATTGCCCCAGATTGGGCCAGACAGCCCTGGTACCCTCTGCTTCTGTCCTTGGCAGTCCACCTGCCCTGAGCCTACCCAGAGTCACGACTTACTGGCTGTGCACAGGGGGGTGTGTGTATCGACCTCAGATCCCTCCACCTCAAGGCTTGGCTCTTGAGGAGCTAGAATTTGCTGACTTACACCTTCTCAAGGTGTCATGGATATTTTAAAGGCTTCTAGGAAGCCTTCCACTAGGCCACTTATAATTCTAAGTGGAAGAGGTTTTCCATCTGGTGCTCTGAGAGGCAGATTATCCCAGAATCTGCTGATCTTCCCATTCTTTTGGAATATTTGGTCCATCTGAATTCCTAGGCCTTAGACCAGCTACCCTGAAGGTTCATCTGGCAGCTGTCTCTGCTTTTGTGTCAGCAGGGAAGCCTGCCTCCCTTTCTTCTCACCCTGTGTTCTCCAAGTTTTTTAAAGGGTTACTTCATACTAACCCTCCTTTTCGGGAACCAGCTCCCGCCTGGGACCTGAATATTTGCATTGCTCAGTTAATGCAACCCCTCTTGAGCCTCTGTCTTCAGCAGAGGCTCAAGTATTTAACTTGGAAAACCGCTTTCCTAGTAGCTATCACCTCTGCCAGACGATAAGTGAGTTACAGGCCCTGTCAGTGGAAGAAGATTTTATCTCTTTCCACAGAGATAAGGTAGTCCTTAGGACTAATAGAAAGTTTTGCCTAAGGTGGTTTCTGATTTCCACCTGAATCAATCTATCTCTCTCCAGTATTTTTCACTGAGCATTCTTCCTCAGGTGAGAGGAGACTGCACAGCTTGGATGTCAAAAGAGCCTTAAGCTACTATTTAGAGCTACCAGAGGTCATAGGTTGCAATCCCTCCAACTGTTTCTTACCTATGGCGAGGTTGGCAAAGGAAAACCTGCCACTAAGAGAACAATTGCAAGGTGGATTGTTTCTTGTATCCAATTCTGTTATCAGAAGCTAGGTAGAGTACCCCCTCAGGATTGAGGCCCTCCACCAGGGGTACAGCTGCGTCTCTAGCGGCTGCTAGGGACATTCCATTCTGGAGATTTGTCAAGCTGCTACCTGGAAGACAGTTCACACCTTTACCAAGCATTATTCCCTGGATGTCCAGTCCAGGAGAGATGCTCGGTTTGGCACAGCTGTGCTTCAGAGCCTATTTCCTAAGTAGGTTCTGACCCTCCTCCATGGAGGTACTGCTGTGTAATCTGCTAATGTTATAATATAGCAAGACTTCATGGTGTTTGAAGAAAAAATTACTCACCTTAGTAATTGCTTTTCTTCTCATGGAGTCTTGCTATATTATAACCACCCTCCCTCCTGCCCCTCTCAGAACCTCTACTTGGGTAGGGGTGGCGAATTGGTGCAAGCACTGTGTCATGCCATTGTAGTTATCCCTTTACCTCTTTCCTTTGGGTTAGGGATCTGGTTGCTTTCTTAGGTTATTTATATTGCCCCTTCCTGGACTTGAGTCTTGGGGGAAGGGGGTTCATAATTGCTTGTCAAGGGTGAAAGCGAACCATAATACCATCAATTTTTGTTATTATGGTTCTGGTGTTTCTTTGTTGTTTATATTGTTGTTACTACTACTAGTAGGTAGCCATGGGCTAGTGTAGTTTTTCCACACAGACTTTCTGTTCTTTGATGTTAGCTTTCAGAAGATCTGACAGTTTCATTTGAAACTGCCAGATAGAGCTTTGGGCACAGCGCCCTCGCACTGTAGAACTCCAGATCCTCTGGAGTTAACTCCTTCCTCTCCGGGGCAGTTCAGCTGCAGTGGCTGACTGCTAATGTTATAATATAGCAAGACTCCATGAGAAGAAAAGCAATTACTAAGGTGAGTAATTTTTTCTTCTTGGTTACTAGTGATGTCACAATTGTTCTGTATTTTGATTGGCAACTCTTGAAAGTCACTGCTCATGCTGCAAGGGTTGTGGGCCCTCAGTTTGTTTGGTCACATTTCTGATGATGTAGTGGGAGGAACAGAACTGACTTTTTTAGCCTCCAGAGTACTGCTGCACTCATCGGCCCAATACTGCCAGATGGAAAATCTTCTAAATAGCAAACGGAAAATAAAAAAATACTTCAGATATAAGAAGTGATAGCTGATTGCATCTGAAATTTACTATTAATCCCAGGCAGTCACTAAATCTTTAAGAGACCACTGGTCTCAAAGATGAGGCTCCCTCTCAAAACTAGTACCAGTAACAAAAACTTTGGTCAGTGCACCAGAGTGGTGTAAGGAAAAAAAGTAACCTCAGTGAGGGCATTTCCTTCCTCCAGCAATTCCCAACAAATATCCTCAAACAAATGTTTTACTACTAGAGTGGGGTGCCTGCTAGAGTAGCATCTGGAGCCCACAGGAGACCCAGGAACACATCCATCTCCTGGAACTTGGGGCAGTATTTCTGGCAGTTTAAGCCTTCTCCTCCCAGCTGCAGACTGTCTGTCCAGATCAGAAAACAGACAACACCACAACCGTGTACTACATAAACAAGTAGGAAGATGCAAGATAACTCAAGACTGTGCACAGAAGCAGTGAGGATCTGGGACCTGGCTTACTGCCTAGGTGCAAAGATCTGTGCAGTACACTTGCCAGGTAAAGACAATGTCCTAGCAGACTCCCCTAAGCAGAATCAGCCAGGGAAACCACAAACGGACCCTGAACTAGCAGGTTCTGCCCATGATTTTGGGAAGATGGGGCACTCTGGAAATAGACCTGTGTTCATCCTGGGAGAACAGTGAGCTCCCAGAGTTTTGTTGCAGGCCACTAGCCAAGAACACAGTCTCGGAGGACACCCTTGACTTGAAGTGGACAGGGAGGTTTCTGTATGCTTCCCATTGTTCCCACTGATACAGAGAGTGCTCCTAAGGCTCAGGAAAGAGCCAAAAAAACAGTGAATCTGTTAGCCCCAGACTGGTCCAGGCAGGCCTAGTACTCAGTACTCCTGGCCCTGTTTGGGAAGACTCCAGTCAGACTGCCACTGAGTTACAGTCTGGTGACCCTTTCTTAGGGCAGGGTGACATTCCCAGATCCTAGGACATTACGCCTAAGGGCATGGTTCTTGAAGAGCTGAAGTATTCTGGATTGACTGTATCAGAGGAGGTTCAGGGTGCTTAAAGTTTCCATAAAACCAGCAACCAGGAAAGCCTACTCCTCTAAATGGAAGAGTATCATACTGGTGCACTCCCAGAAAGATAATCCCAATGCAGACAGGGTTGCCTGGAATCCTGGACTACTTGGCGTACTTGAAGTCTTTAGGATTAAGACCATCAACACTAAAGGTACATCTGGTAGCAGTGTCAGCCTACACATCAGCAAACAAGGGCAAGTCACTGGCCTCTCAGCCTATTTTTAAAAGTTTTTTAAAGGTCTCAGCCACCTCTGAGGGATCCAGTCCCCCATGGGAAGAACCAGTCAGTTGCCCTTCTTCTACTCTACCCTGAGTACTCCAGCCCAGGTGAACAGAAATTGCATAGCCTAGATCTGAAGTAAGTACTGGGCATCTTTCTGAACTAAAGGATATCTGATCTTGGGGCACTCAGCTATCTATGGTAGGGTGGACAAAAGTAAACCAGCAAACAAGAGGACTGTCTGTCATTGGATAGTCTCTTGCATGCAGTTCTGTTATTAAAAGGCTGGAAAGATATTCCCAGAAGCCTGAAGTCACATTCCATAAGGGGTACCTCTGCCTCTGTGGCATCGACAAGGGGCTTCCCACTTTTTGGATGTTTGTAAAGCAGCTACCTGGAAATCAGTGCACAGCTTCACAAAGCACTGTTTTCTGGACACACTGTCCATAAGGGATGCTAGTTTTGACTCTGCTGTCTTACAGCACCTTTTTGCTAAGTAGATTCTGGACCCAGCCTCCCAGTGTACTGCTCTGGAGTTTGCTTAAATATAAACATCAAGGGAGGGATCCCTGGGGTTAGAAGAAAAAAAATACTCACCATAGTAATTAATCTTGGGGATCCCTCAGTATGTTCATACTTGGTAACACTGCCTCCCCTTCCAGAACGTGAAAATAGGTTCACAAAAAAATTAGTCATTTTCATTAAGGTTGCTTAAATATTACTGTTGAGGTTCCATGAAAATTGTAAAATGTGGTTAGTCAGATATGTTTCACTATTAAATGTTTTCCAAGTTGTGTCTGCCTTAAATTTGTTTGATTTTCAAAATTCTGTTAGAAATCTTTGGTAGCCATTTAGCTAGTTTTAGTAGTCACAGCTCACTCTAGCTATGGAAACAAGTCTGCTGTTGGAAATCAGAGTGTAACATGATGACAGTGCAGAGTTCAAACCTTAATTTTAAAGTTTCATCAGATTAGCATAAGGTTCTACCTGGAAAATGATGCTTAAGTGTAAACACAGTGAGGGATCCCTGAGAAGAAACAACATTACTACGGTAAGTAATTTTTTTCTTCCAGTAGTTTGGTTAGGGCAGCCAAAACCAAAATTGGTCTGTAGTTCCACTTACAGATTTATCATCTGCTTTGTACACTGGAGTGAGCATTAGATGGGAGGACCCTGTGAAGCACAGACCACTTAAAGTTGGTGTGGACATGGTGGCCATAGCCTGAAATAGGGAAAGCCTTTTATCATGCAATATTTATTCCCAGAGAGCATAGGGCTGACATCAAGGAACTCCTCTAGATGTCAGCTGACTCCAGCATCCCATCTGCCTAGTGACTCAGCATGCTACTGCCTTTCTGGCACTAGAAGGCAGCAGCTTAGCAGCGGAGCAAACCGAAATCCTCTGTCGTACAGTGCTACTGACACCTCAGGAAAATATTTTGTATTTAGGTGCTATTCAGCTTCGTTTGGCTTCCGCGCATTCTATATCACTTGGGACATTTGTGTGGAATTGTGCCTTGAACTGTATGTGCTCTTTCTGCTTGTTCATGCGTACAATCATAGTCCTCTTCTTGAGATGTCATAGGTGTTGGAAGATGGAGGAAGTCTGTGCGGTCCATCAGATTTGCCTCCTGTGACAAACCCACCCATCCGCATCCAAACCAGCGCCCCTCTTGCAGCTGGCTGCCACAGACCTTCACCTATATTTGCCCCTCGCTGTGTCCTTGCACCCACACTCGTCCCTCTGCAAAGGTTGTGTGTCTCAGACACCTGGACTCTCTAAGCCCAATCACCAGCCCCCCTGAATCAAGCCAAGGCTGACTGCTAGAACCCCAAGTGAAGTGTGAATTGTCTTATCAGACTGTACCCCACTCCTTTCCTTGAATCAGGATGGAAATTGTTTTTCAAATTGCTTAAACTAGATTTAGCTTGCCTCTTTGGAATTCCGGCTACCCCAGAAATTCACAAACTATACCCCTTTTATTGAAATGCACAACTAGTCCATTTATTGTGCTAAATAAGAACTACGTTATTTTCACAATATATTTTATACAGTGGCCAAAATGGAACAAAAGTGCTTACAGGAGAATACATTGAAAATAATAGGAGTTAAACCATAAAAACGTAAACTTGGCTTTCCTGTAGTTAGGTCAGACTTACATAGATGCATAGAATTTGTCGGCAGATAAGGACTGCCTGGACCATCTAGTCTGCCCATTTCTTCTACCTTATGCTGCAGGCTGTGGTTGATCTGCGACTTTTCTACTCTTCCCTTTTTCTAGTGTTCCCTTGTGTGTGTCCCATGCATTTTTGAATTCCTCCACCATTTTTGCCCCAACCACCCCAGTGGAGAGGCTGTTCCGAGCATCCACCACCCTGTCTGTAAAGGAATATTTCATCACGTTACCCCTGATTCTTTCTCCCTCACTCCAACTTCATCCCATGTCCCATAGTTCTTGTCCATCTTCTTTTCTGAAAGATGCTACCTTCCTGTACCTTATTGATCCCTTTAAGGTATTTATATGTCTCTTATCATGGCCCCCCCCCCCCTTCGCATCCCTAGAGAATACATATTGAGGTTTCTGGTACAGCCCCTGTACCATTCTTGTTGCCCTTTTTTTGATTGTTTCCACTCTGTCTAGGTCCTTCCTGAGATGCGCCTCCAAAACTGGACAGTGTACTCCAGATGAGGTCTCACTAATGATCTGTATAGTGGCATCACCGCCTCCATTTTTCTGCTTGTGATACCTCTCCCTATACACCCAAACTTCCCGCTGGCCCTTCTCACACTGTCCGACCACCTTTAGTTCCTCAGACATAATTATTCCTAGATCTCTCTCCCCTATTTGGTGGCTAACCGTACCCCACCCCATTGAGTACTCCTCTCTCAGGTTCCCATGACCTAAGTGCATAATTTTGCACTTCTTTGCATTGAATCTCAACTGCCATACATTTGACCAATCCTCAAGCTTGCCCAGGTCCCTTCTCATTCTTTCCACACACACACACACACACACACACACACACACACACACCCACACCCAGTATGTCTACCCTATTGCAGATCTTTGTGTCATTTGCAAAGAGGCACACCTTCCCCTCCAGCCCCTCTGCAATGTCGCTTATGAAGACATTAAAGAGGACTGGGCCTAGCACCAATCCCTGAGGCACCCTGCTGGTCATCTCCTTTTCTGCGAACTGAACTCTGTTCATTACCACCCTGTGTGTCCCACCTCTCAGCCAATTTCTAACCCAGTTAACCACCCCAGATCGACTCCCAGGCTGCTCAATTTGTTTATTAGCCTTTTATGCAGGACGGTATCAAAATAGGTGAAGATATGGTAATAGTACAGTCTCTTGTCTTCTGAGGACTTGAGCCACATCAGAGTTCCCCCGTTCCAGTTTCATACCATGGGTGGGCCTGTTGCACTGCACACTGACCCCTTCTTCCCTGGCTCACGGTGAGGTCCTATTTAGAGAAAACTCCTGTGTGTCTCAGTACACATCTGTTTTTTAACTTTCTCATTAGGACAGGTTTCTTGCAAATAAAAACATTTTGTTTGTAAACAGGATTATACAGGCTTTTGCTGGAAACCAGACCCTCACTGTGATCCCATAATTAGGGAAATCTCAGTTCCCATGTTTTATCAGTAAACAAATATACTCAGATACCCATCCAATGTACTGTGCTTTAGGCATCAAATGTTTGTCAACAGTTTCACTATCACAGGGTGGCACCCTGCTAGTAGACCCCAAGAAACAGATACAGTTTATTGCCCAAATGACCCTACTTGTAAACACTGAGATGAACAACAGGTCGTTTGGCCACAGTATGCTAACTTACAGAATTTGACCTGACAGACGTCCCAGTGTTTTCTGGGACACTTTAACCAGTCTGCCAATTCACTGTATTAAAATATTAGAATACATTTATGCCACATCTCATATTAATCATTTCCACAGCAACTGATAGAAGAGGATAGTGTGTAGACAAGCAGCAGGACCAACTGAGGTCCATTGGACAAAGATCCCACTTTTATGCAAACTATCTCATAATGAAGAATGAGTGAAAAGTAAATATGGAAATAAATGAAACGTATGTGGACTTATAATTTCTGAAGTTTTACCAGAGATGTCGGTAGGTCTTTAAAAGTGTCTGTAACATGGCAATTAATACACCTGGAAATAGAACATAATCATTGGTCAGAACACATCATGTGATAGTAATCTAGCGGGGCTTAATTTTTTTTTTTTTTTTTTATTTAGTTGTTTAACCAGGTATAGCACACTAAGCTGAAAGCTTTTTTACAGGAGCGACCTGGGAGCACAAGGAGGTTAAGTGACTTGCTCAGGGTCACACAGTATGCAAGTGGAAGCTGTGGGATTCAAACCCAGGTCTGGTTTGCTGGATGTCACCAGATTTGCAGCTCAGAGCCTTAGACCACTGCGCTATACTGCCTCCAGATTCCCTAGTGCAGTACCTCTGCTAGCCACATGTAAACCACAATCGCAGTTTATTCCCCGCTAGTTGCACATAATGAACTGCAAATCCTGATCGCCCACACACCCTCCCCGGGGAACTCTGAGCATCGACGCATCTCTGCGTGAGCACATTCTAACAATACAGGAATTTACCTCTTGCTCGGTGAACCCGCGCACTTTACAAGTTGCAAGCACGTTCCTCAAATATAGTAGATTCCTCCTTGATGCTGTAGTTCCTTCCCACCCACCTGGCGGTCCTCCGTGGACCCAGCATACAGTGTGTCCCAAGTTTATAGTAACACAATTTATTGCTGTAGTTATACTCACTGTGTCTGAAACCCACACACAGAGCAGGAGATCAGAATGTACATCTATATGGCACTGAGCAGACACGTAGCGAGATCGCTTGCAGGAAGAGAGGCGAGGGTAAGTGGGGAGAGGTGACTGCTATCAGCCATCTTCCAACTCTGAGTACAGCGTTATCGGCTCAAAAGCCAGGGGTCACATTAGAGACAATTGTTTCAAACAACATGAAGTCTTGCTATATTATGACAATTGCAGTTTGTACCACCATTAGAACTGCTCCGGAGGTGAAAGAGTTAACTCCCATTCTAAGAATGGAACTTGGAGCGCGAGCTCGGTTAGAGAAGCTCTGTCTGGGTTATTTCAAACCCAAACTGTGAGATTCTTTACTCCGCCTCACTGAACAGTCGCTCTGGAGATTTCTCCTACTGCTCGGTTCATTTCTCGGTTTAAACAGTGTTTTCTCGGTTCAAATCAACCGAGAATATTATTATTTTAACCGCAAAACCGATCGGTTCAAGCTCTGTCTGTGGTATCGTAAGTAATTACAGTTTATTTTCTGTGTGGAACTTGTAAATGTTATCGGTTCGGTTTTGAACCGATCAGCTTGTTTTAAAACTTGAAATTTAAGGTTTTAGAGTGCGGTTCCCGGTTCTTATCGGTTCTAAAAAAAACGGATTTCATTACGGTTTTTTCCAAGACCCGTGACACGGTTAGGAACCGATAAGGGTGTCTTGCCTGGCACTGCCGTTTAAAAGGGCAAGTTTTTGGTTAGGCTGGCATTATGTCTGAGAAACCCAAAAGAAAAACCGGGCCCACTGGGTTTCAACACTGTGATGTCTGTGGGGAAGTCTTTGCCAAGGCTGACCCACACACCACATGTGTATATTGTCTGGGGTTTGACCACCTCAATTCAGACTGCCAGATTTGTAAAAATTTCCCTGCAGCCACCCTGGATAAGAGAGTTGGCAGGCTCAGGGAACGAGAGGCCAAAAAGTCCGCTGACCTGGATGGCCAGCCCGGTTCGGTGCCAACCGAACCGGAGGGAGTGCCCTCTGACCAGGGCGAGACTTCCTCGGCCAAACGTAAAGCTGGCTCGGAGGGGCCAGTTCCAGTAAAGAAAACAAGAAAATCAGCAGGTGTGGAGCCCAAAATTCCTTCTCCAACTGCTGCAGAGATAGCAAGAGCTATTCAGATTGTCCAGTCACTTTCTCCGGTTCCGTCCGAACCGCCACTGTCTGGTAAAAGGTCGGTTCGGTCGGTTCCACCGGTTCAGGAATATGATGTTGAAGAGTTTTATGAACCAGAGGAGGGGGAGGATGATTATGAACAGTATGAATGTGACTTGGAGGGTCTGGGTGTGCCCATTGAACCGGACATCTCCCCAGACAGACCTTTTGAATCTCCCCCTTCGCTTTCTGAGTCCCCCTCTCACTTTATGTTTTACAAAAAAGTTGCTGAAACCCTCCAGCTCCCATTGGAGAAGCTGTGGATGAGCAAGAGGAACCTGATTTTGTAGAAATGATGGATATTCCAGAGTCTAGGAGATTGTCTATTCCTTGCATAAATCATTTAGGAAACAAACAATAAAAATTTTAAAAACTCCTAATTCTGTGCCTCCTGTGGACAAAAAGATAGACAGGAGGTACACTCTGTCAGGTCCTGATACAGAATTCCTTTCACAGCAATGCAGTCACGTTGGTGTGATTCAGGCTGCAGCCTGTGATAAAGCTAATATTCCCTTGGCTTCACATCCTCCTGACAAGGATTCCAGGAAGATTGATGCCATGGCTAAAAAACAATACATGGCAGCGTCCTTGGGACTCAGGCAAGCAAATTACATGGCTTATGTAGCAAGGTATCAAAAATCTAGATGGGACACTGTCATGGCTTTGGCCAAACAGGCCTCTGGCCAGCTTGCTAATGAGCTGGAACGGGTGGCTGCTGATGGCATTGAGGCATCTAAGGTGCAGTTTCATGCTGCTGTGAATTTTAATGATGTATCCTCTAGAGTCATGGCTACGTCTGTAGCTTCAGAGGTTGGCCTGGCTCAGGTGTACTAGCTTGTCACAGGATACCCAGACTAAGGCTATGGATTTTCCTGTGGTTGGAAATTCTCTGTTTGGGGGCAGACAGAGAATTATATGAAGAAAATGGATGAATATAGGACTACCTATAAGAGTGCTCAGGCTAAGGAGTGGCAAGTCACTCCTCAGAGGCAGGCCCCCAGGGGTAGAGGTAGGCCTTTTCACCAAACCCAGGCCTCCTCTGCTTATGTTCAGAGGGGGTTCTTCAGAGGGAGAGGCAGACGGGGTGTGGGCAGGCCTGCTCCCGCCCCTCAGCCTAAAGCATCTGCCAAACAGACACCCTGATGGGGTGCCCAGGGCCGATTCTCCTTTACCTGTAGGGGGCAGGTTGGCTTACTTCGTTCAGAACTGGGTGTCTCTAACTTCAGACAAGTGGGTCCTGAAGTAGTAAGCCAGGGTCTGGTTCTCAGCTTCAAAAAGTTCCCAAAGATGAGAATCAGATCTTTCCCACCTGCAAACTCTTTAGAGACCTTTACTTTAGAAACAGAAGTCTCAACCCTCCTGGCTCTCAGAGCTGTAGAAAGGGTTTCTCCCCTACACCAGGGCAAGGGTCTGTACTCCAGATATTTCCTTACCCCCAAAAAAGACAGGAGAATGGCGGCCCATTTTAGACCTGAGATATCTGAACAAACACCTTTTGAAACCAAAGTTCAGAATGGTAAGTCTGGCAATGATTTTACCCTCTCTAAGGCCAGGGGACTGGCTAGTCTCCCTGGACCTCAAGGCTGCCTATTTTCACGTCCTAATCAGAAGCTCCCACCGAAAGTACCTCAGATTCGAACTGCCCTCAGGTCACTACCAGTTCAGAGCAATGCCCTTCGGCCTCACCTCTGCCCCAAGGGTATTCACAAAATGTCTGGCAGTAGCAGTTGCTCATTTAAGAAGGCAAAGGATTGCTGTCTTTCCCTATCTGGACGACTGGCTCATTGTAGGCCAGTCCCCAGAACAGTTAAAATCTCACCTGCAAGTTACCCAGCAGCTGCTCACCTCCCTGGGCTTCTTGCTCAATCTTCCAAAGTCAGTTCTGGAACCAGTTCAGGTGCTCACCTTCATAGGTGCAGAATTGGACACAAAGCAGGCCAGAGCCTTCCTACCCTTAGAGAGGGTAAGGAACTTGGTGGCTCTGGCCTCCTCCTTCACTCTGCAGGTATCTCGACCAGCAAGACACTTTTTGCAGCTCCTGGGGCACATGGCTGCGTCCACAGCTGCAGTGCAAGGAGCAAGATTTCAGATGAGGGACATCAGTTTCACTTGAGAGCCTTTTGGTCTCAGAGAAGAGACCCCTTCCAAGTTGGTCCCAGTGACCCGAACCCTGATCCAGGCCCTCCAGTGGTGGCAGGATCAGGCAATTTAAGACTGGGGTCCCTTCATTCCTCTGTCTCACTCCTTGACCCTCACTCACGGATGCTTCCTCCTGGGGTGGGGAGCCCACATGGGCGACCTCTCCACTCAGGGAGTGTGGTCCCCTCAGGAATCTCTGCTCCACATCAATTTGCTGGAACTCAGAGCTGTCTTTTTAGCACTTCAAGTGTTTTCTGCGTCTGTTCAGAACAAAGTGGTACAAGTCAGAACAGACAACATCACAACAATGTGGTACATCAACAAGCAGGGGGCACTTCGGTCTTGACCTTGTGCACCGAGGCAATGAAGTTGTGGTCTCTGGCCTATTCCTAACACTTCCCTCATAGCAGTTCACCTTCCAGGAAAGGACAATGTCCTAGCAGATGCTCTCAGCAGGATTTCCCAGGGCCATCACGAATGGTCTCTGGATCCTCAAGTACTGGGGATAGTTTTTGCCAGATGGGGCACCCCTCAGATAGATCTTTTTGCAGCCCCAGACAATCACCAACGTCCACTGTTCTGTTGCAGGCCCCCAGTGTTGGGCTCAGTCCCCCTGGATGCCTTTCTCCTAGATTGGGAAGGGAAGTTTCTTTATGCCTTTCCCCCCTTCCCTCTCCTATTCAAGGTGCTAGTCAAAATCAGATCCCAGCCTTGCAGGGTGATTCTGATTGCCCCAGATTGGGCCAGGCAGCCCTGGTACCCACTCCTTCTGTCCCTAGCAGTCCATCTTCCCCTGTGTCTCCCCAGGAATCACAACCTGTTAACCTGTGCCCAGGGGAGAGTTTGGTATCCGAACCTCAAATCCCTCAACCTCAAGGCCTGGCTCTTGAGGAGTTATCCAGAAGCAAATGATTTGATACCTTTTAATGGACCAACATAGATGTAACAACAAGAACAAAGTGCTCTAGCTTTCGGACCAACCAGTCCTTCTTCAGAAGCTCATGGCAGTTGTTTAGAAAATACAATACTTATAACAGCTAGATAATGCAGAGAAAAACAGAAAAAAATCCCCATTGATTTAAAATACTCAATTGAAAAAAAAAAAAACAGAAGATGATGTCAGAGAAGTTAAACAGTACAATACTGCCCTCAGTCCAATGAACCTTGGGTTAAGATGTGCTTGGTGCAACAAACATAAAGAATCCTACTGCACATAAATTTAATTGACATAAGATAACACTGCTGAAGCAGATAACTCCCAAATCAAGCCATGAGTGTCACAGTCAGTATAAGGATGTGATTACTGAAAGGCAGCCCCTTCTTGAGGAGTTAGAATTTGCTGATCTACACCTTTCTCAGGGTGTTCTTGAAATCCTAAAGGCTTCTAGGAAGCCTTCCACTAAGGCTACTTATAATTCTAAGTGGAAAAGGTTTTCCATTTGGTGTTCTGGGAAACATATTTCCCCGGAATCTGCTGATTTGCCCATTGTTTTGGACTATATGGTCCATCTTAATTCTTTGGGCCCGAGACCAGCTACCCTGAAAGTACGTTTGGCAGCTGTCTCTGCTTTTGTGTCAGCAGGAAAGCCCTCCTCTCTTTCCGCTCACCCTGTATTTTCCAAGTTTTTTAAAGGATTACTTCATACTAATCCACCTTTTAGGGATCCGCCCTGCCTGGACCTTAATGTTTGCATTGCCCAGTTAATGCAACCCCTTGAACCTCTGTCTTCTGCAGAGCTTAAGTACTTAACTTGAAAACTGTTTTCAGAGGTGGCTATCACTTCTGCCAGGCGATAAGTGAGTTGAAGCCTTTTCAGTAGAAACTGACTTTATTTCTTTCCACAGGGATAAGGTAGTCCTCAGGACTAACAGGAAGTTTTTGCCTAAGGTGGTTTCAGATTTCCATCTTAATCAATCTATCTCCCTTCCAGTGTTTTCACTGAACATTCCTCCTCTGGCGAGGAGGAGATTGCACAATTTAGATGTTAAGAGGGCTTTAAGTTACTATATAGAGCGTGCCAAAGGGTCACAGGTTCGAATCCCTCCAACTTTTTCTCACTTATGGTGAGGTCGGAAAGGGGAGACCTGCCACTAAGAGATCAATTGCCAGGTGGATTGTCTCTTGTATCCAATTTTATCAGAAACTGGGAAAGTTCCCCTCTGGCCTGAGGGCTCATTCTACCAGAGGTACAGTCGTTTCTAGCTGCTGCCAGACACATCCCTATCTTAGAGATATGTCAACAGCTACCTGGAAAACGCAGTACACATTTCACCAAGCATTACTCCCTGGATGTCCAGGCCAGGAGAGATGCTCGGTTTGGCACAGCTGTGCTTCAGAGCCTATTCCCTAAGTAGGTTCTGTCCCTCCTCCATGGAGGTACTGCTGTGTAGTCTGCAATTGTCATAATATAGCAAGACTTCATGTTGTTTGAAGAAAAAATTGCTCACCTTAGTAATGTTGTTTCTTCTAATGGAGTCTTGCTATATTATGACCTCCCCCCAGCCTGCCCCTCTCAGAACTTCTACTTGGGTATGGGGTGGGCAGCCTTGTTTGGGCGCTAGTTATGCCCATTATATGTTTTCCACCCCTTCTTGGGGTTTTGGGGTGTGGTGTTTTTATTTTATCTTATATTATTGCTTATATTATATTATTACTTCTGGTCCCCTGACTTGAATCTTTGTGTTGGGACCAGGAATATGTGTTAATAGTCAGGTAGCCAGTTGGCTAGTGTAGGTTACAGCTTCCACACAGACCTTAGTGAGTTTTGCTCGTAAAGATCTGACAGTTTGGGTTTGAAATAACCCAGACAGAGCTTCTCTAACCGAGCTCACGCTCCAAGTTCCATTCTTAGAATGGGAGTTAACTCTTTCACCTCCGGAGCAGTTCTAATGGTGGGACAAACTGCAATTGTCATAATATAGCAAGACTCCATTAGAAGAAACAACATTACTAAGGTGAGTAATTTTTTCTTCTCAGACATGGCTGCCATGTGCGAGAGAGACAAAGTGGGATGTTACCAAACCACAGCATGTTTTAAACAGTGTAGAGGCTTATGTTTTGTAGTTAATAGATATGCAAATGCACCATGATGACATCCCAGAATGCCTAGCAATTAGTAAAAACAGCTATTTTTATGAGTTGAAATTCGATGTGTAAAGCATATTTCACATATTTTTAAGTATTTTATTGATATATTCACACACTTGTGTGAACCAAAGGAGCATTTTGTAATGTTGTACAACTGCAAACCACCATATAAATAAATATGATTCCTGTGGAAACATTTATTTCTTGCTTTGTCCTATAAAACAAATATACATGTATAATAGCAGTCTATTTTTAATTTTTTTCTTTTTTTTTTTTTTTTAATCCTAGCTTGCCATGTTACAAGCGCATTAAGCCACGCTAAAGGAAGCTTCTACTGGGGAATTAATAATTCCTCCTTTAGAGTGGCTTAATGCTTACATCTGAACTGGTGCTGTTCACAGCACCAAGCTGTGGCATGTGACCTTAAATTTCTGTGTTACTATGTATGTATATTATGTAATGGTGATACACTGAAGTAAAACATACAGCCCACAGCTTTAGACGCCATACACACCAGGGAAGCAGTGAACATGTACACAAAATGTAGACAACAATTGCATAGACTAGATGAATGAGTACATAGCCTCAGAAGTACAGTACAGGGTTAATCTCTGGGCCCCTGGATAAAACCACTACATCAGGCTAAAGAAATGCACAAGAAGAACTGTTTAATTAATCTGAAAATGTTTCTCTTTTTCTTCTTCTAGGAGGTCAGAGAATCAGCAGGTCATGTTAGAATTCACATTGGTAACAGGAACCGCATGTACATAGAGACTGATGTTGCAGAACCATTGCTAGGAAACGGTTCTCAGCAATTGGGAGCAAACCGACAGAGCATTTCTGCAGAACTGGAAGAAGCAGTGGTAGCCAATAGGAGTTCAGGATCTGACAGGAGAGGTCAGGGTGACTTACAGTGCCCTCAGTGCCAGCGAATCTTTAATGATGGCGAAGAATGCCTTAAACACATTTCGGAGTGCTTCCATGAAACAAATCACTGACTTTGAGGCAAATTAAACTAACTGAACCACTACTGGATGCATGGGTGTATGAATCCTAGTGCCCGCTGTTTGGGCGTTAACTGCAATGCTAGTTGTTGCCTCATCAGGTATTATCTGGTGTGGACAGGTCTTTGCAGTCATTAAGGGCACAACCCTACAGTTCCAACACCAAAGCTGTTCTGTGTTTAGTACAGATCATTATTAAAAGGTGGAAATGTACTTGGCTATTACATTCAGGAGAAAACCCAGGCTCTTGCTTAACTAGAGGGGGCTGGCCGTACTGTCAACCATGAGGGGATTTCTAATTTTGAGGCACCCCATTACATTTGAGTCATTGAGCGGTATGATTGGGAGCTGAAAGAACTGCTTTCCTGACCTACCCACTTATTGTGAC
This sequence comes from Neoceratodus forsteri, assembly GCA_016271365.2. NCBI lineage: Eukaryota > Metazoa > Chordata > Ceratodontiformes > Ceratodontidae > Neoceratodus > Neoceratodus forsteri. The sequence goes on from CM057452.1 coordinate 410,006,501, forward strand.
AGCTAATATGTGGTAGGGGTGGTTTTGGATGGTGCCCTTTCGGATAGTGCCAGGAATAATGGCACCCAGGATGGAGGGGCAGGTGAAGTCCCAGAGTCCCATGCTGCTGAGGCTGATAGCTTGAGTTACTGTTGCAGACAGTAGGAAAGTATACATGGTCAGAAATGTACCTCCTGAGCTGCTTAGAGAAGGATAATGTAAGAAATTAAAAAATGAGCAAGAAAAAACTGAAATATCAAAATGCATTATTAACTTTGGTATATTTTTTTTAATGCATGCATAATCTGGAGTTGGACAGGATAATAAATAGTCATTTCTGCTAAACAGCCTTTCGCAGAGCATCAAAAATTGGGCCTGTATGTCAAACAGTGGAAGAACACAGCTCCAACAAGTTTAATAATGCAGAAATATTTATTTTGGAATAGTCCTAATTGAAAGTGACTTGAGGGTGTGTAGACAAACACTGCTTTGTTATCATTTATTTTGATGAAAACTGACTTCTAAATTATTACCTTTGGTTGATATTTATAATTACTTTTGCATTTCATGTCTCCTGTAACTGTATTCGTAAGTCAACATTATGGTGCTACATATGTTTATATTGTGTATACTTGAAATATACACATCTGAGATATGTTTATGTTGAAAAAAAAACTTGCTTAGTTTATTTTTAATTTTATAAATTTGCAAACAGTGCCTGCATATAACTTAAATTACTGGTAAATGCACTGAACATAGCTTAGCTTTGGATACTGTGTTGCTTTCCCCTAATGTACCACTTGCTAAAAAGGCAGTATTGTTCCTGCTTCCAGTTGCCCATTTAAGTAACACTGATACTGTAATTTCCGTGAGGTTGTGTTGTATCCTTTTGTTAATTTGAGTGTTCAGAACAGTTTATGATAATCTTGATTTTTATCATTCAAGATAGAAAGAAACACAACACTGTCGCCATTTCTTTAATTGCAGATATATTAACCTCCTTCTACAGTGAGCTCGGAATGTATCCAGTGATGAATCTACTTCATTAAAATGCTAAACCCGGCATCATTTCTACTTTATGGGAAGCTTAATCCACTATCACCCTATTTAGTGGCATCTTTCAGTGTAGTGCTGTACCATAAACACTGCCTTTATTTAATCTGAAAGTTTGTGTTTGACTGTTTTTGTATTTATACGGAAAATGCACCTTTTTTTGCACTGAAATCAATTGCACAGATTAATTTTTATAACTTCTGTGTATTAAAAAGCAAAGTTTTCGAGTAACATGGAAGTACTAAATATCCCTTTAAAAAGTATAAAAGCGTATTTTTATAATAAAACTGTTGAAAAAGAATTGTTATAGCCCTGTGGTATTGTTCAAGTGCTACTAATCAGATAATGGTGGTAAGGAAATAAAGCTGTTCTGTGCTGAAACATTTTTGAGGCATCAGTAGCTGTGGATTAGTATATTTATTTGTTTTATTTATTTATGTCTTTGGTAACCGGGTAGGTGCACTGGTCCAGAGGACCATTTTTAGTCACGACCTGGGCCACACAGTAGCAAAACGGTACAATACATACAAGAAACAGCACAGTGCAATAGTACAGATGGTGCAGGTTACATACAGGAACAGAAAATACAGTTTCAGTAGCACAGATTACTGATGGTTTGTGCTGCAGTTTACTGGTGCATACAATGCAAGTTTATAGTAACAATTCCAACAGAGTTCTAGTGCATTAGTAGCAACAAAACAATTGTGCAATACCAGACAATGTAGCACAGTGGAGACAAAGATGTAAGAGATCGGGGGGGGGGGGTTAGGCAGGAGCGAGGGGAGTGACAGGGCTGGAAGGGGAAAAAAACAGAGCAGTGTTAGTTCAACTTTCATTGCAAGGGCAAGGTGCAGATAAACACTCATGCCTCAGGTGAGAAAGTGGAGCCAGGGGAGAGAGCGAGGGGCAGGTGTGTTAGAAGAGTGAGGCTAGGGTGTTATGGGGGTCTGGGGTAGCCTTGGGGGTTGTGAGAGAAAAAAAACATAAAGTAGGAGGTGAGTGCTGCATATTCCTAGAAGTTTATGTGTAAAAGTTAGTGCTAGCTACTTTGCACAGTACAGTGACAGTTTACAGTTGTGAGGTTTTAAGGGTTTTTATTAAAAGCTTGGTGAGTGGCAGATGAGCGAATGGACAAGGGGAGCTTGTTCCATAGGGAGGGCGCTGCAACCGAGAAAGCTCGACTTCCCATAGTAGTGGTGATGGAGGGGATTTCTAGCTGGATAGTCTATATAAGAACTGACTGGTCTCTGGGCCTCTCATTGACTGTTTCTACAAAGCAAGATGCTTTTAAGATTTTATGAGGGGTCATATCCCTAAAATTTAAAATAAATGCTCAATAACATTCGAAAAAATGTTGAATTTCAATGAATTATGTTCCTCATTATTAAGGACATTTGCATGAAAACTATCTTTCTCACTTGGAATTTAAGAATCTCCAGGTAGGTTTAGACTTTGCGGATCTGGGGCCCCCAGAATAAAAAATTGAGGGGCCCGGAACAAAATCTCATAACAAGTCCAGCAGAGTTCTAGGATGTATGGTGCTGCATCCCTGTATAATGCAGGTTGGCACCCGGCAGCAGATTGTGCACTGACACAACAGTAGTGTGTCTGAGGGATGCAACATATAGTGTATGGGTGACCATACATAGCAAGGCTGTGTTTCCATCCATTAAGGTTATGTGATGAAATGTTAGAGACCTTGAGAGCGAAGTTCAGTAGGGCACTATGATGTCAACATGCCTTGGATGGAAGCACAGCCTTAGCTGTGTATGATCAACCATACACTGTTCTATATAGTATATGGTTCACCCTGATTTAAAAAAAAAAAAAAACTCATACTGAACATTGCAGTGCTCCCGCTCTTTCCAGCCCCTCACTGACCGAAAACCAATGTGCTCTGGCTGGCTACGGTTTACTAAAAATTGTAAAGTAAGTACAATAAAATACAGAACAAATATCAAGAGCTTACAGTTACAAAATAATATGGGAAATTTATAGAATAAAACTCCTACTGCAATACATTTTGACTTTTGCTATCTAAGGTATTACCTCTGTAAGTATGTTCTAAAGTTAGATCAGAGAGCTGTGTCTCTCTCTAGAGTCCCAAAATGATATGCATTTCAGACACAAGTATGAAGTTTAAACTCTGTGTCTCCACACTCTTTCTGTGAGTCATCTAGCCCCTCCTTTTAGAATATAAAATTAAAAATATGATTTCCTACCAGGAGGTATGTTAAATAATGTGGCATCAGCAAAAAGTCATTTCCCAAATTGTCTTCGATCAACACATCCGCTTTCATGTTTTACAATCTCATACTCTGTCATCAACTCTCAGCTAGGTGATAGAAAGCATACAGGATCAGCCTAAATGACGTCCCTTTCCTGATATCATAAAAAGTATATTTAGTTTCCAACTTCGAAAGCATGAGGTCATAAAATGCAATTTCTCAATGAAGCTAATTACATTACAGAGATCTCCTGGCCAGTGTAATACATCCTGTGATTTCACCTGCTGACACCTTGTAATTTAAAGGACCAAATCTCACAGACTGACATTTCATACACTGACCATTTATTTATAATACCAACATCATACAATAATCATAACCAGCTGGCCAAGTGTCACAAGGCACAGGGGGAATCCTGGTAGTTGGGGGAAGAGTTCAACCTAGTTCCAGGAAAGCTTGAAGAAGCAGTTACTAACATTCATGGGCAGATTAGGTGGGCTGAAGGCACTTATCTGCCAACAACATATATGTACCGATGTATGACAAAGCTCATGGATAAATGTATGACTGCACAGAATAAGCACTTTTCACATGCTCCAGTACACCACAACCTAAAATCACTATACTGAACTGCAACTGCTCGTGTGAACTATTTTAAATAGTTGGGGTTGTTTAGCTGGGATCTTGTCAGGTTTGAACGGTGTTCCACCCATCTTCTGCTCCTTGTTTTGCATATTGATTTTGTACTGTACAGGTCATCTCCAGAGGATAATCTGCCTCCTGCCTGAGCTTCTGTATTGAGTAATGGGCCCATTCCATTGTGTGCTACCTCCCCAACCTAGTTAGCCGAGTTCAGCCCACATCCCCGTAATTGTTTGATTAAGCTTTCTCCTTATCTGGGCGAAGCCTTTATCCCACTCAATAGTTAAATTTTAACTTCTAAGGACATGGATATGATGTTCCATCCACACAACCTGGCAGTGTCCTTTCCCTTTAAGATGTGCCAGGAAGTCTTCAAGCTGGCTCCTCCCACCCACCCGGATAGTAAATCCCTCGGCTCCGCCCCATGATGCCAGATCTTCCTTTCTGCTGGAAGAAGCAGGTTCTCTCCTGACCGCTTCTGCGCTGAGTAGGCCCGAATGCTTAAATTCTTTGGAGTTACTTCCAAACCAACTCTCACAAGTTTCGTCTTCATCTCGATCTTCGATGGCAACCATGATGGATGGTAAGTCCGCTCACGGGTTCCGCCGGTGCCCTTGCAGAAGATGTCCAGGACTGAGCTGCACACCACGTGAGTCTTATTGCTTGGCAAATGACCATAATCACCAGGCCTGTGACTTTTGCCGCTAGTTTCATTTGTCCATCCTGGAGGACCGACTCACCCGCCTGAAACTGGGTAGTCTGGTGCAATGGAACCCGCTGATCAAATCCAAAGATGCCTGTTAGGAGGTTTCCGCAGCAGCAGGGTCCGTTGAGCAGCTTTCGGCCTTCAAAGAGGAGGCAGCCCATTCCTCCTCAGCTTCTGCCTTCGTGCTGCTTCAGCTGGGCTCGACTTTTACGGACTCATTCAAGGAATTTTGCCAGTCACTGCAAACCTTTTGGTCAGGGACCCACAGACAAATCTAAATCTGAAAAAGAGTCTATGAAAGAAAAGACTCTTCAATCGTGGGATCGGGAGGACTCTCGGTTGAGGGCCTCCGAGTCCTACCTACACTTCTCCGTATTTGACTTTGGTCGAATTCTCGGCCTTGGCCGCCAACTCCTTGGTAACCCTGTCCGCTAAGTCACTGGTTGAAGCCCCAGCAGAGATTTTTCTGGAAGCAACCGACCATTTTGTCAACTGAAGAGGCTGATACTTCCTTGTCTAGGACTCTGGTCCTAACGCAGACCGCTAGAGGGACAGATCAGTCTGCTGATCCTCTGCTTCTGGTCACTGACCCTGTCCAGGAGGAGCCTCGGCATTCACCGACTCCCTCCGAGCCCCGACACCAGTACCCTCGGAGGCTGAGGTTGAGGTCTCCGTCTTCTTCCCGTGGGTCGAGCTGGTTCTGCCGTCATCGGCACTCCCACTCTTGGTACCATGGGGAGCAGCGTCGCTGCTGTTCTTCATCCTCAGGTGAGGAGAGGCTCCAGCGCAAGTTGTCGACACTATGAGGACTTGACATGGCAACAGTTGGTGTTTACTGGCACCAAACCGACCCCAGTTTCTACGACGGCCATTATGTGGCTGTCGCCCCAAGGGCCGCCGCCGATGGAACTGATTAGTCCCAACTCGGCCGACTCCGGCTTCTCAACCGATTGTGTCGGAACCACCACCCAAACAGCCAATGGTCAGCGCTCCGACTAAGGAGTCTCGGCTGGCCAAGGGGCTTCCCCATCGGCTGTTGGTCACTGTCACCCCTGACCGTCCACGGAGGGTCAATGGGGACTTTGTCGGTTCACTGCTCTTTGACGACTCTTTGGACTCAGAGGGTTCCTCCCTGCACTCCCGTCTAACATGGAGTCCATGCAGGATCTCTCAATGGATGAAGGTCCATCCTCTTTCTTTCATGGGCCTCCTCCATTTGATCTCTGAGTTGACAAGATGAAGATAGAGCCCGTCCAGAAACGGGCTTATTACCTACTAACCGAGGTCTTCAACCGGGGAGACTCTCTGACAGAGGCTTTCCTAGTGGCAGAAGCCATTCTTGGCTCTGCCCTTGAGCTGTGGCAGTACCCCACTTCCTGCTGTGTGCCTTCTGCCCAGATGGCCTGTAGGTACGCAGTGCCAACTGGATCCCTTTCGGGATTCATAGAGCACCCCCTGGCCGAGGGGATTGTGGCCAACTCTGTATTCCGGTGCTCCAGCAACACCAAGGGTGTTGACAAGCCACTTGACAAGGAGTCCAAGAAGTTGGACCACGTAGCTAAAAAGGTCTATGCTGCCTCCTCGCTTGGCCTCTTCCAGGCGAGCTTGGCCCTCCTCATGGCCCACTTCTCCCATGCCTTCTGGGCACCTTAGATGGGGTGCTCCCTCATTTGCCTGTGGACGTTCAGACCATGGTCAAACAGGTCCAAGACCAGAGCCAGGCTGTGGCCAAGCAACAGCTCTATACTGCCATAGACACTGGGGAGTCCAGTGCCTGCTCCATGGCAGCCTCAGTGACCATGCATCGCAGGGCTTGGCTGAGGATCTTAACTTTCACAGTGGACACTCAGCACAAAGGCAGATGTCCCTTTCCTGGGCACCAACCTGTTCTGGCCCAGGGTCCAGGGTTACCTCACATGCATTGAGAAGTCCAGTGCCACCTTGGACTCAGTGACATCTGCCCAGAAGGACCCCAAGGGCTCCTAGCAGCATCAGAAATGGAAGCCCTTTCGGTCCACCTCAACTACTGCAGCCAAGCCAGCCCAACAACTGGTTGTCCAGCAGGCTCAGGGTTGTCGACCTTGGACCAAGTCGGTGGCCTCAGCTGTGCATAAGCCTGGAAGGAGAGGCTCCAGTGGTCCCTCAGCTGGGCCCTCCTCCTCTTCCAAGCCTGCCCAGTGACAGGATGACAGTTGCCTCCCTCATGCCTGTCACGCCTTCCTCTGGGTCCTCCAGTGGGGGTGGGGGGCTCTGCCGTTTCCTCTCTGCCTGGTCCGCTGTCACCATGGACAGGTGGGTTCTAGAAGTGGTGGATCAGGGTCTGCCTCTAGAGTTCGAGCAGTACCCTCCTTACTGAGCCTGCGCCACACGGGAGGACTTGGCTTCTGCAGACATGCTGTCAGCTCTCATAGACAACATAACCCAGCTCCTCCACAAGGAGGTTGTGGTTCCTGTCGCAGATCCTCCAGAACACCCAGGGTTTGTCTCCAAGTACTTCCTGGTGCCAAAGCAGATTTGGGGGGGGGGGCTGATGCCCGATTTCTAGAGCTGCATGACCTAAACAAGTTCCTCAGGTCGCACACCTTCAGGATGGTAACTCTGTCCCAGATCATACCCGTCTCTAAAGCAAAACGTGGTTTTGCTGCCTGTATCTTCAAGACACGTTCTTTCACGTCCTGATCCATCCGTCTCACCGAAGGTTCCTCCACTTTCGAGCTGAGGGAATCGAGTTCCAGGCCATGCCCTTTTGCCTCTCCTCGGCCCCCAGGGTCTTTACCAAGTACATAGCAGTGGTGGCAGCTTACCTGAGGTACCGATGGGTCCTGGTTTATCCCTACCTGGACCACTGACTGATAGCAGGTCCCTACAGGCAGAAAGTGGAGTGGTCCAGGGATCAGGCCCTCCAAACCTGCATCAAACTTGGCCTCCTGGTCAACAAGGCCAAGTTGGAACTCGTGCCTTTGCAGGTGATCAACTTCATTGGGGTGGAGCTTGACTCTTGCAAAGCCAGAACCTGGCTCCCAGAGGACAGGGTGGAGACTCCTCCTTTGCCCGATGATTTCGGATTGGGCAATTGCACAATGCACGGGACTTCTTGCACCTGCTGGGCTACATGGCGGCCTGTACCAGCGTGGTCCATTGGGCCCACTAGAGAATATATGATATGATATGATAAAATGTATTTTTAGACAGGCAATAATTTGTTAGGATACAAATCCTGTTTACAACAAAGTCCTGTGCAAGCTCCAAATACAAAAACTAAATATAACATACAATTAACAAAACAGTTACACAATTAAGAAAATCAATAAAAAGCATGTATTATCTTTTCTCAGCAATTTATGTAGTTTTAACTTAAACATGGTTAAGCTACTGATCTGCTTCAGTTCATGTGGCAGGTTGTTCCAATGATTTACTACACTGTTTTTTAATGTTATGTCTCCCATCTTATTATAGAATCTGTGCATCAAAATTCTGCTATTTGTGGCTCTTGTAGTTACCGTTAGGGTGGACTCTTGGGACGAGATTCTGTAAAGGATGCTTACTTTCACTAAATATTTCATGGCATATGGGAACCAAATATATCTTCTTTGCTGTTCAGGATGAAGCCAATTCAAGTTATTATAAATTATGCAATAATGTGTTTTAAATTTACTTCTAGTAGCACATTTTTCTAGTCTATAGTATGTTTGGTTTACTTTTTTCAACACTTTTTGTGCAGTGTGCATGTACAAAATTAAACCGTACTCAAGAATTGGGATAAATAACTGACCAACTGTCTGAATGCGCTCCCTGCAGTGGGAGCTGGCCAGTCAGTGGTCTCAGTGCAAAGGGCACTTCGACCAGTCGGTCACTGTGACCCAGCAGATGTGGGACGTCTTCCAGTGGTAGTTGGTCCCAGCACACCTGCAGGAAGGGATCCTGTTTGTCCACCCAGAGCCGACAGCCATCCTGATGACTGATGCCTGTCTCATGAGCTGGGGTGCCCACCTAGGGGAACACAGTCCATGGGCCCTGGACCCCCGAGGAGTCCTGATGCCACATCAACCTGCTGGAGCTCCGAGCAGTTTGGCTGGTGCTAACTGCATTCACTCCACACATTTGAGGGCAAGTGGTCCAAGTCCAGATGGACAACACCATGACCCTATACTACCTAAACAAGCAGGGTGCACGCACTCCCTGCCCTTGTGCAGGGAAGCTCTCCATGTCTGGACCCTCAGGCAGCCTGGAGGCAGATCTCCTAGCCATCCATGTGGCAGGAATCTCCAGTCAGCTGGCGGACACCCTCAGCCAGGTGGATGAGGCGTCTTACAAGTGGTCTTTCCACCCAGAGGTAACTCACAGTCTGTTCTTTCAGTGGGGCACCCCTCAGGTGAACCCGTTTGCCTCCCAGGGAGAATGCAAAGCCGCAGCTGTTTTGTGCCCACCCCCTCAGCAGGGAGAGCTACAGGGGGATGCCTTCTTGAAGCCCTGGACCCTGGGCCTCTGTAATGCCTTCTCTTTACTTCCCTTGATCCACAAGGTGCTTCTCAAGGCCAGAAGGGACAAGGCACAGGTGATCCTAGTGACTCCGGACTGGCAATGCCAGTTCTGGTACAACGATCTCCTCCGCCTCAGCAGCAGGCTCCCGAGGTGTCTTCCCCTTCACCCAGACCTGCTTTCCTTTAATCTGGGGAAGATACTCCACCTGGACCGTCAATCCCTGCACCTGACAGCCTGGTTCCTGAGCGGCTAGACTTCTAGGCCTTGGGTCTCTCTGAAGATGTCTTCACTGTCATGCAGGCCTCTTAGAAGGAGTTGACCAGGAAGTGCTATGCATTCAAATAGAACAGTCTCCATTTGGTGTCAGGGCAAGGGGTTAGACCCCTTTGTCCTGTCCAGTGGCTAGCATCCTTGATTACCTTTGGTCCCTCTTTCAGTCGGGCCTTCGGTCTACCACCCTTAAGATGCACCTGGCAGCCATCTCTGCTTACCGGGTGCGGGCCAGTCAGCAGTCAGTGATGCAGGAGAAGATGGTCTGGTGCTTCTTCAAGGGCCTTGATCACATTTCCCCTCCGGTGCGTGAACCACCACCATGAGACATAGAAACATAGAATTTGACGGCAGATAAGGACCGCTTGGCCCACTCAATCTGCCCATTTCCCTACCTGATGGATAAGTTGCAGATCCTAGTTAACCAGCAGCCTACTTCTTTCTACCCCCACCCCCTAGAATTGCCTTATGACTGTCCCATGCATGCTTGAATTCCACCACTGTTTTTGACTCCACAACCTCCTCTGGAAGGCCATTCCATACATCCACAACCTTCTCTGTGAAAAAATACTTCCTTAAATTACCTCTGAGCCACCCCCCTTCTATCTTCAAATTGTGTCCCCTCGTTCTTGCACACCTCTTTTTTTGAAAGATGCTACCCTCTTGGACTTTGTTGATTCCCTTGAGGTACTTGAATGTTTCTATCATGTCCCCCCTCTCCCTCCTTTCCTCGAGGCTTGTTGCTGGTTTTGGCAAAGCTCATGGGGAAGCCATTCGAACCGATGCACAGGTGTGATCTCTCTCACCTGTCATGGAAGATCACCTTCTTAGTGGCTATCACATCAACCAGAAGGAATGGAGAGCTCCAGGCGCCTTCGGTGGAGTCTCCTTAACTGTTCTTCCACAGGGACAAGGTTGTCCTGCGCCCCAACCCGAAGTTCTTCCCAAAGGTTGTGTCAGAGTTTCACCTTAACCAGGTGATTAATCTCATGGTGTACTTCACCAATCACACCTCGGAGGCTGAGCACAGGCTCCATACTCTGGATCTGAGGTGCGTGCTCACTTATGACAGAGCACAGGGCTGGAATTCGAGGAGAGGTTCGCCAGCTGCTTGTCACCTATGCTGAAGCCGCACTTGGCAGACCTGCAGCCAAGCGGACGATTGGCAGGTGGATCACATCTTGCATTGATCTCTGCTATAGGTTGGCGGGTAGGAAGCATCTGGAGGGCTAAGGTTTCAGGGCTCCTTCCACCCATCATACCACTGTTTCGGTGGCTGCTTTCAGGGAGGTCCTTTATCCAGAAAATCTGCAAAGCTGCTACCTGGAGGTCAGCACACACCTTCATTTCCAACCAAAATGGTGCAGGGACTGCATCAGAAAACATATGAGGACAGATTAACAGAGCTTAATATGTATACCCTAGCGCAAAGGAGGGAGAGAGGTGATATGATCAAAACATTTAAACACCTTTAGGGCAAGGTGAATAAGTCTAACGTTTCAATATAAGAAAAATACTGTAGCAGGACAAGAGGACCGCATGAAATTAGAGGGAGGCTGATTAAGGGGTAATGTGAGGAAGTTCTTTTTCACAGAAAGGGTAGTGGATGCATGGAACGACCTACCTCAGGAAGTGGTGGATATGAATACAGTGCAGGGCTTCAAACAAGCATAGGATAGGCATAAGGGAGCAATACAGATGAGTATGAATAGATAGGCCATTGACAGAGCAAAGGCAGATGGCACATTTATAAGGTAGAAAAAGAAATAGGCAGACTGGATTGACCTTGCGGTCCTTATCTGCCGTCAGCTTCTATGTTTCTATTTCCCATTACCACATTGAGCTTGAGTCCTGCCGGGATGCTAGTTTTGTTGCCTCAGATCTCCAATCATAGGGGGTGTGCGCCTTGCCTCTCTCCTCCCGGAGAACTGCTAGGAGTTTGCCAGATAGTGTGGATAGAACAACATATCCACATCCCTAGAAAAATAGATTATTCACCTGTAACAGTAGTTCTAGGAGTGGTATATGTTGTTCATCCACACGGAACCACCCGACTTCCCAGCTTCAGCACACACACACACTGCTTCCAGCAGGCAAGATCTGGCATCATGGGGTGGAGCTGAGGGAGTTACCACTCAGGTAGGTGGGAGAAGCCAGCTTGAAGACCTTCCAGCACATCAAGGGGAAAGGACACTGCCAGATAGTGTGGACGAACAACATATACCACTCCTAGAACTATTGTTACAGGTGAGTACTCCTGTTTTTCTAGGGACATGGATATGTTGTTCATCCACACTTATTGGCAGGTTCCTTGCCACTTTAAATCTTGCCGGAAGGTCTTCAAGCTGGCTCCTCCCACCCACCCGGGTGGTAAAACTCTCAGCTCGCCTAAGACGCCAGATCTTCCTTACCGCTTGGAAGCTCAGGTTCCCTCCTTAACACTCTGCGATAAGACTGGTTCCTAATCCTTGAATTTTCGAAATTAAAAGTTTTTGCTAAAAAGACTTGTCTTCTCTCCTCTGCCGCGATGGACAACCGACTCGGTTTCCGGAGATGCCTATGTGGGCAGAAGATGTCTCGGACGGATCCGCACTCCACATGCGCTCTACTGCTTGGGCCTTGAGCACGACCCGCAGGCCTGCGACCTGTGCTCTTCCTTTCGACTCCGTCCTCGAAGACCGTGGCTGCCCGTTTACAACTGGGCGTCCCGAGAAGAGATTTCCCTCCGTAAAGTCAAAAGAGGCCCGTCGGCCGTGTCCATGCGCGTGGCTCGGGCGGATCAGCTCGGCAGATGATCGCCCTCGAAGAGGAGGTGTCGCGGGCCGCTTCTACCTCGGCTGCAGCATTTGTCCCGCTCTCTCGGTGCCTCTTATTCAGCTTCTTTTAAGGAGCTTTGTCTGACCCTCTCGACTAAAAGTGAGGGTCCAACTTCTTCTGGACCGTTTTCTCGGTCCAGAAAGAGAGACAAGGGTAAGTCTCACCGTCGACGCTCTTGGGAGCGGGAAAGATCCCTCTTCCCGAGTGGTCGGCCGTCGACTTCGGTCGACTTCTCGGCTTCGGCCATTGGTCTCACGGTGTCCCCGTCAGGTCAGTTGACCGAGACTCCCGTCGACGCGGTCAAGATTTTTCTCGACCAGTTGGACGGGTTGTCGGCTGGAGAAGCCGAGAATCCCCTCTCCCCGGTTCCCCCGGTGGGAGTTGTGGATCCCGTCGGCTCGTCTGTGCCTCCGATTCCGGAGCCTTCGGTTGAATTGTCCAAACCGAGGGAAGTGCCGATTCCCCGCGACACCTCCCCGCACCGTCCTCTGCATAGCCGAGGTTCTCGGTCTCGGACGTCTTCGCGGTCCAGCCGATCCCGCCGTCGCAGGCGGTCTCGGTCTCAGCGCCGCCGCTCGTCCTCTTCCTCCTCCTCGGACGAGGGGAGGCTTCGGCGCAAGTTGCGTCGGAGGTATGAGGAACTCATGTGGCAACAGCTCCTTCTGTCTGGGAATAAGCCGACGCCGTCGTCTTCCCCGGCCATTAAGTGGCTGTCACCGGAGCGGCAGAAACAACCCCTCGTTTTAACCGAGGAGCCTATTCCCAGGCCGGTTGTTCGGCCAAATCTAGCTGCCCCACCGATCCCGGTGGAACCTCCGCCTCCACAGCCGTTAGTTGGGGCTCCGACCAAAAATTCTCGGTCGGCTCAGGGACTGCCCCATAGGCTGTCTGTCACCCTCACTCCCGACCGGCCTCGGCAGGTGGAGGGTGGCTCAGGCCCAAGGCAGCTCTTTGAGGACTCTTCTGAGTCAGAGGACGATTCCTCCCTTTTCTCCAAGCGTATGGACTTGGGAGTCCTCAGGGGGACAGTCGGCGGACGATAGCCCTTCGTCCTTCCTAGGATTGCTTCGGCTCATCTCGGAGTCCACCGGGATGAAGCTCGAACCCGTTTCTAAACGGGCCAGGTATCCCCTCACAGAGATTCTGGACCGAGGGGATTCCCCTACGGAGGCCTTTCCGGTGGCCGAGGCCATAGTGGGTCCGGCCTTGGAGCTCTGGCAGCGCCCTGCTTCCTGTCCTGCGCCTTCGGCCAGGATGGCCAGGAAGTATGCGGTCCCTACCGGTTCCCTGTCCGGTTTTTCAGAACACCCCTCGGCTGAGGGGTTGGTTACCGACAGCGTTTTCCGGTGTGCCGGGAACGCTAGGGATGTGGACAAACCTCCCGACAAGGAGTCCAAGAAATTGGACTATGCCGGGCGAAAAGTCTATGCTGCGTCCTCCCTCGGCCTTCGCCAGGCCAGTTCGGCCATCCTCATGGCACATTTTTCTCATGCCCTATTGGGCACCCTAGATGAGGTCGTCCCTCATCTTCCCGCGGATTTGCAGACCATGGTCAGGCAAGTGCGGAACCATGGCAGGGCAGTGGCCAAACAGCAGCTCCAGACTGCTTTAGACATTGGGGACTCATGTGCCAGGTCTGTGGCAGCCGCAGTGGCCATGCGTCGTCGGGCTTGGCTGAGGATATCCACCTTTACTTCGGATACCCAGCACAAGTTGGCGGATGTTCCCTTTTTGGGGACTGACCTCTTCGGCCCTGGGGTGGAAGGTCACCTGCAGAGGATCGAGAAGTCCAATGCTACCTTGGACTCTGTCTCTTCCGCTCAGAAGGACAAAGGCCACAAACCACAGCCTAAGCTCTTTCGTCCTTCTGCGCCCACGGCGCGTCCAGCCCAGCAGCGTCAGGGCCAGCAGGCTCGGGCTTGGAATCCCAAACCCAAGCCCAGGGCTTCCTCCAACAGGAAGCAGGGAGGTAAAGGCTCAGGAGGTCCCTCGGCCGGTCCCTCCTCTAAGCCTGCCCAGTGACGGGCTGAGGGGTGTCGCCCTCAACTCCGTCACCTCACCCCAGGTTCCCCCCATGGGGGGACGGCTCCGGCACTTCCTTTCTGCCTGGTCCGTTTTTACCACAGACAGGTGGGTACTGGAGGTGGTGGGAAAAGGCCTGCCTCTAGAATTCGAGCAGGCCCCACCCTTCAGAGCCGTCGCACCTCGGGGGGCCTCGGGGTCCGCAGCCTTACTGTCGGCTCGTTGGGCCGACATCGCTCTCCTCCTCCAAAAGGAGGTGATCAGGGAGGTGGCGGACCCTCCCTCAGACCCGGGGTTTGTGTCCAGGTACTTCCTGGTTCCGAAACGGATGGGGGGCTGGTGCCCCATTCTCGACCTACACGACCTGAACAAGTTCCTAAGGTCTCGAACCTTCAGGATGGTCACTCTGGCTCAGATAATTCCATCCCTGGAACACAGCGTGTGGTTCTGCTCTCTGGACCTGCAGGACGCGTTCTTTCATGTCCCTATCCATCCGTCACATCGGAGATTCCTTCGCTTTCGAGCGGAGGGATCCCTCTTCGAGTTCCGAGCCATGCCCTTCGGCCTGTCTCCAGCTCCCAGGGTCTTCACCACATGCATTGCAGTGGTGACAGCTTTCCTGCGGCACTGAGGGGTCCGGGTGTACCCTTACCTGGACGATTGGCTGATAGCAGCCCCCTCCAGACAGGAGGTGGAGCGGTCCAGAGATCTGGCCCTCCAGGTTTGCTCTCAAATCGGCCTTCTCATCAACGAGGCCAAGTCGGAACTCAAGCTGAAGCAGGTGATTCTGTTTATCGGGGCAGAGCTCGACTCTCTTTGAGCCAGAGCACGGCTCCCGGCGGACAGGGCCGAGGTTCTTACCTCCTTTGCCCAATTATTTCTGGTTGGGCAATCGCGCCCTGACCAGGACTTCCTGCGCCTCCTGGGTCTCATGGCGGCCTGTACCAGCGTGGTCCATTGGGCACGCTGGCACATGCGCCCTTCAGTGGAGACTGGCTAGCCAATAGTCACAACGCTGCAATCCATTGGACCAGCTAGTGATGGTGACCCAGGAGATGTGGGAACGCCTCCCGTGGTGGACGTGCCCATCTCATCTGCAGGAGGGCATCCCGTTTGTCCGCCCTGAGCCGGCGGTCTCTCTATCGACCGATGCCTCTTTGATGGGTTGGGGTGCCCATCTGGGGGAACACCGGGCGCACGGCCTCTGGTCCCCACGGGAGTCCCGATGCCACATCAACCTGCTGGAGCTCCGAGCGGTCCGCCTAGCTCTCACTGCCTTTGCTCTGTTTCTCCGGGGTCAAGTGGTCCGAGTCCAGACGGACAATACCATGACCATGTATACCTAAACCGCCAGGGTGGGACACGTTCCATGCTTCTATGCAAGGATGCTCTCCGCATTTGGTCACTCGTGCGCAGCCTGGAGGTGGATCTCCTAGCCATTCATGTGGCAGGAGCCTCCAACACCCTGGCCGATGCCCTGAGCGGATAGGGGCTGCATCTCACAGTGGTCTCTCCTGCCGGAGGTAGTACAAGATCTGTTCTCCCACTGGGGCACACCTCAGGTGGACCTGTTTGCCTCCAGGAGAATGCAAAGCTGAGGCTGTTTCATGCCGCCCCCTCAGCAGGGCTCGCTGCAGGGGGATGCCTTCTCGAGGCTGTGGACCCCGGGCCTCTTCTACGCCTTTCCCCCATTTCCCTTGATTCACAAGGTGCTTCTCAAGGCAAGGAGGGACAAGGCGCAGGTGATTCTGATAGCCCCAGACCGGCCCCGCCAGTTCTGGTACCCAGATCTCCTCAGCCTCAGCTCCAGGCTCCCGAGGCAGCTTCCAGCTCGCCCGGACCTGCTCTCAGTCAATCAGGGAAGGTGTTCCATCCGACCTTCAATCCCTGCACCTGATGGCCTGGTTCCGAGCAGCTAGAGTTCCAGGCCTTGGGTCTTTCCGACGAGGTCCTCAATGTTGTTGAGGCGTCCCGTAAGGAGTCGACCAGGAAATACTATGCCTTCAAATGGAAGAGATTTTCCATTTGGTGTCAGGGCAAGGGCTTGGACCCTTCCACCTGTCCTTTGGCAAGCATTTTGGACTATTTATGGTCCCTTTCTAGTCAAGGGCTTAGGTCGACGACCCTAAGGGTGCACCTGGCAGCCATCTCTGCTTACCGGGCGCGGGCCGGGAAGCAGTCGGTGGTGCAGGAGAAGGTGGTCTGGCGCTTTTTCAAAGGCCTTGATCACATTTCTCCGTGCGAGAACCTCCACCTCCATGGGATTTACTGCTGGTACTGGCAAAGCTCATGGGCAAGCTTTTCGAACCAATGCACAGGTGTGAACTCTCTCACCTGTCGTGGAAGACCCGCCTTCTTGGTGGCTATCACGTCAGTCAGAAGGATGGGGAACTCAGGCGCTCTGCATCGAGTCTCCTTACCTGGTCTTCCACAGGGACAAGGTTGTCCTGCCCCCACCGAAATTCCTTCCGAAGGTGGTGTCGGAGTTTCACCTTAACCAGGTGTTGACTCTGCGGTGTTCTACACCCAATCACACCTCGGAGGCCGAATACAGGCTCCATACTTTGGCTCCTAGAAGGGCCGCTTATTATAAGGAGCGCATGGCTGAAATTGGGAGAGGTTCGCCAGCTGTTTGTCACCACGCTGAAGCCGCACCTGGCAGACCTGCAGCCAAGCGGACGATAAGCAGGTGGGTCACCTCCCATAGATCTCGCTTAGTTGGCGGCATGGAGCCTCCCAGAGGATAAGAGCTCATTCTACCCGCCATACTGCTGCGTCGGTGGCTGCTTCCAGGGACGTCCCTATCCAGGAAATCTGCAGGGCTGCTACCTGGAAGTCAGCACACACCTTCATTACCAATTATCACATCGACCTTGAGTCACGCCGGGATGCTGGTTTTGGGTCCTCAGTTCTCCAGTCTCTATTCCCTAAGTAGGTGTGCGCTGCCTCCCTCCTCCCAGAGAACTGCTAGGAGTCTGCCAATAGTGTGGATGAACAACATATCCATGTCCCTAGAAATACAGGTTACTCACCTGTAACAGGAGTTCTAGGAATGGTATATGTTGTTCGTCCACACGACCCACCCGACCTCCCCGGCTTCGACGCACAACCTGAGCTTCCAGCGGGCCAGATCTGGCGTCATGGGGCGGAGCCAAGAGTTTTACCACCCGGGTGGGTGGGAGGAGCCAGCTTGAAGACCTTCCGGCAAGATTTAAAGCGGCAAGGAACCTGCCAATAAGTTTGGATGAACAACATATACCATTCCTAGAACTCCTGTTACAGGTGAGTAACCTGTATTTCTAGGGACATGGCTATGATGTTCTAGCCACACTTAAAGTGATGTTCCTTTCCCCTTTAAGGCTTGCCAGAACTTCTTCAAGCTGGCTCCTCCCACCCACCCAGGCTACCTGCATGGGCCCTCCCTACCCCCACCCCCAAAGCTCTGACTAAAAAATCATGCCAGGGTGCCTGCTTCTGGGTGGAAGAGGTTGCGAGGGCTGCCTGCACGGGCCCTCCCCTACCCCCACCCCCAAAAGCTCCAACTAAAAAATCATGCCAGGGTGCCTGCTCCTGGACGGAAGAGGTTGCAAGGGCTGCCTGCACGGGCCCTCCCTACCCCCACCCCCAAGCTCCAAATTCAAAAATCACGGCAGGTAATTACTAAGAATTGTGGAGCGTATTGCCACTCCAGTACCCGATGTTACTTTCCTGCTTTTGGACCCAATAACTTTCAGTGCAGTACCTGGCAGCTCCGCACGTCCAGCATGCCTGGCCCTGCCAATCTCTGCCAGCTGCTTGCCTTGCGCTGCGCGCCTACGCTGCTGCTGTGGAAAGTGCAGGAACTTAGCGCCTTTCGGTCGGTGCATGAAGACAGTTTTTTACTTTTGCATTTAGCCTCGTTCTGCAAGCCATTTTTGTACTGTTACCTTAATTATGGGCCCCGATGGTATGCACTTTCCAGCAACTCTGGCTGTTACTTTAATTTGTACTGAGCCATTTAAAAGCCGTTGGTTGCCTTAAATTACTGGAGTTAGCCATCTCATGCCTTTTGTTGCCTTTGCCTTAATTTTCTGGATTTAGCCATTTTTAAAATACTGGATTTAGCCATTTTTAATGCCTGTGGTTGCCTTTTACAATGTATCACCAACCATTTCGTTCAGCTAACCCCATATTCACAAGAGCCACAACAATAGAAATGTAATTGTGTAACCTTTGTGCCAACTGTATTCACCATTTAAAGCATATAGCCTCGTACATACTTGTACCAGTTAAAGCATATAGCCTCGTACAGGACTTATACTTGTTGCAATAAGCCACTTAGACTGAAACTTTAAACCAACTGTGTAAATCTCTTAAGCAATATAGCCACTCTTACAGGGCTGATTCTTGTTTAATTCTCTGCCAGCCTTAAACTGCTCTTCTCCCCCACACACACATCTCCTCTGGCCCCATCCACTACTCGCACTCTGCTCCTATTCTCCTCCCCTGTCTACAGCTTATAAGTGCTCATCCCTGCTTTTTCTCCCTTAGAGTGCCTGCTCCTGGACAGAAGAGGTCACGAGGGCTGCTTGCACGGGCCCTCCCCTACCTCCGCCCGCCGAAGTTCCGACTGAAAAATCACACCAGGTAATTACTTAAGAATTGTGGAGTGCGCGGTCACCGACTCCAGTACTCTGGATGTTATTTTCCTGCTTTTGGACCCAAAATAACTGTCAGTGCAGTACCTGTACAGCTCCCACGTTGCCAGCATGCCTGGCCCTGCCGTTTCTGCCTCGCTGCTTGCCTTGCGCTCTGCCTATGAGCTGCTGCTGTGGGAAGTGCTGGCCCTGCCGGCTGCCCCACCACCACCCATGGTTGTCACTCCGATTTATAGCAGAGGTCACATGTTGCGCAAAAACCTATCAGCCCACTTTGCCATTGGCAGGCTATACTGTCCTGCCACTAGGAGCATTCCTACTTCCTCTATCGCCTCTACAGTCAATTCATGCTAACCATCCCTGTAGAATCTAGTCTCCCTGTTATACCCCTGCAGGCCCCCCCCATAAGTCCCGCTCCCTCCCCCTCACCCAGCCCTGCCTGCTTCTCTGAGCCAGCCTCCAGTGCTCGCCGTGTCTCCCATCCTGCTGGAAGGTCCAAACCCCCCCCCCCCCAGCTAGCCTGGGCATGAAACCAATCTACGCACCTAGGTGAGCTCCTGATTTTCCACCGCCTGCTGCTCCCTAATAGCCTCCTCGTCTGTCAGCAGCAGCCGCTCACTGCTCGGTTCTCTCCCGCCATTGGGACCTTTCCCCTGCTGTATACGCCTACTGGCCAGCCCACGACCCAGGGACATGACCCCTCATGCACGGACTGGTCACTCAGCCAGCAGTCTGGGTCGTCTTGCCACCCCGGCCCCCTACAAGCCCCCCACAGCCTGGTGTATGGCCAAAGGTCTAAAAATAGCACACCTTAACATCCGCAGCATCCTCCAAAACCTTACGGAGCTAACAGCTTGGGCAGCCCTCTATAAGCCTGACATCTTGAACATCACTGAAACTTGGCTCAAGCCCAGCACCCCTGACTCTGCCTGTTCCCTCCCAGGATACAGCCTTGTCCGGCACGATAGGGCAGGTAGTAAGCACGGCGGGGACGTGCTCCAATATTATAAGGTGCACCTACATGTGTCCACAGTTGCATACTCACCCCCGACCCCCCGACCCTGTGAGTTCCTCCACACCCTCCTCCTTCTCCTCCTAGGGAATACAAAAAGGTGCATCTCGTCTGCGCCTATAACCCACCGAAGGGAGGCATACTA
This sequence comes from Neoceratodus forsteri, assembly GCA_016271365.2. Lineage (NCBI taxonomy): Eukaryota > Metazoa > Chordata > Ceratodontiformes > Ceratodontidae > Neoceratodus > Neoceratodus forsteri. The sequence goes on from CM057452.1 coordinate 410,026,494, forward strand.
GAGCTCTCCTCCCTGCTTGAGCAACTTAGGGACAGGGTTGGTTCAAATGAGCTCCTCATCCTAGGGGACCTAAACCTCAACTGGCTGGGGCCCAACTATAAGCAGATCGAGCCGCTGCTCTCTGGCCTTGCTCTCAATCAGGTCATCACTGAACCCATTAGGCTCTCCCCCCGTGGAGACACTGGGACACTCATTGACTGGGTAATGAGCAACCGACTCGACAAAATCATCCACTCAGGGATACTCCCAGATGCCATCTCCGACCACTCCCCGACCTACTGCGTATGGGGTTCTAACTCGCCCAAAGTCCCCAGTCGAATGCTCCTGATGAGGGACTATAATTAACAACTACCACGAAGACCTACAGGGGGTTGACTGGTCCAGGATCACTGCTACAAATGACCCTGTTGCAGCCCTAGACCATTTCCTTGCAGTATTTGTTCCACTGCAAAATAGGCACGCACCCTTCTCTAAGAGGAGAGTTAGAGGCATAGCTATGAAGTGGCTCCATAGTGACCTTCTCTCCCTCATGAAGCAGCGTGACAAAAGCTGGGTAAAACACAGGCTCTCTCGCAAAACGACGACCTCCTGGAGTATCGCCAACTAAGAAACTCCTGTAAGAGAGCCATACGTGCCCAAAAGTGAGTACTGCAGAGCTGCCCTGCTTGCCTCGCCAAATAACCCCCAGCGCTTCTGGAAAACGTAAAAAACCTTGTCTGAGGGTCAGCCAAGGAACAACTCACTGACATGCTCATCGGGGGTACTAACTGTAATAACCCTCTAACCATCGCCACTTCTTTCAACCGCATGTTCTCAGACCTGCCGGCTCGCACTACCTCCCTACCCTCTGCCCCAAAACCTCTGAGCGCATCCCCCCCTTCTACCTTAAATGGATCACTGTTGGTGAGACCCAGAAACTCCTTGCCAGCCTCTCCCACCACATGGGAGCTGGCCACGACAACCTAGAGCCTAAGCTACTTAGTCTGGGGGTTCCTCTCCTCACCCGACCGGTCGCTCACATCTTCAATGCTTCACTTATCTCAGGGATCTTCCCTGACATATGGAAGGTTGCTAAGGTCATTCCTGTCCTTAAACATGGCGACCCAAAAAATGTCTATAATTATCACCCCATTGCTATACTATCGGCTGCCAGCAAGCTCCTCGAAAAGGCGGTTGCTTCGCAACTCTCCCACTACCTCCAGGGACACGATGTTCTATCCCCTACCCAGCACGGTTTCAGAAAAAGGGCACAGCACATTGCCTGCCCTGGCCGTGGTTACCTCCAAGATCCAGTCCGTGACTGACCAAGGCAAATTGACCGGGGCCATATTGGTTGATCTATCTAAAGCCTTGATAGGGTGGACCATCCCCTCCTCTTTGCCCTGCAGTCTCACGGATTCTTCCTCCATGCCCTTGACTGGTTCACCAATTACCTAGGGGGTAGGCAGCAATACACCTGCTTTAATCGAACCCTCTCCACAGTGAACAGCGGGCTACCCCTAGGATCCTTCCTTGGACCCATCCTGTTCTCCCTGTTCATTAACGATTTGCCCTGTGCCACTACCAATGGGCACCTAACTCTTTACACTGATGACCTAGTCATCCTAGCCAGTTCACAGAACATCACCAGCATCAACTCCCAGCTCAACTCTGGTTTCTCTCTTATCAGGAACTGGCTTGATGGACACAGACTTACAGTGAACCTAAAGAAAACGCAGGCCATGCTGTTTGGCTCCATGGCCAAAACCTCCTCCTGCACAATCCCCTTAAAAATCCATGGGTCAAGTGACTCCCTCCTTCCGAACATTGACTCTGTTAGATACCCTCGATCCTCAACTGGATCTCTCCTCGCACATTCGGAACATTTGTAAAGCAACAAATAGCAAGCTCGGCCTAGCCTACAGAGCTAAAGACTGCCTCACCCCCGCAGCCCAGCTTGCTATAGCTAAGAGGATTCTCTTTCCCACACTCTCCTATGGGCTTGTTGCCTTTGCCCCTGTCCTGACCTCTAGCCTTGCCAAATGGGACACCACCTACAACAACATATGCCGCTTCACACTTTCGGCTCGCCACCTCACGCACCGCTGTGAGCTCTATTCTCGATTGGAGTGGCTACCCCCAGAAAAACTCTGGACCTACATCCTTGGCAACTTCATCGACAATATAGTTAGAACGACCACTCCCACCTCACTCGCCCTTCCCCTAAAACACGCCTCCCCTGTCTACAACCTCAGATCATGTGCAACTCAGGCCTGTCTGGTCCCCAAGACTCGAACCCTCACAGGTGATCGGGCATTCACCATCCATGTGCCAAAATTGTGGAACTCTCTTCCAGCTCATGTTCATGCCCCCCCCAACCCTTGCTTCAAATCATCCCTATGAAACCTCCTAAAAACCGCATCCACCTGCCTGTGTTAAGCATAAACCAGGCACCCCCCCCAGTGTGCAGTTCTCCTAGCTCTGTCTCCTCTGCTGATTACCCTCCTTAGGCACTTACCACCTCAGGTGGAGTGGCGTTATTGCTCTTAATCATTATCCTACCCCGGTCTAGCACCGAGTCCTCTCTCTCAATACAGGCGTCTAGGCCAGGCTATAACACACATATGTACTCCTAACAATTTTGATGTTTTGCTCCTGCTTGTGTTGTTCTTGCTGTGAATTCCTAATTGTTATTTGATGTTATCGCTGTATTACCCAATGTTGGAGCATGGTGCTCCAGTACATAACCTCTACTGTATTACCCACTGTCGGAGCACGTGGCTCCTGTAAGTAACCTATGGCTCCTGTATGTAACCCCTACCCTATATCTTGTGTTCATGGATACCTTGTAACTCTCCCGGGTCGCACCTGAAAATAGGCACTTTGCTGTGTAGTGTACTTACCTGGTTAACAAAAGCAAATAAATAAATATATAAAATAAACTCCCTTGGCATGGCCCTGTGACTTCAGATCTTCTGTTCCACTGGAAGAAGGTTTACTCCTCACCGCTCTCACGCTGAGAAGACCCTTTGCTTATTAAAACGTCAAATATTTCAAAAACATTTGTCTTCAGGCTACTCCTTTTTGTCTCTGGTATGGACAACACAAAGTCTGCACCGGGATTCCAAAAGTGTGCCTGTGGGCAGAAGATGTCTCGGATGGATCCACACACCATGTGCATCTACTGCCTGGGCCACGAGCACGATCCCTAGGCACGCGACTTGTGTCACACTTTTCATCTGTCCATGCTAGAAGCTCGCCATGCCTGCCTGCTTCTGAGTCATCCAAATGATCGGGATCTGCCTGTCAAATCTAAGGATGCCAGTCAGGTGGTCTCTGCAGCTGCAGAGTCCGCCAAACAACTTGCAGCATTTGAGTAAGTTACAGCCCAGGTTGCCGCTTAAGATTTCTTGGCTTTGGCATTTTTGCCGCTCTCCTTGGGTGCCTCCTTCACTGGGGCATTCAAAGAATAGTGCCGGGACCATCCCACCCATGGCCAGGGTCCCTCAGGCACCAAGTCAAAATTAAAATCTAAAAAAGAGGCCAAGAAACAGTCTCACCATCAATCGTGGGATCGGGAGCACTCTTGGGCCTCCAATTTTCATGCTTCTCCGTAAGTTCCAACTTCAGTCAATTCCTTGGCCTAAGCTGCCAGCCCCACGGTCTCCCCATCGGGCCAGTTGGTTGAGACATAGGTCAATCTTCTGGCCAATATGTTCCTCAAGCCGGTTGACCCATTGTCGTCAGAAGAGGCTGGCACCTCCCTATCTAGGACTCCGGTCATACCGCTCACTCAAAGAGGAACAGACCAGTCCTGCCACCTCTCACCCAAGAGCTTTCGGACCCAGAGGGGACCCAGCTCTCACTGGCCCCCTCTGAGACCTGCTGTTGGTGGCCCCAATGGTTGAGATCATGGTCCCACTCTCGGAGTCCTGAGTCGAGCAGCCCACATCGACATCGAAGCTCGCAGTCTCGACACTAGGGCAACCACTGCCGCCGTTATTCCTCATACTCCTCAGGTGAGGAGAGGCTCCAGTGCAAGCTGTGTCAGCTCTACAAGGACTTGAAGTGGCAGCAGCTCATTTTCGTCCCAGCTTTGACCCCAGCCATTACATGGCTTTTTTCCACAGAGGCTGCAACCTTCGACATCCTCGGCAGGAATCGATCTGTCAGTTCCCAGCTCGGCCTCCTCCAGCCTCTCCACCGATCCTGGTGGAGCCACCACTTAAAAAACAGAAGTCCAGTTCTCCGACTAAGAAGGCATGCCCAGCCCCAGGTCTTCACCATCAGCTTTCAGTCACTGTTACCCCTGACCATCCCCAGAAGGTCAGTGAGGATTTGGGTGGTTGACCTCTCTTTAACTAGGGCTCCACTTTGCACTCTCGTCTGGTGGATGTTGAGTTGGTCGAGGCTCTTTTCATGGAGGAAGGCTCTGCTTCCTTTATGGTCCTTCTCCGCTTCATCTCCGAGTCCACTGGTCACCCAATGGAGCCCATTCAAAAGCGGGCTCAGTACCCACTAACTGAGATCTTGACCGGGGCAACTCTCCTGAGGAAGCTCTCCTGGTTGCAGAGGCCATTCTTGGTCCTGGATTAGAGCTGTAGCATCCGCCTCCTACCCTTCACTGCTAGTCTGGATGGCTGTGCAGGGCCCTCATTGGTTCTTTCTTTACATTCACAGAGCACCCCTTGGCTGAGGGTCTTGTGGCTGACTCTGTGTTCAGGTGCATGGGCAATGTGGGGGATGTTGAAAAGCTGCCCAAAAAGGAGTGCAAGAAAATGGACCATATGGCCAAGAAGATTTATGCTGCCTCTTCTCTTGGCCTTCGGCAAGCGAGTTCGGCCCTTTTGATGGTCCATGTCTCTCATGCCCTTCTAGGTGCACTCGATGGGATTCTTTCTCATTTCCCAGCAGACCTCCAGATTACAGGCAAGCAGGTCCGGGACAGGGCTGAACAGTAGCAAAGCAACAGCTCCAGACTGCCATGGGTATCAGCAACTCATGCGCCTGGTCTGTGGTGGCCATGGGGGCCATGCGTCGTAGAGCTTGGCTGCAGATTTCAACCTTCATGGCGGATACCCAGCACAAGCTGGCTGATGTTCCCTTCCTGGGTACCGACTTGTTCGGACCTGGGGTCAAGGGGCATCTCACCCACATTGAGAGGTCCAGTGCCACTTTGGACTCTGTGACATCTTCCCAGAGGGATTCCAAGGGCTCTAAGCAACAGAAGAAGAAGCCCTTTCATCCCCTCTCTGCCCCTGCAGCTAAACCAGCCCAGCCCGAGGCTGGACAGCAGGCCCAGGCCTGGCAACCTCGGCCGAAGTCTGTGGCCGTTGTTGTCCATAAGCCTGGAGGCTGTGGTTCTAATGGCTCTTCAGCCGGGCCCTCCTCCACCTCCAAGTCTGCCCAGTGATGGGATGAGGGGTGCCTCCTGGTTTCTCCTGGGTCCTCCCATAGAGGTCGGTTCAGCCACTTCCTTTCTGCCTGGTCTGCTGTCACAACGGACAGGTGGGTTCTCGAAGTAGCCAGTCAGGGTTTTCCTCTGGAATTCAAAGCTCACCTGCCTTGCTGAGCCCGTGCCCCACAAGAGGACATAGTGTATGTGGACGTCCTGTCAGCCCTTCAGGGCAACATCGCCCAGCTCCTCCACAAGGAGGTCGTGGCTCCTGTCTCAGACCCTCCAGTGCAACCAGGTTTGTCTCCAGGAAGGAGAGGAAAAAGCCAATGGCGCTCAGGCAGGAATGCTGCACCCGCCTCATCTCGTCTCTGGTATTCTCCTGTATTCGCTAGATCAGTTTGTCAACCCACAAATGTTTTTAACTGAATCAAGTACTCATGATAATTATCAAAAATATTAATTGTATTGAACTCTTATTTGCATTATTTGTATTGAACTTTTATGTATTGTGTATTGTCCGTTTTGACATGGAGCCTCTGTAAACGACGTCTTAGCTCAAAGGTTGTAATCTGAGACTTGAAAAAATAAATAAAAAACAGCAGCACGAAATAGGAAAAAAGGTGCGCAAAAAACAGAAACTTAGAAGTCAGTTCCAGTGAATGCTAAGTAGTTTTATTCAGTGCACAGATACAAACAAAGAAGGAAACCCCAGCGCTTCAGGTCGTTGCGAGCTCTTCAACAGGGGAGGGGCAACTAATACAACAGCCCTTCAATTTAAAGGCTAGTTCTTTTTTTTTTTTTTTACTTTTATTTATACATTTTACAAGCAAAAAGAATCCATGACAGGGTATACATTCATGCTGAGATACATTTACTTACCAAGGCTGCTTAAAACACCCATCAAGGAGGTACACATGGGGGAAATACTAAAATACGTAAAAACAACAGTCTTTACTTTGAAGGCTAAATATAGCTCAGAACTAGATAGGGTTACATTAATATCATTTGTTAACTACCCTTAGCCTTTTTAACAGTTCGCCTAATGAAATATTGGGACCCAAGTAACCCACTTGTACAGCCATCAATGTATTTGTAAAATTTGTAACCCAAGGTGGAGTTTCTTTTCCTCATCTGTTCCTCCCCTCCCATCACACCCTACACCTAGCCACAAACCTATCAGTCATTCCTGCTAGTCCCCCCTCCCTCCCTTTGACTAATGCCCATATTCCACTGTCCTAGACTACCCTCTCCCCCTTGACAATGGCCTCACAGCCGGCCTACTTTTTTCTTTCCCCCTTCTTCACTATCTCTCACTGATAGTCCATCTGCTTCTTAATTCCTTTCTCTGTCACCTCATCTAGCAGTCAATATTAAGTTGTCTCTAGTAACATCTTTTACTTTTAAGTGTGTTACAACTGTAAAACTGTCAACCATGCCTGTGTTTTGATTGTATACCATTGCTTTGATTGTATACCATTTCCAATCTGTTTGTACGTTTTCTCCCTCCTTTGACATGGAACCTTTGTAAATGAGCAGATCCTGCTCAAAGGTACTTGTAATCCTAGAGTTTAATATACACAATAATGGATGGGGAAGTGTGCTTAATGAGAAATTAATGGTTGCCCAAGGTGTGGGATGCTACGTAAACACCCGAGGGGTTTATTAAGGCATCCCACACCGAGGGCAACCATTAATTTTGAATTTAGGCACACTTCCCCATCTTTTATTATTTATAATTGCTGGTCAGCAATTTTTTCCAGCATTATTTAGAAGGTTTACACACACACACACACACACACACACACTCTCTCTCATCTGACAGTCTTCTTTTCTCCCTGCTTTAGAATATTTTTGGTATAGCTGCTTTTATATTTCTTTTATTTTAACTTGTAGTTTGTTTTACAATAGTTTACAGTTTAGATCACACTTGCGATCACTGCTCACCAGTCATCGAGATTGAAGCCATTCCCCGAGGCAGTTCTTGTCCGCTGCAGTCGTCGATATCAACCAGATACATTTTTTTTACTTTCAACTGGAGGAACTAACGGTTTATTTTTGAAAAAGAAAGAAACAGAACACATCACAATGAATACTTGTGGTCTGGCGTATCCTTGCTGCTCGGGGGGGGAAAAGAAGCCGCCATGATTCTGAATGAGATTAGCCCGCCCAGGAGGAGGTGGGCAGCCAATAAGGGAGCGGCTGTTCTTGACTGACTGGGCGCATTCTCACCATTATAACCCGTGGGTTATAACGGCAAATTATAACTGGTTCAGCACATAGAAAAAATTGCTGACCAGTTATTATAAATAAATAAAGATAAATAAACTCTGCCATGTCTAGAACATAAGTGGTGAGTTGGGCATTAAACAACATTTCAGATTACAATCCAGCATGGTTAAATTAACCAAAAAATCACCCATGAAACAGGAATTCTAGGAGAGCTAAAACAGCATATTCTTTTTGGTGAAACATTTGATCATGCGACACGTGCTAGGACCTATTTCTCCCGAGCAGAACATCTGACTGCACTGCTTAAAATGTTAGGAAAGGACTTTATACAGTTACAGGGGAAAATGTTCCCATAGGTTTAAGCATACGAGTCAAAAAACTTAATTCAGGCACACCAGTACATAAATGACAGTGACCCAAACTCAGGGAGATAACATCGTGTGGGGAGGAGGTCTGCATTCCTAAAATCAACACCGAGATCAAGTAAGTGAAATTGACAAACTGAAATGTCAATATTGACAGTGAAGCAGACCAGGGTTAAAATATCCATGCATGCTATTTAATCAGTGACAGTGTCGAGAGTCAGCGCCCCAGCAAACCAAAGCATCATGTGTGCTTACTGGAGGGCAAATGAAAACAGTCATTAAGCTACCACATGGGAAAATGCTCTTCTTCACGAACCTCCTTCTGTGTCCAGTTCTCCATCTTCTTCTCCCGCCCTTTCAAGTTCCATTCTTCTAACCAGCTTAATGGCTTCAGATTGATCATTGAATAAATATGTGTGACCATTCCAGATGATTTTCAGCTTTGCTGGTGCCAGGAGCTGATGCTGTATTTTTAAGTTGTGCAAAGAACTCCTCACATGATCGAATGCCTTCCGACACTGCCTTGTGGCATATGACCAGTCAGGAAATAAGAATATCTGGGCATCCCCATAGCGCAGCCCTTTCTTCTCTCTTGCCATGGTGAGGATATGATCCCTGACCCCAATTCCGCTGCAGACAATTAAGACAGTCTGCAGACCTCCACCACTAGCCGTAGCTTGTCGTTGCCCAGGGGTAATCTGATTGACTTTTTCTATTGATATGGCAGGATCCCCTTCTGAAATTCCAAGCATTTGAGGCAGCATTGTGTTTATAAAGTCATAGGGTGCCTCTCCTTCCACCATTTCATGCAGCTCGATCATCCAAATGTTCCATTCTCTGATTTGGTTTTCTACTGTTTCGAGCCGCTGCCTAAGGTGCGCGTTCTCTTTGATAAGTTTTGTAGTAGTGTCCACCGCCTTTAAAACGGATCCATCCACTCACTGAATTATCTGCTCAGCACAGTCCATTCTGGTTTCCAAACCCTTTACTCTGTGAGAGATCGTCTAATTTTTTGTCCATGTCTTGGACTGTTCGGACCAGCTGTGCTAGAGTAGAATTGAAAGTGTTAAGGGAGAGTTGGCACCACAACCTCCTTGGCTTCTTCCTACACTGGAGGCCTGGCATCTCATGTTTTAGCAGTCTTGGTACAAAAATCATTGGTAGGAGCCGAGGTCTTGTTTTCCCATCCTAGGTAAGCATCTGTTCCTCCCACCTAAAGATCTGTTTTTCTTCAATCAGGTTTTTTTTAAATGTTATTTTCTTTGTATTAATAGACTCTCAACCTCGGGAGCTCTGTAGAAAACATCTGCTCCGCTCTCCTGCTAAGTCACGCCTCTCTCTTAAAGGCCAGTTCTTAAAGGTGCAGTGTTACAAAAGGTGCATCATATACTTCTATTAGTAACAATTTATAAAATTGTAAAAATCAAGCTGGTGGATATAATGAATATTTGTGGAAGACCAAGATATAAATTATACAAAAGTCAGTTTTGACAAAGTAAATCTCATAAACAGCATCAACGTTCAGTGCTGATTAATAAATATATACAGTAGATGCAAAAAATATATATAAGAAGCTTCCAAAATACATCTGAATCAGTGACAGCCTTCAGACCACCTGAAAGAAAGAAAGAAAACAACACAGACAATCATAAATGTCTGAGAGGAACGCAGGACATAAGCAAAACTCTGTTGAAGACACTAGTCCCTATTGTAATATTTTTCATAAAATGGGAAAGAAAAGTTTTTCTGTATAGACATCTTGTGCATCGGGGGGGCATGCAATTTGAGGCAGATGACTTTCTAAAAACTTTAATTCAAATGAGTGGAATCTATGCTTTCCATTTTTGATTGATCCAGAATCAGTTACTTTTCTGGACCTCAGGTTGCGTGCAACCCCAGACAGCACAATCTGCTCAGAGAACTTCCGTAAGCCAATGTCTGGTAACACTTTTTTGAAGGCTGATAGCTATCACCCTTACCATCTTGTTAAGGGAATACCTAAAGGACAGTTCCTGAAACTGTGCAGAAACTATTCCACCATGCTCACCTTTGAACAACACGCCAAAGACCTCACAGAAAGATTTTTATCATGGGGTTATGATGCTACCGTTCTACAGAATGCAATTATGCCCTAGCACAGGATCATGCTGCCCTGCTGAAACCTAAGGGCAAACCCTCTGGCACGTTACTCCTAGGATTGTCAGAGCCCTTAAACAGATTTGGCATATCCTAGATGCTGACAAGGACCTAAGTGGGGAAAACTGGATGCTCTCCCAGGGTTGTGTACAAAAAGGGTAAAAGTATTAAAGATAGAGTAGTTAGGAGTCACTTTACCCCAAGATTGCCACTCCTAGATGGATGGTACCACTTGGTTCACACCATTGTGGCAACTGCAACATCTGTCAATACATGCAACGAGGCAAAATGTTTGTCAGCCCAATGAATGGTGTACATCTTGAATTACAGCGTTTTATCACTTGTCACACCACCCATGTCATTTACACATTGTGGTGTGAATGTCCACATTTGTATGTGGGCATGACAACATGCACCTTAAATAAGTGCATCCAAGAACACGTTCACTCCATTTTACATGGATGCTATGACACTCCAGTAGGGACACACTGGAGTGTCTGTCACAGACAGACCCTGCAATCATTTAAATTCATGGTCATTGACTATGTTCCTCCCAACCCGGGGCAACCATTGTGTCACTCTTCTACAGAGGGAAAGTAGACATATTTACCAGCTAGGTGCACTTTACCCAGGAGGTCTCAATGAGGATTGGGACATCATATCTTTTCTGTAATTACATTCCTAAGTCAGCATCTTTATAGAACAATTTTTTTCTGAATTATCCAGAGTAGCTTTTTACATAAGCCAAGCTAGTCATTCTTTATTTTGATATTGGAGAAAAAAAATTTCAGCTTTGTCTTTTCTTTTAGTTTTGGTAATAGCGTTTCTCATACTTAGCGATATTCACAGTATGGCACTTTGATTAAGCATATACTGTACATATTTATATAGATATATTTATAGTTACGTAATATCAAAAACTTTTCTAGCGACATGGATATGATGTTCTATCCACACTTTCTGGCAGTTGCCATTCTCTTTAAGACTTGCTGGAAATGTTTTCAAGCTGGCTCCTCCCACCCACCTGAGTGGTAACTCCCTCAACTCTGCCCCATGATGCCAGATCTTCCTTTCTGCTGGAAGAAGCAGGTTTCCCTCCTTACCGCTCCTGCGTTGAGTAGGCTCAGGCACTCAAATCTTCGGATTTACTTCCCAAACTTAAACTAAAACTCATTCAAGTTTTGTCTTCAGCTCAATCTTCGTTCGCGACCATGATGGAGGATAAATCCTCACCCAGATTTTGCCGGTGCCCATGCAGGTACAAGATATCGCATACTGACCCCCATGCCTTGTGCGTCTACTGTCCTGGTCATGATCACAATCCACAGGCCTATGGCACTTGTCGGTCATTTCACCCATTTCTTGAGGACTGCGCTGCCTGCCTGAAGTTGGGTCACCCAGAGATACAATATCCGCCAGTCAAATCTGCGGATGCCCATTGGGTGGCCTCTGTAGCCGCAGGGTCCTCCGAGCAGTTGGAGCAACTCAAGGCCTTGAAGGAGGAGGCAGCCATGGTTGCTGGCTTCATGGAAATCCTATCATGCCAAATGGCTGAGATGCCAGCCAATGAAGCGGACGAGATTTTTCTTAACCCTGTCGACTGGTTGTCATCCAAAGAGGCTGACAACTCTTTTTTCAGGGCCCCAAGCCTGCCAGTGACCACTGGAGGGGCAGTCCAGTCAGCTGAGCCGAACCCTTCGGTCATCAGCCTAGACCAGGAGGAGCCATGGGTCTCCCTAGCTCCCTCTGAGGCCCCCCGTCGGCATCACCGATGGTTGAGGTCTCGGTCATCTATATCCTCTGGGTCGAGCAGGTCCCGCCGACATCAGCGGTCTTGCTCTCGGCACCATGGGAAGTGGCACCGCTGCTATTCGTCTTCGTCCCTCGGGTGAGGAGAGGAGAGGCTTCAGCACAAGTTGTGCTGATGCTATGAAGACCTTATGTGGCAACAGTTCTGACTGGGCCAAAGCTGACGCCGGCTATGCCCCGGCCATTACCTAGCTGTCGCCTGAACAGGCAATGCCCCTAGCGGGGCTGGTCAACACCATTCCACCCCCAGCGGAGTCAGTCCAGACTGTTTTGGCTCGGCCGAAGCTGGCTTCCCCACCAATCATGGTGGAGCCACCACCCAAGCAGCCATTGACCGGGGCTCCATCCAAGGAGTCTCGGACGGCTAAGGGGCTTCCCCTTTGGCTGTCGGTCACTCTGACACCTGACCATCTGTGGCAGGTCGAGAGTGGTTCGAGTGGTCACCCGCTTTATGTGGACTCCTCAGAGTCCGAGGATTCCTCTTTGCACTCCTGTCCACTGGATATGGAGTCGATGGGTCTTTCGATGGAGGAAGAAGACCCCGCTTTGTTCATGGGCTTTCTACGTCTCATCTCCGAGTCCACGGGGATGAAACTGGAGCCTGTTCAAAAGTGGGCTCACTATCCCCTTGCAGAAATTCTGGATAAAGGGGACTTTCTAACGGAGGCTTTCCCAGTGGCCGAGGCCATTGTTGGCCTTGCCCTGGAGCTCTGGCAGTGCCCCACCTCTTGCCCTTGGTTTGGACGGCCCACAAATATGCAGTGCCCACATGTACCCTTTCAGAGTTCATGGAGCATCCCTCGGCTGAGGGGTTGGTGGCTGACTCCGTGTTCTGGTGCTCAGGCAATACCAGAGACATCGATAGACCATCAGACAAAGAGTTCAAGAAATTGGACCATTTGGCTAGGAAGGTCTATGCTGCCTCTTTGCTAGGCCTCCTCCAGGCTAGCATGGCCATCTTTATGGCACACTTCTCCCATGCTCTGTTAAGCTCCCTGGATGAGGTGATTCCTCACCCTTCTGCGGACCTCCAGACTACGGTCAAGCAGATCCACGACTAGGGTAGTGCTGTGGTGAAACAGCGACTCCAGATGGCTCTGGATGTTGGAGATTCCTGTGCCTACTCAGCAGTCGTGGTTGCCATGCACTGCAGGACTTGGCTGCGGATCTTGACCTTCACGGCAGGCACCCAGCACAAGCTGGCAGAGGTACTATTCTTAGGCACCAACCTATTTGGACCAGGTGTGAAGGGTCACCTCCAGTGCATTGAAAAGTCCAGTGCTACCTTGGACTCTGTGACATCCACCCAGAAGGACCACAAGGACTCCAAGCAGCAGAAGCACAAGCCCTTTTGGTCTTCTACTCCTGCTGCAAAACCATACCAGCATCAATGTGGTCAGCAGGGTCAGTTCTGGTGACCTCGGGCCAAATCCTTGGCCTCAGTGGTCCAAAAGCCTGGAAGAAAGGGACCCGGTGGCCCCCCTGCTGGGTCCTCCTCCTCCAAGCCTGCTCAGAGATGGGATGAGGGGTGCCTCCCTCATGCCTGTCACACCTTCCCTGGGTCCTCCTGTGGGGGGGTCGGCTCCACCACTTCCTTTCCACATGGTCCACTGTTACCAGGTGGATTATGGAGGTGGTTGGTCAGGGTCTGCCTCTGGAGTTCAAGCAGTGCTCTCCCAGCCGAGCCTGTGCCCCACTGGAGGACTTGGTATCTGCAGACACATGGTCGGCTCTTCGAGATGACATAGCCCAGCTCTTCTGCAAGATGGTCATGGACAGGGTTACAGATCCTCCAGAACACCCAGGGGTTTGTCTCCAGGTATTTCCTGCTGCCAAAGTGTACAGGGGGCTGGTGCCCCATTCTAGAGCTGCATGACCTGATCAAATTCCTCAAGTCCCGCACTTTCAGGATGGTCACTCTGTCTCTTTGACCTTTGAGGGGGAGTGCTTGCAGCAGGTAATACCATTAGGACTAAGGTCGTCAGGCATTAGGACCCCATAAAAAAATCTTCTAGCTAGCAGTCTGTGGCAGGGACCGCCCCCGATGTCAGCTCCGCCCTGTCAGATGTGGTATAAGGGGCCGGTCCCCCGGCACCATCTCAGTTCTTTTCCCGCATCAACCCGTTAATATCGGATCTATGGATGCCATAGTTTGCAGTCGACGGCCTTTTTCACACCTTGCGCAGTTAATCAGTATTTCATTTTTTTCAGTGAATTTCAATAAAAGTGCATGTCTTCTTCACCTTCCCAGTGACGAAAGTTGAACTGCGCATGTGGGCAGTAGATCCCAGCAAGGGATGGCCACTCAGCCTGCCTGATCTGCCTAGGCCCAAACCACCAACCTGATGACTGCCCGCACTGTCAAAAATGTAACAGTAAAACTCGCATTCAATGCACTAATATGCTAAAAGCCTACCTGTTAGAGAAACAAGTGGCCGCCATGCAGAAGACCCAGTCGGGGCATATTTCTCCTTCATCACCAAGGGACTCTTCCGCCCAAGAAGGAAAGATTGGGAGGGTAGCACCATCACTGGGAGAAAAAGAGAGCGAGTTCAGAATCTCGCCCACAGGACTTCTGCTTCCTGCATTTCTGGTGGGAGGTTGGAGTTGGTTCCCCCAGGTACCACTGTAGTTTCGGGAGTTGCTCATAAGAAGACCACCTCCTCGTCAAACTCCAAAGGTAAGGAGTCTTCTTCACAAGGGCGTTCGTCCGCCCAAGTTCCCTTGGCCCACCAACCCCATAAATCTCACCATGGGTCAACCCAAGAAGGACAGGCATCCGCTTTGGACAAATCTTCAGATGCCACCCGAAAGTATGCTGATTCGTCCGATAAACACAAAAGACTGGACGATTCCACCAAATGCCAGGAGGTTGTTATGTACTGGGCACCTTCTCCACCAGAACATAGGGAGACGTCAGCCTCTGAAGGTAGACATACTACCAGACTCTCTGACTCCGTGTCGGACAAGGATCAGGCACCTCCGGCCAAGGAATGGTCATCAGCCCTGTAGAATTGAAGGATAAAACTCCTAGAACCAAGGATGCCCAACCACCTCCTCCTAAGGAGTCTGACACCAGACCGCAAGGGAGCTCAGCTCCATGGGAAGAAACCCAGCCAGACCTGACGCCAGAGGCACCCGTAGACAAGGTACCTCAGGACTGGACACCAGCCCCTGAAGGCCCACAGGCTATGACACCCGGTTCCTCAAACCCAACGCCTCCACCCCAGTCATCCATTTAGCTGAGGTGGAGGTGCTGTTCATCACATGGTGGAATACCATCAAAGGGGATCTACTCCTGATACCCAGGGATCACTCCCCAATTCAGCCATTGCCCAGGGACCCATCCCCTAGGCCACCTCCTCCGCCAAAAGAGCATCAGCCGCCAGAGGAGGAAGATAAGTGGATGCCCGGTCCGAGTGGTAGAAAAAGACACCCTTTGTCGTCCATCCTATCCACCACTGGATGGCCGCCTTCAACCTTGGGAGAAGACACTAGAGACTCCTCCTCCTCAGAGGATGAGTTACCTATCCCTTCTCCAGAACCAAGGAACTCTCCAAGGTCACCTCCAAATGACCCCTCCTTCTTGGATGTAATGCGACATATCCAAGCTCTATACCAATGGAACACAGAAGAGCTGGATCCCAAGAGACACTGGCTAAATTCCTGGGGGCTACTGACCCTAAGCCTTTGGTCATCCCTCCATTAGTAGAGCCCTTCCAGGACATCACCAGATTAACCTGGAAACACCCGGCTACTACAACTGCAGTACCAAGAAAGGCGGACAGGCTCTACAAGACACCTAAAGAGGAGCCTTTTCTAGGAGAGCACCTAAAAGCTGATTCCATGGTGCTGACGGCAGCACATGGTAGGACACAGCAACCCAGGCATATGAGTGCCCAACCTCCAGGCCCAGAGTCCAAAAAAGCTGGATCAGATGGGCCGTAAAGTGTATTCCTCGAAAGAGTACAGAAGAGGGCAACAAAGCTTGTAAACAAAGTTGAAAACAGAGACTATGAGGACAGGTTGACTGAACTGGGAATGTACTCGCTTGAGTTCCATAGATTAAGGGGGGATATGTGCTTGATCTACAAAGCACTTTCAGATGCAGATCTATGGGGACAGTAGGACCTTGTTTTCAGAGAATAGAAGTATTGTACAAGGGCACATTCTTTTCAACTAGACAGAGGGAGATTCAGAACCAACAAGAGAAAACATTGATTTTCTATTAGAGTGCAGAAGATCTGGAATGAATTACCATCTGGGGTGGTGTCAAGCAGTACTATGGGGAAATTTAAACAAAAATTAGATGAATATCTAATAGGAAGTAGCATAAAGGGGTACAATTGATCAGCTGGCAAGCTATATGGACTTAGGTCTGCTTAGCTCTGAAGCAACCTATGAAACCTATGAAACCTGCATGGCAGGTCGCTGAACTTTTTGGCTCACATGATGACCTATCAAAAGTCACTCTGGGCAAAAGCAGTGGATCTGGCTAAGGCCCAGCCAGATTTGGAGGGAAAGGCAGAGTTTCTGGCAGTCATCCAATCAGGGATGGATGTAGATAAGCATGTGCTAAGGAGCACCTACGATTTGGCAGACATGGCAGCTAGGGCAGCTGTGACAGGTATCTACATGAGGAGGCACGCTTGGCTTAGAGTTTCAGGTTTTCATCAAGACCTGCAAGATGCCATTCTGGATGCTCCTTTTCAAGGACTAGTCCTTTTCAGTCAAGAAACCGAGAAACTTATAACCAGTCTGCAGAACTCAGGTAAAGCAGTATCAGAGGTCCACTGTATGTATAGATTGGAACCGCAGGCCACCCTATGCCATCCTTTTAAAAAAAAAAACAAGGACAGCAGGGAAGACACTAGCCACACCACAAGGGAGGCTTCAAAAGAAGAGGGCCCCCATCCCTTCAGGTGCCCAGGACCCCAAACATTCCACAGTGCTCAGACCTCCCCTGCCCAACCCCTCCAATACGGCATGACTCCCTACTGACCCCCCCTACCGGAGGAAGTGAAGGGGGAGGCAGTAGGATGGAGGTTCTTCCTTTACCTATCCAGATGTTCCAATATCACGTTGGACCAATGGGTCCTCCAGATAGTGGAGAGAGGATACTCCCTAAAGTTTATTCAGATCACACCAGACAATCCACCAGTCCCCTCCCACTGTTCACCCTCCCATACACTTCTGCGGGTAGAAATACAGGCCTTGTTAGACAAGAGAGCCATCCAAGAGGTCCCCTTTGCTCATAGAGGCAAGGGTTTTTGCTCCCATTTCTTCCTTGTCCCAAAGAAGACGGGAGACCTCCATCCCATTCTGGATCTGAGTCAGCTGAACACTTTCATCAAATACAAGCGGTTCAGAATGGTGACATTAGCCAGCCTGTTGCCCATGTTCCATCAAAGAGACTGGCTTTGCTTCCTGGACATGCAGGACGCATACCTCCTCCCAAGTGCAAAGTCATCTTACTGGGTGATTTCAATGTAAACTGGTTATCTGCTATGTCCTCCACATACAAAGAAGCAGTGCTAGCTTACAACCTCACTCAAATGGTCCAATCCCCAACCAGGTTGGACCCAAAATCTGGAACATCCACCCTTATCGACTTCATACTCACCAACTGCCCAAATAACCTCTCCCATATCAAGGTGTTCCCTGACTCAATAAGTGACCACTCCCCAGTTACCTGCTGGTGGTCTAATAAAATTTCTCCAAACCTCCCTAAAACGACAGTGCAAAGACACTTAAGAAAAGGAGCCCTCCCATGCCTGAAATCTTACCTTGCCTCCTTCGACTGGTCTCCTAGCCACACTGCCCAAACAGTTGATGCTGCCCCCACATATATTATTTCCTCCTTTAACTCTGCTTGTGACATCTTTGCCCCCTACTCAACACATATAGTAAAAACCTTGGACACCCCCTGGATTTCCCAGTCGTTACTAGACAGCATGAGAAAGAGGGATAACCTATGGCACAAGGCCCTTGCCTCACAACTCCCCCAAGACAGACAGAATTACAGGGAGGCTCGAAACAGCTGCACATGGGCTATCCGTCAAGCCAAAGCCAAGTATTACAACCAAGCTCTTACCTCCTCATGGGGCTCTGGTAGCAAATTCTGGAGAAACATTAAGGAACTAACTGGGAAAAATGTATCCCCTACACCAATGCAGCTTCAAATTGATGGGGTTATCTCCCAGGATCCTAAATCTATTACCGACGCCCACAATGATGCCTTCACAGACCTCAGTCACATTCTCCCCCCTAACTTCTTTGACCCGATCAGTAACCACCCCATAAACTCCCTTACCAATTGCAACCAACCCCTCCTTTCTGACTACGAATCATTTCCTGCAATGAGGCAAAACGCTACCTAAGCAAAGCCCTGGCAAACTTTCATTATAGTAGCGACGGCTTGGACCTCAAGTTCATCCAGCTAACCTTGGATGTGACCTTGCCCCATCTCACCAAAATATTTAACTTATCCTTTTGTCACAGCCAGTTCCCCACTTCTTGAAAAAGAGCAGTTATAACTCCAATATTGAAGAGTGGTGACCCCACTTCCACCAGCAACTATAGGCCACTATCCATACTGCCCCCTCTCTCAAAGGCCCTTGAGAAAATAGTGACGGACCAGCTCATGGACTACCTGACCAAACACAATCTGCTCTGTCAAGAACAACACGGGTTCCGGAAGGGGTCACAGCACCTCCACTGCCCTTGTCGAATTTACTTCTTATATACACTAGGCCCTGGATCATAGCTCAGTAGCGGGGGCTCTCTATATCGATCTGACCAAAGCTTTTGACATGGTCAGTCATTAGCTTCTTCTCCACACTCTTCCACCACTAAATATCTCCCCTGAAGTCACCTCCTGGCTCAATGACTATCTCAAAGGCAGGACACAGTAGGTAAAAACTAATGAAGCCACATCCTCCAGGAAAAACAGTCCACTCAGGGGTCCCACAAGGGTCCATATTAGGCCCTTTGCTTTTCACCCTCTTTCTGAACTCCCTCCCAAAATCCTGTAGTGGGAAGTGTCTGCTTTAGGCTGATGATGATGTAGTCTTTTGGAAACATCATCATCTCAACACGCTACAAGCCGCCCTTCAGATCTTCTTTGGTGGGCTTGAAACCTGGTTCTCTGAACACCGCCTAATACTAAACTACAAGAAGACAAAAGCTATGATCTTCACCCACCGCTAAAACCCGCTCTGTAATACGCTGCTAATCATCACAAACTCCCGTAGCATCACTCTGGAACAGGTCTACAGTTTCAAATACTGTATCTGGGCATCATGTTGGGCTCCTCTCTTACCTATCATGCTCACATCCAACAAGTATCCTCCTCTGTCAATGCCAGGTTAGGGTTCCTATACAGGCATAGGCATTGCATTCCCCTGCTGGCAATGCATCTAGCAGTGTCTTCCTCAATACTACCCCCGGTGGACTATGGCATAGTAATTTATGGGTCTGCTGAACATACTGCCCTGCACAGCATCAACCTCACCCTCAACAAAGTCTGCCGCCTGGTCTCAAATTGTAACAGGCTAACTCATACTTGTGAGCTTTACAAACTTACTGGCTGGCTAAACTTCCAAGATAAGATGAAGTATCACACCTGCCTTCTAGCAAGGAAGATACTACACAAACAAGATACAACAGGTCTCCACCCTCTTATTCAAACAGCCTCACTCAGGAGGGCACTAAGACACTTTGCAAACACCCCCATACTAGTACTACACTGTAGAACCTCCCTTGGGCAACAGTCTTTCCGTTATTGTGCCCCTCTGTGGCTAAACAACCTATAATCCACAATCTCCCTTACATCCAGTTTGGGTCAATTTAAAGCTGGTCTTAGGACACTCCTCAACTCTGCAACCTGTGACTGTAGATAACTTTAGAACCGGGTTCCAGTGCTACAAATATGGGGTTCCCCCCAGGACTTTCTACTCTTTCCCTAAGCTAAAATCCTCAGTCTCACTTTAATCATATCTTGACTCCAGGCCTATTTTGTAAGACCCTCCGAAACTGAAATACTGTCATGTGAATCAAAAGTGTTGACCCGGGATCTCTTTTTAAGATCCCAGATGATGTAATCCTACATTATACGCAGCACCAAATGTTTAAATCCTCTAACAATGTTTTAAGTTCAATACCATGCCAAATGTTTTAAGTTTGTACTGTTGCCAAATGTATAACAGTTGTACCTAATGTTTAAGTATGTGATACTTAGTGTATGTTATTACTGATGTAGAGCCTTTGCAAAGGAGTTGATTACTCAAAGGATTGTAATTCTGATATCTTTCAATAAATAAATAAATTAATGCATATCAGGATCCTACCATCCAACAGGTAGTACCTTCGATTTACCTTTCTAGGTGGGCGCTACCAGTTCAGGGCACTGCCATTCGGTCTGTCGTCAGCACCAATGGTCTTTACCAAGTGCCTGGCAGTAGTGGCGGTGGCCCTCAGGAGAGGGAGTCACCTTGTCTTTCCCTACCTGGACAATTGGCTTCTTACAGCTCCAGCAGAAGACCAACTGAATGACACTTTGGAGGAGACATTCAGTCTATTCCAGACTCTGGGCATTACCCTACACCTGCCCAAGTCACACCTATGGCCTACTGAAAGGCTACAATACATAGGAGCAGTCTTGGACACAGTCCAAGGAATAGCCTTTCTGCCCGCGACCGGGTGTCCAGGCTACGAGAAGTCACTCTCAGGGTGACGGACTCAGACTTGGTCCCAGTGAGGGTAGTTCTGCAGCTTCTTGGTCATATGGCCACAACCATAGCCACAGTTCCCTTCACACATTTGAATATGAGGATCCTGCAGTGGCACCTCAAGGTTTAGTGGGACCAAGGCATGGATGAGCTAGAGCAGCCCATTAGGATCTCCAGCGCTGCCCGTTAGTCCCTGACTTGATGGGTCACCCCAGCCCATTTGAGCATAGGGGTTCCCTTTCAATGAACCAGACCACTACAGATACTTACCACAGATGCCTCAGGACTGGGAAGATTAGCACATCTCACTGCTCATCAGATGAGAGGTTCTTGGAAATCAACAAAATGGTCTTTCCACATAAATATTCTGGAAATGAGAGCTGTACTGTATGCCCTTCAAGCCTTCCAAGTGGTACTCCTTCCAGGGCCTCTTCTCATCCAGTCAGACAATACCCCAGTAGTCTTCCATCTCAACAAGCAAGGGGGCACGCACTCTTATCAACTATGCAGAGAGGCAATGAGGGTATGGACTTGGGCAGTGGATCACGGCCTGGATCTCACAGCAGCCCATACTCCAGGGATTCACAATGTTCTCACAGACAGCCTAAGTCATTCCTGGTCTCAGAACCATGAGTGGGAAATACAGCAAGAAGTCGTAGATGACCTCTTCGAAAGGTGGGGTCAGCCAGAACTAGACCTCTTTGCGTCCCCACACAATGCCAAACTGCCCAGTTTCTGCTCGCTAGATCCATGGCCTGCTGTTTTTGGGGGAGATGCAGTGTCCCTCTCTTGGACAGGGAGGTTTCTTTATGCCTTTCCTTCCTTCCCCCTTCTCCAGAAGGTCTTGCTCAAGTTGCAGGCAGAAGGAGCCCAGATGGTACTGGTAGCACCCTTCTGGCCTTGACAGATTTGGTTTCTGCTGTTGCAACAGCTGGCATTGGAACCACCAGTTCCGTTGCCCCACTTACTTGCTCTCCCAAGAGCAAGAGACTTTGGTCCATCCATCCCTATGGTCCCTGCATCTGCATGCATGGCTCCTGCGGTCTTAGCTAGGGATAGAGCTGATGTATCCCTCAGATTGGCAGAGGTGCTCATGGCAGCAAGAAAACCCTCTATCGGGGCTACATATGCCATGAAATGGAAGCATTTCTGCTTGTGGGCATTTCTCCATTCTTTAGATCCCCTCAACTGTGGAATCTGTGCTGGAGTATCTTCTCTACCTATCAGACGTGGGCCTCAGCTACTCATCCATTAAGGTGCACCTCTGTGCTCTGCCAGCTACCATGCACCAATGAATGGGAAGACTCTGGCACAGATAGACATCTGCAAGACCTTTCTAAGAGGTACCTTGCATATCAAACCCCCAAGGAGAGACCCAGTGCCTCCTATTTATTTTAGAAAATCACACCTTGCCCTCCTTCGAACCAGCCACAAGTTGCGAGCTACACCTTCTCTCTTGGAAGGCATTATTTTTAGTTGCCATTACCTCGGCTTGGAGGATTTCTGAGCTACAGGCTCTGATGTGTAAAGAGCCTTATCTTATTTTTCACAAGGACAAGGTAGCACTGCGTACAAACCCTAACTTTCTACCGAAGGTAGTGTCCGAGCTCATGTTGAACCAGGACATCCAACTACCAGTTTATTACCCAGAGTACTCAAACAGAGGGGAGGCATTGTTGCACACTCTGGATGTACATAGAATCCTGCATTACTATTTGGCAAGGACCAGTTCAGCCAGAAAGACAGACCAGTTGTTTGTCTCCTTCACCCACAGAAAGACTGGGGCACCTGTGACAAAGCAAACACTAACCAAGTGGCTCCTGCATTGCATAACGTTCTGCTACCAGCAGCACAACAAGTTCTTACCAGGACCGGTTAAGGGTTATTCCATCAGAGGGATAGCAACGTCCTTTGCTTCCAATAAGAAGGTTTCTTCAGCGGACCTCTGTGCAGCCGCTACTTGGAATTCAGTGCACACCTTTGTTAGGCATTACAGTCTGGACATTGCTTCCAGGAGGAGAGCAGGTTTCGGCCTAGTGGTCCTTCAGGGACTGCTCTCCTAATTTTCTACAGTTACTATTTTGTCCTCCACCCTTCTGACCTGGGTCTCTGTTTAGACACTGCTTGGGACTCAGTCCTAATGGTATTACCTGCTGCAAGAGCTCTCCCTTGAAGTGAGATAGTACAGTTACGTAAGAACTTACCGTAACAGTAGATCTTTGAGAGGAGCTCTTGCAGCAGGTGGCTTTCCCACCCACCTGCTCCGGGGACAAATTTCATTATTTTCTCTTTGGGGATGGGAGATCCTCCTCAGTTCTCCATCTGTTTTTTCAGCCTGGTCTCCGGCGGGAGAACTGAGGTCGTGCCAGGGGACTGCCCCCTTTATACCACGTCTGACGTCGGGGTGTAGCTGACATCGGGGCGGTCCACACCACAGACTGCTAGCTAGAAGATTCTTCCATGGAGCCTGAACACCTGACAGCCTTAGTCCTAATGGTATTACCTGCTGCAAGAGCTCCTCTTGAAGATCTACTGTTATGGTAAGTTCTTACGTAACTGTACTTTTTGCATCCTGGATCTTCAGGATGCATTCTTTCACATCCCGATCCACCCTTCCCACTGAAGGTTCCTCCACTTCCGGGCTGGGAGAACCCTATATGAGTTCCAGGCCATGCCATTCGGCCTCTTCTCAGCCCCCAGGGTCTTCACCAAATGCATAGCGGTGGTGGCAGCTTACCTGAGGGGCTGAGGGGTCCGGGTGTACCCCTACCTGGATGACTGGCTGATAGCGGGTCCCTCCAGGCAGGAGGAGGAGTGGTCCAGGAACCTGGCCCTCCAGACCTGCAATGACATTGGCCTTCTGGTCAACAAGGCCAAGTCGGAACTCATGTCCTCACAGGTGATCAGTTTAATGGGGGCAGAGCTCGACTCTTGCCGAGCCAGAGCCTTGCATGCAGGGTGGAGGTTCTCATGACTTCCTGCACTCTCTGAGTTACATGGTGGCCTGCACCAGCATGGTACAATTGGCCCATTAGCATATGTACTCCCTGGAATGGATGCTGCCCAGCCAGTGGTCTCAGCACAAAGGTCACTTCAACCAGCTGGTCATGGTGACCCAGGAGATGTGGGATGCCCTCCAGCTGCGTCTGCAGGAAGGGATCCCATTTGTCCGCCCTGAGCTGTCAGTCATCCTGATGACCAATGCCTCTTTCATGAGCTGGGGTGCCCACCTAGGGGATCACAGAGTCCCTGGGCTCTGGTTTCCCCAGGAGTCCTGATGCCAAATCAGCCTGCTGGAGCTCCAAGCAGTTTGGCCAGCATTGACTGCAATCACTTCATTTGTTTGGGGTCAAGTGGTCCAAGTCTAGACGGACAACACCATGACCATGTACTACCTCAACAAGCAGGGTGGGACGCACTCTTTACCTCTGTGCAAGGAAGCTCTCTGCATCTGGACCCTCGTGCGCAGCCTGAAGGCAGATCTCCTAACCATCCATGTGGCAGGAGCCTCCAACCAGCTGGAGGATGCCCTCAGCTGGGTGGGCGAGGCATCTCACAAGTGGTCCCTCCATTCAGAGGTAGTTCACAGTCTGTTCTCCCAGTGGAGCACCCTTCAGGTGGACCTGTTCAGCTCCAGGGAGAATGCAAAGCTGAGGCTGTTTTGTACCTACCCCCCTCAGCAGGGCTTGCTGCACAGGGATGCCTCCTCAAGGTCGTGGACCCCAGGCCTGTTCTTTGCCTTCCCTCCACTTCTCTTGATCCACAAAGTGCTACTCAAGGTCAGGAGGGACAAGGTATGGGACCTGGCAGAGGCTGTCTTCCCCCTTTGCCTCATCATTTCGAGCTGGGCAGTTGTGCCCTGCTCAGGACTTCCTGTGCCTGCTGGGATACATGGCAGCTTGCACCAGCGTGGTCCAATGGGCCCATTGAAGAATGTGCTCTTGGCAATGGGAGCTGACCCGCCAATGGTCTCAATGCAAGGGCCACTTCGACCAGCCGGTCACTGTGACCCAGGTTATGTGAGATGCCCTCCAGTGGTGGTTGGTCCTGAAACATCTGCAGGAAGGTATCCCATTGTCCGCCCAGAGCCAATGGTCATTCTGATGACCGATATTTCCCTGATGGGCTGGGATGCCCACCTAAGGGACCACAGAGTCCACGGGCTGTGGATCTCTGAGGAGTCCTGATGCCATATCAACCTGCTGGAATTGTGGGCAGTTCAGCTGGCACTGACAGCCTTTGCTCCACATGTTCAGGGACAGGTTTTTCAGATCCAGATGGACAACACCACAACCATGTACTACCTCAACAAACAGGGTTGCACTTCCTTCCTTTGTGCATGGAAGCTCTGCATGTTTGGACCCTCGTGCACAGTCTGTAGGATGATCTTCTGGCCATCCATGTGATTGGTGTCTCCAACCAGCTGGAGGATGCTCTCAGCCATGTGGGTGAGGCGTCTCACGAGTGGTCTCTCCACCTAGAGGTAGTACACAGCCTGTTCTCCCAGTGAGGTACCCCTCTGGCAGTTTGTCTCCAGGGAGAACGCAATCCAAAAGGCATAAATCAGCTCACGAACTGCAATGTGAGTGTGCTCAGTCCAAAAACTGATCCAGGGTAAAGGCAAGTACCAGCACTACTCAAGGCTACTCTTTCCAATCAATTTATTGTTAAAATCAAAAAGGACACCATACAGCAACAACTGGTCGTGTAGCTCCCTACCGATTTCACACATACATGTGCATCATCATGAGGTGCTAACCAATAGAAAACACAGGTATTAAACACAAACTCTCAAAGAGGTATACTCACAAAAACAGTGTAAAGTGACAAGTGCATATTTTACAAGGTGCTGGGATCAAAGTACTGCAGTGCAAAAACATTTCATCCACCAGTAAATATCATACATCATAATACTGCAACTAAATACTTCTAGATCATGTATGTATTCCTGAATAATGCATCTGAGGAGAACTCTTAAATAAGGGATATGCAGTGGTTCAGTGTGTGATAATGCATTTATCTTGTACAGTTTCCAGTGACCTCAAGTAACCTCACGAGTGCCGAAGGCACGAGTGAGAGTTATGAGAGGTCACTGGAAACTGTACAAAATATAGCGGATATATAGATTACTGAATAAATATAAAAATTTCTACAGTATATATAAGAGAAAGAGAATTTCAAACCCCAATAAAGTGAGTTTTTCTGTTCTCAGTAATCTTTCTAACATCCAGGTACTTAAGGTACTGATGGATTATTCCCTCTTATTGCTCCTACTCTAAAGTTATTTGTAATGTCAGAGAACTTTTTAAAAGTGGTAGGAACTATTACTAGCATACTAAAATGCCAGCAGAATAGGCCTAACGGTCTTTTGTGTCTGCTCGTTTGGTCAGCCCGCTGTCCCCCTCGCCTTCTCTGGCTTCTCCCTTCCCAGTTCCGGATATTCTTGCTGCATTGGATTTTGCTTCCAGAACCCTTCCCCTGTACCTGTCCCACCCCCTCTTGAACCCCTCCACTGTCTCTGCCTCCACCAGACCCCTAGGCAGTGCATTCCATGGCTCCACCACCCTCTCAGTGAAGTAGCACCTCCTCCTTTCTCCCCTGAATCTTCCTCCCTCCAGCTTCTACCCATGCCCTCTAGTGGCCCCCTCCTCCTTCCTTCGAAGCACCCTGACTGTTCCTCCCCTATTTACCCTCTTCATGTACCTGAAGACCTCTATCATGTCCCTCCGGTCCCTTCTCTCTTCCAATGTGTACATATTTAGCTCTTCGAGCCTCTCCTCATAGGTCCTGTCCCCCAAGCCCCAAATCATTTTAGTTGCCCTCCTCTGGACCCTCTCCAGGAGGTTAATGTCCCTCTTTAAGTGTGGCCTCCAAAACTGCACGCAGTGCTCAAGGTGCAGCCTCACCAAGCAGTTATACAGAGGGAGTATCACTTCCCTCCTTCTGGAGGTGATCCCCCTAGCGATGCATCCCAGCATCCTGTTGGCCTTGGCTGCTGCCCTCCTGCAAGTCTCAGAGTTGTTCATCTTGACATCCACCACCACCCCCAGGTCCCTCTCAGCCATCGAGACTTGTAGCATTCCCCCCCAGGGTGTACACTTGGCCCGGGTTTCTGGCCCCCAGGTGGAGTACTTTTCATTTCCCTGCATTGAAGCTCAGCTTCCACATTCTAGACCATCTTTCCAGAGCCTCCAGGTCCCCCTGTAGGGTCACCCTCCCCTCCTCCCCATCCACCACCGCCCCCAGTTTTGAGTCATCCGCAAAGAGACTCATCTCACTCCTGATTCCTGTCCTTATGTCAGAGACGTAGGCGTTGAACAGAAGGGGCCCAAGGACTGATCCCTGTGGGACTCCACTAATGACCCTCCTTGGGGATGAGACTATCCCGCCAACTATGACCCTCTGGGTCCGGTCCTGGAGTCACTTGCCTATCCATCTGATCATCTGGTTCCCAACCCCCATTTCTCCCAGCTTATCCAACAGGCCCATGTGAGGAACAGAGTCAAATGCCTTGCTGAAGTCTAGAAAGAGGACGTCCACTGGTCTACCCAGGTCCAAGGCACTCGTCACCCAGTCATAGAACTCCACCAGGTTTGTCTGACACGATTTCCACGGGATGAATCCATGCTGTCATCGTCCAGGCACCCTGACTTATCCAGGTCCCCCAGCCTCCTCTCCTTGACAATGCCCTCCATCACCTTGCCCACCACCGATGTCAGGCTGACAGGCCTGTAGTTCCCTGCCACCTCCCTTGATCCCCCTTGTGGATAGACACTATGCGCCACCTTCCAGTCTTGGGGCACCCACCCTGTCCTCAGAGAGATGGTGAAAGCTCCGCCAGGGTTTCGCCAGGACATCCGCAAGTTCCTTCAGCACTCTGGAATGTAATCATCTCGCCCGGTGCTTTCTCCATCTTAAGGGAGCTGAGGGCTTCCCTCACTCTCTGCTGTGATTTCCACTCAGTACCTCTTCTCCCTACTTAGCCCTCCCCACCTGCAAGTGATGCCTCCCTCTCCCAGACCCGCCGATCGGGTAAGGGTCCCCTCCTCAGTATCTCTGTCTCCTCCCATGTATGATGCAGCACTCATTTTCCTTGGTGAAAACTGAGGGAAGTACTGATTTAGTACCTCAGCCTGCTCCCCCAGGTCTTGTGCCCATCTCTCCCTGATTTAATCTTGCTAATCTGCCCTTCACCCTTCATTTTTCCCCAATGTATCTAAAGAACCCTTGTCTCTCTCCTAATTTCCTGGCCAGGTTCTGCTCCTTCCTTGCCTTAGCCACCTCACCATCCTAGTGGCCCTTCTAGCCATCAGCCTGTACTCCCTTGATCCCTTTCACTCCTTGAGCACTTGAATTGCTTATAGGCTACCTTCTTTCCCCGAGACTACATCCTGGACCTCCTGGTCCACCAGCAGGGCTTTTGGGCCCCACCGCATTCGTCTTACTCTTGCACAGGTGCTGGTAGCATCCTTCACCCTCTCCTGATGATTTCCACCTATTATCAGCGTCCATGTCTGACCTAATCCCATCCAAATGCTCCCTAAGGATCCTTCCCATTTCCTTAAATCCGCCCCCTGAAGTCGGTTACTTCCGCCTTTGTGCAGCCTTCTACCCTCCTAGGTCCAGGCAGAACCAGACCGTGGCATGGTCACTCCCTGCCAATGGGTCCCTTACCTCCAGACTCCCAATCTGGTCACTGTCTGCCAGGACCACATCCAGTACTCCGCCTCCCAGGTCGGTTCCCTCACCTGCTGAGTTAGGAATGCGCCTTGAAAGACATCCAACAACCCTGTTCCCTGGTCACAGAGGATGTCATAGTCTCCCAGTCTGTTCCTGGTATGTTTAAGTCCCCAACACCACCACTGCTCCTCTGCCCAGTCTGCAGTGTCTCCCAACATCTGCCACCAGACTGTCCTCCAGCCTCCGCCAGGCAGGGGTCTATACACCACCTCTATTTTTACTCTCTTGCCCCTCCTTGTTATCAAGGTGACCCAAATTGCCTCCACGATTCCCTCCACCTCCTCTACTCCCCCTATGCCAATGCAGTTTTTGACTATCATTGCTACCCCTCCTCCCCTTCCCTCCCCCCTGTCCTTCCTGAACATAGTGTAACCCTCCAGGTTCAGGTCCCAGTCATGTCCTGCAGTGGCCCAAGTCTCAGTGACTGCTGACACATCCACTGCTCCCTCAGTTAGCATCGCCTGGAGCTCAGGCATTTTATTGCCCAAGCTCCTGGCATTTAGCAGGACTACCTTCCACCCTTTCCCTATAGTTCCATTTCCCCTGCTCGTGTTCCCATGGGGATTCTGTTTTCCCCTGGTCTGCTCTTTGCCAGTCGGCCTTTTCCTGCAATCCTCCTGGTCTCCAGGGGGGTGGAGACAGAGTCCCTCCTTTATCGGCACCCCCTTGACAGCCTTTTCTCCCATCCCGCCCCCTTCACAAGTTTAAACCCCACTTTTCACCAACGAACCCCTCTATTTTCAACTTAAGGATTCCTCTCCCCTCCAAATTGAGATGGAGTCTATCTCTAGCATACAGCTCCTTATCCTCCCAGGTCTCCCCCCAATCCCCCATCAACTCATACCCTCTGGCCTCACACCACTCCCTGAGCCACTGGTTTATCTCCCTAATCTTCCTTTTGTGTTCCCCACTAGCCCTTGGCACCGGCAGGATTTCTGAGAAGGAAACTGTGCATCCTATGTCATGACAGACCCTAGCGAGCTCCCTGAATCTTGCCTGTATCTCTAGCTCGCTATTTCCCTCCATGTCATTTGTACCCAGGTGGACCAGTATGTCTGGGGAACCCCCACAATCCTTTGCCAGCTGATACACCTCGTGCTTAGCCCTGTGCACCGTTAGTCCAGGGAAGCATCGTGTTCTAACTGGCCAGGCTTCTCCCTCCCTATCCCATTTGATACCCCTGATCATAGAATCCCCCAACAGGAGCACTCTGACCGCTCCTTTTCCTCCATTTCCCCCCCTTCCATGTCCCTCATCCTTTCTACTGGCCCCTCCACCCAGCCGGCTCCTTGTTCCTCCCCCTATCTGGGTGCCACATGCCACCCCCTCCTTATTTACCATGGCCACCCCCCCCTCCAATCCTATGCCTCTCCTCCTCCTGAGTATCCTTCTGTACCTTGCTAAGTCCCCCCTCACTGCTCGCGACTGGTCCTTCTCCCCCATCTGCTAAACTAGCCTGGCTCGTCCTCCCTTCCTTCCTTTCTCCATTTAGTTCCTCCTTGCTCGTCGTGCTCCCCTGGCCTAAACCCTCAGCTCCCTTTATTGAATCCTCCTTCTACTTCTGGCCCTTCTCCTTTACCTTTTCTCCCAACTGGTCCTTCTCCTTGCGCTGTCCTTTCTCTTTCCCCTGCCCCTCCTGCTCTGATTCACTGCTCCCCCCATTTTCCTGCATTCCAGGTCCCCCCCTGTTCTTCCTGCTATCTGGCCCCTGCCTCCTGCCCCCCACTTCCTTTCCGTCTCTAACCACCCTGTCGTGGCTACATCACCCCCTCATCCTTGAGCAGAAGAAGAGAATTGAAGCGTTATTGGAGTGTAAGGTCTGATCCACCTCCCGCTTTGCTTCCTTCTGTCCAGCCCTGGCCATCTGCCTACTTCCTGAGAATGTTGTCCCTCCGTCCCTCCTTTGTGAGGGTCCCCAGTTACCTGCCTGCTTCCTTGGTAGTGTCCTTTTGGACCCCCTCTGCCAGGGTCCCTATGTGACCCCTGAGTATTCTCCTGCATTCCTTTCCCTATGCCCCCACCCCAGTGCTTGGTGCAACCCCATGGGAGATTCCCAGCCACCTTCCCCAACCATACTGCCCCCTTCCTCCAGCTTTCTCCTAATCCCTGCAACCTTCTCCCTAAGCTGTGCCAGCTGGTAGCACACTGGGCAACCACCGAACTTCCAAACCCAGTCCAGTATCATGGCTGCTCCACACCCTGTGCACCCCACCACCCTCCCAAAGATGCCGGCCCTAATGACGTGTGGTTCCATCCCCTTCCAAATAGGTTTCCTTGGGTGAGCCACCAGGTTCCCCCCCTAGTCCAAGATACACCGTACTGCCTAATTAGGTCACCCACTAATTTTAGAGACAGTCCCACTGTACACCAGTAACCCTGTTACTAGGTGCAGTACAACACATTAAACTTATAAGGAAATGAACAACTCCCTAAGCTCCTCTCTCCCAGCCTTTAAATCCAACCCCCAGTGACTAGAACTACATGAGCTGCACCTGCAGCCTTTTCCTCCAATTGCAGGGCAGGTGTCCCTCAAATTAGCAGACTTCTGGGAGGGAGGGGTGGGGAGGGCGGGTATTGGCAGACACCTGACTCGAGAGAGAGTGTATCAGCCCTGTGTCTCCCCTCTAAGCCCAGAAGCCAAAGAACCAGGCCCAAGCAAATCCCACCAAATAGGTTTTAAATCAGAAGAAATAGGCCTCTACCAGCGCAGCCTGTTACACAGTGAAACATCCACAAAATGAGCCCACTTACAGCCACCAAATCAGTTTTCAAACCTCCAGCAGCCGCCAAAACAATACCCTGCTAGCCCCTTAGAAGTAAGAAAGAAAAGAACTAACCTTCTACCAAGTAAAATCCACAAGAACCCTGTGAAAACAACAAGCAGCAGCTACTGTCCTGGAACACAACTGATCCTGTCCCCTTCCAGTTCTTTCTGAGAAGACAAAGCAGCTAACACATCAGACCTGATTCAGCTCTGCCTCCAGTCAATTGGCTGAGTGAGACCTGGCCAGACCATTAACACCCTTCCCCCACTGTGCACCAACTTGCAGCTAGTGGAGTCAGCAAAAGGAATCAAAATTCAACCTAAAGCCCCCAAAATATGTTTGCTGCCAAAGGAAACAGGTCTCCAATTTAATCAACTTCACTAACAACACATCAAAATAGGCTTGAAATTAACAGATATAGGTCTCCAATTCGAATAACCATCTCCAAGCAAATCCCACCAAATAGGTTTTAAATCAGAAGAAATAGGCCTCTACCAGCGCAGCCTGTTACACAGTGAAACATCCACAAAATGAGCCCACTTACAGCCACCAAATCAGTTTTCAAACTTCCAGCAGCCCCCAAAACAATACCCTGCTAGCCCCTTAGGAGTAAGAAAGAAAAGAACTAACCTTCTACCAAGTAAAATCCACAAGAACCCTGTGAAAACAACAAGCAGCAGCTACTGTCCTGGAACACAACTGATCCTGTCCCTTTCCAGTTCTATTCTATGCTGTTAAATACCCTATTTCTTTCCATGTCAGTTATACATAGCAGATAGCATGATATGTGATATGTAGCATGGAGGCAGTATATTGCAGTGGTTTAAGGCTCTGAGCTACAATCCTGGAGACCTGGGTTTGAATCCTACAGTCCCCACTTGCATACTGTGTGAGCCTGAGCAAGTCACTAAACTCCCTTGTCCTCCCAAGTTGCACCTGTAAACAAGCTTCAGCTTCGTGTGTCTCTTCTGGTTAAAAAAAAAAAATAATAGTTTGAGAAACGTTTGATAAATTACCTAAATTTGCAGTGCCATCAAATCTAGATTGTGTTCCTTTCACCTCATCAGCTATTACTCTCTTTCTTTTCTCATTTCTGTGGCTTAGCATGACATTAGCCACACTGTTCTGTGCTGCTTATCTGAAAGGCCTGGAATGGTCTTCCTGGAATATCAAGGTAGTATGAAAATTGACAGCAATAACTACTAAGGAGAGAGGGGTGTAGTATTGGTAGAAATTGAATAAAAATTGATTATTAATTTAACAAAAGGGGTATCAAATATTAACATACAGGGCAGACCCTAAAAGAAAAAACAGTGAGCATATAAAGGTATAAAAGTATTCCCTATCACAGCAGTCAAAGACTATACTCACTATGCAGTTTGGAAAGGATTAGGTTGATTTGCTGCAAATAGTATTGCTCAGTATTTACAAATGAAGAGGGGGAGGTACCTAAAACAAACAATAGAAACACTCTGGATACAGAAGTTGATACCTCCCCATTTACAGAAGAAAGGGTTCTGAAAGAACTCTTAAAACTGAAGGTGGACAAAGCAATGGGGCCTGATGGGATTCATCCCAGAATTCTAAAAGAACTAAGGGTAGAACTAGTGACACCACTGACTACCCT
Source organism: Neoceratodus forsteri (assembly GCA_016271365.2). Classification (NCBI taxonomy): domain Eukaryota; kingdom Metazoa; phylum Chordata; order Ceratodontiformes; family Ceratodontidae; genus Neoceratodus; species Neoceratodus forsteri. The sequence goes on from CM057452.1 coordinate 410,059,271, forward strand.
CTTTAACAAATCATGGGAGGATGGGGTGATACCTGAGGACTGGAGGAGGGCAGATGTGATTCCCCTTCACAAAAGTGGGAGCAGGGCAGAAGCAGGAAACTACATACCTATTAGTTTAACCTCAGTGATAGGGAAAATGATGGAATCACTTCTGAAGGAAAGAATTGTCAAGTACCTAGAGACTAGAGGAGCACAGGACCCAAGGCAGCATGGATTCACAGCAGGAAGGTCATGCCAGATGAATCTAATATATTTCTTTGACTGGGTGACCAAAGTAGTAGATCAGGGAGGGGCTGTGGACATGGCCTACCTAGACTTTAGCAAGGCATTTGACACAGTCCCACACAAAAGATTAATATACAAGTTAGCCAGCCTGGGAGTGGGTCCCAAGATGGTAGCCTGGGTAAAGAATTTGCTGGACAATAGGACACAGAGGGTAATAGTAAATGGAGTCCACTCTGAAGAAAGGGAGGTTACTAGTGGGGTACCGCAGGGTTCAGTATTAGGACCGGTCCTCTTCAATGTCTTTATAAGCAACATTGCAGAGGGACTGGAAGGAAAAGTATGTCTCTTTGCAGATGACACAAAGATCTGCAACAGAGTTGATGCACAAAGTGGGGTGGAAAGGATAAGAAGGGACTTACGAACATACGAACATACGAAATTTGCCAGCAGATAAAGGCCTAGAGGTCTGTCAAGTCTGCTCGAATGTGCAGGTAGCACCCCTTATTCTGCAGCTGCCCCTCCCTTCCACCCTTCCCCTTCATTAACCCTCCCCCTTGTCCTGTCCCATCCCCTTTTGAAGCAGGCCACTGTTCTACTGGATACCACTTCTGCAGGTAATGCATTCCACCCAGCCACCACCCTCTCTGTAAAAAAGTGTCTCCTCATTTCCCTCCTGAACCTTCCTCCCTCCAGTCTCATATCATGGCCCCTGGTGGCCCTCCCCTCCCTTACTTTGAACAGCCCCTCCGTACCCGTCTTGTTTATTCCTTTCATGTATTTAAAGGTTTCAATCATGTCACCCCTGTCCCTCCTCTCCTACAGTGAGTACATGTTCAACTCCTTCAACCTCCTCTCGTATGATAAGTCCCCCAGCCCCTTGATCATCTTTGTCGCCCTGCACTGCACCCCCTCCAGTAACTTAATGTCTCTCTTCAGATACGGGCGCCAGTACTGCATGCAGTACTCCAGGTGTGGTCTAACTAATGACCTATACAGTGGCAGAATCACCTCCTCGAGGATATGCCCCTTGCAACACAACCCAGCATTTTGTTGGCCTTTGCAGCTGCCTTCCTACATTGTGCCAAGTTGTTCATTGACCCTGTAATGAGCACACCCAGATCCTTCTCCTCTGTCTGGACTAGCTGCACTCCCCCCAGCTGGTAACTCCTCCTTGGGTTCTTCATCCCAAAATGTAGCACCTTGCACTTTTTGGCATTAAACCCCAGTTGCCAGGTGTCTGACCAGGTTTCAAGCTTTGCCAGATCATCCTGCAACCCCTGCCATCCCCCTAGGTCATCCACCACCGCGCCTACCTTGGTATCATCAGCAAACAGACTGATCTTGCTCTTGATGTCCCATGATATGTCTGCAATGAATATCCCAAACAACACTGGTCCCAACACCGAGCCCTGTGGAACACCGCTCGTCACTGCCCTTGGGTGTGAGAGCTCCCCACCCACCACCACCCTCTGTTGCCTTCCCTGAAGCCAGTTTCCTATCCATCTCACCAGCTTTGCACCCGCCCCTGTGCCTACTAACTTCCTTCCCAGCCTTTCATGCGGCACCGAGTCGAATGCCTTACTGAAGTCCAGATACAGGACATCCACTGCATGACCCTGTCCAGTTGCCTAGTTACCCAGTCATAGAACTCCACCTGGTTGGTTTGGCAGGATCTGCCACGTGATGAAGCCATGTCTGCTGGTCCCAGTCCTTGGCCTCTAGGAGGACCACCAGCCTCCTTCAGGATAGTCTCCATTAGCTTACCCACGATGGATGTGAGGCTCACTGGTCTGTAGTTTCCCGGTTCATCCTTGGGGCCACTCTTGTGGAGGGGCACCACATGAGCCATCCTCCAGTCCTGAGGTACACACCCTGAATGTAGTGAGGCATTAAATAGGTCTGCCAAAGGTCCTGCAAGGACCTCTACCAGCTCCTTCAGTACCCTGGGGTGGATGCCATCTGGGCCTGGCGCCTTGTCCACCCTCAGTGCCTTCAAATCCTCTTGAACTCTGCCCTCCATGATTTCCCCATCTGTCACCCCTTCCCCCTTGTTTCTGCCATTTCTCCCACCTTGGGTGTCACCCCCTCCTTCTCTCTAGTAAATACTGAGCAGAAGTACTCATTTAGTGCTTCTGCCTTATCGCACCTCTGCTTCCACCCAACTCCCCTCCTTCCTAATCCTTACTATGTGGTCCTTACAGCTCCTTTTCTCCTGATGTACTTAAAGAATCCTTCTCCCTTTCTTAATGCCTTGTGCCAGCCTGAATTCCGTAGATGCTTTGGCTCCCCTTACTGCCCTTGTCACCTCCTTTGATTCTGTCAAGTACTCCTCCCTGTCCTCCCCCCTCCCTGTTTTCTTGTACTTCCTAAAGGCAGCTCTTTTCTTCCTTACCTTTTCCAGGACCTCCTTGCTCAACCAGCTCGGTTTCTTAGCCCTAGCCTTCTTGCTCTGGGCTTTGCAGCAGGTTTTGGTTGCCTCCACTATCCCCAGCTTTATGAGCTCCCACCTCTGGTTAGTGTCCATACTAGATTGAATTCTGGCCAGGTACCCTTTTACCACTTCCCCCATCCTCCCAAAGTTGTCCCTCCTGAAGTCCAGCACTCTTGTGCCAGATTCCACTCCTTCCTTGCCCATATCCAATGTGAGCCATACTGAGTGGTGGTCACTCCCTGACAGCGGTTCCTCCACTGTAAGTTCTCTCACAAAGTCCCCATTTGCCAGCACAAGGTCAAGGGTATTCCCTAACCTGGTTGGTTCACTGACCATTTGCAGCAGGAAGCTGTCCTGGAAGGCATCCAGCAGTACCTGCTCCCTTCTGTTCCTGGTTGTTGGGGTACTCCAGTCCACTCCTAGCATTTTGAAGTTCTCCACAATCACCACACTACCCTTCTCGCAGGTCCTCCTTATCTGTCCCGCTAGTTCCCTGTCTTACTCCTCCATCTGAGATGGTGGCCTGTACACCACTCCCATTCTAAGAATCCTATTCTTGGAATCCTGGATTTGCATCCAAAGTGACTCTGTACTACCCTCCTCCCCTTCCTCCCTTACACACTTCAGTCCTTCCTTCACATATAGTGCCACTCCCCTCCTTTCCCAATCACCCTGTCCCTATGAAATAACCTGTACCCTGGTACAGACAGGTCCCAGTCATTGTATTGGGTGGCCCATGTTTCTGTGATGGCTGCAATGTCCACTCTCCTCTGCCAGAGAACCTGTAACTCTGCAGTTTTCCTCCCAAGGCTCCTAGCATTAAGGGTAACCACCTTCCACCCTTTCCCCCTCTCATCCTGCCCCCTTCCTAGCATCACCAATAGTACTTGCCATTTGTCCTTTGTCACTGTTCTGGGGGTAGCTCATATGGTTTCCCAACCTGTGGTCTCTGCATATCTCTTCCCAATTGCCACCCCCACTCCTAGTTTAAATTCCCAACTTCCTCTATGTACTCCTCCATCCTCTGTTTCAACACTTTCTTTCCCTCCTCACTCAAGTGTAGTCTGTCCTTGGCATAGAGACTACTGTCCTCCCAGGTCCCTCCCCACCCCCCAACAGCCCATACCCTTTAGCACAACACCAGGTTCTTAGCCATCCATTAAATTCCTCTATTCTCAGCTTTCTTGTTGTGCTTGCCTTTGGCACCGGAAGTATCTCTGAAAAAGTTACTGATCTTCCTGCCCCTCACATAATTGTGCTAGTTCCTCAAACCTCCTCTGGACTATATCTACTGTCTTGTCAGCCAGGTCATTTGTCCCAAGATGTATAATTAAATGAGGCTTGTCCCTACCCCTTCTAGCATATTTCAGAACAGATTGTCCCACCCTTTCCGCTGTCATTCCTGGCATGGCCTCCACCCAAATGCGACTATGCCTCTCCCCCTTGCTACCCCAGCACTAAGATTCCACCCCTCTTACTCCCTGCTTGCTTCCATTCATCTCCCTCTCTCATTTCCAGCTCCTCTTCTTCCTTCTGCACATTATTTCCCCCTTTTACCCCTGTTGCAGTTCTCCGAGCAGAATTTCCCCCTACTCCAGTTTGGTTCAGGCATTTATCAATTACTCCTCTAATTTCATCATTTCCCTCTTCTACCTTCTTCCTCTCTAGCAGTGCAAAACTATTTTCTGAAGACCCTTCACAAATGCCCACTCCCTCTCTCTTCATAGTAACCTGTTCTCTCCTTTCTACTCCATGACTTTTGCCACTTCTTCGCTTCCCCTCACAAGTTCCTATCTCCTTCCATTTGTCTTTTGTCTCCTGACCTGGTTTCCTCGGCAATCGTTCTTCCTGGCCTGGGCCCTTTGTCTCTGCTTCCTTCTTCTGACCCTCCCTCACCACTGTTGGCTTAACCTCCCTCATCTCCCTTCTTCCTCCCTCCAGTATTGGCTAAACCCCACCCCAATCTGCCTTGCCTGTCTTAGTTCCTCCTGCAGACCTCGATCCTTTCTAAGTTTTTCTATGTGGTTGCACACTAAACATCCTCCCACACTCCAGGCAATTTTTAGAAAGATTGGTGCACCACAGTTGTTGCAGCCTAACACCCTACCCATTGCTGTCATTGCCCACCAACTAGCCCCCCCTTCCAGATGCAGGATACCAAACACTCCCCCAAGTCTCCCCTCTCCCCCTCTATCAGTGCAAAACATTCTTTTCTTTATTTCCCTTACCCCCTTTGTTGTACACATTTAGATATACTGAGCAACTGCTTTTTATATTCCTATCCTTCCTATACACACTCAAAGAGATACTTTAAGTAGCCATTGCACAACCTTCTTCAAACTCCTACTACTCCTTTCCTCAATGCAATATCAATGCGAAGAAGTAATAATAAAAGCTCCTAGATTTGCATTTACTTCCCTTTGACTGAGATAGCAGTCACCTCTTCACTTGCTGCTGTTCCTTTCCTGGATGTCTGCTTCTGCTATGACAGGTGCATATCCTTTTCCTGTTTGAGGAAGTGATGTCAGAACCCCTGGTATAAAGGAAATCATGAATGGGGGGTGGGACCAGCCCAAGTCTTCCAGAAACAATCAGGTAGTTGAGGCCTCTGGTCAGACCATTAGCACCCTTCCCCCACTCTGCACTAAAACTTTGCAGCTAGTGAAGCCAGCAACAATGAATCACAATTCTACTCAAAGCCCCCCAAATAGGTTTGCTACCCAAAGAAACAGGACTCCAGTTCAAACAGCTTCACCAACAACACATCAAAATAGGCTTGGAATTAGAAGATATAGGTCTCCAATTCAAAGAAACAGATCCAGTTAAATCACACCAATTATATTTTAAAACAGAAAAAATATGCCTCTGCAAATGCAGCCTGCCACACAGTGAATCGTCTAACAAATGAGCCCACTTATAGCTACCAAAACAGGTTTCAAAATTCCAACAGCCCCAAACAACTTGGCAAGGTTAGATAAATGGTCAAATGTATGGCAGCTTAGATTCAGTGCTAAGAAGTGCAAGGTAATGCACCTGGGAAACAAAAACCCAGGGGAAGAGTACACAATGGGGGGTGAGATACTAACAACAACAAAAATGGAAAGGGACCTGGGGTAGTCATATCAGATGACTTAAAGGTGGGCTAGCAATGTGAGAGGGCAGTAAGGAGGCTGGGGGATACTGGGATGCATAGGAGAGGCATCACCAGTAGAAAACAGGAAGTTGTTATCCTCTGTACAGACAGCTGGTGAGACCCCATCTGGAGTACTGTGTGCAGTTCTGGAGACCCAATCTCCGCAAGGACATAGACAAGATGGAAGCTGTCCAGAAGAGGGCAACTAAATGGTGCAGGGTCTGCACTGGAAGACGTGGAGAGAGACTAAGAGCTTAATATGTATATCCTCGAGGAAAGGAGGGAGAGGGGGACATGACAGAAACTTTCAAGTACCTCAAGGAATCAACAAAATCCAAGAGGGTAGCATCTTTCAAAAAAGAAGTGTGCAAGAACAAGGGGCACAATTTGAAGATGGGGGCGGCTCAGAGGTAATGTAAGGAAGTTTTTTTTCACAGAGAGGGTTGTGGATGCATGGAATGGCCTTCTGGAGGAGGTTGTGGAGTCAAAAACAGTGGTTGAATTGAAGCATGCATGGGACAGTCATAAGGCAATTCTAGGGGGTGGGGGTAGAAAGAAGTAGGCTGCTGGTTAACTAAGATCTGCAGCTTATCCATTAGGTAGGGAAATGGGCAGACTGGGTGGGCCAAGCGGTCTTTATCTGCCGTCAAATTCTATGTTTATATGTTTCTATGTTTTAGTCTTAATGGCCCTGTTTTACACCTCTCAGATTTACTAATAAATGACATTCTGTGTGTTACAATTAAAAAAATCATGCATCTTGTACATTTTGGTACTGTTACAAGTGTTGAAAGTATCGGTTCTCAGGATTTCTGAGCAAAATTTGCAATTTCCGCAGAGAAAATGTCCATGTGGCAAAGGGGGTAATTTCCAGCTGCATTAGTTCCTTCAGTGCTCTTGGGTTGGTAGTTGAGGCTGTACTGTGCCTGCCCCCCTCAGCAGGGAATGCTGCAGGGGATGCCTTCTCCTTGCCCTGGGCACCGGGCCTACTGTGTGCCTTCCCTCCATTTCCCTTGATCCACAAGGTGTTGCTCAAGGCGAGGAGGGACAAGACGCAGATGTGCCTAGTGGCTCCGGACTGGTCTCACCAGTTCTGGTACCCCAATCTCTTCTGCCTCAGCAGCAGGCTCCCAAGGCTTCTCTCTCTATGCCTGGACCTGCTCTTGCTCAGCCAGGGGAAGGTGCTCCATTTAGACCTTCAATTCCTGCACCTGACAACCTGGTTCCTGAGTGGCTAGAGTTTCAGGCTTTGCATCTCTCCAAAATGTCCTCAACATAGTCGAGGCTTCTCGGAAGGAGTTGACCCAAAAATACTATGCCTTCAAATGGAAGAAGTTCTTCATTTGTTGCCAGGGCAAGGGGTTGGACCCCTTATATTATCTAGTGGCTAACATTCTCAACTACCCTTGGTCCTTCTCTCAAGCAGGCCTTCGGTCGATGACCCTTAAGGTGCACCTGGCAGCCATTTCCGCCAACCAGGTGCAGGCTGGTACACAGTCAGTAGCACAGGAGAATGTGATCTGGTGCTTTTTCAAGGGCCTTGACATTTCCCCTCCGGTGTGTGAATCATCACCACCTTGGGACTTATTGGTGGTGTTAGCAAAACTCATGGGCAAGCCATTAGAACCAATGCACAGATGTGAGATGTCACATCTGCCATGGAATACCACCTTCCTGGTGGCTATCATGTCAGCCAGAAGGATCAGCGAGCTCCAGGTGCTCTCAGTGGAATCTCTGTACCTGGTCTTCCACAGGGACAAGGTTGTCCTTTGCCCGAACCCGAAGTTCCTCCCAAAGGTTGTGTCAGATTTTCACCTTAACCAGGTGATTAATCTCTTGATGTACTTCACCAATCACACCTCAGAGACTAAGCACAGGCTCCATACTTTGGACCTGCAGCGAGCGCTAGCCTATTACAAGGAGCGCATGACTGGAATTTGGGGAAGAGGTTTACCAGCATATTGCCACCTATGCTGAAGCTGCACCTAGTAGACCATCAGCTAAGTGGATGATTGGCAGGTGGATAGTGTCCTGCATCAACCTCTGATATAGATTGGCAGGTAGGGAGCCTCCCATTGGGCTATGGGCTCATTCCACCTGTGGTACTACTGCCTCAGTGGCTGTTTCCAAGGATGTCCCTATACAGGAAATCTGTAGTGCTCCTACCTGGAAGTCAGCACACACCTTCATTTCCCACTACCACATCGACCTTGAGTCACACCAGGATGCTGGTTTTGGGGCCTCAGTTCTCCAATTTCTGTTCCCTAAGTAGGGGGTGTGCACCTTGCCTCCTTCCTCCCAGAGAACTGCTATGAGTCTGCCTGAAGTGAGAATAGAACACCATATCCATGTCCCTTGAAAAACAGGTTATTCACCTGTAACAATAGCTCTAGGAGTGGTATGCTGTTCGTCACACTGGCCCACCAACCTCTGGCAAGTGGCACACCGGTCTTGCTTCCAATGGGCAAGACCTGATGTTATGGGGCAGTGCCAAGGGAGTTACCACCCAGTTGAGTGGGAGGTGCCAGCTTGAATACATTCCGGCAGACCTTAAAGGGTAAAGGAACACTGCCTGAAGTGTAGATGAACACCATGTACCACTCCTAGAACTACTGTTACAGGTGAGTAACCTGTTTTTTCTTCCCTATCTGAGTGAAGGCTGCATCCCTCCCATTTGTTTAATTTTGGGCATCCTAACTATCTGGGTGAAGTCAACAACCTCCCAATTGTTCAATTTAGGCTCCCTCTCTTTTTTGGTGAAGCCTGGTCTCACCTAGGCTTCCTCCTTTTCTGGGGAAAGCCTGCATCTCCCACACAAATTATTAAATCGGCTTCCTCCATTCCAGGATGAAGTTTACTCTCCTACTACCTGTCTACCTAAGCTGACACATGTTAGAGTTACAACTATGTACAGGAGAGGAACCAGTCTCCTGGATGATAGGTTTATATGCTTCATTGGCAAGCTTTTAAACTAGCCAAGGGGGGGAAGCTTACTGATAAGAAGTAGGGAATTATCAGCCTTCCCCCACAAAACAGGGTAGTTAGCTAGGTAAACACCAAGGTACAAAGGTCAATGGGGAGCAGGACAGGGGTAAATGGAGAAGGCAAAGTCAGGAAGGGCAGGGATGGGGCTGAAAGAGGTAAAGCCATAAAAAAATGGAGCATAATGAGTACCAATGCCTGTAGTCTATGTAACAAGCTTCTTGAACTAGTGGCCTTGATGGAGAGGGACATTTGGATATCGTGGCAGTCACAGAAACATGGTACACACAGAACCATGACTGGGATGTAAACATACCAGGGTACACAATCTATAGGAGGGACAGGGAGGGTAAAAGAGGAGGAGTAGTAGCTCTCTACATAAAGGAAGGGATCAAAGTAACAGAACTAAAAGGTAAACGGGGAGGAGAGGCAGCACTGTGGGTCAATTTGGAGACAGACAATGGCATCACAATCCGCATTGGGGTTGTATACAGACCCCCATCTCAGGGGGAGGAAATGGACAAGAAAATGAGAGAAGGCATCCTTAGAATGGCAGAAAAAGGGGAGATATTGTTGATGGGGGACCTGAACATGCCAGATGTTAAGCACATTTGCTGCAACCACATCCAAGAGCGGGGTCATTCTCAATGCCCTGCAGGGGGCATGCCTCAGACAGCTAGTATTGGAACCCACTCAGGAAGGAGCAATCTTAGACCTAGTACTCTCAAATGGAGATAGAGAGAGGATCACAGCTTTTGAAGTGGGTTGCCATCTGGGAACTAGCGACCACTGAACAGTATGGTTCATGATAAACACAGCAGTAGAGTCAAGCCATACAAACATAGAAACATAGAAACATAGAATTTGATGGCAGATAAGGACCGCTTGGCCCACCCAGTCTGCCCATTTCCCTATCTAATGGATAAGCTGCAGATCCTAGTTAACCAGCAGCCTACTTCTTTCTACCCCAACCCCTTAGAATTGCCTTATGGCTGTCCCATGCATGCTTGAATTCAACCACTGTTTTTGACTCCACAACCTCTTCCGGAAGGCCATTCCATGCATCTACAACCCTCTCTGTGAAAAAATACTTCCTTACATTACCTCTGAGCTGCCCCCATCTTCAAATTGTGCCCCTTGTTCTTGCACACCTCTTTTTTTGAAAGATGCTACCCTCTTGGACTTTGTTGATTCCCTTGAGGTACTTGAATGTTTCTATCATGTCCCCCCTCACCCTCCTTTCCTCGAGGCTATACATATTAAGCTCCTTTAGTCTCTCTTCATATGTCTTCCAGTGCAGACCCTGCACCATTTTAGTTGCCCTCCTCTGGACAGCTTCCATCTTGTCTATGTCCTTGTGGAGACTGGGTCTCCAGAACTGCACACGGTACTCCAGATGGGGTCTCACCAGCTGTCTGTACAGAGGGATAACAACTTCCTGTTTTCTACTGGTGATTCTCTCCCTATGCATCCCAGTATCCCCCCAGCCCTCCTTACTGCCCTCTCATATTGCTTGCCCACCTTTAAGTCATCTGATATGACTACCCCCAGGTCCCTTTCCATTTTTGTTGTTGTTAGTATCTCACCCCCCATTGTGTACTCTTCCCCTGGGTTTTTGTTTCCCAGGTGCATTACCTTGCACTTAGCATTAAATCTAAGCTGCCATACATTTGACCATTCCTCTAACCTTGCCAAGTCCCTTCTCATCCTTTCCACCCCACCTTTTGCATCAACTCTGTTGCAGATCTTTGTGTCATCTGCAAAGAGACATACTTTTCCTTCCAGTCCCTCTGCAATGTCGCTTACAAAGACATTGAAGAGGACCGGTCCTAATACTGAACCCTGCGGCACCCCACTAGTAATCCCCCTTTCTTCAGAGTGGACTCCATTTACTATTACCCTCTGTGTCCTATTCTCCAGCCAATTCTTTACCCAGGCTATCATTTTGGGACCCACTCCCAGGCTGGCTAACTTGTATATTAATCTTTTGTGTGGGACTGTGTCAAATGCCTTGCTAAAGTCTAGGTAGGCCATGTCCACAGCCCCTCCCTGATCTACTACTTTGGTCACCCAGTCAAAGAAATATATTAGATTTGTCTGGCATGACCTTCCTGCTGTGAATCCATGCTGCCTTGGGTCCTGTGCCCCTCTGGCTCTAGGGTACTCGACAGTTCTTTCCTTCAGAAGTGATTCCATCATTTTCCCTATCACTGAGGTCAAATTAACTGGTCTGTAGTTTCTCGCTTCTGCCCTGCTCCCACTTTTGTGAAGGGGAGTCACATCGACCCTCCTCCAGTCCTCAGGTACTACCCCATCCTCCCATGATTTGTTAAAGAGGGTAGTCAGTGGTGTCACTAGTTCTACCCTTAGTTCTTTTAGAATTCTGGGATGAATCCCATCAGGCCCCATTGCTTTGTCCACCTTCAGTTTTAAGAGTTCTTTCAGAACCCTTTCTTCTTTAAATGGGTTGGTGCCAGCTTCTGTATCCAGAGTGTTTCTATTGTTTGTTTTAGGTACCTCCCCCTCTTCCTTTGTAAATACTGAGCAAAAATATTTGTTTTGTATCTCTGCCTTTTCAGAGTCACCCTCTGCCCACCCCCCTCCCCTTTATTAAGCCTCACTATCCCTCCCTTAGTCTTCCTTTGCTCCCTGATGTACCTAAAAAGGTTTTAGCCCCTTCTTAACTGAGGCTGGCTGTCTTTTCCTCAGTTCGGCCTTGGCTGTTCTGACTGCCTTCCCAGCTTCCTTTTGCCTTAACTGATACAATTCTCTGTCCTGCTCTTTCTGTGATTCCTTGTACTTTCTGAATGCTTTCTTTTTCTCTTGAACCTTCACTGCCACCTCCTTTGAGAACCATAGTGGTTTCTTACATCGTTTTATTTTGTTTATTTGCTTCACACAAAGGCTTGTTACCTCTGTGATGGCAGTTTTTATTATTCCCCATTGTTCTTCCACCCCTCCTTCCTGCCCATTTGCTAGTGCATTCCTTAGGCACTCACCCATTTTGGCAAAGTCAGCCTCCTGAAGTCCAGTACTTTTGCCTTTGTATGGCTTGACTCTATTGCTGTGTTTATTGTGAACCATACTGTTCGATGGTCTCTAGTTCCCAGATGGCTACCCACTTTACATCTGTGATCCTCTCACATCTCCATTTGAGAGGACCAGGTCTAGGATTGCCCTCTTGAGTGGGTTCCAATACTAGTTGTCTAAGGCATGCCCCCTGTAGGGCATCTAGAATAACCCCACTCTTAGAAGTGGCTGCTGCAATTGCACTCCAGTTAACATCTGGCATATTCAGATCACCCATCAGCAATAACTCCCCTTTATCTGCCATTCTAAGTACACTTTCTATCATTTCCTTGTCCATTTCTTCCCCCTGAGGGGGGGGGTCTGTATACAACCCTTGTGCGGATTGTGGTGCCATTGCCTGCCTCCAAATTGACCCACCATGCTTCTTCTCCTCCCTGTTTACCCTTTTGTTCTGTTGCTTTGATTCCTTCTCTTATGTAGAAAGCTACTCCTCCTCCTCCTCTTTTACCCTCCCTGTCCCTCCTGTAGATAGTGTATCCTGGTATGTTTATGTCCCAGTCATGGTTCCATGTGTACCATGTTTCTGTGACTGCCACAATATCCAGATGTTCCTCCTCCATCAAGGCCACTAATTCAGGAAGCTTGTTACCCAGACTATGGGCATTGGTACTCATTGCTCTCCATTTTTTGATGGCTTTACCTTCTGTAGCAGCATCCCCCACTGACCTTTCTACCTTGGTCTTTTTCTCATTTAGTACCCTGTTTTATAGGGGGAGGCTGGGATTTTCCTGCTGCTTATCAGTGCCTCCCCGACTAGTTTAAAAGCTTGCCAATGAAGCATTTAAACCGATTGCCCAAAAGACTTGTTCCCTTCCTGGACAGATGCAGACCATCCTGCCAGTATAGGCTGGTGTCCCTGCAGGTGAAACCCCAGTCCCCAATGAAGCCAAACCCCTGTGCTCCACATCATTTTTTCAACTATTCGTTAAACTGCATGGTACAAAGTACCCTCGCCTCACCCCTGCCACTGACAGGCAGCACCTCTGAGAAGGATACTGTGTGTGTGCTACTTGTCTTAAGCCCCTCCCCAACTCTACAAAGTCCTTCTGCACTGCTCTAATCTCATGATGAGCCAAGTCATTTGTCCCTAGGTGGACAGTGACGTCCAGCTCAGACTCCCGTGCAACTGTTCTCGTGATCCTAAGGATGCGCTTCCTGTCCCTCCAAGCCATGGCACCGGGCAGGCACCTTACTTCAGTTTTCCCTGCTCCCCCCAGTTCAATCCCCCTAGTAATTGAGTCCCCCACCAGGAGCTGCTTCCTTTCCCTGTGGTGCCCTCTGCCTCCTTCCTGAGGGCCTCCCTTGTGACAGTTGTCTGCACCCTCCTTAGTCTCCTTTGCGGGTGCATCCATAGGGTAACTATGTTCCCCCAGAATGGTGTATGGATTGTGGTGTGGAACAACTGACTGGGTGTGCCTCTGTTCCACCACCCAAACCCTCCCTGAGCCCACTGTGGTCCAACTGCTGTGCTTTCTTCGCAGCCTCTCAGATAGTGGTGGTGGCTCTGGTGTTCCCTGGATGGGGGAGGTTCCCTTGCTATTGTTCAGTGTGGCCTGAAGACAGGCAGCTTCCTCCCTCAGGGCAGATAGTTGTCTGCAAACAGGGCAGCATCTCAGGCTCCAGAAAGACTCCCGGAAGACTGCTGCCCCACAGCCATTACATTGTACTACTCCCCACGTAACTGTCTACCTTGTTTAGTTTTTTTTGTGTGTGTGTGTGTGATTGGTGTGTTATATAGAAATATATGTATTTATATAATGTGTATGCTTATATTGTCAAAGGCAAAGGTACTGGACTTTAGGAGGGCTGACTTTGCCAAAATGGGTGAGTGCCTATGGAATGCACTAGCAAATGGGCAGAAAGGAGGGGTGGAAGAACAATGGGGAAAAATCTAAACTGCCATCACAGAGGCAACAAACCTTTGTGTGAAGCGAATAAAACAAAATTAAGTAAAAAAACACTATGGTTCTCAAAGGAGGTGGAAGGGAAGGTTAGGGAGAAAAGATAGAATTCAGGAAGTACAAGGAATCACAGAAGGAGCAGGACAGAGAACTGTATCAGTTAAAGCAAAAGGAAGCTGGAAAGGCAGTCAGAACAGCCAAGGCCCAAACCGAGGAAAAGATAGCCAACTCAGTTAAGAAGGGGGATAAAACCTTTTATAGGTACATCAGGGAGCAAAGGAAGACCAAGGGAGGATGATGAGGCTTAATAAAGGGAGGGAGGGTGGGCAGAGGGTGACGTGAAAAGGCAGAGATACTAAATAAATATTTTTGCTCAGTATTTACAAAAGAAGAAGAGGGGGAGGTACCTAAACCAAACAGTAGAAGCACTCTGGATAGGAGGGTCGATACTAGTCCATCCACAGAAGAAATGGTCCTGAAAGAACTCCTAAAACTGAAGGTGGACAAAGCAATGGGGCCTGATGGAATTCACCCCAGAATTCTAAAAGAACTAAGGAGAGACCTAGTGACACTACTGACTACCCTTTTTAACAAATCATGGGAAGATGGTGTGGTACCTGAGGACTGGAGAAGGGCAGATGTGATTCCTCTTCACAAATGCGGGAGCAAGGCAGAGGCAGGAAACTATAGATCTGTTAGCTTGACTTCAGTGGTTGGGAAAATGATGGAATCACTTATGAAAGAAAGAATTGTTGAGTACCTAGAGGCCAGCGGGGCACAGGACCTAAGGCAGCATGGATTCACAGCAGGAAGGCCATGTCAGATGAATCTAATATATTTATTTGACTGGGTAACCTAAGTAGTAGACCAGGAAGGGGCTGTGGATATGGCCTACCTAGACGTTAGCAAAGCATTTGACACAGTCCCACACAAAAGATTAATAAACAAGTTAGCCAGCCTGGGAGTGTATCCCAGGGTGGTAGCCTGGGTAACAAGTTGGCTGGACAACAGGACCCAGTGGGTAATAGTAAACAGAGTACACTCTGAAGTAAGGGGATTACTAGTGGGGTACCATAGGATTCAGTACTGGGACTGGTCCTTTTTAATGTCTTTATAGGAGACATTGCAGAGGGGCTGGAGGGAAAAGTATGCCTCTTTGCAGACAACACAAAGATCTGCAACAGGGTTGATACACAAAGCAGGGTGCAAAGGATGAGAAGAGACATGGCCAGATTAGAGGAATGCTCAAAAATATGGCAGCTTAGATTCAATGCAAAAAAGTGCAAAGTAATGCACCTGGGAAACAAAATCCAGGGAAGAGTACACAATGGGGTGGGGGGGTGGGAGGTACTAACAACAACACAAATGGAAAGGGACCTGGGGGTAGTCATATCAGAAGACCTTAAGGTAGGTAAACAATGTGAGAAGGCAATAAGGAGGGCTGGGGGGATACTAGGATGTATAGGGAGAGGCATCAACAGTAGAAAACATGAAGTTGTTATCCCTCGGTACAGACAGTTGGTAAGACCCCATCTGGAGTACTGCATGCAGTTCTGGAGACCCTATCTCCGCAAGGACATAGACAGGATGGAGGCAGTCCAGAGGAGGGCAATTAAAATGGTACAGGGTCTGCAACAGAAGCCATATGAAGAGAGACTAAAAGTGCTTTATATGTATACCCTTGAGGAAAGGAGGGAGAGGGGGCACATGATAGAAATGTTCAAGTACCTCAAGGGAATTAACAAAGTCCAAGACAGGAGCATCTTTCAGAAAAAGAGATGTACAAGAATGAGGGGGCACAATATGAAGACACGGGGGGACGGCTAAGGGGGAACATGGAGAAGTATTTTTTCACGGAGCGGGTGGTGGATGCATGGAACCACCTTCCTGAGGAGGTCATGGGGTCACAAACAGGGGAATTCAAGAATGCATGTGACACACATAAGGCAATTATAGTGAGGAGTAGGAGGAAGTAGGCTGTTGGGTAACTAGAATCTGCAGCTTATCCAATAGGTAGGGAAATGGGCAGACTATGTGGGCCAAGCGGACCTTATCTGCCATCAAATTCTATGTTTCTGTGTACTGTTCATCCAGTCATATTGCTTATAACCGTATCACTCCTTCCCCTTTCTGTTTTCCTTGGGCTCCCCCCCCCCCCGCTTATCCTTGCCTCCACCCATCTCGTTTTCCCCTTCCCACATTCCCTTACTCCAGCCTCCCCACCCTATCCCCTTCCCCTTAGCATCTTAGGTGCAGTCTCCTCCTTCTTGGTTTCATCATGAAGTCCTTATGTACCTTCTTCCTTCTTACATCCTCTCATCTTCCCCACAATCCCACTCCCCCGCTCTCCCCATAAGTGATGCATTGGCTTCCTCAAACTCCTTGTCTCCTCATTCCTTTTAGTAGCAGATGACATTGAGCTCAGTCCTGGCCCTGCGCAGTCAGTTTCCTTTCTTCTCCCCACAGAACTGAGAGTGATCCATTGCAGCATCCAAAGCCTCCTCTCAGAGATTGCTGAGCTGCAACTGCACATAGTTAATTTAAAGTCTGAGGTGCTGGTGATCTCAGATTCTTGGCTATCCCCCAAGATTTCTGATACTTCAGATGCCATCCCAGGGTACACAGCCATCCTGCAGGATTGCACTAAAAGAGGCAGTGGAGTGAAGGGTGTAGCCAGGAATTTTAAACTTGTATTCAAATCTGATGCACTGTAGCCCCCTCCCCGTTATGTAAACATAAAGAAAAATATGCACTACCACACCACCCCAAAATAGCCTCCGGGTTGCTATGTCAGATTTCAAGTAATCAGTTTCTTCCTGTAATCCCCCTTCCTTTGTGTTTCTGCCTGCCTGGTAAGTTGTTGTTGTTTGTGTATTTGGCTGGTGGCATCAGTGTCCCACAGCGAACAACAAAGGCAAAAGGGCTCAGCGTGACACAGACACAATGTGTCTCACAATGTCCTTGCTTTCCTCTTTTTGTTGCCCCTGCCTGATTTTTTTTACTGTACTCTGCTGAGTACAGTGCATATGCCTGCCAACACCCCTGAGTGGAGTTGCAGTTTGCCTGTATCGTAGGTTGAGTCAGTACATCTACCTTCGAGATACAGCTCTTGCAGCAGGTTACACAGTAAGGACTGACACCGGCAGCTGCCAGGACCCCACAGAAAAATTCTAGCTAGCAATACCCAGCAGGGTCCACCCCCGACGTCCGATGTCACATTAAAGGGGAGGTCCCCCAGCATCCCTCAGTTCTTTTCCCGCCATCAACTCACCAGCATCACTCCATGGATGCCTCTAGTAGACAAACGATGCCAGAACTTTAATTTTTTCAGAAATTTGATTTAGTTACCTGCATGTCTTCTTCCCCGACTCCTTCTACAGAAGGACACCCCTCTAAGTGTACCTGCGGCAAGCAGATTCCTTTCAAGGACAGGCATTTGGGCTGTGTGAGGTGTCTAGGCCCAGACCATGACACCAAAGCCTGCTCCATCTGCCAATAGTTTAACAGCAGACCCAGGATCCACCACCAGAAAGCACTCGAGGGGTATCTTTTGGAAAAGAAATTGAAGGCCATGGAAAAAGATACTTCCTCCAGAGGGGAACCCTCCCACAACTCAGGGAAACACCAAGAAAAGCACCAGGACAAGGATAGGGATCGATCCCTGGATTGGGCCTTGGACTCCCGGGCTAGCTACAGTTCTACCCGGTTGGAGAGCTCTCTCTCCTGGACTTAGTCTCAGCCCCCTCCGGTGAAGGTCCAGGCATTGGGGACTCTAGCTCGGTCTCCCTTCAACCCTTGAAGATCAAACCAAAAGATGACTGGTCATCTGGTTCCACTGCCAGGTCCGAGGCTTCGGACCGCCAGAAGCACCACACCAAATCAGCTGCAGAACTGGCCAATGAGGCAACAGACCGATGCCGGGACACCAACCAACGTTCAGTCTCCCAACCTCCGAGGGGCTTGGAAGCCCCCCCTGAGGAAGACGACAAAGCTGATGTCCCTTAAGAGGATGTCAGAATTAAAGCAGACATCTGGATCAGCACCTGCTAAGGGCGCTAAGGACCCAACGCCACCCCCGCCTCCACCTGCTGAGACTGGTGGTCGGGAAACATCGGAGGAGTACGTTGGCACCCAAGCTACCGACGACCAGATGTCAGGGGATATCGAGAACACCAGATTGCCTCTGGGGCCAACGCCCGACCCTACTACACCTCAGGCACCGACGCCTGACCCTAAGGAAGGGCAGGGACCAACGCCAGGCCCGTCGTCCGGCCTTAATATTCAAGAGGTTAAAGACCTCTTTACCTTTAGGTGGGACACTATTAAAAAGGACGTGGCCCCACAAAACCTCCTCAAGAGGTTCCTCTTCCTAAGGAACTAGAAAAAGTAGTACCCCCTGACTCCAGGGATCATACCCTGCCACCAAGGGGCAGATCAAAGGATAGAAAGTCAAAGGACAAGAGATCACATCCTTCTAGGACTCCTTCAGGGTGCCCTAGTGACCACAGCAGACCTAAAAGACCCAGATGGAGACCACACTCTTAATCAGGGGATGATTCACACCTGGACACCTCAGACACCTCTAGGTCACCTTCTCCAATAAGCCTCCCTTCTCCAGACCCCCAGGACCTTCCCAGGTCACCGCCTGATGACCCTTCATTTGCTGACATAATGAGGCACATTCAAGAGAATATGGGGTGGGAGATGGAGGACTTGGACCCCGAGCAGCAGTGCCTAGTGAGGTACCTTAGACAGAAAGACTCCAAGCCTGTGGTGGTTCCACTGTTGATGGATACCTTTCAGGATGCCATGAAAGCTGCATGGAAGCATCCCTATTCCACCCCAGTCATCCCCAAGAAAGCAGACCACCTCTATAGGGCTCAGCTGGAGGACTTGTATTTGACTCAGCATCCATTGGCCAATTCTTTGGTCATTACGGCCTCTCACGACCGATCACAAAGGCCTCAGCATCTCAGTACCCAACCACTGGACCAGGAATCCAAACTGTTGAATTCACTGGGTAGGCGCATGTGTGCCGCTGCTGCATGCTCCATCAGGTCCCTCAATTATCTTACGCACATGGTGCAATTTCAGAATGCACTGTAGGACCAGGATCATGACCTGTTAAAAGACTTTCCAGATGGTGAGAAGAAGGAAGAGTTACTGAACCTCCTTCACACTGGCTCGGATGTTGAGACTCAAGTCCTACGAGCCACCTATGACTCGTCGGACTCAGCTGCCAGGGGCGCCGCTACGGGCGTTTGCCTCTGGAGACACTCATGGTTGAGGGTCTCCAGGTTCACCTCAGATGTCCAGAAGGGCATTCTGGATGTTCCATACAATGGCTCGGTATTGTTTGATGAAGACTCCAAGAGAGTTATCATGAAGCTGCAAGTTGCCGGGAAGGCTGTTAGGACAGTACAGGCCATGTATAGACCTAAATCTGGCTCCTTTCATAGGGGCCAGAACCACTTTCGCGGCAGGCAACACAGACAACAGCTTCATTCTGGCCAGCAACCCAGGGGCAACTTTGGTAGGAAAAAACAACCTAAGTACTCCAGAGGTCAGAGTCAGTGGAATCAAAAGTCTGCCCAGCCTGCCGGTGCCAACACCGCCACAGCATGACTCCTTCCTGGCCCCTACCCCACCTCTGGATCCAAGGGAAGGGAGAGTTGGAGGTCACATTGCCTACCACCTGTCAGGGTGGCAGAGGATAACCTTCGACTGGTGGGTCCTACAACTGATAGGCTGAGGGCACTCTATCGAGTTCCTCGACCACCCACCATCAAGACCTCCTCTGCACTCCTGGTATTCTGGTCAGCATGCCCTGCTCATCCAGCAGGAGATCTCGGCACTCCTGGACAAGGATGCACTCAAGATTGTCCCACAAGATGAGAAAGAAAAGGGATATTACTCCCACTTCTTCCCGGTCCCAAGAAAACAGGGGACCTGCACCCAATCCTGGACCTCAGCGACCTCAACACATTGGTGCTGTACAAACGCTTCTGCTTTGTTACCCTTCAGGGTCTCATCCCCATGCTAAAGCAAGGCACATGGCTAGCATCTCTGGACATGCAGGATACATATCTTCGTCTGCTGATCACTCAAGTTCACTGGAAGTAACTTCGCTTCGAGTTCCTAGGATGCCATTATCAGTTCTGAGCACTTCTGTTTGGCCTGTCCTCGGCACCGCACATGTTCACCAAAAGCTTGGCTGTCATGGCAGCGGCCCTCAGAAGACAAGGCCACTATGTGTTCCCGTATCTGGATGACTGGCTTCTCATGGCCTCACCTTGAAAGGCACTGGTGACAGCCATTCACGGTACCTGTTCCCTGTTTGGATCAATAGGTATCACTATCAATCAAGAGAAGTCGTCCCTCATCTCCTCACAAAGATTGCATTTCATCGGTGCGGTACTGGATACCAGCCAGGGGAGTGCCTTCCTGCCTGAGGACAGGGCAGAACGCATCCGATCTCTAATACGGGACATCATGATGAAGAAACTGGTTCCTGCGAGGACTATGCTTCATCTGCTCGGACACATGGTGGACGCCATCGCCACGGTCCCCTTAGCCCGCCTCCATATGAGGGTTACTGAATGGACACTCAGGGCACAATGGGACCAGAGACAGGATCACTTGGATCAGCTAGTCAGGATCACAAAGCCAGTCATTCAGGACTGGCAGTGGTGGCTCATCCTGGAACATCTTTCCAAGGGAGTCCCCTTAGTGGCGCCTGCTCCAGCTCTGACTCTCACCACGGACACTTCGGGGTCCGGCTGGAGAGCTCACCTGGATGGTATCAGGACCCAGGGAACCTGGTCGCTACCTGGAAGCTCACCTCCACATCAATATTCTGGAGATGATGGCAGTCCTTGTATGCCTTACAGGCACTAAAATCAGAAATCCCACCAGGCCAGGTGTTAGTGCAGACGGACAACACCTCGGTGGTGTATTACATCAGCAAACAAGGTGGCATTCACTCCTATCCACTTTGCAGAGAAGCAAAGAGAGGTTGGGACTGGGTTCTACATCACGGTGCCGCAGTTACCACAGTGCATGTTGCCGGTGTAGACAACACTGCTGTAGATCATCTGAGCTGGTCACAGGCCCAGGCTCATGAATGGGAACTGCTGCAGGAGGTGGTGGTGGAGGTCCTGTTCAACAGATGGAGGACACCAGACATAGACCTATTCGTGTCCCCATGCAATGCAAAACTGCCCAATTTCTGCTCACTAGATCCAGGGCCTGATGTTTTCTAGTGAGACACGTTGTCCCTCTCTTGGATGGGCAGGTTCCTCTAAGCTTTCCCACCCTTCCCTTTGATCCAGAGTGTTCTTCTGAAACTCCAGTCCGAAGACACGTCAATGATCTTGGTAGCGCCATTTTGGCCCAGATAGATTTGGTTTCCGCTCCTCCACCAGTTTGCCCAGGAGCCTCCCTTACCATTACCGGTCAGCTTACACTTGCTATCCCAGGAGGCCGGCTTCCTTGTTCACCCGAACCTCAGGTCCTTGAACCTGCATGCTTGACTCCTAAGAATGTAGTAGTCCTAGGAGTGGCTGACATACTGGTGGCATCCAGGAAGCCATCCACGCATGCTACTTATGCTATGACATGGTGGAGGTTTTGCCTCTGGACCCAGGCCCGTGACCTTGATCCACTTTGCTGTCCCGAGAGGTCAGTGTTGGATTACCTCCGATCCCTATATGAATCTGGTCTAGTGTATTCCTCTATAAAGGTACACCTCTGTGTCATCTCGGCATACCATACTCTGGTAGGTCAAAGGTCATTAGCACAGCTAGAGGCCTCTCATGCTTTTCTGCATGGCATCCTTCATCTGAGACCCCCCATCAAGGATCCCATTCCTCCTTGGGATCTTCTTTTCATCCTAGAGCAGCTTACGCTGCCTCCTTTTGAACCAGCTGCGGATAGCGAGCTTCATCTCCTCTCTTGGAAGATGTTGTTTTTAGTTGCTGTTACCTCAGCAAGGAGGATTTCAGAGCTTCAAGCGTTCATGTGTAGAGAGCCTTATTTGGTTTTCCATAAGGACCGGGTGTCCTTAAGGACAAATCCTAAGTTTCTTCCCAAGGTGGTCTCAGCCATAACCCTAAATCAGGATAGTGACCTCACGGTGAATTATCGCAACCACTCTAATCGAGGGGAAGCTCTCTTGCACACTCTAGACGTGGACAGGATCCTCAGGTTTTATCTGACCAGAACCAGACCATACCGTCAGTCTGATCAGCTGTTTTTATCATTTGCACACAGGATGCAGGGAGCATCTGTGTCAAAGCAGACACTCTCCAAGTGGCTGGTTAGATGCATTGAATTGTTACCAGACATGCAACAAGCCTTTATCGGGACTGGTGAAAGGCCACTCTACAAGAGGGGTGGCTACCTCCTTTGCTGCACTTAAGAATGTTTCTTCATCAGCCATTTGTGCAGCAGTTACTTGGAGTACAGTGCACACCTTCATCAAGCACTAAAGCTTGGACATTGTCTCTAGGTGTAGAGCGGGCTTCGGCCTGGCAGTCATTCAAGGACTCTAGTCCTAAACGGTCTGTTTTGGGATCACTTCTATCCTGCTCCCGAAAGGGTTAATTTGTACCGTTACTGCTTGGGGATTGGTCCTTACTATGTAACCTGCTGCAAGACCGGTATCTCGAAGTGAGATATTACAGTTACGTAAGAACTTACCGTAACAGTAGATCTTCGAGAACAGCTCTTGCAGCAGGTAGTTTCCCTCCCACCTTCCCCTCAGGAGATTTGATTCTTCTGTATGATGTCTCAGACGCAAACAAATTACTTTTTATCTTCCTCTGGAAGCGGATCCTCGGTCTCCCCTTCAGGATTGCATCATTATGCCGGGAGTCTCCGGTGACAGAACTGAGGGATGCTGGAGGACCGCCCCTTTTATGTGACATCGGACGCCGGGGGCAGTCCCCTGCTGGGTGTTGCTAGCTAGAATTTTTCTGTGGGGTCCTGGAACCTGCCGGCTTCAGTTCTTACTGTGTAACCTGCTGCAGGAGCTGTTCTAGAAGATCTACTGTTACGGTAAGTTCTTATGTAACTGTACTTTTCCATCACCCCCCCCATTTAGAGTTGCTTCTCTTCAAGCTCTTCCTCCCGTTCTCTGTTCCTGTAATCATGGTTGGTGCATACTGCTGCCCTGGCATGTCCCCATCTTCGGTCCTGAGCTTCTCACGACTATCTCTTGCCATGCCTGCTCTGGTGAGCTGCTCATCCTCTGTCATTTTAATCTCAGATGGCTTTCCCCCTCTCTAAATAAATCATGCCATTATTAAATGATGGTAGCTCAGCAGGACCACTGCAGCCTGCAGACTTGGTTGTGAGGACCACAGTTCACTGGTAATGGTCTTGACAGCTATTAGCATAGTGGCATTTGTTTATTTATTGAGAGCTCAGAATTACAAACCTTTGAGTCAGAGACTCCTTTGCAAAGGCTCCACATCATGGAAGTACAAAACAAGAGAAATGGACAATACAATGAAAGATTTGCTTCATCTGGGCACTCCCAAATGACTTGGTAGGCTCTGGGAAGCGCTTGCAGCCTAGCTGGGGATGGGTCAATGGGGCCACAAACTTATGATTTGTGTAAAGTGGCCTTTGTAATTTCACAACCAAGTAGTGAACTCCAGATTTAATGCATGATGCAAATGCACTTTGCAGTGAAGAACAGGGTGACTTAAAATTCAAACTCATTTTTGAAATAATCATTTCTATCAATTTTGATTCACTGTTTTGTTTTTGCTCTGGTTTTTGTGTTTATTTTTCCTACTTCTGCCTTTTTTAGGCATATCCTGAAAACCACTGATCCTGTTGTGATCTGGTTTGTGCTTCTTGAGACTATTAACTGCTGGGCATTGGAGACCTAATTATGCATACAGTTTTGTTTCTGATGGGCTTTTACAGTTTGGACTTTGTCTCAAGAAGCACTTACGTAATTGTGATTAAAGTTGGTATAAATATTCCTTTGTGCAGCCTGTTGGTACTTCATCTTTGTGATGCTGTTAAAATCCCAGCAAACTAGGCACAGCATGGATAATCCTTGCTATTCAATTTTGATGCTACCATCTCAGGCATGGCAAACTAAAATTATGTATGCCCTCTGGCTTTTGATTGGTTGTCAAATTTGTATGTCCCTTTTGGGGAATATCTTGAGAGAACGATGCATCCCATTGTCCTCAGACTTGATATGGAAGTTCCTTAGTACTAATTCTTAAAGTTGCCAGCAGCACACACACCCCCATATCTTGACAACAGCATATCCAGTGGTCAACAGCCTTCATATGGAAGTTCTTTGCTACAAATTCTTGAAGTTGTCAGCAGTGCACATCACCTTCGGTCTCCTAATTATGTATGTGTTCTGGCTTGTGATTGGATGTTGAAGTTTCACCTCTGTTTTAGTGTGTATCTTAAGAACATTTCCAAGTGTCATAAGGCTTGATATGGAGGTTCCTTGCAACTAATAATTGACGATGCCAGTAGTGCACATCACCCGTGGTCACCTAATAATCTATACATTTTGGCTTGTAATTGGCTAATTTTTGGGGCTGTATCTTGACAAGACAAATTATATTTGAAGGCAGTGTGGTTGAGTGATTCGAGAGTACTAGCTTGGCAATCTGGAGATCTTGAGTTCAGGCTCCCTCTAGAGCCAGCCAAAATGGGTAGATGCAAAACATCACTGGAAATGAGCTATTACATCTCGGCTGCAATAACCTGGGTATGTTAACTGTAAAATAAATGTTTTTATCAGTAAAAATAAGCACATGACATAGTGTTTTATGTATATCTGTTATTGTTCCTGTCCTATGACACTTCTGTATTACATCTGAATTGTTTTTGCGAATGACTTTTGTTAGAGTGTTAGAAATGTAAGGAGCCAGAGCTAAGTAAAAGCTGTTACATATCAAGGGGATATGAAGCTATGATGTTGAGTAGCACAGAAGCTGTAAATCACACATTGCCACTGAACTAAATGTGTTCTGGCTTGTGATTGGCTGTTCAATTTTAAACTCTTATTCTAGGCTACAATTTGAGAACAAGTTATTCAGTTTTAATCAGACTTGCTATGGATGTTCCTTGCTGCTGCTTCATGGCTTCATGGTGCTTTTACCTCCTCAGCATGGTGACCTAATTATGTATGAATTCTGGCGTGTGATAAGTTAAATGTTCAGTCCCATTTTGGAGCCAGTTGGAGGGTGGCAGACTCCATACTGTGTGTTTCTGTATGGTAAATCCTGCATTATACCCACAACATTGCTTCACTAGTTTCCTGACAATTTCTCAGTTTCTGATCTGCCTGTCCTGCTGTCCAATTACCGTAGCCACTTTGTGACTGACAGTGGAATTCCCACTAGCTGCGATGGCATTGTTTAGTGGGAGGGACTAGAATGTTTAAAAAGCACTCATCCAACGGACATGGCTAAATGTGTGTAGGAGTCAGTTGGAAGGTGGCGGGCTCCATACATTGTGCTTCTGCTTGGTAAATCCAGAATTGTGCCTGCAGCACAAACTGTGCTTAACTTCTGTGCAGTTTTCTAACTGCTTTTTTCATTTTCATGTTGCCCACTCTGCTGCCCAATCACCACAGCCACTTTGTAGCTGACAGTCACATTCCTGACATGGGACAGTGGCAATGCTGCAGTGGGAGGGACTATCATGTTTGAAAAGCCCTCACCCAGCTGACGCTGCATCAAGTCAGTGATCTCAAGTGTTGCGGCTAAGTATGTTAAAGTCAGTTGGACTCAAACAGGAGTAACAGGGCCAAAGACCCACCATCCTAGAAGGGCAAGAGTAGCTCACCGGCCCCCTCTAGCTGCTGGAGGTCTGCCTCTGAGCAAGTAAAGGGTCTACTGAGAAATATAGGATATTCTTGTCTCAGAACAGGACAATCAGGAGCTTAAAGGGCACACAGGCAGAAAGTAAGTAGAGAGAGAAGAGAAAAAAAAACAGAGGAAAGAGTAAGGATTCCAAACAGTTAAGGGGCCAGAAATAAGACATGATGGGAGTGGTGCAGTGCAGTGGCTGTGGAGCAGCAGTCTTCCGAGAGACGTTCTGGAGGATGCGGTGTTGTCCCATCTGCAGACACCTCTCTGGGCTGAGGAAGGAGGTTGCTCATCTCCAGGCTGAGTTGGCCAGGATTTGTGGGACCTCCTCTTCCATCCAGGGACCACCAGTGCCACTGCCATTGCCTCAGAGGTTGCCAGGAAAGAAGAGCGGTTGGACCACAGTGGGCTCAGGGAGGGTGAGGGTTGTGGAACAGAGGCACATCCCTCCAGTTGTACCTCTCCACAATTCCTATGCCATTCTGGCAAAGTGTGGTTCCTCTATGGAGGCACCCGCAGTGGAGACCAAGGAGGATGCTGGGAACCTCCAAAAAGGAGACCCACAGGAGGGTGGCAGGGGACCCCGAAGGGGAAGGAAACAACTCCTGATGGGGGACTCCATTGTTAGGAAGGTAGAACTGGGGGAGGAATGGGAGAGGGAGGTAAGGTGCATGCCTGGCGCCATAGCTTGGAGAGAATGGGAGCGAATCCTCATGATTGCTGGAGCAGCTGCACAGGGGAAGGAGCTGGTTGTCATTGTCCACCTAGGGACAAATGACCTGGCTAAGAAAGGGATTAGAGAAGTGCAGGAAGAGTTTGTGGAATTGGGGAGGGGCCTTAAACAAGTAGCACGCACGGTAACTTTCTCAGAGGTGCTGCCCATCTATGGCGTAGGAGAGGCTAGGTGTTCTGCACCATGGGATTCAATCAGTGGTTGAAAAACTGGTGTGGAGCTCAGGATTTGGCTTCATTGGGACTGGGGTCCGCCTGGACTGATGCAAGCCTATACTGGCATGATGGGCTGCATCTGTCCAGGAGGGGAACTAGGATCCTAGGTGATAGGTTTGAATGCTTCATTGGCAAGCATTTAAACTAGCCAAGGGGGGAGGCACTGAAAAGGAGCAGGGAAATCCTAGCCCCCCCAAAAAATCACGGTAGTATGTGCGATAAACACCAACATAGAGGTGTCGATAGGAAGAAGGGCAGGAGTAAATAGGGAAAGTGACAAAGGCAAGAAGGACAGGGATGGAGCAAAAAGGAGTAAGGCCATCAGAAAATGGAGGGTAATGAGTACCAATGCCCGTAGTCTGGGCAACATGCTCCCTGAGCTGGTGGCCTTGATGGAAGAGGGATGCCTGGATATCGTAGCAGTCATAGAAACATGGTACACAGAGAATCATGACCGGGATATTAACATACCAGGGTACACAACCTACAGGAGAGACAGGGAGGGCAGAAGGGGGGGGAGTAGCTCTCTATGTAAGGGAAGGGATAAAAGCAACTGAACAAAAGAGTAAACAGGGAGGAGAGGAGGCACTGTGGGTCACCTTGGAGACTGGAAAGGGCACCGCAATCCGCACAGGGGTTGGTACAGACCCCATGTCAGGGGAGGAATGGACAAGGATATGATAGAAGGCATTCTTAGGATGGCAGAGAAAGGGGAGATACTGGTGATGGGAGACCTGAATATGCCAGATGTTAACTGGAGCACATTTGCTGCAGCCACATCCAAAAGCAGGGCCATTCCCGATGCCCTACAGGTGGCAGGCCTCAGACAGCTAGTTTTGGAACCCACTGGTGAGGGAGCAATCTTAGAACTCACACTCTCAAATGGGGGCAGTGAGTGGATCGCAGATCTACAAGTGGGTTGCCATCTGGGAACAAGTGACCATCAAACAGTATGGTGCAAGTTAAACTCAGCTACAGAGTCAAGCCATACAAAAGTGAGGGTACTGGACTTCAGGAGGGCAGACTTTGGCAAGATGGGAGAGTGCCTCAGAAAAGCACTAGCAAACAGGCTAGAAGGAGGGGTGGAGCAACAATGGGGAATCATCAAAACTGCCACCACAGAGGCAACAAGCATTTGTGTGAAACAGATAAACAAATCAAAATGAAAGAAAAAGCCACTATGGTTCTCAAAAGAGGTGGCTGGGAAAGTCAGGAGAAAAAGACAGCATTCCGAAGTATAAGGAAATACAGAAGGAGCAGGACGAGAGCTGTACCAGCTAAGGCAGAAGGAAGCAGGAGGGAAGTCAGAATAGCAAAGGCCCAAACTGAGGAAAAGATAGCCAACTCGGTTAGAAGGGGATAAAACCTTTTATAGGTACATCAGAGGCGTAGAAAGATAAAAGGGAGGATAGTGAGGCTGAATAGAATGAGCGATTGGGGGCAAGGGGAACAGTGAAAAAGCAGGGATACTGAATGAATATTTCTGCTCAGTATTCTACAAGAGAAGGAGGTACCTAATCAATTAACAGAAGCACTCTTGATGGGGGTCGATCCCAGTCTTTCACAGAAGAAAGGGTTCTGCAAGAACTCCTAAAACTAAAGGTGGACAAAGCAATGGGGCCTGATGGAATTCACCCCAGAATTCTAAAAGAATTAATGGGGGAACTAGTGAAACCACTGGCTACTCTTTTTAATTTATTTTTTATTTATTTTTATTGTAGAGAATCAGTTTTACAACCTTTGAGTCAAAGACTCGTTTACAAAGGTACCTCGTCAATAAGGGGGGGGAAGACAACAATA
Organism: Neoceratodus forsteri; assembly: GCA_016271365.2. Taxonomy (NCBI): domain Eukaryota; kingdom Metazoa; phylum Chordata; order Ceratodontiformes; family Ceratodontidae; genus Neoceratodus; species Neoceratodus forsteri. Next base: position 410,087,636 of record CM057452.1, read on the forward strand.
AAAGAAGAGGTTAGGACAGTGGAATGACAGAACATGTTAGATACATAAAAAATAAATATACACTTGGAGAGTGCAGACAGCTAGGCTGCGCTGGATTAAACTTGTGGAAGGTCCTAACATAGGTAAAAACAACACGGGATTCAAATCGACAGCAAGTCATAAGTTAAGTAGGTAAGTAACATTGGTGTAACAATAATAGTTACAGTATTCAAAGTGAGCATGTCAGGCTAATATGTGGGTATATAAAGACCGGTGGCCTGGGGATTTGAAAGGGGATAAATCATGGGAGGATGGTGTTGTACTGAAGGACTGGAGGAAGGCGGATGTGATTCCCCTTCACAAAAGTGGGACCAAGACAGAGGCAGAAAACTACAGACCTGTCAGTTTGACCTCTGTGGTAGGGAAAGTGATGGAATCACTTCTGAAGGAAAGAATTGTTGAGTACCTAGAGGCCAGTGGGGCACAGAACCCAAGGCAGCATGGGTTCACAGTGGGAAGGTCATGTCAGACGAATCTAATAAATTTCTTTGACTGGGTGACCAAAGTAGTAGACCAGGGAGGGGCTGTGGACATGGCCTACCTCGACTTTAACAAGGCATTTGACACAGTCCCACACAAAAGATTAATAGTCAAATTAACCAGCCTGGGAGTGGGTCCTAGGGTGGTAGCCTGGGTAAAACATTGGCTGGACAACAGAACACAGAAGGTAATTGTAAATGGAGTCCACTCTGAAGAAAGAGGGGTTACTAGTGGGGTACCGCAGGGTTCAGTACTGGGTCCAGTCCTTTTTAATGTCTTTATAAGTGACATTGCAGAGGGACTGGAAGGAAAAGTATGCCTCTTTGCAGATGACACAAAGATCTGCAACAGGGTTGATACACAAGGAGGCGTAGAAAGGATGAGAAGGGACTTGGCAAGGTTGGAGGAATGGTCAGAAGTATGGCAGCTAGGATTCAATGCAAAGAAGTGCAAAATAATGCACCTGGGAAACAAGAACCCAGGGGAAGATTACACAATGGGGGAGGTAGTAACAACAACAAAAAGAAAGGGACCTGGGGGTAATCGTGTCAGATGACCTTAAGGTTAGCAAGCAATGTGAGAAGGCAGTAGGGAGGGCTGAGGGTATACTGGGATGCATAGGGAGAGGCATCACCAGCAGAAAACAGGAAGTTGTTATCCCTCTGTACAGACAGTTGGTGACACCACATCTGGAGTACTGCGTTCAGTTCTGGAGACCCCATCTCCGCAAGGACATAGACAGGATAGAGGTAGTCCAGAGGAGGGCAACTAAAATGGTGCAGGGTCTGCAAGAGAAGCCATACGAGGAGAGACTAAAGGAGCTTAATATGTATAACCTTGAGGAAAGAAGGGAGAGGGGACATGATAGAAACTTTTAAGTACCTCAGTGGAATCAACAAAGTCCAAGAGGGTAGCATCTTTTGAGAAAAGAGACATGCAAGAACAAGGGACACAATTTAAAGATGGGGGGTGGTTCGGGGCAATGGGAAGAAGTATTTTTCACAGAGAGGGTAGTGGATGCATGGAACAGCCTTCTGAGGAGGTTGTGGGGTCTAAAACTGTGGGAGAATTTAAGAATGCATGGGACAGACATAAGGCAATTCTTGTGGGAGGTAGGAAGAAATAGGCTGTTGGTTAACTAGGATCTGCGGCCTGTCCTGTAGGTAGGGAAATGGGAAGACTAGATGGGCCAAGCGGTCCTTATCTGCCATCAAAGTCTATGTTTCTATGTTTCTAATGGTCCAACACTCTGTGTAGAAATATTTATATCTACAATTGAGTATTATCTGTTCTTACTTTGAGAGGGATGTTGCAGTAGGTAAGCACCTTGAGGACTGTGCCCTCTGGCGTTAGGACCACATGGAAATGTTAGCCAGCTGTATTTGATGGGGAACCGCCCACCCAATGTCACGTGACAGACATCAGCGTGACCCTATAAAGTGGGTGGTCCCCATCTTCCAGTTCTTTCCCGCCATCGACTTGAACAGTCAGATCTCACGGAGATCATACACTGCAGTTTAACTACTTACCGAATGAGTATCCATTTTCTTTACTTTACAATTAGCATCTTATTTTATTTTGCGCATGTCGTCTTCTAGCGTCAAGCACAAGAATAAGGGTACTTCATGCGGTGTGCAACTACCGACCAAGGTTTCACACTCCCTCTGCCTCTTCTGCTTAGGCCTGGAGCACAAGGTCGAGGATTGTTCAATTTGACCACATGGAAGCACCTCCAACTGACCCACATGGCTCACTTGTTAAAGCAATGAATGGCCACCATGGAGAAAGAGCTTCAAAAGCTCTGCAGTGCTTCCACCTCTCCACCTCTCCGAAGAAGAAGAAGGAGGAGGAGTCCATACATCTGAAGCCACCCTTGGGCCCTTTGGATGAGCAGTGGTCTTCTTCCTCCAGGAAGTCGTGTGCCACAGCGTAGCCTGCCCTGCCTTAGGAGCAGTCCTTGGGCCCCCCACCGCCACTGGTTCTGATGGCCACAGGAATCTCAGCCTTGGTCCTGTTCAGACTCATCTCCGTGGGGGGGGGGGGTCTGCTGCACCAAGTGGAGCTGCTAAGTCACTCGTCAAGCCCTCCGATAAGCACCCAGCTCAGGTAGTTGGGTCAGGCCTGGAAGCTTCCGAGTCCTGTCCAGCAGCGCCTGATAAGTAGAATGTCAGCATGTCTGACATTCACACTGTCACATCAGCTGATAAGTCAAATGCTGACTCTGTCGACGTTCACACAGCCGGTCTTGCGTTAGGGTCCGACAAAGGGCCCGACGAATCTCAGCTGCTGGATTTGTCTCTGCCTTCCCCGGAGGATTCTCCCCCACTGGGTTTCACCCTCCCCTTGGGTTGTGAGTCCCCCTTCCTCCCCAGGCCAAGAGGATCTTCTGTCGCGTGGCCTCCTGCTGGACACACCCACGGATTTGGTATCGGGAGCGGCCAATGTCCCAGATGGAACTCAGCCTACTCCCCTGTTATCAGGGGCTTCTGTTTCTGTGGCACACCCAATGCTGGACATCACCCTTCCAGGGCCTTCCAGCTTCAGAGCCCTCCAGGGGCCTTCATCAGGGCCTTCGGCTCCCCTGTCAGGCCCTCTATTGGGTTTGCTCCCATCGGGTCTTCCGTCAGAGTTTCTTCCATCGGGCCTTCCATTGGGTTACCCTCCACTGAGGTATCCTCCATTGGGCCTTCCGTCTGTGTTCCCATCTTCAGGTTACCTAACGCCTCAGGCCCCTGCATATAACCCACCAGGTTACCTCCCATCTGGGTTTCAGACACCAGAGTATGCGCCAGCCTACCCTTCGCCGAGTTACCCATCACCTCTTTTCAGTGTACTGGGTTACTTGCAGCTGGGCTTTGCTGCTGGTTATCCCCTGCTTACCAACCTCCCCAGCCTCCTCAGCCACTTCTGGTGGACTTTAGGTCCATCCCACAGTCCTGATGGCCAGAGACTAAGGCCCAGTTAGTCTTGGAGTTGGGCAGCCATCTGCCCTCCAGGGAACTCCCTAGGAGCCCTGACGTACAGCAGTTGAGCCAGATTCTGGTTCCTTCGCCCCAGTCGACAACTGGTCCTTTTGAAGGCTTTGATGCCAGCTTGGCCAATTGATAAGCCTACATCGGAACCCCGGGATTCTTCCAACTCAGACCAGGATTCAGAATCAGATTCCTTCAAGTCGGCTAGGTCTGGGTTTGAGACCCTGCCTACAGGGGAACCTCAGCCAAAGGAGTCCCCCAAATCTCCTCCGGAGGATCCTTTCTTTGCAGATTTGCTTAGGAGGATTGTTAAGGTTTACCAATGGATGTTGGATGCCCAGGATCCCAAGAGTCAACACCTGGTGGAATATTTGGACATGCAGGGGGCAACACCAGTTCTTATCCCTCTGGCTCAAACCACATGAGGACCTAGTATCCACAATATGGATAATGCTCTCCTCCATCCTGGCAGTGGCCAAGAAGGCAGATCACACTTATCATATGCCAGAGTTGAAGGACCATCTCAGTACGCAGCCTAAGGCTGATTTGGTCATCATAGCAGCCGCTCATGACTGGTCATCCGAACCCCGATACATGAGTACCTTGCCCCCAGACAAGGAGTCTAGGTAACTGGACCAGTTTAGATGGAAGTTCTACTGTTCCTCCACTCTGGCCATGAGGGCACTTACAGTAATTATGTACGGCATATGCTGGTTTACCAGAAATCTTTGTTTGCTCAGCTGGAACTGGCCATTGAGGCATTACCAGACTCTGAGTCAAAGACTCTTTTAGCAGATTCTATCTGTTCAGCAAAGGTTGCTTGTAGGCATTCGCTTTGGGTGACCTACGATGCAGTAGAGTCCTCTGCAAGAGGGGCAGCTACAGTAGTCAGACTCTGGCATTTTTCCTGGCTAAGGGTGTCTGGCCTGGCACAAGACATGCAGTCTGCCATCCAGGATGCCCCATTTAGGGGATCTGTCCTGTTTGGAGAAGATGCCCAGGACATCATAACAGCTTTGCAGGACCAAGGCAAGGCCCTTAGGTCGGTGCAGACCATGTACTGGCTGAAGTCTCAGGCCAAGAAACCCTTTCAGTGACAAGGAAATTGGCAGCCAAAGCAACAGCAGATGGCCCAACGTCAGAACAAATGTCGGGCACAGTCAGCCTCAGTCACCCCCCCCCCCGGCCAAATCCCAGAAGGCATCAGGTGCAGCTCTCCTCAACCCTCTCTCCCTCGCATGACTCGCTATCCACCCTCTCTCTTCCAGTTCAGGAAGGGAAGCAGGTGGGCAGAACATCTGCCTGTCATTTGCCTGGGTGGCGGGCAGTGACAACTGACTCTTGGGTCCTTCAACTCGTAGAAATAGACCACGCTCTGGAGTTTCTTTCAAAGCCTCCAGAAATGCCTCTGACCCATTTCCATTATCTGAAGGTGCACATCCCTCTTCTGATAGAAGAAATGCAGGCTGTTTTGCAGAAGAGAGCAATAGAACCTGTTCCTGTGCACCAGGTAGGAAAGGGGTTCTACTCCCACTTCTTCCTGGCCCCCCAAAAGACAGGAGATTTGCATCCCATTTTGGACATCAGCACTCTAAACCTGTACATAGAGTACAAGAGGTTTTGGATGCTGACCTTCCCGAGTCTGCTGCCCCTCCTGCATCGGGGCAGTGGCTCTACGCTCTGGATAAGCAGGACACTTACCTGCACATCCCTATATTCAAGGCCTATCATTGCTACCTGCAGTTCTCCTTCCAGGGGGACCATTACCAGTTCAGGGCTCTGCCCTTTGGTCTTTCCTCAGCACCTTGGGTTTTCACCAAGTGTCTGGCGGTAGTGGCAGTGGCCCTGAGGCACGAGGGCCACAGTGTGTTCCCTTACCTTGATGACTGGCTCCTGTCAGTGCTGTCAAGGGAACAGCTAGAACTCTCCTGGTCTGCAACCCTGGATCTGTTCAGTCAAGTTGGGATCATTGCTGAGGAAAGACCACAGGGATGGGGCAAAAAGGGGTAAGGCCATCAAGAAATGGAGGGTAATGAGTACCAACACCCATAATCTGGGCAACAAGCTCCCTGAACTGGTGGTCTTGATGGAAGAGGGATGCCTGGATATCGTAGCAGTCATAGAAACATGGTACACAGAGAATCATGACCGGGATATTAACATACCAGGGTACACAACCTACAGGAGAGACAGGGAGGGCAGAAGGGGGGGGAGTAGCTCTCTATGTAAGGGAAGGGATAAAAGCAACTGAACAAAAGAGTAAACAGGGAGGAGAGGAGGCACTGTGGGTCACCTTAGAGACTGGAGATGGCACCACAATCCGCACGGGGGTTATATACAGACCCCCATGTCAGGCGGAGGGAATGGACAAGGATATGATAGAAGGCATACTTAGGATGGCACAGAAAGGGGAGATACTGTTGATGGGGGACCTTAATATGCCAGATGTTAACTGGAGCACCTTTGCTGCAGCCACATCCAAAAGCAGGGACATTCTTGATGCCCTTCAGGTGGCATGCCTCAGACAGCTAGTTTTGGAACCTACTCATGAGCGAGCAATCTTAGACCTCGTACTCTCAAATGGGGATGGTGAGAGGATCTCAGATCTACAAGTGGGTAGCCATTTGGGAACAAGTGACCACCAAACAGTGTGGTTCACGATAAACTCAGCTACAGAGTCAAGCCATACAAAAGTGAGGGTTCTGGACTTCAGGAGGGCTGTCTTTGGCAAGATGGGAGAGTGCCTTAGAAAAGCACTATCAAACAGACTAGGAGGAGGGGTGGAGCATTAATGGGAAAATATCAAAACTGCCATCACAGAGGCAAAATGCCTTTGTGTGAAGCAAATAAACAAATCAAAATGAAAGAAAAAAACACTATAGTTCTCAAAAGAAGTGGCGGTGAAGGTTAGGGAGAAAAAGACAGCATTTAGGAAGTATAAGGAAACACAGAAGGAGCAGGACAGAGAACTGCACTAGTTAAGGCAGAAGGAAGCAGGGAGGGTAGTCAGAATAGCAAAGGCACAAACTGAGGAAAAGATAGCCAACTCAGTTAAGAAGGGGGATAAAACCTTTTATAGGTGTATCAGAGAGCGTAGAAAGACAAAGGGAGGGATAGTGAGGCTGAATAGAATGGTTGTTGGGTGGGCAGAGAGTGACGGTGAAAAAGCAGGGATACTGAATGAATACTTCTGTTCAGTATTCATAGAAGAGGAAGTGGGGGAGGTGCCTAATCCAATTAACAGAAGCACTCTGGAGAGGGGGGTCGATCCCAGTCCTTTCACAGAAGAAAGGGTTCTGAAAGAACTCCTAAAACTGAAGGTGAACAAAGCAATGGGGCCAGATGGAATTCACCCCAGAATTCTAAAAGAATTAAGCAGAGAACTAGTGACACAACTGACTACCATTTTTAACAAATCATGGGAGGATGGTGTGGTACCTGAGGACTGGAATAAGGCTGATGTGATTCCCCTTCACAAAAATGGGACCAAGACAGAGGCAGGAAACTACAGACCTGTCAGTTTGACCTCTGTGGTAGGGAAAGTGATGGAATCACTTCTGAAGGAAAGAATTGTTGAGTACCTAGAGGCCAGTGGGGCACAGTACCCAAGGCAGCATGGGTTCACAGCGGGAAGGTCATGTCAGATGAATCTAATTGATTTCTTTGACTGGGTGATCAAAGTAGTAGACCAGGGAGGGGCTATGGACATGGCCTACCTCGATTTTAGCAAGGCATTTGACACAGTCCCACACAAAAGATTAGTAGTCAAATTAACCAGCCTGGGAGTGGATCCCAGGGTGGTAGCCTGGGTAAAACATTGGCTGAACAACAGGACACAGAAGGTAGTTGTAAATGGAGTCCACTCTGAAGAAAGAGGGGTTACTAGTGGGGTACCACATGGTTCAGTACTGGATCCAGTCCTTTTTAATGTCTTTATAAGTGACATTGCAGAGGAACTGGAAGGAAAAATATGCCTCTTTGCAGACGACACAAAGATCTGCAACAGGGTTGATACACAAGGAGGCATGGAAAGGATGAAAAGGGACTTGGCAAGGTTGGAGGAATGGTCAGAAGAATGGCAGCTTGGATTCATTGCAAAGAAGTGCAAAGTAATGCACCTGGGAAACAAAAACCCAGGGGAAGATTACACAATGGGGGTGGGGAGGTAGTAACAACAAAAAAAATGGAAAGGGACCTGGGGGTAATCATATCAGATGACCTTAAGGTTGGCAAGCAATGTGAGAAGGCAGTAGGGAGGGTTGGGGGGATACTGGGATGTATAGGGAGAGGCATCACCAGCAGAATACAGGAAGTTGTTATCCCCCTGTACAGACAGTTGGTGAGACCCCATCTGGAGTACTGTGTCCAGTTCTGGAGACCCCATCTCCACAAGGACATAGACAGGATGGAGGCAGTTCAGAGGAGGGCAACTAAAATGGTGCAGGGTCTGCAGAAGAAGCCATACAAGGAGGTTCTAAAGGAGCTTAATATGTATACCCTTGAGAAAAGAAGGGAGAGGAGGGACATGATAGAAACGTTTAAGTACCTCAGTGAAATCAACAAAGTCCAAGAGGGTAGCATCTTTCAGAAAAAGAGATGTGCAAGAACAAGGGGACACAATTTGAAGATAGAGGGGGGACAGCTCAGGGGCAATGTGAGGAAGTATTTTTTCACAGGGAGGGTAGTGGACACATGGAATAGCCTTCTTGAAGAGGTTGTGGGGTCTAAAACTGTGGGAGAATTCAAGAATGCATCAGACAGACATAAAGCAATTGTTGTGGGGGGGGGTTAGGAAGAAATAGGCTGTTGGTTATATAGGATCTGCAGCTTATCCTCTAGGTAAGAAAATAGGCAGACTAGGTGGGCCAAGCGGTCCTTATCTGCCTTTAAAGTCTATGTTTCTATGTTAAACTTCCCTAAGTCCCAACTTGTCCCTTCCCAACACCTGCAATTCATTGGGGTGGTGATGGATATGGTCCACGGTATGGCATTCCTCCCTCTGGACAGGGTAGAGACTCTGCAGAGGCTGGCCCGTAGGGTAGCTTCCAGCAGGAAGGCTTCGGCCTGGTCGATTCTCCGACCTTTGGGCCTGATGGCGGCAGCCATCCTCACTGTGCCTTTAGCCAAGCTTCACAAGCGCATTTTGCATTGGACGCTCAGAGTACAGTGTGACCAGAGGATGGACGACCTGGACAGGATGATCATGGTCTCTGATTCCATGCAGAGGGATCTCTTATGGTGGCAGAATCTTTCCAGTCTCACCAGGGGGTCCCTTTTCAGTTCCCTCCTCCTGCCCAGACCCTGACAACAGATGCCTCAGGAATAGGGTGGAGTGCTCATTCGGGAGTCCACAGGACACAAGGCTCATGGTCACTGGTGGAGTCCTCTCTGCACATCAATGTGTTAGAGATGAGAGCAGTGCTATATGCTCTTCAAACCTTCCAGCATCTGCTTCCCCGGGGTACTCTATTAGTCCAGTCGGACAGCACGTGTGTGGTGTGGTAGCTCAACAAGCAGAAAGGCACCCGGTCATACCCCATGCAGGGAAGTGATGCAGGTGTGGAATTGGGCTGTTCTGCATCTAAGTCACCTCACAGCCATCCACGTTCCAGGCATGCAAAACGTCCTAGCAGACAGTCTCAGCTGCACCAGAGTAAGGGCCCATGAGTGGGAGCTCAAGCAAGAGGTGGTCAACCACATCTTCGACCTGTGGGGTTGGCCAGAACGGGACCTGTTCGCCTCCCCATACAATGCAAAACTACTCTGGTTTTGCTCGCTCATTCCAGGGCATGGTGTTTTTTGGTGATACACACTGTCTCTTTGCTGGACAGGGAGATTCTTGCACGCCTTCCTTCCATTTCTGGTTCTACAGAGGGTTCTGCTCAAGCTGAGGGTGGAAGGGGCATGCATGGTTCTGATTGCTCCATTTTACCCTTGCCAAGTTTGGTTTCTGCACCTTCAGCAACTGGCAGTGGAGCCTCCGATTCCCCTACCTCTCTGCAATGACCTCCTGACCCAGGAGGAGGGCACGCTGATCCATCCAGGAAGTCCCTTCACCTTCACGTGTGGCACCTGAAGACATAGCCACTTCCTGCTATGGAGTCTCTTCTAGAGTAGCTCAGGTACTCGTAGAAGCCAGAAAGCCATCTATGAGAACCACTTATGCCATGAAGCAGAAGCGTTTTTAACATTTGGGCCACTGTGAAGGGTTGGGATCCATTCTCGTGCCCTGTTCAATCAGTCATGGAGTATCTCCTGCACCTCTATGATTTGGGCCTAGGCTATTCTTCGCTGAAGGTCCATTTGTTGTCTGTCTCTGCCTACCTTACCCTGGTGGATGGCAGGACAGTAGCACAGTTAGTAGTCTCTAAAACTGTCCTGAAGGGGATTCTGCACCTCAAACTCCCCGGTACACAGTCCTATGCCACCGAGGGATCTTAATTTTATTTTAGAAACGTTGACTCTGCTTGCTTTTGAACCATCTGATTCTTGCGATACACGCTATTTGTCCTGGAGAGCGCTTTTCTTAGTAGTAGTTATTTCAGCTTGAAGGCTTTCAGAGCTTCAGGCCCTGATTTGTAAGGAGCCTTATTTAATTTCCACAGAGACTGGGTGGATCTTTGGACCAACCCTAAGTTTTTGCCTAAAGTGGTTTCTGAATTTATGTTGAACTAGTCGATTTAACTACCAGTGTACTACCCGAGCATTCTAATCTGGGAGAAGCGATTCTTCAAACTTTAGATGTTCATAGAATCTTGCGTTATTACACTTACAGGACAAAGTCTGTCCAAAAAACGGATCAGCTTTTTGTTTCTGTTGCACCCAAGAGCGAGGGTGTGGTGGTTACCAAACAGTATTTGTCCAAATGGCTAGCTAACTGCATTACTTTCCGTTACCAGCAGTATGGGAAGACCCTCCTGGGGGAGGTTAAGGGGCATTCCACCGCGAGTATGGCTGCCTCTGATTTTTTCAGAAATATGTCTGTTGCTGACATCTGTGCAGTAGCTACCGGGAGTTCAGTAAACACTTTCACAATACATTACAGCCTCGACATTGCTTCTAGGACCAGGGCAGGGTTTGGCCTTCGTGTGCTTCAAGGCCTCCTATCTTAAATTTCCTGTGCCTATAGCAGAAAGTTTCTTCCTGCCTCTTGTGTTTCAGAATCTTCTGATTTACACTGCTTGGGACTCAGTCCTCAAGGCGATTACCTACTGCAAGAGCCCTGTCGAAGTAAGACAGTACAGTTACGTAAGAACTTACCGTAACAGTAGATCTTCAAGAAAAGCTCTTGCAGTAGGTAACTTTTCCCTCCCTCCCTCTATCCCCCTATTAGTTTCTGTTCTTTCTTTATAGGCTCATTCTGAGCCCCAGGAGCCTCTTGCCCCTTCTCCTGTTGCACCTCCTTGGAGGTCTCCGGTGGCAGAACTGGAAGGCGGGCATGGGGACTGCCCACTATATAGGGTCACGCTGACATCTGTCACATGATGTCGGGTGGGCGGTCCCCCGTCAGATACTGCTGACTAAAGTTTCTGTGTGGTCCTGATGCCAGGGGTGCAATACTCAAGGTGATTACCTACTGCAAGAGCCTGTCTCGAAAATCTACTGTTATGGTAAGTTCTTACATAACTGTACTTCTTATGGACTATGCTAAGTATTCCTATACAAATATGGCACATAAAAAATCTGGGTTTTGTACTAGTTTGACATTATTTTCTGCTTTGCATTTTATGGCACATCAGTTGAAATGAATGTTTGTTCTTCACTTATCCCTTTTCCTAATATAGTAATGTTATTTACCTCCTGTTTTGCAAATTTAGAGAGAGAGAGAGAGAGAGAGAGAGAGCATTCACAGGGCCAAGGAAATTGTCAGCTGAGTGGTTTAGTATATAGGGAATAAGATCAATTAAAGCAGCAGTATTTGTTAGAAGCCATATAGTTGTGTTTTTATTTCTTCAGATACACATTTTTCTTTTCGTATTCTTTCATTCCTGAACCAAGATATGGGATTTTGAAGTTTTAAAAGTTCCAACTCCTGTGTTATTCCTGCCAGGAAAAAATAAAATATTTTTGTACAGTGCTGTGCTTTTTACCATCAGAAACATGGTAGCATCATCCTAATACAGCTACATCTACATTACGAGTCTAGCATGTATGTTGAGCAAGTAACCTCAGTGGAAGAGATTTTCAAAAAGTGCGAGTAGCTGACATCTTTAATGGCATGATTAGCTGTAAAAGTTGTTTTAACAATATCTGAGAAAACTAAAAATATGCCAAGCATGAATCCTAAGATGTTAGAAATACATTTTTGCTAAAAAAAGAACTATATGATAACAATGTTTGCTAATAAATAACTGCTGCTTTAAAAACATTCTGCAGTAAATTCATTTATGCAAACATTTTTAAACATTTAGAAGTGCTCTGAATTGGCTGGCCCGGTGGCGCTGAGGGTTGAGGTGCTGGATGCCATACCTCACGCCATGCTGGTGACCCAGGTTCGGGAACAAACCCGGGCCATTGGGGGTCGGCAGGGGAGGGAAGGGACTGAGCGTCCAGAGGACAGTTCTCCCTTCCCTAGGGAGGAGTGGGGAATTGCTCCACACTCTAGCAGCTCTTGGGAGAGCTCAGGAGTACAGCAGAGATGCGGCACCGCAATGTGCAGGGGAAGAAGTGTTGGCAGACATTGGCACATTGTGCCATGACATCATGGCATGTCCACACGCCCAGGGCAACACAAGGAAAAAATCTACGGAGGACTGAAGAGGCAACGAGGGCCTCAGGAGCCAACCCGCACATCCCAAATGCCGGACTGCTGCACCAAGTGGTCCCCGGTGCCACCTACGAGAGATGGACCCTCTAATCTGAGAAAGATGCCGCCAAGGTAGGAGTGGTGGCCCTTCCCCCGGGGAGAGATCTGGGGGCCTGGGAAGTCTCTGTAGGAGGGGACCACTGGTGGGAGTCTCAGCAGAGGGTAGCAGGGGTGAGCTGAGCAGGCACCTCTGAGGGATGCCTCAGACCAAAGATAAATAAAAAGAGTTAAAAAACAAAAAAAAGAAGTGCTCTGAATTTATTTCTTGTGCTATCAAAGGAGAATTGGTTGCTCCAGCACAAATAAATCATTTTCAGATGTATCTACTCATTTAATCTGGCAATATTCATGTCAATCCAGGCCCAGGTAGTTTTAGTAACAAATTACCTAAGGGAAAGGATTCACTAAGTATTGTGCAGTTGAATATAAATAGTTCAGTAGCTAAGTTTCATTCGGCAGTGGCCTAGGTAAGAATAAATCAACCTTGTATTCTGGCCATCACCAGCAAGATTAGTAGTGATTCTACTATTGCCAGCGACTCCGGTAAAATAGGAGCCGGACACCTATTTCTTTTACCAAAATTGTTTCCTGTCATCCTTAGTCACTGTTAGTTTTCACACTAAATTTGGAACTAGGTAATCTTATGTTTGGTGGCAGTAAGATTTTACTTAAGAATATATTATATTCCTACCAAAACATATGTAGAAGGCCTACAGGACTCAAAGCAGCAGTGCAGTGAAATCTGCAAGAGATCTGACCCTAGTTTTTTTTTTTTTGAACTATAAAAGATTTGTGGCACCTTCCAGTTTTATTTGATGGCAACATTTTCTAGTTCCACAACATTTTGAGTATTTTATAAATGTTTCATTTAGTTTTTTTCTCAAGAAAAAAAGATGGTTACAATATTTTGCATAAAAAATACCATCACAAACCTGGTAATGGTTATTAGGATCAAGAAAATTAAAAAAAAAATTATAGTGCATAGCACAGGAGATAACCTAGAAAATTAGATGTGGCAGGTATGCTTATATTTTGACTAATTGAAGCTAAAACTAGCTTTTTTTTTAATGCATTTTTCATTGCACTGCTACTTAAAAAAAACTTACTTTCTCTTTCCTTGTTTTTATGTTTCAAGCCTATCTTCATATTATCTTCCTTTGTTTTTACTCTCTGTGCCACACACCTAAGGTTTTCATTAAATAACAGGTAAATGCTATGCTACTCTAGGTACCAGACTGTGTTCATCAAGTAAGTAATAAGCCACGCTAGGTGTCATTAAAGGATTTTAATGCATGCCCCAGAGAGCATCTTAAAACTACGCGTCCAAAGGCGAGTATCTTTCGCGCGAAGTGCATTAAAATCCTTTAATGCACACCCTGGAGTGGCTTATCACACTTATAAAATGGGCCACTATCATAAAAGAATTAGTTGATTTACTCTGACAGAGATTAAAACTTATTTACTATTTTCAAAAGAGCATACAATACATTACCTCTACAACATCTAAAATCTGAAAAAAGTAGTCCATATTAATGCATAAAGTAGCATATCTCAGCAATAAGTTAACTAGTACTGTACTTTGCAGTAAAAGTATTTATTAGTAGAGTTGGTTGAAAATATGTTCTCTGTAACATGTAAATTATTTTATAAATGCACTGTAACATCTGTAAATTTGTAAAACATAAGTAATGTTTAAAACTTAATTTTCATTACACTGTAGTTATAAACTTTCACTGAAGGCAACCTTCTCTTTATTTTTGTTTTTTACTTATGTGTTGTCTAGTACATAAAAAGAAAACTGCTATAGGATTGAGGTGAAAGGCTAGTAAGAAAAAAAACTTTAAACCTGCCAAGTTGCCCTTTTTTGGTGGTTGGAGGGGGGGGGTAGATTTCACCTGAAAACACCTATATATGATTAAAATGTACATGTGTTTATAAACATCAGCAATGTAGTTGAGCAGTTTGGATCTGCCTCTACCTATGCAACTGTGTTTTCCCACCTTTTCTCTTTGTTTATAAAGTATTACCATATTGCTTACTTTCTGCATCCTGTTTTTTCCCCCACATTCAAGACATACTGTAGAATGTTTATCATGGAATGTTTACCATGGAATACAGGGATTCAAAATTCTGCTCAGTTCCACTGGTAGAATGTTACTCTCCTAACATACTGTACACACAGACAACATAGAGGATAATGTATGGTCTTTGATTAATAACCATGCTGCAAACACTTCGAGAGCTTGCCATGACATCATTGTAAACCTCGAGAGCACAGCTCGAGAGGTTGTCAGATGTTATGGCAACCTCAAGAAGTGTTTTCAGTGTGGTTGTTAAGCAAAGAACATACATTATATTTGATAGTGAATGGGCTGCCAAGATTGTGTAATTGCAGACTGAATTACTTTACAGAACATTAATTGTTGTGAGTGTTCCATTTTGTTAGCACATTGATTGTTGTGAGCGTTCCATTTTACTTATTTTTTATTTATTCACAATTCGGATTTACAACCTTTGAGTCAAAGACTCATTTACAAAGGCACTTCATCACAGGGAGGGTAGACAACATTTTGGTGGAGTACAACAGTGGATAACATTACAGGTGAGGTACATAAAGGAGCATACAATGCAAAGCAAACAAACATTCAAGAAATTCAGTGATACAGTGGAGCACACAGATTTCCAATTGAGGTGTACAGGCCTCAATTAAGTTAATCTAACTAAACTAATATACATATAATACTGTGGACCCCTAGAGATACTGGGTACGAGTACCTGGGGGGTGAGGAGGGGTAGTTGCTGGGGAGGGTGGGGGACCAGGGAGACTTTGTCTGTGGATTGGGTAAGGCAGAGTTTTAGGCATAGAAACATATAAACATAGAATTTGACGGCAGATAAGGACCGCTTGCCCCACCCAGTCTGCCCATTTCCCTACCTACTGGATAAGCTGCAGATCCTAGTTAACCAGCAGCCTACTTCTTCCTACCCCAACCCCCTAGAATTGCCTTATGACTGTCCCATGCATGCTTGAATTCCACCACTGTTTTTGACTCCACAACCTCCTCCAGAAGGCCGTTCCATGCATCCACAACCCTCTGTGAAAAAATCCTTAAATTACCTCTGAGCTGCCCCTTCTATCTTCAAATTGTGCCCTTGTTCTTGCACACCTCTTTTTGAAAGATGCTACCTCTTGGACTTTGTTGATTCCCTTGAGGTACTTGAAGTTTCTATCATGTCCCCCTCTCCCTCCTTTCCTCGAGGCTATACATATTAAGCTCCTTAAGTCTCTCTTGATATGTCTTCCGGTGCAGACCTTGCACCATTTTAATTGCCCTCTTCTGGACAGCTTCCATCCTGTCTATGTCTTTGCGGAGATTGGGTCTCCAGAACTGCATCCAGTACTCCAGATGGGGTCTGACCAGCTGTCTGTACAGAGGGATAATAACTTCCTGTTTTCTACTGGTGATGCCTCCCCCTATGCATCCCAGTATCCCCCAGCCCTCCTTGCTGCCCTCTCACATTGCTTGCCCACCTTTAGGTCATCTGATATGACTACCCCCAGGTCCCTTTCCATTTTTGTTGTTGTTAGTATCTCACCCCCCTTGTGTACTCTTCCCCTGGGTTTTTGTTTCCCAGGTGCATTACCTTGCATTTCTTAGCATTGAATCTAAGCTGCCATACATTTGACCATTCCTCTAACCTTGCCAAGTCCCTTCTCATCCTTTCCACCCCATCTTGTGCATCAACTCGGTTGCAGATCTTTGTGTCATCTGCAAAGAGACATACTTTTCCTTCCAGTCCCTCTGCAATGTCGCTTATAAAGCATTGAAGAGGACCGGTCCTAATACTGAACCCTGCGGTACCCCACTAGTAACCCCCCTTTCTTCAGAGTGGACTCCATTTACTATTACTCTCTGTGTCTTATTCTCCAGCCAATTCTTTACCCAGGCTGTAATCTTGGGACCCACTCCCAGGCTGGCTAACTTGTATATTAATCTTTTGTGTGGGACTGTGTCAAATGCCTTGCTAAAGTCTAGGTAGGCCATGTCCACAGCCCCTCCCTGATCTACTACTTTGGTCACCCAGTCAAGGAAATCTATCAGATTTGTCTGGCATGACCTTCCCGCAGTGAATCCATGCTGCCTTGGGTCCTGTGCCCCTCTGGCCTCTAGATACTCGACAGTTCTTTCCTTCAGAAGTGATTCCATCATTTTCCCTACCACTGAGGTTAAACTAACAGGTCTGTAGTTTCCTTCTGTCTTGCTCCCACTTTTGTGAAGGGAATCACATCTGCCCTTCTCCAGTCCTCAGGTACCACCCCATCCTCCCATGATTTGTTAAAGAGGGTAGTCAATGGTGTCACTAGTTCTACCTTAGTTCTTTTAAAATTCTGGAATGAACCTATCAGGCCCCATTGCTTTGTCCACCTTCAGTTTTAAGAGTTCTTTCAGAACCCTTTCTTCTGTAAATGGGCTGGTATCAACTCCTGTATCCAGAGTGTTTCTACTGTTTGTTTAGGTACCCCTCTTCCTTTGTAAATACTGAGCAAAAATATTTGTTTAGTATCTCTGCCTTTTCACAGTCACCCTCTGCCCACCCTCCCTCCCTTTATTAAGCCTCACTATCCCTCCCTTGGTCTTCCTTCGCTCACTGATGTACCTATAAAATGTTTTATCCCCCTTCTTAACTGATTTGGCTATCTTTTCCTCAGTTTAGGTCTTTGGTGTTCTGACTGCCTTCCCAGCTTCCTTTTGCTTTAACTGATACAGTTCTCTGTCCTGCTCCTTCTGTGATTCCTTGTACTTCCTGAATGCTTTCTTTTTCTCTTGAACCTTCACTGCCACTTCCTTTGAGAACCATAGTGATTTCTTACATCATTTCGTTTTGTTTGCTTCACACAAAGGCTTGTTACCTCTGTGATGGCAGATTTTATTATTCCCTATTGTTCTTCCACCCCTCCTTCCTGTCCATTTGCTAGTGCATTCCTTAGGCACTCACCCATTTTGGCAAAGTCAGCACTTCTAAAGTCCAATACTTTTGCCTTTGTATGGCTTGACTCTATTGCTGTGTTTATTGTGAACCATACTGTTCGATGGTCGCTAGTTCCCAGATGGTTACCCACTTCTACATCTGTGATCCTCTCTCCATCTCCATTTGAGAGAACCAGGTCTAAGATTGCTCCCTCTCGAGTGGGTTCCAATACTAGTTGTCTAAGGCATGCCCCCTGTAGGGCATCTAGAATAACCCCACTCTTCGAAGTGGCTGCTGTAACTGCACTCCAGTTAACATCTGGCATATTCAGATCACCCATCAGCAATATCTCCCCTTTTTCTACCCTTCTAAGTATACTTTCTATCATTTCCTTGTCCATTTCTTCCCCCTGAGAAGGGGGTCTGTATACAACCCCTGTGCAGATTGTGGTGCCATTGCCAGTCTCCAAATTACCCACAGTGCTTCTTCTCCTCCCTGTTTACCCTTTTGTTCTGTTGCTTTGATTCCTTTCCTTATGTAAAGAGCTACTCCTCCTCCTCTTTTACCCTCCCTGTCCCTCCTATAGATAGTGTATCCTGGTATGTTTACATCCCAGTCATGGTTTTGTGTGTACCATATTTCTATGACTGCCACAATATCCAGATGTTCCTCCTCCATCAAGGCCACTAATTCAGGAAGCTTGTTACTCAGACTATGGGCATTGGTGCTCATTGCTCTCCATTTTTTGATGGCTTTACCTTCTGTTGGAGCATCCCCCACTGACCTTTCTACCTTGGTCTTTTCTCATTTGTACCCTGTTTTGTAGGGAGAGGCTGGGATTTTCCTGTTGCTTATCAGTGCCTCCCCCTTGACTAGTTTAAAAGCTTGCCAATGAAGCATTTAAACCGATTGCTCAAAAGACTTGTTCCCTTCCTGGACAGATGCAGACCATCCTGCCAGTGTAGGCTGGTGTCCCTCCAGGTTGAACCCCAGTCCTCAATGAAGCCAAACCCCTGTGAGCCACATCATTTTTTCAACCATTCATTAAACTGCATGGTGCAAAGTACCCTCGCCTCACTCATGCCATTGACAGGCAGCACCTCTGAGAAGGATACTGTGTGTGCTACTTGTCTTAGGCCCCTCCCCAATTCTACAAAGTCCTTCTGCACTGCTCTAATCTCATGATGAGCCAAGTCATTTGTCCCTAGGTGGACAATGATGTCCAGCTCAGACTCCCGTGCAGCTGTTCTCGTGATCCTGAGGATGCGCTTCCTGTCCCGCCAAGCCATGGCACCAGGCAGGCACCTTGCTTCAGTTTTCCCTGCTCCACCCAGTTCTATCCCCCTAATAATTGAGTCCCCCACCAGGAGCTGCTTCCTTTCCTTGTGGTGTCCTCTGCCTCCTTCCTGTGGGCCTCCCTTGTGACAGTTGTCCTCAGCCTCCTTAGTCTCCTCTGTGGGTGCATCCATAGGGGAGCTATGCTCCCCCAGAATGGTGTATGGATTGTGGAGTGGAACAACTGACTGGGTGTGCCTCTGTTACACCATTCTCACCCTCCCTGAGCCCACTGTGGTCCAACTGCTGTGCTTTCTTCACAACCTCTGAGGTAGTGGTGGTGGCTCTGGTGCTCCCTGGATGGGGGAGGTTCCCTTCCTACTGTCCAGTGTGGCCTGGGGGAAGGTTCCCTTACTACTTTCCAGTGTGGCCTGAAGATGGGCAACTTCCTCCTTCAGGGCAGAGAGTTGTCTGCAAATAAGGCAGCATCTCAGCCTCCAGAAAGACTCCCGGGAGATTGCTGCCCCACAGCCATTACATTGCACTACTCCCCACATGTTTATCTACTTTTTTGTGTGTGTGTGTGTGTGTGATTGGTTTGTTATATAGAAATGTATATATTATACAATGTGTATGCTTATATTGTCAGTACAGTGTGCTAGAGAGATATGACAGTGATATGCACTTGCACTCTTGAGGAAATGATGTCAGAACCCCAGGTATAAAGGAACTATTTCCAGGGGTGGGTGGGGTGAGGGGTGGGAAGGGGTTGGGCCTAAACTGTGCCCTCACAAAACAATCAGCTAAAAGCTCTGACCCACGCTCACTGATCGCTACCTTCCTGTCAACAAGATGCCCTACACAACAATTTGACAGAGAAAATGCCCTGCTAATCAAACAGAAAAATCCAGACATCCAAGTCAGACACAGGTAAACCTCCCCAGCCCCAAAACAGTCTGGTGGTTTGTGCTCTGAAAGCAGTCAGCCCCAAAACAAGTCAGCTGTGCTTTAAACTCTTCCTGCACTGAAAATCTTAAGAATTGTAACAAAAGTAAAGCTAGATCCACCTCCCTCTGTTGCTTGAAAGACTGTATTTTCCTGATAATTCTAAGTTCCTTATTTCACCTTTCAGTTAGAAGTAGCCTCCACCTGCAGAATATCTGCTACAAACCAAAGACAATTGTAAGGTTCACCTCACTCTGTTGTGAGCACAACTCACTTTCTTGCAAATCCTATCTTCAGTATTGCAGCTTCCACCAGAGGTAGTTTCACTTGAAGAATATTAGCTGCCCCGTCATGGGCATTTGCATCTCCGAGAGTCAGTGAGGTGTTTATGGAGAGCGATTTTGAAGGGGCCGATTTTGGGGATGTTTGTGATCTGAGCGGGAAGGGAATTATACCAGGAGCGGGGTCTGGAGTAGAAAGATCTTTGGGTGAGGGAGGTCCTGGCTCTCGGCACCTGGAAGGTGGCTTTGGTTGCATTTCTATTGGTGACCGAGTGAGTGGCCTGTTTTAGGGATGAGGTAACCCCCAGCGGGGAGAGCCCAAGTAGTGTTTTTTTTGGCCAGTATACAGGTGTGGTATCGCAGGCGCTCTTCAAAGGTGAGTAGGTTTGAGGTGGAGTAAAACTGGCATGTGTGCGTTCTGCTGGGGGCACCTGTCAGGAGCCTGCAGGCCTTGTTGATAGAGGTCTGGACTTTGGAGAGGGCGGTGGGGTCAGCAGCTGCATAGATTGGGAGCCCATAGTCAACCAAAGACAGGATGGAGGAGGTGATAGCCAGCTGGAGGGCATACTCTGGGAGGCAGTCTTTGTGGCGGTAGAGGAGTCCAATCCGGGCATTCATGGCAGAGGACAGGGAGTTAAGATAGGAGTGGAAGGAGAGAGCCAAGTTGAAGGTGATGCCCAGGTGTTTGTCTTCTGATACCTGTTCAAGGGTGTGTAGGGTGCGGGGGAGGATGAGGAGGGGGGCATTTCTGGAGTTACTTTGGTGGTGGGAAAAAATCATAGATTTCGTTTGCTTGTGGTTCAGAACCAGACGATGGTTGAGAAACCATTTTTCAGCTTGGCTGACGGAGAGTTGCAGAGAGCTCTGGAGGGTGAGTGGGTCAGGGTGGGAGGCAACGAGGACCGCATCATCGGCGTATAGGAGCATTTTGCCCAAGCAGGAGCTGGGAAGGGTGTTTAGAAAGAAATTGAATAATGTGGGGCCCAGGATGAAGCCCAGAGGGACACCAGAGTGTACAGGTGAAGTGGTGCTTGACCAGGACGGAAGCCATGCTGTACGGGGCATGATATGTTGTACTTGGATAGGTAATTCATGAGTTGGGTGGATACTATCTTTCCAGGGTTTTAGAGAATGGGGGGAGGATGGAGATTGGTCTGTAGTTGTTTGGTAATGTACGGTCTCCATTTTTATGTATTGGGGTAATTTCAGCCGATTTCCATGCACTCGGGAATTGGCAGAGGCATAGAGACCGGTTAGAAAGGTCAGTGAGAGGGGCTAGCATGACATCAAGAGTTAGGCGGAGAATCCTGGAATCAAGGGGGTCACAACTGGGGTTGTGGCTGAAGAGAGCTTTTAGTAGGAATGGTTTGGTGTCGTGGGGAGATATGGTGCAGAGGAGAAATGGGAGGCGATTCATGGCAGGGGGATTGGAGGCATGGATAGGGTCAAAGAAGTGGACAGGAAGGACTGCACTTAGGTCAGAAAAGGCCGCATTGAGGCAGTCGGCAACGAGTGGGGGATCAGTGGTAATAGTGCCATTAACAAGCATCTAGGGGGGAGAGCAAGATTTCCCATTAAGCTCTTTGATATTATCCCAGAAAGCTCATGAAGAGCCCCAGGATGAGGCCAGGGTGGTTTGGTAGTATCTGGCCTTGGCTTGTTTTATGGCCCAAGTGCATTGGTTGTGAGCGGCATTATAGGCTTGTCTGTCTACTGTCCTGCCTGACTCGACCGCGATCCGCCATAGGTTATCTTGCTGCTTCAGTTGCTGGATCGGGGGGGGAGAAATCCAGGTGACATTGTGTCTTTTGGTGCAAGTGCTGGTGACAGGTGCAAAAATGTCACAGGCCTTGCAGAAAGCACTGGTGAGGTGGGCTAGCGTGGTGTCTATATCAGTTGCAAGGGAGATCAGTCCAGCTGGGCTAGGTACTGCTTTAGCATATTAAGGCCCCCGGGGCAGAAGCGGCGGCGGTAGGTGACTTTCCATGTGGGTTTGAGCATGGGGGAGGACCAGAAGCAGAGGATAGGGGAGTGGTCGCTAAGGGAGCTGGCTAGGACACTGACAGATTTGATTTTATGGGGGCGATTGGAGAGTATTATGTCAAGGAGGGAGCAGGTACCACTGGCCTTCTTAAATCTGGTAGGATGGGTGACTAGTTGAGTTAAGTCAAGGACAGTGAAGGAGTCCTTTATGTGTGCTGTAGTGGAGCCAAGCCAGTTGACATTGAGGTCACCTAGAACAAGCTGCTCAGCCTTGTGGGGCAGGGTGGAGAGATAGTCAGTGAGGGAGTGGATAGCTGGACCTTGGGCTCGTGGTGGTATTTATGTGGTTGTAAGATAGAGAGGGCCTCTGCCCGGGTCAGGGGAGATTTTTAAGGTGATGGCTTGGGCACCGTGATCAAGCTTTCGGGCATGGAGTGCTTGGCCCAGGACGGAGTCACGCAAGTAGTCTGCACATCCACCACCACGCTTACCAACACAATCCTCTCTGAAAAGGGTGAAACCGAGGAGGGAGACAGCTGAGTTGGGGGTTACTGTGGAGAGCCAGGTCTCCACTATGGCAAGGATGTTGGGCCTGTGTTGGACGACCCAGCACTGCAGTGCAGCAGTTTTCTTTGGGAGACTGCAGATATTCATAATGGCAATGCGGAGGCCATGCCCAGCAGCTGGCGAGGGGTGGTGGAATGTCCAGGGCCAGGATTTGGGTGGACGTTCCCAGAGAGCAGAAGAAGTAAGGTGACAAGTCGGAGCAGTAGGCTACAGCGATTGTGGTAAATGTGCCTGGGCAGATGCGAGGATCGGGGTGCAAAGGTACAGGGAATGGGTAGGGAGCTAGTTTTTTCCCCACAGCTGTTGTGAGTATTCTGTTTTGTTATACCATTGATACAACATACTCAAGAAGGGTTAACAACAAAGTGATGTCATAACAATGGCATAACAAGGTTGTAATCTACAGTGGTGTGAAAAAGTATTTGCCCCCTTCCTGATTTTCTCTATTATTGCATATTTGTCACACTGGATGTTTTCAGGTCTTTAGAGAAAATGTAATATTAGATAAAGGGAACCTGAGTGAACAAATAACACTTGGTTTTTTTTTTAATTTCACTTATTTAATGAAAAAAAGTTAACCAACACCAACTGGCACTGTGTGAAAAAGTAATTGCCCCCTTACACTTAATAACTGGTTATGCCACATTTAGCTGCAATGACTGCAACCAAACACTTCCTATAATTCAATATCAGTCTTTCACATCGCTGTGGAGGTATTTTAACCCACTCTTCCTCGCATAACTGCTTTAATTCAGTAACATTTGGTAGGTTTCGAGCATGAACTGCTCGCTTCAGGTCCTGCCACAGCATCTCTATTGGGTTTAAGTCTGGACTTTGACTAGGCCACTCCAAAACTTTAATTTTACTTCTTTTAGCCATTCTGATGTGGACTTGCTTTTGTGTTTTGGATCATTGTCTTGCTGCATGACCCAACTCACGCTTCAGCTTCAGCTGACGGAAGGATGACTGGACATTCTCCTTAAGAATTTTCTGGTACAGAGCAGAATTCATGGTTCCTTTAATCATGGCAAGTCATCCAGGTCCTTAGGCAGCAAAGCATCCCCACACCATCACACTACCACCACCATGTTTGACTGTTGGTATGGTGTTCTTACTGTGGAATGCTGTGTTTGCTCTACGCAAGACATTATGGGATCCATGTTGTCCAAAAGTTCCACTTTGGACTCATCTGTCCATAGAACATTTTCCCCAAAGGCTTGTAGATCATCCAGGTGCTTCTTGGCAAATAGAGCGAGCATTTATGTTCTTCTTGGTTAGCAGTGGTTTCCGCCTTGCTACTCACATGAAGCCCATTTTGCCCAGTCTCTTTCTGATTGTGGAGTCAGAACACTGACCTAGCTGAGGCAAGAGTAGCCTGCAGTTCTTTGGATGTTGTTTTAGGATCCTTTGAGACTTCTTGGATGATTTTACACTGCGCCCTTGGAGTAATTTTGGCAAGCTGCCCACTCCTGGGAAGGTTCACTATTGTTCCAAGTGTTCTCCATTTGGAGATTATGGCTCTCACTGTGGTTCGATGGAGTCCCAGAGCCTTAGAAATAGCTTTGTAACCCTTTCCAGACTGATAGAGGGCAACAAATTTTTTTCTGATCTTTTCAGGAACTTCCTTTGATCATGGCATAATGTGCTTGTTGAATCTTTGTGCTGGCAACATGACTCTGATGGTAAGGGCCAAAATAAGTGAGGTTTATATTGAGCAGGGCTGGCTGTAATCAAGCCTGGCTGTGTTCAATCAGCTGACTCTAATTATCCCTTTAATTGGGTTGATTTAACTAGGGGGCAATTACTTTTTCACACAGTGCCAGTTGGTGTTGGTTAACTTTTTTCATTAAATAAATGAAATAAGTAAAAAAAAAAGTGTTATTTGTTCACTCAGGTTCCCTTGATCTAATATTATATTTTGTCTAAAGACCTGAAAACATCCAGTGTGACAAATATGCAATAATAGAGAAAATCAGGAAAGGGGCAAATACTTTTTCACGCCACTGTACTTAATTTTAGTTAATCATAAGGGCGCCCCATACATTATAAAGGCCTGTTTTAGAGCCAGAGACTCAATTATCTCACTGTCAGGGTAAGCAGAAGAGACTTCCCTGATGAGCAGGTAAAGACAGAAGGGGAATTTTTCACTGTCAGTAAAGAAACAGTTGTAATAAAAACTATAAACAATACTTAATGTTTCTAATTTTTTTATGTGTGTAAGAAGAGTGTGATGATCAGGTAAACAACATTTAATTCATTTGTTTTATTTTTTATTTAAGGTAGTTTTATTTTTAGGGCCCAGTTGAAGGTTTTTACAGTGCAATGGCAGCTGCCACGTTTCTGATGGAAGATCAGTTCTGGTTGCACGGGGACTGCTAGAGGTTAGTTCTGGTTGTAGGAGGATCAATTTGCTCATTGTGTGATGTGGTTTAGGACCAGGATGACTGTGCATATATAGAGAGTTAGTGTACAGTCAGCTGATGTCTCTTGGCCAATGAGATTTCTAGATTTTTTCTTGCCATTTTATAACATTATATAGTCTTCTGTCTAATTACCTGAATGTTCTTATTCCTCCGATTTCTGATATGAGCATACTTGCCCTATATATACTAATGTATATAATGTGTACTTATTCTGTATATTTCTGATGTATAGTGTGTGTACAATCTACTCAATGTACAGAACATGAATGTGTATATACTGTTTATATAACTTCAGTACGTGTACTGAATATGTATATTGTCCAGGTCCACCTCGAAAATGAGTTCTTCTCAACGATGTTTCACCTGGTTAAATAAAGATTTTTGATTTGATTTGATTTGCTATGGAACAATTTAAAGAAATTAACAAAATTTTTGATTGGGTGACTTTAATTTGGACTGGGCTGACAGTCGCCACTATAAAACAGTGTAGTGACTGACCTGATTGATTGATAACTTGCACATCCCAGGATAGCCTCATTTAGGTGCAGCAGCTAGGGCCAGATTTTCAGAGCCCTCGTAACTCCCACAGCTGTGGGGAAAAGCTAGCACAACTGGGTCTCCACTTACAGAACTGCAGTTTTCTCCACAGCTACAGTATTTTCAAAAATGGAGCTGGTTGGCGAATGGCTCCACAATTTATGGAGTTGTGGCTGGTAATATACATGAAATGTGTGCAGTTTAAAATAAAAAAAAAACATTTTCACAAGTCAAACCCACCCACATCCACTGTGTAAACATATCCAACCCCTTCCCACCTCACAAAAGCTTTACACATATCCCCCACCCAGCCACCTGGTAGCACATATTTCCCTCCCAGACATAGCAAAGTTCCATAGTAAACTAATTATGGGGACTCTTGACCCCAACTCCCTTCCCCCGTCTGCGTGAAAAAGAAACCACTCACCTTCCCCCCCAACCCTGCCAAATGCTCCATCACCATAGTTTATGAGAAAAAAGCCCACCCTACCTCCCTGTAGCACTCAGCCTCCCTCCCCCCTTAAGCCCCCAAATATTAAAGGTTACTGCATCTTTAAAATCTCGGAAGAAATTGTGCTCCCTCATAGGTGCAGTCAGCTCACTTCAGAATTCTTCATCAATGAATGAGTGATTTGATGTCTTCTATAGTAACATCTGATTGGCTAAAAAGTAAATGAAAACTGCAACACTATCAGAATTTGTTCAAGGTTATCACACTGTGAACATTTTCATATCATGATACCCACCTTACAAGTACTTGCAAGGGAATAAAAAAAGATAGACACCACAGATTTATTTAAAATAAAAGGACAGACAACCAGGTGGGATTACAACATCATGGCAGAGGGGAGTAATTTCAAGAAAGATAGACGGAAGTATTTCTTTACAGAAAGGGTTATGGATAGATGAAACAATATGCCCAGAAACCTAGTCAATGCCAGTACAGTCCTGGGATTCAAAACTCAGTGGGATAGCTATGATGGTAATTAGAAACAAGGGTAAGGTCGAAAGGAACACTGGGAGATTTGAACTGATTGAATAAGGTTAGGTAAAATATGGCAGTCTGGATGGACTCTTGGCTTCATTTGTCCTTAACTATATGTATGCCAATGCATACTTTGATGTTGGTACTAAATGTGGCCTAAAACCACAGAAGCATAGAAAAGTGACAAACAGGAAAAAAACCTGAACAGTCCATAATCTGTCCCAAGACTCTGCTGTCCCAAATGCCTGGCTAAGCACCCTTGCTGACATTTTTTTCATTTAATTTGGTTTGATTTTTATTTAAAATGCACAGTTGCAACTGGTCATAAAGTCCAGTTGACGTACATTACGATATTCCACAGTCCATTACAAGACATAATTAAACAAGTTATATGAAAAGGTACACTTGTACAAATCTCAGTCGTTACAAATCCTACAGCAAATATATGTTTAACAACACAATACATTATATCACTAAACAAACTTCATATTAAATAACACACAAAAAACAGATTTTTCGTGTTTTCCTGTCCTAACCCTGGGTCTTTCCCACACTCTGTGTTTTCTAAGGGGATGTGCAGTATTCACCTTACTTTTTAAAAAGGAATATAGTGTGTGACTTGGAGTACAGATTTCAGAGAAAATTCCCTGAACAACCTTTCTCACCTTAAAGGAAATTTTAAAGAATACCATACTAGCATACTAACATGCTAACATACTAAAATGCTAGCAGAATAGGCCTAACAGTCTTTCGTGTCTGCTCGTTTGGTCAGCCCCCACCCTGGAAGCTGACCTTGCTGCCCACCCTGTTTTCTCTGGCTTCTCCCTTCCCAGTTCCGGATATTCTCGCTGCATTGGATTTTGCTTCCAGAACCCTTCCCCTGTACCTGTCCCACCCCCTCTTGAACCCCTCCACCATCTCTGCCTCCACCAGCCCCCTAGGCAGCACATTCCATGGCTCCACCACCCTCTCAGTGAAGTAGCACCTCCTCCTTTCTCCCCTGAATCTTCCCCCCTCCAGCTTCCACCCATGCCCTCTAGTGGTCCCCTCCTCCTTTCTTCAAAGCACCCTGGCTGTTCCTCCCCTATTTACCCCCTTCATGTACCTGAAGACCTCTATCATGTCCCCACGGTCCCTTCTCTCTTCCAATGTGTACATATTTAGCTCTTCGAGCCTCTCCTCATAGGTCCTGTCCCCCAAGCCCCAAATCATTTTGGTTGCCCTCCTCTGGACCCTCTCCAGGAGTTTAATGTCCCTCTTTAAGTGTGGCCTCCTAAACTGCACGCAGTATTTGAGGTGCAGCCTCACCAAGCAGTTATACAGAGGGAGTATCACTTCCCTCCTTCTGGAGGTGATCCCCCTAGTGATGCATCCCAGCATCCTGTTGGCCTTGGCTGCTGCCCTCCTACAAGTCTCCGAGTTGTTCATCTTGACATCCACCACAACCCCCAGGTCCCTCTCAGCCATCGAGACTTGTAGCATTTGCCCCCCGAGGGTGTACACTTGGCCTGGGTTTCTGGCCCCTAGGTGCAGTACCTTGCATTTCCTGCATTGAACCTCAGCTTCCACTTTCTAGACCATCTTCCAGAGCCTCCAGAACCCCTGTAGGCCACCTCCCCATCTCCCCATCCACCACTGCCCCAGTTTTGAGTCATCCACAAAGAGACTCATCTTACTCCTGATACCTGTCCTTATGTCAGAGACGTAGGCGTTGAACAGGAGGGGCCCAAGGACTGATCCCTGTGGGACCCCACTAATGACTCTCCTTACTCTGGAGGTCAGGGGTAAGGGGCAACAGACTTCTAGAAAAACATAAACTGAACTTACAAGCTCAAATGGGCAGACTGGGTGGGCCATAGGCCCTTATCTGCCGACACTGTCTATGTGTCTATGTATCTATGTATGTATCCTTGGGGATGAGACTATCCCACCGACTACGACCTTCTGGGTCCGGTCCTGGAGCCAATTGCCTATCCATCTGATCATCTGGTTCCCCACTCCCATTTCTCCCAGCTTATCCACCAGACCCACGTGAGGAACAGAGTCAAATGCCTTGCTGAAGTCTAGAAAGAGGACGTCCACTGGTCTACCCAGGTCCAAGGCACTTGTCACCCAGTCATAGAACTCCACAAGGTTTGTCTGACACGATTTCCCTGGGACGAATCCATGCTGTCTATTGTCCAGGCACCCTGACTTTTCCAGGCCCCCCCCAGCCTCTCCTTGACAATGCCCTCCATCATCTTGCCCACCACCGATGTCAGGCTGACAGGTCTGTAGTTCCCTGCCACCTCCCTTGATCCCCCCTTGTGGATAGGCACTATATGCGCCACCTTCCAGTCCTGGGGCACCCACCCTGTCCTCAGAGAGATGGTGAAAAGCTCCACCAGGAGTTTCACCAGGACATCCGCAAGTTCCTTCAGCACTCTGGGATGTAATTTATCCGGCCCCAGTGCTTTCTCCGTCTTAAGGGACCTGAGGGCTTCCCTCACTCTCTCTGCTGTGATTTCCACTTCCACTACCTCTTCTCCTTGCTTAGCCTTCCCCCCTCCTGCCAGTGATGCCTCCCCCTCTCCCCAGACCCGCCGATCGGTAAGGGTCCCCCTTCTCGGTATCACTATCTCCTCCCATGTATGATGCAGCACCCCCATTTTCCTTGGTGAAAACTGAGGTGAAGTACTCATTTAGTACCTCAGCCTGCTCTCCCAGATCTTGTGCCCATCTCTCCCCTGTTTTAATCCTGCTAATCTTCCCCTTCACCCTTCGTTTTTCCCCAATGTATCTAAAGAACCCCTTGTTCCCTCTCCTAATTTCCCTGGCCAGGTTCTGCTCCTTCCTTGCCTTAGCCTCCCTCACCACCCTAGTGGCCATTCTAGCCATCAGCTCGTACTCCTCTTGATCCCTTTCACTTCTTGAGCACTTGAATTGCCTATAGGCTGCCTTCTTTCCCCATGACCACCTCCTGGACCTCCCTGGTCCACCAGCAGGGTTTCAGGCCCTACCACATTTTCGTCTTACTCTTGCACAGGTACTGGTAGCATCCTGCACCCCTCTCCTGATGATTTTCCACCTACTATCAGCGTCCATGTCTGACCCAATCCCATCCAAATGGTCCTTAAGGATCCTTCCCATTTTCTTAAAATCCGACCCCCTGAAGTCAGTTACCTCCGTCTTTGTGCAGCCTTCTACCCCTCCTAGGTCCAGGCAGAACCAGACTGTGGCATGGTCACTCCCCACCAAGGGGTCCCTTACCTCCAGGCCCCCAATCTGGTCACTGTCTGCCAGGACCACATCCAGTACCCTTGCCTCCCTGGTCGATTCCCCCACCTGCTGAGTTAGGAACACGTCTTGAAAGACATCCAACAACCTCTGTTCCCTGGCCACCGAGGATGTCATAGTCTCCCAGTCTGTTCCTGGCATGTTTAAGTCCCCCAACACCACCACCCTTCCCCTGCCCAGTCTGCAGTGTCTCCCAACATCTGCCAGCAGACTCTCCTCTAGCTCCTCCACCAGTGCAGGGGGTCTATACACCACTCCTATTTTTACTGTCTTGCCCCCTCCTTGTTATCAAGGTGACCCAAATTGCTTCCACGGTTCCCTCCGCCTCTTCTACTCCCCCATGCCAATGCAGTTTTTGACTATCATTGCTACCCCTCCTCCCCTTCCCTCCCCCCTGTCCTTCCTGAACATAGTGTAACCCTCCAGGATTCAGGTCCCAGTTGTGTCCTGCGGTGGCCTAGGTCTCAGTGACCGCTGCCAGATCCACCACTCCCTCAGTTAGCATCACCTGGAGCTCAGGCATTTTATTGCCCAAGCTCCTGGCATTTAGCAGCACTACCTTTCACCCTTTCCCTATACTTCCATTTCCCCTGCTCATGTTCCCATGGGGATTCTGTTTTCCCCTGGTCTGCACTTTACCAGTCGACCTTTTCCCACATTCTTCCAGCTCCCCAGGGGGGTGGAGACAGAGTCCCTCCTTTATCAGCTCCCCCTCGACAGCCTTTTCTCCCATCCCCGCCCCTGTAGGGCCTCACATCCTGTTGCCTTAATGTTGCGATATTCTCTCCAAAAATCACGTTTTTTTAAAGAGTGCAGTAAGGGAAGGGTGGGATTAGAAATTGGGCCATTCTGCTGGCCAGCTAATCCCTTCCACTTCCCAGTCCAGGGGCCCCACCCCTGCACTCAGGTGTGTTATGATGTCTAACTTGGGAGTGCAGGGCTGCATCCCATGGAATCCTATATGGACAGTTTTCACAACTTTTTTTTTAAATTCATATTTTCTGCATATTCTGCCCCGTTTTCTCCCCCTGTTCCCTGGGGCACACATGCCCCATGATGCCAGCTCAGCCCCTTCTGCCCCTCCCCATGGCTATCGCTGGAGCTCCCTCAGGTCAGCACCACCATTCGTCCTCCACTGGGTGGTGACCAGTGGCTGGGGAGCCTTCAGTCCCTCCCAGGAGGAGACAGCTGCCCTGCAGGGGCTCAGTCTCGCTCATCACCCTCCCCCCCATCCAACTGACAAGCTCGTTCCCGAACCTGGGTCACTGGTGCAGCACAAGGTGTGGTGTCTAGCGCCTCAACCCTCAGCACTACTGGGCCGGCTTTCACAATATTTTTACTGATGTATAAGCAACCATTGATTGAAATGAAAACCACCACTCGGTTGCTTTCATTTTTATCAAAGGTTGCTTAAACATTGTAAACGCTGTGAAAACCATCCACATAGGCTTCAGTGGGGCACACTCCCGCATGCTCCCTGGTTAGACATCACAAAATATCTGGGCACGGGAGTGGGCTGGCAGACTGGAAAGCAGAAGGGTTCGGCTGGCCAGCAATACAGCACCATTTATGATCCATTCCCTCTCTTACTGAATATGTTAAATAATTGTGATTGTTGGATAGAAAGCCTATTGCAACATTAAGGTACTGGGTTTTGAAGTAAAAAAAAAACTGAAAGATTATCTTTGAAATTTATGTCCAACCTCGTCTCCCCCCCAACTACTGAAAGCATTGGCGTAACTTACATCAGACCCATAAATAATCCTCACAGCTCTCTTTTGTAAACTTTTAATCTCATCAGACTCACCCACTATTAATCCACCATGCCAGACCACGGCGCCATACTGCAACATCGGTCTGATGAATGTAAAGTAAAAATAGGGCATGTCTGATTGGCTCAGTCCAGATCTCCTAAAGGGGACCAAAAAATACAAACGAGCATTGACTTTTTTTTTCAACAACGCTTTCCAAATGGTAGTTCCATGAAATGGAGAAGAAAACCTAACAACTTTACCCTATCTGCTATAGTTCCCGAAGATGAAAACCTAACAGCTGTACCCTATCTGCTAATCACTTCCTGATTACCGAACTTCAGAGCTGATGCCTTTGAGCTGGCCCGTTTCTCAAAACGAATCTCCGTGGAGTTACCAGGATTTATTTCCATGTTCTAAATAAGACTAGTTTTTTTTTTTTTTTATAAGGAGAAATGTAAAGCTCCCTTGATTTAGGAACCCATTTTCTCTCATTTGAAAATGGACTCCATGCCAATGCTTGATTACACCCCTGTCTTATACTCAAAGTGTGGATCCCAGGCCAAACTCATGCAGGAAACCATGGGGCTTCTTGTATAACACTATCCATAATTTCCTATTTGCATACTTAGGTTAGCACCATTAAATCATTGCTCTGGGGGAGGCAGGATTCCCCCTCCCACAGGTCAGCTGGCTATGCTGTAGCCTGATTTGGAAACCCCTAACTTGCAGTTTGGCAATAGCACTCCTTCATTCTAAGTACTCAAGTGGAAACGTTTAATTCATAAGTACATAAATATACACATTTAGTAACCACCTGACTTGATTTCTGCAAAATCCTTAGAGGTTTGTGTGCACACACTTTTCTGAACTTGTAACACTACCACAAAAGGTCATTTTGCAAGTCCCCTAATAGCAATCTTTCAACATGTTCGCTAACAGCTTGCATATTTTTTTTCCCAGTACAGTATATTAAGGTGCACTAAGCCTATAGGTTTAGTATAGTTTATCCTTGAACTCACCAAGCTGAGCAAGCAGAACTGTTAAAAAATGCATAAATGCCCTCCCAAGAAAACTCAGAGCTTTTAAGGAGCTCACTTATTTTGTATTGGCTTCACCTTATTTATACTTCTCTTGCACCTCAAAATAAGCTATCTGAGAATCTGCTGAGTGCAGATAGCATGTACTGCTTGAAGTCCAGACTGGATACATTTGTAAGGGTCAGCAATATTTCAGGTGGCAAGTCCTTATAACCAGAAAGTAGACGCAAAAAGTGCATAACAAAAACTAGACAATTACATTCATTGTTTCTGCCAACAAGTCAGTGGTCAGTTCCTTGCTAGGCAAAAACAGACCTGTTATAACCTTTCTCCACTGGAACGGAGCGCTTTACAGACACTGAAATCAAACCAGAAAATTGTCAATAAAAAAGCTAATAAAGGCTCTGCAGTGGTGATTTTAAACAGAGAGGATTATATTAATGAAGCTAACAGACAGCTAACTGATTTTACCTACTACAGAGGACTGGAGAGTGACCCCACTACAAGATATAAAAATGAACTACATGACTTAATTGGAACTTTTCCAGATCATATCCAAAAAAAACTAACTGACCTCATCCCTGCTGAACCCAAGCCAGGGACATTCTACATGCTGCCTAAAATATAAAAATCTGGCAATCCGGGAAGACCCATAGTCTGTGGTAATGGTACCCTGACTGAGGGGATCTCAGGGTTTGTAGAGACCATTTTGAAACCGCTGGTTATGGAAAGAGACAGTTATATCCAGGACATTAGGCACTTTTTGCATCTACTTTCTGATTATAAGGACTTGCCACCTGATACCATTTTAGTGACGATGGATGTGGCGTCCCTCTACACTAATATTACACACATGGATGGCATTACAGCATGCCTTAAATACATACAGGAGAAAGGACCGGAACAAAACATCAACCCTGAAGTGACAGGGAAACTTATGGAATTTATTTTGACACATAACAACTTCAACTTTAATGATAAACATTATGTTCAAACTGTGGGAACAGCAATGGGCACCAGGATGGCTCCACAGTATGCTAACCTCTTTATGGCATCTTTCAAAAAAAGAGGTGTGTGAGAACAAGGGGGCACAATTTGAAGATAGAAGGGGGGGGGCGGCTCAGAGGTAACTTAAGGAAGTATTTTTTTCACAGAGAGGGTTGTGGATGTATGGAACAGCCTTCCGGAGGAGGTTGTGGAGTCAAAAACAGTGGTGGAATTCAAGCATGCATGGGACAGTCATAAGGCAATTCTAGGGGGTGGGGGTAGGAAGAAGTAGGCTGCTGGTTAACTAGGATCTGCAACTTACCCATTAGGTAGGGAAATGGACAGACTGGGTGGACCAAGCGGTCCTTATCTGCCGTCAAAATCTATGTTTCTATGGCAGACTTGGAGGAGGACTTCTTAAGGCACTGTCCCTACAAACCACTAGCTTATTTCCGTTACATTGATGATTTGTTTATTATCTGGATGGAGGGCACAGATGCACTTAAAGATTTTCATCAAGAACTAAATAACCTTCACCCTACCATAACGCTTACCCTGGAGTATTCTGCCATCGATGTTAATTTTCTGGACACCACAGTCACCATTAAGGATGGAACCTTACATACATGTATTTACAGGAAGCCAACATACAGAGATATCTACACAAGAAAAGTAATCACCCAAACCACACAAAAAAATCTGTCATGTACAGTCAAGCTCTCCGATGTCACCGTATTTGTTCAAATCAGGATGACAGAGATACACATTTGGCTATGTTGAAAAACACCTTTATTGAGCAGGGACACTTTTCCAAAGAAATTGTCAGGATAACAGAATGTACAACGCAAGTACCATGACAACAACTACTTCAATATAAAGAAAAGACAGCTACAGACAGAATACCCTTAGTAGTCACATATCATCCAGACCTTGAACTTCTTCGTAAGATTATTAAAGACCTCCACCCAATATTTAGTGAGGATGAGACCCTTAATTGTATTTTTAAGGAACTACCACTACTGTCACTTAAACAACCACCAAACTTAGCCAGCCTGATTATTAGGAGCAAGCTTTCACCAGAACAGAATACCATGACACAAATTGGCACACAACCCTGTAATCAATGCACCTGTAAGACTTGGGAGCTTATTTCCACCTCGGACTGTGTGGTTACATCACAAAACAGACAATTCAAGGGACATGGGGGTTATACATGCACACCACAACATGTGGTTTATTTCATTCAGTGCAAGAGATGTCCACAGACAGGTTATGTTGGAGAGACAAGCCAACAGCTCCGCACTAGGATGAACTCGCACAGACATACTATTAAAACAAAGAAGACTGAAAAACTAGTGGGGCACCACTTCTCCCAGCCTGACCACTCAATTTCGGATATGTCAGAAATGGTCTTAAAAGAAAATTTCAAAAACACATAACAGAAACGAGCTTTTGAGATTAAACTTATTTTACGTCTTAATATGGTAGCAGATGGGATGAACATAAATCTGGGTTTCATGGGACATTACGGAAATTGACATCCACAGACCTCTTCTTCTTCAGAATGGCATATTATAGGACTTCAGCATATGTGTGTGTGTGTGTATGGGTGTACATGTGTGGGTACGTGTTGTGAGGTATGTGAATATAGGAGGTGTGGGGCTTGCTGTCATATTGAGGTAGGCTTCTATTTAGATACATGGAGTTAGTGTGTTACTACTCTTACTTCACACACATAATGAATATTAACTCCTCCTTACTTTTTACCGTCACCCAGGAGTGGGGTTGATTCCATTGCCCCATATTCAAATTACCTAGCCTGTTACTGTACATACAGGAGCGTTATCATAGACAGTCACATATTTTTGTTAACTCTGAACAAATTGGGGTGCGAGATCTCATTTGCATGGGGGTCCTGGACAGATCTTTTTGCATTAGGCTAATATTGCAGTGGTTTGTGGAAATGTAGGTATGTTAGACCTCTGGTCTTACACACATACTTTATATTTACTTCTAGTTATCTTACCCTGGGAGGGGGCAGTTTTATTTCATTGTGGTTCTATCAAGAATCCTTGGAGATGTTACTATGCAGATAGAAGTAAGGTTAAATAGTGTCACAGTTTTGCTCTGTAGGCATTAGGATTCGTGGTCCCTTTTACTTGGGATTTCATGACAAGTTGAATTCCTTTGGGGAACAATTGCAGTGACTGATGTGAGTGAAGGTTCATTAGGTGTGTGTGTGTGTGTGTGTATCTCCTTAAAACTAGTTATCTCTCCCCCCCCCCCCCCGCATTATGGGGATGTGGGCTGGGGTATGGTGTATTGTGTGTGTGAAGAGGAGGAGAGAAATTAAATTTTTGTCTCTTATTCAGATTCCTTAGACACTTGCAGTACATCAAGTTGTTATACACTGAGAATTTATTGACATCAGTACATATCAGGCTGCATGGTCTTAATTCCTTGGTGGTCCTCGACAAGAGTTTTTTGTTTGACACTAACACTGCCAATCTATATTTAAATGATCATTTGTAAAGTCCTGTCACTACACTAGGGTTTTTTGAAGTTTATGGGGCATGATATCTAGCTGGAGAGTATAGCTGGGTAATAAGTCCAGCTAAGTTTTACACATCATACAGTGTGCACTGATGTTTTTAAGACAGCTTTACTGGTAATTTCCTGTCTGTAATACACACGTTGAAACTTCTTGGAGTTCTAAGACAATCTTAGTATGTCTTTAATCTGGGTGGGGGTTGTTTTTCAGTAATCACATCCTTATACACATTGTGACACTCATAGCTTGATTTAAGAGTCATCTGCTTGGGCAGTGTTATCCTATGTCAATTAAATTTATATGCAGTAGGATTCTTTGTATGTGTTTTGCACCAAGCACCTTTGACCATAGGACCCTCCCAGCTTAAGATAACATGGTACTGTTAAACTTTTCTGACATCATCTTCTGTTTTTTTTTAAATGAGTATTTTTAACCATTGGGAATTTTTTATGTTTTTTCTGCATGATCTAGCTGTTAAAAAAAGTATTGTTTTTTTCTAAATAACTGCATTACGCTTCTGAAGAAGGACTGGTTGGTCTGAAAGCTAGTGCACTTTGTTCTTGTTGTTACATTAAAAGGTATCAAATCATTTTTTTTTTTTAACCAATTATTTTACCAGGTGAGACACACTAAGCTGAAAGCTTGTTTGCAGGTGCAACCTGGGAGCACGAGGAAATTAAGTGACTTGCTCAGGGTCACACAGTATGCAAGTGGGGGCTGTGGGATTCAAACCCAGGTCTCCAGATTTGCAGCTCAGAGCCTTAAACCACTGCACCATACTGCCTCCATTTGCTTCTGGATCTGTTCTTACAAGGACCAATACGGCAAATACTAAATCTAGATTCCTATGTACCAATAAATACTGAGAAGAAAGGACATAAAAGTAGCCCCAAAAATCATGAGGAATAACACATGGCAAGGTGTGTGGTGATTCTGCAATGACAACATGGCCTGGGTAGGTTATGAGGCATGAGGCACAGCCAAGGGCCTTCAGCCACCTGGGGAATATGGCTATTGCCTCATACCACATACCATAGAGTGGGTTAAGTCCATTTATAACATGCACAAAAATCTAAGATGTGTTAGTAAAGTTCATGAGTTATACCAAAGACTGAAAATAGTGAAAATTTGCAACCTGTAACACAGAGATGGTCACACAGGGGAAAGCCAAAACTGCAGTACTAATCGAAGAAAGGATCCCTTCGCTTGCTGTGCTGTGAATATTAAAAAGCTCAGGCACAAGAAACCAGTACATATTGGGAATCTGCTCCCACCTATTAATGCAGCAGCACAACAACTGGGGCCTACTGAGGTTGTGTCTGGATCGTCCATGGCCCCCCCTTGCATATATATGTGTACATACAGTAGATGGTGAAAGACATTAATCCGTCTAGTCTGCCCTGCTTTGCCACATAACTTAACTAGCTTCCCACTTTTATGAATATTTATTTTTTTTATTTTTATTTCACTTTTTGTTGACTAGGAAAAGTGGAGTGGACAATTCTGCTTATTTTCAGCCTCGTCCCAGGGGAGTAGGACACAGATGGATGTCAACTGACATTGAACCAGACTAAGCTGTTGTAATCTTGCTTTCCTCTAACTAACCCTTTGTATATCTCCCAGCTGACATTGAAGTCTGATACAGAGCCAGTGCTCACCTCTTCCCAGAGTAAAGTACACCACTTTCTCAGTAAATAAAAATTTCCTTACATCCTTTCTAAGTGTTCCTTCTGCCAATTTGAGGTTGTTACCCCTGGTGTTTGCTTGACCTTTTAGTTTGAATAGCTCAATGGCACACACCCTGTTATCCTCACTATATATTGTATGTGTAGATCTCTAATGTCCTTGCTCCTACCTCTCCTGTGAGTATATATATATATATATATATATATATATATATATATATATTAACATACTATTTGCCAGCAGATTAGGCCTACGGTCTGTCAAGTCTGCTGGAACCTCAGATCCCTAGTTGGGTGCCGAGGCCCTCCCCCACCTTGTGTTCCAGAAACCCCTATCATCCATCCCCACCCCCCTGGGACAGGCCATCATCTGATACATCCACTTTCTGTGTCTGTCCCACCCTCTCTTGAAGCCCTCCACTGTGGATCTCTGAACCAGCTCACCAGACAGTGCATTCGAAGGGTCCACCACCCTCTCAGTGAAAAACCTCCTCCTCTTTTCCCCCTTACCCTTCCACCTTCCAACTTCAAACCATGCCCTCTGGTGATACCTCCCTGCTTTAGTCTAAAGATCCCCTCCATGCTTACCATATTTATTCCCTTGAGGTACTTGAAGACCTCAATCATGTCCCCCGGTCTCTCCTCTCCTCCAATGAAAACAGGCAGAGCTCCTCAAGTCTGTCCTCATACGTCAACTCCCCTAGCCCTCGTATCATCTTAGTTGCCCTCCTCTGTACTCTCTCCAGGAGCTGTATGTCCCTCTTCAAATGTGGTCTCCAGTACTGTACACAGTACTCAAGGTGTGTCTAACCAGTCCATTGTACAGCGGCAGAATCACTTCCTTGCTCCTAGAGGTGATCCCCCTTACAATGCATCCCAACATCCTGTTTGCCTTGCTAGCCGCTCTCCTGCACTGCTCAGAGTTATTCATACATGCATCCACCACTACCCCTAGGTCTTTTTCCCCTATTGAGGCCTCCAGTGCCTCCCCTCCCAGGGTGTACCTGTGTTTAGGGTTTCCTCGCCCAAGATGTAACACCTTGCACTTGATGATATTGAAATTTAATTTCCATGTGTGAGCCCAGCTTTCTCCAGAGTGTCCAGGTCCCCTTGCAGGGCCAACCTCCCCTCTTTTCCCTCAACTACTGCTCCCATCTTGGAGTCATCAGCGAAGAATGTGTATGTATATATTTTTTTTACTGTAATTTTCACCCTCTGACACTCACTGGTCCCCTTCATCCTCTCCGCCCTGCCCAGCCCAGTCACCGTCACTT
Organism: Neoceratodus forsteri; assembly: GCA_016271365.2. NCBI lineage: Eukaryota > Metazoa > Chordata > Ceratodontiformes > Ceratodontidae > Neoceratodus > Neoceratodus forsteri. The sequence continues at coordinate 410,126,464 of CM057452.1, forward strand.
TATTGGTCACCCCTGATGAAGTGATGGTTTGATTGCGAAGCCCTGGGTGAATTTAGTCCACGGTCTCTGCACTAGGATATATATACAGGTTAATTTGGCAATGTTTGTTATTTTTTTGCTATATAGCAATGGAAGCATTTGTATGGACTGTGTTTCTTTGTTGAATCTTTACCTGCATTTAGCGTTACCTGCACTGGTATGCACTGATAGAAGCAGCATGTTTTCACCTGCATTTGCACCTGTTCCAATAAAATGAAGATGCATTATTAACCTGCAAGAGTCAGTGCCACTTTTGCCTGAGGTGAAGCTGGTTCATGATGTGTGAACATGGGCACCCTTCGACCTGAGTGCTGGCAGTGATTGTTTCTTCTTTTGAAGAAAGTGGTGAGTTTCGAGACCCGTCACCCATCTTTTCTGGGACGTACCTCTCTCCTATGTCCTCTATGGATGACATGGAAAGGGCTGCCCAGGGGCCACCCCATACCTCTGAGTGGAGTTAAAGTGTTGGTCACGGAGACAGAACCTCAGTCGGAAGTGTGGGACCTAAGACAAAGAGTTGTACAGCATCCTGTGCAGCTGGAGATTTTCTTTTTTTTTCTTCCCCTTACCCTGAGCATTGTGAGGATGTTGCATCTGACACTGAGACACCAGAATGCTGGCGCTCCCCTCCCTGCACACTGGCTCTGTGGCACTACCACCTGTGGTCACAAGGTGGCACTGTTGTAGCAGAGACCAGAATCATGCCCAACCCCTACAGAGGCGAGTGTCCATGGGACACTTAAGCAGACTCATTCCAGAACCCGGCTTGCTGGTAACACAGGCGGTAGAGCTACTGCTGTGCCTGCAGGCCGACTCCTCCAAGTATATGTTAAGTTCTGTCAGCTTCACCTGGTAGTTCCTGATTTGCTGCCCCTGTACTATTTTGATGCCTTTTGCTGTACTATTTTAAGTTTATCCTTATCCTTTTTATGTTGGCTTGAGCGATGTGCCAGCCAACATCTTCCGGTGGTGGCACATTTGGAGGCACGGCTAGTGCTGGGTTAATGCAGGCACGGATCAGAAGGTGCGCCCTCATTCCCAATCAGCCAGCAGCAGGCTCTGATCTCACGATACCAAATGTGGCCACCAGAACAAAGAAAGGTCCACTGCAATGGGAGCGAAGCCCTCATGCAGCCGTGACCACAACACGCCTCCCCGACGCAGCAACATGGCAGCAGTGACTGCCGCTGCTTCAGGCTCACAATGCCGATGGGGGAGCCCACTCCCTGTCAGCATAATGTGCCCCCTCACATGTACAGTGTATGCCGAGGGGGTGGCCAATCCCCCTTGGCATCATGCCCCCCCAACAGTTTTCCTTTGCCGACGGGGGGCCCAATTCCCATCGGCGTTTATCCCCTTGTCCCCTTTTATTTTGCCAATGGGGGAGCCCACTCCCTGTTTGCATAATGTGTTCCCCCGCCCTTTAGTTGCTTGCCAAAGGGTGCCCAATCCCCCGTCAGCTACAGAACCCTCAAAAGACTTAGCTGGCATGCTGGGAGCCCACCCAGCATGCCAGATGCCCTGCAAAAAAAAACACCCCATGATTTTTTTTAATTTTAAAGCTGTGAGGGAAGAAAACGATCCTCACTGCCTCCTGCCCCTCCTACAACCCGCACCCACCCTCTGCGCACCCTGCCTTCCCACACACCCCCCTCACCCCATACTTATTTCCAGAGCCCGGTGTGATGATCTTCGGTAGACTGGGAACATGTCTGCACTCTTCAAAGCTACCTGCGAATTGACGAAATGCCGGTAAGCTGTATAATGGCATAAATAGGGTTTTTTCAACTTCAATCAATCAATCAATCAATAAAATTCTTTATTTATCCAGGCAAACACCATTGAGCAAGCTCATTTACAAGGTGGACCTGCATTACACAAGTCAAGTAACAATGCATTTATATACAGACAAATAGACAGTAGATGCAAGAGTACAACAGTACAGGTAGGCCTGCAATAGACAGGATAAGTAAAAATACATTTGGGTTCAGGTAAAAGACAGTCGGTAAGGGTATACATAACAATAGGGTAGCAAGTCAGTAAAAATTTATACCAGATACAACAACATACATGGTTTAGTATTCCGGTAAGATAAAGGCATTATAGTCCAGCGAAGAGATTAGTTGAAGTGAATGCTACAAGCGAAGAGACATACATAGTCAGTTTAAAAAGACAGTTTAAAAGACTTTGCTGCATATCTCGGGCATTTTTTGGAATTGTTGCACCAAATTTTCAACATGGGGTTTTTGGGACCCCTCCTCATGAATTCTGCCACTGTCATGGTGTTATTCGGCCCCGAAAGGTGATTTTGCGGTCACTGCACAGAATCACCTTTCAGAACTGATTAACAAAATGACAGTGCCAGTGTTCATGAGGTGGTCTCTCAAAAGTCTATGTTGCAAATTTCAGAAAAAATCTAAAATGGTTGCTTTGCTTAGCGTGCGCTATGCAGTTGCTACGCACACTGTGAATTTCTCATGAATTTCGGTAATATTTTCATGCCAGATTTTCAACATTGGCATTTTTCCACACCTCCTTGTGAAAAGTACAGCTGTCATTTTTCGCATCCTGGCCCAAATGTGTTTTCGTACTTCCTGCGCAGAATAGCATGGTCGCTGTGGGAAATCAGTGTTCAGGACAGATTACAAAAATGACAGTGATACTGTTCATGAGCAGAGGTCCTAAAATGCCTATGTTGAAAATTTCGTGATGATCCTCCATAAAATGACTGAGTTATGAGCGTGCGTTTTGCAGTTTGCATGCACGCTCGTAAGTTCGCGAATTTGTAATATTTTCACTCCAGATTTTTAAACTTGCCATTTTTACACAGCTCCTTATGAACAGTATAGCTGTCATTTTACATATCTTGGCCAAAATGTCTTTTCACGTGTCCGGCACAGAATAGCGCGGTCGCTGTGCAAAATCACTTTTCGGGACAGTTTGAGGAAATAACAGTGACACTGCACATGAGCAGAGGTCCTGAAATGCATATGTTGAAAATTGGGTGCTGAATGTCCATAAAATGACTGTGTTACAAGCGTGCATTGCGCAGTTTCCATGCACCCTTGTAACTTCACAAATTTGCAATATTTCCATGCCAGATTTTCAACACTGGCATTTTTTCACACCTCCTTATGAACAGTAGAGCTGTCATTTTTCACATCCTGCCCAAAATGTGTTTCCGCACCTGTTGCACACAATGGCGAGGTCGCTGTGGGAAATCAACTTTTGGGACAGATTAACAAAATCACGGCGTCACTGTTCATGAGGGGAGGTCCCAAAATGCCTATGTTAAAAATGTGGGTGACAAACTCCCAAAAATAATTGGGTTACGGACGTGTGTTGTGCACTTTCTATACATGCTCATGACTTCACCAATTTTTCATATTTTCACTCCAGATTTTCAACGTTGCCATTTTTTATGCCTCCTCATGAACAATACAGTTGCCATTCTCCACATCCTGCCCAAAATGTGTTTTCGTCTCTGTGTCGCCAAATGACATAGCCACTGTGCAAAACCACCTTTCAGCTAACAAATTGATTGTGCCGCTTTTCATGAGGTGGGCTCACAAACAGCCCATGTTGACAATTTGGAGTGAAAATACCACTGCACGCCTATGGTGTTAGGGTTTCCAACTGTAGAACCCCACCCAGTACAGACTGACAGGTGCCAGGGGTGTGACTTGGAATCATCAGATGCAATGCTCATGCCATTCCACCTCCACCCCCACCCTGCAGCCACTGACAGGCATCGTGGTGTGCCTTGCACTGTTCGGCCACAAAATTCACCCCATTCTCCTATACTGCACCCATCTCAGCGAATTTCCTTATGTAATGGGGTAAGTATAATGCCCAAAGACCCCAAAGCACACCACGACACTTGCCAGTGTCTACAGGGTAAGGTGAGGTACAATGGCATGAGCGTTATAGCTGACGACCCAAAGGCACACCCCAATGCCTGTCACTCTCTACAGGGTGGGTGTGGGGTTGGCATCACTTCAATGCTTCACTGCCATTCCTATTATGCATCTCTAGCTCTGACACTACCAATGCCAATGCCAATGCCAGTGAGACAACATTCGGCATTGACAAATACTTGTTTAGATGTGGGTTCCAAAGTTGCACTCATCACTCTGGATGTGGTCTGACTAGTGTCCTGTACAGTGACATGATTATTTGTTCACTGTAACTTGTGAACCTTCATCTTATACATCACTGTAGCCTTTTAGCTCCTAGTCACAATCCCTATGGAAATCCACTTGTCACATTACTTATGTCCAAGAGTTCATTATTCAGTACTACTCTCTGCTTTCTATCCGGTAGCCAGTTGCCTATCTGTCTTGTACATTCCTTCCGTAGCTCCATTTGTCATACTTTCTTCATAAGCCTTCTGTTTGGCGCCAAGTCAAAGACCTTACTAAAGTTGAGGTATAGGATATCTACTGCCTGATTTTTGCTCACCATCTGTGTCACCATGTTGAAGAAATCTGTCAGGTTAGTTTGACATCAGCTTTCTCTTGTAAATCTGTGCTTGTTTTTGTCTGAAAAACTGTTGTCTTACAAAAAGTCTACTATCGTTTCTTTGATGATGATTTCCATCAGCTTCCCTACAGCTAATGCTAGATTTACTGGTCAGTAGTTACCAGGGTTATCATTGTCCACACTCTTATGCAGGGGGATCACATTTGCAGTCGTCCAGTTTACTGGAACATCCCCAGTATGTACTAACTCTTTAAAAAGGTCTGTCAATGACCTGTTCAACTCTTTCAGCACCCTTGGGTGTCTTTTATCTGGTACTGGGAATTTGGCTGAAGTCCTTTCAGGACTCTGCCCTCAGGAATGTTTTTTCATAACCAGTCATTTCTCCGGTACCAATTTTTGCTCTTAGGTAATGGCCTATCACTTTTAAATGTGAATACTAAATTACCTAGATACAAAGAACATGATGGCATCTGATGGCCGCTGGCCCACCCAGTCTGTCCCATTGCATTTTGTTTTCCCCCAGACCCGGCTTAATCCACTTTGCAATCTCTTCTGCCCTGTACCTTACCCCCACAACCCTTTTGTGCCTATTCTAGGCATTTTTTAGCCCAATCACTGTTTTTGCCTTCACTACCCCTACTGGAAGGCTATTCCAGGTATCCCCCACCCTTTCTGTGAAAAAGTACTTCCTCACATCCCTCTTGAATTTACCCCTCCAGCTTCATATCATGCCCCCTTGTTATAGAGCACCTTTGTCTCTGAAGGATACTCTCTTCCTGTACCTTATTAACCCCAGTAAGGTTTTTAAAGGTTTCTATCCTATCCCCCCTCTCCTCCAGGGTGTACATATTTAGCTCCTTTAGCTTCTCCTCATAGGGCCCTGTACCATTTTGGTAGCCCTCCTCTGGACCACCTCCACTTTGTCTATGTCCTTTCTGAGATATGGTCTCTAGAACTGTACACAGTACTCAAGGTGTGGTCTTGCCAGTGATTTCTAGTGAAGACTAGACCCCCTCTTTCACTCCTTCTGCTGCTTTGCCTTGGACTGTCCACCTTACACTCATCATGGCACCTTAAACTCTTCCCTCTCCCTCCCTTTCCTTGATGCTAGATGCCTTGCTCATTGTGCCTCATTTATCTCAAAATTTTGGCTGGTCTCTCTCCCCTCACCACTCTCTTCTCACCCTCACTACCTTCCTCATGCACCATTCGTAACTCTGGCTATTGTTCCTTTGCTGTCTCCTCAAGGAAATCCCTTGCTGGCCAGGCTGCTTTCTCCTACCGCCCTGGCAAACTTTGGAACTCTCTCCCCATAACCATTCGCTTCTCCTCTTCCCAGCACTCTCTTTTTTCTCTCCTCCATGACGTCACCTCTTACTCCTGCAATTGCACCTGATTCATATCCCTACCTACTTCTCAATACCCTCTTCCCCTCTTTTCTCCTTCCTTTCCCTCTGATCTGCATTTGTTTACACCCTCCTTTGTTTCCCTCCCCACCCTGTTGCTTTCTGCCCTAAGTGGCCTCTGCAAATTTCTGCTCTTTATCTTGTATACGTTAGCCATTGTAATTTTAGTATTTATGTACTGTATAATTTATAGTATATATTTGACTCTTCATAATACTTGTATTGATGCACTATATAATTTTGCTGTTTGTTTCTTGTACTCCTCCCTCTGCCCCTCCCCCAGGATGCATCTGGAAATGAGCTTTTATCAGCTCAGTATGTCTTTTCTGGTGAAACTTTTGAAATAAATTAATTAATATAGGGGCAGAACCACCTCTCTTTTGCTGCTGGAGATGCCCCTACCTATGCATCCCAACATCCCACTAGCTTTTCTGACTGCCTAACCTAGGCAGGAAAGGCAGTCAGAATAACAAACGCCCAAACTGAGGAAAATACAGCCAACTCTGTTAAGAAGTGGGATAAAACCTTTTATAGGTACATTAGGGAGTGAAGAAAGACCGAGGGAGGGATACTGAGGCTTAATAAAGGGGAAGGAATGTGGGCAGAGGGTGACAGTGAAAAAGTAGGGCTTCTGAACGAATACTTCTGCTCAGTATTCAAAAAGAAGAGAAGGGGGAGGTACCGAGGCAAGGCAAGGCAAGACACATTTTATTTAAAAGATGACCATCCCAGAGGCTCTGGGCTCGGCACATATTAAAAGGTTCCATACACATACAAAATACTATGAATAAATAAATAACACTCTAATAAACATTAGTACACATTGTTTACAAAGATTAAAATAATACCCTCAACAGCAGCAATAGGCTCAAGGGAAGCCAGAAAATAACTTAAACATAAAATTCTAGAGTCAGGTTAGGGGTGTAGCACACACTCTGGGAAAGCCTGATTATATAAGAAGGCCTTAAGGAGACCAAAACCAAACAATAGAAACACTCTGGATAGGGGAGTCGATACCGGTCTATTCACAGAAGAACGGGTTCTGAAAGAACTCTTAAACTGAAGGTGGACAAAGCAATGGGGCCTGACGGGATTCACCCAAGAATTCTAAAAGAACTAAGGGTAGAACTAGTGACACCACTGATTACCCTCTTTAACAAATCATGGGAGGATGGGGTGGTACCGAAGGACTGGAGGATAGTCTATGTGATTCCACTTCACAAAAGTGGGAGCAAGGCAGAGGCAGGCAACTACAGACCTGTTAGTTTGACCTCAGTGGTAGGGAAAATGATGGAATCACTTCTGAAGGAAAGAATTATTGAGTACCTAGAGGCCAGTGGGGCACAGGACTCAAGGCAGCATGAATTCACAGTGGGAAGGTTGTGTCAGACGACTCTAATAGATTTCTTTGACTGGGTGACCAAAGTAGTAGACCAGGGAGGGGCTGTGGACGTGCCTGCCTAGACTTTGGCAAGGCATTTGACACAGTCCCACACAAAAGATTAATATACAAGTTAGCCAGCCTTGGAGTGGGTCCCAAGGTAGTAGCCTAGGTAAAAAAGTGGCTGGACAACAGAACGCAGAGAGTAATAGTAGACGGAGTCCACTCTAAAGAAAGGGGGGTTACTAGTGTGGTACCGCAGGGTTCAGTACTGGGACCAGTCCTCTTTAATGTCTTTAGAAGTGACATCCCTTTCCAGTCTGGTTTCAGGAAAAACCACTCAACCACCACCTCTCTCCTACGGCTCACAGACTCCATCCTAACTGGGATGGATAATGGACAAATTACCTCCGTCATTTTTGTTGACCTGGCCAAGGCCTTTGACACCTTCTCTCACTCTCTTCTCCTCGACTCACTCATGGCAGCTGGCCTATTTCCCTCTGCCACAAATGGGTTCAAGGCCTCCTTACTGGCAGAACCCAATCAGTTAAGATCTTGGATGCCACTTCCCCTCCCCTTTTGATTAGCACCGGAGTCTCCCAGGGCTTGGTATTAGGACCCTCCTATTCTCCATCTTCTTAAATGACCTTCCCTCTGTTTGCTCCCCATCCTCTGCTATACATATGTATGCCGATGATACAGTCCTGTATGCATCTGGCTCCTGTCTTGATGTGGTTACAACCAGCTTACAGCAAGACTTTGACAAGGTTCAGCACTGGTTTGCTAACCATCAGCCTTTCCTCAGTGCCAAGAAGACTGCCTCCATGACTTGTTGCACAAGGCAGAGACTCTCTAGGCTTCCCTCCCTACCCACTTTCCACATCGTTGATGGGACTTTACTTGAGGACACATCCTCCTTCAGACACTTAGGTGTTTGGTTGGATCAACACCTAAACTTCTCTGGACATGTTGATGCCATCCAGAAAAAACTGCACCCCAAGCTTGGTGCCCTTTTCAGGAACCATAATTGTATCCCTCCTATGGCTAGATGTGAACTTGTTCAGAAGATGATACTGCCCATTTTTAACTATTGTGTTGTAGTCTGTGGTGCTGCCACTAAGTCCTCCCTTGCCAGACTGGACACCCTCTTCAATTCCTTCTGCCACTTCGCCCTGGATGCCCCCCCTTGCACCCATCACTGCGATCTTTATCGTGCCCTATCCTTCCCATCTCTTACACATAGGCACCTCTCCCACTGTGCTAAATTCACCTCCAAACCCTGGTTGGGTGAGCTCCCTTCCTACCGCACCTCCTCCTTTATAACGCCCCCTCCACCCTCCCATTCCCTTAGATCGTCCGATTCCCGTACACTGGCTGTCTCCCGCAGAGCCACCCGATTCAGCCAATCTGGTTTCTCTCACCACTTCCCAAAAACTTGGAACTTCCTCCTACTTCAAATGTGGTGCTCATCCTCTGCCTACTCCATCAGCTCTGCCCTCAATAATTACCTTGCACCTAGCCACTCCTGCCATGTCCCTATCTAATTCCCTCCTCTAAGCCCTGGACAAACCCAACCTCTCTACCCTCACCTTCACTTACCACCCCATGGGGCTTGTGTGTCTGATCTACTACCTTCCCCCACCATCCTAAAGGGGTCTCTCTGGTACACTGCATTATCCCCTTCTCTCTGGTCCCACCAGTCCCATTGCAGGGTTCCTTGCACCCTGAGGGGTATCCAGGGACATGACTCTTCCCCCTCTCCCCACCTCACCCCTTTCTCCCTTTCCCCTTCTTTTTACGTAAGCACTTGTTTACTTATTAACCTGGCACTTATTATTGTCCACTCTTTCTACATGTTATGCTCAACACTGTTGTAACACTTTTGTAACACCTGCCTTACAACTGTATGCTATTGTTGATCTTGTAATTTGAATGTTTAATGTCTCAGTCCTATTGTACCCTTTCCCCACAGGTTGCACTGGTAGATGAGTGACTTGTTGCTCAGTGTGCCTTCCTGGTGAAACATTTCAATAAATAAATAAATAAAATTGCAGAGGGACTGGAAGGAAAAGTATGTCTCTTTGCAGATGACACAAAGATCTGCAACAGGGTTCATACACAAGGTGGGGTAGAAAGGATGAGAAGGGACTTGGCAAGGTTGGAGGAATGGTCAAATGTATGGCAGCTTAGATTCAATGCAAAGAAGTCAAAGTAATGCATTTGGGAAACAAAATTCCAGGGAAGAGTACAACGGGGGAGATACTGACAACAACAAAATTGACCTAAAGGTGGGAAAGCAATGTGAGAAGGCAGTAAGGAGGGCTTGGGGGATACTGGGGGTGCATAGGGAGAGGCATCACCAGTAGAAAACAGGAAGTTGTTATCCCTCTGTGCAGACAGTTGGTGAGACACTATCTGGAGTACTGCGTGCAGTTCTGGAGACCTCATCTCCACAAGGACATAGACAGGATGGAGGCTGTCCAGAGGAGGGCAACTAAAATGGTGCAGAGCCTGCACCAGAAAACATTTGAAGCGAGACTAAAGGAGCTTAATATGTATACCCTCGAGGAAAGGAGGGAGAGAGGGGACATGATAGAAACTTTCAAGTACCTCAACGGGAATCAACAAAGTCCAAAAGGGTAGCATCTTTCAGAGAAAGCGATGTGCAAGAACAAGGGGGCACAATTTGAAGACGGGGGGGGATGGCTCAGAGGTAATGTGAGGAAGTATTTTTTTCATGGAGAGGGTTGTGGATACATGGAATGGCCTTCCTAAGAGATCATGGAGTCAAAAACAGTGGGGGAATTCAAGAATGCATGGGACAGACATAAGGCAATTCTAGTGGGGGTAGGAAGAAGTAGGTGGTTGGTTAACTAGGATCTGCAGTTTATCCATAAGGTAGGGAAATGGGCAGACTAGGTGGGCCAAGCAGTCCTTATCTGCCATCAAATTCTATGTTTCTATGTTATCATACTGCCTGGCCACCTTTAGGTCATCCACTATGATTACCTCTAGGTCTCTTTCCTGTTTGGTCTGTGTCAGTATCATTCCATCCATCTTATACTCCGCTTTCAGGTTCCTAAGTCCTAGGTGAATTATTTTGCACTTTTTTGTATCAAGATCCAGTTGCCATACCCTTGACCACTCTTCTAGTCTCTTTATATCCCTGGACATTCTATCCATCCACAGAAGTGTCCACTCTGTTACAGATCTTGGAGTTATCCACAAAGAGGCAGACCTTCCTTTCCAGTACTTAACCTATGTCACTTATAAAGATATTGAACAGGACCGGTCCTAACACTGATCCCTGAGGTGCCCCACTGGTCACCTTCCCTTCCCTTCCATGGGGCACATTCCATTCCCCACTACCCTCTGTATCCTTTCCACTAGCCAATTTCTTATCTAGGCTACCATCTTATTATCTACCTTCTAGTTACCAAACTTGCTTAGTAGTCTCCTGTGTGGAAGGGTGTTGAAAGCCTTGTTGAAATTCAGGTAAGCCACGTCCACTGTTCCTTCCTGATCTTGCTCCTTGGCGCCCAGTCAAAGAAGTCTATCAGATTTGTTTGACATGACATTCCCTCTGTGAAATCGTGCTGCCTTGGGTCCTGTAATCCACTGGATACAAGTTATTCCACAATGCTTTCTTGTAATAGTGTTTCCATTAACTTAACCCACCACCGATGTCAAGATAACAGACCTGTAATTGCTCACCTCTTTGCTTATCACTTTTATGAAGTGGGACTGCATCTGCCATACTAAGAACCATGCTAAGAATGAATAGAAGCAAAAGGCTATAAAGCCCATCGTGCTGCAAAGATTACATTTAGTGAGTCAGTTGCTTTCCTGAACTCAGATAATCGTCCAATCTATTTTTAAAAGTATTTTTATTTTGACTAACAATAACCATTAAAGGCAGCCGATTCCATGGTCCAACAATTCTCTGAGAAAAAATAGAATGCCCTTTTCTTTGAATTACATTTACTTCTTGCAAGTTGTAGTGGGTGGCCTATAGTATTAACTGAAACTTGCTTAAAGTCCAAGCTGCATTTAGCTGATAAATGAATATCATGAATGATATCCCAAGTAAACAAAAGGTCTCTGAATCTCCATTTTTCCAATGACATCAAATTAAATTTTGACAATCTATCCTCGTACGACAGAGCTTTATTCGAGACAAGTGATTTGGTAACTCTTTTTTGTAATTTTTCGATTCTGATTATATCTTTTATTTTAAAAGGACTCCAGCGTTGCCCTTCTCCAGTCTTCTGGGACCACATCAGTCTCCCCGTGATCTGTTAAAAAGGTTTGTCAGAGGTGCAGCTAGTACCTCCCTGAGGTCCCTCAGTACCCTTGGATGTACCCTGTCTGAACTGAAATAGTAATTCTGAATATTAGCTTTGATCTTTATTGCTGCCTGGTGAATTGTGCTATTTTTATGACTTTTTATAGTGCATTTAAATAGGTTGAAGCAGCAGTATTTGTTAGTCAGATTTTTTTCTGGCAAAAGGGGTAAGCTTGAGGGCCTAATGCCATTTGAAGGCAAGGAGATAGTGGATTCTCATATAGATCTGGTGGGGGAAGAAAATACTGGGACACCAAGATAGAGGGATCACGACTATTACAGTGGGATAGGCCTGACAGGAAGGTGGTGTGGTTGCAGTCTTTATAAGAGATGGAGGCACTGTGGATGATGATGATGATGACATCAGAAGGCAAGATAGTATCACAGACTCCATCTGGGTCAAGCTAGGGGAAAAGGGTTCAAAAGAGTCATCTTGGGGGTGTGCTACAGACCTCCAATACAGGAGGGGCTTAAATCTCCTGGATGCAGACTGACATCTAGCTGCAGCTAATGGCAGGACTGAAATGGAATCAAATTCCTTTACACCTTCAAGGACTAATTCCTAGAACAGCATGTCCAACAGGGCACTAGGTTTGAGCTCACTCTTGACTTTTTGTCAATGACATCTCTAGTGTTAAAATCAAAGCACTGTTGGGAGGCAGTGACCACATCTGGTAAATTTTCTCCTTGGTGTTTGAAAACTAGTTGGACCTCAGCAACCAGGACCAGAAACTTTAGAAGGCAGGCTTTTGCCATGATTAAGGACCTGGGGCCAGATGTTCAAAGGAAATTGCAGGGCTTGCGTCAAGCCCTGCATCCAACCGTTTTTTTGGTGCAGCAGCAGCGCCAAACACCTTTGCTGCAACTGTACTTGATTTTAGTACGTCAGGCACAGATGCAACACTTTAAAGCAGCTTGCACCAAATACTCGGCGCAAGCCCCATAAAAAGGGTATCCAAGATTGCTACAAGCTAGACCTCAAAATGTTGGTCTAACTTATGGCACTTGGCGCACAGGATGGAAAATCCCAATTGCTGTGCAAGAGAATGCCACAAGCCCTGTGCGCCATTTGGTCAGTGCACCCAGGGCTTGCACCATTTGGGACATTTTAAAAATCTGGCCCCTTGTATCCAAGGGTCTGGAGCATTTGCATGAGGCTGGGCAGTGCAGAGCTCATGTGGTGTTCTTTGAAGAAGGTGTTCGAAGCAGCTGCAGGGTCTGCACTCCTGTAAGCAGAAAAAAAGGGCTACAGTGTGGCCCTCTGGATCAATAGGAACATATGGCAACTGATTCTGAACAAAAAGAAGGTCGGTGTCTGCTGGAAGGAGTGAGCGGCCTCCATGCTAGAGAGGAATACAGAACAGTACTGTGGGGCTATAAAATTTGACTTAGGAAAGCCAAGGAAGGGCTGGAAGCCAGGATAGCAGCAGGAGTTACAGACACCACAAAGCCTTCTTCTGGTATATAAATGGAAGGAGGAAGATGAAGGAGGTGATTGAGCCCAAAATGGGTGTGGGGGACCTGTAACAGAACCAGCAGCAATGGCTGAGAAGCTTCATGAATACTTAACTTCAGTGTTCCCCAAAGAGCTCCAAGGGTTCATTGTATCACAGTAACCATGACCAAATTGCCAGCAAGACTTTGTGGTCTATCGAGTCTGCTTGATGTGGAGCTCATATATTATGTGTTACATAATGCTCCACACCCCCTCATCGACATGGGTACCTTCTCCATGACCTCATCCCACCCTCTCTTAAAATCCCCAGCCATTTTCTGGTTTACCACCACCTCTAGTTGGCCATTCCACCCTGCGATGACTCTTTCTGTGAAGAAGTGATGCTTAGCCTCCTTCTTGAAGTTTCCTCCTGCCACCTTACAACTGTTTGCATTTTTGTTCTTGTTCTTGCTGAGCCTAGAAAGATCCCCAAGGTCGACTCTGTTTATACCCTTAAGGTACACGAAAGTGCGATAGGGCCCGAAAACCCTGCTGGTGGACCAGGAGGGTTCAGGAGGTGGTGAGGGGAAAGAAGGTGGCCTATATGCAATTCAAGTGCTCAAGGAGTGAAAGGGACCAAGGGGAGTATGAGCTGATGGCCAGAAGGACCACTAGGGTGGTGAGGTCGGCTACGGCAAGGAAGGAGCAGAACCTGGCCAGGGAAATTAGGAGAGGGAACAAGGAGTTCTTTAGATACATTGGGGAAAAACAAAGGGTGAAGGGGCAGATTAGTAGCATTAAAACAGGGGATGGATGGGCACAAGACCCAGGGGAGCAGGCTGAGTTACTAAATGAGTACTTTGCCTCAGTTTTCACCAAGGAAAATGGGGGGCCTGCATCATACATGGGAGGAGACGGTGAAACTGAGGAGGGGGACCCTTGCTGATCAGGCGGGTCTGGGGAGGGGCATCACTGGCAGATGGGGAAGGCAAAGCAGGGGACGAGGTAGTGGAGGTGGAAATCATGGCAGAGAGAGTGAGGGAAGCCCTCAGGTCCCTTAAGATGGAGAAAGCACCGGGGTCGGATGAATTACATGCCAGAGTGCTGAAGGAACTGGCAGATGTCCTGGTGAAACCCCTGGCGAAGTTCTTCAGCATCTCTGTGAGGACAGGGTGGGTGCCCCAGGACTGGAAGGTGGTGCATATAGTGTCTATCCACAAGGGGGGATCAAGGGAGGTGGCAGGGAACTACAGGCCCATCAGCCTGACATCAGTGGTGGGCAAGGTGATGGAGGACATTGTCAAGGAGAGGCTGGGGCGGATCTGGAAAAGTCTGGGTGCCTGAACGATAGACAGCATGGGTTCGTCCCAGGGAAATGGTGTCAGACAAACCTTATGGAGTTCTATGACTGGGTGACAAGTGCCTTGGACCTGGGTAGACCAGTGAACATCCGCTTTCTTGACTTCAGCAAGGCGTTTCACTCTGTTCCTCATGGGGACCTGTTGGATAAGCTGGGAGAAATGGGGGTGAGGAACCAGATGATCAGATGGATAGGCAGTTGGCTCCAGGACCAGACCCAGAGGGTCATGGTTGGTGGGATAGTCTCATCCCCAAGGAGGATCATTAGCGGGGTCCCACAGGGATCGGTCGTTGGGCCCCTCCTGTTCAATGCCTACATCTCTGACATAAGGAAGGGTATCAGGAGTGAGATGAGTCTCTTAGCGGATGACTCAAAACTGGGGGTGGTGGTGGATGGGGAGGAGGGGAGGGTGACCCCACAGGGGGACCTTGAGGCTCTGGAAAGGTGGTCTAGAAAGTGAAAGCTGAGGTTCAATGCAGGAAAATGCAAGGTACTGCACCTGGGAGCCAGAAAACTGGGCCAACTGTACACCCGGGGGATGCACAAGTCTCGATGGCTGAGAAGGACTTGGGGGGGGTGGTGGTGGATGTCAAGATGAACAACTTGGAGACTTGTAGGAGGGCAGTGGCAAAGGCCAACAGGATGCTTGGATGCATCGCTAGGGGGATCACCTCCAGAAGGAGGGAAGTGATACTCCCACTGTATAACTGCTTGGTGAGGCTGCACCTCGAGTACTGCGTGCAGTTTTGGAGGCCACATTTAAACAGGGACATTGAACCCCTGGAGAGGGTCCAGAGGAGGGCAACCAAAATAATTTGGGGCTTGGGAGATAGGACCTATGGGGAGAGGTTCAAAGAGCTAAATATGTACACATTGGAAGACAGAAGGGACCAGGGGGACATGATAGAGGTCTTCAGGTACATGAAGGGGGTAAATAGGGGAGGAGGAGCAGTCAGGGTGCTCTGAAGGAAGGAGGGGGGGAAACTAGAGGGCATGGGTGGAAGCTGAAGGGGGGGGAGATTCAGGGGAGAAAGAAGGAGGTGCTACTTCACTGAGAGAGTGGTGGAGCCATGGAATGTGCTGCCCAGGGGGCTGGTGGAGGCAGAGATGGTGGAGGAGTTCAAGAGGGGATGGGACAGGTACAGGGGAAGGGTTCTGGAAGCAAAATCCAGTGCAGCGAGAATATCCGGGACTGGGAAGGGAGAAGCCAGAGACGGAGAGGGGGGCAGCAAGGTCAGCTCCCAGGGTGGGGGCAGACCAAACGAGCATACACAAAAGACCGTTAGGCCTATTCTGCTGGCATTTTAGTATGTTAGTAGTAGTATGTTAGTATATCTCCTCTTTCCCTCCTGTCCTCAAGTGAGTGCATGTTAAAGTTCTCCAGTCTCTGTTCATACAAGAGCCCTTGCTGGCCTTGAATCATCTTTGTAACTCTTCTTTGGACCACTCCTATCAGATTGATGTCTGTTTGGTGATGAGGGCTCCAGTACTGCACACAGTACTCCAGGTGCGGCTGCACCATTGACCTGTACAGTGACAGTAAGTCCTGTTCTTGTACTGGTGAAGCATCCACCTATGCAATTCAGCGTCTCATTTGCCCTCACTGCTGACTTTATGCATTGTGCAGAGGGTTTCAGATTGCCAGTGATTGAAATACCTAGATCTTTCTCTTCCTCATACACCATGACCATCATGCCTTCCAGCCTGTACTCAGCCCTAGTATTCTTGTTCCCAGTGTGCATGATCTTATATTTTTTTCATGTTGAACTCCCGTTACTAGATTCCATACCATTTTTCTAGCTTTGTCAGGTTCTCCATCAGATATCTGAGCCCCTCTCCCAAGTCCACCATCCAACAGAACTTGCTGTTGTGAAGGAAGAAGCAGAGTTTGCCTTTTATGCAGTCCCCAGTATCATTTATGAGCATACTAAACAGCACCATCTCGAGCACCAACCCCTGTGGGACCCCACTGGTTATCCCCTTCATTTCTGAGTACTCCCTTTCCAACCACCAAGCAGTGGGTTCTATGTCCCAGCCAATTTACAAGCCATTTCACCAACTTGTCCCCTGCCCAAGGTCCTCTAGTTTCTTGATCAGTCTCTCGTGGGGGACCGAGTTGAATGCCTTGCTGATGTCCAGGTACAGTATGTCCACTGCCTTGCCCCTATCCACTGACCTTGTAACCCAATCAAAGAAATTGATCAAGTTAATTTGGCACAATCTCCCTGCCACAAACTCGTGGTGCCTAACGTCCTGAAGCCTGTTCACCTTGATGAATCTGACCACCAAAAGACATAGGTAACTTTATGCAAGTGCACCATATCTTTGAAACTTACTACCCATAAGATTTTGCCATCTTATGATGACCCGGTTCCTTTTGGCCAGATACTGAACTAGCTGGAGGAAAGGGAGATTAAAGTCTGTGGGTGTCAATAATAATCTCCTTGTTTTAGTATAATGACTGTTTACAGTATTAACTTTTATGTTCCATATTTTTGATGTCTGGACTAGTATTGTATGTTATTACATAGCCATTTTAATGTTGTTTAAATGTTGTTTAATGCCGTTGAAACAATGTAACTGATTGCTGAGTTTAAGGATTAAGGATGTCATTGGAAACAAGCTTGTAGCTCATATGATGTGTCATTTTCCTGTTTATGTTTTAATAAACAAAACTGTGGTTGGTTGATTGATTGACTGACTGATTGAACCTTTTCTTAAAAATGGTTTCCATCAGCTTGACTACTGTCACTGCCAAGCTGACGAGTCTGTAGTTCCCTGGCCCATTCCTTGCCCCGCTCCTATGCATTGACACTACATCTGCGGTCTTCTGTTCTCGTGGTACCACTCCTGTATCCAGGGAGCTATTGAACAGATCAGCCAGAGGGGTCGCCAGAACTGCTGCCAGTTCCCTTAGTACCCTAGGGAGCATGACATCCAGCCCAGGTGAATAGTTAACATTTAGGGTCCTGAGCCCCTTGAGGACCCTGCCCACTGTATTTACCTCCTTGCACATTGTCACTTCTTCCTTCTTCCCCATCCCTATCTTTCCCTGTAGGATTGGTCCATCTTTTTCCTTCATGAATACTGAGCAGAAGTACTCATTCAGTACTTGTGCCTTTCCTCTTCTTAGTGGCGAACTACTATGAGACCATATGACGAATTCAGGAATGCAACCAGGGAGATTATTTGTGTAGGCAGAGATCTGACATTGCTAGGCTTCCCTTTTCCATGGGTAGAGTCAGTAGCATTTGGTTTACTCTGTACCACCCTGTGAATGGTACAAATGAATTTAGTTATTTCTTTGTTCTTTCTCACTACAGTTTGTGATTCAGTTGCAAAGCTTGTTGCAGGATATGCAAAACAAGAGAAAGGACGCCCGTCCAAATACCCTAGGTCCAACCATGTGAGCCTATAGCCTATATGGCAGCGGGATAGTATTCTGGGGGACCGGATTAAAGTCTCTATAGGTCACATTATTTCTTTCTCAGTTCAATTCCTGTTGTATAAGAGAAGTTGTTATGCTTTGCTGGGGAAGGATGGTAACTCTCAACAAGACTGTTTTTTTGTTTTGTTTTTTTACAATTGATTTACTAAGGAAAGGTCATATGAGATGCAACATCTTGAGTCCAGTGGGGTCCTGCTTTTATTAACTTTTGCAACGTAGTTACCCAGGGTAGTAAAGTGTAGATCATTCTCATTTTCAGTGATTTGTTCAGGGTTGCACAGTACTGGCTGTAGAGGGGTTTAAACCTGCAATCTCCTGGTCCCCACCAGTGCTCCAACCAAAACAATAAAATTTACTGCTGTGGGGGGGGGGGTACAGGAAAAAGACAGTGGCTGCTAGCCATATTTTGGTTTTATTTATTTATTTCCAGTTTATTTACCAAGACCGACCCACCTAAGATGCAACATCTCCTTTCCAGTGGGTTCCTGCTTGCTTTTACTTATTTTTAGAATGTATTTACCCTGGATAGTTCAGCTGAGATGCAACATCCCAGTGGCAGTATGTCATGAATTCTGGGAGGGGACACATAATTCAAATTAATCTAAGGGGAACATTAAATGGCATTTTCACAATTTTCTTTAGCTGAAAAGGCACTATTTTGAGAGGCAGTATAGCCAAGAGGTTAGTGTAATGAGCTGTAAATGAGCGTAGTACATTCAGTAGACTTGGGTTTCATTCTCACAATCTCCACTTGCATACTGTGTGACCCTAAGCAAGTTACTTAATCTCCTAAGTGCTCCTGGGTTGAAAACAGGCACTTGTGCCTAGTGGGCCTTACCCAGTTACCAAAGAATTAAAATTAAAAAAGGCACTAGTATGATGTGAGTTTTGGGGGACATGTGCCCCCAGACTCTATGGGCATGATGGCTTTGCAGCATCCCAATCCCATTTCCATTGTGGTCTTGCTTTAATCCATTTTTGAAGCTGGGTGGATTAGAGCACTGGGAGTTTAAGTGATTTACTTAGGGTTAGACAGTGAATATCTCCTACTACCAGGGATTGCACCTGCAATTTCCCAGTTCCTAACAATGCTCTTAACCACACTGCTCTCCGGGGCAGAAAAGGCAAGCAATTACTGACAATGCTTTTTATGTTTGTATTCCTACAATGTTTTCCTCAGGATGGCTCCGTTGAGATGCAACATCGCATTACCAGTGAGGCCCTGCTTCAACCCAGTTCAGTAAGTGGGTGGGTGGGTTGACTTGAGCACTAGGAGGTTATGTGACTAGCTCAGGTTCACACAGTTAGTATGTGACTGTAGCAGGGTTTGAATTTGTGATCACCAAATTCTTAACAGTGCCATGACAATTAAACCACTCTGCCTTGTCTATCAGGGGGGGGGGACTGAAAACAGTCAGTTACTGCTGGCAATACTTTTTTTGTTTTTTTTAATTTACCCAGGATAGTCCAGCAGAGCTGCAGCATGTTGTTTGTAGTAAAGTCCACTTTTACTCATTCATACAATGCATTAACAGGTCCATGCAACCTTCCCCCCAGGACACACCTGGAAACAAGCTATCATAACTAGACTATCATAATTAGCTAGCAAGGTAGCATAATTAGACTGTCCCTCTTGTACTTACCACTGCTATCTCTACTCTGACATTCCACTGCCCTCTCTTTATGCCAGGCACCTTTCCCATTGTGCCTCCTGTTTATCCTTTCCTGGCATTCAGACAGTGGCTGGCTGGTGTGGTTAGAGGAGGGTTCATGCCAATCATCGTAAGCCTATATGCCTGACTTGTCCTCAGGCTTTTTAGGGTGAGTCAGGTACTGGACTGTGGGTGGCAGGTAGTGGCTGCTGAGCAGGTGGACTGGGCCGGAGAGGGGGATGTCATTTATTTTACAGCATTAATTGGGGCAGGAGCAGGTACCGCTGGATTAACAGGGGAATTTCTTTTCACAACAGGGGTAAAGGTCAGATATGGGTACCACTGGACTACCAGGGTAAATGCTTTTCACATCAGAGATCTGGGTGGGCGGGGATACCACAGGACTACCAGGGTGATTTCAGTGTTAATCTCTGGTCTTTTTGACCTTGAGAAGCCCACCTCTTCTCTTTAATGTCATTTCATTACAGGGATTGGGTCAGCTGGGGGAGTTACCACTAGACTGCTCGGGATTTATACATTAGTGTACAGGGATTGGGTGAGGGTGGAGACAAAGGTTGAAGCTCTGCACAATGTCTCCATGCATACTTATGCAAGGAAGCATTATGCAGGGCTACTAATGACCACATAATGGCAGACAAATGGCCCCTTAGCACATTGCATGCCATATGTGGTGATAAGCATACACTTCTCAAAATATGGCACCCAGGGACAAAGATGCTACTCCATTTTGGACAGACCATTACCCTTTGCTCTTGGGTGTTTGTTGCTAGCAGCGGACTGTGGTGCACTGCACCTGTGAACTTTGCGCAGTGGTACAAAGGGCAACTAGAGTGTCAAAATAGGTCTAAAACAAATGGGCAGCCTAGATGGACCTAGTGGTCTCCTTCTGCCGTCAACTTCTATGTTCCTAGTACACCAGAAGTAGTAGACCAGGGAGGGGCTGTGGACATGGCCTACCTAGACTTTAGCAAGGCATTTGACATAGTCCCACACACAAGATTAATAAACAAATTAGCCAGCCTGGGAGGGGGTCTCAGGGTGGTAGCTTGGGTAAAAAATTGGCTGGACAGCAGGACACAGGGTAATAGTACACGGAGTCCACTCTGAAAAAAGGGGGACTGGAAGGAAAAGTATGCCTCTTTGCAGATGACACAAAAATCTACAACAGGGTTGATACACGGGGGGTGGGGGAGGTGGAAAGGATGAGAAGGGACTTGGCAAGGTAAGAGGAATGGTTAAAAGTATGGCAGCTTAGATTCAATGCAAAGAAGTGCAAAGTAATGCAACTGGGAAAAAAAACAGGGGAAGAGTACACAATAGGGGGGGAGGTATTAACAACAACAAAAATGGAAAGGGACCTGGGAGTAGTTATATCAGATGACCTAAAAGCAAGTAAGCAATATGAGAAGGCAGTAAGGGTGGCTGTAGAAAACAGGAAGTTGTTATCCCTCTGTATAGACAGTTGGTGAGACCCCATCTGGATTACCGTGTGCAGTTCTGGAGACCCCATCTCTGCAAGAACATAGACATGATGGAGGCAGTCCAGAGGAGGGCAACTAAAATGGTGCAGGGTCTGCAACAGAAGCCATATGAAGAGAGACTAAAGGAGCTTAATATGTATACTCTTGAGGAAAGGAGGGAGAGGGGTGACATGATAGAAACTTTCAAGTACCTCAAGGGAATCAACAGAGTCCAAGAGGGTAGCATCTTTTAGAAAAAGAGATGTACAAGAACAAGGGGGGATGGCTTAGGGGCAATGTGAGGAAGTATTTTTCACAGAGAGGGTGGTGAATGCATGGAACACCCTGCCTGAGGATATTGTGGGATCAGAAACAGTAGGGAAATTCAAAAATGCATGGACAGACATAAAGCAATTCTGCTGGGGGATAGGAAGAAGTAGGCTGTTGGTTAACTAGGATCTGCAGCTTATCCAATAGGTAGGGAAATGGGCAGGCTAGATGGGCCAAGCGGTACTTATCTGCCGTCAAAGTCTATGTTTCTATGTACCACAGCCTGATATTCATATTTGCTGCCTTGTAACTATCACTCCTAGATGACCACTTGCTACTTCATGTGGCTCAAATGTCCATGTCTGAATAAGGGGACCCTGATGTCTAGTACTTGTATGTGTTTACTGTGAGGTTTAGTGTTCGGTTAGCATAGCTGGAAATTTAAAATGTGTTTTTCAAAAACAAAAGATGGTGTACTTAATAAACATGGCTAAAACACTGACACAAAATGAAACCTAGACACTGAGGTGATCAGTTCACATGATCCTGTTCTTCAGGTGTATCAGTTATCTAACTTTGCAGTCTTTTTTCACTCTCCTCCAAAGCAATTGCATTTCCCTTTGCAATCAAATTTCAATTGAAAAAAAAAGGAAATACTTAATAAAAAGTAAATGTGTTTGTTGTTTTGTTTATTTAAACTGGAAAGTCCATGGGCCAAAGACTCATTTTCATGGTCGACCAGTATACATACAAACCATACATACAAATGTAACAGACTGGAGTGGGCACAAGGACGTGGTGCTACAATACTCCGAAAAATAACATTTAAGAACACAGTGAGCAGAGCACATGCACCTCTCAAATTAGGCAAGGGCACCGGTCTTCTATATCAAAATTCTTTATTCAGATTAAAAAGGCATAATTAAGAGCCAAACCTAATGCATTTTGGATGACTACTCATCCTTTATTAAAGGTTAAAAGTCTGTCTCAACAATGGCAGCTTAAATACCTGATTCAAAAAAATGTCATAATGATGTCACACAAATACTCAGATCTCATTGGTTGAAATATACAAACACTCGTAAAATTGTATGTTGCTAAAATGACTACAGAAAACATATTACGGTTAACCCAGGTACACTAAAAATGGTCCATATATACAGCATAGGTAAATTTAATGAACGTTTATATACAGAAAGAAGAGAAAAATAGGTGTGGGGTGAGGAGAAAAAAAGAAAAAAAAAGAAATGAAAAGGAAAACAGGAACAACAAAATAGGTATATAAATAATAAGAGCTTAAAAGGTTATATCACAGGAGTAAGAACAAAATATTTGTATCGATGTAAGATACCAAGCTAAAACACATGTGGCCCAGTATGTCTTAAAAATCTTTATCTCATATTGATGCCCAGGCAGTTAATACTTATTTATTCAGAGGGTATTGTAACTAATCTTATCACAGAATAAGACGCATCACGATTTATTTTCCTTTTTTAAAAATGGTTTGATTTCAAAACCTGAATTGAGACCCTTGTTTTTAGTGGCATTCAAGTTTATTATCCAGAAGGCCTCTCTCTTGTAAGTAACAGATCATTATAATTCCCACCTCGTGGTTTTTGTTACACTTTAACTATGCCCAAGAAGTTAAACTGATGTACACCTTCTTTCCTGAGACATGGCTATATGTGCTGCAGTAGCATAAGTTAAATCTACTTTCTCAATTGCTCATACATGTTCTTTTATACTTTGGTTTTGAAAGTTCTATGTAGAAGGCACTGCAACTACATATAGCCATGTAAATAATCCCCTCTGCGTTGCATGTGATTAGTTGGCGTATATCATATTTACGACCTGTATCCTGATTTATAAATTCCTTGCTCTGTTTTATGTAGGTGCATGCACATTGAAGAGAGCAACACTCCACACCATTTTCAGAGGGAGAGACAGGAAGCACCACCCCCATACATACTACGGAGAAGTCCGAGAGTCCAAGGAACAGGAAACGAAGAAGACCGGGGTGAACAACAAGGAGGACACAGAGGGGGAAGAGGAGCAGGTTGAGGAAGAGAACGCCAACAGAATCGCAATTCCAGTTTCTGCAGGGGCAGATGGTGGTAAGTACTGCAGCAGAAAAACAGGTAATCAGTTTATCAAGTTATGAATTGACCTCTTCAGAGATAGAAATACTTAGCAAATGTTTTAATTTTGCCCCGACTACACCTGCGAATATGTTCTGTACCATGGTGGATTTGAATGTTGCAAACAGGACTTTAAATCTGAAATCATTTTTTGGAAATAAAAACACAGAGGATGGTAATGTGAATACGACCCAACCACAGTTTAGAGCTGTATCTACATTTAATCCACCGCCAAGTACTACAGTTAAGGTGTTTAAACAATTGGTAGAAAATGACTTGGACAATTTATTTGTGTCCCCTCCTGTCTGTTCCTTTAATAATCTTACAAATTCTGAAAACGCTGCCATCTCATCTCCGTAGAGAAATACAGATATTGAAATTAAGAGCACATATAAGGGTGGATGTGTCGTAGCGATAAATAAAGGGGATTATGTTAAACAGGCAGAGAGACAACTGCTGAATCAGGAATTTTATAAAAAGCTGAATACCAACCCCACCAATGACTTTAAAATGTGCATAGATTAATGTATTGAGGATGCTTTTAAACAAGGGGACATTGACAAAAAGGAAATGGAATTTTTTTTTTTTTTGCATAAAATAATTTATTCAAACTCAAGTGCACACATACAATCACTTTCAGATACAAATTCCATTGATACAGAACATTTAGACTATGGCATAGGTCTAATCAGGTATACCTATCCAGTAAAACATTCTGCAGTTCCTCAATAGATACATAAATCCTTACATTGGTACAATACGTGTCAATAAGGTGCTCAGGTGCCCCAGAACATTATGCCCTTTTCCCCTACATTTCTATTCCATCCCAAAGGAGCATACTCTTCTGTTGAGTAAGGTCTGCCAGAAAGGGAGCCCATTCTCTGGTAAACTGTTCAAGCCTATCCTTGACAAGGAGGGTCAGTCTCTCCACTGCTAATGTGCGCAAGGCAAATGTGCGCCAGCCTTGCACTGTAGGGGTTACACAAGACACCTAAGTGTTTTGGATACAATGTCTTGCTAGGATCAGAAGGATCCTTACTCATCTCGATAGAGGTTCCCATCCCCCCCTTCATCCAATTCTACTCCAAATAAGCATGTTAATGGGTCCAGCGGGGGTCCAGCGGAATCACTCTGCCCCACATCCTCCCTACCTCCAGGGTCAACGGTTTCCAAAACTGCTGTAGGATTTGACAGGCCCAAAAGCAGTGATTATATGTGCCTAGCTCCTGCCAATATCTTCCACAATGGGGGGACGTAGTGGGGTGATATTTATGGACTATAACCGGGGGGTTATATACCCTGTGTATAAATTTGTAAAAAGCTTCTTTGAACTTATTACAGAGTAAAAGTCCCATATGAAGAAAGGGGGGTTACTAGTGGGGTACCGCAGGGTTCAGTATTAGGACCAGTCCT
Source organism: Neoceratodus forsteri (assembly GCA_016271365.2). Lineage (NCBI taxonomy): Eukaryota > Metazoa > Chordata > Ceratodontiformes > Ceratodontidae > Neoceratodus > Neoceratodus forsteri. The sequence goes on from CM057452.1 coordinate 410,151,314, forward strand.
CTTCAATGTCTTTATAAGCGACATTGCAGATGGACTGGAAGGAAAAGTATGTCTCTTTGCAGATGACACAAAGATCTGCAACAGAGTTGATGCACAAGGTGGGGTGGAAGGGATGAGAAGGGACTTGGCAAGGTTAGAGGAATGGTCAATGTGGCAGCTTAGATTCAACGCTAAGAAGTGCAAGGTAATGCACCTGGGAAACAAAACCCAAGGGAAGAGTACACAATGGGGGTGAGGTACTAACAACAACAAAAATGGAAAGGGACCTGAGGTAGTCATATCAGATGACCCAAAGGTGGGAAAGCAATGTGAGAGGGCAGCAAGGAGGGCTGGGGATACTGGGATGCATAGGAGAGGCATCACCAGTAGAAAACAGGAAGTTATTATCCCTCTGTACAGACAGCTGGTCAGACCCCATCTGGAGTACTCGTGCAGTTCTGGAGACCCAATCTCCATAAAGACATAGACAGGATGGAAGCTGTCCAGAGGAGGGCAACTAAAATGGTGCAGGGTCTGCACGGAAGTCATATGAAGAGAGACTTAAGGAGCTTAATATGTATAGCCTCGAGGAAAGGGGGACATGATAGAAACTTTCAAGTACCTCAAGGAATCAACAAAGTCCAAGAGGTAGCATCTTTCAAAAAGGGTGTGCAAGAACAAGGAGCACAATTTGAAGATAGAGGAGAGCTCAGAGGTAATTTAAGGAAGTATTTTTTCACAGAGAGGGTTGTGGATGCATGGAATGGCCTTCCGGAGGAGGTTGTGGAGTCAAAAACAGTGGTGGAATTCAAGCATGCATGGGACAGTCATAATAAGGCAATTCTAGGGGGTGGTGGTAGGAAGAAGTAGGCTGCTGGTTAACTAGGGTCTGCAGCTTGTCCATTAGGTAGGGAAATGGGCAGACTGGGTGGGCCAAGCGGTCCTTATCTGCCATCAAATTCTATGTTTCTATGTTTCTATATGCAGGGGTAATAACTCAGTCCAGTCCCGATCACTTATCTGGTTACCCAGGTCCCTTTCCCAAAGTCTCCATGTTTTACTCGAAAAGTCTGGTAAGCATTGCCTGGAATCCCTCATAGCTTTCCCTATAAAACCTTTGGGTTCCCACCTAGACACTCGCATAAGTTATTCCATTTTTCTCAACTCTAGTATCCCAGGTCCTTCTCTGTCTAACTCTGCCATATAGGCCCTAACCTGGAAATACTGAATGTGTCCTTCCCCCAAAATTAGTCTCTGATGCAAATCTAAAAATATGCTAAGCCCTCCCCTACCACAGAGATCCTTCAAATTCCTTATGCTCCGTCTCTCCCACATCTTGAATCCAGGATCTTTCCAACCTGACAAAAAATAGGGGTTTCCATCAACCGGTACTAAATGGGTATCTACGGCCTTTACCCCCTCCACTTCAGGAGCTTACCCCAGCTATCCAGAGCTGCTAAAACCAATGGATTCCTGACCTCCTGCCATCTATATGCCCCATGACCCCATCTCTCTAGGTACGCTGAGAATCTCGCTGTGCATCCCCGTTGCTTAAGGTCCAGTCACCATGTCACTCAGGGTAGATGGATCCAGTCACTAATATATTTCTGCTGAGCTGCTAAATGATAGGTCCCTATGTCCGGAAAATTCAGGCCCCCCCCCATGTCTATCTTAAGGTGTTGTAAACTTACCCTAGAACATTTCCCCTTTTAGATAAATGAGGAAAAAAGACCCTCCAGCCTCTTGATATCCCTCTTAGACATCCCCATGTGCAGCACCCCACGTGCAGCATCTACATAATATACACCAACCTGGGGAGGATATTCATTTTAATTAAGTTTATCCTCCCAAGCCAAGAAATTGGGAGAGATGTCCACTGTCTCAGGTCAGTCTCTATTATCTTGAGGATAGGAGTATAATTCAAGCCATAAAGGGAACCAAGGGACCACCCAGTTTTAATTCCCAGGTATGTGAAGTGCCCCCCTACTGTCTTAAATCCCCATCCCTGATTCTGCCTCGTATTTCTGGGAAGCCTCATGATTTCAGACTTGTCCAGGTTGAGTTTTTATCCTGAGAACTGTGCAAACCTCTCCACCAACTGCAGGAGAATGGGCATGGAGCTCTCGGGTTCTGTGACAAAAAGCAACATGTCATCTGCGTACATCGTGAGTTTATGTTGTTCGCCCGAGACCCCCCTCACCCCTCGAATTCACTCTTTCTACTAAATGGCTGTCGCCAGTGGCTCTACTGCTAATGCAAAGAGCAGCGGGGAGAGCGGGCACCCCTGCCTCACGCCCCTATCCAAACCGAAACCCTCTGAGAGAGTGCCATTTACCAGGACCTTTGCTCAGGGAGAACTATACAAAGCCCGCACCCAACCCACAAATGTGTCCCCAGACCAAACCGGGTTATTGTCTCAAATAAGTAATCCCATTCCACCCAGTCAAAGGCATTTTCAGCATCCATAGATATGACACAGGTATCCTCTTTCTTCTTTTCCATCCCCCAAATCACATTAAGAAGTCTCCGCACATTATGATATGAGAGACGCCCCCTAATAAACCCAGTCTGATCTGGTTGGGCAACATCGGGCAACACCACCTCCAAACGGCCCGCCAGTACCTTTACAAATATCTTGGCATCGCAATTCAAAAGCGAGATCGGCTGAAAAGAGACACTTTCTAAGGCATCCTTCCCCACTTTAGGGATCAAACAGATCACCGTATCCAAAAAAATCTCCGGAAGCCTCAGGATGTCTCCCTCCCTTTGTTGAAAGGTGTCACTCAGCGGTCCAGCCAGCTACCCCACCAAGCATTTATAATATTCCACTGGGTAGCTGCCCGGCCCACTCACTTTTCCACTCTGTAACCTCTGGATGGCCTGCAATACATCCACCCTTGTGATAGGGCCATTCAAGGCCTCTCTTTGCTCCCTCATCAACTTGGGCAACTGCAGAGCATCCAAAAAAGCTTGCCCATTCTCCCCTGCCCCTTTTCCTCCTTCTGTCGTATATTATTTCTCATGAAATCTTCAGAAGCACTCCCAGATCTGCTGAGCAGACTTATGCAACACTACCCTTCTATCATTAATTGCCAAGTTATGGGTTGGGCACCTCCCACTCCGCATCAATCAAACCAACAAGGGACCAGGCTTGTTTCCCCATTCATATAACTTTTTCTTGCCAAACTACAGACTCAGTTTGCTGCATCCTTATTTCAATTAAACGCATTGTCTGATATAAAGGAGGCAGTATAGCGCAGTGGTTTAAGGCTCTGAGCTGCAAATCTGGTGACATCCAGCAGACCAGACCAGGGTTTGAATCCCACAGCCCCCACTTGCATACTGTGTGACCCTAAGCAAGTCACTTAACTTCCTTGTGCTCCCAGGTCACACCTGGAAACAAGCTTCAGCTTAGTGTGCCTTTCCTGGTTAAACAATTTCTTTTATATTGTGGAATAGACTGCACTACTGTCAGAGTTTTTTTAAAGAAGTTTTAAATTGTTTTGTAAATTACTGGGCAGCATTTAGTCTCCGTGACCTCGGATAGTACTTCCGGATTACACAGGGCTATTTAACTCACCCTTGCGGTGAGCAGGGCGAGCCGAGTAGGGCAAGCATGCTTGCGCGTGCAAAGACGCAAAGACACGCTCGTGTTCATCGTGTGTTCTATGTGTTTCAGTGGTTTATGTGGTAATCATTAAAAGAAAAAACTATCTATTCTAAAGAAGGCACCATCGAGTAAGAACGCTTGGGGTAAGGCTATAACCATTTGAGATGGATAAGAATCTGGTAATTCCATCAACTGTAATATCTAGGAATGGATACTTTAAATCCTAAGCACTCCGTCACCACTATTATGACACTTGAGGGGGAAATTGGCTTAAAATGTTCAACCTGTAATATGTACAAACTGGTAGACATACTACCTAATACGGATCATACTTTCACTTGTAAGAAGTGTTTACTAAACAAATCCATGGAAGAAGAACTAGGCACATTTCGGCAAAGACTCCTTGTTTTTGAAAATAGTCAGGCTGACATGCTTAGATGTCATATTGAAAGAAATGAGAACTCAAAAACGCTAACAATAAACAATGGCACATTAAACACAGCAATTCAAGAAATATACCCACTAAACAAAGAAATTGCACCAGAAATTACTTCAATTATAGATAGTAACATAGATATTACCAGAAAAAGGGTAAGAGAAGATGACCCAGAAGAAAATGACTGGGCCACAGTAACATCAGTCAGAGCAGTTAAAAAAGGACGTAAAGCTAATCAGTTTCAGATCTCAACCCAGAACCACTTTCAGGTACTTTCCTTTGAGGCTGATATAAATACAGTACTAGTACCTTACCAACAACAACAGTTTTAAATGTACCTTACTCCGATACTAGTAGTGCAAACAGTGACCAAGCCATACAGGAACCATTAATTAAGCTTGACAGCCCCACATCCCTAATTTTAAAAACAAAACAAAAAGTATTACCCCAGTCATTGCACCAAGGAAAAAACAACTCTGTGGATATAGACCAGCCTACAGCCACTAAAGACTCACCCAGACACATTTTTGTACTGGGCGACTCAATAATTAAACATATTAGATTGGGCAATTTGTAACCCAGATAAATCAAACCAAACATGTTCAAGTTACAGAGGAGCTAAAGTAGCTGATATTTCTAACATGATAAACTCAATACTCTCTCAAGCTGGACCTAATCCTCTAGTAATAATTCATGCAGGGATAAATGACATGTTTTAGGCAGATATTACACAATTGAAAGAAAGCTATGTGGCATTAAACAACTTGTTAGTACAGAAAGGTTGTACAGTGTTCTTTTCTGAGATACTTCCGGTACCAAGGGTCACATTTACCATCTCCAATAAAATTAAACAAATAAATAACTGGTTAAGAATATGGTGCCTAAGACAGGATATCAAGTGTATCCGTCACTGGGAAGACTTCTCTGGAAGGGACTCACTCTTTTGCTGGGGTGGTCTTCATCTCAGCAGAAGGGGGAGTACCATATTGGGAATAAAAATTACTGCAGTAATAAATACTTTAAACCTAAATCATAGGGGGGAGAATTGGAAAGCTCTAAATTCTCTAAAAAATAAAACAAACGCTGATTTTCCAACTATTAACTCTTGTAATATTCTATCTTTTAATGCTAGATCTTTGAATAACATAAACATGGCTGAACTAGATTGTAAATGTAAAATACTTGATATAGGCATTATTGCTCTAACTGAAACCTGGTGGGATCCTGACTCTAAATGGTTAAAAGAGTTACCTGGTTATAAATTGTATCATAAAGACAGCATAAATAAAAGTGGAGGAGGGGTATGCTTATTTGTGCACAATGATATTATATCATCTGAACTAACTATTAGAACACATACTGAATCACTCTGGGCAACAGTTCAATTCAAGGGTCAACCAAAATTAGTTATAGGAGTCTGCTACAGTCCCCCCTCATCTGATTTTGATTATACAAAAGATTTAACAGATCAAATAACAGAAATGGCAGATAAAAATAATGTGATTATTCTAGGAGACTTTAATATGCCTGGAATTAACTGGGAAACACTCACTGGCTTAACTGCACAAGAAAAATTATTAACAAGCTCATGTATCGATCAGGGTCTAGAACAACTAGTAAGATTCCCTACTAGAGGAATTAATATACTCGACCTTATTATGACTAATGTAGAAAGTAAAGTTTAACATATTAATATTTCTGCTCCTATTGGGAATAGTGATCATAGTTCAATCTTATTAAATATAATCACTACTAACCTCAAATTATCATTGGGTATTTTACACAAAAATTACAACAGAGCTAACTTTAAACAAATCTATCTTATACTTAACCAAATTGATTGGGACAGCAAGTTTACGGATAAATCTACAATTCAAGCATGGGAAACATTTAAACAAATCATATTTAATTTAGAGCAGACATATGTTCCCTTAAAAGTTAAATATAACAAAAAGGATAAAATTCCCATATGGTTTTCTAAAGTTATACATAGACAAATAAAATTAAAAGAGCATTTATTTAAGAAATTAGAAACAAACTACACGCCAGGCACCAAGGTTAGATATAAAAATGCAGTGTCTCATTTAAAAAAAATAATCAAACAAGTAAAATCTAAGCTTGAATTTACCTTGGCCCATTCTAAATCTAACAAAGAATCTCTTTAGTCTTATATAAACAGTAAAAAGGATGATCCAAGAAAAATTGGACCAGTAACACTAGATGGGAATCTTGTTAAAAATGACCAAAAAAATAGCAAATATATTTGATGAATATTTCTGCTCTGTCTTTTACAACAAAGATGTTTATTACCCAATGTGTAAAACACACTCATTACATCCAAAAATAAACAGGCAGGAAGTTAGAAATGTTATATCACTCCTTAAAAAATCAACTAGTCCAGGACCTGACAATATTCAATCTAGGTTTCTAATGGAGACAGTTGATGCAGTTACTATTCCACTGACATTAATATTTAATAAATCTTTATCAGAAACTAGTATTCCTGATGATTGGCGTACAGCGATTGTGTTCCCAATTTTTAAAAAGGGTAATAAAATGAGTGTGCAAAACTATAGACCAATAAGTCTTACATCATTAATATGTACTGTAAGGCTATGGAAAGAATAGTTAAGTCGCATATTGATTCTGAAATCAACACGCTTGGGATTCAAGATCCATCTCAGCATGGCTTCAAATCAGGATCATCTTGTACTACAAATCTCATCTCTTTTTATAGTAATATTAGTAGATACCTGGATAATCATATTCCCTCAGATGTTGTACTTCTAGATTACAGCAAGGCATTTGATAAAGTACCCTACTCATTACTCATTAAGAAAATGCACAGACTTGGTTTCTCAGAATATTTGTTAAGTTGGGTATCGCAATGGTTATACAATAGATCTCAGGTAGTTAAGGTAAACATCTTCCTTTCAGATTCACGTAAGGTGACCAGCAGTATTCCACAGGGTTCTGTCCTCGAACCAGCTTTATTTATCATATGTATTAGTGATCTGACTATGTCCTCCAGTAACTTTATTTCCAAATTTGCAGATGATACTAAACTAGGAGGCAGAATAGATACAACTCAAAATATTGCTATTCTTCAAAATGACCTAACGAATATAGAATCATGGGCAAAAACTAACCTCATGGACTTCAACACTGATAAGTGTGTGGTCCTACATTTTGGGAGTAAAAATCCTAGGACTACCTACTGGTTAAATAACAAACAACTTAAACATTCTGAATGTGACAGAGATCTAGGCATCCTGGTGAATAACAAATTATCGGCTGGTTCACATTGCAATAGAGTGGCTAATACTGCAAATGTTTTATTAAAACAAATAAATAAAATATTTGTTAATAAATCGGAACAATGTCTGGTCTCCTTATATAGATCATATGTCAGACCATATTTGGATTATGGTTCTCCCTATTGGAATCCATATCTTAAAGGAGACATTCATAGAGTGGAACAAGTCCAGAGAAGACTGACCAAGATAATACCAAGACTAAAACACAATTCTTATGAAGCTCGTTTGTCAAAAACTGGACTACACTCCTTACAACAAAGGAGACTTAGAGGAGATTTGTTGTTTTTATTTAAAATATTAAAATGCCCTATTCAAATAAAACAGTGTGGACTGACGTACTCTAAAAAACACATAGCCTGCAGAACGCACAATAAACAAATAAATGTTGAACGGGTCAACACTAATAAAAGAGATAATTTCTTTAGTATTAGGGCTCCAAAACAATGGAATTCACTACCTAAATATATAGTTAACTCAGAAACTATCGAGTCATTTAAAACTAAGTTAGACGGTCAAAAAAACTTGAAGAAAATTGACCCACTTTTGAGGGGGACAATCTCGATGAGCCGCCATGGCCTTCTTTTGTCTAAACTATCCAGTGTATCCAGTAAATGTCCAAGCTGTTCTAGCCTCCCCACTAAGTAGAGCATTTAAAGCCTCCCTGGCTGTTTTCAAACTACATCTAACCATTTCTTCCTGCCCATCTGCAGCCCACCTCTTCAGTTCCCTCACTCTGGCTTCTAACTCGATTCTTTTAGCTTGCTTCTGTTTCTTTATTTTGCCTACGTATTTTATGATCATCCCCCTCATGTATGCCTTTCCCACATCCCAAATAATAACCCTACTAGTGGGGGAGTTTGCATTGACTGTCATATACATTTCTCATTGTTCCTCTAAGTATTCTTTAAAGACTTTGTCCCCCAGTAAATATGTCGGGAATTTCCGTGGGGGGGGGGGCCCTCCCTCGGCTTGTTCAATGTCAAGGACATAATCACCATGGCATGGTCTGAGATATGAATAGGACTATGCCGCATCACCTGCATCCATCCATACCAGGCCTGCGGAAGGAACATATAATCGATCTGCAACCAAGTGCCATGTGGATTAGAATAGAAGGTGTACTCTTTGGCCCCAGGGTTTGCATCCCGCTATCCATCTATCATCTCTAACTCTACCATTCCCTTACACCACTGGCGAATTGCCTCATGTTGCTGGCCTCTACCCTGAGAGTGATCTAGATAAAGATCTAGGATACAGTTCAGGTCACCGCCTAGGAGCAGGCCCAGAAATTGCTCTTTTATTAAAAGTGAGAGGATAGCGTTATAGAAGGTGGCCTCAAATATCACTGGAGCATATATATACTACCAAACATTACCTGTTCCCCCAAAGCTGTCCCACAACAAAGCTGTATCTCCCCCCAGTCTGATCCCTAACCACCCGCTGCACCTGGAATGGAAGGTGTTTATGCAGAAGGACAGCGACCCCTCTCTTATGCGTCTTAAATGAGGCTGCAAAACATCTCCCCACCCAGCCCCGTGCCAATTTCATTTGCTCTGCCACCATGAGATGTGTTTTTTGCAACAGCATCACTTACACACCCTGTCTCCGTAGAGCTGTGAGGAGACTTTTATGCTTCACAGGGGGTCGCGATCCCTCGGACATTCCAGGAACATATATTTAAATTTTGTCTGTTAGCCATTTAAACACTATGACCTTGTCACAAGAGCCCCAGCTTTGAACACGAGGTCCTCCACCCGATCCTAATATACTGGGCAAATGCCCCTCTCCAATTTATCTTATCTCTCAGACTCAACTGAAGCACCATAACCTTGTAATTGTAAACACGTGTGCAAAAACGTATAAACAAGAAAACAGTAACAACATTCCAACAATTTTGAAAACACTCAGTTATACCCCCCAATATCCCTAGCAACCGACTTAAACATGCCCTGCCCCCCCAAATCCCTTTTCCACCATACATTGCCATATCTGCCCCTTAGTCCCTTTTTTGGAAAACAAAAACCAACACCCCATCCCCGACACTATCCGACAACTATGCTTGAGTGTCATTTGAAGTCCCATATCAGTTGTTCTCCACTCTGGCCCCCCCTCGGAGTATACATTGTAATACCCCACCGGAGTATACATTGTAATCGCCCATCAATGCTCATTTCCCACCCGCACAATCCCCAGAATTTAGCTCTGAGGTTTCATTCTCGATATGTGCCCAAAAGCCCTTGTTTGGCCTCCACTAAGTATGAGGCCGTTTGTGTGACGACAGAGGACCAGTTCATTTAAGCAGGCCAAGCCCCACAAAATGTGCCCTTTTGAGCAGCACTATGGCCATGGGTGAAGCCTCCTCTGGGTACTATTAGCCACACCCCTGCATGGTCATCAGCTTCCCCATCCCAAACCAATACCTGGGTACAGGACCATGCTCCCTACTCCTAATCTGTGCACCTGGTGGTACTCAGACCAAGTTCTCAGAACCACAGGCTCCACCTAGCTAATTGGGCCTCCCCATGAGCTATTCCCCTAATTGAGCCTCCCCATGAGCTATTCCCCCTCCAGTGGCGGCCGTTTGCCACCCCCCCCACAGTTCCCCTCAAATATTCCATTAATGATGAGCCCTCTTCTTTCCCCTCTAAGTAACAAGCAGTTACCAACAGTACAATCATAACATTTCTGCAATAAGCAGTAAGCAAAACAGTTCAGAGTCTTCGTTGTTCTGAGAGCTCAAATGAGCCATATGCAAGGATCCTGCACCTCCTGAGAACGGAGAGCAGGACACGGGTAGGGGAGTCCAACATGAAAAGAAACACCTCCGACAAGGAGAGAACACAGTATATGTCCCCAAATATAGTAATGTCTTTCAACTTAAACAACTGGCTAAAAGAAGCCACTTAGAGCAGATAACCCCCTGCATGATTACCAGGCCTTAAAGTTATTGCACTGTCCATATCTTATAATTCACCCATTCTTTTTGCATAATTCTTCCACAAACTTTGCTGCCTTATCTGCTTCCCAGAATGAATACGTTGCTCCTTCATGTTTCACCTTGGAAGTTGCTGGGTAAATCAGGTAATTCTCCACCTTGAGGGAGCGGAGTGTAGCCATACTGTAGATTCATTTAACTTTTTGCGCCTGTTCAGGAGCCTCGCGGAATAGACCTAAGAAAGAAAAAGCCGATGGCCCTCGATCATTAGCTGGTCTTTCTCCTGGTATGCACATAGCATTGTTTCACAGTCCTGGTAATGGTGGAACCGCATGATGACTTGGCGAGGCGGTTGTCGCGCTGGTGGCCTGGGCATAACTGCCCAATGTGCATGCTCCAACTTTAGCCTTCCATGCTTTATTTCTAGGCCCAACAATTTGGGCAAGGTTTCTGCACAGAAGTCCAAGGCATTCCCTCCTTCCATCCCCTCTGGCAGACCTTGGCGGTGGAGATTTAGTCCCCAGTGGTAGTTATCTTGGTAGTCCACCACCTGCTTCATGTCCTCCAGTTCTTTTTGTAGGGCTAGTATCTGCCCTGGGACTCCCTGCAGCTCATCTTCCATTCTTGATATGCGCTCCTCTGCCTCCGTTAATCATGTCCCTTGGGCAGCCTGTTGTGTTAATACCTCCTGAAGCCTGTCGTCAATACGAGTTTCCAGTTTGCATAGCCGTGGCTCCAAGGCCACTAGGACCTGGCCTGTCAGCTCTCGACCCAAGGCACTCACCTCCGCAGCTGATAATGGTGGCTCTCGGTCTGCGTACAGGCCGTGCTTTTCATAGAGGCTTTTCCGGCTGCTTGTTGACTTTTGCCAGCACCCGACGGCAGATATTCATCCATACTGGAGTACTGCTTGGTCTTTGAACAAAATAAACTGTAAGCATAAGCGATTTAGCACTTTTTTTACTTTAAATTATTCCAGTGAGGAGGAACAAGGTGTGGACACATCTGATCTTTTCAAGTGCTCATTAGCGCCCCCCGGAAATGGAAATTTTGGTCACAGACGGCTCAGTTACTGAAAGCTTGTCTCAGTCTGTAGATTACCATTTATGTCCCTTTGTAAGTAAGCTACCATCATATAGCTACAAGATACGAATGATATTCTGAAAGTGTTAGAAGGACTGCACCTTAAGGAAAACAGTTTTTTGCTAACTTTAGATATTGAAGCACTATATTCAAACATTCCCCATGAGCGAGCCTTGGATGCTGCTGCTTTGTCTTTAAATTCTAGGGGGTAGGGGCAATTCCAGGGACTGCTTTCCTACTGAAACTGCTTGAATTTGTATTAAAGGATAATGTTTTTCTATTTAATAAAGAAATGTTTTTGCAGATCAAGGGAACGGTGATGGGGGCCACTTGTGCCCCCTCAATTGCTAATCTATACTGTATATGGGAGCTTGGGAGAATGAGTTCATTCTAAATGGCAATAGAAACCCTTTTTGGAAAAAAATATGCATTTGGAAGCGATATATAGAGGATTTATTCCTTGTTTTGGAAGGGGATGAGAAGGAACTAAAAACATTTGTTGCATATTTAGAAGACTCTAACAGTAATTTGAAACATAGAAACATAGAATTTGACAGCAGATAAGGACCGCTTGGCCCACCCAGTCTGCCCATTTCCCTATCTAATGGATAAACTGCAGATCCAAGTTAACCAGCAGCCTACTTCTTTCTACCCTCACCCCCTAGAATTGCCTTATGGCTGTCCCATGCATGCTTGAATTCAATCACTGTTTTTGACTCCACAACCTCCTCAGGAAGGCCGTTCCATGCATCCACAACCCCTCTGTGAAAAAATACTTCCTTACATTACCTCTGAGCCGCCCCCCATCTTCAAATTGTGCCCCCTTGTTCTTGAACACCTCTTTTTTTGAAGGATGCTACCCTCTTGGACTTTGTTGATTCTCTTGAGGTACTTGAACGTTTTTATCATGTCTGCCCTCCCTCCTTTCCTCGAGGCTATACATATTAAGCTCTTTTAGTCTCTCTTCATATGTGTTCCGGTGCAGATCCTGCACCATTTTAGTTGCCCTCCTCTGGACAGCTTCCATCTTGTCTATGTCCTTGCGGAGATTGGGTCTCCAGAACTGCACACTGTACTCCAGATGGGGTCTCACCAGCTGTCTGTACAGAGGGATAACAACTTCCTATTTTCTACCGGTGATGCCTCTCCCTATGCATCGCAGTATCCCCCTAGCCCTCCTTACTGCCCTCTCATATTGCTTGCCCACCTTTAAGTCATCTGATATGACTACCCCCAGGTCCCTTTCCATTTTTGTTGTTGTTAGTATCTCACCCCCCATTGTGTACTCTTCCCCTGGGTTTGTGTTTCCCAGCTGCATTACCTTGCACTTCTTAGCATTAAATCTAAGCTGCCATACATTTGACCATTCCTCTGACCTTGCCAAGTCCCTTCTCATCCTTTCCACCCCACCTTGTGCATCAACTCTGTTGCAGATCTATGTGTCATCTGCAAAGAGACATACTTTTCCTTCCAGTCCCTCTGCAATGTCGCCTACAAAGACATTGAAGAGGACCGGTCCTAATACTGAACCCTGCAGCACCCCACTGGTAACCCCTCTTTCTTCGGAGTGGACTCCATTTACTATTACCCTCTGTGTCCTATTCTCCAGCCAGCTCTTTACCCAGGCTATCATCTTGGGACCCACTCCCAGGCTGGCTAACTTGTATATTAATCTTTTGTGTGGGACTGAGTCAAATGCCTTGCTAAAGTCTAGGTAGGCCATGTCCACAGCCCTCCCTGATCTACTACTTTGGTCACCCAGTCAAAGAAATCTATTAGATTCATCTGGCATGACCTTCCTGCTGTGAATCCATGCTGCCTTGGGTCCTGTACCCCTCACCTCTAGGTACTCGACAATTCTTTCCTTCAGAAGTGATTCCATCATTTTCCCTATCACTGAGGTTAAACTAACTGGTTTGTAGTTTCCCGCTTCTGCCCTGCTCCCACTTTTGTGAAGGGGAATCACATCAGCCCTCCTCCAATCCTCAGGTACCACCCCATCCTCCCATGATTTGTTAAAGAGGGTAGTCAGTGGTGTCACTAGTTCTACCCTTAGTTCTTTTAGAATTCTGGGATGAATCCCATCAGGCCCCATTGCTTTGTCCACCTTCAGTTTTAAGAGTTCTTTCAGACCCCTTTCTTCTGTAAATGGGCTGATATATCTGTATCCAGAGTGTTTCTATTGTTTGTTTTAGGTACCTCCCCCTCTTCATTTGTAAATACAGAGCAAAAATACGTGTTTACTATCTCTGCCTTTTCACAGTCACCCTCTGCCCACCCCCTCCCCTTTATTAAGCCTCACAATCCCTCCCTTAGTCTTCCTTCGCTCCCTGATGTACCTAAAAAAGTTTTATCTCCCTTCTTAACTGAGTTGGCTATTTTTCCTCAGTTCGGGCCTTTGCTGTTCTGACTGCCTTCCCAGCTTCCTTTTGCTTTAACTGATACAATTCTTTGTCCTGCTCCTTCTGTGATTCCTTGTACTTTCTGAATGCTTTCTTTTTCTCTTGAACCTTCACTGCCACCTCCTTTGAGATCCATAGTGGTTTCTTACATCATTTTGTTTTGTTTATTTGCTTCACACAAAGGCTTGTTACCTCTGTGATGGCAGTTTTTATTATTCCCCATTGTTCTTCCACCCCTCCTTCCTGCCCATTTGCTAGTGCATTCCTTAGACGCTCACCCATTTTGGCAAAGTCAGCCCTCCTAAAGTCCAGTACTTTTGCCTTTGTATGGCTTGACTCTATTGCTGTGTTTATTGTGAACCATACTGTTCGATGGTCACTAGTTCCCAGATGGCTACCCACTTCTACATCTGTGATCCTCTCTCCATCTCCATCTCAATTTGAGAGGACCAGGTCTAAGATTGCTCCCTCTCGAGTGGGTTCCAATACTAGTTGTCTAAGGCATGCCTCCTGTAGGGCATCTAGAATAACCCCACTCTTAGAAGTGGCTGCTGCAACTGCACTCCAGTTATCATCTGGCATATTCAGATCACCCATCAGCAATATCTCCCCTTTATCTGCCATTCTAAGTATACTTTCTATCATTTCCTTGTCCATTTCCTCCCCCTGAGAAGGGGGTCTGTATACAACCCCTGTGCGGATTGTGGTGCCATTGTCTGCCTCCAAATTGACCCACAGTGCTTCTTCTCCTCCCTGTTTGCCCTTTTGTTCTGTTGCTTTGATTCCTTCTCTTAATTAGAGAGCTACTCCTCCTCCTCTTTTACCCGCCCTGTCCCTCCTGTAGATAGTGTATCCTGGTATGTTTACGTCCCAGTCATGGTTCGGTGTGTACCATGTTTCTGTGACTGCCACAATATCCAGATGTTCCTCCTCCATCAAGGCCACTAATTCAGGAAGCTTGTTACTCAGACTACGGGCATTGGTACTCATTTCTCTCCATTTTTTGATGGCTTTACCTTCTGTAGCAGCATCCCCCACTGACCTTTCTACCTCGGTCTTTTTCTCATTTAGTACCCTGTTTTGTAGGGGGAGGCTGTCCGGCTGCATCCCCCCCTTGTTCTCTGTTCTGCTGCTACTCTTCATCCCCTGACTCACCCTTCCCGATTTCCAAATGGGATTCTCATACCAAGCATCATAGGAAGGTGTCAGTTTCCTAGATTTTGGGATTACCAAAAAAGTTCATGTAGCTATTACATCTGAAATTTTCAGGAAATCTACAGATAGCAACACGTTAATACAGGCTGACAGTTGCCATCCCAGACACGTAGTCAGAAATATACCTAAGGGTGAATTCTTAAGAGTATGCCACTACTGTAGTGAAAGCAATAGTTTTGAAGCAGGAGCAGAGGATTTAGGCAACCATTTAGAGAGAAGAGGGTATAACAGACAGGACATTGAGGAAGGGAGAACTTTTGCAGCAAGTTTAGATAGAAAAGAACTTCTTTTTATTTTTTTATTTATTTTATTTATTTCAATCTAGGATTAGAAAATACCTTTGAGCACAGTTGAGCTCATTTACAAAGGTTCCATGTCAATAATGGGGAGGGGGTTATAAAACAGACATTATAAAAAACAATAACATGTACAGATAATATCAAATACAGCAAACAGTATAAGAGCACAATACATAGTAAACATAGGTGGTTGCAATTAGATACATAGTTGGCATTCTAGGACTTTATAGGTGAAAACATGGGCGGGTAATCCCATTTGGAAATCGGGAAGGGTGAGTCAGGGGATGAAGAGTAGCAGCAGGACAGAGAACAGGGCTGGGATGCAGCCGGGCAGCATTGTAGGGACGCCTGCAATACTAACTGTCTATGGTGCCCTCTATCTCTTATTGTTACCGCAGCCAGCTGCCTACTCAAGCTGCTCATTATATGAATATTATATCAAAGTATGTTATAACTGAGTATCTTTATTTTTTTCTTTTAGTTGTTTTGGTTGTTTATTGTGCATTCTTTTACTACCTCTGTATGTATGTTGACCCTCATCCTTTGACGTGGAACCTTTGTAAATGAGCAGTTTCTGGTCAAAGGTATTTGTAATCCGAGAATTTAATAAATAAATAAATTGTCAAACATGTTGAGTGAGGCAGGAAGAGGTAGAACGGTGGGAATGGGGGCAAGCTCAGAAGAAGAAGGAGACAGGAGGAAGGGGATGGTGAGCTGTCGGGGGAGGGAGGGAAGAAGGGCGGGGAGGAAGAAAGGTGTGGAAAAGAGTAAGTCAGACATCATAGAGGGTAAGTTAGTGGGACAGAGTAGGAGGGTCAGGACGTGACAGGTAGGGGGGATGAGAGAGGCGATTGAGCAGGGGAAGAAGGATGCAGCCAGGGGCCTTGTCGAGGAGGCTGAGGAATGCAGGTTGCCAGATGAGGAGCAAGTCGCATGACAAATTAAAGCAGGTACACTCACTTTCCTTCAAGATGTGCAGATGCAGGAGATGCTTGAACTGGGTAAGTTGAGGTATACTAGTCAGTTCACCGCTCGGGCCATTCATCCAATTAGGAGCTCTGAAAGGGAAGGATCACTGGCATTGGGTGGTCCGAACCCAAGGAACGTGAAAGAGTTCAGAGACAGAGGGCCGGGTGTGACGCGACTTTTGAGGCTTTGATAGAAGACTGGCAATGCCCATTGGCAGGGCTCCAAGCAACACTTGCTTGGCAAGTATACATGAGTGGTACGTGATGCAGTCTTGTAGTTCGAGCCACCCGGTTAGGGCGACTAGATCACAAGTATGGGTGAGGTAGCCGGCACTAGTGATAAGTCTACTGGCTTTGTTTAGGGCAGTATTTAGTCTTTTGAGAGATGTAGCTGTGGCAGCTCCATATATAACTAAGCTGTAGTCAATAACAGATAGTACCGAGCTGTTAACACAAAAGAGAATGAAACACATGATGGTGCCCAGGAGAGATTTAATTTGATGATGACAAATTCTTCACAGGCAGGTGAAATTGATAAAATCATAAAGGAACACTGGAAAGTATTGTCCAGTGACCCTGGGTTATGGCATATAGCCATATAGCGTTCCCCCCCCCCCCCCCCCCCCGTATGGCTTATAAAAAAGCACCTACTTTAGGTGATAAAATTGTTCATAGTCACTTTGTTGATTATGGTAATGACCGAGACACCTGGTTGATTAAAGCAGCAGTGGGCTGCTATCCTTGCAAGAGATGCAGTGCATGCACCTACATAAAACAGAGCAAGGAATTTATAAATCAGGAAACAGGTCGTAAATATGATATACGGCAACTAATCACGTGCGACTCAGGAGATTATTTACATGGCTATATGATGTTGCGGTGCCTTCTGCATAGGAAAAACTAAATGAAATTTCAAAACCCGAGTAAAAGAACATGTACGGGCAATTGAGAAAGTAGATTTAACCTGTGCTACTGCAGCACATATAGCCATGTCACAGAATGAAGGTGTACATCAGTTATTCTTGGGTATAGATAAAGTGTGACAAAAACCACAAGGTGGGAATTATAATGATCTGTTACTTACAAGAGAGGCCTTCTGGATAATAAACATGAATGCCACTAAAAACAAGGGTCTCAATTCAGGTTTTGAAATCAAACCATTTTTAAAAAAGAAAAAGAAATCGTGATGCACCTTATTCTGTGATAAGATTAGTTACAATACCCTCTGAATAAATAAGTATTAACTACCTGGGCATCTATATGAGATAAAGATTTTTAAGATATACTGGGTCACATGTGTTTTAGCTTGGTATCTTACATTGATACAAATATTTTGTTCTTACTCCTGTGTTATAACCTTTTAAGCTCTTCTTATTATATAATTATTTTGTTGTTCCTCTTTTTCTTTTCCTCTTCTTTTGTTTTTCTTTCTTTTTTTCTCCTCCCCCACACCTATTTTTCTCTTCTTTCTGTATGTAAACGTTCATTAAATTTACCTATGCTGTATATATGGACCATTTTTAATGTGCCTGGGTTAGCCATAATATGTTTTCTGTAGCCATTTT
Organism: Neoceratodus forsteri; assembly: GCA_016271365.2. Taxonomy (NCBI): domain Eukaryota; kingdom Metazoa; phylum Chordata; order Ceratodontiformes; family Ceratodontidae; genus Neoceratodus; species Neoceratodus forsteri. Next base: position 410,169,123 of record CM057452.1, read on the forward strand.
GGCAACATACAATTTTATGAGTGTTTGTATATTTCAACCAATGAGATCTGAGTATTTGTGTGACATCATGATGAAGTTTTTTGAATCTGGTATTTAAGCTGCCATTGTAGAGAGAGACTTTTAACCTTTGATAAAGGATGAGTAGTCATCCAAAACGTGTCCAGTTTAGCTCTTAATTATGCCTTTTTAATCTGAATAAAGAATTTTGATATAGAAGACTGGTGTCCTAGCCTAATTTGAGAGGTGTGTGTGCTCTACTCACTGTGTTCTTAAACAATACATACATTTGGGGCCTGCTCAGTGGCGCTGAGGATTGGGGTGCTGGACGCCACACCTTGCACCATGCCGGTGACCCAAGTTCAGGAACGAGTCCGGGCCACTGGGGGTCGGCAGTGGAGAGAGAGGATCAAGCATCTGGAGGACTGCTCTCCTATCTTGGGGATGGAGGGGTTGCCATCCTGCTCGTTGATCACCCTCTAGTGATGGCTGGAAAGAGATGCGAGTCAGGAGGCACATTGCTGACATACGGCATCGGGGGGGTGGAGGAAAATAAAGGAAAATGGAGCTAGTAGGCTCCGTGATGGCCATACCAGCACACGTTCTAGCTCCCTGACATTTGGATCTCTCTCCGGAGGTGGGGAAAAGCCGGCACTCCTTCACCTTGGCCCTGTCGGGGAGGAACCTGTGAGGGATTGTAGGGGGTGTTGGATGGGGAATAGTAGGGCCAGAGACCGTGTCCCCTCTGAGGGAGGGTCTGGAGCTGCCTGCCAGGCTCCCAGAACGGGATAAAAAGATAATAGCAAAAACCAAAAAACAAAAAAACAAAACAATACATACATTTGTGATAAAAAAACAACATAGAATAATATACAAAATTGTATTAACATACATACATTGCACATTCAGGTAAAGCATTTACACTCACTGTGTGCCACACATGTTGCTCCAGAGATATCATTTGGCCAATTAGGAGCATCCCACTGTAACTTATTAGGGGTCCAGAACCATTCAGCTTTGCTTTTCAGTCCTTAGAAGTCAAGAGGAGACACTCTTGGTTAGCCAAGAGACATCTCCCGAGCCATATTATAAAGCAAATCAGAAATATTTTATTTAGTTAGCACAAATCACTTCCTTTGCAGACTGCCTGTGCCTTCAGTGCTGTATGTTAATTTTATGAAGATTAATGGTCCCTTTCATGTGAATCAGCCGTGCATCAGTTGTGTGTTGGTTTAGTTGAGCAGCCACTGGACTGCAGTGGTGGTTGTAACTTTTTCCTATACAATTGCACAACAGGGCACTAGCAGGCATGTCCAGCACATTCCTAGGAGTACCGGATAGAAACGTCTTCACCTTACCTGCAGCTGCTTACTGTACCATGCTGCCACACACTATTTCGTTATCACTGAAGCTGCCAGTGTAACTTTATGGGTGTGGTGTTTTACCAACCAAGAAAATGTATGACAGTTGGGACCAGCCCACATACATTTTTTTTTGGGGGGGGGGTGAGTTCAGGTAAGTGTCAGATAGTGGAGCCACCACAGCTGGAGGCAACATTGATTAAGGCCATCTGTGGCAGGGGGCCATCACTGCCAGTGGCAATATCAAGAAAGCCTTCTATGAATAGGAGATGCCACTGCATCTTGCAAGATTGATAAATCCTCTCTGGGTAAAGCACTGCCATTACAAACTATAATATGCAGCACAGGAGTGAGTGTGTGTGTGTGTGTGTGTGTGTGTGTGTGTGTGTGTTTCTGTTTCTGTCTGTGCAAGTATTTTTGTCAGAGTGTGTTTATGGATGTACTGTCATTCAAACATGTCCGCTGCTTAGAACCATTGGCACTTTGATTTTATTCAGCAGGTGAATTTAGTAAAAAACATTTTGAGTACTTACATTTTTTTTCTCCAGTTTTTTGGCATAATCCTGGGAACAGTCACTCATTTCACCTGCTGACTAATTAAAGTCATTGGTACTTAGAGTTTTCACAGAGTAGGAACTAGTACTAGTAAAACTATGTGTTATTTGTACTGTGCAGCACCAGCTCGGCTGGAGCCTACAGCCTACACTCCCACTCCCCCAGAGGCCCACTGGTCCAGGAGGTGAAGAGCAACGGGAGGAGGTGGGGGAAAGGTGGGAGGGACAGCCACAAGGAGGTCAACCAACCCCACACCATCCCAGTGGCAAATTGCTTTGCACCCCTGGATGAGACCCAGGTACCTGACTCCATCAGGGTGGACTCTGGGTCAGTCGGGGAAATGGGAGGGATGACCTGGTGGCAACCAAGGGTGAAAGTAAGAAGAGGGCAGTTAGAAGAGACTTCGTGGTCGGGGATTCTATGATCTGGGGAGTAGAGATGGTGGTGATTGGGGGGGGGTGGTTAGTTGCCTTCCTGGGGCATCAGCCATCTGAGACATAGACAGAATAGGGAGGATAGAAGAGTGTGAGGGGCAGCTGGGGGTACTGGTGCACTTGGGTACCAACCATCTGGTGAACCAGCCTGTGGAGCAAATGAAGTGGACTTTTCAGAGACTGGGGGAAAGACTGCAGGAACATTCTGCCCCACTGGCCTTTTCCTAGGTCCTGTCTATGTGGAGCAGGAGGGAAGGAAAGATAAAGGAGGAAAGAGATAGAGGAATTAAATGAGTGGTTAAAGGAATGGTGTAAATCAAAAGGGTACCACTTTGGGGGAGGGACTGGGGGACATCTGGGACAGGGCACTCTTCAAAGGTGACTACCTTTATGTACAGGAGAGGGGGGCCAGCACACTGGGGCAGAAGTTTGTCATCTACATCAGACAATTAAATTGACCGCTGGGGACACTGAGGCTTTGGGAACCACAGTAAAGGGAGTGACTGGGGAATCTAACTAGTTCTCCCTTATAGTGAGGAATGTGGGTCAAAATAAGGTTGCGATTCAAAAAGGACTAGTGGAAGAAGTAAAGGGGGAAGGCTCTCAGGATCTGCAAGCAATAGAAAAAATAAGAAGGTAAGGAAAATGGGAAGGAATGCATGTACTGGATCACAAAACAGAAAAAGAGGATCTAGAGCTAGTCTGGGTAATAAAATCAGTGAGCTCCATTGGTGGCAGACAATGATGTGGACCTCAAAGCCCTCACAGAAACTTGAGTCACAGAGAATAATGACTGGGACTTGTTAGTCCCAGGTTACACAATGTTTAGACAGGCTAGAGGGAAAAGCAAAGGGGGGGGTAGACCTATATGTAAGGGAGGGTGGACTGGACACATCAGGGGAAACAAAGGGGAAACAGAGTCACTGTGGGTTCACCCCATGGAGCCCTCATACAAGAAAATATGGATGGGTGATCTATAGACCAGCAGGATGAGGGAAAGAGAGAGATAGGGAGCTCAGGGGAGAGCTGGAAAGGGGAGTGAAGAAGGGGGAAGTGGTTGTGGTGGGTGATCTGAACCTGTTGGATATCAACTGGGACATTTCAGCAGCCAGGTGCACAGGAAGTCAGGCCGTGTTGGATACATTGCTTGACTGCCTGATTGTGCAGCCGGTCAAGGAACTCACTAGGCAGGTGGCCATTCTCGATTTGGTGCTCATCAACTCAGAAATGGTAGGTGGCGTGAGGGCAGGGGAGCCACTGGGGTCTAGCGACCATAACCTCATTTGGTTCAGGCTGGTCCTCAGGAGCAGAATGCCCCTATCAAAAACTGAAGCTCTAGATTTTGGAAGAGCAGGCTTCAACTGGATGAGGGACCTGGTGTGAGAGAACTTGACCAGGGTGGACAGCATCAGAGGTGTAGAGGGAAGATGGGGTCAATCAAGTGTACCATTCTAGAGGCAACAAAGTCATGCATGAGAATTGTTATAAAATGAAACAGGTATAATAGACTAATATATTTCTCAGAAAGGGTCAGAGAAAAAGTAAGGGCTAAGAAAAAGACTTTCACCAGGTACAAAGAAAAGTGGGGGAGGAGGAATGGGGAGAGTACAAAAAACTATGGAAGCAAAGAGGATGGTCAGGGAGGCAAAAGCAGGCAAAGAACTGCATATTGCAGAAGGGGTCAAGGGTGTAGAAAAACAATTCTTCAGATATATTAAGGAAAAAGGGAAGCGGGGGGTATTGTTATGCTACAAGAGGAGGCTGGGTACTAGAGGAAGAGGAACTAAAAACAGCTGTCCTTAACTATTACTTCTGCTCTGTCTTCACAAGGGAAGACAGTGGGCCCCTGCCTGAAAGTGGCATCAAGGCCACTGTCAAGGGCATTCCTAAAATCAGGCAGCCAGTATTTACCAGAGAAAGGGTCCAGAAGGGGTTTGAATTCTTAAAGGGAGATAACACCCGAGGGCTGCAAAAGTGGCTGAATCCCTAGAAGGGCTATTCAATAGCTCAGTTCAGGTAGAGGTAGTTCTGAAAGATTGGAGGGTAGCAAACCTAGTCCCACTACACATGGTGGGGAGACATGAAGCAACCAGGAAATTAAAGACCTGTCAGTCTTATCTCTGTAGTGGGTAAACTGATGCAGTCACTGATCAAAGACGACCACGTGGACTACCTAGAGAGCAATATCCTACAGGATAGTAAACCGCATACGTTTGTGGCAGGGAAGTCTTGTCAGACCAACCAGATAGTTTTCTTTGACTGGGTAACCAAAATAGTAAATGAGGGCCACACTGTGGATTTACTCTACTTTGAGGTCAGCAAGACTTTTGACTCAGTGCCACACAGAACATTGCTGAAGAAGCTGGAGGATCTGGCATAGCTAGGAACATAGTTAGATGGATAGGGAACTGGTTGAAGGAGGGACAGCAGAGAGTGGTGGTTTATGGGGTCAAATTGAAAGAGAGGGAGGTTACGAGTGGAGTGCTGCAGGGATCTGTCCTGGGTCCTGTCCTCTTCAGTATGTTCATTAGCAACACTGGAGAGGACATCCAGGGCAAGCTGTGACTCTTTGTAGATGACAAGAAGCTCTGCAGTAGGGTAGATAGTGATTAAGGGAACAAGGAGTTGCAGATGGCTCTGTAAAGCCTAGAGATGTGGTCTAAGGTTTGGCAGTTGAAATTCAACATAACAAATGCAAGATTATGCACCTAGGGGAAAAAACAGGACAGAGTACTGGGTGGAAGGGGTTACACTGAGCACTGTGGCAGAGGAAAGGGGCCTGGAAGTCATCATTAGTGACTGTCTCAATCAAGCCAGTGTAATAAGGCCTACAGTATAGTAAACTAATAGGATGCTGAGGTGTATCTGACAGGGTATTAACAGCAGGAAAAAGGAGGTACTACTACCACTATATAGGTCACTGGTGATGCTGCACCCGGAATACTGTGCTGAGTTCTGGAGTCTTCACCCAAGGAAGGATAGGGATGGGCTGAAGAACGTGTGACGTTAGATGACCAAGATTATTCAGGGCCAACAGGACAGATCTTATGAAGATCATTTCAAGACACTGAACATGTACTCACAGGAGACCTGACAAGATGGGGGGATAAGATAGAGATCTTCAAGTTCCTGAAGGGAATAAGCAAGTGAACAGCAAGGAACAATTTAGCAGGAAGAAAGAGTCAAGAACCTGAGGTTATTAGTCAAAACTGGCAGGGGGAAGGTTTAAGAGGGATGTGAGGAAGTTCTGTTTTACAGAATGGGTGATGGAGCCATGGAACAGTCTGCCAGTGGGTGTGGTGGGTGCCAAGACTGTAAATGGTTTCAAGCATGGCTGGGACAGAGTGAAGGGTCTGGTGGTTGCTCAGGTCAGTAGCAGCAGGGAGGGAAGCAGGGGGATGGACTGGGAGTGACAAAACCCTGTATGTACAATAGGTGCGGGGGCAGCTAGGTGAACTCCAGATAGACTAGATGGACCTTTGGTCTTTTTTGCTGTCATTGTCTATGTTTCTACCATGACCTTATGCAGACCCTTTTCTTTTAAAAAGTGCAACATATGTTGACAAGTATGGGCCTGTCTCCCTATGATAAATTCTGCCCACTTTGCATTAGTAAGGCTAATGTCGAGTTTCCAGCCCCTAACCCCTAGTCCACTGGTGTTGCAGAGGAAGGCACATATGACATCTCACTGCAATGAAAAACGTGTTATACAAGTCCCTCATTTATCTCCTCAATGAGATTTTCCTTGGCAAAGAACCGCAGGGCAGGGCCCTCTTGTAGACACAACCAAATTGCAGTAAAACTCCTCAAGCCAAGGGGGTTCATGATAGGCACAGGGGGATGTACCAGAGCATGATAAGATTTCTCTTTCTGATTTACAAAGCACTCCTGCTATTTCAGAGCTCAGTTCTGTCCTACAGCCAGAAGGCAATGATGATTCCCAGGACAATAAGACCCCTTTGTCTCCAGTACTCCCATTGAAGGATGATGATAAAATGTCTGAGAAATAGGAAGATGAGTGATCAGAGGGCAATGAATTCTCCTCTGTACCATTTCTATTTGATGCTCAGTTCACTTCTTTTCTGATCCAGGAGACCAGTAGAAATCTTCCCCTGGCTGAAGTTCAGTCTGGTACCGCAGTATCTGTAAATCCCATTTCATCCAATTTCAGAAATGCTGTAAAGTGTTTCCCAAGTTTTCTACACTTTGAGCAAGTTGCCTCCCAGGAATAGAGTGATCTGGACAAGAAAAACAGTTTGCAAGAGAAGGTCACAATGCTATCCTTTTCAGAAAGTGTTGTTGAAAAGTGGAAGACTCCACCCATCACTGATGTGGGGATATCAAATGTGATCAAATACCCAACTGTTCTAATTGAGGGAGCTACTGTTCTCTCTGATGTCAATGATATATTAGATGACACTTGTATGTGAACTTACTAATTTCCAGGGTCTTCTATTAGGGTTGCCATTGCCTCTTCCTCTGTGCTGGTAGTGCCGGCCCTTTGTGATACGATATCCTTGCTGTTTCATGAAATCCATAGGACTCTAAGGTACAAGATTTGATTCCCTTAATCAATCTAGCATCACCATTTTTAGAAGATTCAGCTATAGATGTGTTTCAACATTTAGCTAGGTCTTCTGCTGCAACTATGTCCACAATGAGAAAGATACGGTTACATCACCAGTCTACTGACCAGGCCTCCTAGACTCATTTGTTTGGAATTCCTTTTTCTGGTGACATCCTTTTCAGTCCAAAATTAGAACAAATTTTGAAGGTTATTAAGGATAACAGACTGGAAGGGAAGGTGTGTCTGTTTGCAGATGACACCAATATATATAACAGAGTGGACACCTCAGAAGGAGTGAGCAAGATGGAAGCTGACCTCAAGAAACTAGAAGAATGGTCTGGAGTATGGCAGCTGAAATTTAATGCCAAAAAGTGCAAGGTCATGCACATAGGAGAGAAAAATCCAAGAAAGGAATATTACCTAGGAGGCGAAAGACTCTCAGCCTCAAACCAGGAACAAGATCCAGGAACAAGATCTGGGAATCATAATCTCAGATGATTTGAAGGTTAGTAAGCAGTGTGTGAAGGCAACATTGAAGGCAACAGAATGCTGGGCTGCATTGGGAGGGGAATCACAAGCAGGAGGAGAGAGGTGGTACTACCACTGTATAGATCGCTGGTCAGACCTCACCTGGAACATGGAGTCCAATTCTGGAGGCCTCAGGAAGGACATTGACTGAGTGGAAACAATACAGAGAAAGGCAACAAAAATGATTCAGGGTCTGCAGTACATGTCCTATGAGGAAAGACTTAGGGAACTCATTATGTACTCTCTGGAGCAGAGAAGGGGGGGGGACATGACTGAAATTTTCAACTACATAAAAGGCATTAACAATGTACAGGAACAGGAACTTTTTCACTTCAAGAAGGGCTCCAGGACCAGGGGACATGACCTCAGGCTGCAAGGATGGAGGTTCTGTACCAACACCAGGAAGGTTTTCATCACAGAAAGAGTGGTGGATGCCTAGAATAGTCTGCCCCAAGAGGTTATGGGGTCAACACTGTGGGAGGATTCAAGAATGCATGGGTTGGACACAAGGGAGCCGGCTGCAAAGGGCAACTAGAGTGTCAATTAGGTCTAAAACAAATGGGCAGACTAGATGGACCTAGTTGTCTCCTTCTGTCGTTAACGTCTGTGTTTCTAGGTTTCTATAAGAAGGGTCAGTGTCCATGTCTAATGGTGATAAGAACTTCAGTTCTGTGTCCCTCCATACACATGAGTATATATGCACCCCATGCAGCGGTCACTGATAACAGCCATAGTTTAGCAGCTCCAAATGTTGATGTCCACGGTGTTCCAAGACTCCAAGTTCCACAGTCTTTCTTTACCAGTGAGGGATAGGCAGCTTGAGAGCGTTTTCCCCACTGCAAGCATCACCATAATCATTTCCCTTATTTTTTAGGTTAAACCGAACGTCAGCAGGCAGGGGTTGCCTGAGTTCCATGCAGCCCCTTTAAATTTAAAACACACCCATTTTGTAAGCAACAGGGAAATCTCCTAATTGACAAGCCTGCTTTCTCCATTACAGCTCCAGTCTAGTATATCTGTATTTGACTTTGCCACTGAAACAATGTCATTGTAAGGGTGTCTAAGCCCTCATCCTTGGTCTAGGGGTATTCAAGATGGCACAAGCTTTTTTTCAGGGAGGGGTCTCACATCAAATACCAAATACACTTACTTTACCGCCCCCCCCCCCCAACCGGCCTGAAACAGACCTCTGGGTATCCACTGGCACACAATAGGAAAAACAGAGCTGCAAGTAAAAGGTGTTAGAACTTGGATGCAGAACAAAGTCAAATGTTCAAACAGGGAGGGGGGGAGGGAGTTATAAAACACACACAATCTTTTATTTCTCCTTATGTGAGCTCACAGAAACCGATCATGAAACCTCATTTATTCCATTTTTCACATTTCAACCACCATTTTATTTTCTCTCTCTCTTTGGATCCTCTTCTTTTGTCAGTCCTCCCCTTCTCTCACCGTATTTTCTTTTTGTCCCCTTCCTCCTTCTATTTGCCCCCTCCTTACCTTACCTCTTCCATCTTCCTTACACCACCCATTTCTTCCTTTCCCTCCAATATTCCTCTTCCCACTTGTCCCCTTCTCTGTATTACCTGTCCCCCTCCCCTCACCGCTATAGCACTTCCTGCACTTGGCGCCAAGCCAGAATTCATCACTAACTGCCCGTGAGCCCCACTCCCTTCGCATTCTTTTGATCCCTCCTTATTACCCTCCATTACCCTTCTCGCCATATGATTACTTGTTTTTTCTCTTTTCCTATATGCTCAATGTATCCCCTACACCCCTGAACCTGCTATTTGATTGTACCTTGAATTTACAATGTTGCTATTGTATGATTTTATGATTGCTCTGTACTGCAGTGTTGCCTCCCCCCTTGTTCACAGTATGATTCTACCTTAATGTCATCGTATGTTTTACAATATTGCAGTTTTCTGCAGTGTTATTTTTCTTCGCTGTCCTCAGTATGTATCTTGTATTTGATGTGGAACCTTTGTAAGCGAACCTCTGATTCAAGGTACTTGTAATCCTAGTCTTCAATAAATAAATAAAACTGACACAGCCTCTGTCCTCTTCACCTTGTCACTGAGGGGTGAACAGGCTTCTACTCCTTGGCTAGCTTCAGCCCTGGTGGGGTACTTTTACTGGCATATTACTGGCCCTAATGGAGGCACATGCACAGTCTTGGAGCCCATGGCCTTGGGCAACACAGGTGGGGGACTCCTGGGGCATCTCCTCACCCATCTTTTCCTGCCTTACTTCAAACTGGCATAGTATACAGTTCCAGTGCTGACAGCTGTGCAGCATTATATGGATTCTGTCAGTGAGCTTTTGAATAAACTCTGTCTTCCCATAGAGTCTATTGCTGGACACTTCTCACAGACTTGGCTTTTAGAATGTCACTCTCTCACCCACAAGGCATATGTCTGGTGCCAGCCGACAATCTCAGCCCTGTGAGGCTATGAACCACAGCAGTACTCTGAGGTAAATTCCCAACTTCTGACAGAACTGTGAAATTTCACAGTCACTCATTCTCGCTTCAGGAGGGAAGACACTGCTGGATACCAGGCTAAGCCACTGAATGAAACAGATTGAACATCACCTCAGCTCCTTTGCCCGCAGATCTTTCATGGACCAACTTTCTCTCAGACAGACCTCAGCTTCAATCTTCAGACTTGTTTTCTTTTGTTGGAGAGGGCACCTCAAGCCTCTGTGTCAATTGCAACCACCATGAACAAGCACTTTTCTTGACACCAGGCTCTACAGAGGAGTACAGACCAGTGGGACTGGCAGCCTGTGCCAGGCATACGCCTCCCACCAACTGACAATCACCAGTCTCTGCCCTTCACTACAGACCACTGATTCCTTCCTTTTGAATGCCAGGTCAGACCTGCTGACCCATTTCTCAAGGGTACAAAAACTGGCACAACCAAGAAGTTGCTGGAGACTCTTAAGGTACATAGCTCCTGGGGGAGGCTGGAGTGTTAACAGGGTTTCCCTCGGTGCTGAGGTTGTTTTTTTTTGGCTCTTTAGGCTGTCTGGTCTCTCAGTTAAATAGCAAATGGTAAATTAAGGCCCCTCTCCTTCAAAGTAGACTCAGGGTTTTCTCCTCCACTTAATTATATCATACTTGGTTTCCTGGGTCAACCTGGCTTGCTTTACAGAGGCTTGGCTGGGGATGGCATGAGGTCCAATTTTGGAGGCAACAGTACCTGCGGATACTCAGTAGTGCACTGCCCGAGGAGGAAACACAGGGAGAGGGGTGGCCATCTGTTCTAGATCCTGCCTGAACTTCTCATCACCACCGGTGGGTTCTACCTCATTGTTTGAATGTGTGGTGGTGTGGGGGTCCAGGTGTGGGCTGCAAGATTCTCCCTGTTTACCACCTTCCCAGATTGGGAGAAGAATTCCTGCAGGATGTAGTGGACTTCGTCACTGACAGGGTGTGGGAGTCACCTAGATGGTTGATTCTGGGGGACATCAATGCCTGGATCGACAATGAATCCTTGCATTTTGGACATGACCTCCTCCAGTTGATGACATCACTGGGCCTGACACAAGCAGTTGCTTCTGCGACCTGCCATCACAGCCACACTTTGGACTTGGCATTCTCACTGGGCCTTGAAGTTACCAATCTTCAGATTAATCAGGTCACTTGGTCCGATCATTATATGGTGGAGTTCATGTGACCCCCCCAATGGTCCCTCCCCTGTTGAGATGGTCAGTTGTCGCCCTTTAAGGAGATTGTCCCCAAAGAGACTCTTAGTGATAGTTGACTTTTCTGGTGTGAGTGCTGCATGTGTGATTTGAATGGGTGAGGCAGTGGTGGCCTATAATAGGGCTGTCTCCAAGGTACTCAAAGTCATTGCACCAGCCTGTATACGACCCAGGTTTTCTTGCTTGAGACCCCTATGGTTTGGTGGGGCTCTCAAGGAGATAAAGACCAAAGGTTGGAAGTTGGAGCATTGCTGGTGAAGAACACAGTCCATGGTGGATAAACTGGCTTTGAGAAATCATTATAATGATTATCAAAGGGCAATCAACTGTAAGAAGGCAGAGTTCCTGTCCAGGGAGATTGCTGCAGGGAAGAACAGACCAGTTCAGCTCTTTTGGACTGTGGACAGACTACTTCACCCAGTCTGCCTACAGCCAAAAAGAGCCATTTCAGTCTCACTTTGTGAAGAGTTTGCTCAGTTCTTCTCTGACAGGGTGTCCTCTATTTAGGCAGAGATCTCACCAGTGGTGCAAGATCTGCCCCACAGTGGGGGGCCTGGTTGAATGAAGGCACCCCTATTGTTTGGAGGAAAATTCAGCTGGTGGAGATGACTGAGGTAATTGAGGTGATTTCAAAGCTGCGGCCCACCTATTGTGACCTGGACCCTGCCACAACTCATCTTCTAGTGGGAAGTGCTGCAGACATCACTCCAGTGTTCACCAGGATAGTCTGGTGCTTGCTTTTAGAGAGTTTCTTCCCTGATGCCTTGAAGGAGGCATTGGTGAAGCCCCTCCTGAAGAAACCATCTCTTGACCCTGATGTCCTGGTGAATTATAAATCTATCTCCAATTTCCTATTCTTGGGAAAGTTGTAGAAAGTGGTGGCACTGCAGCATGAGTCACACCGTGTGACCTTTGACATCTATGAGACATTCCAGTCTGGATTTAGGGCAAGCATAGCATGGATACAGTGCTGGTTCATGTGCAAAATGACCTCAAGGCTAGAGATAGAGGGGAATGGTCAATTCTCATTCTCCTCGATCTCTCATCAGCATTTGACACTGTGGACCACATCGTGCTTTTGGATCACATTAGAGAGTTTTGTGGATTCACTGGAACTGTCATCCACTGGTTCGAGTCCTATGTCTTGGGCAGAAGGCAACGGGTGGTTATGGGGAATTTCACCTTCTTCCCAAAGCCCCTGTCGTGCGGAGTTCCTCAAGGTTCAATCCTATCACCAATGCCTATTCATGGTGTACATGCTGTCCTGGGTGAGCTCTTAAAACGTTACAGTCTGGATCTCCACTGTTATGCGGATGACACCCAGCTGTGTATTTCATTTGCCCCCAGAATGAATGGTGCCATTGAAGTGCTGAATAAATGCCTTGCCAAAATCCAGGATTGGATATCCTCCAAATGGCTGAGGCTGAACCCTGACGACGGAGGTCCTGGTGATTGAGCCTGGTCGCAGGCATGATGAGGGTGCCTCTGGGGCGGTAACATGACTTGTCCTGGGATCTACCCCATTGATGGCATCCTCCAGGGTTATAATTCTGGACACCATCCTTGATGACAGATTGACACTTGATGCTCAGGTGTTGTCTGTTGTCCAAAGTGTTTGTTTCCACTTAAGGAATGTTGCCGTGATCAAAACTCTGATTCAGCCTGAGGACCTGCTCTTACTGGTACACCCTTTGTGACATCCAGGCTAGACTACTGTAATACTGTTTACTTTGGGGTCAGTGAAAGGAGCCTCCGCCACTGCAGCTGGTGCAGAATGGGCAGCGAGGTTGCTGGCAGGCCTGCCAAGGTCTTGCCATGTGACCTCAGTCCTGTAGGATCTGCACTGGCTGCCTGTCAGGTGGAGGATCCTCTTCAATGTGGGTTTACTCACCTATAAGGCCCTATATGGCTCAGGCCCTGGCTACCTGTCAGACCTCCTTACACCTGCCACCTTAGTACGCTTTCCTCCGCCTCCTCTACTGAGGGCCTCATAGCAGTTCTGAGGACCAGGCTGAAAATCTCAGGTGATCATTCATTCAAGGTGGCCAGCCTGGTCCTGTGGAACTCACTCCCAAAATCTTTGAGGTAGCCCCCATCGGTGGAGATGTTTGGGGGGGGGCCTGAAGACCTATCTTTTCAAGAAAGTCTACCCTGAATATCTATGCTGATTTCATTAATGATTTATTTATGTATGTATTAATTTATTATGTAATTTATACATTCCTGTGTTGTCTGTGGAAACCTGCTTCTTATTTTTTGTAAGGCACACAGAGCCTCCAGGAAAGTTTACTTACTTGCTTATCTGTTTATTTATTTATTTGTTTGTTTACCAAGTAAGTGCACTGATTCAATGGACTGACTTTGATTTGTCTGCTGGAAGCTGAGAACCTTGCTACACTGCAAAGAACAAACCGTAACTCCATTTAGGACCTGGAAACCTGGTAAGGCATAATACTTGTTAAGAAGGGGAACTATGCTTTCTACAAAAAGTTTCTCTTTTTTTTCCTTATTGGCATTAAGCAGATAATTGTAGGATTCCATTAAAAGTGTAGTAATTTTGTAACCAGAGGGAGTGAGATACAACTGAATTTGCTTGATTGTTGGGGTTGAGACCTAGGATTTGGAAGGATATTTTTGCAACATTTTAAAAGTGTCCTGCTGGCTGAGGAGTAAGTTAATTTTTATCCCTGGACTCAGTAGAGTGGTTTGTGCAGGAGCCATGGTCTAGTAAATTGTGGTGTTAGTTAAATTACTATAAAGGGCAATACTCACCAGGGTGGTGGAGCAGTTGTGTATTTGATTGTTTCTAACAGTCACCAGTGGCTGCGGACTACTCACCCACCCTACCCCATACCCAACCCCCCCAGGCATGACATTTCCTTTATAGCCACAGTTCTGACATCACTTCCTCAACAGGTCTTGGGGCAGAACTGTCATATCCTTAATAACCCAACACAGTGCAAAAAGGGTAGGTACACACCACAAATAATAATAATAATAATAAAATATATATATATATATATATATATGCATATATATTACATATTGTATATTATAAGGGTGAGGGACATGTGGGGAGTGATGCAATGCACTAGCTGTGGGGCAGCAGTTTTCCAGGAGACATTCTGGAAACTGCGTTGCTGTCCTATTTGCAGGCAACTGTCAGCTCTGAGGGAGGAGGTTGCCCACCTCCAGGCTGAACTATCAAGGACTAAGGAGGCCTCCCCCTTTCAAAGAGCACCACTGCCACAACCACTGCCTCAGAGGTTGCCAAGTATGAAGAGCAGTTGGACCACAGTGGGTTCTGGGAGGGTGCAGGTGGTGGACCAGAGGCAAAGCCCCCTAGTTGTACCTCTACACAAATCATATGCCATTCTGACAGAGCAAGGTTCCTCTATGATGGCACCCTCATTGGAGACCCAGAAGAATGCCGAGGCATCCACAAGGGAGACCCACAAAAGGGTGGCAAGGGACACCACAGGGGAAGGAAACAGCTTCTGATAGGGGACTCTATTGTTAGGGGGGTACAACTGGGAAAGGGAGAGGAGAAGGAAGTAAGGTGCCTGCCTGGTGCCATGGCTTATAGGAACAGGAAGTGAATCCTCAGGATTGCAGAAGCAGCATCACAGGAGAGGGAACTAGATATCATAGTCCACCCTGGGACAAATGACCTAGCTAGGCATGGGATCAGTGCAGTGCAGAATGAATTTGTGGAGTTGGGGAGGGGCCTCAGATGGGTAGCAAGCATGGTAACCTTCTCAGAGGTGCTACCAGTCCATGGCAGGAGTGAGGCTAGGGTACTGCACACCATGCAGTTTAACAAATGGTTGCAAAACTGGTGCAGAGCACAGGGCTTTGGCTTCACTGGGGACTGGGGAGCCACCTGGAGAGATAAAGGTCTATACTGGCATGATGGTCTGCATCTGTCCATGAAGGGAACCAAGCTCCTAGGTGATAGGTTTAAATGCTTCCTTGGCAAGCTTTTAAACTAGCCAAGGGGGGAGGTGCTGATAAAAGGCAGGAAATTTCAAGCCTCCCCCCACAAAACATGGCAGGTAGTAAGGTAAACACTGAGGTACAGAGCTCAACACAGGGCAGGACAGTGGTAAATGAAAAAACAGACAAGGACAATAAGAGCAGGGATGGGGGGAAAAAAGGATAAAGCCAACATTAAGTGAAGGGCAATGAGTACCAATGCCCATAGTCTGGGAAACAAGCTTCCTGAGCTAGTAACCCTGATGGAAGATGAACAATTGGATATTGTGGCAGTCATGGAAACATGGCACACCGAGAACCATGACTGGGATGTCAACATACCAGGGTAACCATGACTGGGATGTCAACATACCAGGGTACACAATCTACAGAAGGGACAGGGAAGGCAAAAGAGGAGGTGGAGTAGCTGTATACATAAGGGAAGGGACCAAAGCTACAGAACTAAAAAGACAAAGGGGGAGGACAAGAGGCACTCTGAGTCACCTTGGAGACAGGGAATGGCATCACAATCCACACAGGGGTTGTGTACAGACCTCCATCTCAAGGGGAGGAAATGGACAACAAAATGATAGAGGACATTCTCAAAATGGCTGAAAAAGGGGAGATACTGTT
Source organism: Neoceratodus forsteri (assembly GCA_016271365.2). NCBI lineage: Eukaryota > Metazoa > Chordata > Ceratodontiformes > Ceratodontidae > Neoceratodus > Neoceratodus forsteri. Next base: position 410,184,881 of record CM057452.1, read on the forward strand.
GATGGGGGACCTGAATATGCCAGATGTTAACAGGATGACATGTACCACAGCCACATCCAAGAGCTGGGTCATTCTCGATGCCCTGCAGAGCGAGGCCTTAGACAGCCAGTGTTGGAACCCACTCGGAGGGAGCAATACTTAGACCTGGTACTCTCAAATGGAGAGAGGATCACAAATTTAGAAGTCAGTAGACATCTGGGAACAAGCGACCACTGCACAGTGTGCTTCACAATGAGCACAACCATGGAGATAAGCCATACAAAAACAAGGATACTGGACTTTAGAAGGGCTGACTTTGGCAAAATGGGTGAATACCTGAAAAATGCACTAGAAAATGACCAAAAAGGAGGGGTGGTAGAACAATGGAGAAAATCAAAACTGACATCATAGAGGCAACAAGCCTTTGTGTGAAACAAATAAAGAAAACAAAGTGGAGTAAAAAAACACTATGGTTCTCAAAAGAGGTGGCAGGGAAGGTTAAGGAGAAAAAGGCTGCATTCAAAAAGTATAAGGAATCACAGAAGGAGCACAACAGGGAACTGTATCAATTAAAGCAGAAAGAAGTGGGGAAGGCAGTCAGACTAGCAAAGGCCCAAACCGAGGAAAAGATAGCCAACTCAGTTAAGAAGGGGGATAAAACCTTTTATAGGTACATTAGGGAGCATAGAAAGGTTAAGGGAGGGATAGTGAAGATTAATAAAGGAGAGGGGAGGTAGGCACAGGGAGACAGTGAAATGGCAGAGATACTGAATGAATACTTTTGCTCAGTATTCACAAAAGAAGATGAGGAGGAGTTACCTAAGCTAGACAATAGAAGCACTCTTGGTAGGGGGGTTGACACCAGTCCATTCACAGAAGAAAGAGTCCTGAAAGAACTCCTAAAACTCAAGGTGGACAAAGCAATGGGGCCTGACGGGATTCACCCCAGAGTCCTAAAAGAACTAAGGGAGGACCTAATGACACCACTGACCATGCTTTTTAACAGATCATGGCAGGATGGGGCGGTACCTGAGGACTGGAGGAGGGCAGATGTGATTCCCCATCATAAAAGTGGGAGCAAGGCAGAAGCAGGAAACTACAGACCTGTAAGTTTGACCTCAGTGGTAGGGAAAATGATGGAATCACTTCTGAAAGAAAGAATTGTTGAGTACCTAGAGGCCAGCGGGGCACAGGAACCAAAGCAGCATGGATTTACAGCAGGAAGGTAATGTCAGATGAATCTAATTGATTTCTTTGACTGGGTGACCAAAGTAATAGACCAGGGAGGGGCTGTGGATATGGCCTACCTAGACTTTAGCAAGGCATTTGACACAGTCCCACACAAAAGATTAATAATCAAGTTAGCCAGCCTGGGAGTGAGTCCCAGGGTGATAGCCTGGGCAGCAAACTGACTGCAGGACAGAACACAGAATGTAATAAGTGAATGGAACACATTCAAGAAAGGGGTTACTAGTGGAGTACCTCAGGGCTCAGTACTGGGTCCAGTCCTCTTTAACATCTTTATAGGTGACATTGCAGAGGGTCTGAGGGAAAGGTATGCCTCTTTGCAGATGACACAAAGATCTGTAACAGAGTTGATACACAAGGGGGTAGAAAAGATGAGAAGGGACTTGGCAAGGTTGGAGGAATGGTCAGACATATGGCAACTTAGATTCAATGCAAAGAAGTGCAAGTAATGCACCTGGGAAACAAAACCCAGGAGAGAGTACACAATGGCAGGAGGTACTAACAACAACAAAAATGGAAAGGGACCTGGGGGTAGTCATATCAGATGACCTAAATGTGGGTAAGCAATGTGAAAAGTCAGTAAGGAGAGCCAGGGGAATACTGGGATGCATAGGAAGGGGCATCACAAGTAGAAAAAGGGAAGTGGTTATCCCTCTGTACAGACAGTTGGTGAGACCACATCTGGAGTACTGTGTGCAGTTTTGGAGACCTCATCTACGCAAGGACATAGACAGGATGGAAGCAGTCCAGAGGAGGGCAACTAAAATGGTGCAGGGTCTGCAGCAGAAACCATATGAAGAGAGACTGAGAGAGAGCTTAATATGTGTACTCTTGATGAAAGGAGGGATGGGGGGACATGATAGAAACATTCAAGTACCTCAAGGGAATCAACAAAGTCCAGGAGGGTAGCATCTTTCAGAAAAAGAGATGTGTAAGAAAAAGGGGCACAATTTAAAGATAGAGGGGGGACGGCTCAGGGGTAATGTGAGGAAATTTTTTTTTTCACGGAGAGAGTGGTGGATACATGGAACAGCCTTCCTGAGGAGGTCGTTGGGTCTAAAACAGTGGGGGAATTCAAACATGCATGGGACAGACACAAGGCAATTATAGTGGGGGGGTTGCAGGAAGTAGGCTGTTGGTTAACTAGAATCTGCAGCTTATCCAGTAGGTAGGGAAATGGGCAGACTGGGTGGGCCAAGTAGTCCTTATCTGCCGTCAAAGTCTATGTTTCTATTTTCAGGCACGACCCAGGCCATAAAGATGGCAATTTGATACAATTTAAATGATTTAAGAAGGGTCAGGTGTACACATAACAAAAAAATATTCTAGAATGCTTTTACACAAGGCATATGAGAAGGTACACAATACACTGGGAATGCAGGAATACAAATGAGATAAAAAACATCATTGCTCCTATTTTTTCTGTGGCAGGAGTGAATTTCAAGTGACATGCAGCTGTACGGTTTATTTTTTCTTCCGCAGTTGGCCTGTGTATTATAGTGGTGGAGTGCTGCAGGGTTTTTTGCCTTGATGCCTTTTACCATCTCCTTCTGGGCAATGTGTTCTTGGTTTGCAGGAGAAAGGGGTGTTTTCTGATGGCTCGTGGCTCTGTTTTGAATGTTCCACCCAAATTCTTTCCGACAGTGCAAGATGTCATCACGTAACCACGCATGAGCATCACTAGGTGGCTCAACCCAAGGGAAGCTGTTTCCTATGTGGCATTGGAAGCAGCAATTGCTCACTGCAGCACTTTCTGTCTGGTCTCTGAGCAATTCCAGCAATCCTTGGTCACCTCCAGTTTGCCCACAGAAATAACGATGTAGGAAAGATAACTTGCAGCTTCCTGAAGTCTGGCGGTCTGTTAGTTTGTCTGCTCCGCACCCAACCGCTCATATCGTTTCCAGGTCCATTAGGTGAAAGAACAAGTAACATCACATTTTTCAATGAGGCATGCACTTTATATGACATTTTTTGTAGTTGAATAGGGTGGCACAAAAGATTATGCAGGGCATACCTTAGTGTTTTGTTTTGTTGTTTTTTTTGTTCTTCACATTTCAGAACTCTCAAGACTGAGTGTTTTTGGTTGCGGTACCTCATAAGGCGAACTCGATTGGCACTTGGAGCTAGGGCAGCATAGTTTGCTTCACCCCCTGAGCTTTTAGCAGGCCCTGTTCAAAATATTAAATAGGGGTGAAGGAACTTTTGGCCGTTCATGTGCAGCAGGTTTACAAGAGGACTCATGTTTTTGATGCAATATGTGACTCTACTGCATTCCACAGTTTCCATTGATTATTATGGCAGTGTGTACAATCTGCACAACTCCAGGCCTCAACAAGAGAGAACACATTGTGAACAGCACTGCTGAGTTCTGGAAAGGAAGAGAGCAGCAACTACATGTGTACAATGCTGAAGATCCAGTGTGGAGGAACAGACCAAGGGCTGCTGATCCAGGCCCTGTAGCAGGCACTACAGCCAGGTGTCGGGCTGCCATTGACCTAAGGGTTTGGAATCCAGGACATGTGGTCAGTCTGGGGCTTCAGCAGTCTAGAGAGGAGCGGTGGAGTGGGTCCAAAGATGGAGCCTGCATGTATCATAGATGCCCTGGAAGAGGAGAGATCCAGCAGCTTACTTCATCAGGAGCCATCCCTGTCTGGGACCCAGGAGTTCACTGCAGTGTGGCCCCATTTCCAAGGGACCTCAACCGTGATTCATTGTGTTTTGCAAGTGGGCCATGGGGCCAGATTACAAGTATATCAGTTTGTGGGGTTCCTGCCATTTTAAGCAGCTGTATGGCATGTTGAGGGAATGTTAACTGAGCACGTTGCTCCTTACAAAAGTGCACCAGTGCCAGCCAACTTGCTGCAACAGCTATTGACCTACAATGACTCAACACCTGTGGTACCCAGGGACTGTGTTGGGTTTGGTTAACTTCTGGTACTAGGTAGGGAAAGGAAAGATCTGGCCTGCCTGGGAGGGCACCTAAGAGAGTGGTCTCTGGAGGTGTTTTTTGCATTAACTGTTTTGCCTTCCAGGTTTTTTTCTTCCCGGTTAATAAAGTTTTGTTTTGTCACTAAACCTGATCTGGCATTGACTCCAGAGTTGGTAGAGAAATTAGTGGTTTTAATGAGCCCACCAAGAGTTGAAGCCCTTGTGTATCAAACGACTGGAATGTTCCTAGCACTCACCCTCGATCTCACCTGACAGTAACGGTATACTAAAGGTGGTGGCATGCCAAGTGCACAGCCTGACACGCTTTGCTGCAGGGTCCATCACAGTATAATGATCAGCAGTCTTTTACCATATTACTAGTGGAAGGCTTGTCTCAAGGAAACTGTCACATGTCTAGGCAAGGCAGGGCAATGCAAGGCAATTTTATTTCCATAGTGTCCTATCCTGAAGGCTCACAGTGCTTAACCTAAAACAACTATAAATACAAATATTAAAATCTTCAGAAATCAAAAGAGGTACAAAATTATATAAATCAGCTACAAGATCAAATACTTGGGCAAACAAGTGACTTTTCAGGCCCTGTTTAAATGCCTCCATTGAGAGGGAACTCCTAAGATTGTACGGCAAGGAGTTCACTGTTGCAGGTGCTGGCACGGAGAAGGCCCTGTCTCAAAATTGCTTTAGATGGGCTCTCAGGATAGCTAGCAACAACACCTCGGTGGAGCAGAAAAAGTGACTGGGAGCATATCAAACCAAGAGGTCTTTAAGATGGACAGGTTCTGACTCACTAGGGCTTTGTAGGTTAACAAAAGAATCTGAAAGGTAGTGCACCACCTAATGGGTAGCCAGCACAGCTGCCACAGGCATAATATGATCTCTGTACACCACCCCAAACACCGACTGGGCTGTGGCATTTGTGCCAGCTATAGGTGATGCACCAAACCTCCAGATAGCCATAGGTAGAGAGCTTTACAGTAATCAAGTCTCGAGGTCATGGAGGTATGCACTAGGATCAACAGGTTTTTATGTGCTAGATACGGCTTGAGCCAGGAGATATTCTTCAGTTGGATGGAAAAAGCCCTGCAGAAGACAGCTGACACCTGAAGTTCTAGTGTCAGCTATGAGTCAACCATGACTCTTAGATTCTTAACCCTGTCCACATCTGTAAGAAATATACTGTACCATTCAGAGATGGTAGTCTGATGGCATCAAATCTTCCAACCGACCCCTGAGGGCTTTTTTCCACAAGTGGCAACTCCATCTTGATCGGATTAAGACTCAACCAGCTGGAGGTCAATGAATCAGTACACTAACATATTGACTGCTGGAGTACTTGTGGGATAAGAATGAGACTTGTTTGAAGTAAATGTGCAATAAGAGAAGAAAAGAGAAGAGAACATTGACACAGGTCAGTCATTTTTTTACTTTTTATTTATCAGCTTGCAAGGTAGTCTTGAAAGCTTCATCCCCAGATGGATACCAGGTATACATTAAATACAGTCTCTTACCAAGAAATAAAAGACACCTCCCAAGAGGTACTTTATAGAGGAATTACAGAAATACATTTGTATCTCAAACAAGATACCCCACAGGCATGCAACTCAGAGCTTTACACAGACAAATTTAACTCATAAGCTCATACTAGATTCCTTTTACCAATTTGGCCTATGGTCATCAGATAGCTCTCATACATAAATCTAGTTACAAAACTAGAAGTAATTCCCAAGATAAATCATTAAAAGTAGATTATGAAGGCTGGCCCAGTGGCCTGGATGGCTGAGGCACCTGTGCCTTACCTTCTGTATGTTAGCGACCCATGTTCTGTGGCAAACGAGGGTCACTGGGGGCGGCCTGGGAGGGAGAGGGTTGGACGCTCAATCCTCTCCTGTGGAGGGAGTCTTGGCTTTCCCGATGAACTGCCCCTTGGTGGAGGCCTAAGGGTAGTGCAGAACTGAGGGTGCCAACAAAGGGAGGGTGCTGTGGGACTTCTGCAATATGCATGTGCCTCACACATGTGCATGCTGACGTGTTCACCCCAGCAATGGGGAAATCAGAGAAAATTGAAAATGGGGGACACTGGCAGGCTATATGATGCCATGATTAGGGTGGATCAGAGCCCTCAAAGAGCGAGACGAAGCCTTGCCTGCTAGCCCCCGTGGGAGAAAAAGCTCTATAGAAAAGAAAAAGTAAAATATGAAAGTAAACCTTTTTCATAGATAACATTCTATACCTAACAGCTAGTGCAGTTAATTAGTTGTAAGTGGGAGCCACCCCAAAACAGTAACATTGGACAAAAGTACAAAGATAGTCAACTGCGTTAATAGGATCTTTAGCAAAGAACTCAATAGTGATAGTATGAAATGAAGACAGAGCACCCACATTTAATGGATGGATGCAAGAATGGCTGGACATTCTAAGAATGGTATGCCTGGCACATTATGCTTTAGGACATGGCACAACTTTCCTATCTAAGTGGGGTACAATTTACAGTCCATTTTCAGGACAAAATGTTAGAATACAGGTCTATATACACAACTAAGGCCAACACTAATTTCCTCACAACAAACAACGTTGATCATATGGTAAAGGAAATATGCTGGAAATCTCCCCTTGATTATTAATCTTTACTTGTGATGTCATACCAAACTGAACTGTTGGGTATTTTGTCAGGCTCGGTTGGACACCCTCTGATTTAGTTATTATGCTCTAACAAATCCTTGGTTACCTGCAGGGAAATGTAGCCCTTTTGGGGAACATCAGGAGATCACTACACCATAACAAAACATAAAATACCCCTCTTACAGATTCTAGGACTAGGAAAAGATAAAGAAACTGAAGTGATTATAAAGGCAACTTAAGGTTCTTTTCTTGTCCTACCAGGTTGCCTATAGGACAGTCATTGTACATTGCATACTAATTATGTAATATACGCACCCAGGAGTCTGGTTCTCTCAAACACTGCAGTGTCACACAGGGTCCGCTTGTGATTTCCTCAGAGAGGGGGCATGGGGAAAGGGGTTTTATACCCTGATAAGATCTTAGTCTGGTGATAGATAGCCAGCTCATGTGCATGTGATGATCGTACTTACTATTACTTTTTTTTTTTGCACCGCTGTTCACCATAGTTGTAATCTTATGAAGTGCACTGTATTGTATTAATGCCCAGGGCCACCTTGAAAATGAGCTTGCTCAATGGTGTTTATGCCTGGTTAAATAAAGTGATTGATTGATTACTTCTGTTGGTCAATTTGGGGGACAGCAGAGTATTATCTCAGTTGCCCTTTTGAATGCTACAGCTGTAGCATTCAAAAGTCATAAGAATACGCTTATGTCAATGATGTGTTCTTATGGATGAAACATTTGTAATGTATCATCATGGTTTCTGAAAAGTCTATTCATATAAATTATTGCTGTGTTTGCACATAACATCTTAGCTGTAGAGGGCACTCCCGGGTAAATAAATCATTATATTTACTGACATTATCACAGCAAAATAGCAGTGCAGTTCTAGCCTAGGATATCATTCGTGGTGTTTTGTCTCTAGCCTACAGAATCATATGTAGTGTAACGGTCATGCTTTAGAAGCAGTGCAGTTTCAGAGCTTGTATCTAGGTTCTGTGCAAAAATAAAGAGTCACTTATCCTTATGTGTATGTAAACCCATACTAAACTTATGTAGATGTTCCCTAGCTACATGTGTGCATCCCTAGCTCTACATGTAATGTATTTCCCCCACAATTGTGTGTGTGTGTGTGTGTGTGTGTGTGTGTGTGTGTGTGTGATGCCCCACTTATGGCTGTGGGCTATGTACTTGTGTATCATCTGCATGAGCATACGGGTAATCATGATGCACCTTGTGCATGTGGATAAGCTTTGTAGTCAAGACGTACCTTGCGTACGTCACGTGCTTATGGGTGAGCATATTCTTACAATGCACAAATTTTCTTCCTGCTTCTCTTCTTTCTTCTAATGTTTACCTCTGTTTCTCCAGTTGATTCCAAATCTGCTTTCTACTCGGCATCTATAATAGAAAATGGGAAAATTGCGTGACATAAAGTTGTACAGTAAGTATATTTTGATCAAATACTGGTTATTGATGATAAGCTGATTTTTAAATCTGTGAAAACACAGCTGGTTATTGAGGATCAATTGATTTTTAATTCTGTGAAGAAAAAACGTATGTTGTATTTTAAAGTTACAATTACAGTAGGTCCCAGAGCTAAATTGAGAACTTGGCCAGACTGGATGGACTATTGAGCTTTTTCTGCCATCATTGTCTATGTTTCTGTGTACATTTTGTGATTATTGTTTGAAATATTAGTTCAGGTGTTGGTTGTGCTATTTATATGTTGAGTTATGAACCATCATATGTGTGTGCTGAGTTGTTAAAACCTTTAATGAAAATATTATTGCCATGACAGTTCACTGGGAGTATTGACAAGCAAATCACAGGCAGTCATTTATTAGGGTAAAAGGCATACAAATAAAAAACATGAGTATTAGCACAAACTGAACCCCAACTGATGTGAAATACCTCGTGTCTGAGTCATAAAAGACAGACACCCATAGATCAAGTAAAATTCCAGACTCAGGCCCCAAAGGGTGAGACCAGGAAAGCACCATTAGTATATCCACTGTAAATTTCCAGGTGGAAATTGCTAGATCATAAAGTGTTGCAGTTAAATTAAAAAAAGAAAATAGAAATACTTGCCCCAATTTGTGGGTGCACTAAAAAGACCACCAGCAGCTTAAACTGGTTCAAGATCAGTTGGCATTCATCTGTATCCCCATCCCCGGTCATGCCTGAAAATAGTCAGAATTTGTTTAGTGCACTTACCCGTCAACAAAACTATACAAAATAAATAATACATTTGTAATTGACATTAACTAAATCAGGATTTCACATGTTTAGGCATTTCCACTGATACTATATAGAATAATATATGGAATTGGGTGTGTGTAACAAGAATTGTACACACACACACACTCAGAGTGCTGGATGCCATATAAACCCCCGTGAGCTAAGGTCGAGAGGTTTATCTAGGCATCCACCACCGAGGGTGGGTGTAAAATTTGAGTTTACATACCACCCCATGTTTTATTTTATATAATTGCTGGTGTACACTTTTTTGCCACAGCAATTATACAAAACAGGCAAAGATCAGTGTTTGGCGGCCACGGATTGGTAGGGATTCAGTGTGGTCCACAGTCTGCCAAGTTCAAATATCCCACTACTGTGTGCCCCAAAAGAAGAAGATTGCCATTTGTTTAATTTAAAAAATAATTTTTTTCAAACGTTTTCCTTCCTGCCGACTGGTTGTTTCAGTGTCTCTTGCAGCATTTTCGGCATCTGTCCAGCAAGGAGGTGGAGAGAGCATCTGGTGCATGCATAGACATAGGGAAACCTGGTGCGTGTTTGCCATTATAACAAATTGGTTATAATGGCAAATTATAACCAGGTTTCCTATGGGAAAAAGCACTGGCCAATAATTATACCAGTGTAATACACCTTGGGGCAATTGTTTGTAAACACAAGATGCCTTACCTCTTTATATGGAATCTGAATTAGAACCTGAAATTGTAGTGTCCCAAACAATAGCAATATACAGTTCTACTGGAAAGTATTGGTTTTAGTGCATGATAGAAGGGAAATTGCAGTTTATTGCTTCTTACTCACTGCCAGTCCCAAATGTGTGGTGTAAGCAAATACCCAGTCTTCTCTGGATGCTTCTGAACCTGCCCCCTTGGTGCCAGTCATCTCTTGTTCAATACTTTTTACAATTTTAGCAGCACCTGCTGGATTGCTATAATCGTACATGTGTCTGTTCAATCAATACTGCTTTTAATTTAGCTGGCAGTAACAGTCAGTGTTGGATTTTCCATGTGCGGAGAAATCCTCAGATATGCTCGAATGCCTTACAGCAAAGCCTTTTGCTATAGGAAAGGTCAGGAAAGAGGGAGGTGTCAGCCTCCCCATATTTCAGGTGCCTCACGTATCTTATGTTTAATGCTTAAGCCTGATTCTCCACTCCAGTGCAAACAATGAGGAAAGTACAAGGAGCTGTTTTATTAACCAGGGCCCTCTGTGAGGCAATTTGTTATGCTTTCTCCAATGAAAATGCCACATCTGATTTAGTCAAGACCAGAATTTGGAGCATTGGCATCCTAGCAAATTTGAATGTCTCTTTCCCCTGTGCAGATCAGGGACTCCAACCATTATTATGCTTCCCTGCTTGATCCTGAATTATTTCCATTTATTGTCTCAGCAACATGTTCTCCTTGACTGGCTTGCTGGTTGCATCCATTGCTTTTAGCCAGGAGCCCTCTGCCTACAGCAAGCTATGCTCAGCTCCATCCATCTGCATCTCAAGTGTAGAAACCTAAGGGGTCTGAGAATCAATTTTTTGGTCCATGTCCTGAATGGTAAATAGCTAGTTAGGGTAGTGTTGATGGTAAACAGGTCACCTCCTGGGCAAGTAGTCAAATGTTTCAGAGGTTGCTTCACAGTCCTTGAGCTAGGCTGACTTTGGTTTGAAAAGTTGGTAGATGCCACTGCACTTCTCGTTTACCCATTTTTACCACAAGAGAGTTTCAGCACTATTGTAACCCCACTGTGGGGGCTTACTTTAGTTGCCCCAGTCTCCTCGATTGCCTCTCAGAGTGCTCAAGGCCCACATTCCCTCCAGGGTGGACACCGCCCGGTTTGTGCCTGGAACTCCCATCCAGGCCCTGCTTCATCCAGCACCTCTGGGTAGGGGCGGAGGAGCACTTGTGAACCACTGCCTTCTCCTCCTAACCACTTGACAGCAAGTGGATGGCTCATTTACGCAGAAGCACCCTTTACTTTCTGACCAATTGCGTTAATCGGATGGTTGTCTGGTGGTGCCAGTCCTCGTGATGCAGCTGGGTGGGACCGACACCTGAGCAAGGCCCAGAGAAGCCCTTATAACTTTTAAATAAAAAGCACCCATTGCGCTGTACTCGGGTTCATAAATATTAATGAGAGCCTTATTAATATTATTGTGAGATCCTGTCTGCTGCTTAGGGACTGTATATTTTGGCAGCCGTGACAGGCTAAGGACAGCAGATATATGTTTAATAAGGTGAGTGCTTTCCAGGACACTGAAGTGGCTATTGAACTGTGGGGCTAATGTAAATAAAGAGTGAGTCAATGGCCTATGCAACCAGTAAGTGTTATGCTTATGCAACTGTGTTACTTTACCCTGGCCGGTCGCACTCTCTATTCCATGAGAAATTATAACCCTGTAGGTGTACCAAAGGCAAAGAACCCTGGAAGAGGGTTCCACCCCTAGAGGTGCTGCGGGAAGGTTCCCTTGGCTAATGGTACTTTAGGAAGAATCCCCAAACAGATATTGTATTAGCACCAACGAACAATAGTGATCAGAGGCTATGAGGCATAGAAGTAGAATGATAGCAACAGCAGCTTGATAAAACATGAGGTGAGCAGATTAGCAAGATAGTATGGGTGCTATGGGACACACTGGTGATTGAGGGGCCTCTAAGGAGAGAGATGGAATGGCAAGTAGGAACACCATCTAACCTCCATCCAACAGCAGAAACTACCTACCTAAGGGAATTAGAGAATATTAAGACTAACTAGGCATTATGACCTTTGGCATGGAGGAGAGAAAACCCTTTGAGGAGGAAATTCTGGGGAAGCAAAGCCTAGGTCACCTTCCTCCAGGCGTGAGATAATTTAGTTAGTGACGCCTCTGCTACTGCAATTTGGAATGCCCAATAAAAGGGGGGTGGAAAATATTCCAATTCAGAGGGAGCTCTCACTCTATCCTTCCTACAGGAATGCCATGGAGGGTTGCACACTGGTTTGCTCTGCAACAAGATTACTTCCAAGGCAGGAGGAGGAGAGTAACAGCCACCGAGGTGCTCACCTGGCTTACCGATCTAAGAACAAACCAGGTGAACCAGAGGCAGTCATAGGGGGAATGATGTGAAGGTGCCTTGTTGATAGAATAGTAGAGCCAAAGGAGATTGCTGTAACCACACTTCATGGTTAGTCTTAAATTCTACAACTTGAAGTGCCATCGATACAGTTGTTGACTGAAGGCACACCTGGAGCGAGGACATTCCCAGCTGTGGGCCAGGTTAGAAGGACCCCGCTCCAAGCTTTGCATGCTCATTATGGAGACTTTGAGGTGCAGAGCAAGACCGTTGGCGCAGGGCAGGGAAGTCTAGGATGAGGTTGGCATGCCTATTTATTTGTGTAGGTATTTCTTATGCATGCATTCATTCATTTATTCGGTATGCTGAAGTTATTTATTTTGGTTTCTGAAGTTATTCAGTTTGCAGAAGCTTTGTCACAGCAAATACAGGATCAGCAGGGGCAAGCCAACCAAGTCCCATTGAGGAAGCCAATTACAAGATGACATGATACTCAGATAATTTTTAGTGGCAGAGGCAGGATTTGAACATGAGGCATTAGGCCACACGGGGCCATGGCTCTTCAACAACACCCCCCAGTCCCCCACCACAGGAAAAACAAGGAAACAATGGTAAAGCGTTGTAACCCACATACAGCATTTAAAACTAGTTTACAGCAATGGCAGTAGCCAAGCTGCCCTCCAGAGTATAAAAAGCAGTATGCAAAGTAAGCAATCAGTGTCAAGTAATAAGCAGCATTGAGCAACAATTAAGTATAGCTTGAAGGGGGTAGTAATCTAAATGAACAGTAATCTAAATGAACATAGAAACTATGGAGAGAGGCAATGTGCTGAAACAACAGCAATGATTTTGTGGTATTAGGAAGCACAATTTAGTTCTATGAACAATGTATAGAAAACAGCAGTAATATATTCCAGTGTACAAATACAGAATGCAGGCTACGGTTCAGAGTGAGCCTGAACAAGGTGAAAATAATTAAGGTGCATAGCATGAAAAGCAGCTATGTGGTATGAGCTGAAACACACAGATAACGATTGCAGTTGCAGTGTGAGTAAATGGGAGCACTGATCATGAGTTCTGGATTAGCAATATACAAGGAGTTTGGGGTCTCCACCTCCCTACAGCAGCCATCTTCGTCCATCACCACCCATAGCTCTGTTAAGGCCACTTTCAAGGTGCCCAGAACCAAGACCCTCTTTCCAGAGATCCTTCCTCTACCGAGCCCCTACCTGGTTCTAACTCCCTCCTAGTTGCATCTCCAACTTGCCAAAATTGGCTCCTTCAAAACAGCCCTTCAGAACCATATCTTTAATACCCACTGTTGTAGGTGCAACTAACCCCTGTTGTAACCTGTGGTTCCTGCCCGCCTTGTCCCCTGGCTCAACAACATCCACTGACAGCCTCTCCTCCCCAGACCTACTCTTCCCTACTAGGGTCCAAACAGGATGTAACCACTGTCTTCTCTGAGGACCTACTATATCCATGAGTGTAACTCACAATTCTGTAACATTATGTAACCTAAGTAACATACAAACTACTACATTATGTAACCTAAGTGTATCTATGTTAAATATTCCTTTTACTGCACCTGTAATGTTATCCTCTGTTTTAATCTGCACTGTAACAACTGTCTTGATGTCTGCCACCCCGCGACGAGATGCCTTTGTAAATGAGTCTCTGACGCAAAGGTTGTAAACCCAATGTGTAATGAATAAATGAATAAATAGAACACCCCCTCCAAAAAAAAGAAAGCAAAACAAAAGGCATACAAATACAGAAGGACAGGAGACAAGCAGCACAAAGAAGAACACAGCTGGAGGCAAAATACAAACCAAAGCAGGAGACAGACAACAGAGTCCAGCAGACACAAGCAGAAGCCAAAACAGCAAGGGGGGACCAGGCCCCAGCCAGTAGTGGAGGACAGAGCCTACGTCCACAAAGAAAAAGTGCTTGGAAAAGGTTGAAAGGAACTGCTTATATAGGCCAGGAAGAGCTGTGACTGGCTGCTTGTCCATTGAACTACATGCATAGCCTCTCAATTGTACAGCTTGCATTAGAACTTTAAAGTGGGGACATTGTTGGACTGCAGTGAAACTGTGTTTAGCCACAGCCATGTTTTCAGCCTTGACCTTTCTGTAGCCAATTGAATGCTAGAATTTGGGGCAAAGACTTTGGAACTTTGCCAAGACTGGGGGATGCAGGGACAAAAAGTTGGCACCTAAACAAGGAACCTATCAGGCGTTGAGGGATCCTGTTGAATATTAATTTCTGAGAGAGAGACAAATGAATCAGCCAATCAGGAGCTGCTGAGAGCTCCCAAAACCCCAGAGACTTTTCAGTCTGGAATCAGTTCAGCGGGAGCCCCCCCCCCACAGGGAGTGGGGGGCTCTGGCCCCTTGCTAGAGAAATGTGGTTGCAAGAAATTGAAGTGGCTAGCCTGGGGGTTGCCAGATATTGTCCCCAGGGCTAGCAGTTATCTTTCCACATTGACAGAAAGTGTGGGGAAGAAACCCTGATTTAGATTTAGCTGTGAGAGGGCTGCAAGAAAACTCTGACTGCAGTTGTGAGGGCTACAAGAATGCTTCTCAGACAGGAGAGGCTGATGAATCCTATAACTTCAGTTAATAGCAAAGCTGCATGTTTGATGCTGAGTCAGTAAACTTCTATTTATAATTATACACTGGAGTAAATCGAAGGTGCCAAATGCTGCATCCTGATTGGTTGGCTGGTCCTTTCTCAGTGTGGTAAATCCTCCAGTGTACCCATGGGAAAAAGTGCCAGCCAACCTTATCTCGTGCCAGACCGGTCACTTTCACTTTAATTGAAACTGCCGCCATTTGTCCTGTCGCCGCTTCACTAAAACACTGCGGTAAATATTTAAAAAAATGACATCCTCCTTCCAACTGTACGGACCTCAGTTAGTTACAAAATAGCTAAAAAAATTAAATAAAACAACATTTGCCATTGTATAATTTCAATTTATCCCTCCAGGGTGTGGGTATACTGGAGGACTTAACACGACTGGTGTGGTTCGGTCACTTGGCTGCACCTCATGACCGAATCACACCAGCCGTGGTAAATCCTCCAGTATACCCACACCCTGGAGGGATAAAATTGCTTAGCACAAACTATTGGGGACCCTTCTTGGGGCAGCTAGCCCAGACATCAAGAGGTGCTCAGTGAGTTGTCTGCACCCTGCGTATTCAGTGCCAAGAAATGGGCAGACAAAGTGTGAATGACCACATGATGGTCTTGTGAAAAGATGCTTGATGTGACTTATTAGTGTGCCTACAGGAATGGAATGGAAAGTATCCTGAGGTCGGAGCTATGCCTGAAGTTGCCTGTGTAGGACTTTGTAAAGTCAATTGGAGCTACCAAACTGCCAGCTAGTCAAAAGGAACTGTTCAATTGTTATTCTGCTTAGCAGAAGCTTGAGAAAGGAAAGGAAATTTGCTGCAATTCTGAATATGCCTGATGTGGATGGAGCCTTGCCTGAAGCTCTAATGTTCACCTCTGGAAAAGAGGGAAATAGACTTTCATCTATCACGATGAGACTGTGTCTTAATGTCAAAGGGTCATGGTTGCCACACTGGCAGCATGGTTGAAACGTCAGCCTAAATAAACGTGCTGTAATGTTTAAAGAGAGAAAGAGACTGTGCTTAAAATCGACACTGGCCTGGGAGTCAGCCTGGTAGTGTACCGCCAGCCAAGGCATTCGTGGGGGTCTGGGCCTGAGGTGTGCTGGCCCTGGTCCCAGTGCTGGTTCTCTTCCAGAAATGTGACTTCAGCCTATGAAGATGGGCAATTTGTACAGAAAGCTGAGAAATGTTTCCAGCCTGCTAAAGCTGCAAGAGCCTGCAGTTCAGTAAGGAGCCTGCTGTAAGCCTTTGTCATGCATCTCAACACCGGGAATCAAAGCCTTTATGCTGTGACTACCTGAATCTACCTTGTAACACCTGATCTCAACCTTGCCTAAAAAGATGACTGCAAAACCATGAGCAAGCAGACCATGGTCTGTGATTGAAAGGGACTGTAAATAGTTAAAGGTTGCATTTGCCACATTTCAAGTATCTAAAGCCCAAGCATTTTAAGTGTATGAGTTATCTGCCTATTACAGAGTTTAATTTATGAATAATCAGAAAGAAAGGTTAATCTGATTTTTCTGTAAGGTCACAAACACCGACCAACCAGCTGCAACAGTAACAGGCCTGCAACTTAAAGAATTGTGTGGGCTAGATCATTTCATAGTCATTATTGGATAGTCGGTTTCTGGTAGGCCTGATTATTTAGTGATCATATTTACTGGTTGGAGCTGACTATCTTCCATTTCGAATTGTTGACGTTACCTATGGCTACCAGGGAGAGGAGGACGTCTTAATTAGGTTAAACTTTATTTTATTATGTTGAATATTGATAATGAGCCACCGTCAACCATAGGTTCCTGTTTGTTGAGCGGCTTTCTTTTATCAAACATTAGTTTCAAGCATAATAAAATCATTTTAAAAGTTAGCCCCATAGACCTGTTTAGAAGGCCTCCCCACTCTCCTGTAGCATGTCACAAAATGGGGAGCGAGGGGCTGATCAAGCAGACTTCAGAAGTGGAAATGGACTGCCTGGCTCCAGTTCAAACAAAATTACGATCCCTTCCCAAACATCATACAGGAAAGTAAAAAAAATTACACAAAGAAGCATTGCAATTTAAAGTAGCGGCTACGAAGCCTAAATCAGATTTTTAAAAACCACATTTACTTTAATACTTAGTACTAGATACCCAGATAAATATAGAATTGCGGGTTCTATAATGGACTGGGGACTGGTACCAGTTGGGGAGCATATGTGTTTTACCATCTGGTGCAGCTAGTTAGATAGCAAGATAATCTTGAATACATCAGAAGGTTGGTGGGTGACCACTGAGATAGATATTTGAATTTAACCTGCAAAATTATTATTTAATTCTATGCGATGCAAAGCAATGCCAATCCACTTTGTTTAACCTCTGCATCCAATTTACCCTTTCCTAACCCTACCCTTGTAAATAAATTGTTGGTTAACCATTTTTTATAAATCTGGTGTGTGGGCATATTATTAGAGTGAGCCTTTAATTCTGAAATGTGTGTTTTGGGGGTTGGTAAAGCTAATCCATGTGTGGGGTGACAATGTGGTACTGTGGATGGGTACAGCATCCCTGGGGGTTGTACCAGGTAATTATCAGACCCACTTAAAGTATACTCTGGGTGGAGACACTGCACAATAATGTTATCTATGGGAAAGAACTAGTTTAATTTCAGAAATGGTAACCCAGGTCCCTCAACCTTGGTCAGGCCTGCAAGGCAGGGGTAAGTAGCCCATTGGGACATGGCGTCTGGGTTACACAAATGGAGGCACTGCTGGGATCTCCTGTTAGCCATGTCACACCAGCATGGACCCACCTCTGGCTTATTAAACATAGTGACCCTTAAAATGGTAAAACCTATTTAAAATAATAGAAAAGTGTTTTAGTGCCAAATCTGCCTAAGGCTTTTGTTTATTGCTGGTCAATGGAAGTGGTAAGGGAATGATCACCCCCTAGCGGCCAAATGTGGAAATGCACCAGATATTTATGCCAGCTTAAAATCTATTACTGCCAAAGGTCTCTGGTGAAAATGTGACATCTGTCCATGCTCACAGTTATTTTATCATTGTTTATTGTTGCTTAGATAGACTGTTATTGTCTAGATCAGGACATGTTGGTATCCAATGCTGGCTAGGAAACTTTATGTCTAGATCAGATGTTTAATTATTTTGAAATGACTGAATGCCATTTCTGGGGTGCCAGCCATGCCCATAGACTTGGCATGGATGCCAGGTTTTCTCAGGCAGGGAAGAGTGTAACCCTCCAGTGGGGGGCTTAATTTATTTGCCTCAGTCTCCCATATGCCTGGTGTCCCCCATTCCACCCAGGTGTGCACATCCACAGCCCAGATCCTGGTTTGCCCCATTTGTGCATGGAACCCCCGTACAGCCCCTGCTTCTTCTAGTATTTTCTAGGTAGGGGCCAGAGGAGCACTTGTGAGCCGCCACCTTCTCCTCTCTAACCACTTCACAGCAGGCGGACGGCTCATGCATGCGCAGAAGCACCCCTTTACTTTCTGACATAATTGCAGTCAATTGGATGTCTGTCCAGTGGTGCCAGTCCCTGCATGCAGTTGGGCGGGGACTGGACACCTGAACAAGGGCCAAGAGAAGCCCCTATAACTTTAAAGAGTGCCAGCCGTGCTGTACTCGGGCTCATAAATATTAATGAGAGCTTTATTAATATTATTGTGAGAGCCTGTCTGCTGCCTAGGGACTATATATTTCAGCAGCAGTGACAGGCTAAGGACAGCAGATAGATGTTTAATCAGGTGAGTGCTTTCCAGGGCACTGAAGTGGCTATTGAACTGTGGAGCTAATGTAGATAAAGAGTGATTGTACAGCCTGTACCAGAATATTAACATGCGGATGTTGTTGGACTGCATTGAAACTGTGTTTAAACTGCAGCCATGTTTGCAGTCTTTGACCTTTCTGCAGCCATTTGGAATGCTAGAATTGTAGCAAAGACTTCTGGGACTGTGTTAAGACTTGTGGGGGAAAAAAACAGGGACAAATGTTGGTGCCTAAACAAGGAACCTATTGGTGCCTAAACAAGGAACCTATCAGGCATCAAGGGAGTCTGATGAATATTAATTTTTGAGAAAGACAATTGAATCAGCCAATCAGGAGCTGCTGAGGGCTCCCAAACTCCAGAGACTTTTTAGTCTGGAGTCAGTTCAGCAGGAGTTGCTAGAGAAATGTGGCTGCAAGAAATTGAAGTGGCTGGCCTGGGGGTTGCCAGATATTGTCCCCCAGGGCTAACAGTTATCTTTTCATATTGGCAGAAAGTGCGGGGAAGAAACCCTGATTTAAATTCAGTGGTGAGAGGGCTGCAAGAAAACTGTCTGCAGTTGTGAGAGGGCTGCAAGAACACAGGAACATACGAATGTGCCAGCAAAAACAGACCACCCGGTCTATCTAAGTCTGCTCGAGTGTGCAACCCGCACCCCTAATTTGCAGCTGCCCCACCTGTCCTCTTTGTCATCCCACTGCCACCCCCACCTCCCCACCCCTCTCTCTCCCCTGCTCACTGTCCCATGCCCTTTTAAAGCTGTTCACAAATTTGCATGATACCACCCATTCTGTTAGTGCTCCATTTTGCTACCACCTCCATGAAATAGTGTCTTCTCATTTCCTCGAAATCTTCCCCTCTATTCTTAGCCCATGCCCCTGGTGTCCCTCCCTCCTTAGCTTAAAGACCCCATCTGCCTCATCCTTACTGACTCCCCTCAGATACTTGAATGTCTCTATAATGTCCCCCCATCCCTTCTATCCTCCAGGGTGTACATATTCACACCTCCCAGCCTGCTCTCATAGTCTCTCCCCTCCATTCTACATATCATCTTCATTGCCCTCCTCTGCACCCCCTCCAGTAGCCTGATATCAAGCTTCAGGTATGGCCTCCAAAACTACACACAATACTCCAAGTGTGGCCTTACCAGTGACCTATAGAGGGGCAAGATCATCTCCCTTCACCTGGATAAACTCCCCCCCTCACTATGCACCCCAGCATTTTGTTCACTTTTGCAGCCATTCTCCAGCACTAGGCAGTATTGTTCATGGTCCGTGTTACCATTACCCCTAGGTCCTTCTCCTCCTCAGTGATCCCCAGCTTAAACCCCCAGCCGGTATTGTCTTTTTGGATTCTTCACCCAGAAGTGCATAACCTTACACTTCTTTGCATTGAACCCCAGCTGCCACCTCTCTGACCACTCCTCTAGCTTGCTTAGGTCCCCCTGCAACTGCTTCCATCCCTCCACTCCATCCACCACTGCTCCCACTTTGGTGTCGTCTGCGAACTGACTTACCTTGCTCACCACCCTGTGCGCAATGTCTGATATGAAAGCCCAAATAATACTGGTCCCAGCACAGAGCCCTGTGGCACCCTCTTGTCACTGACTTCGAATTGAGAGCCCTCCCAGCACCACCATTGCAGCCTCACACTCAGCCAGCTTATAATCCAGTTCATCATTTTTGCCCCTACCCCTACACCAATTAGCTTCCTTCTAAGCTGCCCATGAGGCCTCAAATCAAGGCCTTTCTGAAGTCCAAGTAAAGAACATCCACCACATGACCCTTATCCAGCTCACCTGTCACCCAATCATAATATTGTATCAGATTAATTTGACAGGACATCTCCAAAATGAACCCATGCTACCTCACATCCTGGAGGCCATTGTCCTCAGGTATGACACTAGTCTTTCCTTTAGTATCATTTCCATGAGATTTGCACACTATGGAGGTGAGACTTACTGGACAATAATTACCGTTCGTCCCCTTGGTCCGCTCTTGTTAACAGCACTACATGTGCCATCCTTCAATCCAGTGGCACACATTCTGACTCCAGTGAGGCGCTGTACAGATCCTCAGAATATTTCTACCTAGCCAGCAGAGGCTATGAGAAGACCTCATCTGATAAAAGAACAGAGACACACAAATGTATATAGTGAAACATGTACCCATGGAGATTGTCATTTAATTATCAACAGATATTGCACAAAGCCTTGTGAAATGCTTATTTCAGACTAATGATTGTACAAGACCAACTGCACTTCACAAAGTGTACTGTGTGAAAGGGAACTGATTATGAAAGAATTGTGCAGTCATGAAATGCATGTTTGCTGTTGTTACAAAAAGGAGTCACATATTAGCATAGAAACAAGGACTTTGACAGCAGATAAGGACTGCTTGGCCCACCCAGTCTGTCCATTTCCCTACCTACGGATAAGCAGCAGATCCTAGTTTTACCAACAGCCTACTTCCTCCTACCTCCCCTAGAATTGCCTTATGTCTGTCCCACGATTCATAAATTCTCCCACTGTTTTTGACCCTATGACCTCCTTAGAAGGTCATTCCATGCATCCACCTCCCTCTGTGAAAAATACTTCCTCACATTGCCCCTGAATCGTCCCCACTCTATCTTCAAATTTTGCCCCCTTGTCCTTGCACATCTCTTTTTCTGAAAGATGCTACCCTCTTGGACTTTGTTGATTCCCTTGAGGTACTTGAAAGTTTCTATCATGTCCCCCTCTCCTGCTTTCCTCAAGAGTATCACTTGGCAGTCATGACAAAGTCATCACTAACTGCCCGTGAGCCCACTACTCCTTCGTCGATTCTTTGATCCTCCTTATTACCCTCCATTACCCTTCTCGCCATATGATTACTTGTTTTTTCTCTTTTCCTATATGCTCAATGTATCCCCTACACCCCTGAACCTGCTATTTGATTGTACCTTGAATTTACAATGTTGCTATTGTATGATTTTATGATTGCTCTGTACTGCAGTGTTGCCTCCCCCCTTGTTCACAGTATGATTCTACCTTAATGTCATCGTATGTTTTTACAATATTGCAGTTTTCTGCAGTGTTATTTTTCTTCGCTGTCCTCAGTATGTATCTTGTATTTGATGTGGAACCTTTGTAAACGAACCTCTGATTCAAAGGTACTTGTAATCCTAGTCTTCAATAAATAAATAAAACTGACACAGCCTCTGTCCTCTTCACCTTGTCACTGAGGGGTGAACAGGCTTCTACTCCTTGGCTAGCTTCAGCCCTGGTGGGGTACTTTTACTGGCATATTACTGGCCCTAATGGAGGCACATGCACAGTCTTGGAGCCCATGGCCTTGGGCAACACAGGTGGGGGACTCCTGGGGCATCTCCTCACCCATCTTTTCCTGCCTTACTTCAAACTGGCATAGTATACAGTTCCAGTGCTGACAGCTGTGCAGCATTATATGGATTCTGTCAGTGAGCTTTTGAATAAACTCTGTCTTCCCATAGAGTCTATTGCTGGACACTTTCTCACAGACTTAGGCTTTTAGAATGTCACTCTCTCACCCACAAAGGCATATGTCTGGTGCCAGCCGACAATCTCCAGCCCTGTAGGGGCTATACCAGACCACAGCAGTACTCTGAGGTAAATTCCCAACTTCTGACAGAACTGTGAAATTTCACAGTCACTCATTCTCGCTTCAGGAGGGAAGACACTGCTGGATACCAGGCTAAGCCACTGAATGAAACAGATTGAACATCACCTCAGCTCCTTTGCCCGCAGATCTTTCATGGACCAACTTTCTCTCAGACAGACCTCAGCTTCAATCTTCAGACTTGTTTTCTTTTGTTGGAGAGGGGGCACCTCAAGCCTCTGTGTCAATTGCAACCACCATGAACAAGCACTTTTCTTGACACCAGGCTCTACAGAGGAATTACAGACCAGTGGGACTGGCAGCCTGTGCCAGGCGCACGCTTCCCACCAACTGACAATCACCAGTCTCTGCCCTTCACTACAGACCACTGATTCCTTCCCTTTTGAATGCCAGGTCAGACCTGCTGACCCATTTCTCCAAGGGTACAAAAACTGGCACAACCAAGAAGTTGCTGGAGACTCTTAAGGTACATAGCTCCTGGGGGGGGCTGGAGTGTTATGCTGGGGTTTCCCTCGGTGCTGAGGTTGTTTTTTTTTTTTGGCTCTTTAGGCTGTCTGGTCTCTCAGTTAAATAGCAAATGGTAAATTAAGGCCCCCTCTCCTTCAAAGTAGACTCAGGGTTTTTCTCCTCCGCAATTATATCATACTTGGTTTCCTGGGTCAACCTGGCTTGCTTTACAGAGGCTTGGCTGGGGGATGACGCAGGTCCAATTTTGGAGGCAACAGTACCTGCCGGATACTCAGTAGTGCACTGCCCGAGGAGGAAACACAGGGACGGGGGGTGGCCATCTGTTCTAGATCCTGCCTGAACTTCTCCATACACCCGGTGGGTTCTACCTCATTGTTTGAATGTGTGGTGGTGTGTGGGGGTCCAGGTGTGGGCTGCAAGATTCTCCCTGTTTACCACCTTCCCAGATTGGGAGAAGAATTCCTGCAGGATGTAGTGGACTTCGTCACTGACAGGGTGTGGGAGTCACCTAGATGGTTGATTCTGGGGGACATCAATGCCTGGATCGACAATGAATCCTTGCATTTTGGACATGACCTCCTCCAGTTGATGACATCACTGGGCCTGACACAAGCAGTTGCTTCTGCGACCTGCCATCACAGCCACACTTTGGACTTGGCATTCTCACTGGGCCTTGAAGTTACCAATCTTCAGATTAATCAGGTCACTTGGTCCGATCATTATATGGTGGAGTTCATGTGACCCCCCCAATGGTCCCTCCCCTGTTGAGATGGTCAGTTGTCGCCCTTTAAGGAGATTGTCCCCAAAGAGACTCTTAGTGATAGTTGACTTTTCTGGTGTGAGTGCTGCATGTGATTTGAATGGGTGAGGCAGTGGTGGCCTATAATAGGGCTGTCTCCAAGGTACTCAAAGTCATTGCACCAGCCTGTATGACCCATGGTTTTCTTGCTTGAGACCCCTATGGTTTGGTGGGCTCTCAAGGAGATAAAGACCAAAGGTTGGAAGTTGGAGCATTGCTGGTGAAGAACACAGTCCATGGTGGATAAACTGGCTTTGAGAAATCATTATAATGATTATCAAAGGGCAATCAACTGTAAGAAGGCAGAGTTCCTGTCCAGGGAGATTGCTGCAGGGAAGAACAGACCAGTTCAGCTCTTTTGGACTGTGGACAGACTACTTCACCCAGTCTGCCTACAGCCAAAAAGAGCCATTTCAGTCTCACTTTGTGAAGAGTTTGCTCAGTTCTTCTCTGACAGGGTGTCCTCTATTTAGGCAGAGATCTCACCAGTGGTGCAAGATCTGCCCCACAGTGGGGGGCCTGGTTGAATGAAGGCACCCCTATTGTTTGGAGGAAAATTCAGCTGGTGGAGATGACTGAGGTAATTGAGGTGATTTCAAAGCTGCGGCCCACCTATTGTGACCTGGACCCTGCCACAACTCATCTTCTAGTGGGAAGTGCTGCAGACATCACTCCAGTGTTCACCAGGATAGTCTGGTGCTTGCTTTTAGAGAGTTTCTTCCCTGATGCCTTGAAGGAGGCATTGGTGAAGCCCCTCCTGAAGAAACCATCTCTTGACCCTGATGTCCTGGTGAATTATAAATCTATCTCCAATTTCCTATTCTTAGGGAAAGTTGTAGAGAAAGTGGTGGCACTGCAGCATGAGTCACACCGTGTGACCTTTGACATCTATGAGACATTCCAGTCTGGATTTAGGGCAAGCATAGCATGGATACAGTGCTGGTTCATGTGCAAAATGACCTCAAGGCTAGAGATAGAGGGGAATGGTCAATTCTCATTCTCCTCGATCTCTCATCAGCATTTGACACTGTGGACCACATCGTGCTTTTGGATCACATTAGAGAGTTTTGTGGATTCACTGGAACTGTCATCCACTGGTTCGAGTCCTATGTCTTGGGCAGAAGGCAACGGGTGGTTATGGGGAATTTCACCTTCTTCCCAAAGCCCCTGTCGTGCGGAGTTCCTCAAGGTTCAATCCTATCACCAATGCTATTCATGGTGTACATGCTGTCCCTGGGTGAGCTCTTAAAACGTTACAGTCTGGATCTCCACTGTTATGCGGATGACACCCAGCTGTGTATTTCATTTGCCCCCAGAATGAATGGTGCCATTGAAGTGCTGAATAAATGCCTTGCCAAAATCCAGGATTGGATATCCTCCAAATGGCTGAGGCTGAACCCCTGACGACGGAGGTCCTGGTGATTGAGCCTGGTCGCAGGCATGATGAGGGTGCCTCTGGGGCGGTAACATGACTTGTCCTGGGATCTACCCCATTGATGGCATCCTCCAGGGTTATAATTCTGGACACCATCCTTGATGACAGATTGACACTTGATGCTCAGGTGTTGTCTGTTGTCCAAAGTGTTTGTTTCCACTTAAGGAATGTTGCCGTGATCAAAACTCTGATTCAGCCTGAGGACCTGCTCTTACTGGTACACCCCTTTGTGACATCCAGGCTAGACTACTGTAATACTGTTTACTTTGGGGTCAGTGAAAGGAGCCTCCGCCACTGCAGCTGGTGCAGAATGGGCAGCGAGGTTGCTGGCAGGCCTGCCAAGGTCTTGCCATGTGACCTCAGTCCTGTAGGATCTGCACTGGTTGCCTGTCAGGTGGAGGATCCTCTTCAATGTGGGTTTACTCACCTATAAGGCCCTATATGGCTCAGGCCCTGGCTACCTGTCAGACCTCCTTACACCTGCCACCTTGGTACGTTTCCTCCGCTCCTCTACTGAGGGCCTCATAGCAGTTCTGAGGACCAGGCTGAAAATCTCAGGTGATCATTCATTCAAGGTGGCCAGCCTGGTCCTGTGGAACTCACTCCCAAAATCTTTGAGGTAGCCCCCATCGGTGGAGATGTTTGGGGGGGGGCCTGAAGACCTATCTTTTCAAGAAAGTCTACCCTGAATATCTATGCTGATTTCATTAATGATTTATTTATGTATGTATTAATTTATTATGTAATTTATACATTCCTGTGTGTCTGTGGAAACCTGCTTCTTATTTTTGTAAGGCACACAGAGCCTCCAGGAAAGTTTACTTACTTGCTTATCTGTTTATTTATTTATTTGTTTGTTTACTAAGTAAGTGCAATTGATTCAATGGACTGACTTTGATTTGTCTGCTGGAAGCTGAGAACCTTGCTACACTGCAAAGAACAAACCGTAACTCCATTTAGGACCTGGAAACCTGGTGAGGCATAATACTTGTAAAGAAAGGGAGCTACGCTTTCTACAAAAAGTTTCTTTTTTTTTCCTTATTGGCATTAAGCAGATAATTGTAGGATTCCATTAAAAGTGTAGTAATTTTATAACCAGAGGGAGTGAGATACAACTGAATTTGCTTGATTGTTGGGGTTGAGACCTAGGATTTGGAAGGATATTTTTGCAACATTTTAAAAGTGTCCTGCTGGCTGAGGAGTAAGTTAATTTTATCCCTGGACTCAGTAGAGTGGTTTGTGCAGGAGCCATGGTCTAGTAAATTGTGGTGTTAGTTAAATTACTATAAAGGGCAATACTCACCAGGGTGGTGGAGCAGTTGTGTATTTGATTGTTTCTAACAGTCACCAGTGGCTGCGGACTACTCACCCACCTACCCATACCCACCCCCAGGCATGACATTTCCTTTATAGCCACAGTTCTGACATCACTTCCTCAACAGGTCTTGGGGCAGAACTGTCATATCCTTAATAACCCAACACAGTGAAAAAAGGTAGGTACACACCACAAATAATAATAATAATAATAAAATATATATATATATATATGTATATATGCATATATATTACATATTGTATATTATAAGGGTAGGGACATGTGGGGAGTGATGCAATGCACTAGCTGTGGGGCAGCAGTTTTCCAGGAGACATTCTGGAAACTGCGTTGTCCCATTTGCAGGCAACTGTCAGCTCTGAGGGAGGAGGTTGCCCACCTCAGGCTGAACTATCAAGGACTAAGGAGGCCTCCCTTTCAAAGAGCACCACTGCCACAACCACTGCCTCAGAGGTTGCCAAGTATGAAGAGCAGTTGGACCACAGTGGGTTCTGGGAGGGTGCAGGTGGTGGACCAGAGGCAAAGCCCCCTAGTTGTACCTCTACACAAATCATATGCCATTCTGACAGAGCAAGGTTCCTCTATGATGGCACCCTCATTGGAGACCCAGAAGAATGCCGAGGGCATCCACAAGGGAGACCCACAAAAGGGTGGCAAGGGACACCACAGGGGAAGGAAACAGCTTCTGATAGGGGACTCTATTGTTAGGGGGGTACAACTGGGAAAGGGAGAGGAGAAGGAATGCAAGGTGCCTGCCTGGTGCCATGGCTTATAGGAACAGGAAGTGAATCCTCAGGATTGCAGAAGCAGCATCACAGGAGAGGGAACTAGATATCATAGTCCACCCTGGGACAAATGACCAGCTAGGCATGGGATCAGTGCAGTGCAGAATGAATTTGTGGAGTTGGGGAGGGCCTCAGATGGTAGCAAGCATGGTAACCTTCTCAGAGGTGCTACCAGTCCATGGCAGGAGTGAGGCTAGGGTACTGCACACCATGCAGTTTAACAAATGGTTGCAAAACTGGTGCAGAGCACAGGGCTTTGGCTTCACTGGGGACTGGGGAGCCACCTGGAGAGATAAAGGTCTATACTGGCATGATGGTCTGCATCTGTCCATGAAGGGAACCAAGCTCCTAGGTGATAGGTTTAAATGCTTCCTTGGCAAGCTTTTAAACTAGCCAAGGGGGAGGTGCTGATAAAAGGCAGGAAATTTCAAGCCTCCCCCCACAAAACATGGCAGGTAGTAAGGTAAACACTGAGGTACAGAGCTCAACACAGGGCAGGACAGTGGTAAATGAAAAAACAGACAAGGACAATAAGAGCAGGGATGGGGGGAAAAAAGGATAAAGCCAACATTAAGTGAAGGGCAATGAGTACCAATGCCCATAGTCTGGGAAACAAGCTTCCTGAGCTAGTAACCCTGATGGAAGATGAACAATTGGATATTGTGGCAGTCATGGAAACATGGCACACCGAGAACCATGACTGGGATGTCAACATACCAGGGCAGACCGAAGGCAAGAGGAGGTGGAGTAGCTACATAAGGAAGGGACCAAAGCTACAGAACTAAAAAAGACAAAGGGGAGGACAAGAGGCACTCTGAGTCACCTTGGAGACAGGGAATGGCATCACAATCCACACAGGGGTTGTGTACAGACCTCCATCTCAAGGGGAGGAAATGGACAACAAAATGATAGAGGACATTCTCAAAATGGCTGAAAAAGGGGAGATACTGTTGATGGGGGACCTGAATATGCCAGATGTTAACAGGATGACATGTACCACAGCCACATCCAAGAGCTGGGTCATTCTCGATGCCCTGCAGGGGGCAGGCCTTAGACAGCCAGTGTTGGAACCCACTCGGGAGGGAGCAATACTAGACCTGGTACTCTCAAATGGAGAGAGGATCACAAATTTAGAAGTCAGTAGACATCTGGGAACAAGCGACCACTGCACAGTGTGCTTCACAATGAGCACAACCATGGAGATAAGCCTACAAAAACAAGGATACTGGACTTTAGAAGGGCTGACTTTGGCAAAATGGGTGAATACCTGAAAATGCACTAGAAAATGACCAAAAGGAGGGGTGGTAGAACAATGGAGAAAATCAAACTGACATCATAGAGGCAACAAGCCTTTGTGTGAAACAAATAAAGAAAACAAAGTGGAGTAAAAACACTATGGTTCTCCAAAAGAGGTGGCAGGGAAGGTTAAGGAGAAAAGGCTGTATCTCAAAAGTATAAGGAATCACAGAAGGAGCACAACAGGGAACTGTATCAATTAAAGCAGAAAGAAGTGGGAAGGCAGTCAGACTAGCAAAGGCCCAAACCGAGGAAAAGATAGCCAACTCAGTTAAGAAGGGGATAAAACCTTTATAGGTACATTAGGGAGCAAGAAAGGTTAAGGGAGGGATAGTGAAGATTAATAAAGGAGAGGGAGGTAGGCACAGGGAGACAGTGAAATGGCAGAGATATTGAATGAATACTTTGCTCAGTATTCACAAAAGAAGATGAGGAGGAGTTACCTAAGCTAGACAATAGAAGCACTCTTGGTAGGGGGGTTGACACCAGTCCATTCACAGAAGAAAGAGTCCTGAAAGAACTCCTAAAACTCAAGGTGGACAAAGCAATGGGGCCTGACGGGATTCACCCCAGAGTCCTAAAAGAACTAAGGGAGGACCTAATGACACCACTGACCATGCTTTTTAACAGATCATGGCAGGATGGGGCGGTACCTGAGGACTGGAGGAGGGCAGATGTGATTCCCCCATCATAAAAGTGGGAGCAAGGCAGAAGCAGGAAACCACAGACCTGTAAGTTTGACCTCAGTGGTAGGGAAAAATGATGGAATCACTCTGAAAGAAAGAATTGTTGAGTACCTAGAGTATAAAGGGCACAGGAACCAAAGCAGCATGGATTTACAGCAGGAAGGTAATGTCAGATGAATCTAATTGATTTCTTTGACTGGGTGACCAAAGTAATAGACCAGGGAGGGGCTGTGGATATGGCCTACCTAGACTTTAGCAAGGCATTTGACACAGTCCCACACAAAAGATTAATAATCAAGTTAGCCAGCCTGGGAGTGAGTCCCAGGGTGATAGCCTGGGTAGCAAACTGACTGCAGGACAGAACACAGAATGTAATAGTGAATGGAACACATTCCGAAGAAAGGGGGGTTACTAGTGGAGTACCTCAGGGCTCAGTACTGGGTCCAGTCCTCTTTAACATCTTTATAGGTGACATTGCAGAGGGTCTGGAGGGAAAGGTATGCCTCTTTGCAGATGACACAAAGATCTGTAACAGAGTTGATACACAAGGGGGGGTAGAAAAGATGAGAAGGGACTTGGCAAGGTTGGAGGAATGGTCAGACATATGGCAACTTAGATTCAATGCAAAGAAGTGCAAGTAATGCACCTGGGAAACAAAACCCAGGAGAAGAGTACACAATGGCAGGGGAGGTACTAACAACAACAAAATGGAAAGGGACCTGGGGGTAGTCATATCAGATGACCTAAATGTGGGTAAGCAATGTGAAAAGTCAGTAAGGAGAGCCAGGGGAATACTGGGATGCATAGGAAGGGGCATCACAAGTAGAAAAAGGGAAGTGGTTATCCTCTGTACAGACAGTTGGTGAGACCACATCTGGAGTACTGTGTGCAGTTTTGGAGACCTCATCTACGCAAGGACATAGACAGGATGGAAGCAGTCCAGAGGAGGGCAACTAAAATGGTGCAGGGTCTGCAGCAGAAACCATATGAAGAGAGACTGAGAGAGAGCTTAATATGTGTACTCTTGATGAAAGGAGGGATGGGGGGACATGATAGAAACATTCAAGTACCTCAAGGGAATCAACAAAGTCCAGGAGGGTAGCATCTTTCAGAAAAAGAGATGTGTAAGAAAAAGGGGGCACAATTTAAAGATAGAGGGCGGACAGCTCAGGGGTAATGTGAGGAATTTTTTTTTCACGGAGAGAGTGGTGGATACATGGAACAGCCTTCCTGAGGAGGTCGTTGGGTCTAAAACAGTGGGGGAATTCAAACATGCATGGGACAGACACAAGGCAATTATAGTGGGGGGGTTGCAGGAAGTAGGCTGTTGGTTAACTAGAATCTGCAGCTTATCCAGTAGGTAGGGAAATGGGCAGACTGGGTGGGCCAAGTAGTCCTTATCTGCCGTCAAAGTCTATGTTTCTATTTTCAGGCACGACCCAGGCCATAAAGATGGCACAATGAGTACATTTGATACAATTTAAATGATTTAAGAAGGGTCAGGTGTACACACATAACAAAAAAAATATTCTAGAATGCTTTTACACAAGGCATATGAGAAGGTACACAATACACTGGGAATGCAGGAATACAAATGAGATAAAAAACATCATTGCTCCTATTTTTTCTGTGGCAGGAGTGAATTTCAAGTGACATGCAGCTGTACGGTTTATTTTTTCTTCCGCAGTTGGCCTGTGTATTATAGTGGTGGAGTGCTGCAGGGTTTTTTGCCTTGATGCCTTTTACCATCTCCTTCTGGGCAATGTGTTCTTGGTTTGCAGGAGAA
Source organism: Neoceratodus forsteri (assembly GCA_016271365.2). NCBI lineage: Eukaryota > Metazoa > Chordata > Ceratodontiformes > Ceratodontidae > Neoceratodus > Neoceratodus forsteri. The sequence continues at coordinate 410,215,602 of CM057452.1, forward strand.
AGGGGTGTTTTCTGATGGCTCGTGGCTCTGTTTTTGAATGTTCCACCTAAATTCTTTCCGACAGTGCAAGATGTCATCACGTAACCACGCATGAGCATCACTAGGTGGCTCAACTCCAAGGGAAGCTGTTTCCCTATGTGGCATTGGAAGCAGCAATTGCTCACTGCAGCACTTTCTGTCTGGTCTCTGAGCAATTCCAGCAATCCTTGGTCACCTCCAGTTTGCCCACAGAAATAACGATGTAGGAAAGATAACTTGCAGCTTCCTGAAGTCTGGCGGTCTGTTAGTTTGTCTGCTCCGCACCCAACCGCTCATATCGTTTCCAGGTCCATTAGGTGAAAGAACAAGTAACATCACATTTTTCAATGAGGCATGCACTTTATATGACATTTTTTGTAGTTGAATAGGGTGGCACAAAAGATTATGCAGGGCATACCTTAGTGTTTTGTTTTGTTGTTTTTTTTGTTCTTCACATTTCAGAACTCTCAAGACTGAGTGTTTTTGTCATGGCACCTCATAAGGCTAACCTCGATCTGGCACTCTGAGCTAGGGCAGCATAGTTTGCTTCACCCCCTGAGCTTTTAGCAGGCCCTGTTCAAAATATTAAATAGGGGTGAAGGAACTTTTGGCCGCTCATGTGCAGCAGGTTTACAAGAGGACTCATGTTTTTGATGCAATATGTGACTCTACTGCATTCCACAGTTTCCATTGATTATTATGGCAGTGTGTACAATCTGCACAACTCCAGGCCTCAACAAGAGAGAACACATTGTGAACAGCACTGCTGAGTTCTGAAAGGAAGAGAGCAGCAACTACATGTGTACAATGCTGAAGATCCAGTGTGGAGGAACAGACCAAGGGCTGCTGATCCAGGCCCTGTAGCAGGCACTACAGCCAGGTGTCGGGCTGCCATTGACCTAAGGGTTTGGAATCCAGGACATGTGGTCAGTCTGGGGCTTCAGCAGTCTAGAGAGGAGCGGTGGAGTGGGTCCAAAGATGGAGCCTGCATGTATCATAGATGCCCTGAAGAGGAGAGATCCAGCAGCTTACTTCATCAGGAGCCATCCCTGTCTGGGACCCAGGAGTTCACTGCAGTGTGGCCCCATTTCCAAGGGACCTCAACCGTGATTCATTGTGTTTTGCAAGTGGGCCATGGGGCCAGATTACAAGTATATCAGTTTGTGGGGTTCCTGCCATTTTAAGCAGCTGTATGGCATGTTGAGGGGAATGTTAACTGAGCACGTTGCTCCTTACAAAAGTGCACCAGTGCCAGCCAACTTGCTGCAACAGCTATTGACCTACAATGACTCAACACCTGTGGTACCCAGGGACTGTGTTGGGTTTGGTTAACTTCTGGTACTAGGTAGGGAAAGGAAAGATCTGGCCTGCCTGGGAGGGCACCTAAGAGAGTGGTCTCTGGAGGTGTTTTTTGCATTAACTGTTTTGCCTTCCAGGTTTTTTTCTTCCCGGTTAATAAAGTTTTGTTTTTGTCACTAAACCTGATCTGGCATTGACTCCCAAGTTGGTAGAGAAATTAGTGGTTTCCTTAATGAGCCCACCAAGAGTTGAAGCCCTTGTGTATCAAACGACTGGAATGTTCCTAGCACTCACCCTCGATCTCACCTGACAGTAACGGTATACTAAAGGTGGTGGCATGCCAAGTGCACAGCCTGGACACGCTTTGCTGCAGGGTCCATCACAGTATAATGATCAGCAGTCTTTTTTACCATATTACTAGTGGAAGGCTTGTCTCAAGGAAACTGTCACATGTCTAGGCAAGGCAGGGCAATGCAAGGCAATTTTTATTTCCATAGTGTCCTATCCTGAAGGCTCACAGTGCTTAACCTAAAACAACTATAAATACAAATATTAAAATCTTCAGAAATCAAAAGAGGTACAAAATTATATAAATCAGCTACAAGATCAAATACTTGGGCAAACAAGTGACTTTTCAGGCCCTGTTTAAATGCCTCCATTGAGAGGGAACTCCTAAGATTGTACGGCAAGGAGTTCACTGTTGCAGGTGCTGGCACGGAGAAGGCCCTGTCTCAAAATTGCTTTAGATGGGCTCTCAGGATAGCTAGCAACAACACCTCGGTGGAGCAGAAAAAGTGACTGGGAGCATATCAAACCAAGAGGTCTTTAAGATGGACAGGTTCTGACTCACGCAGGGCTTTGTAGGTTAACAAAAGAATCTGAAAGGTAGTGCACCACCTAATGGGTAGCCAGCACAGCTGCCACAGGCATAATATGATCTCTGTACACCACCCCAAACACCGACTGGGCTGTGGCATTTGTGCCAGCTATAGGTGATGCACCAAACCTCCAGATAGCCATAGGTAGAGAGCTTTACAGTAATCAAGTCTCGAGGTCATGGAGGTATGCACTAGGATCAACAGGTTTTATGTGCTAGATACGGCTTGAGCCAGGAGATATTCTTCAGTTGGATGGAAAAGTCCTGAGAAGACAGCTGACACCTGAAGTTCTAGTGTCAGCTATGAGTCAACCATGACTTTAGATTCTTAACCCTGTCCACATCTGTAAGAAATATACTGTACCATTCAGAGATGGTAGTCTGATGGCATCAAATCTTCCAACCGACCCCTGAGGGCTTTTTTCCACAAGTGGCAACTCCATCTTGATCGGATTAAGACTCAACCAGCTGGAGGTCAATGAATCAGTACACTAACATATTGACTGCTGGAGTACTTGTGGGATAAGAATGAGACTTGTTTGAAGTAAATGTGCAATAAGAGAAGAAAAGAGAAGAGAACATTGACACAGGTCAGTCATTTTTTTACTTTTTATTTATCAGCTTGCAAGGTAGTCTTGAAAGCTTCATCCCCAGATGGATACCAGGTATACATTAAATACAGTCTCTTACCAAGAAATAAAAAGACACCTCCCCAAGAGGTACTTTATAGAGGGAATTACAGAAATACATTTGTATCTCAAACAAGATACCCCACAGGCATGCAACTCAGAGCTTTACACAGACAAATTTAACTCATAAGCTCATACTAGATTCCTTTTTACCAATTTGGCCTATGGTCATCAGATAGCTCTCATACATAAATCTAGTTACAAAACTAGAAGTAATTCCCAAGATAAATCATTAAAAGTAGATTATGAAGGCTGGCCCAGTGGCCTGGATGGCTGAGGCACCTGTGCCTTACCTTCTGCCATGTTAGCGACCCATGTTCTGTGGCAAACGAGGGTCACTGGGGGCGGCCTGGGAGGGAGAGGGTTGGACGCTCAATCCTCTCCTGTGGAGGGAGTCTTGGCTTTCTCGATGAACTGCCCCTGGTGGAGGCCTAAGGGTAGTGCAGAACTGAGGTGCCAACAAAGGGAGGGTGCTGTGGGACTTCTGCAATATGCATGTGCCTCACACATGTGCATGCTGACGTGTTCACCCCAGCAATGGGGAAATCAGAGAAAATTGAAAATGGGGGACACTGGCAGGCTATATGATGCCATGATTAGGGTGGATCAGAGCCCTCAAAGAGCGAGACGAAGCCTTGCCTGCTAGCCCCCGTGGGAGAAAAAGCTCTATAGAAAAGAAAAAGTAAAATATGAAAGTAAACCTTTTTCATAGATAACATTCTATACCTAACAGCTAGTGCAGTTAATTAGTTGTAAGTGGGAGCCACCCCAAAACAGTAACATTGGACAAAAAGTACAAAGATAGTCAATCATGTTAATAGGATCTTTAGCAAAGAACTCAATAGTGATAGTATGAAATGAAGACAGAGCACCCACATTTAATGGATGGATGCAAGAATGGCTGGACATTCTAAGAATGGTATGCCTGGCACATTATGCTTTAGGACATGGCACAACTTTCCTATCTAAGTGGGGTACAATTTACAGTCCATTTTCAGGACAAAATGTTAGAATACAGGTCTATATACACAACTAAGGCCAACACTAATTTCCTCACAACAAACAACGTTGATCATATGGTAAAGGAAATATGCTGAAATCTCCCTTGATTATTAATCTTTACTTGTGATGTCATACCAAACTGAACTGTTGGGTATTTTGTCAGGGCTCGTTGGACCCTCTGATTTAGTTATTATGCTCTAACAAATCCTTGGTTACCTGCAGGGAAATGTAGCCCTTTTGGGGAACATCAGGAGATCACTACACCATAACAAAACATAAAATACCCCTCTTACAGATTCTAGGACTAGGAAAAGATAAAGAAACTGAAGTGATTATAAAGGCAACTTAAGGTTCTTTTCTTGTCCTACCAGGTTGCCTATAGGACAGTCATTGTACATTGCATACTAATTATGTAACATACGCACCCAGGAGTCTGGTTCTCTCAAACACTGCAGTGTCACACAGGGTCCGCTTGTGATTTCCTCAGAGAGGGGGCATGGGGAAAGGGGTTTTATACCCTGATAAGATCTTAGTCTGGTGATAGATAGCCAGCTCATGTGCATGTGATGATCGTGACTTACTATTACTTTTTTTTTTGCACCGCTGTTCACCATAGTTGTAATCTTATGAAGTGCACTGTATTGTATTAATGCCCAGGGCCACCTTGAAAATGAGCTTGCTCAATGGTGTTTATGCCTGGTTAAATAAAGTGATTGATTGATTACTTCTGTTGGTCAATTTGGGGGACAGCAGAGTATTATCTCAGTTGCCCTTTTGAATGCTACAGCTGTAGCATTCAAAAGTCATAAGAATACGCTTATGTCAATGATGTGTTCTTATGGATGAAACATTTGTAATGTATCATCATGGTTTCTGAAAAGTCTATTCATATAAATTATTGCTGTGTTTGCACATAACATCTTAGCTGTAGAGGGCACTCCCGGGTAAATAAATCATTATATTTACTGACATTATCACAGCAAAATAGCAGTGCAGTTCTAGCCTAGGATATCATTCGTGGTGTTTTGTCTCTAGCCTACAGAATCATATGTAGTGTAACGGTCATGCTTTAGAAGCAGTGCAGTTTCAGAGCTTGTATCTAGGTTCTGTGCAAAAATAAAGAGTCACTTATCCTTATGTGTATGTAAACCCATACTAAACTTATGTAGATGTTCCTAGCTACATGTGTGCATCCCTAGCTCTACATGTAATGTATTTCCCCACAATTGTGTGTGTGTGTGTGTGTGTGTGTGTGTGTGTGTGTGATGCCCCACTTATGGCTGTGGGCTATGTACTTGTGTATCATCTGCATGAGCATACGGGTAATCATGATGCACCTTGTGCATGTGGATAAGCTTTGTAGTCAAGACGCACTTCATGTGACGCCACGGCTTATGGGTGAGCATATTCTTACAATGCACAAATTTTCTTCCTGCTTCTCTTCTTTCTTCTAATGTTTACCTCTGTTTCTCCAGTTGATTCCAAATCTGCTTTCTACTCGGCATCTATAATAGAAAATGGGAAAACTGCGTGACATAAAGTTGTACAGTAAGTATATTTTGATCAAATACTGGTTATTGATGATAAGCTGATTTTTAAATCTGTGAAAACACAGCTGGTTATTGAGGATCAATTGATTTTTAATTCTGTGAAGAAAAAAAAACGTATGTTGTATTTTAAAGTTACAATTACAGTAGGTCCCAGAGCTAAATTGGGAACTTGGCCAGACTGGATGGACTATTGAGCTTTTTCTGCCATCATTGTCTATGTTTCTGTGTACATTTTGTGATTATTGTTTGAAATATTAGTTCAGGTGTTGGTTGTGCTATTTATATGTTGAGTTATGAACCATCATATGTGTGTGCTGAGTTGTTAAAACCTTTAATGAAAATATTATTGCCATGACAGTTCACTGGGAGTATTGACAAGCAAATCACAGGCAGTCATTTATTAGGGTAAAAGGCAATACAAATAAAAAAAAAACATGAGTATTAGCACAAACTGAACCCCCAACTGATGTGAAATACCCGTGTCTGAGTCATAAAAGACAGACACCCATAGATCAAGTAAAATTCCAGACTCAGGCCCCAAAGGGTGAGACCAGGAAAGCACCATTAGTATATCCACTGTAAATTTCCCAGGTGGAAATTGCTAGATCATAAAGTGTTGCAGTTAAATTAAAAAAAAAGAAAAAATAGAAATACTTGCTCCCCAATTTGTGGGGGTGCACTAAAAAGACCACCAGCAGCTTAAACTGGTTCAAGATCAGTTGGCATTCATCTGTATCCCCATCCCCCGGGTCATGCCTGAAAATAGTCAGAATTTGTTTAGTGCACTTACCCGGTCAACAAAAACTATACAAAAATAAATAATACATTTGTAATTGACATTAACTAAATCAGGATTTCACATGTTTAGGCATTTCCACTGATACTATATAGAATAATATATGGGGTGGTGTGTGTAACAAGAATTGTACACACACACACCTGAGGTGCTGGATGCCACATAAACCCCGTGAGCGAAGGTCGAGAGGTTTATCTAGGCATCCACCACCGAGGGTGGGTGTAAAATTTGAGTTTACATACCACCCCATGTTTTATTTTATATAATTGCTGGTGTACACTTTTTTGCCACAGCAATTATACAAAACAGGCAAAGATCAGTGTTTGGCGGCCACGGATTGGTAGGGATTCAGTGTGGTCCACAGTCTGCCAAGTTCAAATATCCCACTACTGTGTGCCCTAAAAAGAAGAAGATTGCCATTTGTTTAATTTAAAAATAATTTTTTCAAACGTTTTCCTTCCTGCCGACTGGTTGTTTCAGTGTCTCTTGCAGCATTTTCGCATCTGTCCAGCAAGGAGGTGGAGAGAGCATCTGGTGCATGTATAGACATAGGGAAACCTGGTGCGTGTTTGCCATTATAACAAATTGGTTATAATGGCAAATTATAACCAGGTTTCCCTATGGGAAAAAGCACTGGCCAATAATTATACCAGTGTAATACACCTTGGGGCAATTGTTTGTAAACACAAGATGCCTTACCTCTTTATATGGAATCTGAATTAGAACCTGAAATTGTAGTGTCCCAAAACAATAGCAATATACAGTTCTACTGGAAAGTATTGGTTTTAGTGCATGATAGAAGGGAAATTGCAGTTTATTGCTTCTTACTCACTGCCAGTCCCAAATGTGTGGTGTAAGCAAATACCCAGTCTTCTCTGGATGCTTCTGAACCTGCCCCCTTGGTGCCAGTCATCTCTTGTTCAATACTTTTTACAATTTTAGCAGCACCTGCTGGATTGCTATAATCGTACATGTGTCTGTTCAATCAATACTGCTTTTAATTTAGCTGGCAGTAACAGTCAGTGTTGGATTTTCCATGTGCGGAGAAATCCTCAGATATGCTCGAATGCCTTACAGCAAAGCCTTTTGCTATAGGAAAGGTCAGGAAAGAGGGAGGTGTCAGCCTCCCATATTTCAGGTGCCTCACGTATCTTATGTTTAATGCTTAAGCCTGATTCTCCACCCAGTGCAAACAATGAGGAAAGTACAAGGAGCTGTTTTATTAACTAGGCCCTCTGTGAGGCAATTTGTTATGCTTTCTCCAATGAAAATGCCACATCTGATTTAGTCAAGACCAGAATTTGGAGCATTGGCATCCTAGCAAATTTGAATGTCTCTTTCCCTGTGCAGATCAGGGACTCCAACCATTATTATGCTTCCCTGCTTGATCCTGAATTATTTCCATTTATTGTCTCAGCAACATGTTCTCCTTGACTGGCTTGCTGGTTGCATCCATTGCTTTTAGCCAGGAGCCCTCTGCCTACAGCAAGCTATGCTCAGCTCCATCCATCTGCATCTCAAGTGTAGAAACCTAAGGGGTCTGAGAATCAATTTTTTGGTCCATGTCCTGAATGGTGCAAATAGCTAAGTTAGGGTAGTGTTGATGGTAAACAGGGTCACCTCCCTGGGCAAGTAGTCAAATGTTTCAGAGGTTGCTTCACAGTCCTTGAGCTAGGCTGACTTTGGTTTGAAAAAGTTGGTAGATGCCACTGCACTTCTCGTTTTACCCATTTTTACCACAAGAGAGTTTCAGCACTATTGTAACCCCACTGTGGGGGTTTACTTTAGTTGCCCCAGTCTCTCGATTGCCTTCCGTATGCCTGGCGTCCGCCATTCCTCCAGGGTGGACACCGCCCGGTTTGTGCCTGGAACTCCCATCCAGGCCCTGCTTCATCCAGCACTCTCTGGGTAGGGGCGGGAGGAGCACTTGTGAACCACTGCCTTCTCCCTCCTAACCACTTGACAGCAAGTGGATGGCTCACGCATGCGCAGAAGCACCCCTTTACTTTCTGACCACAATTGCGGTTAATCGGATGGCTGTCTGGTGGTGCCAGTCCCCGTATGCAGCTGGGTGGGGACCGGACACCTGAGCAAGGCCCAGAGAAGCCCTTATAACTTTTAAATAAAAAGCACCCATTGCGCTGTACTCGGGTTCATAAATATTAATGAGAGCCTTATTAATATTATTGTGAGATCCTGTCTGCTGCTTAGGGACTGTATATTTTGGCAGCCGTGACAGGCTAAGGACAGCAGATATATGTTTAATAAGGTGAGTGCTTTCCAGGACACTGAAGTGGCTATTGAACTGTGGGTTATCGTAAATAAAGAGTGAGTCAATGGCCTATGCAACCAGTAAGTGTTATGCTTATGCAACTGTGTTACTTTACCCTGGCCGGTCGCACTCTCTATTCCATGAGAAATTATAACCCTGTAGGTGTACCAAAGGCAAAGAACCCTGGAAGAGGGTTCCACCCCTAGAGGTGCTGCGGGAAGGTTCCCTTGGCTAATGGTACTTTAGGAAGAATCCCCAAACAGATATTGTATTAGCACCAACGAACAATAGTGATCAGAGGCTATGAGGCATAGAAGTAGAATGATAGCAACAGCAGCTTGATAAAACATGAGGTGAGCAGATTAGCAAGATAGTATGGGTGCTATGGGACACACTGGTGATTGAGGGGGCCTCCTAAGGAGAGATGGAATGGCAAGTAGGAACACCATCTAACCTCCATCCAACAGCAGAAACTACCTACCTAAGGGAATTAGAGAATATTAAGACTAACTAGGCATTATGACCTTTGGCATGGAGGAGAGAAAAAAAACCCTTTGAGGAGGAAATCTCTGGGGAAGCAAAGCCTAGGTCACCTTTCCTCCAGGCGTGAGATAATTTAGTTAGTGACGGCTCTGCTACTGCAATTTGGAATGCCCAATAAAAGGGGGGTGGAAAATATTCCAATTCAGAGGGAGCTCTCACTCTATCCTTCCTACAGGAATGCCATGGAGGGTTGCACACTGGTTTGCTCTGCAACAAGATTACTTCCAAGGCAGGAGGAGGAGAGTAACAGCCACCGAGGTGCTCACCTGGCTTACCGATCTAAGAACAAACCAGGTGAACCAGAGGCAGTCATAGGGGAATGATGTGAAGGTGCCTTGTTGATAGAATAGTAGAGCCAAAGAGATTGCTGTAACCACACTTCATGGTTAGTCTTAAATTCTACAACTTGAAGTGCCATCGATACAGTTGTTGACTGAAGGCACACCTGGAGCGAGGACATTCCCAGCTGTGGGCCAGGTTAGAAGGACCCCGCTCCAAGCTTTGCATGCTCATTATGGAGACTTTGAGGTGCAGAGCAAGACCGTTGGCGCAGGGCAGGGAAGTCTAGGATGAGGTTGGCATGCCTATTTATTTGTGTAGGTATTTCTTATGCATGCATTCATTCATTTATTCGGTATGCTGAAGTTATTTATTTTGGTTTCTGAAGTTATTCAGTTTGCAGAAGCTTTGTCACAGCAAATACAGGATCAGCAGGGGCAAGCCAACCAAGTCCCATTGAGGAAGCCAATTACAAGATGACATGATACTCAGATAATTTTTAGTGGCAGAGGCAGGATTTGAACATGAGGCATTAGGCCACACGGGGCCATGGCCTTCAACAACACCCCCAGTCCCCCACCACAGGAAAACAAGGAAACAATGGTAAAGCTAGAACCCACATACAGCATTTAAAACTAGTTTACAGCAATGGCAGTAGCCAAGCTGCCCTCCAGAGTATAAAAAGCAGTATGCAAAGTAAGCAATCAGTGTCAAGTAATAAGCAGCATTGAGCAACAATTAAGTATAGCTTGAAGGGGGTAGTAATCTAAATGAACAGTAATCTAAATGAACATAGAAACTATGGAGAGAGGCAATGTGCTGAAACAACAGCAATGATTTTGTGGTATTAGTTTAGGAAGCACAATTTAGTTCTATGAACAATGTATAGAAAACAGCAGTAATATATTCCAGTGTACAAATACAGAATGCAGGCTACGGTTCAGAGTGAGCCTGAACAAGGTGAAAATAATTAAGGTGCATAGCATGAAAAGCAGCTATGTGGTATGAGCTGAAACACACAGATAACGATTGCAGTTGCAGTGTGAGTAAATGGGAGCACGTATCATGAGTTCTGGATTAGCAATATACAAGGAGTTTGGGGGTCTCCACCTCCCTACAGCAGCCATCTTCGTCCATCACCACCCATAGCTCTGTTAAGGCCACTTTCAAGGTGCCCAGAACCAAGACCTCTCTTTCCCAGAGATCCTTCCTCTACCGAGCCCCTACCTGGTTCAACTCCCTCCCTAGTTGCATCTCCAACTTGCCAAAAATTGGCTCCTTCAAAACAGCCCTTCAGAACCATATCTTTAATACCCGCTGTTGTAGGTGCAACTAACCCCCTGTTGTAACCTGTGGTTCCTGCCCGCCTTGTCCCCTGGCTCAACAACATCCACTGGACAGCCTCTCCCTCCCCAGACCTACCCCTTCCCTACTAGGTCCAAACAGGGATGTAACCCACTGTCTTCTCTGAGGACCTACTATATCCATGAGTGTAACTCACAATTCTGTAACATTATGTAACCTAAGTAACATACAAACTACTACATTATGTAACCTAAGTGTATCTATGTTAAATATTCCTTTACTGCACCTGTAATGTTATCCTCTGTTTTAATCTGCACTGTAACAACTGTCTTGATGTCTGCACCATCTCGATTAGATGCCTTTGTAAATGAGTCTCTGACGTAAAGGTTGTAAACCCAATGTGTAATGAATAAATGAATAAATAGAACACCCTCCAAAAAAAGAAAGCAAAACAAAAGGCATACAAATACAGAAGGACAGGAGACAAGCAGCACAAAGAAGAACACAGCTGGAGGCAAATACAAACCAAAGCAGGAGACAGACAACAGAGTCCAGCAGACACAAGCAGAAGCCAAAACAGCAAGGGTGGGGACCAGGCCCCAGCCAGTAGTGGAGGACAGAGCCTACGTCCACAAAGAAAAAGTGCTTCAGGAAAAGGTTGAAAGGAACTGCTTATATAGGCCAGGAAGAGCTGTGACTGGCTGCTTGTCCATTGAACTACATGCATAGCCTCTCAATTGTACAGCTTGCATTAGAACTTTAAAGTGGGGACATTGTTGGACTGCAGTGAAACTGTGTTTAGCCACAGCCATGTTTTCAGCCTTTGACCTTTCTGTAGCCAATTGGAATGCTAGAATTTGGGGCAAAGACTTTTGGAACTTTGCCAAGACTGGGGGGGGGGGGATGCAGGGACAAAAAGTTGGCACCTAAACAAGGAACCTATCAGGCGTTGAGGGATCCTGTTGAATATTAATTTCTGAGAGAGAGACAAATGAATCAGCCAATCAGGAGCTGCTGAGAGCTCCCAAAACCCCAGAGACTTTTCAGTCTGGAATCAGTTCAGCGGGAGCCCCCCCCCCACAGGGAGTGGGGGGCCTGCCTCTTGCTAGAGAAATGTGGTTGCAAGAATTGAAGTGGCTAGCCTGGGGGGTTGCCAGATATTGTCCCCAGGGCTAGCAGTTATCTTTCCACATTGACAGAAAGTGTGGGAAGAAACCCTGATTTAGATTTAGCTGTGAGAGGGCTGCAAGAAAACTCTGACTGCAGTTGTGAGGGCTACAAGAATGCTTCTCAGACAGGAGAGGCTGATGAACTTATAACTTCAGTTAATAGCAAAGCTGCATGTTTGATGCTGAGTCAGTAAACTTCTATTTATAATTATACACTGGAGTAAATCGAAGGTGCCAAATGCTGCATCCTGATTGGTTGGCTGGTCCTTTCTCAGTGTGGTAAATCCTCCAGTGTACCCATGGGAAAGTGCCAGCCAACCTTATCTCTCGTACAGACCGTCACTTTCACTTTTAATTGAAACTGCCGCCATTTGTCCTGTCGCCGCTTCACTAAAACACTGCGTGTAAATATTTAAAAAAATGACATCCTCCTTCCAACTGTACGGACCTCAGTTAGTTACAAAATAGCTAAAAAAATTAAATAAAACAACATTTGCCATTGTATAATTTCAATTTATCCCTCCAGGGTGTGGGTATACTGGAGGACTTAACACGACTGGTGTGGTTCGGTCACTTGGCTGCACCTCATGACCGAATCACACCAGCCGTGGTAAATCCCCCAGTATACCCACACCCTGGAGGGATAAATTGCTTAAGTACAAACTATTGGGGACCCTTCTTGGGGCAGCCAAGCCCAGACATCCAAGAGGTGCTCAGTGAGTTGTCTGCACCCTGCGTGTATTCAGTGCCAAGAAATGGGCAGACAAAAGTGTGAATGACCACGTATGGTCTTGTGAAAAAGATGCTTGATGTGACTTATTAGTGTGCCTACAGGAATGGAATGGAAAGTATCCTGAGGTCGGAGCTATGCCTGAAGTTGCCTGTGTAGGACTTTGTAAAGTTCAATTGGAGCTACCAAACTGCCAGCTAGTCAAAAGGAACTGTTCAATTGTTATTCTGCTTGCGAGAAGCTTGAGAAAGGAAAGGAAATTTGCTGCAATTCTGAATATGCCTGATGTGGATGGAGCCTTGCCTGAAGCTCTAATGTTCACCTCTGGAAAAGAGGGAAAATAGACTTTCATCTATCACGATGAGACTGTGTCTTAATGTCAAAGGGTCATGGTTGCCACACTGGCAGCATGGTTGAAACGTCAGCCTAAATAAACGTGCTGTAATGTTTAAAAGAGAGAAAGAGACTGTGCTTAAAATCGACACTGGCCTGGGAGTCAGCCTGGTAGTGTACCGCCAGCCAAGGCATTCGTGGGGGTCTGGGCCTGAGGTGTGCTGGCCCTGGTCCCAGTGCTGGTTCTCTTCCAGAAATGTGACTTCAGCCTATGAAGATGGGCAATTTGTACAGAAAGCTGAGAAATGTTTCCAGCCTGCTAAAGCTGCAAGAGCCTGCAGTTCAGTAAGGAGCCTGCTGTAAGCCTTTGTCATGCATCTCAACACCGGGAATCAAAGCCTTTATGCTGTGACTACCTGAATCTACCTTGTAACACCTGATCTCAACCTTGCCTAAAAGATGACTGCAAAACCATGAGCAAGCAGACCATGGTCTGTGATTGAAAGGGACTGTAAATAGTTAAAGGTTGCATTTTGCCACATTTCAAGTATCTAAAGCCCAAGCATTTTAAGTGTATGAGTTATCTGCCTATTACAGAGTTTAATTTATGAATAATCGAGAAAGAAAGGTTAATCTGATTTTTCTGTAAGGTCACAAACACTGACCAACCAGCTGCAACAGTAACAGGCCTGCAACTTAAAGGAATTGTGTGAGCTAAGAGACTGGGCTTCATAGCCCACTACTGTGGGTCGGCGATAGCCCCTCTGTGTGAAAAAATTTTTTATCACTGTATGGCGTTTGGGAAGGATCATAATTTTGTTCGAACTGGAGCCAGGCAGTCCCTTCCCACTTCGAGTCTGCCTAGATCGCCCCGCTCCCCATTTGTGATGTGCTACCAGGGAGAGCATGGGGGGCGCTAATACAGGTTTATGGGGCTAACTTTTAAAAGCGATTTTATTATGTTTGAAATAACATTTGATAAAAATGAAAGCCACTGCTCAACTAATAGGTTCCTATTTGTTGAGCAGTGGCTTTCATTTTTATCAAACATTAGTTTCAAGCATAATAAAATCATTTTAAATGTTAGCCCCATAGACCTGTATTAGGTGCGTCTCCGCACTCTCCCTGGTAGCATGTCACAAAATGGGGAGCGAGGGGCTGATCAAGCAGACTTCAGAAGTGGAAATGGACTGCCTGGCTCCCAGTTCAAACAAATTACGATCCCTTCCCAAACATCATACAGGAAGTAAAAAAATTTTACACAAAGAAGCATGCAATTTAAAGTAGCGGCTACGAAGCCTAAACTCAGATTTTTTAAAACCACACATTTACTTTAATACTTAGTACTAGATACCCAGATAAATATAGAATTGCGGGGTTCTATAATGGACTGGGGACTGGTACCAGTTGGGGGCATATGTGTTTTACCATCTGGTGCAGCTAGTTAGATAGCAAGATAATCTTGAATACATCAGAAGGTTGGTGGGTGACCACTGAGATAGATATTTGAATTTAACCTGCAAAATTATTATTTAATTCTATGCGATGCAAAGCAATGCCAATCCACTTTGTTTAACCTCTGCATCCAATTTACCCTTTCCTAACCCTTACCCCTTGTAAATAAATTGTTGGTTAACCATTTTTTATAAATCTGGTGTGTGGGCATATTATTAGAGTGAGCCTTTAATTCTGAAATGTGTGTTTTGGGGGTTGGTAAAGCTAATCCATGTGTGGGGTGACAATGTGGTACTGTGGATGGGTACAGCATCCCTGGGGGTTGTACCAGGTAATTATCAGACCCACTTAAAGTATACTCTGGGTGGAGACACTGCACAATAATGTTATCTATGGGAAAGAACTAGTTTAATTTCAGAAATGGTAACCCAGGTCCCTCAACCTTGGTCAGGCCTGCAAGGCAGGGGTAAGTAGCCCATTGGGACATGGCGTCTGGGTTACACAAATGGAGGCACTGCTGGGATCTCCTGTTAGCCATGTCACACCCAGCATGGACCACCTCCCCTGGCTTATTAAACATGGTGACCCTTAAAATGGTAAAACCCTATTTAAAATAATAGAAAAGTGTTTTAGTGCCAAATCTGCCTAAGGCTTTTGTTTATTGCTGGTCAATGGAAGTGGTAAGGGAATGATCACCCCCTAGCGGCCAAATGTGGAAATGCACCAGATATTTATGCCAGCTTAAAATCTATTACTGCCAAAGGTCTCTGGTGAAAATGTGACATCTGTCCATGCTCACAGTTATTTTATCATTGTTTATTGTTGCTTAGATAGACTGTTATTGTCTAGATCAGGACATGTTGGTATCCAATGCTGGCTAGGAAACTTTATGTCTAGATCAGATGTTTAATTATTTTGAAATGACTGAATGCCATTTCTGGGGTGCCAGCCATGCCCATAGACTGGCATGGATGCCAGGTTTTCTCAGGCAGGAAGAGTGTAACCCTCCAGTGGGGGCTTAATTTATTTGCCTCAGTCTCCCTTATGCCTGGTGTCCCCATTCCACCCAGGTGTGCACATCCACAGCCCAGATCCTGGTTTGCCCCATTTGTGCATGGAACCCCATGCAGCCCCTGCTTCTTCTAGTATTTTCTAGGTAGGGGCCAGAGGAGCACTTGTGAGCAGCCACCTTCTCCTCTCTAACCACTTCACAGCAAGCAGGCGGACGGCTCATGCATGCTTAGAAGCACCTTTACTTTCTGACATAATTGCAGTCAATTGGATGTCTGTCCAGTGGTGCCAGTCCCTGCATGCAGTTGGGCGGGGACTGGACACCTGAACAAGGGCCAAGAGAAGCCCCTATAACTTTAAAGAGTGCCAGCCGTGCTGTACTCGGGCTCATAAATATTAATGAGAGCTTTATTAATATTATTGTGAGAGCCTGTCTGCTGCCTAGGGACTATATATTTCAGCAGCAGTGACAGGCTAAGGACAGCAGATAGATGTTTAATCAGGTGAGTGCTTTCCAGGGCACTGAAGTGGCTATTGAACTGTGGAGCTAATGTAGATAAAGAGTGATTGTACAGCCTGTACCAGAATATTAACATGCGGATGTTGTTGGACTGCATTGAAACTGTGTTTAAACTGCAGCCATGTTTGCAGTCTTTGACCTTTCTGCAGCCATTTGGAATGCTAGAATTGTAGCAAAGACTTCTGGGACTTGTTAAGACTTGTGGGGAAAAAAACAGGGACAAATGTTGGTGCCTAAACAAGGAACCTATTGGTGCCTAAACAAGGAACCTATCAGGCATCAAGGGAGTCTGATGAATATTAATTTTTGAGAAAGACAATTGAATCAGCCAATCAGGAGCTGCTGAGGGCTCCCAAACTCCAGAGACTTTTTAGTCTGGAGTCAGTTCAGCAGGAGTTGCTAGAGAAATGTGGCTGCAAGAAATTGAAGTGGCTGGCCTGGGGGTTGCCAGATATTGTCCCCCAGGGCTAACAGTTATCTTTTCATATTGGCAGAAAGTGCGGGGAAGAAACCCTGATTTAAATTCAGTGGTGAGAGGGCTGCAAGAAAACTGTCTGCAGTTGTGAGAGGGCTGCAAGAACACAGGAACATACGAATGTGCCAGCAAAAACAGACCACCCGGTCTATCTAAGTCTGCTCGAGTGTGCAACCCGCACCCCTAATTTGCAGCTGCCCCACCTGTCCTCTTTGTCATCCCACTGCCACCCCCACCTCCCCACCCTCTCTCTCTCCCTGCTCACTGTCCCATGCCCTTTTAAAGCTGTTCACAAATTTGCATGATACCACCCATTCTGTTAGTGCGTTCCATTTTGCTACCACTCTCCATGAAATAGTGTCTTCTCATTTCCCTCGAAATCTTCCCCCCTCTATTCTTAGCCCATGCCCCCTGGTGTCCCTCCCTCCTTAGCTTAAAGACCCCATCTGCCTCATCCTTACTGACTCCCTCAGATACTTGAATGTCTCTATAATGTCCCCCATCCCTCTATCCTCCAGGGTGTACATATTCACACCTCCCAGCCTGCTCTCATAGTCTCTCCTCCATTCTATATCATCTTCTATTGCCTCCTCTGCACCCCTCCAGTAGCCTGATATCAAGCTTCAGGTATGGCCTCCAAAACTACACACAATACCCAAGTGTGGCTCTTACTAGTGACTCATAGAGGGGCAAGATCATCTCCCTTCACCTGATAAACTCCCCTCACTATGCACCCCAGCATTTTGTTCACTTTTGCAGCCATTCTCCAGCACTAGGCAGTATTGTTCATGGTCCGTGTTACCATTACCCCTAGTCCTTCTCCTCCTCAGTGATCCCCAGCTTAACCCCCCAGCCGTGTATTGTCTTTTGGATTCTTCACCCAGAAGTGCATAACCTTACACTTTTGCATTGAACCCCAGCTGCCACCTCTCTGACCACTCCTCTAGCTTGCTTAGGTCCCCTGCAACTGCTTCCATCCCTCCCACTCCATCCACCACTGCTCCCACTTTGGTGTCGTCTGCGAACTGACTTACCTTGCTCACCACCCTGTGCGCAATGTCTGATATGAAAAGCCCAAATAATACTGGTCCCAGCACAGAGCCCTGTGGCACCCCGCTTGTCACTGACTTCGGAATTGAGAGCTCCCCTCCCAGCACCACCCATTGCAGCCTCACACTCAGCCAGCTTATAATCCAGTTCATCATTTTTGCCCCTACCCCTACACCAATTAGCTTCCTTCTAAGCTGCCCATGAGGCACCAAATCGAAGGCCTTTCTGAAGTCCAAGTAAAGAACATCCACCACATGACCCTTATCCAGCTCACCTGTCACCCAATCATAATATTGTATCAGATTAATTTGACAGGACATCTCCAAAATGAACCCATGCTACCTCACATCCTGGAGGCCATTGTCCTCCAGGTATGACACCAGTCTTTCCTTTAGTATCATTTCCATGAGTTTGCACACTATGGAGGTGAGACTTACTGGACAATAATTACCCGGTTCGTCCCTTGGTCCGCTCTTGTGTAACAGCACTACATGTGCCATCCTTCAATCCAGTGGCACACATTCTGACTCCAGTGAGGCGCTGTACAGATCCTCAGAATATTTCTACCTCAGCCAGCAGAGGCTATGAGAAGACCTCATCTGATAAAAGAACAGAGACACACCAAATGTACATAGTGAAACATGTACCCATGGAGATTGTCATTTAATTATCAACAGATATTGCACAAAGCCTTGTGAAATGCTTATTTCAGACTAATGATTGTACAAGACCAACTGCACTTCACAAAGTGTACTGTGTGAAAGGGGAACTGATTATGAAAGAATTGTGCAGTCATGAAATGCACATGTTTGCTGTTGTTACAAAAGGAGTCACATATTAGCATAGAAACAAGGACTTTGACAGCAGATAAGGACTGCTTGGCCCACCCAGTCTGTCCATTTCCCTACCTACCGGATAAGCAGCAGATCCTAGTTTTACCAACAGCCTACTTCCTCCTACCTCCCCCTAGAATTGCCTTATGTCTGTCCCACGCATTCATAAATTCTCCCACTGTTTTTGACCCCATGACCTCCTTAGGAAGGTCATTCCATGCATCCACCTCCCTCTGTGAAAAAATACTTCCTCACATTGCCCCCGAATCGTCCCCACTCTATCTTCAAATTTTGCCCCCTTGTCCTTGCACATCTCTTTTTCTGAAAGATGCTACCCTCTTGGACTTTGTTGATTCCCTTGAGGTACTTGAAAGTTTCTATCATGTCCCCCCTCTCCCTGCTTTCCTCAAGAGTATACACATTAAGCTCCTTTAATCTCCCTTCATATGCCTTCTGATTCAGACCCTGCACCATTTTAGTTGCTCTCCTCTGTACTGCCTCCATCCTGACAATGTCCTTGCGGAGATGGGGTCACCAGAACTGCATGCAATGCTCCAGATGGGGTCTCACCAACTGTCTGTACAGAGGGATAACAACTTCCTGTTTTCTACTGGTGATGCCTCTCCCTAGGCATCCCAGTATCCCCCAGCACTCCTTACTGCCTTCTCACATTGCTTACCTACCATTAGGTCATCTGATATGACTACCCCCAGGTCCCTTTCAATTTTTGTTGTCATTAATACCCCCCCCCCCATTGTGTACTCTTCCCTTGAGTTTTTGTTTCCCAGGTGCATTACTTTGCACCTCTTTGCATTTAATTTAAGCTGCCATACTTTTGACCATGCCTCCAACCTTGCCAAGTCCCTTCTCATCTTTCCATCCCCTTGTGTATCACCCTGCTGCAGATCTTTGTGCAATCTGCAAAGAGGCATACTTTTCCTTCCAGTCCCTCTGCAATGTCACCTATAAAGACATTAAAGAGGACCGTTCCCCAGTACTGAACCCTGTGATATCCCGCTAGTAACCCCCCTTTCTTCGGAGTGGACTCTGTTTACTATTACCCTCTGAGTCCTGTTGTCCAACCAGTTTGTTACCCAGGTTACCACCCTGGGACACACTCCCAGGCTGGCTAACTTGTTTATTAATCTTTTGTGTGGGACTGTGTCAAATGCCTTGCTAAAGTCTAGGTAGGCCATGTCCACAGCCCCTCCCTGGTCTACTACTTTGGTCACCCAGTCAAAGAAATCTATTAAATTCATCTGACATGACCTTCCTGCTGTGAATCCATGCTGCCTTGGGTCCCTATGCCCTGCTGGCCTCTAGGTACTCAACAATTCTTTCTTTCAGAAGTGATTCCATCACTTTCCCTACCACTGAGGTCAAACTAACAGATCTGTAGTTTCCTGCCTCTGCCTTGCTCTCACTTTTGTGAAGGGGAATCACATCTGCCCTCCTCCAGTCCTCAGGTACCACACCATAATAATAATAAAAATAATAATAATAATCTTTATTTATAAAGCGCCTTTCAAATGTCATGGCACTGAACAGTAAAAACAGGTAAAACAATAAAATAAATAGATCGATAAAATGCCCAATAATCAAAGTAGTTTCATAGATAAAAAAGGTTAATCTAGGTACACTTTATGCCAGATGTGTGTTTTAAGGGCATTCTTAAAGTCCTTCATGGCCATGCACTCACATATCTGACGGGGTAGAAAATTCCACAGGGCTGGGGCCGCGTACATAAATAAACGCATGGGCCCCAGATGACTTGAGGCTCACCCTGGGAATTTTTTGCAACCCCTCGTCAGCTGAGCGGAGTGGTCATCCAGGGGAGTAAGGAATCAGGAGCTCTTTCTGATAGTCTGGGCCCAGTCCATGTAGAGCCTTGTAGGTCAGAAGCCTGACCTTGAAGGTGAACCACCATGGACTAGGCAGCCAGTGCAGTTCGCGCAGCACCGGTGTGATGTGACTCACACGTGGGGTCCCCATCAACAACCAGGCCGCAGCATTCTGCACTAGCTGCAAGCGGCAGATATCAACCCCTGGGAACCCTAGATAAAGGGAGTTGCCGTAGTCAAGGCACGAGGTCACAAAGGCGTAGACCAACGTTGGAAGGTCGTCAGATGAAACAAGGTGCTTAACCCTGGCGATGTTCCTCAGATGGTAAAAAGAGGACTTGATGACTGCTGGCACCTGCAAACGCAGAGTCAGCCCATCGTCAAGAATCACCCCCAGGTTTCGCACCCGAACAGAGGTAAGAAGCTGGATACCTCCCAGAGAAAGTCAGGTGGTTGACCAGCCCCTATCCCCTCTGCCTGGCAACCAGGATCCACCACCATCACCTCAGTCTTACCAGAATTCAACTTCAACCAGCTGGAGCTCATCCAATCCTGGATTTCAGTGAGGCAGTTGTTAAATACAGAGCATGCACTATCCTGGTCAGGTGCGAAAGACAGGTAGAGCTGGGTATCATCAGCATGGCAGAGAAACCTCAGCCCATACCATCTTACAATGTCTCCGAGGGGCATCATATACAGCGCAAACAGTATGGGGGACAACACCGAGCCCTGAGGAACCCCACATGGCAGACAGAATGGCTCAGAAGAAAAAATTCCCGAAACCACCCTCTGAGTTCTGCCAGTGAGGTAGGACTTAAACCACCTGAGAACTGTACCAGACAGGCCACAGATGAATCTCAGGTGCTCGAAAAGTACCCCATGGTCCACAGTGTCGAAAGCTGAAAAGGGATCAAGAAGTACCAAAATAAAATGGTGCTTCTGATCTCTTGCCATCAGGAGATCACTGAGCACCCGAACCAGAGTGGTTTCGGTACTATGCCTCTTGCGAAAACCGGACTGGAGAGGTTCATAGATGTCATGGATGGTCAACTGGTTCTCCAGTTGCAGCACCACAACTTTCTCAATCACCTACCCAACAAAGGGAAGGTTAGAGATCAGTCAGTAGTTTGCAAGGCAGCTTGGGTCCAGAGCAGCTTTCTTCAGGAGAGGTGTCACCACCGCCTCCTTCAGGGAGCTAGGAAATTCACTGGACTCTAAGGAGCACCAAACTATCCTTGCAAGGACTGGGCCAATGATATCACAACAACCCATAATCAGGGACGTTGGGCCCGGGTCCAAACTACAACATGTTGGGTGCATACCCTGGGCAATCCACACAACAGCCACGATTTCCTGCCAGTTGAAGGAACTCCAGGTAAACTGAGGAGTAGTGACCAAACATCAACCACTATCAGCTCCCACAGAGTGTGCTGGTAGGATCTCCGACCCTGATGCTGGCCACCGTATCTGCAAAGAACCGAGTGAGCTCATCACACTCAATCTGTAAAAAGGCACTTCGAACCTGAAGATAGGTTGGATTGCACAACCTGTCCACAGTTCAAAAGAGCTGGGATCGATTCTGAGCAACAGCAATCTCCCCGGACAGGAACTCTGCCTTCTTACAGGAGATTGCTGATTGATAGACTTGATAATGTTCCATCAATCTAAGGTGGTCAGCCTCCAGGGCAGATTTCTGCCAGCAAATCTCCAACCTTTGTCCAAGTCGCCGCAGCTCTCTCAAGGTCCCATCAAACCATGGGGACCGAGAGCGAAGGGAGAGAGGATGAACACAGATGGGAGCGATGGAGTCCAGGGCCACAGTAACGGCCTTATTATAGGCCTGAACCAGGCTCTCTGGACTCCCACTTGCCTCTGGAATTCACGATAGGTCCAACACCACCGATATGCTGTTGAGATTCACATCCTGTAAAGGGCAGTATCTGACCATTTCCATGGGACAGGACTAGGTGGGGGTGCATAAAAACTGAACCCCCCAGTGTGACGATCTGACCATCTGACCAGTTCCACCACCAAGTCGGAGGTTTCGATCCCCAGGAGGAAGACCAAGTCAAGGGAGTGACTGAACTTATGGGTAGCAGAGGCAACCGCCTGTTTAAAGCCCAGTGAGGTCATCAGCTGGAGGAAGTTCTGTCCAAATTGCGAGAGTTCATCATTGACCAAGGCGTTAAAGTTGCCCAGGACCATCAACCTGGACAACTCAAATGCCATGTTGACCATGAAGTCCGCTGCTTCCTGAAGGAACTGCTTCTCATCCCAGGGTGGACGGTAAATGACAATGATCCTATAACCTACACCTGCAACCACAGTACACTCAAATGAGTTGGCCTCCTCAACTGGCACACTTGTAAGGTCCAGTTCCCTCTTGAAACAGATGGCCCTCCCCCGCGGTCCATTCTCGAGTGGTGTATCACTGAGTAACGACTGGAACTGCAGCCTCCAATATGGGGCCAGCGTTATCATCCAGCCAGATCTCGATTATACAAGCCAGATCTGCTGTCCCAGCAAGATCTGCAGTTATTGCAGTCTTGTTCTTAATAGATCTGGCATTGCATAACACCGCTCAAGTCGGACAGGATTCCGGGGCCGCCCGAGCTACCTACCCATCACTAGTGGAACCTTTGGGTATGGAGATCAAACATGGAGGACCGCGTTCCAGAATCCATTTCACCCCAGGGTGTCTCATAGGCATCACTACCCCGATACGAGCACCCCACTCATTCACCCTCCAACGTTCGCAACCCGCAGCCCAACCCCTTCCCCTATGAGCAATTCCAAGTGCGTTACAATGTTGATACACTGTAAACTGCAAGGGGGGTAATAAATGGGAAGAGGTCATGAAGTTCGTCGGGTGAATAGCACACGATCAGAGGAGCAATCCACCAACACATCTGGACTCCCAAATCTTTCTATACACACCCAGAAACCCAAAACACTCAAGAACACAGCTGCAAAAGTAACAAAATAAATCAAAATCTCACAGTCAAATTAGTACACTCTTCCACTCTCTCTCTCTCACAGAGTGGAAGACAACTTAAACATAACAGAGCCCAAACTCTAAACAAATAAATACCACCCAATAACCCCCCCCCCCAAAAGTACAATCCCAAAAATACAGTCCTCCACTCTCTCTCACAGAGTGGGGGACAAAGAAAAATAAAACTAAAATAAAACAATGTAAAACACCACTCTCTCTCACAGAGTGGAAAAAGATATTAAACAAAATAAAATAAACAAATTAAAAAAATGAAACAATATAAAATACAAAATGTTATAGGGATAGACAAAACAAAGTTTTTAAGCTATCAGCTATTAGAAGTAGTCACCAATGTCACCAAAAGTCTCACTTAGAGAGTAATTGATTTCAGGGAGCTCCCATCTCCACAGAATAATGTCCAGTATGCTTTGTCCACACTACCTCTCACGTAGGCAGACAACTTCCAGAAATGTAATACAGAAATTAGTTAGGTAGGAACTCTCACTGCCAGATAAAACAAGAACCTGAGAACGATGGATGAAATAAATGGTCTGACTGTGTCCAGAGAGAGGCTCCACAAAGCCTCCGGTACCTCCTGTCAAGCAGGATCCTTCCATGTTTTGTTAAAATGGGTAGTCAGTGGTGCCACCAGTTCTCCCCTTAGTTTTTTTAGAATTTTGGGGTGAATCTCATCATGCCCCATTGCTTTGTTTATCTTCAGTTTTAGGAGTTCTTTCAGGACCCTTTCTTCTGTGAATGGACTGGTACTGACCAGAGGTGTCATGCCCATAGGGCCTGAGGGGGCATGTGCCCCCCCAAAATTGTTGAGAGGGCTGTACAGGAAAAATCATAAGTATTTATTTTTTTAATGGCATACATGGGCTGCCAAATAATGTGGTGTTTTTCACTGTTATTTTGGTGGGTGCTGGGGTGGTGGGGGCCGGGGGTTATTATTACGAATGATTAGCGCAATTGCAGCCTGTCATGTGCTGGTGAGTCGACTTGCTTCGGGGATGATTGAGCACCAGTAAAATGAGAGCATGAGAGTAAGACGAACAGTCTGAGACAACCAGCACTGTGATTGGTTGCTGCCAGGCAGTTACCATGTGACACGTCCACTCCAACGAAAGCGTCAATCAAGCTAAGTGGCTGCGCATCGGAGCCTGGAGGCGCGAAAAAGAAGCTTGTGCTGCAATGAACAGTTGTTCTTCCATGACAAGTCCTTTGGTTGACCTCTCGCATGCAGACACAGAGAGACCTGCAGCATCGGTCTGTCCTGTTGGCAGTAAGAGAGACAAGCCTGCCCGCCCGGTGGAAGTCTTGTGAAATTTCTGGCTGCCTGCTTGAAGGATCGATTGCTTCCTTCATCCTTCCACACTGCAGTCGCTCCTTGATTAAAAAGTTAGGTCAGACTCAGTAGTCAGTAGTTGCTGTAACAAGTTCAGGCTAGGGTAGCAAATTTACTGCTATTGAACTTCTTGGCAATTTGCAGTGCCTTAGTTCTTTTCCTTCACGCACAGTCCACATCTTGCTGCATCGAGCAGCCCCACACTGCTGCCTGTATTTGCCCAGACTGGTATCTCACTAATTTACATTTTAGAAAGAGTCCCTCACTCGGATTCCAGTGCACGTTGTGATCGTCGTCGTGAGTGGGTATTTCCCATACTGATCTCTCCCAATTAATTTCTCTGTGCCCCGCACTGCTCGTTCACGTTTTATCCCTTCCAATTTTTTTTTATCAGTTGCATGAGTACCCTGTTGTTAGCGCCCCCCTAAAAGCTTATTACTGAAACCTCCCTGCTGCCTTTACTGTAACTTCACCATGGAACGGAAACAGTCATGCTCTCTGCAGAAACTAGATTACCAGAAGTTTGGGGAAAAAATTCACCATCTTTGCAAATGTGTAACACTTACTGTACAGGAAGCCTGACTTACTGTTTGTTGTTTTGCCCCTGAATGCAGCATAGGAAAGACAATATGAGCATGCCTTAAGTTGTAATACATATAGATGCAGGTATTGTTGGATAACATTTCACAATTTACTGCATTGTTTCAGACTTGTTGAAAAAGATCCGTCTTTGTTGGAAGTTGCTGTGTTACACATAGGGAGTGGGACTATTTGGGTAGGTATTGTAGTGACACACACACACACACACACACACACACACACACACACACACACTCATATAGGTAGATAACGAGTTGCTGTGTTTTTATAGACTTCATTTACAAGAGACATTAAAAAGTTGTAGTGATATGGTTCTGCTTGAATAACATGGTACCCCCATTTCTTTACCCCTTGACTTCAACCACTGAGCTGTCGTGGCCACAACATACAAGTGGGTGACAAAAGTTGGACTGGCCCACCTGGATACCTGGAAATTTCCAGGTGTACCCCCCTCAGCTGGGTAACTGGTCACTTTCTGAACTCTGAAAACTTTTGCATTTATCATTTTTTTCTTTTTATTGAGGAATAAATACAAAGGTAGCAGCAGAAAGCAGGAATTGTTTACATACAAATGCATCTTACATTTCTTATAATTTGCAGACAGAGTTTTAACACACTGAATCATAACAATGACTTATATATGAATATCTTAGTAGAGAAACAGGCATATTAATCCAAGCAGTATGAAATATCAGGCTGGTTAACTGACCAGTTCATGGGGGTTTCAATAAGTCCTTCATGTTGAATCCCACAGGGGTGGGAGGGGATCTAATGACTCAAGCCATGTAGGGAGCCTAAATTTTTACAAAGGCTATGCTTGTCTACTTGGCGAAGTGAATAAGACGTGTTCGGGAGTCTAAGTACTCCATTGCTTCTAACCATGTTTGAAAGGCTGGAGGACTTGATGTCTGCCATTTCATTAGAGTTAGTCGGAGAAGTTCCACGGAAGCCGGTCTGAGCCATATCAGCTGCGCATTAGTCATCGGCCAGCTAACTGGAACAACACCGAGTAACCAGAAAGAGGGGGAGTGAGGCAAAGTGCATGCCAAGGTGTGGGAGCAGAACTGGATCACTTTCCCCCATACCACTTGGAGTGGTTTGCAGCTCCACAATATGTGCAGTAGATCCACCCCGGGACCTGACATCTCCAGCACTGGTTACTGGGTAACAATCCTATTTTATGCAGCTGATAAGGGGTTCTATACCAGAGGTGAATAACTCTGTTTTTAATAAGAAGGCTCCTCTGGTCCACACAGGCCTTATGTGCAAGCTGCCAACAATTAGACCATTCCTGAGGAGTAACTGAGATTCCAAGCATTTTTTCCCAACTGTTTTTAGCAGGCAGAGATGGGTCTGGATCAGAGTCTCTAACCCAAATTTGAATCATACCTGCTAACCCCTTACTTTGTTTAGACCATCGGGAGATTGGGAGTGTTTCCCTAGAGGGGCCTAGATTCACCCTACAACCCATTCACTTACAGTTAATTCTGGACCAGACACCATGCAAACTATCATTTTTTTTCTAATTAAATGGGGGTATCTGGGACACTGTAGATAAATGTAAGATGGAAACACAGAGTGGGAATGTATCAGACTGAAGTGAAATATTGATATGAGTGTGTTACCCTAGTCCCTCCTGCACTGATTTACCAGGTGGGCCCTTGTATCCTCTTTCCAAGTGGTTCTTCTGTATCCCAGTCCAACACTGAAGAGGGGAGATCACAGCTCTCAGCTTATATTACTTTTGCATAGCGCTATGATTTTTACACTCAAATTTACACATGTCACCTGGGCACACTACACTATGAGCACCACTCTCTCCCAAGGGCATCTGAAGCCTCTGATTGGGTGCTCCACATTTCCTCCAGATACGGGCCATGGACCCTCCTATTTCATCTGTCACACATGACGTCACTCTGGGACAAACGTATCTTACTGCCACCCTCTGCATTCTGGCAGCCACTTCCTGATTTACCACACTGTGCAACATGCGCAGACTACTAGTCTACTACTCTTGTTGAGCAGCCTTTTGCATTATGTGAAACTGTCAAAAGCAGCATTGTTGTATCATGTTTATATTGTTACCATACTTGCCTCACCTGCTAATCAGTTACAAAATGATGATTGATTATGTCAATTGATGTAACACAATGAACATATGAAACAGTAATTATAACTGCCTGTCCTACTGCAAATACTGTTTCCGATCTCTATGTGTATTATTATTATTATTATTTATTTGTTCTTAATTATCTTACTGTGAATGGGGGGAGTTGTATACTGTGAAATTTTCATTGTAAAAATCTACCCTTCCCAACATGGTTGAACCTGGGAACTAGCTGATATTCAGTCACTGTGCTTTACGCAAAGTACAGAAATTTACATAAAAAAAAGAGAAAAACAGATGACATGTCATTATTATTCAAATATAACGTTTACAGTTGACTATAATGACAACAAATTGATAGTGAATTCCTGTCATTTCGAAGTCAATGGATCAGCTACAAGTGGACTAAATAGTTATGTGATTACATATCGTAAAACTAAACTTGTGCACTATGTGAGTCTTTTATGATAAAAGACTGGCAAAATGCACAAGTTCTGACTAAGTGTTAAAAAAAATACAAAAGGTAACTCTAAGTACAATGAACAAAGGACAAAACAATTAATCATTTCTATAACCTATATCAGTATTATGTCACTTAGCTTGTTGGGGAACAGCTTTTCACTGCTAAAAGTCACAAAATGCACCATTTGACTTAAATTTTTTCGTACTCTTTTCCTGGCTGCATGCCCCGGACCCCCTAGAGAGGTTGAGATTTTGTGCCCCTCCAGAATTTCTGAATGCATGACGCCCCTGGTACTGACCCCCCTATCCAGAGTGATTCTATTATTTGGTTTAGGTATCTCCCCTCCTCTTCCTTTGTGAATACTGAACATAAGTATTCGTTCAATAGCTCTGCTTTGTCACTGTCACCCTCTGCCCACCCCTTCCCCTTTATTAAGCCTCACTATCCCTCCTTTGGTCTTTCTTTGCTCCCTAATGTACCTATAAAAGGTTTTATCCTCCTTCTTAACTGAGTTGGCTATCTTTTCCTTGGTTTGGGCCTTTGCTATTCTGACTGCCTTCCCCGCTTCCTTTTATTTTAACTGGTACAGTTCTCTTTCCTGCTGCTTCTTTTTTTCCTTATACTTCCTGAATCCTATCTTTTTCTTCCTAAACTTCCCCGCCACCTCTTTTGAGAATCATATTGTTTTTTTCCTTCATTTTGTTTTGTTTATTTGCTTCATACAAAGGCTTGTTGCCTCTGTGATGGCAATTTGATTTTTCCCCATTGTGCCTCCACCCCACCTTCTTGCCCATTTACTAGTGCTTTTCTGAGACACTTCCCCATTTTGCCAAAGTCAGCCCTTCTAAAGTCCAATAACCTCACCTTTCTGTGACTTGACTCTACAGCTGTGTTTATCACGAACCACACTGTTTGGTGGTTGCTTGTTCCCAGATGGCTACCTACTCCTAAATCCAAGATCCTCTCTCCATCCCCTTTTGTGAGTACCAGGTCTAAGATTGCTCCCTCCTGAGTGGGTTCCAGCACTAGCTGTCTGAGGCATACCCCCTGTAGGGCATCAATAATTACCCTGCTCTTAGATGTGGCTGCAGCAAAGGTGCTCCAGTTAACATCTGGCATATTCAGGTCCCCATCAACAATATCTCTCCTTTTATGCCATTCTAAGGATGCCTTCTATCATTTCCTTGTCCATTTCCTCCCCATGAGATGGGGGTCTGTATACAACCCCCGTATGGATTATGGTGCCATTTCCTGTCTCCAGGGTGACCCACAGTGCCTCTTCTCCTCCCTGTTTACCCTTTAGTTCTGTTTGCTTTGATCCCTTCCCTTATGCAGATAGCTATTCTTCCTCTTCTACCCTCCACGTCCCTCCTGTAGATTGTGTACCCTGGTATGTTGACATCTCAGTCATGGTTCTCTGTGTACCATGTTTCTGTGACTGCCACAATATCCAGGTGTCCCTCTGCCGTCAAAGTCACTAGTTCAGGGAGCTTTTTACATAGACTACGTGCATTGGTACTCATCACCCTCCATTTTTTGATAGCCTTACTCCTTTTAGTCCTATTCCTGTCTTTACTGTCTTTGTCTTTCTTCCATTGACCCCTGTCCTGCTCCCTATCGACTTCTCTACCTTAGTGTTTACCTCACGAACTGCCCTGTTTTGAGTGGGGGGGCTGGGATTTCCATGTTTCTTTTCAGTGCTTCCCTCCTTGGCTAGTTTAAATGCTTGCCAATGAAGCATTTAAACCTATCATCTAGGATCCTGGTTCCTCTTCTGGACAGATGCAGACCATTGCACCAGTATAGGCCTGCATCCCTCCAGGTGGACCCCCAGTCCCCAATGAAGCCAAAATCCTGAGCTCTGCACCAGTTTTTCAACCATTCATTGAATCCCATGGTGAAGAGTGCCCTAGCCTCCCCCATGCCATAGACAGGCAGCACCTCCGAGAAGGTTACTGTGCATGCTACTTGTCTAAGGCCCCTCCCCAACTCTACAAACTCCTTCTGCGCTGCTCTGATCCCATTCCCAGCTAGGTCATTTGTCCCTAGGTAGGATGATGACATCCAGCTCCCTCTTCTGTGCTGCTGCTCCCATGATCCCGAGGAATCGCTGCCTGTACCTCCCAGCCATGGCACTGGGCAGGCACCTTACTTCTCTCTCCCTTCCCCCCCAGTTCTACCCGCCTAATGATCAAGTCCCCCACCAATAGTTGTTTCATTCCCCTGTGGGGTCTTGTGTCACCCTCCTCTGGATCTTCTTTGTGGAGGTTCCCAGCATCCTCCTTGATCTCCACTGTGGTGTCTCCATAGAGGAACCATGCTCCGCCAGAACATAGAAACATAGAAATTGTTGGCAGATAAGGACTGCTAGGCCCATCTAGTCTGCCTGTAGGCCATATATATGTATGCATCCACTCACCCTAAATGGTTAATGGCTTTTCATCACTCCCTTCCCACCCAAGGTTTCCCTGTGCTTGTCCCAGGCATGTTAAAACCCCTCCACTGTGCTTGCCCCTCCCACCTCTTGTGGCAGACTATTCCAAGCATTCACCACCCTCTCTGTTTAGAAAAACTTCCTCATGTTACCTCTTAATCCTCCCCTCCAATTTCATATCATGCCCCCTCATTTTGGCATCTTCTCTACATTGGAAAAGATCTCCCACCTGCACCTTGTTTATGCCCTTGAGGTACTTAAAAGTTTCTATCATGTCATCCCTTTCTCTCTTCTCCTCCAGTGAGTACATATTGAGGTCTCTTAGTCTCTCCTCATATGTTTTGTGGTACAAACCATGCACCATCTTTCTTGCCTTCTCTGGACAGCCTCAACCTTGTTTATGTCCTTACGCATGTGTAGTCTCCAGTACTGCACACTGTACTCCAGTTGAGGCCTTACCAGTATTTTATACAATGGCATCACCACTTTCTGTCTCCTACTAGTAATACCTCTGCCTATGCACCCCAGCACAGCATATG
Source organism: Neoceratodus forsteri (assembly GCA_016271365.2). Classification (NCBI taxonomy): domain Eukaryota; kingdom Metazoa; phylum Chordata; order Ceratodontiformes; family Ceratodontidae; genus Neoceratodus; species Neoceratodus forsteri. Next base: position 410,246,135 of record CM057452.1, read on the forward strand.
AATTGTGGAGAGCTACAACTGGAGGAATGCACCTCTGATCCACCATGCTCTCCCTCTCTGAGCCCACTGTGGTCTAACTGCTCCTCTTTCTTGGCAACCTCTGAGACAGTGTCAGTGGCCCTGGTGGTCCCTGGTTGGGGGAGGAGGTTTTCTGAATCCTCACCAGGTTGGCCTGGAGATGGGCAACCCCCTCCCTCAGACCAGAGAAGTGCCTGAAAATAGGGTAGCATCACAGCCTCCAGAATATTTCCACCCACAGCCAGTGCATTGCAACACTCCCTTCCTGTTTAGTTTGTTTTTTGTTAGTATGTATGAGCGTGTGCATGCATCTACCCCCTATGCAGCATGCTGGGCTGTTAAGATTATGACAGGTGTATGTCCTTTGCCCTTTTGGGGAAGTAATGTCAGAACCTTGTGCTTGGGGTGGGTTGGGTGAGGGGTAGGGTGGGTGGAAACAAGCCTGTGCCCTCCAGAAACAATCAGCTACAGCTCTGACCCACCACCCCAGTGAGTGTTTTCCTTCCTTTTAGCAAGACAACCTGCACAACAATTTAAAAGAAAATATACCCTGCAAAAAACAATTTAAATCAGAGAACATCAAAGCAGTAAACTGTACAACCTGCAAGCACAAAACAGTAATAAAACCTGTAAGCACAACACAAAATAGTAACACAACAATAACTCTACTTAGCCAAAAGAAGCCCTAATGTTTCTCCTTGCTCTGTTAATGTCGCTCCTTGCTCTGTCCTTTCAAGCAAACCCTAGAGAAAAAGAGCTTAGGTGAAGCTAGGTGCTTTATGCCAGCAGACCTAGTCTTCACCACAACACACCAACTAACCTGACCATTTAAATCTTCCTTCTGTTGGAAGGTACTTAAGCCTTTGTCAGCTCCACCCTCAGTTATACTGCTAATCCCTGAAGAGCAGTGGAAGAAAAGTAATTAGCTCCTTCAATGTGAGAAAGAGACTGTAATACCTTAAAACCCAAAACAAAAACCTGTAAGCACAAAACAGTATAGTAACAAAACTAACTTTGCATAGCCTAAAGATAGATCAAAATGTAAAATATGTAGTCACAAAACAGTAACACAACCTTTAAGCACAACCTGTAACAATTTAACAGAAAATATACCTTGCAAAAAAAATGTGAATCAGAGAAAGATAAAGCAGTAACCTGTAAGCACAAAACAGTAATAAACATGTAAGCACACCCTGTAACAATTTAGCAAAAAATATACCCTGAAAAAAACAATTTCAATCAGAGACAAATAATGCAATAAACAGTTAAACATGTAAGCACAAAACAGTAACAAAACCTGTAAGCACAACCTGTAACAATGTAGCAGAATGAATACCCTGCAAAAAACAATTTGAATCAGAGAAAAATAAAGCAGTAATCTGTAAGCACAAAACAGTAACAAACCTGTAAGCACACACTGTAACAATGTAGCAGAATGAATACCCTGCAAAAAACAATTTCAATCAGAGAAAAATAAAGTGGTAAACTATACAACCAGTAAGCACAAAACAAATTAGTAACACAACAGTAACTCTGCTTAGCCAAAAGAAGCCTTAATGTTTCTCCTTGCTCTGTTAATGTTACTCCTTACTCTGTCCTTTCAAGCAAACCCTGGAAGAAAAGAGTTCAGGTGAAGCTAGGTACTTTATGCCAGCAGACCTAGTCTTCACCACAATATACCAACTAACCTGACCTTTTAAATCTTCATTCTGTTGCAAGGTACTAAGCCTTTGTCAGCTCTGCCCCACACTACTAATCCCTTGGAAAAGCTGTGGAAGGAAAATAATTAGCTCCTTCAATGTGAGAAAGAGACTGTAATACATTTAAGCCCAAAACAAAAACTGGTAAGCACAAAACAAAACAATAACATGTATATTGCATGTAAATGACGTACAGTAATATGAGCATGACCTCAGTTAGGATGTGAAGCACAGGTATTACAACAGGAATAGGGAATACACAGATGGAATATTAAATTAAGAACATACAGCACAATCTGCTCAGTTTGAAAGCTATTCAATAGCACATAGGCCAAAGAGAGAGGATGGATCAGAAAGCAACAGGACAGTAAACAAGGTGGACCACTTACACAATGCCAGTGGGGAAATCATAGTGGTAAATAACCAAGTACTGGTAAATTCAGTTTTGCAAAAATAGTTATTGGATGTGTTCAGGGTACAGTGTTGACTGGTAAGGTGCCACTATACCTCCAACTGTGCTAAACAGCCTCTCAAAGGGTACACTGGTAGGAAACCTGCTGAGGTGTTTTACTGCTAACTGCGCCAACTGAAGAGATCATTTTTTATGTATTTAATTTTGGTAACCAGGTTAGCCCACGGAGACCATGACAGTCCCTTTTTCAGGGGTGACCCAGGGTTAATTACAGGTAAAGCAGTCCATAGAGTTGCACAACAGTTACAGTTTGACATTTCATACGTTAGCACAGTTTTCAACAGACAGTGGTGCAGTGGGCATAGTATGGTGTGCATCAGTCTAGTGCAGTTTGTATAATATAACTTCTAGTAAGCAATTAGGCAGTTTCCAACACACAAACATAGGTAAACAACTTAGCCGGCATTCATGGTTACAGACAGAAAATTGCATTAGGGAAAATACAGGTCGCAGAAGAGGATTCAGTTCTCAATGGTAGCAAGTGCATTGGTTTAGCCCTAACAGATGTGCCTTAAGACCCTTTTTGATCCCCCCAAGGGAATTACAAGTCTGTATATTTGCTGAGAGCATTCCAGAGGGGTAGAATGCTGGCCAGGAAAGACCTGACTTTAGGCACTACAAGGAGTTGACGGCTCGAGGATCTAAGGAGTCTGCTGTTATGTTTGTTACTTAAAATATGGGCGAGGCCTGGTGGTGTGGTTCAGGGACGGACATTAGCTTGTAGGCTAAGCATAACGATGAGTACTTGAGGCGCCCTTTCAGTGGAGGCCAAGACAGGGCTTGGAGCACATGGCAGTGGTGTTCCCTTGGCAAAGCCCCCATGGTGAATCAACACACTCTGTGATAAAGGGTACTAGGTTTTTGCATTTCCCCACCTTTTACTGCAAGTAGCACAGGTGACCCATACAGCAGGGTGGGTAGTAGGGTACCAGTAGCAATCCTTAGCCAGGAGTTCTGAATGAGGAAGGGGCTAAGGCAGTATAGTAGTCAAGCTTCTGATTCGCTGTCTTAGTCAGCAGATCAATACCTGTCTTGAAATTGCAATTTTGGTCTAAGGTACTGCCGGAGTACTTTATTGTATCTACTACCTCGATCATCGTGCCATTCAAGAGGCTTGGAGTTAGAACCGAGGCTCTGTTTGTACCCATGCTTGTTTAGTTTTTTAATATTGAGCATTAGTCTGTTCCTGGCCAGCCAACACTCTAGGAGTTGCAGATCACTAGTCAAAGAATTGTTCAAGGAGCAAAGGTCCTTGAAGAACCTGTAGAGCACTGCATCATCTGCATATAGGATTATGTTTGCCTCACCACAGTGATTTGGCATGTCATTTATGAAAATAGAGAATAGTAAAGACCCCCAAGATGGATCCCTGGAGGATCCCCGTCGAGAATTAGGCCTTTTTCAAACTGCGCACCTTGCCATCTGACAAATTGGGATCTCCCCTGGAGGTAGTTGGTAAACCACTGAACTGTCAGACAGTCAAGGCCTATGAGTTTGGGTCAGGAGTAGCTGATGGTCTACCAGTTCAAAGGCCTTGGTGAGGTTTATGAAGACTGATCCAGTGTAAAGGCCTTTGTTGAGAGCTGTGAAGAGATGATCGGTGAGGCAGATGAGGGCAGTGTCTGTGCCATGTTTTTTTTCTAAAACCATGTTGTTTAGGTGTGAATATGTTATTCCTCTCATTAAACTCTGTTAATTGGTTATAGACGGCCCTCTCTAGCACCTTGGTAAGGATGGAGAGGATCGATATGGGACAATAATTTTCCACATGTTCAAGTGATTCCCCTTTGTGAATGGGCATGACCAGAGCAACTTTTCAGAGAGTTGGAACTTTCCCCTTCAGGAAGGGATCTGTTGAGTGGCCACGAGACAGGAGCAGCTATGGCTGCAGCTGCAGTCTTGAGCAGCCTTGGCTCTAGCTTGTCATGCCCAGCTGAGCCATGGGGTTTTATGTTCTTGAGCAGTTTTAGGACCTCGTTTTTGGACAAAAACTTGAAATGGAAGTTACGAGAGGGGGAAGTGTTATTAGAGTCGGGTTGGGATGGTAAGGGAGCCCCAGTAAGGGGGGTCTTGAACTTGTTTAAGTCCATGAAGAAGGAGTGGATTGCATTAGCGGCATCCTCAAGGTTCTTTATGTGGGTACCGTTAGCAATTATGCCACAGTCACTCTGGGTGGGACAACCCTTGATGAGGGTGTTGATCTGTGACCAAAATTTTCTTGGGTCAGAGAGGTTCTTTTTCTGGAGTTCTCTGATGTAACCTTTTTTTTCAGATTTGAGCTCTCTTTTACATTTGTTTCGTAATTCCCTGTAGTTTTGCTAGGACTTGGGTTGAGAGGTGGTTTTGAAGTTCCCCCAGGCCTTATCTCTCTTTTTCATAAGGTGTTTCAGATCTGGGGACAGCCACCTAGCGTCCTGATTTTTTCCAGTGGAGCATGTTTGTTAGCTGCAGATATTAAGTTATTTCTTAAGAATTCTAGGGCCACGTCTAGACTAGGGGCTCTTTTGATGTATGTCCAGTTTACCTTAGATAGAGTGTCAAGGAAGGATCAATGTGCTGCTCCAGTAGCCCAGTAGATCACTGGAAAAAAACTCAAGTGTCTCTGTAAAATAACAGTTGATGAGATTTTCTGCAGATAGAAGGTGCTGTTTCGACCCATTCTTTCATTCTGCCTTCAATGAGTAACTGAAATGTGCCCACTCACTCTCCTCTGGACTATTGTTCTGAGGTATTTCTGAGGGCTCTACATTGGGGTACCTTGGGATACCAGCATAAACTGTGGGTGGATGGCTATCCCCTGCTTGATGTGTTCCTGCATGTAGTAACTGAGTGCAGAGTACAGCTAATGCCAAAACTCAGACACTCTGTGGGCTGGTATTGTCAGGTGCAGTGCCTTGCACTTCAACCATGGATCAAGCATGGTGGCAAAAATGTAACTTTTATTTTCCCACACCCTGAAAAACTGAATTTCCAGCTGAGTGCTTTTGTTTTCCATGTGAATGGTGATTGTGTCTGGAGCCTGCCCCTGGAATCGTCTCAGCTCGATCACAAATCGCTTCAGTGCATTTTCAAGAATCAGCGATACATGAATCACCTGACTCGGGCACATATATCCAGCATTTTCAAATTATTGCTCCTTTCAAATAGTGTCAGCTCCTCCACCTGGCCTAGAACTTTCTCAGTGTTAGTCTCCATGCAGGGCTCAGGAAGAGCCCACTTCTGCTCCAGGAACCTCTGAAGCATGAAATAGGTGGAACTCCACCACGTGGTGACATCCTGGATTAGACAATGTTAGGGAAGCACAAGACACCACTGTGCATGATGGAGCTGGTTTATGGCATCGACAGAGTGGTGAAAATGGCCACAAATACCTAACATTATGGTCACAATTCTGTCAGACTCTGCAGTATTTTGTAAGGAACCTTCGACCACCAGATTCAGACTGAGGGCAAAGCAGCAGATTCCCCTCGATATGACTGTCTTTCAAGGTATCAGCAAATTTACTGCTCTGTCACAACTGATCTCATGTGTAGTTTGTGCTTATGTGGTGGTCCTAACTCAGATGTTAATGGTTGGTGGATTGTTCGTGTCCACTGTATAATAAAGGATATTTCCAGATGAATCAGGAAGAAAAAGGGAAGAGCATAGTCAGGGATCAAGCTGATTTTTTACGTTTGGTGCACATGCGCATTCAACGTTTTGTTACACTGAAAGGGGATTTTGGGGGGGGGGGTCATGGCCGAGCCCATTGCAGTTCAAAATAGCAGGGACTCGGCAGTCTAGACTAATGACCACGCACTGTAGTCATGATACCACTCACTGTTTGCTGGTCAGAAACTTCTTGTACTTCAAAGGACCTAGCAGCTCCAGTCAGAGAGGGCTTTGGTCCTTTGATTTACATGAAGCCAATCAGCAAGCAGCTGATCAGCTTTCAATGTCAGGGGCCTGTCACTCTTCCCTAAGCTAGGTGGCTTGCATCAAAAAAAATCTTCTTCTTCCTAAAATGGTGCAGGGTCTGCACCGGAAGACATACGAAGAGAGACTTAAGGAGCTTAATATGTATAGCCTCGAGGAAAGGAGGGAGAGGGGGGACATGATAGAAACTTTCAAGTACCTCAAGGGAATCAACAAAGTCCAAGAAGGTAGCATCTTCCAAAAAAAGAGGTGTGCAAGAACAAGGGGGCAAATTTGAAGATATGGGGGGCAGCTCAGAGGTAATTTAAGAGTATTTTTTCACAGAGAGGGTTGTGGATGCATGGAACGCCTTCCAGAGGAGGTTGTGGAGTCAAAAACAGTGGTGGAATTCAAGCATGCATGGGACAGTCATAAGACAATTCTGGGGGGGGGGGCAGGAAGAAGTAGGCTGCTGGTTAACTAGGATCTGCAGCTTATCCATTAAGTAGGGAAATGGGCAGACTGGGTGGGCCAAGCGGTCCTTATCTGCCATCAAATTCTATGTTTCTATGTTTCCTGTCTGCTAGGAGCTCATTCTCAAAATGATCATACTAGTGGTCTGACTAAACGTTTGTGGTCTACTGTGCTGTCCCTAAGACCTTCCTGGCAAGACCGGATACCTTCTTTCATACTTTCTATCATTTTGCCCTGAACTGCCCAGCTTGTACACCCCATCATTCCCTTTACCCAGCCCTGTAAACAAGAAAACTGTCCAACGATGTCGGTTGCTGCCACTGTAACTGCCACCCCCAATGCCCAACCTATGTTTTTATTATGACATGGGGGCACTCAATTCCCTGTGCCAGCTGCTACCCTGCAAAGGAGAAAACCATCCAATGATGTCTGTTGCAGCCACTGCCATAACTACCATCCAACCCATGTTATTATTATGGCACGGGGTGTTGCCCAAACTCCATACTGGCTGCTACCCCTCACTCTGCCTGTTTTAGTTATGCAGCACCAAGGAGCCCACGCCCGGTGCTGCCCAATATAACATTGACACTGGGAGTACCAAATCCCACAGTGTTGCCACCTGTAATAAAGAAAAACATCCCATGTTATTTTTTTAATTTTTTTAAACCTAAAAAGAAGAAAATCGTCTATTGATGTCTGCTAAAAGGATATCATCACTCTAAAAGGATCTTAGGAATATCTTCATTCTAAAAGGATCTTAGCACTCCACAAGAAAACTTCAGAAAGCAGGAATTTGTAATCCAGAAGGAGGGTCCTCAGACTTGACTATCCTCGTTGAAACTATAAGAGGCCACCAGAGCATTGTGCTTCTTTGAAACATTGAGCCTTGGCTGTCATTGGAAGAGGACCTATAGAATGTCATCAAAATGTCATCATGCTTCTTCTGTAGCATTGAATCCTGGCTCTTGTCACAAAGGACCTGTAGAAGACCACCAGAATGTTGTTGTTCCTCTGTGATGTTGAATCTTGGGTTTTATTGGCAAAGTATCTGTGGAAGGCTGCCAGAATCTCATGCCTCTTTTGTAACCTGGAACCCTGTGGAAGCAAAACCCCAACCTACTGGGCATCAGTATCCTTAACTATTGAGCCGGTATGGCTCCTCCACTTACTCACTGGCACAGGGTGTTCTCATCTCAGGTTCATTTTCTAGCTTGGTTCGGACTGACTTGGTTTGGACATGTATGTGCTAAGCTGGTTCTTTGCAGCCTGCGGTCTCGAACTATTGACTATGCTAGCTATATGGCTGGACCAAGGGATTGTTGTCAGAAGAATTGGGCAAAGAATGCTGAAGGTGGGTCTCAGGATGCTTGGTCAAGGACTTGGAATACTGCAAGTGGTCACTGATCAAGACTTTCAGAATGCTGGCAGATGGTCTTGGAATGCTGATCGAGACCTTAGAATTTTGGCAAATACTGAAGTAGCTTGCAGTTGAAGTGTTGCTTCCTGTTGTTAGCACAATGAATTCTAAATGCTTATAGATCACAGACCAGCACATTTGCACTTTTGGAGCAGTTCGGTGACATTAATTCAGACCCTACACTTTAAATTGTTAGCATGCAGCAAAGTAATTCTGCACTTGCACTTTAAACAGGAATGTTAGCTGTTGTAACTTAGCACTGTCTCTTTAAATATATAGGTGTGACGTAGACAGCCAGCTCTGAGTGCGCGAGTGCTGTATTAATTTTTTTTTTATTTCATTTAAAATATGTGATGGAAAACTCAGTTTGCGGAAACTACTGTCTTACTGGAACTGACACATCAAGACCCCCCAGGGATAAGTTCAAAGGACAGGAGGTATTTTAAACTGTAGAGATCTGGGGTGCAATTACCTTGTCAATTTGCTTTTATCCGAGGAAATAAGATGAGCCATTCATAATGCCCTCAGGAAGTTCCTTTGACTTGCATGGTTACCAGGAAGGACTTGTGGGAAGGGGCGTCAGAGAGGCCAGAATGGACATTGAAGAGGTTTGATGTCTGAGCCAGGGAGGACCCAGATGGATTTGGAAGGTCCAAAATATATTTCCCGGGGAACCCTTGAATTACATCAGAAAGACCTGAGGTGTAGATTCCAAGGTCCAGATGGGATTAAAGAGGCCAATACATGTTTGCTTTGAATACAGTGACTTAGATGAAAGAAAATTTTGAGATGTATGTGTAGCAGAGCACAAACCAGTTCTGACCAGTTAACCTGTGAAGAGGAAAGTCAGTGAGGTCATCTCATATGTTTTTTTAAATATTTTATTTGGAGACCCTGTATTGTAAAATATGGAGTTTGATACATTAAGTCGGAGTTAGTGACCTCATGAGAAGGCCAGCTCAGAAGTGTGTTTAATTGCTGAAATGTACTGTACCTGACAGAGACACAAGAAAATATTTCTGACTGAGAGAAAAGAGAGACCCTCAAAGCACTAGAAGAAAGTAAGCATTAGATTATACCAGTCTGAAGTTATAAATTGTAGGAACTGTACTTTTTTTACCTGTTTGTTATAAGGCTGTATGTGTTGGGATATATATTTGTTTTGTACTTATTGTTCTGTTTTGTTATGTTTAAAGTAAAGATATTTTTTTACAAATGAAACTGCTGGAGTGCCTTGACATTTCTTTTTATTTTAAGTGGAGCTTTTAAAGGTTATAGTAGTACTGTGTATGGGCTTATTGTATACCAAACTGGGAAATGGATAGAGTTCTCTAAAAGTCTTGCATAGAGTTCTAAGGGTTCATTTGAAAGACCTGGTTGGGTGCCCGTAGGCAAAGATATCTGGCCCCCTGAAGACAGAATTATCTGAGCCTGATAATTGGGTACGCTAACAAGAGGTTATCAGTTTGAATCCCTTCAGGGCTTGAGACTAAGGTGACTTGAACCCACAAAACAGACAAGAGGGTTACCTTGTCTGTTCACTGTACACAAATCATATGCTCAGAGGTTGGCACTTTGGGAGTAGACGGATGGCCGGCTGAACGAGTTTGTGACAATAGGAGCCTCAGTCAGGTTATTTTTTTATAGTAAGGAAAATGTTGTTTTGTTTTAACTCTTCTCAGATAATACAGCACTACAGAGATGTGATATTTGTAAACACAACATCCTGGCCGGGGTCATGCCCCTTGGAAATACAACATTAGAACCAAAGAAAGAAAGCTATATTATATAAACATCAAAGGGACCATTCAGTCTTGGATTAACTAAGAATAGAAATATACCATGAGATGTGCAGTGTTATATGACCAAAATCCTAACTTGTAACAGAGGTTGAATGATTTCTATGTTGCTAACTATGGCAAAAAGAACAGAAATTCTTGCCTGTTGTATTTAACTAGCAAACAGCTGACAATTCACATAGTGCCAGAAAACTATGCTTGAGCATTAAGCAATCATACAGAAGTAAAATAAAAAGAAAACCGTTAACAGTTTGTATTTAACTGTAACAGCCATTACCACAGTTACTGTAGTAGTATCTGGAAATTCATATGGTGTGTTGCTGTCGCATGCACTATGCTGTTACCCGTTTCACAGAGAGAAAAAGACAAAAAAAAGAAAATGAATAAAGCCTGGTCACAAGCACATTATCTGAATAATATGATGCACCATACGAGAAATGTATCAGTGAAAAAAAACTCAAAGATATCACCTGTGGTGTTTTCCTGCTTCGCAGATCACCTGGAGGGAAGTGAAACATCTGTGCAGAGAGTAGGGAGGTGGGGAGAGAGAGAGAGGGAGGGAGGAGGGAGGGAGAAAGAGAGAGAGAGAGAGAGAGAGAGAGAGAGAGAGAGAGAGAGAGATAAGAGTAAGGCACTTTCATCAGGAATGAGATGCACTCTGGAAGGAGGAACTCACTGCCTCTATTCACCCCCAACCCCCCTCATGGCCTTCTGACCTACCCTATTCCTGCTCTGTCTTTTATTCCTGTACTCAAAAGCCATGGAGATCAAGCCTTGTTAAACTTAGCTAGGCATCCCCTCACTTTATAATTGCCCAGGGAAATTGTGACATCACCAGTATTCTTTTGAAGTGGCAGTGCCCACCTTAATTAATCGGCCTGGGGTCCAGTGCCAGTGTCCTAGTAACTTTTTTCTGTATGAGCTAGCTGTGAGGGTCTGTTGTGACTTGATCTGCCAGCCTCCAGCACCTTTCCCCACGTACTTTGAGGGATCTGCTGATTTAACTCTGCCTCCCATTTGGCTCTGTGCGGGTCCCAGTTGGGCTTGTCTAGCTGTTGCACATGCTTATAGATCAGTCTCCCCTTGAACAGCTCTGTTGCTGTCCACATATCTATGGCCTCGTCCATCTCTGTGGATTGCTATGTGTACTGCACTCTAGCCAGGCCTTAAGTGCATGCTGAATCTGAAGGTACTTGCAGAGGTCTGAGGCTGGTAAGTGGAATTCCTTCTGCAGGCACCCAAATGATTTCAAGATCCTAGTATGGGGAGTAATCAAATGTGTCAGCTTTGATATCCTCTACTTTTCTCATTGGAGCCAATGTGGACTCTTGCCCTTTATCTTTAGTCTAGGGTGATTCCATAGGTTTTCATGTAGGCAACATCTTGATTTCCTCTGCACCAATCTCATTGAGTCCCTAGTGTACTTGAATGTGGAGGGTAGATCCCTCAGGGATCCGTCAGAGGCCAAAAGTTGAAATTGTAGAGGGATATCCCTTGACAACTCACGCTCCATCTGCAGCCAGAGGAGTTTATCAGTCCCAGAGTCCAAAGGAGGGCACCCTGACTCCTTTGGCAATGTGATACGCCTTAGGCCAGGGAGCATTCCAGCTCCCACAGGTGGAAAGTGTCCTTAGCATTTGTCTACTGAACCTCAGCCTGAGATGACCCCAGAAAAACTTTGAAATTAGGCATTTCAGTTTGTGCCACCATTTTTCAGGAATTCTGATAGGCTGGTTATTTGTGCAGTAGTTAATTTTAGGGAGAGGCATCATTTTCAATGTGCCAGTTTTGCCAGGAAGGGAGAGGTGTAGATGCTTCCGTCTGTCAAGGTCCCCAGATATCTCTGTGATAAGGGGCTGGAGGTTTGCTGTGATCCACCCCTCCCTCTTTGAGGTGATTATCATCCCCAAATATCTAATGCCCTGAGGTGACCACTTAAGTTTGTGGTGGCTTATTGGTCCCATTTGGTCAGTTCACCCCTTTATAAGCAGAACTTCAATCTTCACCCAATTGGCCTGCAGTCCTGAAAGCTGCCCAAAAGTTGAAAGGAGGGAAAGAGATGCATCCAGGGCCTTCTCCACCTCAGAAAGGAAAAGGAGCAGGTTGCCTTCATAGAGCAGGAATTTACATGTAATGTTTCCCTCCTTTATGCCTTGAATATGGGGATGCCTATGGATTGCCTCTGCTAGTGGTTCCCTAGCCATTACAAACAATGGGAAGGGGGAGGACATCACTGCCTTGTGCCTCAGTGGAGTGAGAATACAGTCAAAATCAACCCATTGGTCAGTACCACCACTAAAGTGGCTGTATAGTTGCTGGACCCAGCTGAGAAAGTATGGGCTGATTCCAAAATGTCTCAGGACTTCCATGAGATAATACCACTCTACCGAGTTAAAGGCTTTCTCGGTATTCATGGCTACCAGTGCCAGTGACTAATTGGAATGCTGTGCTGTGGAGATGATGTTCCTAAGCACCCTGATGTTCTTATCCCCCTGCCACCCTTCCATGAAGCCAGCTTGCGAGGGGTGAATGACATATGGTAATGCTTTCTACAGCCGGTGTACAAGTATCTTGGCCATCCAAATTGATTAAGGAGATGGGCTTGTAGTTAGAGCAACAGGTGTGATCCTTATGCAGTTTTAGTAGAACTGTAATTGTAGCACCCTGCATGGAAGGTAGGAGGCCCTCTCCTGTGCCTGCTTGTTGGGCCAGTCTATGGAGGTGAGGGGCCAGCCGTTTAATGAAGGATTGGTAAAGTTCTGTACTGAGCCTGTCTGGGCTAGGGGCTTTGCCTTTCACCATTGCGTGTACAGCTCTAGTTACTTCCTTCATAGTGATGGACACTTCTAGATCCTACCTAACATGGACTGGGACCTGCTTGAGGTCTACCTCCTGCTGTATGGGTCAGGGGACGGGGGTGCAAAGCATACAGCTGTTCATAAAATCTCTGAAAGCCTCTATTAATCTGAACTGGATTAGTATGAAGTTGCCCACACAAATCCCCGATATGTGGGATATGGGTTTCAGCGGCCCTCTTCTTTAGCCTATGAGCTTGGAAGCTTTTTCTCCCTCTTCCTAGTAGCATTATTTCATAAAAAAAATAATGCTTTCTTTGCCTGTTGGTGGAGGGTGGTGTTCAACTTACATTTCAGCTGCAAGACTCGGTGTACCCCCTGGCCTCTATTGTCAGGGTCAGAGTACAATGCTGTTTCCACAACCTTAAGCTGCTTGGGCTGGCTCTTCATTTATAGGTCACATTGGTCATGTGACCTTGTTCATACTGCCTTCTAACACCCCAGTTTCTCATTAGCAAAGTTATACTTTGCCACCACTAGGAGTCACCATTGCCTCCCCCTCACCACATTACTTCCTGCTCTCTCCCTACCACTCGTCCTACCTGCCTATCGCTACTCCCTCTACCCCTCATTAGCAAGTTATACTTTGCCACCACTAGGAGCTGCTGTTACCTCCCCCTCTCCACACTACTTCCTGCTCTCTCACTACCACTTGCCCTACCTGCCTATCTCTACTTCCCTCACACCCTCTTCCTCTGCTGCTAACTGCATTTCTATTCCCTGCCCTTAGTCAGTATTGAACCCCTTACCTTCTACACCAGAAGCAGTTACCCTAACCACTACACCACTGCAGCAACCTAATGTTCTAAAGTTAATTGGTGCCTTTTTAAACCTCCATTGTTAAAATTACAGTGCTGCTAGTAGCATTTAAGCTTATTGCATCTGCCAGTAGCATTTAGGCTGGAAACTGTTTTAGAGTAAGGGGACAAACTACAGGGAGGGATTTGGCGCGGCCACTAATGCTGTATGATCTGTACTGAGAGCTGTTAAATCAGTGTGATCTGTACTGGGGAACTGTTAAATTGTGAAAGGGTTAAATAGTGTGGGGACAAAGAATGGAATGGGACTTGCAGGGGGCATAACTGCTGTGTGACCTGTACTGGAAACTGTTAAATAGTGGGAAGGGTAAAGTCCTGAGAGGGATTGAAGAGGGCATTACTGCTGTATGATCCGTACTGAGAGCCATCAAATAGTGAGGGGAAAAAGTCCAGAGAGGGACTTGTAGGGGGACTTTTTTATTTATTTATTTATTTATTGAAATGTTTCACCAGGAAGGCATGCTAAGCGACAAGTCGCTCGTCTCACAGTGCGACCAAAGTGGTACAATAGGAATGAGACATTAAACATTCAAGTTACAAGATCAACATTAACATACAGTTTTAAGGCAGATATTACAGTGTTACAACAGTGCTGCACATAATATGTAGAAAGAGTAGACAGAATAAGTGCTGGGTTAATAAGTAAACAAATGCTCACTTGAGAAGAAAGGGGAGAAGGGGGAGGGAGGAGGGGTGAGGGAGGGGAACAGATGTACCTGGAGACCCTTCAGTATGCTAGGAACTCTGCAAGGGGACTGGGGGGACCAGAGAGAATGGGATAAGGCAGTGTCCCAGAGAGACCCTTTAGGATGGTGGGGGAAGGGAGTAGATGAGAGATACAAGCCCCTTAGGGGGGTAAGAGAGGGACCCATGGAGAACATTCGGGGTCCTTAACATTATATGAGCGATCAAGGGAGGCCAGTAAGAGGGTGCAATTTGGGGGAAGGGAAGGAGAGCTAGAAATTTGGGGGGTGGGTGTGCACAGGGTAAAATTAAGGTGACAGTAGAGGGGTAGGGTTTGTCCAGGGCTTGGAGGAGGGAATTAAGGAGGGACACGGCAGGAACAGCTAGGTGCGAGGTAATTATTGAGGGCAGAGCTGATGGAGTAGGCGGAGGATGAGTGCCGGATTTGAGGGGGGAGGGAATTCCAGATTTTTGGGAGGCAGTAAGAGTAACCAGATTGGCCGATTTGGGTGGATCTGCAGAGACAACCAGGGTACGGGAGTTGGTTGATCTAATGGAATGGGAGGGTGAGGAGGGTGTTAGAAAGGAGGAGGTGAGGTAAGAAGGGAGCTCACCCAACCAGTGCTTGGAGGTGAATTTAGAAACAGTCGGAGAGTCACCTATTTGTAAGAGAGGGGAAGGATAGGGCATGATAAAGATCACAGTGATGGGTGCGAGGGGGGCATCCAGGGAGAAGTGGCAGAAGGAATTGAAGAGGGTGTCCAGTCCGGCCAGGGAGGACTCAGTGGCGGCACCATAGACTACATCACAGTAGTCGAAAATGGGCAGTAGTATCTTCTGAACAAGTTCACGCCTAGCCGTAGTAGGGATGCAACTATGGTTCCTGAGCAGGGCACCAAGCTTGGGGTGCAGTTTTCTTGGATGGCATCAATATGTCTAGAGAAATTTAAGTGTTGGTCCAAGCAAACATCTGAGTACCTGAAGGAGGATGTGTCCTCAAGTGAAGTCCCATCAAGGGTGTGGAAAGTGGGTAGGGAGGGAAACCTAGACAGCCTCTGCCTTGTGCCAAAGGTCATGGAAACAGCCTTCTTGGAGCTGAGAAAAATTTGTTGGTTAGCAAACCAGAGCGAACCTTGTCAAAGTCTTGCTGTAAGCTGATTGTAACCTCATCAGGACAGGAGCCAGATGCATACAAGACTGTATCATCAGCATACATACATGTGTATAGTGGAGGATGGGGAGCAAACAGAGAGAAGGTCATTTAAGAAGATGGAGTATAGGAGGGGCCCTAATACAGAGCCCTGGGGGACTTCAATGCTAATTGGGAGGGGAGTTGAAGTGGCTTCCAAGATCTTTAATTATTCAATCAAAATCTTGATTTAACCAGGCGGACACCACTGAGCAAGCTCATTTTCAAGATGGACCTGGACTTGTACATGTTACAGATATGGAACAGTTACAATCAAAAAAACAATCAGGGCAATATACAATATACAATATATGGGGAGAACAGTGGCAAGACATAAGAGTAAGATATAATCTACTATACATAACAGAAAGGTGTGAAATAAAAGAAAAGAAAAAAATATTCAAATAGTACAAATAATACAAGAGAGTGCCAAAGTTGCAGGGAGGGGGTATCTTTGAGTAGCAGTATGGTAAGGTTGAAACAAGGAAGGGAGTGGGTGGGAGGGTAGAGGCAGCCGGGGCTGGGTGCACAAAAGGGACCACTGGAAGCAAAGGATTGACAAACTGCCAATTAGGGGCTCCAACTTGTAAATAGAAAGGTGACATATAAGGGATGTTCAGACAGGATTCAGTGGAACGGACTGTGATATCATGTAAGGAGGACAGACAGGGAGAGTGCTCGGAACCTTGCAATGGGAGGAGGGAGGTGGAGAGAGGAGCAGGAAGTTAGGAACTGTGGGGGTGTGGAGGGGGAGGTTCTATACTTAGGTGAATCAGATTGGTCAGGGGAAGTAACTGCAGGATTCTTTAAAAGACCAGACATAGAGATTTTCAAAAGCTGACAGTTTGATGGGCTTGACCAGTTTTTAATTTTTTTGCAATTTGTTCCATAAGAGGGGTAATACATATCTTAAGGAAGTCCTGCCGAACCGCGTTTTGATCTTCGGGATGGTGAGGGAGATGTAAGAGGCACTCCTCAGGGCATACCTGCCAACAGTACATAATGATATACAATCCGAGATATATTGTGGCAGTTCTTTTGAAATTACTCTGGAAGTCCAAAGGGCCACGTTGCTTTTGCCTCCTATAGCTAAGGGATGGCCAACCTATGGCAGCGTATAACGAGCAATGATGCGTTGAATAGGGGAGGCCAGGGATGAACCTGAGGGCTCTATGATAAAGTGTATCCAGTTTGACCAGTGCAGTTGCTGGACCCTGACTGTAGATGAAATCAGCATAGTCCAACAATGAGAGGAATGTAGTTTGCACCAGACTTTTCTTAGCATCCCAAATAAACAGGTAGTTAATCCTGTAGAAAAGACCAAGCCTCTGTCTATGCTTCTTTAAGAGGTCTTCAATGTGGTCATTAAAGTAGAGGCTCTGATTGATCCAGACCCCCAGGTATCTGAACTTGGGTACAAATTCCAGAAGTTAACCTAATAGCATAGAAATCTGGGGCAGAGTTCCTTGGGTAACAGGGTTTGGTGCATGAAGAAATGGTGAGAATAACATAATTTTTGAGTTTTTAGCATTCAAGAGATGTTTCTGGTTCAAAAGCTGCAGTTGCAATTGATTAAATTCCTGCTGAAGGTCCCTACAAGCGGTTTCAGGGGAAGGACTACTGACATAAATCACCGTATCATCTGCAAACAGATGGACAATGGCTGTTTTGAGATTGGTGTTGATTCTGTTAATATATATTGCGAAGAGCAGGAGACTCAATATGGATCCCCGTGGTACACCCCATAACAAGGGTTTTAAGGGCGAGAAGTCTCCTTCCGCTTTTACCTGTTGAAGACAACCTGATAGATAATTGGAAAACCAACTCAAGGATGGTGGGTCTACACCCAGGTTTTGGAGAGAAATGAGGAGCAGATCATGGTCGACAGTGTCGAAGGCCTTACTTAGGTCTAAAAATACTGTGCAGACAAATTTCTTGTCATCCAAGTCACGCTGCCAGTCATTAGTTACCTTGGCGAGTGTCGTGCTGATGCTGTGCCATGGCCAAAAGCTGGATTGTAAGGGGTTAAGCAAATTTGTGGATTCTAGATAGTTCCGCAGCCGTACACTTACACTTTTTTCCAGCAACTTGGACAGGATAGGAAGAAGAGAGATGGGCCTGTAGTTGTTTAGATCACTGGGGTCTCCAGATTTGAAAAGGGAGATCACATGCGCAGTTTTCCATAAGGAAGGAAGGATGCCCTGGGAAAGTGATAGATTAAAAAGGTGACTAATCAGCACAGCTTGGACATGGTGAGCAAGTTTCAGGAAAAAGGGGTCAATAAGATCTGCACCAGCGCTCTTCCTGGTATCTAATTGCAACAGAAGATCCTCAACCTCTTTCAGGGATGCAGGCTGGAAGGAGAATGTAGAGCTAGAGGCAAAAGATACTTCATTCTATATGCAGATTTGTGAGTGGAGGATGCTGGTAGGGGAGGTGTTGAAGGCTAGACCTGCAGTGGCGAAATAATTGTTAAGGGAATTAAGGACTGTTTGCTTATCTGAGAATGTATTAGCACCCATGGTGATTCTTGTGGGTAGGGAATTTGAGGACGCATGACCTTCGATGTCCTTAAGAGTTTTCTAGAATCTAGAGGGATATTTAGAAGAAGCATCAAGCTCTGTGCGGTAATACTTAGCCTTAGCTTCCCTGATCAACTTGGTACAGAGGTTTCTCACTCTTCTGAAGGAAGACCAGTCAGCTGGGGGCTTAGTTTTTTGAGCTGTTTTCCAGAGCAAATCTTTATTATACAATGTTGCCTTTAGGTCTGCTGTGAACCACCAGCATGATTTTTTCATGGGGCGTATTTTGACCAGTGGTACATGTTTATCCAGTGCTCCTAGCACAATTGCCTGGAAAGTGTTGAACACCTTATTTACTGAGTTTGTTAGGTAGAAGTCCTGCCAACTCATGGAGTCCCTCAGATCTGAGATAAATGCCTGTGGGTCAAAATTATGATGAGATCTCTTGAAGGTATATTTGGGTAGAGGCTGTGGTTTAGAGGTAGATTTTATACAGGCAATAAAACAGTGGTCACTGATGTCAGAGAAGAATACACTAGCGTGAGAAAATAGATGATGCTTAGATACTAGAATAAGGTCTAACAGGGTGCTATTAATGAGGTTCTTTTTATTTGGACGTGTTGCTTCTGTGATAAGTTGTGTTAGTCCAAAGGAGTCACAAAGGGATTTAAGGGGTGAGGAGACACTAGAAAGCCAGTCCTGATTAAAGTCCCCTAATATAATGAACTCCAATGGCAGGGATCCTAGTGAATTACTTAGGTGATCCAAAAGTCACAGACCTTCAGATGGTAGCCTATAGCATCCTATGACACAGAATGAGACAGAAGCGGAGAGCTCGACTTTCAGGAACAGGCATTCAGAGTCTTTAGGCATGGATGTTGAATCTAATATTGAGGCTGAGAGTTTATCTGTGACATTATGCCTGGTTAAATAAAGTGATTGATTGATTGATTGATTGATTGATAAATAGCTCCTCCTTCTCCTCTAGCCTGCCTGTCAGTTCTAAAAAGGAGTAGGCTGGAATATTCACCTCTTGGTCAGCAGTACCAGGTTTAAGCCATGACTCAATGACCACCAGAACATCAGGCGAGGTATGACAGGCCCAAGCCTGAACAGAGGTTAACTTCTTTAGTAAGCTGCACGCATCAACGTGCATAAAGCTTACTCCTTTGATACTAGAAAGGGGATGAGATGGCTGCCAGGGGACCAGGGTTAAGTTCGACATTGCCAGAGCACAGTAATAAGAGCAGCAAGAGCTTTTTGATGGCTCCCACCAGTAACTGGTGAGTCTTTATCCGTTCACGCTTGCTGAGGT
The DNA here is from genome assembly GCA_016271365.2 of Neoceratodus forsteri. Taxonomy (NCBI): domain Eukaryota; kingdom Metazoa; phylum Chordata; order Ceratodontiformes; family Ceratodontidae; genus Neoceratodus; species Neoceratodus forsteri. The sequence goes on from CM057452.1 coordinate 410,265,292, forward strand.
TATTATATGGACTTAAGGTGTCCCTAGGATAATTACCTAAGGGGCCAAGCATTGTGTGGATAAGAACTCTGGCCATAAAGGACAAGGAGAGTTGAGGGACCTGGTGAATTACCGACAACTTTGTACCCTCTATAGAGAGCTCAGTACAGGTTTCAACCAGCCTCGGTGGATAAATAGCAGGATCTAAGTTAGAGAACTGTACGACCCACATACAATATCCAGGACAGTCAAGAATACTCAGACATTCCATGGGGATCTAGGTTGAGATGCACCAGGGGAATGAGGCTGCAGTCCACAAAGTTCTGGGGGGCATAGTAGGAAAATTAATAGACATGGGAACAAGAAAGAGGCCCTCATATTGGAAGCTAGATGATATACTGATGTGAGGCTTTGTATGGAGAAATGCTATTGGGCCAAAAGGTGCTGAACTGTAGTAGCTGTTGCTAAAAATCCTAAAGTTCTGAGATTGTAGTCAAAAGAGTTCAGTCCGACATTCTAGTCCTACAACTAAATACAGGAGAGGATGGGATGATGGCAAACAATGCTTGGACTTACTGTCCTAGTATGGGGTTGGGGGGGGAGACAGCCTTTAAGGCTGGCCAATACACAGTCAGCAGACACTGTATCCCCTTACAAAATGTAGCCAACATGATGGCCCAATGGGGAGTGTGTGTAAGGAGTGTGGGCGGAGACAGCAGGCATTTAAGGTGGCCAGAACATTAATGAGGGGTCCTAGAGCTTCTTGGCAGCTCGCAGTACAGTCGCCGAGGGGAAGCAACAAGGACAGCCTAAAAAAAAGTTACACGGCCAATCCGAGCCTGGCTGAAGTGGGAAATTGCCAATCGGCATTCACCTCCAGCTGCTGTTCCCCAATGAAATCCTAGGCTTTGGAGCCGGTTCCACGGTACCATACCTGGTGCAGTTTGCTTGGTGTGATCTTCAGTGAGACGGCCTACTGTGTCTTCCTGCTGGTCACACAGTCGGAGGTGGCCCAATGGGGCTGCGCCTGCAGAAAAGAAAGGGGGAAGGTCACAGATATAACCCCTTACACAAAGGCTAACAGGGCTCTTAATAGCAGGGCAGGATTAGGGGATTAGTGATATGGGAGGGAGCAGGTTAGCAGAGACAGAAGTGGGGAGGGATGCTCTAACAGCACAAAGGATGGCAGTGGCTTTGGAACCTAAATTCAAACAAAGGACAGAAAAACTAAGAATAGACAGAAGGGAGAGGGAAGCCCAGCACCACAGCAGGAGGTTACGAATGTTAGGTGCCTAGGGATATAAACACCAATTAATAGATACAGCAGCACTGGGCAGAGGGAACAGGAAATTCAAGGTTAATTCAAAAGAAAAGAAAAGGAAAAATTAGTTGAGTTGCTCCAGAGATTTAGAGTTAGGTCAGGAGCAGAAAACAGGGTGGGTAGTGGCTCTTGCACAGGGACATGGAGTGCTTGATGCAGGAGTAGAAGAAAGTGACAGTAGGAGTAAGAAGGAAGCAGGCTAGTACAGGGATTTAAAATTAAATCAGAAACAGAAAATGTGGAAGTGGCTCCTGCACAGGGCTATGGAGTGCTCAGTGCAGAAGTAGTGGGAAAAGGACAGCAGGAGAAGAAAGGAAACAGGCTGGTACAGGTAGGAAACTGGTCTAGGCTCGTAGAGGGTAAAGGCAGTGGAGAGAATTTACATTAAATCAAACTAGGAAAAAAAAAAGAACATATAAAAGAGGAACAAAGTAATAATGCCTAGCACAATTAAACTATATTCATCACACAACGGTTTAGACAATTCCAATATAGCCCAGTGCTAGAGTTACTACGTTTACAGATACTAACATTTTATGCAGATCTTAACTGATTGGGTTCTGCTAATAAGGTAGGCCTTGAACCAGTTTGAGGTGGCAGGAGATAGACCAGCTGCCAGGAGTGAGTTGAGGAGAAGGGAGTGAGAGACAGTGTCAAAGGCCTTGGCCAGGCTGACAAAAATGGCAGAGGTAATTTGTCCATTGTCCATCCTGGTTAGGATGGAGTCTGTGAGCCATAGGAGAGAGGTGGTGGTTGAGTGTTTTTTCCTGAAATCAGACTAGAAAGGGGTGCAAAAGGAGGTGTCAGATAGAAAAGAGGTAAGCTGGGAGAGGACACTGTGTTCTTGAAGCTTGGCATGGGTAGGGAAGAGAGAAGTGGGGCGATAGTTGCCAGGGGATGAAGGGTCACCCCCTTTAGGTAGAGGGAGGACCACAGCATGTTTCCATGAAGAGGGGACCAAGGCAGTGGAGAATGAGAGATTTAGGATTATTGAGAGGGGGAAGGCAATGGCTGAAGTGGAGAGGGAGAGGAGTTTTGGGTTAAGACCATCAGGGGAGGCACCTTTAGAGGGGTTGATGGTGAGAAGGGCACTTAGGGCATCATTTGGGGTTACAGTAGTGAAAGAGAAGGGAAGGGAAGGTGGGAGGGTGATGGAGGGGGTACACCGGTAGAGGGTAGGGAGGGGGATGGCTGGGAGGGGAGGGATTTCAGTAGCTCAGTGGCACAGGAGGTATAGTAGGAGTTAAATGCCGCAGCTACAGCTGGTGGGTCGGACACTTGTGAGCTATTTCTTTTAAGTACCAGGGGGTGGGTGAGATGAGGGGTTAAATAGGGCGTGGACCACCATCTAGAACTTTGAAGGGAATTTATGTTGGTGATGAAGGCAGATTTGAAATATTCAGACTTGGCTAACCTTGTAGCCCTGGTGCAAGTGTTTAGGAGCATGCAGTAGTTTGCAAGGTCACTAGGATGCTGGATAGCTTTATGACGCTTCCAGGCTCGATCTCTAGCCCTGAGGCAGGCTGTAGTTCAGCAGTTATCCGGCAGGCGGTTACCTAACCTGGTTTGTTTGAGTGGGGGCAAAGGCTGCCCAGTTTACAAGAAAGATTTCTTTGATGTACGCAAGGGCCTTATCAACTAAGGGAAAGGAGGGTAGGGGAGGACCAGTCAGAAGTGGCAAGGTTACTCAGGCGAGGTTCAAGGTCAAGAGACTTGAAAGAGCATAGTTGTCTGGTTTTGTTTGGTGATTTAGTTCTGTGGACTTTCCTAACTATGAATATTGGGTTATGGTCACTGAGAGCATTGGGGAGGGTGCCAGAGGTGATGACGTGGTCGGGGTGGGAGGTAAGGGTCCAGTCGAGAAGGGAGTGTTGTTGTGTCCTGTGGTTTGGGTGGGTGGATTCGGAGATCTGTTGGGAGAGGTTTAGGGCTCCAATTTCATTTTTAGTATTGGTAGTTTTAGGTGACAACCAGTTTATATTGAATAATTCCCCAGAGCGAGCAAGGGAAGTGATGGCGGTTAGGAGGTGTAGCTCAACTGAAGGATGGACATTTGGGTGGCAGTTAAAGCTGTGAGATCTGTACTGAGAATCTGTTAAGAGGTGGTGGAATTTGTAAAAAAAAAATTTTTTGTTTTATTTTCTTTTGTTTCACCTTAGCAGGGGTAATATTAGGAGCTTTGTGCATCTTTGATAGATGATTGGGTAATAGGCATTCAAGGTGTCAGTTTAAGAGTACAAACATATAGAGCTGTTGCTGTACTTGTAGTAGGACTGTGGAGAATGGAGGGGAAACCAATTTGGCAGGGAAACCGGGGAGGACCGAGGACACGGCTAGGACAAGGTATCCAGACTGCAAGGGCAGGAGGTATATTTGGAAGGGTGGTTGGGTGTACTGGATGTGGCTTAGTCATAGTGCTGGATATGGCTTGTAAGATGGGGGGGCTGCATGGTGTGTAGGCAGCTGGCACAAATAAGGGAGGAGTTCAAGTGGTTGAGGTGGACAATGGGATGGGTAGGGGTGAGGGGGGGAAGGATAGGAGATCCGCAAAGGGAGTAAGATGGGGCAGGGGTAGTAGAGGAGGGGATGATGGAGTTGTAGAGGGACTAGGGGTGGAAGCAGAAATGGACAGGAGTCAGGAAGCTAGCAGGAAAGGGCGTATGGTGGGCAAGAGTGGGGCTCTTGGGGACTCAGGTAGAGGCAGTGAGAAAGGCAGAGGGTACTGGAAGGAGGTAAGGCACAAGCATCCCAAGCCTGCACATAAGCAAAGAGAATGGGGGGCACCAGCAGGAGCAATTAGGGCAGCAGGCATTGAACATGAAAACAGATTTGCTCCACTAGTTGCACTCAATGGGGATGAGACTGAAGAACTTGGGGCAGTGGATGACTATAGGGGGACAGGAGTGTTAGACAAAATGGAAAACTCAGGAGACAGGAGGAGGGGGTTGTTTCCTTGGGAAAGAGCACAGAGGAGGGCACAAAAAAGGATAAGGTAGCTGAGGCTTATCACACCCCAAACAGGGCAAACCCATGAGAGGAAGGGGGCAGCGAGAGAAGTCCTTGGGGGCCATAAACAGGACGGTAATGGGGAAGCTACCCAGGCACTGTAAACTTCAGTCAGGGCAAGGGAAAGGAGGAGACAAGGAGGGAGGGGGAGAGATAGAGCCAATGGATGGTGGAAAAGGGGTGGTTCAGGGAACAATGCCTCATGTGACTTGGACGTGTAGGAGAAGGAGAACATAAGTCTCCGAAAAGAGGGGAGATAAGGAAGCAGGAAGGGTGAAGTTAAGGAAATGCAAGGGCTGGGAAAAGGACAGAGGAAGAATTCAAGCACAGGCAGCAGAGGAAGGGTCTTAATTGTTGGGACTCTGATAATAAAAGGAATCGTTGAGGGTCGGGGACAAAGAAAGCAATATGGGTCAAGTGCCTACCAGGTATGACAGCGGCTGAAGTCATCCATTATATCCCCTCAGAGGGGAGACAGCAGGATGGAAAGACTCACCTAGTGCTCCACCTTGGAACAAATGACCTGGCAGGGCATAGCCTGTTGGAATTGCAGGCAAGGTTTAGGGCACTTGCAAGGTTCTGCAGCAACCTGGGGTTCAGATCTTTGGCTTTTTTAGAAGTGTTGCCCACACCAAGAGCAAGCACAGAGAGGGGGCTGAAGATTGAAGAATTTAATAAGTGGCTGGTGGGATAGTGTGTACAGATGGGGTACAGGATAGTAGGGGGACAACATGGATGGATGACAGCCTATTTGCCCCAGATAGGCTTCACCTGAACAGGGAAGGTACAGCAGTGCTAAGGTGCAAATTGGGAGATTTCATTGAACAGAACTATAATTTTAACTGTCGGGGGGGGGTTAGAAAAAATCCCACACCATGGGATGGGAGTAATGGGGGGGCAACCAGCCCTCCCCACGATGGAAAGGACAAGATCAGAGGAGTAGGGAAGGCAACAAGCAACTGGGGGTCAGCTAAATGGGTCAAGCATATGGAGAGCCATGTGCACCAATGCCAGAAGCCTGGGAAACAAGATCCCAGACTTCAGGCATGCAGACTTTCAGAAAATGGGGGAAGTGTTTAAGTTTTAGCTGGGGTGGAAAAACTAAGGGGGGGGTGGAGGAAATGTGGGGTAAAATAAAGGGGACAATAGTGGAGGCTGCTAGCCTCTATGTCAGAAGGGTAACTAGAAACAGGAAAAGTAGGAAGCCCCTTTGGTTCAATAAAGAGGTGGTAGAGAAGGTCAGGGAAAAGAGAAAAGCATTTAGGAGGTATAAGGGGACACAGAGGGAGGAGGATAGGGCTTTATACCAGGAGAAGCAGAGGGAAGCAGGTAGGGTGGTCAGAAGGGCAAATGCAAGAACGGAAGAGAAAATAGCCAACACTGTCAAGGTGGGGGATAAAACCTCCTTTCGGTATGTGAGGAAAAGGAGAAAGTCAAGGGCAGGGATAATCAGGCTGAAAAACGGGGAAGGGAAGTTGGTGGAGGATGACCATGGGAAGGTAGAAATACTGAATAGCTACTTTTGCTCAGTGTTCATGGTTAAAAAGGAGGTGGAGATCAAGAAAATCAGGGAACACGAGGTGATGGGGAGGTTGACTCCAGTCCATTCCAGGTTGAGGTGGTCCTGAGGGAGCTTGAGGGTTCGAAGTTGGATAAGGTGATGGGGCCAGATGGGATGCACCCCAGGGTACTAAGGAAGCTCAGCAAAGTGTTAGCAGAACCTCTGACCAGCCTCTTCAGCAGGTCCTTGGAGACGGGGGAGATCGCTGATGACTGGAGAAGGGTAGATGTGGTCCCCCTTCATAAGGGGGGACAAGGAGGAGCCAGGCAACAACAGGCTGGTGAACTTAACCTTGATGGTGGGTGAGCTCATGGAGAAACTGCTCAAGAAGAGAATCTCAAGCTACCTGGAGGCCAATTGTCTTCTGGACCAGCGGCAACATGGTTTCACTGAGGGAAGGTTGTGTCAAACGAACTTGATAGAGTTCTTTGACTGGGTCACCAGGGTACTAGATGGGGTGATGTATAGACATTGCATATTTCAACTTCAATAAGGCATTTGATTCTGTGCCGCACAGGAGACTACTGCACAAAATGAGATGCCTTGGGTTGAGGACACTAGTGGTTAGGTGGGTGCAAAACTGACTGGGGGCAGAAGGCAGAGGGTAATAGTTAATGGGGTACCATCAAGGGAAGGTATGGTCACCAGTGGGGTACCTCAGGGGCCAGTACTGGGGCCACTCCTTTAAAATATATTTATATGGGACATAGCAGGGGACTAGAGGGAAGAGTGGGTCTATTTGTGGAAGACACAAAGGTCTGCAATAGAGTAGATACACTTGAGGGGATTGAGAGCATGCACAGGTATCTGGAGAAGCTGGAGGAATGGTCCAGAGTATGGCAATTGACCTTTAATACCAAAAAATGCAAACTCATGCGTTTAGGCAAAAATAATCAGCACATGCCAGCCCAGTGACATGGAGGGCTGCGGCATCATGCCTTACCTCCTGCCACGCCGGCGACCCATGTTCGCGGTGCAAGCAGGTCGCCAGGGAGGGAGAGGATCGAGCATCCGGAGGACAGCGCTCCTCTCCCAGGAGGGGTAGGGACAGTGTCCGCTGCTTGACTGGCCCCTAGCAGTGGCTGGGGGCCAGCGCAATAATCCCACACAAGGGGGGCAGAGCTGAGCTAGATGCCCAGGGTGCCACATACAGAAGTGTGCGTGGCTCAGCCATTGGCATCATTGCATGCCTTGGCTCCGCACTTGGGGTAGGGCAAAAAAAAAAAAGAGAAAAAGCCGACTGACAGGATGAAGCCGGTCTCCCCGCTGCACTGCCAGCTGGCGCCAAATCTGTGGAGAGGTGATGGCTGGCATGTCGTCCGTGTGGCGATGGGGGGGTGGAAGGGAGCTGGTTGGCGGTGGCTAAAGAAATAAAAAAATAAATAATCAGCGCATGAAATACTGTATGGGAGGGCAAGCCATAGAGGTTACCAAGTTGGAAAGAGACCTCGGCATATACATTTCACGGGACCTGAAAGTAGCAAAGCAATGTGAGATGGCAGAGGCAAGGGCCAGTAGGATGCTGGGTTGTATCAGCAGGGGAATAACTAGCAGGGAGAGGGAGGTCATAATGCCCTTGTACAGGCAGCTTGTCAGGCCACACCTTGAGTATGGAGTCCAGTTCTGGAGGCCATACCTTAGGAAGGATGTGGAGAGGGTGGACTGCGTCCAGAGACGGGCGACAAAAATGGTAGGGGGATTCAGGCATCTGTAATATGATGAACGGCTAAAGGCCTTAAACATGTACTCCTTCGAACAGAAGAGGAAAAGAGGGACATGACTGAGACCTTCAAGTATATCAAGGGTTTCAACAAGGTACCAGCTGGTGATATCTTCCAGCTAAAGGAAAAATCAAAAATAAGGGGACACGATATGCAGGTAGTAGGGGGGAGATTCAGGGGAACATCAGAAAATTCTACTTTACAGAGAGGGTGGTGGACAGCTGGAACAGACTCCCAGGAGAGGTGGTGGAGGCAGGAACTGTGGGGGGTTTCACGAGAATGTGGGACAGACACAAGGGACTGGTAGTTCCAGGAAGGGGGAGGGGTGGCTGGGAAGTCCTAGAAGTTTGCTAGGCATACTGAGCAGACTGGGTGGGCCTGGCGATCCTTTTCTGCCAACAAGTTCTATGTTTCTATTTTCACGGAGTAGCTAATGATGTGGCCTCTTATAAATGCCTTAAAAGCATCCCAAACTAGTTGTTCCTTCACGTCCAGTTGACTATTTAGTTCAAAATACATCTATATCTCTTTCTCCAGCCAGTTTATAAAATCCTGCAACTGGAGCAGGAGGGGTTAATTCTCCACCGTGAGGTTTTTACTGTTGTATGGACAAAAAATTTAGTGTTATAGGAGCATGGTCCAAGACTAATATGGGCTGTATGTCTGTGTCCAGTACCTCTTTTACCATGGGAGAGCTGAATAAAAAATAATCTAGCTTGTTTGTTGTGCCAAAATGTGGGGAGCTATATGTATAGCCCCTAGTTGCAGGGTGTGGGAGTCTCCAAATGACTTGCAAGGCCAGATCAGCACACATTTGGAACATAGCCTGCCTAGCTTTCCCATGAGAGGGCATACCTTTTTCCCTGGGAGCCCTATCCAGAAGTGGATCTCCCACCCTATTGAAGTCCCCTGCTAGAATAATACAGTCCTCTCCAGAATGGTGTGGGCCAAGGTGTGGAAAAATTCAGCGTCAACTGAGTTAGATGCTTAAATTTTCAACAGTACTATCCCCCTACCTTGTACCTGTTCTGTCAGTACCACCCATCTGCCTCCTTCATCTGTCTTTGTAGAAATTATCTGAAATGGGCACCCTCTTTTAATTAATATGGAGACCCCATTTTTATTTTTGGAGAAAAAACTTGAGACTTCCACCCCCACCCATTCCCTATGGAACTTAGAGGCTTCTGACTTGTGGAGGTGCATCTCCTGGAGGAAAGCTATATTGCATTTGAGGTGCTTAAGTGTAGCTAGTATTTTTGTCCACTTAATGGGGTGGTTTACCCCCTGTACATTCCAGGACATGCACTTTAACTCAGTTATTTTTCCATGAACATAGCAAATAGAGGAGGGTTCTCAGAATAGTTGCCCACCAGGGCCCTTTACCCATCCCAAGATGGTGCAGAGTGGTCCTGTCCAGAGGGAGGTCCCCAAGAAGTAGAATAGAGGAATGGGCACAGGCATATTAGTTGTGTAGAGAACCAAAGAACACATAAGCAGAAAGAAGAATCTATAAATAGGTAAACATCAACATATTTTTTACTGCAGCAAAATACCAGCTCATGTGGTTTTGACAGCTATTATAACACAGGATCACTGGCATGTGGTGACACTTAGGTTGTGATTGATGCTATAAATAGGTGTTTCTGAAAAAACTCTCAGTCCGTCCAGAGTGTTGTTGTTGCAATCAAAGGGTGATTTTTCAGTCACCTACTCCACCCCCACCCCCATCCCATGGTCCATCTCCTTCTACTACTCTTCCTACCTTTTTAGATTACCTACATGGAAAAAACACTTGAGAGGCACAAGTAGCAGTGTTGCTGCACTCAAACCTCTAATTAGGGAGGTGTCTGTCCTAATTATAAGACCCGAAATATACAAGAAATAATATCTAGATATGAGAAGTAACTGCTGGGGCGGAGGAGGCCCTGTACTGAGTCCCTGTAAGGCATCATATCCCATTTATGTGCCTCTCCCTTGGCATCCTGTGAGTTTAAAGTAGTGAACCATAAGTTAGCATGTACTGCAGCTGAGGTTCTACTGGCCCGTAAAGTGACCCCCCACCCCGAGCACATCCCAGACTGCCAGAAATGTTACATAGAAACATAGACTTTGACGGCAGATAAGGACTGCTTGGCCCACCTAGTCTGCCCATTTCCCTACCTACAGGATAAGCTGCAGATTCTATTTAACCAACAGCCTATTTCTTACTACCCCCCACAAAAATTGCCTTATGTCTGTCCCATGCATTCTTGAATTCTCCCACAGTTTTAATCCCCACAACCTCCTCAGGAAGGCTGTTCCATGCATCCACCACCCTCTCTGTGAAAAAATAATTCCTCACATTGCCCCTGAGCCGTCCCCCCTCTGTCTTTATATTGCGTCCCCTTGTTCTTGCACATCTCTTTTTCTGAAAGATGCTACCCTCTTGGACTTTGTTGATTCCACTTAGGTACTTAAAAGTTTCTATCATGTCCCCCCTCTCCCTCCTTTCCTCAAGGGTATACATATTAAGCTCCTTTAGTCTCTCCTCGTATGTCTTCTCTTGCAGACCCTGCACCATTTTAGTTGCCCTCCTCTGGACTGCCTCCATCCTCTCTATGTCCTTGCGGAGATGAGGTCTCAAGAACTGGACGCAGAACTCCAGATGAGGTCTCACCAACTGTCTGTACAAAGGGATAACAACTTCCTGTTTTCTGCTGGTGATGCCTCTCCCTATACATCCCAGTGTCCCCCCAGCCCTCCCTACTGCTTTCTCACATTGCTTGCTTACCTTAAGGTCATCTGATATGATTGCCCCCAGGTCCCTTTCCATTGTTACTACCTCCCCCCCTTTGTGTAATCTTCACCTGGGTTTTTGTTTCCCAGGTGCATTATTTTGCACTTCTTTGCATTGAATTCAAGCTGCCATACTTCTGACTGCACTGTTAGTGCATTAGCTTAATTAATGACCAGACTGTCCATGCTGGAGGGGTAACTCGGTCTAACCCAGGAATATGTGGTACTGTGGTGCCCATTGAGACCACTCAGAACTGGAGCTGTTCCAAGTGTGCGCAGCTGGGCTGGCAAGTTCCCCTGGCTATACATCCAGTCTCCCATTATGTATTGCATTAGCTATTTTGTGCATGTTGGCTTGCAATTTGTTGGGAGCCAGTCTTGCTGCAAGCTGTGGGGCATTGCTGGTCCCTCACACAGACAAGAGTTAATCAGGTTTACCGATGTGGGTGTCCCTGGCTTGGAGCAGTTTGTGCCTTAGCTTTGTAAACTCTGAACAGCTTTACAACAGTTCGGAGACATGAAGAGGGGGAGCCAAATTATGCATGCAGGATTGCATATTCTGCAGTTCATGGCCTGAGAGAGCAAGGGAGCTGAGTATGTATTCAGCATTCAGTTAACAGGGTATAAAGGTCCTTTAGCAGTCGACAGTCTGTGATCCAATGGGCTGTGCTCAAAGTGGGGGTGCATCCTGTCCTGTGTCAGCGTGGCTCAGTTGGCAGCACATCCATCTCTGGACCAGAAGGTTGTGGGTTCTCATCCCACACCAGAATTGGACTTGCACGTACAATGCTGGCATCTGAGTGCAGTACTGGGGGGTGCTGTACTGCTGGGGTGTGCCATCCTTCAGATGAGACGTTAAACCGAGGTCCCTACTACCCATCCTGGTGCTGTCCTTGTGGGTGTCCAGGTGGAAGTTAAAGAACCCAGGGCATTCTTCGCAAAGAGTAGGGGACATTCCCAGTGTCCTGGCCAACATTCCCCTTCCCATAAACCGGTTCATGCAATTGACCAGGCTGTGTGGGTGTTAATGTGCAACATGGCTGCCACTACACATTCAGTCACTTCACTACCAGTCTAGCATTGCTTGTAAAGTGCTTTGGGATACACTGTGTATGAAAAGAGCTATATAAATGCTGATTCTTCTTCTTCTTCTTCTATCCAAGCTCAGGTGCTAACAGCCTGCTGATTTAAATTTCATAAAGCCATCAATTCCTAAATTCTGTCAACATCCAAACAATCCCATCCTGCCCTGTACTGATAACTTCAGAGCAGCTGTGTTCCACACGTTTGTCTCAGACTGCACTGCCCTGATCAGCCTGAGAAACTGCCTGCCCTCCCCAAGACTGCAGTGTCATGCAGCTCAACAGTGCAAATGCCACCACAGAGTATTTGTACAGTCCCACTGCCAGAGTCACCTATTCTCCTGAACGAATGCTCACTCATGATGGGTGGTTGTCCAGTACAGTAAAAATGTGGGAAACAGCCATCCACAGGCTCTAAATAAAACAACCGGAAAGTTACTAGAGACATCATGATACCTCGCACCCTCAAAATCAGGGAAGGTGACTTGGGAAGAAAAAAAACTGTATCCTAAATTAATGAATGATATATACATGTCCACGCAGATTTGCCTGATCATCCCCTTACATCCCCTCCGCTCCATAGAGTACCCCCCCAAGAAAAACTAAACCAAATATTAAGCCACAAAGTCTGACTAATCATTTAGTACACACCTGCACTTTACCCACATACTTGTAAATGAAGTCACCTTCCAGCGTGTGCTACAGTTTGCAACTCCTAGCCAGGTTCTATCCCTGTTCCAGGAGGGATCGCTGTCACAGCGCGTCACTGCAGGCAGAGAAAGCTACAACAAGCAAGCAAGGGCAGACTAGGAAAACAATGAATAAAACCATTAATTAGTAAGTCTGAGATGCATACAGATATGTACAGTTCCCCTTTCTTTCACAGAATACAGAGTGATGTGTAGGGGAACCATGACTGGGATGTCAACATACCGGAGTACACAGTCTACAGAAGGGACAGGGAGGGGAAAAGAGGAGGTGGAGTAGCTCTATACATAAGGGAAGGGATCAAAGCTACAGAACTAAAAAGTAAAGGGGGAGGACAAGAGGCACTCTGGGTCACCTTGGAGACAGGGAATGGCATCACAATCCGCACCGGGGTTGTATACAGACCCCCATCTCAAGGGGAGGAAATGGACAAGAAAATGATAGAGAACATTCTCAAAATGGCTGAAAAAGGGAGATACTGTTAATGGGGGACCTGAATATGCCAGATGTTAACTGGATGACATGTACTGCAGCCACATCCAAGAGCAGGGTCATTCTCGATGCTCTGCAGGGGCAGGCCTTAGACAGCTAGTGTTGGAACCCACTCGGAGGAAGCAATACTAGACCTGGTACTCTCAAATGGAGAGAGGATCACAAATTTGAAGTTGGTAGACATCTGGGAACAATTGACCACTGCACAGTGTGCTCACAATAAGCACAACCATGGAGACAAGCCATACAAAACAAGCATACTGGACTTTAGAAGGGCTGACTTTGGCAAATGGGTGAATACCTGAGGAATACTCTGGCAAATGGGCAAAAAGGAGGGGTGGAAGAACAATGGAGAAAAATCAAAACTGCCATCATAGAGGCAACAAGCCTTTGTGTGAAACAGATAAAGAAAACAAAGCAGAGTGAAAAACCACTATGGTTCTCAAAAGAGGTAGCAGGGAAGATTAAGGAGAAAAAGGCTGCACTCAAAAAGTATAAGGCATCACAGAAGGAGCACGACAGGGAACTGTATCAATTAAAGCAGAAAGAAGTGGGGAAGACAGTCAGAATAGCAAAAGCCTAAACTGAGGAAAAAATAGCGAAGTCAGTTAAGAAGGTGGATAAAACCTTTTATAGGTACATTAGGGAGCATAGAAAGGTTAAGGGAGGAATAGTGAAGATTAATAAGGGAAAGTGGAGGTGGGCAGAGGGAGACAGTGAAAAGGCAGAGATACTGAATGAATACTTTTGCTCAGTATTCACAAAAGAAGATGAGGAGGAGTTACCTAAACCTGACAATAGAAGCACTATGGGTAGGGGGGTTGACACCGGTCCATTTACAGAAGAAAGAGTCCTGACAGAACTCCTAAAACTCAAGGTGGACAAAGCAATGAGGGCTGATGGGATTCACCCCAGAATCCTAAAAGAACTAAGGGAGGACCTAGTGACTCCACTGACCACACTTTTTAACAAATCATGGGAGGATGGGGTGGTACCTGAGGAATGGAGGAGGGTAGATGTGATTCCCCTTCACAAAAGCGGGAGCAAGGCAGAAGCAGGAAACTACAGACCTGTAAGTTTGACCTCAGTGGTAGGGAAAATGATGGAATCACTTCTGAAAGAAAGAATTGTTGAGTACCTAGAGGCCAGCGGGGCACAGGACCCAAAGCAGCATGGATTTACAGCAGGAAGGTCATGTCAGACGAATCTAATTGATTTCTTTGACTGGGTGACCAAAGTAATAGACCAGGGAGGGGCTGTGGATATGGCCTACCTAGACTTTAGCAAGGCATTTGACACAGTCCCACACAAAAGATTAATAATCAAGTTAGCCAGCCTGGGAGTGGGTCCCAGAGTGGTAGCCTGGGTAGCAAACTGGCTACACAACAGAACACAGAAGGTAATAGTGAATGGAACACATTCCAAAGAATGGGGGGGTCACTAGTGGAGTACCTCAGGGCTCAGTACTGGGTCCAGTCCTCTTTAACATCTTTATAGATGACATTGCAGAGGGTCTGGAGGGAAAGGTATGCCTCTTTGCAGATGATACAAAGATCTGTAACAGAGTTGATACACAAGGGGATGTAGAAAGGATGAGAAGGGACTTGGCAAGGTTGGAGGAATGGTCAGACATATGGCAACTTAGATTCAATGCAAAGAAGTGCAAAGTAATGTACTTGGGAAACAAAAACCCAGGAGAAGAGTACACAATAGCAGGGGAGGTACTAACAACAACAAAAATGGAACGGGACTTGGGGGGTAGTCATATCGGATGATCTAAAGGTGGGTAAGCAATGTGAGAAGTCAGTGAGGAGATCCAGGGGAATACTGGGATTGGGATGCATAGGAAGGGGCATCACAAGTAGAAAAAGGGAAGTGGTTATCCCTCTGTACAGACAGTTGGTGAGACCCCATCTGGAATACTGTGTGCAGTTTTGGAGACCTCATCTACGCAAGGACATAGACAGGATGGAAGCAGTCCAGAGGAGGGCAACTAAAATGGTGCAGGGTCTGCATCAGAAATCATATGAACATACTAACATACTAAAATGCCAGCAGAATAGGCCTAACGGTCTTTCGTGTCTGCTCGTTTGGTCAGCCCCCAACCTGGGTGCTGACCTTGCTGTCCCCCTCGCCTTCTCTGGCTTCTCCCTTCCCAGTTCCAGATATTCTTGCTGCATTGGATTTTGCTTCCAGAACCCTTCCCCTGTACCTGTCCCACCCCTCTTGAACCCCTCCACTGTCTCTGCCTCCACCAGCCCCTAGGCAGTGCATTCCATGGCTCCACCACCCTCTCAGTGAAGTAGCACCTCCTCCTTTCTCCCCTGAATCTTCCCCCCTCCAGCTTCCACCCATGCCCTCTAGTGGCCCCTTCCTCCTTCCTTCGAAGCACCCCGACTGTTCCTCCCCTATTTACCCTCTTCATGTACCTAAAGACCTCTATCATGTCCCCCCGGTCCCTTCTCTCTTCCAATGTGTACATATTTAGCTCTTCGAGCCTCTCCTCATAGGTCCTGTCCCCCAAGCCCCAAATCATTTTGGTTGCCCTCCTCTGAACCCTCTCCAGGAGGTTAATGTCCCGCTTAAGTGTGGCTCCAAACTGCACGCAGTACTCAAGGTGCGGCCTCACCAAGCAGTTATACAGAGGGAGTATCACTTCCCTCCTTCTGGAGGTGATCCCCCTAGCGATGCATCCCAGCATCCTGTTGGCCTTGGCTGCTGCCCTCCTACAAGTCTCAGAGTTGTTCATCTTGACATCCACCACCACCCCCAGGTCCCTCTCAGCCATAGAGACTTGTAGCATTTCTCCCCCCAGGGTGTACACTTGGCCTGTGTTTCTGGCCCCCAGGTGGAGTACCTTGCATTTCCTTGCATTGAACCTCAGCTTCCACTTTCTAGACCATCTTTCCAGAGCTTTCAGGTCCCCTGTAGGCCACCCTCCCTTGAAGAGAGACTGAGAGAGCTTAATATGTATACCCTTGATGAAAGGAGGGACAGGGGGACATGATAGAAATGTTCAAGTACCTCAAGGGAATCAACAAAGTCCAGGAGGGTAGCATCTTTCAGAAAAAGAGATGTGTAAGAACAAGGGGACACAATTTAAAGATAGAGGGGGGACGGCTCAGGGGTAATGTGAGGAAATCTTTTTTCACGGAGAGAGCAGTGGATACGTGGAACTGCCTTCCTGTGGAGGTTGTTGGGGCTAAAACAGTGGGGGAATTCAAACATGCATGGGACAGACACAAGGCAATTGTAGTGGGGGGTGGCAGGAAGTAGGCTGTTGGTTAACTAGAATCTGCAGCTTATCGAGTAGGTAGGGAAATGGGCAGACTGGGTGGGCCAAGTGGTCCTTATCTGCCGTCAAAGTCTATGCTTCTATGTTTCTATGTAGTGCTTCTTTAGAAAAAGTAACAGTTCCATCAAAGGAAGAATAGGAGCACTGCACCCATGAAACCAGAAATAAAGCATCTAAGGCATCAAAGCATGTAGTTTGCTAATTTATTTAGTAGGCACCATGTGGAGGACAGTCCAACTGGGACCCTGAGCCCCAGTGTTTCAACCCTACCCGGGTCTTCATCAGAGGGCAGGTCTAGTGAACATCAGGATCATACACCATTTTATCTAGAACATTTAAAGTGGTATGCACACAATCTGTACAAAACATTCTACAACAAAGTGATAATTAAAAATTCAATGATACTACATTCTAGTTCTATGGTGTTAGGCAAACATTCACTAAAAAAAAACCTACTACCAGCTTAGCCTGGTTCAGTGTTAGTTGGCATCCATTTGTATCCCCCTCCCCTGGGACAAGGCTGAAAACAGGCAGAATTGTGTAGTCCTCCTTTCTCAGTCAACAAAAACTAAATAAATAAATACAAAAGAAGGAAATGTCTATCAATATATTTCCAGAAGTATTTAATTACCCTAGCTGTTTAAACTGTCAAGACAGTTGTCAGACTAGCAACCCATGCTGAGCTAGGTAATGTGATCGAAACAACAGGCTTGTGAAAACCATCACTGCTCGAATCCAACAAGGCACAATACGGAGCTCTGTCCTCTGATATCTGGCTTAGGCTTGAGTCTTTTAACCTTCCCAACCCCAGCCATGCTGTTCATGCTTGCACAAGTCTTTGACCTACCAGGCCCTCGTGGGCCTCTTGCAGTAATCCCGGTTCTTCTTACCAAGTGCAGAAGGACCTCCTCCATAGATCTTCCTCCAGGTAAATCCCATCACAAAGCCATGGAAATGTCTCTACAGCACATTATGTAGTCCTGGAGACTTATCCCATAATTGGTCAGTCCATTCTGAGGGGACAGGCTGTTTGCAGAATCTTCAGCTGTGGTCAGCTGAGGGCTCCCAGGCAAAATCTGTGCCCTTACCCCCAGGATGCAGCATTGAGCTTCCTTTCCCACTCTGTTTGGCGCCTTGTGTCCTAACTGGATGCTGCTGTGTTCTCTGACCTTGTTGCCATAGTCTCTATTGTTAGAGGGCTGAAATATGGCTGTCAGTTGTGTGTATTTATATTTTTATACTGTACGTCGGTCCCTCAGAAGTGCAATTAGCCACAGGTTAACATGTGACTGGTAGTGTAGTGCAAATGTTTAATTTATTCCCTCATCACAGGCATTCTCATGCAGTCTGGTCCCTTGTTGATAGCACATGCCATGATCGTCTAAATGGCATGAAGCTGCAACTTCAAAGGTGCTGCTCACTAGCACTCACTGGTACCATTCTCCCAGTGCACAACGCCAAAGTGGATCTTCTCCTGCTGCTTGCCAGTCCCTATAGCTGTAGTCCAAGGGGATGAGTGAAGAGAATATCCTACTGTCAGGGTTGCTGGGGTCCCAGAAAAGCTGAAAGTGCATGCTTCAACTGGGGGGCACTATTTAAAATGATTGTTATGCAAAAGTACAACTAGGTGGAAATGAATACAATTGTTGGTCACCACCACTGGGATCTCTGTCGGTGTTAGCTGGATTTGTTGGACTTGCAAATAAAACAAGGTAAGTACATTGCTTTTGTAGCTGCCTGTTTTTACCTAGCAACTGTGTGGGTTTCAGTGCCGTGACTGATACCCTTGATACTATTGGATTTGTCACAACACCTGCATCTTTGGAGCTCTTACCATTACGTGGAAGTGTCATGTAGTTGCCAATTGTTGCCAAACAGTAAAGCCTTCTCCATCTAGATTTGCCCCAGACTGGGTGAAAACCCACTCCACTGTGGTCGCAGCTTGGCTGCTCAGCCGCCGACCGTATCTCCTCTACCCGCCTGCTCGAAGCCTTCAGCTGAACAGGTACGCTTTCAGGATGCCTCAGGACCCTTAGGCCCTGTCCACACTGCACCTCTCAGACCACATAATGGATAGAAACCATTACAACCGGGGAGCAGTGCAGTGTGTCCACACTGCTGCGGTGTCCATTATGGGACCGGCACCGCCTGTCCACACTTTGGGAGCTGGGCAACCGTTACAGTAGCACCCGATCCCACAATGCAGCTCGCGCTGCACTAGGGGACCGGTGCCACGCATCCACTCGCCTGGTAATGTTGCCAGGTAATCGGTTTCATAACCGTTGTTGAAACCACCTCATATGTGGTTTCAACAACAGTTATGAAAACGCCTTCTGTAACGTTACAGGTGTAAATGCAAACTGTTGCGGTAACGGCTTGAGCACTCTGTAACATTACAGACAGGTAGTGTGGACAGGGTCTTAGAAAACCCCGACATCCATAGCCGGAATGCTGATTGGTCCTTGGCACACAGCCCTCAGATTCTATTGAGTGCTCTCTCTCTCTTTCCTCCTTCCCTATTGGCTGGTGTGGTTTTCCACATCTTAGCTGTTTCTGCTTGCTCGCTTTCTTACGGCTTTACTGCTTCCAAACCATTTAAACTTTCAGCTCTGAATATTCTCCTGCTCTCCCACCCCGCCCCAGCACTCTTTTAAATGGGCTTTCTGCCCTGAAAGTCCCACCTCCTTGTGCCAACAAACCAATATCTTCGTAGCTTTCCCTTTCCTGCACTCCTTAGGGCATTCCCTTGTATGTCTACACCCCCTAGTCTACACTCGTTTTACACTGTACTGCTCTCACTATTTCGTCTCGCTCCTTCTTGCTAGTATTAATTTATACTTGACGCTTTCTCCACCTTATACCCTATTCTCTACACTTCCAGGAAGCTACAAAGATCAATTTCTGCTCCCTTCATACCCTTGTTTTGCACTATTATCACACATAGACTTGCCATCCTCACCTCTGTAACTATTTTTCCCTGCACCAATCTACACTAACTCTCCCTGTATCACTTTTCTTACTCTACCTCCATGGCATTGTTAACTCTTTACCTCCTCATACTCCTACCCACTTGTTACCTTCTTCCCAAAACCTCACCTAATCCACATATTACCAGTTGTTCTCTCATGCCACAATGCATTAATCTCAGCTCAACTCCTCATCCTAACCCTGGGAAGCACAGCTTACATACTGTCACATAACCTGGCACTTTCCATTTTCTGTGTTCATCTCACTCCACCTGCTGCCGGTCTCGAACCATTGCCACACTCCAGCCCAGCCCTCCCAGTGAAGGCACCCAAGCTCACTCAAAATGCTGAAACAATACCTTGCCAGGATTGCCTTGCTCCTTCTCCTTCTATCTGGCAATATTCACCCCAACCCTGGCCCTCCATATAACCCACCTCAGCAAAACCTCAAAAATAAGCTATTAACCCTTGCCACCATCAACATCAGAAGCCTGCTACCCAAACCTGATGAACTTCAGACCTGTATAGCACAGCATTCCCCTAATATTCTCTCCATCAATGAAACCTGGCTCTCCTCCAGGGTCCCAGATTCCTTCATCTCCCTGTCTGGCTACACCCTATTCAGATAAGACAGGCTGAGCAAACGCGGCAGGGGCTGTGTCTTGTATGTCAAAGACCACCTAAAAAGTATAGCCCTCTCCCATGATGCCACTTGCAACAACTCTCAGCTAGTTGCTGTCAAAATATTACTGGGGCAGCAAGGGAAGTCTCTTACCGTGCTCTCGGTGTATATCCCCCCTCGGGACCAAACACCAGGGTTAAAAATGGTCACAGACTACCTGTAAACCCTCCCTCATCAGTCGGAGACTGTGATCATGGGTGACTTTAATATAAATTGGATTGCCCCCAAAGTGTCCCCATTTAAAGATGCCATCACATCAGTTGGCGTCTCCCAAATGGTTAGCACCCCTACAAGATTCAACCCCAGGACAGGTTCTAGCTCCCTATTGGACCTTATCCTAACTACTCACCTGGATAGAATCTCAAGAACACAAGTTGTTCCTGACTCACTGAGCGACCACTCCCCTGTTTTATGTTTTTGAACAAATAAGGCCCACAAACCACCAGCAAAGACTGTCTTTCATCGGGTCATTAAAAAAGGAAATCTCACCCGCTTTAAGACCTATCTTACTCAGTGTAATTGGTCCCTCCTCAATACTTTTTGATAATGTGGATGATGCCCTCTCCTACTTTATCACCCAGTTCAACAAAGCCTGTGATCTCTTTGCCCCACTCTGTAAAAAAAACATTAAGGGACCCACCAACCCCTGGATCACCGCCTCCTTAATTAACCAATTGAAACAGAGAGATAATCTGTGGTACCGTGCTAAGGCCTGTGGGTTGCATAGTGACCTGCAGCTCTTCAGGGCTGCCAGAAATCTCTGCACCAGTGAAATTGTAGGCCAAAAAAGAATACTATAATAGGAAATTCACAAATTCTTGGGGTAGCAGCCGCAACTTCTGGGAAACTATTAAAGACCTCACAGGCCTCACAGGTCAACCTAATAAAGTTTCCCCCTCCCCGCTCCAAGTAAATGGTGTTAACACACAGGACCACAAACTCATAGCGAATGTTTTAATGACGCAGTCACCGACCTAGAAGGCATACTTCCACATTCACTGACCTAGAAGGCATACTTCTGCCTGACTTCTTTGACATTCCTGGCCCTAGCCATGAAGCCTCTACTGTCACCCCCCCTCTCCATGAATCCCTCCCTTCTACTTCCGGCGTGTAACATTGTCTGAGTCCAAAAATACAGTGCATTCAAAGGGTCCTTGGTAAGTCCAGGTTCAGTGGTGACGCTTTGGACCTTAAACTTCTACATCTCTCCCTTGATGTTGTCATTGCTCCTCTCACCTGTCTTTTCAACTTGTCTCTCTTCCTTAGCCAATTCCCCAGCCTTTGGAAAACTGCTATAGTCATGCCAGTCCAGAAAAGCAGTGATAAGATGCTAAGTAATAACTATAGGCCCATATCCATCCTCCCGCCCCTCTCTAAGTTCCTTGAGTGTATTGTTGCCGACCAGCTCAGTGAATATCTTGCCAAATATAACCTGCAGTGCCCACAGCAGCATGGCTTTAGAAAGTCACACCAGTACCACCACTGCCCTGCTTGCCTACACCAACTACATCCATAAGACTTTGGACGAAGGCCATGTTGTTGGGACAATCTATATTGCCCTAACAAAGGCCTTCGACACAGTTAATCATTCCCTCCTGCTCCACTCTTTCCCTGATCTAGGGCTCTCCTCAGAAGTTACTAGCGGGTTCAAAAGCTACCTTGGTGGATGGTCCCAGCAAGTTAAGATCTGCAACACTCTCTCAAATAGTCTTCCTGTATCTTCTGGAGTCCTGCAAGGCTCCATCCTTGGACCACTTCTCTTTAGCCTATTTATCTATAATTTCCCCTCTGCCTGTAACAGCAACTTGGTCCTCTATGCAGATGATGCAGTCCTTTTATCTCACAGCCCAGACCCACTCTCACTAACGACTGACCTACAGTCCAGTTTCAGGCTGGTAGAGACCTGGTTTGAGAACCATAAACTGCTGATGAATTACAAAAAGACTAAGGTCATGCTCTTTTCTAACCGCCGCAGTACACACAAGGATGCTTGTCTTTGTCTGACCATTTGCAACAGCCTAAACCAACCTCTTGAGCAAGTTCAAGTGTTTAAATATTGTGGTATTACACTTGATACTGCTCTCTTATTCAATCTCCATATAAACCATATTGCTAAGATCATCAACTCCAAGATTGGGATCCTTTACTGTTATCACCATTATACAACTGCTGAGGCTCTGAGACTTGCAGTGACCAGCTCTGTCCTTTCTCTTGTGGACTATGGCCTAGTTATCTATGGCGCTGCCTCGGACACCTCTCAAGAGAATTTCACTTGCGCTGAACAAATCTTGCAGGCTTGTCTCTGGGTCTGATAAGAGGACCCATACCTGTGAACTTTACAAAAGAAACAACTGGCTTCCTCTTAAGGCTAGGGTTTCCTGTCTCACGTGCCTACTTGCAAAAAAGATTAGTCTAGGCCTCATGCCTCCTTTCACTGAAATGCTAATCTTGCTGACGCAAATAACCCGGCATACACAGAGCTCCTCTAACCCATCCTACCTTGTCCCCTTCTTCAGGACCTCCCAAGGCCAATGAACTTTCATTTTTAGAGTGCCCGCTCTATTGAAAAGTCTCCCCCAAGCTGTCACTGCCGAACCTAAACTAAGTGCGTTTAACCTCCAACTCCAAGAACACCTCCTCACGCTAAGTCACTGTGATTGCTTTGCCTAGTCTCAACTCTTTTACTGACCTCCCTCCCATGCTTCTTCCCATCTCCTCTCTCACCTATTGCCCTATCCTGCTCCCATACCATCTCCTTCCTTCCACCTCTCCTCCTTCCCCCTTCTTTTCCCTCCCCTACCTCCAGTTTCCTTCCCCCCTCCATCCTGCCCTTCTATCCACTTTTCCTCTTGCTGCTCAATCCCTTATCTTGCCTTGTCCCCTCCCCACTCTTCCCCTCTGTCCTTGTCCCCTCCCTTCCCCCCTTGCTCCCCACGTCCCCAGTCGTCTCTCCTCCCCACCTTTGTGTCAGTCCCTAATGTAGGTGCAAACCCTCTTACTCACCCTTCCCCTCATCCTCCCTCTTCACACCTCACTTACCCCTACCTGCTTGTACTTGTAGCCCCACCTCAGCACTTTCCTGACTAGGTCTTATTCGGACTGCTTTACTGTAACTGCAATTGTATGTCATGTATGTAATATTATTATCATGTGCGTAACCCTGTTTTTACCCATATTTGTTGTATTTCCTTTCTAATGTGGAACCTTTGTAAAAGAACCTCTGGTTCAAAGGTTATTGCAATCCTAGTATGAAATAAATATATAAAAAATAAATAAAGCTGGTAATTATACTGAGTTAGGTAACAAACGAACTGGGCAGGGCAAAATTAGTGGTCTAGCAAAGCAGAAACTGTGATGAGAGCACTTAATCCTGGTGAGTGACACTGTAAATAAAGCTGGGATAACAGAGCAACTAATGTAGTTAGAATGGCTCTGCACTTTAGGCTGCACTTTTCATAAGCATAATGTCTCTGCTCTTACAGATCGCTAGAGAATAAAGTTTTTAGTTCCAAGTTGTCCTTTTTTAGGGTTTACACCATTTCTTGGTAGCCTGTCTAAAAAGTATTTGACTGACCTCTACTAATCTCATAGTGCCTTTGTTTATGACACCATAGTGCTGCTCACCATGACAACAGACTGTGGTGTCACAAACCGCAATTGTGAGGTCAGAAGGGAACAGTCACCCTTTTTGAAAGGCACAGTAAAATGAGCACCTCTAACAGAAAAAAGTGAAAACAACTAGAAACTCTAAGGTTTAATATTGTTATTGTAAATATAATAGTTTTAAGCATTTTACTTTTAGCAGGCACAAGCTCTTTAAGTAAAACTTCTAATATAAAACAGGGGCAGCCGCCCTGTTAATTACTGTACATAATTACACTGAGTAAAATTCTCAGTACACAATACAGCTACAGCACATAGTATTTTCAGGTCAGGAGAACTAACAGAGATAGCAGACTAACAGCTGGGGTTGAATAGATACAGGAGTAGGTGTACTGTCAGACTGCTGAGCTGCACCAGAGGTGTATAAACCATAAAAGAAATGCAATTCTGCCACTTTATATAGCAGTGCTAGTCTACGCTTTGCCTATCATTTCCAGAGGGCCTCTGTTGCTGCCGTGCTTCCCAATTCACAGTGCCTGGGTCCATAAAATTTACTGCTAATGCATCCCGCTGCAGAAATTTCTACAACTATCAGTAATGGAAATGGAACAAATTTATCAGTGGAAGGATCAAATATACCCGACAGTGATCTTGGGACATGGTTTCTCATTACATATTGAATTTTTACTCTTTATTTAGTCAGTTGTATGCCTTTTGTGAGTCGTATTTTGCACAGAAGCAGTTCTTCCTCATTTTGGTCCTAGAACTAAGTCAGACTTTTAGTTTCACACCCGGAACTCAGTTCCCCCTAGGTCCCTCCACTCCATTTACACCACTGACAACTACTATAGTTAGGCAATAAGGCATGACAGAGCATGGGTTATCGAGGGATTTACACACATCTCACGTGGTGTGTCACTAGGCACAGCTGAAAAGTGTGTAATCTCCTAATTACATACAAAGGTCTGGATGCCTGTGGTACTGAAATACAGAAAGTTAGTTTCCTTTAAAGGAGTAGCCTGTTCCTGTGTAAATTTTATTGACATGCTACCCGACATAGGAGAAATAAGCCACTCACCCCTGTTTATGTGTCCACACATTTATTAAACAGGTAAGATTACTAAAAAATAGCTACCAACATTTTGGTGGCCAAACAAAACCCCCTTCCTCAGGGTGTAACAATGTATCTACAAAGAAAAATGTATCATGTTGTCTCTGTTCTGGCCATTTGCTCATTATAATATTCTCTCCTACAAATACTACACCACCACATTTGTGTCAGCAAAACAGACTGTGGCAGAGTGCACACAATGAGATATATACCAGATCTGTGTATTCAGATCACAGAAACATAGAATTTGTCGGCAGATAAGGACCACTTGGCCCACCCAGTCTGCCCATTTTCCTACCTAATGGATAAGCTTCAGATCCTAGTTAACCAACAGCCTACTACTTCCAACCCCCCCACTAGAGTTGCCTTATGACTGTCCCATGCATTCTTGAAATCCACCACTGTTTTTGACTACACAACCTCCTCAGAAAGGCTGTTCCATGCATCCATAACCCTCTCCGTGAAAATTTACTTCCTCACATTACCTCTGCGCCGTCCCCCCCATAAGCTTCAAATTGTGCCCTCTTGTTCTTGCACACCTCTTTTTCTGAAAAATGTTACCCTCTTGGACTTAGAAACATAGAAACATAGAATTTGACGGCAGATAAGGACTGCTTGGCCCACCCAGTCTAGCCATTTCCCTACCTGATGGATAAGCTGCAGCTTACTTCCTCCTGCCCCCCACTAGAATTGCCTTATGCCTGTCCCATGTATTCTTGAATTCTCCCACTGTTTCTGACTCCACAACTTCCTCAGGAAGGCTGTTCCATGCATCCACAACTCTCACTGTGAAAAAATACTTTCTAACATTACCTCTGAGCCGTCCCCCCATCTTCAAATTGTGCCCCCTTGTTCTTGCACATCTCTTCTTCTGAAAGATGCTACCCTCTTGTACCTTGTTAATTCCCTTGAGATACTTGAAAGTTTCTATCATCTCCTCCTTTCCTCAAGGGTATACATATTAAGCTGCTTTTCTCTCCTCGCATGTCTTCTGGTGCAGACCTTGCACCATTTCGGTTGCCATCCTCTGAACAGCCTCCACTCTGTCTATGTCTTTGCAGAGATGGGGTCTCCAGAATTGCATGCAGTACTGCACGTAGCGACCACTGCACAGTGTGCTTCACAATAAACACAACCATGGAGACAAGCCATACAAATACTAGGATACTGGACTTTAGAAGGGCTGACTTTGGCATAATGGGTGAATACCTGAGGAATGCATTAGCAAATGGCTAGAAAGGAGGGGTGGAAGAACAATGGAGAAAAATCAAAACTGCCATCATGGAGGCAACAAGCCTTTGTGTGAAACAAATAAAGAAACAAGCGGAATAAAAACCACTATGGCTCTCAAAAGAAGTGTCAGGGAAGGTTAAGGAGAAAAGGCTGCATTCAAAAGTATAAGGAATCACAGATGGAGTACACGACAGGAACTGTATCAATTAAAGCAGAAAGAAGTGGGGAAGGCAGTCAGAAAAGCAAAGGCCCAAACCGAGGAAAGGATAGCCAACTCAGTTAGGAAGGGATAAAACCTTTTATGGTACATTAGGGAACATAGAAAGGTTAAGGGAGGGATAGGAAGATTAATAAAGGAGAGGGAAGGTGGGCAGAGGGAGACAGTGAAAAGGCAGAGATAATGAATGAATACTTTTGCTCAGTATTCACAAAAGAAGAAGAGGAAGTTACCTAAACCAAACAGTAGAAGCACTCTGGATAGTGGGGTTGATACCAGTCCATTTAAAGAAGAAAGAGTACTGAAAGAACTTCTAAAACTCAAGGTGGACAAAGCAATGGGGCCTGACGGGATTCACCTAGAATCCTAAAAGACCTAAGGGAGGACCTAGTGACACCACTAACCACACTTTTAACAAATCATGGGAAGATGGGTGGTACCTGAGGACTGGAGGAGGGCAGATGGGATTCCCTTCACAAAAGTGGGAACAAGGCAGAAGCAGGAAACTACAGACCTGTTAGTTTGACCTCAGTGGTGGGAAAATGATGAATCACTTCTGAAAGAAAGAATTGTTGAGTACCTAGAGGCCACGGGCACTGGACCCAAAGCAGCATGGATTCACAGCAGGAAGGTCATGTCAGACAAATCTAATCGATTTCTTTGACTGGGTGACCAAAGTAGTAGACCAGGAGGGACTGTGGATAGCCTACCTAGACTTTAGCAAGGCATTTGACACAGTCTCGCACAAAAGATTAATAATCAAGTTAGCCAGCCTGGGAGTGGGTCCCAGGTGGTAGCCCTGGAGTAAGAAAACTGGCTGCACAACAGGACACAGAAGGTAATAGTGAATGGAACACATTCTGAAGAAAGGGGGTTACTAATTGGAGTACCTCAGGGGCTCAGTACTGGGTCCAGTCCTCTTTAACGTCTTTATAGGTGACATTGCAGAGGTCTGGAAGGAAAGGTATGCCTCTTTCATGGATGACAAAGATCTGTAACAGAGTTAATACACAAGGGGGGTAGAAAGGATGAGAAGGGACTTTGCAAGGTTGGAGGAATGGTCAGACATATGGCAACTTAGATTCAATGCAAAGAAGTGCAAAGTAATGCACCTGGGAAATAAAAATCCAGGAGAAGAGTACACAGTAGCAGGGAGGTACTAACAATAACAATAATGGAAAGGATCTGGGTGTAGTCATATCAGATGACCTAAAGGTGGGTATGCAATGTGAGAAGTCAGTAGGGAAAGTCAGGGGATACTGGGATGCATAGGAGGGGCATCACAAGTAGAAAAAGGAAGTGGTTATCCTCCTATACAGACAGTTGGTGAGACCCCATCTGGAGTACTGTGTGCAGTTTTGGAGACCCTCATCTACGCAAGAACATAGACAGGATGGAAGCAGTCCAGAGGAGGGCAACTAAAATGGTGCAGGGTCTACATCAGAAACCATATGAGAGAGACTGAGAGAGCTTAATATGTATACCCTTGATGAAAGGAGGGACGGGGGACATGATAGAAACTTTTAAGTACCTCAAGGGAATCAACAAAGTCCAGGAGGGTAGTATCTTTCAGAAAAAGAGATGTGTAAGAACAAGGGGGCACAATTTAAAGTTAGAGGGGGGGACGGCTCATGGGTAATGTGAGGAAATTCTTTTTCACGGAGAGAGTGGTGGACGCATGGAACTGCCTTCCAGGAGAGGTTGTGGGGTCTAAAACAGTGGAGGAATTCAAACATGAATGGGACAGACATAAGGCAATTATAGTGGGGGGTTGCAGGAAACAGGCTATTGGTTAACTAGAATCTGCAGCTTATCCAGTAGGTAGGGAAATGGGCAGACTGGGTGGGCCAAGTGGTCCTTATCTGCCGTCAAAGTCTATGTTTCTATGTTACTCCAGATGGGGTCTCACTAACTGTCTGTAGAGAGGGATAACAACTTCCTGTTTTCTACTGTTGATGCCTCTCCCTATGCATCCCAGTATCCCCCCAGCCCCTCTTACTGCCTTCTCACATTGCTTGCCCACCTTTAGGTCATCTGATATAATTACTCCTAGGTCTCTTTCGATTTTGTTGTTGTTATTAACTCACCCCCCATTGTGTACTCTTCCCCCTGGATTTTTGTTTCCCAGATGCATTACCTTGCACTTCTTTGCATTGAATCTGAGCTGCCACATATTTAACCATTCCTCCAACCTTGCCAAGTCCCTTTTCATTCTCTTCACCCCACCTTGTGTATCAACCCTGTTGCAGATCTTTGTGTCATCTGCAAAGAGGCATACCTTTCTTCCAGGTGCTCTCCAATGTCACTTATAAAAATATTAAAGAGGACCGGTCCCAGTACCGAACCCTGCAGTACCCCGCTAGTTACCCTCCTTTCTTCACTGAGGACTCCGTTTACTATTACCTTTTGCATCATGTTGTCCAGCCAGTTTTATATCCAGGCTACCACCTTGGGACCACTCCAAGGCTGGCTAACTTGTATATTAATCTTTTGTGTGAGACTGTGTTGAATGCCTTGCTAAAATCTAGGTAGGCCATATCCACAGCCCCTCTCTGGTCTACTACTTTGGTTACCCAGTCAAAGAACTCTATTCGGTTCGTCTGACATGACCTTCCTGCTGTGAAACCATGCTGCCTTGGGTCCTGTGCCCCACTGGTCTCTAGGTACTCAACAATTCTTTCCTTCAGAAGTGATTCCATCATTTTCCCTACCACTGCAGTCAAACTAACTGGTCTGTAGTTTCCTGCCTCTGCCCTGCTCCCACTTTTGTGAAGTGGAATCACATTTGCCCTTCTCCAGTCCTCAGGTACCACTCCATCCTCCCATGATTTGTTAAAGAGAGTAGTCAGTGGTGTTACTAGTTCTACCCTTAGTTCTTTTAGTATTCTTGGGTGAATCCAGTCAGGCCCCATTGCTTTGTCCACCCTCAGTTTCAAGAGTTGTTTCAAAACCCTTTCTTCTGTGAATGGACTGGTATCGACCCCCTTATTCAGAGTTTCTCCCTTATTTGGTTTAGGCACCTAGCCCTCCTCATCTGTTGTGAATACTGAGCAGAAATATTCGTTCAGTATCCCTGCTTTTTCACTGTCACCCTCTGCTCACATTCCTTCCCCTTTATTAAGTCTCTGTATCCCTCCCTTGGTCTTTCTTCGCTCCCTAATGTACCTATAAAAGGTTTTATCCCCCTTCTTAACAGAGTTGGCTATCCTTTCCTCAGTTTGTGCCTTTGCTATTCTGATTGCCTTCCCTGCCGCCTTTTGCTTTAACTGATAAAGTTCTCTGTCCTGCTCCTTCTGTGTTTCCTTATATTTCCTGAATGCTATCCTTTTCTCCTTAACCGTCCCTGCCACTTCTTTTGAGAACCATAGTGGTTTGTTGATTCCCTTGAGGTACTTCAAAGTTTCTAGCATGTCTCTCCTCTCCCTTCTTTCCTCGAGGCTATATATATTAAGCTCCTTAAGTCTCTCTTCATATGTCTTCTGGTGCAGACTCTGCACTGTTTTAGTTGCCCTCCTCTGGACTGCCTCCATCCTGTCTATGTCTTTGCGGAGACTGGGACTCCAGAACTGCATGCAGTACTCCAGATGGGGTCTCACCAGCTGTCTGTACAGAGGGATGACAGCTTCCTGTTTTCTACTGGTGATGCTTCTCCCTATGCATCCCAGTAATCCCCAGCCCTCCTTACTGCTTTCTCACATTGCTTGCCCACCTTTAGGTCACCTGATATGACCACCCTCAGGTCCCTTTCCATTTTTGATGTTGTTAGTATCTCACCCCCCATTGTGTACTCTTCCCCTAGGTTTTTGTTTCCCAGGTGCATTACTTTGCACTTCTTAGCATTGAATCTACATTTGACCATTCCTCCAGCCTTGCCAAGTCCCTTCTCATCCTTTCCACCCTACCTTGTGTATCAACTCTGTTGCAGATCTTTGTGTCGTCTGCAAAGAGATATACTTTTCCTTCCAGTCCCTCAGCAATGTCGCTTATAAAGACATTAAAGAGGACTGGTCCTAGTACTGAACCCTGCGGTACCCCGCTAGTAACCCCCCTTTCTTCAGAGTGGACTCCGTTTACTATTGCTCTCTGTGTCCTGTTGTCCAGCCAATTCTTTACCCAGGCTACCATCTTAGGACCCACTCCCAGGCTGGCCAACTTGTATATTAATCACTGGGGTTTTATCAGTATTGTAATATTTATTTACTTATTGAATTATTTGGAATACACCTTCGAGCCAGTGGCTCGTTTACAGAGGTTCCATGTCATGTTACACAATCAGAGATCTTACAGAGAACAGTTTCAATAACAATTACAGAAGTCACAATATGAGTGAGAGTTACATACACTTATAGAAGGAAGACTTTTACCAAAATATACATCAAAAACAAATAAATATATCTAAAAATTCAATCCAGGGGCACAACAACTAGCAGGAAATGATTGAGGAATCAGATGATTGTTTAGGTGCTAAGGAAGGGTATGTGAGAATACACATTTACCCAGGGCCAGAGGGAGGAGGTACTACAGAAAAGGAAAATTGATGGGGGTGGAATAATGGAGCAGGCAGAGATGAGAGGAGGGGAAGGGGGGAATTAGAGTGAAAAATAATAAGAGATCAAGGTGAACTAGGATAGGAAGTCTGGCAGTATAATGTCCGGGGGGGGGGGCAAGAGGTAGTAGAGGGGATGTGGGGGGTAGTGACTAGGTTGCAGCCAAGGCAGGGGACTAGGGGAAGGATTAGATCCCACAGTCGCAACCACTGTTGGAAGTAAGTAGGACATGTAGTTTTGACTTAAAGGGTCCCAGCTTGAGTTCCTTTTATGCCTCCATATTCAGGGCATTGATCCAGAGAGGCGCATGGTACTCATATGTGTGCTGACCTTGTGCGGTCCAGCTGAAGGGTAATTTTAACATTTGGTTTTTCAAACCCCTAGTACATCTGGATGAGCTAGGTATGCTGAGGAGATGTGACACACCAGAGGGGTAAGGCTTAGCTTGACTCCTGTTGTCAAAGGAAAACATTCCCTGAATCCTTGTCTCTCAAACAGGTAACTTCCTAACACATATGTGTATGAACAGCCCATGTAAACCATTTTTGCTTACTATTTTACTGTGCTGCTTCATGTCTGCGCTTCTAGAGCTTTGTACTGATGAAACCCATTGAGATAACTAACAGAAACTGTTACCTACTCAGTCTATCCTTTTCCCTTAGTGCAGTTGCTCTATCCTGGAAGCTGGCCAAAGTTATTCCACTCCACAAAGGCAAGGCAAGTTTATTTACACAGTGCCCAATCCCTGGGGCTCTGGGTGTCTTACATAAAACAGGTAGGATCATAAACAAAAAGCATGACACATACCACATATATAGATATTTAAAACAATAAATAGAGTTCTAAAATGACTAGAGTTTAATTAGTACTGATCAATCACTTTCATCAGGGAAAGCTAAACAGAACAGATGAGCCTTTAGACCTTCCTTCCCTGGCAACTTCTGTTCCCTCTCCCCCTTTCCCATCTTCTTCCTCCCCTCTCTCTCTAAGCTTTCAGAGAAACTGGTCCATTCTAGACTCTGACTTTCTTTCATCTTCCAACTTCCTCTCACCTTTCCAGTCTGGTTTCCAGAAGCACCATTCCACAGTCTACTCCCTGCAATGTGTCACAGATTCTATCTTCTCCAGGATGAATCAGAGGCACATTACAACCACTTTATTCATCAATCTGGCCAAAGCCTTCGATTTGATGTCCCATCCACTCCTTCAGGACAAGCTGAGTTCTACTGGCTTCTCAGCTCCCAGCATTGCTTAGTTTCAATTCCTATCTAACTGGCCAACAGCATTCAGTACAGGTTGGAGGTATCCTGTCACCTCCCCTTCCTATCTAGGCTGGGGTCCCACAAGACTCCATCCTAGGTCCCATCCTTTTTTCCATCTTCCTCAGTGACCTCCCCTCTGCCTGTGTACTCGCATAGCCGCATGTATGCAGATGAGAGAGCCATCTACACCTCCGATCCCTCCACCGTAGCTGTGGAAGACCTGCTCTAGCAGGACTTCAACAAAGATCTGCACTGGTTCCAATCCAACCAACTCAGAGTCAACACAAATAAAACAGTGTCCATGACCTTTGATACCGGTCAGAAACTGGCCAAACTCACTGCCCCCCCATCTTCACCACACTGGATGACATGCCTCTTAAAGCATGTCCGTCCTTCAAATACCTTGGTGTGTGGCCAGTTAGTAAGCTTTACTTCTCAGCTCACATTGATGCCATTCATGCAAAACCCATCCTAAACTTGGTGCCCTGTATTGCAACACAGACTGCTCATCTCTGCATGTCCGTAGGGCACTTGTTATCAAAATGGTGCTTCATGTCTTTGACTATGTGGATGTGGTCTATGGCATTGCCCCTTCTACTTCCCTCACCAGACTGGACACCCTCTAAAACTCCTTCTGCGGTTTTTCTACAAATTCCCTCCATCACACCCATCATTGTTCACTTTACTCACCCCTATCTATCCTCCCTTTGTCCTCTCGTCACCAGGCTCATAACACTTCCTTAATTTTCAAATACTGGTTTGGTTCTTTTTCCTCTTACCTTTCCTCTCCCAACTCCCCCCTGCTTGCTGTTCCCTCCATTCCAGAGACCAGCGTACTTTTGCCACTCCTCATCCCTGCTCCTCTGCTAGGAAATCTGCCTTCTCCTATCAGCTTCCCTCACTCTGGAACCAACTCCCCTCATCCCTTCATGTCTCCCTGTCTCCTGGCTACCTCAGGCATCAGTTTAAACTTCAACCCCTCCCCACCTCTTCCTGTTACCATTCTTCCTGATACCACCATGGCCGAGCTTTAAAGGTGATAGGAAACATTTTTTTACACTTCTAAATGCACTTTTGTTGTCCCTTTAGTGTATATCCAAAATTCTTCTATGCTTTTGACCTTTTTTTTGTTAAATGACTAATCCAGTTTTGTTGTCTTGGTAACTTCCCTGAATCCCTCTCTCTTCAGCAGTTGCTGCTCTGTCTTTTCATACTGCCTGTAACATTCAATGACATCGATAACACCCATTCCAGTTCATTCAGTTGGATAGAATAGAATGGTGTTACTGATGTCCTAGAATGTCTTAGAAACATGAAAAGAAAAAGTAGATGGTGACGGCAGTGGAACTCTATGTAGCTCTAAGGGCACCCCAAAGCTAGATTATTTAGTTATCAAAAATTGGGCAAAGCATATTAGAATACATAACTGCATGGAAAGGAAGATCAAATGACAGTTAACTATGTAAAAATCATTTCCTATCTCCTTTAACCATCCTGGCAAGCAATCATCTGGGTCCCGTCTCCTGCCTTAGTTTAACCACCACACTGCTACAGTTCTCCCTCCATTACGAGGTCGGGCAATTAACTCGCCTCTCTGGTCAATTGGCATTGTCAGTATTGTTCTTGTCCAACAAGTACTGCTGCCACTTCTAAATAGGCACTTGCTAGGTGTTCTCATTGAGCTGCACTGCACTTGCACATATGATTGTTTACGTATTTATTCTAACTTGTACCAATTTTAGTACCATATGTTCTGTTGTTCAGATGTTTTGTTACTACGTTTTGTGCTGCTGTTATTAATTTTCACATGAACAAACAAATAAATAAATAAAAGCTATTTATGTTTTACTGGCTCACAAGTTAAATTAACCAAAAGAATGCAAAATTACTTTCCTCCTTGGCATTTTACCATGTGGTTCCAGGCTTTGCTTCTGTCCTGAAAGCACTGATTACTATACAGTACAGGGACTGCAGTAAATACCTCCCGAGCACCCACCAAGCCAGGAACTGTCAGCATGATGACATCATTGCGTGATGACATCAGCGCACATCTGACCAATGACATGAGCTGGATGCATCCTCTGCCATGTCCATAGCCTGAAACAGCAGTACTATTCGGCCAAATAGCCCCCCTGTCAGTAAGCTGCAATGTATATATAGTCATACAGTAGTAGCCAAAGACATTACCAGCTATTTCCTGAAATTTCTGTGATATTTCTATAGAAATCTCCTGCTTTCTGCATTTCCATAGTAGGGGA
Organism: Neoceratodus forsteri; assembly: GCA_016271365.2. NCBI lineage: Eukaryota > Metazoa > Chordata > Ceratodontiformes > Ceratodontidae > Neoceratodus > Neoceratodus forsteri. The sequence goes on from CM057452.1 coordinate 410,299,111, forward strand.
GGGAGAGAGAAACTCTATAGAAATTTCACAAAATATCTGGAAATAGCTGGCAATGTCTGTGGCTACTACTGTATATATGCACAGGATGATTAATTCATTTTATGATATGCTGCATTATTCCCCACTCTACTTCTGTCCCGGGTAGCAACAAATGATAAAGTGGGGCTCTGTTAGACAGCCTCCTGTGCTACCGCAAGCTGGTGAGTATCAGCATGATACTGTTATCGCTTGATGACATAAGCACATGTCTGACAATGCCGGGAACTGAAGATGCCCCAAGCCATGTCCTCAGCCTGTATAACAGCACTACCTGACATAAAGCCTAAGGTTAAGCACTCAGCACTTTTGAACAATATATTTATGTACAAAATATTTACAAAAACAAGACGCTCTGACTCCTGATGAAAATCACTTGAAAGAAGAAGCTCCATATTAGTGTTGCTAAGATAGTATCCTAGAAACTAGGATACCAACGATACCTCTTATTTGGCCATAGAGTTGCTGTGGTAGGATAGCAGTGCTATCTGACCATGAATCCGACCCTCTAGGATCCATTGCATGGATCCAACAAACATTGTGGATCCTAGCAACAGATCCGCTGATCTGACCAACAGATCCAGCTCAGATCCTAAATATCCGACCTAGGATACCTGGATCTTACTTAGGATCCATTGCTATCTGACCCCAGATCCAACATCCATCTTTGGTAGGATTTCTAGTATGATCCTAGATAGGATACCAGCACTATCTGATGGAAGGTGGTAGATCACAAGACCCGGGGGAGCAGGCTGAGGTACTAAATGAGTACTTCACCTCAGTTTTCACCAGGAAAAATGGGGGTGCTGCATCATACATGGGAGGTGACAGAGATACTGAGAAGGGGGGGACCCTTACCGATCGGCAGGTCTGGGAAGAGGGGAGGCATCACTGGCAGGTGGGGGGAGGGCTAAGCAGGGAGAAGGGGTACCGGAAGTGGAAATCACAGCTGAGAGAGTGAGGGAAGCCCTCAGCTCCCTTAAGACGGAGAAAGCACCAGGGCCGGATAAATTACATCCCAGAGTGCTGAAGGAACTTGCAGATGTCCTGGCAAAACCCCTGGCAGAGCTTTTCACCATCTCTCTGAGGACAGGGTGGGTGCCCCAAGACTGGAAGGCAGCGCATATAGTGCCTATCCACAAGGGGGGATCAAGGGAGGTGGCAGGGAACTACAGGCCTGTCAGCCTGACCTCGGTGGTGGGCAAGGTGATGGAGGGCATTGTCAAGGAGAGGCTAGGGGGGGACCTGGATAAGTCAGGGTGCCTGGATGATAGACAGCATGGATTCATCCCGGGGAAATCGTGTCAGACAAACCTGGTGGAGTTCTATGACTGGGTGACAAGTGCCTTGGACCTGGGTAGACCAGTGGATGTCCTCTTTCTGGACTTCAGCAAGGCATTTGACTCTGTTCCTCACGTGGGCCTGTTGGATAAGCTGGGAGAAATGGGGTGGGAACCAGATGATCAGATGGATAGGCAATTGGCTCCAGGACCGGACCCAGAGGGTCGTGAGTTGGCGGATAGTCTCATCCCCAGGAGGGTCATTAGTGGGGTCCCACAGGATCAGTCCTTGGGCCCCTTCTGTTCAACGCCTATGTATCTGACATAAGGACAGGAATCAGGAGTGAGATGAGTCTTTGCAGATGACTCTGAAACTGGGGGTGGTGGTGGATGGGGAGGAGGGAGGGAGGTGGCCCTACAGGGGACCTGGAGGCTCTGAAAAGATGGTCTAGAAAGTGGAAGCTGAGGTTCAATGCAGGAAATGCAAGGTACTCCACCTGGGGCCAGAGGAACCCAGGTCAAGTGTACACCCTGGGGATGCTACAAGTCTCGATGGCTGAGAGGGACCTGGGGGTGGTGGTGGATGTCAAGATGAACAACTCGGAGACTTGTAGGAGGGCAGCAGCCAAGGCCAACAGGATGCTGGGATGCATCGCTAGGGGGATCACCTCCAGAAGGAGGGAAGTGATACTCCTCTGTATAACTGCTTGGTGAGGCCGCACCTTGAGTACTGCAAGCAGTTTTGGAGGCCACACTTAAAGAGGGACATTAACTCCTGGAGAGGGTCCAGAGGAGGGCAACCAAAATGATTTGGGGCTTGGGGACAGGACCTATGAGGAGAGGCTCAAAGAGCTAAATATGTACACATTGGAAGAGAGAAGGGACGGGGGACATGATAGAGGCTTTAGGGTACATGAAGAGGGTAAATAGGGAGGAACAGTCGGGTGCTTCAAGGAAGGAGGAGGGGACCACTAGAGGGCATGGCTGGAAGCTGGAGGGGGAAGATTCTAGGGGAGAAAGGAGGAGGTGCTACTTCACTGAGAGGGTGGTGGAGCCATGGAATGCACTGCCTAGGGGCTGGTGGAGGCAGAGACAGTGGAGGGGTTCAAGAGGGGGTGGGACAGGTACAGGGGAAGGGTTCTGGAAGCAAAATCCAATGCAGCAAGAATATCCGGAACTGGGAAGGGAGAAGCCAGAGAAGGCGAGGGGAACAGCAAGGTCAGCACCCAGGTTGGGGACTGACCAAACGAGCAGACACGAAAGACCATTAGGCCTATTCTGCTGGCATTTTAGTATGTTAGTATGTTAGATCACAAAAGCACTATCTGAGCAACACTACTACTGCATATACAAACGTTCCTTCATTAAAATCCTAAAAGATGTAATCTGACTTTATCATCAGTACTTCCTGGGGCCTGCAACAAAATTTCCCCGGGTCCTAATGCACTCCATGTCGAGTATTAATACAAGTATACTTACATAGCTATGTAAGAGATCAGATAGAAAAGATCATTATACAGGAAACAATACATCTTTGCTGTCCAAATTGATGTTTTTAATCTTTGTAAAACTGTCACAGTGCATATACCATCCCATATCCATCCTAAACGTGGACTACAAATTATTTACAAACATAGCTCAGAGGTTAGATAACATACTACCTGACCTGATAGAGCCCCACCAATCAGGTTTCATACAAACCCAACAACCAACCAATAACATCAAACGCACCCTGCTCCTGATCAATCATGTGACCCAACAGACTTATCCCAACTATCATCCTAAGCTTCGACGTCCAGAAGGCATTTGATAGGGTCTCCTGGGACTTTTTAAATAGGACTCTTGTCACCTTTTGCTTCCCAGTGTCATTCCTGGGACTTATCCAAGGACTATACACAGCCCCCCAGGTCTCAGTTAAAGCTAACAGCTCCCCGTCCACATAGCTCCCTTTTCCCATGTCACCTGACAGGGGTGCCCCCTCACCCCACACTGTTTGCCCTTTATATTTGACAAACAGAGGCAATCACAGGCCTTGTGGTTGATGGTCATAGCCACAAGGTGGTGTACTATGCAGACGACCTGTTATTTTATATTACCAACCCAGAGTGGTCACTCCCTCACTGATGGTTGATGGAGTGTTTATGAACCATCAAATTCTTGGCAGATTAACAGTAAATGAAGATAAGATAGAGGTATGCCACCTTAATTTTAGTCCTAACCCCCATTTGAAAATCTAATACCCATGCAAATTGAACAAATCTCTAATTAAATACTCGGGGTCCCGATTGGGTCTGATTTAACTCAGGTCTATATTTTGAACTATGAACCTTGGAACTGAGAATTCAGGAGGACCTGCAGCAATGGGGCCTTTTGCCAATGTCACTTGCACACAGAGACACATATAGTCAGCTCTGTACAAATGAATATGTTAACTCACTTTCTTTACTTCTTTCAATCACTCCTATAAATGCCAAACCCAAAAGCTTTCTAGAAATGGAACAAGCTCATCTCACTATATCTCTGGGAGGGGGGCATCAGCCCAGAATAGTATTCAAAAAATTACGAATTCCCAAGACAAAGGGAGGACCAGTCCTTCCAGATTGACGTCTCTATATACAGGTAACAATGTTTGCAGATGTACTTTCATGGCCATGCTCCCCACCATGTCCAAGGCTGGTGGACCTAGAGCTCTAACAGCTGCTAAACCCCTCCCCTCAGGATTCTCTTTGGGGAGGGACATCATTACACAGGTCCATATCACAGTGGGCCCAAACAAAGTCTGGAAGATGGTAATGGCTCGTGCTCCAAACTGCCCAAAAGCTCAATTGTTGGGGACCCTGCCTTTTGATCCAGCCTTCCTTCCACCCCAAATGGATCATACTTTACAAACATGGTATAGAAAAAGCTTGGGGCATATGTTCTCTTTCTTTGCCAATGGAGTATTTGAATCTTTTGATCAACTTAGACTGGAATACCACTTGGCACCGACAGAATGATATAGATACTTCCAAATATGTCAGCATATACAGTCCCTGAGTGGACTTAGAGTGGATGGCTCTGCCTCCCTCCCCCGTAATTTGTTTTGTCCATGAGATCCTGAGAGGCTACTGGCCTGCTCATTTAATCTCGGAAGGCTATAAAGCATTAATGGGTGGCTCACCACCATGACCAAGAGTATGAAACTCACATGGGAAGCATAAGTCTTCATCACAATTACAGAAGCAGATTGACGATCGTCAACATACGATGGAGAGAGTTTGGTTGGAAAACTACTATATGTTATTTCTGGACACCCTATATCATGGCCAGATTTCATCATACCAGAACCCTGTCCTACTGGCACAACTATCACACAAAGATGGCAACACACACACACACACACACACACATATATATTCTGGACTTGCCCAGTGTAGACCCCGTTTTGGAAGGCAGTCAAGAGGGAACTGAATGTCTTCTTCCTGAACTACAGTATACTTACCTCAGCAGCAGCAATATTGTTACATCTACCCCACACGTTAAAAACAAAGTGCATATCTATCTTGAATATCTTATTTACCACCACCAAAGAAAAAACATAACACATAACTGGATCAAGCCACAACCCCCTGTCAAGGCCTGGTGTGAGGATACAGTGTGGCAGGTGTACAGAATGGAGAAACTCATGGCCTAATTGTAAGATACAACTTCCAAAGCACCAGAACAGATTGACTGGATGGCTTATGCATATTATGGCTCATAGGCCAGATATTATTCCCTGAGTAACTCCATAAAGCCCAGATCTGATCACCTCCATTGGGCCAGTGAGAAAGGGAGAGTCTCTAGGATAACTGTAGAAGATGGGGCAGGATAGTCCATGTAGCTTAGTTAGGCATGTAGCAATCTGAGGGAGCTAGCCGCTGAGACAGGACAGTGCCATAACTACTAACCCTCCACACCATACCTCCACTAGTTAACCAAATACCCCAGTAGAGGGACTGGTAGGCTTAATAAAAACATAATAGTATTGTAAGGACTTACTGTAAATGTAATAACTTCTATGCAAGAGTTGTGATACACTGTACTCAGGTAACCATTGCCAATTGCTGATAATGGATTTATTGAAAAGTTTTTCATAAATGCAAAGTTTAAAAAAAGGAGTGGATCTGCTGGTCTGGTGGCACAGAGGGTTGAGGCACTGGATGTCTTACCTCACGCTATGCTGACGACCTGGGTTCAGGAACAACCTTGGGTAATTGGAGTGCCAGTGTGAGGGGGAACAATACTGAGCATGCCAGCAGGCAGCTCTCTCCTCTCTGAGGGTGGTGAGGTTAGGGGGCCCTCCATAGTTCGCTCTCCCACCAGGTGGAGGTCTGGTGGGTAGCTTAGGTGAGAGGGGTGGCAAAGTATTGGGTGGTGGAAGAGGCTGAGCTGGTGCCATGGGGTGCAGTGTGCCTCCACCACGCTAACGCGGCTGTGTGCCAGGGCCTCAGGTGGGGGAGGTTAGGGGAGAAAATCTGTAAAATACATATGTCCCCATTGCCAGTTGGCAGGAGGAAGTGACGGGGACCAAAAAGTTAGATAAAAAAAAAAGGAGTGGATATCACTGTCCTCGTTCTCCCTTCTTCCTGTTCTGTCTTTGAATTCTTTATGAGAGTTTTCCTTGTTATCATGCTTGCCCTTTCTCGAACATTTTGCACGGTCTCCAGTCAATAAATCCTCTCCTGAAATATTCTTGTGAGTTCTTCTGCATCCTTCTTTTTGTCTTCAGGCTTTTAACAGCTGCACTTGGCCCTCAAAGACTGTCCAGAAGGAATGCTTTCAACAAGTCCCCTAGGAAGACAATTGGCTGCCCTTAATGGGGCATTTCTCTCTGTTGGCTTATGATGTAACTTTGTTTGCAATCCTTTGTGTGTCTTTTTGATCCATAAATCGACAAGAGGAATCATCAACTGGAGATTGTACAAAATGCTCAAGAAAGGGTATGCATGATACCAAGGGAAAATGTCTTAGAGAATTCACGTAGTCATTCACCTAAGGACAAATGACTTGTCCAATCAATCAGTTGCAGAGACAAAGGAACACATTGTACAACTTGCTAACAGAATATCCTCTCTTTCATCCTCTTTCATCCACACTGGCATTCTCGGAGGTGCTTCCAGTCTGGGGGTGGGGTGGAAGCACCAAGAGGGTCAGAGAGGAGGACATACATGAGTTTAACTTATGGTTGAGGGAATGGTGCCAGGAAAATGGCTACCATTTCATCGGCAATTGCTAGTCCTTCTGAGAGAGGGGCTTCTTTTGGTATGATGGCCTCTACCTGATAAAGGAAGGGGTGAGGGCGCTTGGTCAAAAATTTGATGTCCTGGGCTGCCACCTGTACAGAAGGGACAGGAAGGGTAGGAAAGGGGGTGGGTAGCACTATATGTCTGGGAGGGAATCAAGGCTACAGAGATTCAAGGAATCCCAGATGAGTCAGAAGCACTATGGGTAACAGCTGAGACAGGATATGGGGCAGCCATTAGGATAGGAGTCATCTACAGGTCCCCATCACAAGGAGATATTGGGGACAAGGAAATGATGGAGACATTCCACAAAATGACAGACAAGGGTGAGACAATAATAGAAGGGGATTTTAACTTGCCAGACAAACTGGAAATCTTGTACAGCATCTTCATCAAGAGGAAGAGACAAGCCAGCCCATTAGCGCAGCGGTTGGATTTCCACTTGCGACACTGGTGACCCAGGTTCAGGAATGGACCCGGGTCGCTGGAGGGCCGGCTGGGGGGAGAAGGCTTGAGCATCTGACGACTGCTCACCTTCTCCTGGGGGAGGAATGATGTGAGCTTGCTAGGTGCTGCCTCCCTGGCGGAGGCCGAGCGCGTGGTTCGGTGAGCCCCGCTGAATGTAAGGGACGTGGTGGATGTCAGTGTATGCCTTGACATCTGTGGCGCACCACACCCCCAGGGAGCAAATGGAAAAACAGCTTCTCAGCCGGCCAGATGATGGCTGCCACCTCTCGCTGCTGTGAGTACCCTTAGTCCCCCAGAACTACCTCAGCAGCACCCAGAGACCAAATAGTTAGTGCACTGGTTGTCCCCCCAGTGCCTTCCCCTTTGGAGAAAAGGGACCCATCTGGTAAAGGGATACACTGGGCTACCCCTGGAGCAGCTGCAATATGAGGTAGGTGGAGGGACAGGGCGAGGGCATTGGCGGGGTCCATGGCTGGTCAGAAGGAGAGGTGGGCCGGGAAGCCTAAGAGAGAAGAGCAAAAAAAAAAGAGGAAGGGACTTTGTAATTGCCCTGCAGGGTGCAGGGTTGAGGCAGCTTGTGGAAACTCCTACCAGAGGTGAAGCCATCCTGGACATGGTTTTAACTAACAGCGACAGGGTAAAGGAGGTAGAGGCATAGCTCTCAACTGCTCCAGATTTGGCGTGATGTCCTGTTTTCAGCCTGTCCCAATGAGCCTGTTCCGCCACCCCGCATTGCATGGTTTATTTCTGCCCGACTGCTGCCCAAACGCCAAAAACACACACTCGCCATTGTTTCTGGCTTGAACACTGAAATACTTCCTGGTCCCCCTTTGTTCGACGACCACGCACTCTCGCTGACCAGGAATGCTCACCTCTCAAGGCCTCCTATCATTCCATCAGCCTCCACTCTAGGAGTGCCCACCCCGGCCCAGATTAAGTGTTGACTGACTGGTCCCCCCTCAGGTCTGCTGCCCTACAATAAAGCAGCTAGGTGGCTGGAGGAGGGAACCATAGCTTAGGTGAACATTTTCCATGGAGAACGGGAGGAGCCAGTCAGGAGTCGGACACACGGCAAGATTCGAGAGGAGACAGGAACAGCAACAGCGGTGGCGGCGTCACTGTGAGAGGTGAGCGCAGCAAGCTGGGGAAGCAGACCAGTGGGACAAATTTGAGCAGCCTATTAGCCAGACTGCCAGAGGTCACACTCTGGACTGGGAGCAACTTAGCAAGAAGAAAGCAGCCCGAGAAGACTATGCCGCCTGCCAGTCACCAGTGCCACACAAGGTGAGATTGAGAAGCAATTTTCTCTAGTGTGCGGGGTGGGGGTGGGGGTTAGTAGCTAGGCCTGAAGGACATGCGGATGGAGGACCTCAGCTCAGAGGAGTTTGGTCTGTCCCCCAGATTCCTAGCGCAAGCAGTGACGGGCTGGGGACAGAGGTCAGTCAAGTCAACTCACTGGTGGTGACTTTAGCAGTAGAGACTGCTCTGCTGCTGGTAAAGGGCCAGTATGTGTGCAGTTTGCTCTTATTAGAAGCTTGTTTTGTAGTTTTTGTAACTTAGAACTTTAATGTATTATATGCTGCTAATTGTGATGCAGGAAACCAAGAGGCAATCCCTCTGAGTTAAGGTAGTTTAGTAGTATATCATTAGTTTGGGTTAAACCACACAGCTTGTTGCTGCTAGTGCTTCCCCATGTGAGGTGGCAGTTGTGTTTCTCTGTAACTAAGAGCAGCATGGGGTTTGCCGAGTACGGACTGTGTATTTCTTGAGAGAAGGTTTGGTGAAACTTGTTACTTTCCTAAATCTTCTTTGTGCAGGGATTGGCTAACAACTGTTTAGTTACAGAGCTGAACCCTGGTGTATTTATGTCTCCAGGAGCTGGCCTGGAGTGAGGCTGATGATCAATGTTGGACATAGATTACCTTTGATCAATCAGAGCGTGACTGCATTGTGTTGGAGTTGGGCTGTGGTTGCAGTAACTAAAAGCTTTGCATTGTTCAGGTTGTTTGAATAATGTTTTACTTACTGTGTGGCATTTACTGTTTAGCATAGCAATGTAGAAAGTGTAGCATAGCAATGTAGAAAGTGTAGCGTAGCAATGTAGAAAGTGTAGACTGCATAATGTAGGAATGTAGGAAGTGTGCACTGTGTAGCATAGAAATGTAGGAACTGTAGCATGGAACAAATGTAGAAAGTGTGGATGTGTAGCGTGGATGTGTAGTGTAGCAGGTGTATTGTGTTTGCCTGATTTTAATATGTGCAAAATAAAGTGCTTCTTAATCTAATCTTGTGTGTATTGTGTTATTCATGAGTGTAGCATTAATATAAAGTACAGACAACACATTGGTATAGTAAGTTTTTATTACAAAAACACACAACACCACACATGGTTAAAATAACTTTATTGGTGCAAAATCAGATGGCCGTGCTACTCGCGCTCTACAAAAAATAGGGTGTTCCACATTTGGGTCATTTGTCACACAATGCCATGGTCTCTGTTCCACATTGGCAGGTTTACAGGTTGAGAGGTATGGGTAGAGGTAAGGGTGCCACTTAGGAAATGGCGACCACCGCATGGTGGGATTTAAAGAAAACACTAGTGAAGATTAGTTTTACTCTTACTCCCTGCCTCCCTTCCTCCTTTCCCTCTCCATGACCTTTTCTTTAAACTCTAGTAATTTCCCCCTACACCTTTCTGGCTCTTTTTTTGCCTCACTCTAGGCTGTCTGACAATGTCCCTTGAACTGCCTACTATAATCGTAACACAGTTTTTACCTGGGCCTTTCTCAACCCTGTGTCCCTAGGCTCCTCTTGCTGGATCACATTTCACTCCCTTTCTCTCTCAGCACTATCGTTGCCCTTGTCTTTTGCCTATGTGTAAATAGCCTCTCCCTCAATTTTCTCAATTGTTATAACCCCTTTGTATCCTTTTATACCTTATTTTTCCATCTGCTTTTTAGGTAGCATACTGTTCCTGATTGTTCCTAACGTTCTATTTTTCTTTTGTAAATTGTATTACACTGTTTGTACTTACTTGCACTGTTTGACGTGGAGCCTTTGTAAAAAATTCTCTGACTCAAAGGATTGTAATTCTGAAACTTCTATAAATATAAATAAATAAAAATAAATAAAGCAAGATCAGGGTTTTAGATTTCAGAAAAGCAGACTTTCAGAAGATGAGAGATAGCCTGGCATAGAGTCCTAGATTCTGGGAAGAGAAAGGAGTAGACAAAATGTGGGAGTATCTCAAAGGAGTTATCACAGAGGTAACTGAACAGTGCGTCAGAAGGGCGAGCAAGGCAAATAAGAAAATGAAACCCCTCTGGTTCTCCAGGGAGGTGGCTGCAATAGTAAGGGAGAAAAAGAAGGTGTACACAAAGTTTAGGGCAGCAATGAAAGATGAGGATAAGGAAACCTATAAGGTAGCACAGAGGGAAGCTTGTAAGGCAATAATGAATGCTAAAGCCCTGACTGAACTGAGGATTGCACACGGGGTAAAGGAGGGAGATAAAGCCTTCTTTAGGTACATAAGGGAAAAGAGCAGATACTGGAGGGAAGTCGGTAGAAAAAGATTGCAAGAAAACAGAAGTCTTAAACCAGTACTTCTATTCTGTATTCACCAAAGAGAACGCAGGGGATGGGCCAAGCCTGCATAGCAGCAACACCCAGGAACCGGGGGTTGGCACAAGCCCCTTCACAGAGGCTCAAGTCTTGGAAGCTTTAAATAAACTAAATGCGGACAAGGCCATGGGACCAGATGGGATTCACCCTAGAATTTTCAGGGAACTGGGGAGTGTACTAGCAGCACCCCTAACAGAACTATTCACCAAATAACTAGAGAGTGTGACTGTACCAGAGGACTGGAAAAGGGCAACAGTGGTCCTGCTCCACAAAGCAGGAAGGCGGCTGGCAATTACCATCCAGTAAGCCTCACGTCGGTGGTAGAGAAGCTGATGGAGACACTACTCAAACAGAGAATCATAACATATCTGGAATCCAGTGGACAGCAAGACCCAAAACAGCATGGGTTCACGGCAGGTACTGTAGGTGTTGCCAAACTAACCTAGCCGACTTATTTGACTGGGTTACAAGGATAGTAGATCAGAGAGTGGTGGTAGATGCTGCCTATCTGGACTTAAGCAAAGCCTTCGACTCTGTCTTACACAGATGGGTGGTAAGGAGGCTGGACCACATGGGGTGGGCATGGAAGTGGTTGGGTGAGTGAGTAGCTGGCTGAGAGGAAGAACACAGAGGGTTTTTCAGCTGAGAGGGAGGTGACCAGCGGGGTACCACACGGTTTAGTACTGGGTCCCCTACTCATCAATGTGTTCACAGCAGACATTGCAAATGGGCTGGAAGGTAAAGCGTGTCTATTTTCTGATGACACCAAGATTTGCAACAGAGTAGACTCCCCTGAGGGTGTGAGGAGTACGACTTCAGACTTGAAGAAACTGGAGGAGTGCTTGGAAACATGGCAGCTGAACTTCAACGCCAAAAAGTGCAAAGTTATGCACTTAGGCAGAAACAATCACAAAGAGGATTACTACCTGGGAGGAGAGAAGCTAGCCTCCACCAGCCAGGAGAGAGACCTAGGGGTCATTATATCAGAAGACTTGAAAGTGAGTAAACAGTGAGAAAAGGCAGCACTAAAGGCAAGTGGCATGCTGGGCTGCATCGGGAGGGGAATCATGAGTCACAGGAGGGATGTGGTGTTACCCCTCTACAGGGCGCTGGTGTGCCCCCACTTGGAGTACTGTGTACAGTACTGGAGACTGCACCCCAAAAGGGACATAGACAGAATCAAGACGGTGCAGAGGAGGGCCACGAAAATGTTTCAGGGACTGCACCATATGGCATACCAGGACAGGCTGAGGGAACTCAACATGTACTCTCTGGAACAGAGGAGGGAGAGGGGCGACATGACTGAGACTTAAATATATGAGGGGTATAAATAAGGTTAACATGCAGGAGCTTTTCCTATTGAAAGATAGCGGGAGAGAAAGAGAGGGCATGACATGAGGCTGAAGAGAGGGATGTTCAGGAGTAATACAAGGAAGTTCTTCTTTACAGAGAGGGTGGTGGACCCATGGAATAGCCTACCCAAGGAGGTAGTGGGGGTCAAAACATTAAGCAAGTTCAAGAATGCATGGGATAGACATAAAGGTAGCACACAGAAAGGCAAAGAAGGGGAGGGGGAACAGCACCAGGTAGGTTCTTGGGCAGACTAGATGGATCTTGCAGTTCCCTTCTGCCGTCACTTTCTCTGTTTCTATATTCTTTGTTATTCAAGAACAGAAAAGGAAGAAGGGAGAAGGAGGATAGTGATATCCACTCTTTACTGTGATAGTTTCAAAAAGATTAAAAACATCTTTCATGAACACTGCAAGGTTTTACATGCCAACTCAGAAGGGAGAGAAATATTTGCAGAACCGTTACAAGTGGTGGCCCATAAAGTATAAACACTAAGAGACAGGCTCATGCAAACTGACCATTCCATACCTCAAATGGGAGAGGGGAATTTTCTTTCTGATGTAGATATTAAGGGAAACTTTCCCCATGGAAGGTGCATCAATTGCTCAAGTATGCGTAGACAGAAAGGAATCATTGTCTCAAGCACTGGAGCACACATCATGGTTAAGGAATTTGCAAACTGCCAGATGGAGGGGGTTGTGTACCTCCTCAAGTGTCCATGTAACTTAGTCTACATTGGGAAAACTAGCAGAGAATTGAAAAAAAGAATTGGAAAGTATAAGAGTGACATTCATAGGTCCAATATGGAGTCTCCTGTTGCGAGACATATTGCAGCAGCGTAAGTACTATCCCCTCCATGAGATTATGTGGTTCGCAAAAGCTATCAGTAGGCAGAAAAGAAAGAGATTTGGAACAGAAACTCTTCTTTGAAGATATCTCTTTTATTAGACCACACCTTTGGAACTTAAAAGCCACCAGGCACTAAGACCACATGGCAACTTTTGCAAGCAGTCTTCCAGGGACCACCTACGACAACATCAGATGTCAGTGTATACATAAACCTGGGTGGCCCCTCCCCATCTCTCCTCAGTTCTTTTCCCACTGATCTGAAGTCATTGGACCACTAAAGAAATGTCACTGCATATTACAGTCATATTATTATTAATAATCACTTTAAGAGTGATTTTCGGTGATCTGTACGTCATCAAAAGAACCATATAAACCTTTCCGGTACTGTGAGTGTGGAGAAAAAAATTATACTGGCAACTCCCAACACATCTGCACTTGCTGCCTAGGCCTAAGCCACAACATAAAAGCCTAAAAATCTGTTGGGAGTTTAACTCTGCAACCAGGTGATGCCGAAAAGGAGCTTTGGAGAAATTATTGCCCCAAAAGACTGTGGAAAGAATGGAGAAGGAGCTCCAACAGAAATCTGCATCGCCAGCTCCATCAACTGATTCGCTTTCATTGAAATCCTGAGAAAAAACATTTGCTAGCCACAAACACCAGGACAAGGAGAAGGATTCCCCAGCATGCTCTAGGTCAGCCCTGTGCCATAAAAGTACTACCTCCTCTTCGACGCCATCTGTACTGGTAGCAGTGCTGACTGTTGACACAACACCAAGGTGGAGCTTAGTATTGGCACTATTGGGCCCATTACAGCTGATATGTCGCCGTCAATGTCGGGGACTCAGCCTCACCTGTCAACTCCTCCAGTTGCGCCCATCGACAAAAGGGGCACCGACGCTCAGGCAGTTCTCATATCATTCTCAGACATGATCAGATGTCTACTGCCTGGCCTCCCTGTTCCAGGGGGCCCATCAAAGGGGACTCCTGCCAATCCCTCTTTGACATTGCAAGGAACTCTCTTGCCACAACCACCACCAGTGTCGCTGGTGTGGTCCCTCATTCCCATCGACCCAATCAGTGATGAATAGGAGTACAATTCTGATCTAATGATGCAGGGAAGAGGAGGATGAGGCTGAAGATTATGCTGAGAGCCAATATGAACTTGGCACCAGCTCTGCAGTCTCCACATGCAGTGAAGACTCTGTGGTGAACACACCACAGTCCCTTCCAGAGGACCATACTTTTTCACCATGATGCAGCCAATGCAGGCTGCCATGGGCTTTGCATTAGAAGAACAGGATACCACTAAAAAGAATCTGCTGGAGTTCTTGGCACTCCCAGAATCTCTTGCCATTGTGGTGCCTCCTCTGCTCCCAGTCTTTGAGGATGCCACCTATGCAGCTTGGTATAGACCAAACAATATACCAGCTGTCCCTAGAAAAGCAGATAAAATTTATTCTGCTCCTTCTGGGAAACCTTTTTATGCCACACAACTTGAAGCAGACTCAGTGGTCATTAATGCTGCCCATAACAGGTCTAGGGCACCAAAAAACACCTGAGTTACCTTCATTCTGATAAGGGATCTAGGAAGCTGGATGCCATTGAAAAGAGGACTTATGCGTCTGACTCATTGGGCCTTCGTATTGCTAACTAGCAGGCCCATATGATGAAATATCAGAATACCTTGTGGCGGAAGGCTAAGACTGCTGCACAGGCCTTGTGTGAGGGCACCTCAAAGCAAAGAACTGCAGAAAGCTTTGATGGCAAGGGCTGATGTGGGCAAACATTTGCTCCTCACAGCCTATAATGTTTCTGATACTTCTGCCAGGGCTGCAGCTTCTGACATCTGTCTCAGGAGATATTCATGGCTCAAGGTGGCAGGCTTTGCCACAGATGTACAACAAACAATTCTTAGTGCCCCATTCAGAAGGCAATAGTTGTTTGGTCACGATGTACAAGAGACTCTCAAAGATCTCCAAGCCTCGGGCAGGACTGTGAAGTCTGTACACTCCCTCTACCATACTCAACTTAGAGGTAGGAGTAGGGGTGCCTTTTGCCTGGCTGGTGATAGGAGACAGCGCACAACCCCCAGACAGCAGGGCAGGGGTAAAAGAGGCTGGGCCTCTCCAGTCCCCCCACAGTCAATGGTGCCCATTCAAAAGCACATAGAGGTGGTTGAGCTTGTGGAGCTGCCCCCAGCAGCTCAGCCTGACTCCTTGTACTCCTCTCCAACCACCTTTACCTCCAGGGGTAGTCATAGGGGGCCGATTCTCTCTTTCTTTAGACTAACAGAAGGAGGTGACTACAGATGCATGGGTTCTGGAGGTCATAGAAAAGGGGCATGCTCTGGAAGTTCTGGACAACCTTCCAGATCATTCCCCACCTGTGACAACATATCCCCCAGGAATTCTGTCCCTGTTGCTGGAGGAAGTGCAGACTTTGCTGTAAAAGTGGAACATAGAACCTGTGCCTCTAGAACAAAGAAATATAGGTTTTCACTCCTTGCACTTCCTTGTCCCAAAGTGGACAGGAGACCTAAGGCTTATTCTGGATGCAAGGGATCCAAACTTCTTCTTGTCTGCTGTGCCATGGGTCATTACCAAATGCTTGGCAGTGGTGGCAACAGCCCTTCGTAGAGGAGGTCTGTGTGCTTTCCCTAACCTGACTGATTGGCTATAGAAAGCCCATTCCAGAGACCAGCTCTTGAAGATCTTAACTCGAGCCAGACAGTTGTGTGATGCTCTGTGGGTGACAGTTAACATACCAAAATCAGGGTTGATGCCTTGCCAGCAACTGCAGTATAGAGGGGCAGTCCTGGACTCAGCCCAGGGCTTGGCTTTTCTGCCTGTGGACAGGGTTGACCACCTGATTGCCCAAGCACAATTAATGTACAGCAGTCGCTATGTCTCAGCAAGGATGTTCCTACATCTTCTGGTCCTTGTGGCAGGGGCCATTGTCACAGTACCACTGGCCAGGTTGCACATGCAGATTCCCCAGTGGGCCCTAAGAGTCCGGTGGGACCAGCTCACAGATGATCTAGAACAGATGGTTCTAGCTATGTATCCTGTGCGCAAAGAGCTGAGGTGGTGGATGTAACACAGCAACCTACTCAAGTGGGTGCTGTTCCTGATCCCCTTCCCATTCCAGATCCTCACCATGGATGCCTCAGGACTGGGCTGGTGGCTCACTTTAGACCTCATCAAACTCAGGACACATGGACCCAAGTGGAGCGTACTTTGCATAACTATGTTCTGGAAATGAGAGCTGTCTTGTACAGACTCGAGGCCTTCCAGAACCACTTGTCCCCAGGTCTTCTGCTAAGACAGGTGGACAATGTCAGTGTGATACACTACATCAGCAAGCAGAGGGAACTCATTCCTATCTGCTGTGCAGGGAAGCAATGAGAGTTTGGTACTGGGCTCTGGAACATGGTCGAGAACTATCAGCAGTGCATGTTCCAGGAGTCCAAAATGTCTTAGCAGACAAGCTAAGCAGGTCACAGTCCAAGATGCATCAGTGGGAACTGCTGACCTCGGTAGTCGATGACCTGTTCGAAAGATGGGGTCATCTAGAGTTTTACCTTTTTGCATCCCCACATAATGCAAAACTGTCACTTTTCTGCTCGCTCCTTCCAAAGCCTGGAGTTTTCTGGTGAGATGCATTGTCCTTTTCTTGGAAAGGGAGGTTTCTGTATGCCTTCCCTCTGTTCCCTCTAATTCAGAGAGTGTTACTCAAATTGCAGATGGAGGGGGCAACTCTGATACTAACTGCTCCTCTATGGCCTTTACAGATCTGGTTCCCCCTACTGCGACATCTGGCAGTGGAACTCCCAGTACCTCTGCCCCTGTGCAAGGGTCTGCTGTCACACGAACAAGGCACCTGGTCCATCCGGACCTCAGATCTCTTCATCTGCATGCATGGATCCTGAAGACATAGCTGTAGCTCATTTTAGGGTTCCCCAAAAAGTGACAGATGTTCTGGTGTCTGCCAAAAAGTCTTCTATCAGGACTATCAGGGTTTTGTGCCTGAGCGGTGCAGTGGAATCAAGGCGGCCAGCACCAACCATTCTTACAGCCACTGCCCGGCCCCTCTCAGCAACCCTTGCCAGAACTCAGACCCTGGGACACGGATTCATCTCCAGGGTCTTGCACCTGAGTGGCGCAGCAGAATTAAGGCGGCCAGCACCAGCCATTCTTATGGCCGCCACCTGGCCCCTCTCAGCAACCGTCGCCGGAACTCATACCCTGGGACACGGATCCATCTCCAGGTACGACCGCTAAGCTTTTTCAGGAGCCAGCACAGTCGGTTGATCCCGATTGTTGCGACGTACTCACAGGGAGATACTGATTAGTCCGCCCACTCACCAGCCACAATCCGATTGGAGTGCCCATCCCGATAGACTTATACAATGTTCCCTGTGCTGCCTCTGTACTCCTAACTCCTGATCGAGTTTTTTGGTACTTCTTAATTTCAACCACCAGTACCTACCATGTTTATATTTTCAATCAAGGAGCTGTATAGAATCTGATTATTGTGTCGAATCCATGTATAGTCTACTGCCTAGACTGTAGCCTGTGTAGAATCTGATTATGGTGTTGAATCCACGTATAGTGTACTGCTTAGACTGTAGCCTGTTTGCTGCTTATAGTGTAAGAAGTGTACTCCTAGACTGTTTTCAGTTTCATTTCCTCTACCTGAACTCCTGAACTGTTTCTGTTTGGCTATCTGACCTTACCCTCTCTATATATTCTCCCTCTTTCATAATTGAAGCCCTACACCCCTCTCTATCTGTGCTGGTTTACTTTTCACCCTTTCCTCTCCTCCTGAGACAGCCCTCCCCCCTTGTCTATCCTCCATTTTGTCCTTCCCTATTCTGCCCTTAGCCTTGCCTTGTCCTACCCTGCCTCTCTAATCATTTTCTTTGTCCAAACTCACAATTGCCACCACCCCCTGCTGACGATCTGCTGCCAGCATCCCGGCCCCTGAACTCCAGACCAGACTGCATATTTATTCTGCCTCTCTCCTCTTCCATTTAGGGTCTTGCGCCTGAGCGGCACAGCGGAATCAAGGTGGCCAGCACCAGCCGTTCTTACGGCCGACGCCCAGCCCCTCTCAGCAACCCTCACCGGAACTCAGACCCTGGGACATGGATCCATCTCTAGGTATGACGCTAAGCTTTTTCAGGAGCTAGCATGGTCGGTTGATCGCAGTTGGTGCGGCGCACTCACAGGGGATACTGATTGGTCCGCCCGTTCACCAGCCACAATCCGATTGGAGCACCCACCCCCATAGACATATACAGTGTTCCCTTCGCTGCCTCTGTAGTCCTAACTCCTGATCGAGTTTTTCTCCCACCCCCACCACCCCCCTGGCCTCCTTTAAATACATCTCTGCTCCGCCCTTCCTAGTTCTCCTGCTATCCCATTAGTTTCTACTGGCCTGCTGTTCTTTATATATTGATAGGGGAGCAGAGCCAATTAGCCTGCTGTTCGTGGAAGCAGCAGTGCAGCTCCTAGCCAGCTATCTTATTTTGTTTATTTATCTCTTTTTCCTCAGTTCCACATCGAGCCACGAGGGGGCCTGTATGTGGTCCTGTTTCCTACTCAGTAAAAGCATACAACCATTTTTAACCTCTAGCCCACATTCTTTTGGAATTATGGCATTTTTTTATTGCTATACTGCTGTTTCTAGAATATAGCAATGCCTATGATGCGGTACACTACGAAGTACCTCGACATAATCTAGTCCTGGACTGCAATTTTACATCCTTTACTGCCCCTGCCCACCGTACCTCCCTCTTTATGTCGACTCCCCTTCCCCTTGCCTATATCCCCCATTATGTCCTTCCCCCTTCCTACTTACCTCACCTATGACTATTCGAGCACTCTCCCTGATCACACTAAACTGTCACATCAGCGATACCCTCTCCAGCCCTAAACATGCTTCACTGGCATTGTACCAAGGGCAGTCCCAAAGGAAAAAAGCTGTCTCCCTCCTCATGAGTTCCTTAAAGAAAATGTTATTGTTGCTCCTTCTCTGCTCAGGTAATGTGGAGCTAAATCCTGGCCGCCCATTGCAACTTACCTCTCCATCAGATTTCGCAGCTTCCCCAGGACTTAAAATGATGATGGTCAATATACTAAGACTGACCAAAAAATGTGTCCAATTACAAGCATGGGCTGCCAATACTAACCCGGACCTTATGATAATTATGGAGTCTTGGCTTAAAAAGGCTAATACCGACCAACAAATCACACTCCTGGGCTACAAACAATTTAGGGTAGATAGGGCATCTAGAGGTGGGGGGTGGTTGTCTATGTCAAAACCAAGTGTTCAGTCACTGATATCAGCTATAAATCCTTACCTAAGGAATTCGAGATTGTTTCGCTGAACCTTCACCTTCCTTCGTCTGAATGCGTTACTATCATAGGTGGCTATAGGCCTCCGTCTGGAGGCACGGAAATCCTTAATATACTGAAATCCCTAACTTCTGCTACAAATACAGAAATACTATTCCTAGGGGATCTCAATATGGATTGGCTAACCCCTAAATCTCGCTGCCTTAAATCTCTCTGTGACGAGCTCGGCCTAGTATAACTAATTAACGAACCCACAAGGAACAATATCTTAAACATTGCCAATAGCTTTCTTCTAGATGTTATATTAACCATACATCCACATAAAGTTTCTTAATCAGCAGTGTTCCATAACGACATGAGTGACCACGGGGTTGTTGCTTGCACAAGATCTCAAATCAAGGCCCGTCAACAGCCCAAATTTATAACAAAACGGTCCTTTTGTAAGTTCAATGTTGCAAATTTCCTGTCTGACTTAGGTAAGGTCAGATGGCAAGATCTTTACCTTGCCAAAAATGTCAATGAGGGAGTTTCCGTCCTTGACGTCAACCTTGCCAGTCTGGCAAATAAACATGCCCCCCTTATCAAACTCAGGGTGCGCAACATTTCTCACCCCTGGTTTACTCCAGATCTTAAGGCAGCTCTTACAACCTGGGACAAGATCTGGGCTAAAGCAAGACATTCCAAGAATCCTGCAGATTGGCAGGCTTTCAGAGCAGCTAGGAATGCCTGTGTAAAAAGCATTCGCTCTGCCAAAGCAAACTTCTACGTCTTTACCCACGAACAAGCAAACGGGAACTCTCACAAAATATGGAGGACACTTAAATCTATTGAAGGGCAGCCCACTGCCCCCTCCATTCCAAACTAAGATAGTCTCCAATGGTAGGGTGGTGGAAAGTAATTCCCAAATCCTCGAAGAACTCAACTCCCACTTTGTCACGGCAGGCCTAGCTTTTGACTCCTCTCCTTATGCTAGCCAAACAAGTAGCCAACCAAGCTCCTCCCCGTCATCCAGCACCACATCTTTCCCATTTCAACTGCGTATGCTCAACTATAAAGAAGTAGAAGATTCACTACTTATGCTGGATATCAGAAAAAGTGCAGGTGACGACGGTCTAGAATCTTTCTTCCTAAGACTAGGACATGCCTACCACACTGCCCCCATTCTTTATATCCTCAATCTCTCCATTACTTCTGCTGCAGTTCCGTCCTGCTGGAAATCCGCCTATATCCTCCCTCCATTCAAATTGGGGGACCCATGCGATCTGAATAACTACAGGCCTATCTCCATCTTGCCTATCCTCTCATAAGTCTTCAAAAAACTGATCTACAACCAACTAAAAATTCACATTTAAACTTTCGCATTCCTTAACCCAGCACAATCCGGTTTCCAGGCAAATCATAGCACAATCACTGCTCTGGCTAAAGTAACTAATGACTGGATCTCTGCTGTGGATGCTAAGAAGATTACTGGAGCAGTCTTCTTAGATCTTAGTAAAGCATTTGACACTGTTGATCACAGCCTCTTAGTTCATTGCCTCTCTAACTTAGGCGCCACTTCCTCCACCACCCAGTGATTCACCAGTTACCTAACAGGGAGAACCCAGAAAGTCAAAGCTGATGGTCTATTCTCTGCCTCTCTGCAGATTGTCAGAGGAGTCCCCCAAGGCTTCATTCTAGTCCCTATCTTGTTCTCACTGTACCTTAATGACCTTGATTCCAACATAACTAACTCCAATCTGCACTTCTTTGTGGATGACACTATACTGTATACCTCTGGCTCAACATTATCTGAAGTTGGGGGAGTGCTTCAAGCTGACTTTGCCCAGCTCGAAAATAATCTAATAAAGACCAAGCTGTTCCTCAATGCTAAGAAAACCAAAGCAATGATTTTCTCTCATAGTACCTCCTCTGGCTCCTCTCCTACCCTGCCAAAAGATTTTATTGTTACTTCTCTAAGTGAACCTTTGGAAGTTGTTTCCAAATTTAAATATCTGGGTATCTGGATAGACAATAAGCTCTCTTTTAATAACCACATTGAGGACTTATGCAGGAGGCTCAAAGCCAGGCTAGGATTCTTTTATAGAAATAGGTCTCTCTTCCCCTCAAGATTCGGAACAGGCTCATTCAGGCTACATTCCTTCCCTTACTTGACTACGGTGATATAAGTTACACTCCCACTACTCATGCAAACCTAAGCAAACTGGACATCCTCTATCACCACGCATTACGGTTCATTACCAACTCCCCATACCACACTCACCATTGTGATTTGTACGCAGCCGTTGGCTGGACATCTCTCACCACCAGATGTCTACTCCATGCTGGTCTCTGGACCCTCAAGTTGCTTCTGCATAAACTACCAAGTTACCTTTCATCTCTAATCTGCATTTCACACAGTGCTTACTCTCTCAGGAAATCTGACTTCATTCTGTTGGATGTACCCAGGACTCGTACCTTATTTGGTAAACAAGCTATCGTGCATGCCCTTCCTACTATTTGGAACCAACTCCAATTCATACTAAAATTTACTAGCATTGTCTCAGTTAACCTCTACAAAGTGCTAAGTGCATCTAAAATAAAAGATATTTGCAACTGTTACTAGGCCCCTCCCCAGCCGTATGTGTGCCTTATACACTTATCAATAAGCCCCTCCCTACCATTAGACGTGCATCGTTCTTATTGTCCACATTAGCACTAATAAAATTACTGTAATCTTGTAGTTTATAATTTGCACCCATGACTAATACTACAAGAATTCCACACCTTCTCCTCTACCCTTTTCTACTTTTGGCTTCCTACTTATATATTACTCCTACTTATGCCAACCATCCCCCCCTCCCTCAACCCTTCCTACCTTATTTATTTATCCTATCCCTCCTGTCGTTGTTCAATATACTAAGAGTATTAATTGTAAATTCAGTGTTAAGTTTATATACCCTGCCTTGTATTGATTGCACTGTTTGCATACTATGAACCAAATGTTCCTTCACTGGTCATTGTTTTCCGATGTTATATCCTATCATGTAATATCCTTCCTAATCTATGTTTGCACGTTGTACATTTGTAATCAGTGTTGCTCTATTAAGCATTGTATTATTATGTAATGTCCTTTGTCTGTGTATATGTCTCAGGACCTCCTTGTGAATGAGCTTGCTCAATGGAGTTTTCCTGCAATAAACTTGAACTACTTACTCCATAAAGTGGAAGTGGTTTGCGTTATGGGCTGCTTCCCACCACCTTGATCCATTCACCCGTGCAGTTAATCAGGTTCTAGAATACCCATTGTCCTTATTGGATTCAGGCCTGCAGTATTCCTCCCTTAAAGTGCACCTGCCTGCCATTTGTCAGCTTTCCATGTGCCTACTGATGACGGTATGCTATCTCAGCAGGAGGTAGCCCGTATATTCTTGAGGGGCATTCGTAATGCAGTCCTGGCTTGGGACCTGAATTTTATTTTGGAAAAGCTCACTTTGGCTCTTTTTGAGCCAGTCACAACTTGTGGTTTACACTTTTCTTTCTTGGAAAGCATTATTTTTAGTTGTAATCATTTCTGTTTGAAGGATTTCAGAGCTTCAGGCTCTAATGTGAGAGCCTCTTTATTTGATTTTCCACAAAGATGTGGTGTCTTTGCGTACTAATCCTAAGTTTCTACCAAAGATGTTTTCTGAGTTTACTTTAAATCAAACCATCCACCTACCAGTGTATTATCCTGGGGAAGCACTGCTCCATACTTTATACATGCACAAAATACTCAGGCACTATACTCACCGTACAAAGCACTGCATGAAGTCCTGCAACTTTTTGTTTCATCCACCCCGGGAAAGAGGGCATCCAACTTTCAAAACAGTGCTTATCCAAATGGCTAGCAGACTGTATTACTTTTTGCTACTGGAAGTATGGTAAGGAACGTCCTGGTGTGGTTTGTAATCATTCCACAAGAGGCATGGCCACTTCAGTAGCTTGTTTTTTAAATATAGCCACTGCAGAGATCTATGTAGCTGCTACCTGGAGGACTGTCCACACTTTCACTAAACACTACAATCTGGACATTGTCTCTTGTAGATGGGCTGGTTTTGACCTAGATGTGTTATAAGGCCTGTTATAAGCTTATGGGCTCCAGCCCACTAGACTGTCAACTTTTGGTATTGCTTGGTACTTTTTTCAAAGGTGGGACCACTGGCCTGATGAAATATCCTAGAAAAAGACAGGAAAGATATATACTTACCACAACAGTAGATCTTCAAGAGAATCTCTTTCATCAGGCCATGCTGTCCCACCCTCCCTTCTCCTCCTTTTGGGTCTGCGACACTAGATTCCTGTGCTGCTGTCTCCATTGTTTCATCTTCCACCCCTCTGGCTTGCCTGGTTTGTGGAGTGCTGGGTTCTCTCCTGGTTTCTAGAGGAAGGTCCTCCAAGCAGATCTCTGGCAGGGAACTGAGCAGCAGAAGGACCACCCACGTTTATGTATACACTGATGTCTGTCATCATCATGGGTGGCCACTGGCAGACTGCTTCCAAAGTTTCCATGTGGTCTTAGTGCCTGGCTACTATAAGATCCAAAGGTGTGGCCAGATGAAAGAGATTGTCTTGAAGATCTACTGTTCTGATCTACTAATCTGTAAAGTTCAGATTGTCAGGATGGAGGATGGGCAGAAAAGGGGGTGGAGAAGCCAGAAGCACTCAATAAGTTCTTCTGTTCAGAGTTTACCAGGGAGAGGGATGGGCCTATGCCTCAGGGGAAAGGTGGGGTGGGCACAGGGGGAGTGGGGGTAACAGATGGGGAGATCCCAGTGAGCAGGGTGTTGGAGGGCCTTAGGTCTCTACGGGTGGATAAGGCACCAGGGCCGGATGACATGCATCCAAGTGTCCTGAAGGAGTTGGCAGAGGTCCTGGCAGGACCTCTGGCAGACTTATTCAACACCTCCCTGGGGACTGCATGCATGCCCCAGGACTGGAGGATGGCACATGTGGTGCCCCTCCATAAGAGTGAACCCAAGGACGAACCAGGTAACTACAGACTGGTCAGCCTTACCTCCATCATGGGGAAGTTAATGGAGACTAGGGATGGGATAACCTGTAAAGGTTCTGAGGTTCTGAAAGGTTCTGATAAGCAAAAAAAGGTTCAGATGCTTATCTGAATCTTATTCGAGCCTTTTATAACCTTTATGGTTTTATGGTAACTGTATGTGAAAAAATCATTTTAAACAGCTTTTAATTAACATATCTATAGAAAAAAACAATTAAACCACTGTTTAGTAGTAGTATAAAGCATGAGTAGTGAAATGAGATGAGGAGTGAATAATGTGACTGTAGATGTGCCTATGGGAGGATGGCAATGATCTGGCCCAAAGGCAGGCAAATCCCAGATCTTGATTTGTTTTTTAACCAGTCTCCCGAGTCTGACTTTTTGTAGAAGGGGATATGTTTGGCACCACTTTTGTTTAGCAATGGCTCTCAGTATGGAACACGATGTGAAGCAACATGGCAAAAAAAGACAGAGCACCAGGCAGTCCAAAAGTCACCACTTCACTATTGCTACTACCACTACTATCTGCCTCAGGGTGAAAAACAGTGCTAAGCAACATTTTTAAATTTTAATCAATCTGGTTAAGGCACATTTAGCTAAATGTTCTCCTCAGAATGAGAAAGCGACTGTGTGTGAGATCAGGGTCTTGTCTGTCACAGTTACTACCAGTACAATCATGTCATGTACTGGCTGCACCTCCCACCCTCCCAGGATAATAATGGTATGGTCCAAAGGCAGGCAAGTCCCAGATCTCTATTTTTTTAAAACCAGTCTCCTGAGTATGACTTTTTGTAGAAAGGGACAATGTATTTGTAATGTATGTCACCAATTATGTTTGCAACGGCTCTCGGTATGGAGCACAACGGGCAGGGCATCCTCCAGAACATGAACACTAACAGAAGCTTCATACTGGACCAAGGCTCATGAGTGATGTGGCATAATAACTGGGTTTCCTGATTCATGATGAAACTGAAGATTAAAAAAACAAAAGCAGTGTTACACCAAAAAAAAAGCTGAAGGGGTGTGATTCGTGACAACCGCGAAGAACGTGATTGGTCATATGTCATAAACTTGGCACTGGCAGCGCTTCTCAGAGCACCAGAAACTGGATGGAACTGAGCTTCCACAAACAATTGCCACTGAAAATTTGAA
Organism: Neoceratodus forsteri; assembly: GCA_016271365.2. NCBI lineage: Eukaryota > Metazoa > Chordata > Ceratodontiformes > Ceratodontidae > Neoceratodus > Neoceratodus forsteri. The sequence continues at coordinate 410,324,516 of CM057452.1, forward strand.
ATTCCTTTGGCTGTACTTCCCTGATGACAGATGACTGACTTCTTGGTGGGGGGGGGGTCACACAGACCGTATGCAAGAAGTGGCACTGGTGACTGGCTGGCAGATTTTATTTCACACACACACACACACACACACACACACACACACACACAATTTATTTCTCACACCACCTAGGCTAAGGGCAGATGCAGCAGGCACTGCTGCTACCCACAAAGATTCAGGGACCCAGCCTGACCTAACCCTCTCTGACACAGTACTTTCCTTTCAAGGATTTTATTTTTTTATTTATTCCATGTGATGTGATGGAATGCCCTGCACACTGAGCCAAAGCTTATACCCCACCGAGCGAGCATAGGGAGAAAGATGACAGATGACTGACTTCTTGGGGGGGTCACACAGATAGTATGCAAGAAGTGGCACTGGTGACTGGCTGACAGATTTTATTTCACACATACACACACACACACACACACACACACTTTATTTCACACACCATCTAGGTTAAGGGCCGTGCTACCCATTGAGATTCAGTGACCCTGCCTGGCCTAACCCTCTCTGACACAGTACTTTCCCTCCAAGGATTTTATTATTTTATATTTTTATTTATTCCATGTGATGTGATGGAATGCCTCACCCACTGAGCCAAAGCTTATACCCCACCGATTGAGCACAGGGATGAAGATGACTGACTTCTTGGGGTGGGGGTCACACAGACAGTATGCAAGAAGTGGCACTGGAGGCTGGCTGGCTGATTTTATTTCACAAACACACACACACACACACACACACACATATACACACCCTGCCTGGCCTAACCCTCTCTCAGACAGTACTTTCCCTTCAAGGATTTTTATGTTTTATTTATTCCACGTGATGTAAAGGAATGCCCACTGAGCCAAAGATTGTATAGGTATCATTGGTATCATAGGTTTGTTCAGAGCTCAGAAGACTTTTACTGTCCATACAGCTCACCACTAGAAATTACTGATATCCCAGAATATTATTTTAAATCAGGTATCTATCCAGATTAATTTTAAAAGCCTGCATGGTACTACTAGATATCACCTCCAATGGCAGTCTGTCCCAGATTGGCACAACTCTTACACTAAACCAGTGCTTTCTTTTTGTAGTCCTATGTCTTTCCCTTGTTATCTGTAATGGATGTGCTGTGGTCTGATATGGCTGTTCCCATAGCTTTAACCCCAGCTGTTCCCTTAGATCGGTATCAGTAAGGACCTTAAAGACCATGCACATATCTCCCTGCAGCCTATGACATTCCAATGTATCCATCTCTAATTTGGTCAACCTATCCTGATAGTCCCACCCTTGCACCCCATCAGTCATCCATGTAGCTCTTCTCTGAACCCTCTCCAATGACACAATCTCCTTTTTGTAACCTGGAGACCAAAACTGTGTGCAGTATTCCATATGCGGCCGCACCAGTGACCCATACAAGGGCAACAAGACCTCCCTCTTCCTACTCTTAATATGACTACTTATACAGCTTAATATAGTACCTACTTTCTTAACCACCTGGCTACAATGCTGATTAAATTTCAGGTCTTTTGAGACCCTTACTCCCCAACCCCTTTCATCATTAACCTCCCTTAGAATCTGACCATTTAGCCTGTAAATGGCCCCTGCATTGTTTCTGCTGAAGTGCATGACCGTGCACTTATCCACATTAAAGGTTAACCTTGAATCTTGTGCCCAATTCTGTAGTTTGATCAGAGTTGCCTGTAATCTGTCAGTTTCCAGGTTGCTGTTTACCATGAAACCAATCCTAGTATCGTCAGCAAACTTTGCTTCCCATACATCCCTTCCGACTGTCATGGAATGGAATATAATGAAAAACAAAATAATAAATCCCCACTGAAGTGACTGAGCAGTGAGCATAGGGAGGAGAACTGAGAGCTGACTTGTTTTTTAATTTATTGAGAAATTGGAATTACAACCTTTGAGCTAAGAGCTCTTTTACATAGGATCCTCATCAATAGTATAGAAAGATACATTTTGTTGCAGCAGAACAGTTTTGACAAAGTAGTAACATGACCTAACATAGAGTCTCCATAGGATAGGGCAACAAATACAAGTTACAAATTTTACGTGTCAGAATACATGAAGCTGCCGGAGGCATTGTCAGTTCCCCAGTAGTGGGGCATAAGTGCAACAAGCTGAGAAGTTAAGTGCAGAGACCCAAGTTGAGATTGGGGCAGGTGCCAGAGGAGAAAGGGAGTTCAGCTTGGGCTAGGGAGAAGGGGGCATGTGGGTGGGGGTGTGGGGGAACTGGGGTGGACCCGAGCAACTAGGTAGTGTGGGGTGTATTGGACATGAATGGGGCAGGTAGCAGGGGTGGGGTAGGGGAGAGAAGGAAGAGGAGGGGGTGAAGGGGGGACAAGGCACTCCCAGGTAAAGCAGGGAGTGGCAGTTAGGTGGAATGCAGGTATGCTGGTGGGGTTAAGTTTGACACAAGCAGTGGACTGGAGGAGAAATGGTTTTTCAGAGTGCGGATTTGAAATGCCCTAGGCATTGTAGACTGTTGATAGAATTGGGGAGCTCATTTAACCAGGTGAGTGCCCTTACCACAAAGGCACACCTCCCCAGAGCTGTTCTCCTGAAGGGTACAGCTAATGCTTGTCTGGTGGCACTTCTAGTGGCATGCTCACCTGGGGCAGGACTGAATAAAGCCTGCAAGGAGGCAGGTGTAAGTTCTAGGAGGGCCTTCTTCCCTAATAGGCAGGTCTGTAGCTTTATTCTATCCTGGAGTGGGAGCCACTTCATCCTTATGTAGAGCTCACAAGTATGTGCGATGCGATCAGCATCCAGGATGAGTCTGCAGGCTTTGTTGAGGATCATGTGAACTTTGTGAAGGCTGGTGTACGTGGCTGAACCATACATCATGTTTTCATAATCCAAGATAGGCAGGATTGTGCCACTGACCGCCTGGAGCCTGGCTTCAGAGGTGAGGCAGAAGCGTAGTATTTAAAGTGCCCCCAGTTTCCTGCCTGCAGCTATAGTGATATTACTTATATGTTCATCAAAAGAAAGGGACTCAATGATAGTAATCCCCAGATAATGGAATGAATGGACCTGTTCGAGGGGGGAGTCTGGGTTGTGCACAATTATAAAAGGTGTGGTGGATCTTCTCTTCTGGCGGCCAGCAAAAAGCATTGTCTTTGTCTTTTTGTTATTGAGTACTAGGAGACTGGTGTTAAACCATTCCTGTAGCAGGTCACAGTTGTGCTGCAGGTTCCTGGTCAACATGTCTTGGCAGGAGCCTTGAAGGAATAAAACTGTCATCTGCGTAGAGCATAACTCTGGCAGAGGGGCATGCAACTGGCAGGTTATTTACAAAGAGGCTAAACAGGAGTGGGCCTAGTATGGACCCTTGTGGGACCCCTACCGTGACTTTCCTAGCCTCGGATATGGCTCCATTAATCTTTACCTGTTGTGAGTGCCCAGACATATAGCTGGAGAACGACCCAACTGTATCAGAGGACAACCCAAGGCAGGTTAGCCTGTGGAACAGCAGCTGGTGATCCACAAGGTCAAATGCCTTGGATAAGTCAATAAAGATTGCTCCAACTAATTTTCCCTGGTTGAGAGCCTCATGAACATAGCCAGTGAACTCAATGAGGGCCGAGTTGGTACCGTGCCACTTGCAGAATCCGTGTTGTTGCTGACTGAGGAGGTTGTATTTATGTAGGTGGGCAGTGTGCTGATCAGCAATGATTTTTTCCAGTGTTTTGGAGAGAGGAGACAGGATGGAGATGGGCCTGTAGTTGGACACCAGTGAACGGTCCCCTCCTTTTAGTACAGGAGTGACCAGGGCAGTTTTCCAGGTAGATGGGAAGCCTGACAACCTAAATGACATATTAAAAAGCTTGGTGATTGGTATGACCTCTTCAGGAAGCATGATTGAGATAAGCTTCATATCAATCTCGTCCTCTCCCATCCTCATTTTGCCCAGCACTCTTATCAGGTTGTTGTTGGGGGCAACTTGACAAACAGCAAGAAGGCTAACAGGAAGTGGTGTGGTATGGGTGGCACAGTTCACCACCTCTGCTGCTCCAAAAAAAAACTGGCAGTCTGGCTCTGACACGTCAGTCTTTTCTCTTCTTGTCTTTCTTGACTTACTCACTTGCCCCCAGTCTCCAAGTTCCTACTCCCTTCCCCGAGTCTTCTCTCCCAATTCCCCGATCCCCAACTCCCACACCCACACCCAACCCAGTCCTCGGCTGCAATCTCCTCCCGATCCCGAGTCCCCGAATCCCTGCCCCCAAGTTTTCTTTTAGTTCTTTTTTTTTAAATAATATAAAATATGTTTTTTTTTAATTAAATTATTCAGTTGTTTTTTTTTAAGAGTCCGCGAGTCAACTTATTTCTAGTCAAACGGGCAAATACAAGCAGCACAAGCACAGAACCATGGAGCAGCCTGTAGAAGTGGCTGCTCCTTCTCTGTCCTGTATTCCTCTGTGTAGCTACTAACATGTACCACGTGGGTTGCTAGAGCAGATCTAATCAGGTGCCACCTTAGGAAGATGGACAGCTCTGCCATCCATTGAGGAACCAGAGTCTTGTCTCTGGTCCCTTCTGTGGTTTCCTACTGCTTTGGCATGTCTTGCACTGCATTCCTGTGATACAGCAGCTGCCCCAACCGATCCGAACAGCCAAAGGTGTTCGGAAGCCGTCCGTTTACGAACACTTCAGCATGTTCGGGTCGGTTCGTATTTTTGACAAACTGGTTCACCCCTTCCTAATGGAGACTACCCATAAAGAGAGGTTGGTGATCTTTCTGGCGGAGAATGGTCTCCAGGATGATAGGATGAAACGTGTCATGGTCTGGCCCTCACATTTTAAACAAATTTTCAACCCAGATTTCAGTAGTTAGTAGTCCATCTTATTTTAAGGTGGCTTTTAAAGCAGAGTTATAGTGCTGTTGCAGTATGTTCTTGCTTCAGTGTAATCTGTTCTTTTATTGCCATGTTTCATATCGTACAAATTATTTATATGGCTGTATTGCAATGAATCTGTTCCATATCAGACAAGAAGGAAAAAGGGATTTGTAGCTATTAAAATAAATACTTTGAATTGGGTGACTTTCCTCAGAAATAAACATAGCTCTATGGGGCGACATGATCTGCCTTGTATTATTATGACAACATGTGATAAGGTACTTCACATAAACTGCCATGCCCTTGGGACACCATATCTGCCATTAAAGAACCCCTATACTCATTGAGGGGTTTGGGTAATATTATACTGTGTATACATCATATTAAGAACAAGAGAAAACAAAACAAGGGTCACTCAGAGAAACTTGGTGTTGACTGGTAACAGGACAATGCAAGGAAATTAAAACAACAACAAAAACAAGGCACACACCCACAGATGGCAGAAGGAGGCAGTTACTCCAGACTGGTGCCAGTAACCTGTTTTATTACAAGTAACCTAATTGGCAGGACTTGGTGATGTGCAGACAGGCAGCTTGTCTGCACAACACGTTCTGGCACCAGTCTGGAGTAATTGCCTCCATCTGCCATCTGTGGGTGTGTGCCCATTTTTTTTTTATTTTCCTTATATTAAGAAAAAACAAAGATCCAGACATACCTGTCCTCAGTAGTACAGCTCACAAACTGAGACGTCAGTAACAAAATCAGAAAAACAATGTGCACCTGAAGACAGTGTTGCCCTGCCCTTGGGCTTCGTCAAAGGACTAGGGCTAGTGCCATGACCATGTTCTGATCACCAAACAAATCTTTTATTGTTTTGCAGCAATGTCTTTGTGTGCATACCATTTTTTCTGCTTCTGTTAGCCATCATATTTCTAGAGTCTGCACACACACACACACACACACACACACACACTTGGGTATTCCAGGTATTGACTTGCTGTAGCACATTACTATTTTGCCAGTTGCAGACCTAAAGTGGAGCCCACCAGGATGTAATGTATTATCACAGATTCCTGCATGACACGTAAGCATTAAGCCAAGATGAAGGTGGCATCTAATGGGGAATTAATGCATGGTTGGGAGGGTTGTCGGCCCAGCCATGCATTAATTACTCATTAGATGCCACCTTCGGAGTGGCTTAATGCTCTTGTAACATGGTAATTTTTACTTTCAGCTGCCGTTTCTCTTCTGCATGGTATGGTACAAAAATGCTACAGATATTCATATTTTTGGAAACATTCAAACATCTTAAGGGCATAACAAGATGAAAGAGTCTAACGTTTCAATATAAGAAAAATAGCAGGACAAGAGGACACACCATGAGATTAGAGGGAGGCCGATTAAGGGGTAATGTGAGGAAGTTCTTTTTCACAGAAAAGGTGGTGGATGCATGGAATGGCCTACCTCAGGAAGTGGTAAATGTGAATACAGTGCAGGGCTTCAAACAGGCATGGGATATGCATAAGGGAGCAATACAGATGAGTATGAATAGATAGGCCATTGACAGAGCAAAGGCCTATAGCACATTCGTAAGGTAGAAAAATAAATGGGCAGACTGGATGGGCTTTGCGGTCCTTATCTGCAGTCAACTTCTATGTTTCTATGTTTGTTTGAAAATACTGACTGTACTTTTTGCAGCGCTGTCAAAAGAACACTTAGATTTATTTATATACTGATGTGTACAGCACATCTTTCTAATCATTAACTGTCATTTAACATTTTTTTTTAACTTTATCAACATTCTCCATGGCTATTATTTCTATAACCTTACTAGGATGTCCAACAGTTCTCAATATGTGCATAGCGCGATCTGGGCTGATCCGCTCAATTTGCATATTTGCTGAACTTCTGTGTTGTGGGTTTTCCTGTCGTCCGGTCTCAATTCAACTACTTGCCACTTTCTTATGCAAAAGTTCCGTGACTGAGCTGCATACTGTTCCAAAGTTTTCGTTACAGTGCTATACATATTTCTGCTGCGCACCGCATCATTTTCCGGTGCCATCATGGCAGCTGTCTATTGTTTGGACACTGGATTACTTCAGATTTACTGTATTGTGACTGGCATCCTATTGCCGTATTGTGCTCCGGAAATAGTTTTTTTGTGCTACCGAGATTGTCTTGCGGGTTATTTCTGGAACATTTGACCAGCATTGTGAGAGCATCACAGGATGTACTATTGTGCTCATTTTACCTCTTTTGCCATTTCATGCTGGGCATTTCTTTTTACTTGCAGTATTAATCACTTTACCATTATTTTTTTTACAATACTGTGGATCTCTGTACTGCGACATAATAACCGTTCTTCCGGGGGGTGGCTGAGAAGACAAATAGCGTTCCTTACACTGTCAACAGCAATACTTCTTTACTGCTTACTTTTGTTGTGTGGCTTAGACTGATACTTCAGTTTGGGGATGGCATTATTGTAAAATGAATGCCATCTCCAAACTATGACGTGTGATGCATTTCCTCCAATCGTTCTTCCTCTTTTGTGTCTCTGTAATTTTGCCATGTTACAAAAGGGATTAACTGCCAGTGAAATAGGCTTGTTCCCTGCAGGACCTCTGCTGCAAAATTCTATATTATTGTACTGCATCATCCTTGCAGGCTCCACTAATGCCACATAGATTCGGACCAACAGTATGGAAAGGGGAAGTTGTTTAACCATGAAAGGCACACTAAGCCACAGCTTGTTTCCAGGTGTGACCTGGGAGCACAAGGAAGTTAAGTGATTTGCTCAGAATCACACTGTATGCATTTGGGGGCTGTGGGATTCAAACCTAGCTCTCCAGATTTATACGTCAATGCCCTAAACCACAGCACTATACTGCCTCCTACAGTATAGCCTAGAAGTTAGAGTAATGAGCTGTGAATGAGCTTGGTAAATCAAACTGACCTTGGTTTGATTCTCACAACCTCTACTTGCATACTGTGCGACTCTAAGTTAGTCACTTAACCTCCTCAGTACTCCTGGGTCACCCCTGAAAACAGGCACTTGTGCTAGCGGGCCTTATCTGGTTACTAAAGAATAAACACATAGCTAAGTTGCCAGCTCACAAAATGGACCAAGTCCGTTTTTAAGGGAAATTTTACCACTTAATTCACAGTTTAAAAAGAAATGGTTTAGGGCCATTTTAGAGGATTTTATACAAATATGATTTAGAGCAAACTAAATAATGTCTTTTGGCAAAATGCAGGGGAAAGAACTGCAGTCCCTCTCCAGACTGTCCCCTGCAAAGACTCTGTGGGCTTTATTGCAAAATTGATTATGAAAGTTATGAGGGTTGAAATCGCAGTTGCATGACTGTAAGATAAAGCAACTTCTGCGTCAGAATTCTGTTATATGCCAACTACCAGGATATTACACAATTTGAGGCGTGTAGCTCCTTGAAAAAACAGGAGGTACAGTTATTGTTTATAAAGCACACAGTATAACGAATATCCCACTTGGCATCCCCCCCCCAAAAGCTTCTGTTGCCCTATAGCAGCCAACTTCAGGCTGACATAAATGGCAAAGCTCACCATCACCAGCAGTTTATCCCTCCCCACAGGTATAAACACAAGGAGGAAATGAGAGTGACATATACACCCCACTCAACTTTTGCCTAACTCAATGTTATAGGAAAACCACCTTTTCAAATACTGCAGCTTTGATCCCCCCCCCCCCCCAAATAGTGTTCTGACTCACCAGGGTGAGGCATCCCACTGATGTAGCAACTAGCAGCTTACCCTGGAATGATGTAACATGGCCATTTAACCAAGTAACACAATTTACAAAAATGCAGTTTCTTAATAGCCTCATCACCAGTTTCAATTATTAGTATTAGTATCAGTCAGTCAAACTAATTAATCTGGTTTCCTCTCCTCCAGTATGATTTTCATCTTGAGAATGAAGTTAAAGAGATGCGACCATTCCAGCTTTAACACAAACAAAAGACCTAGATAGCAGGGAGGGGTAAGGAAAAGGGAACTATTCTAAAAATAACTATAATAGCCATTGTTCACAAGGTTTTATTCTTTTTTTTTTGTAAATACATTTTTATTAAGTAACTTTTCGGGTCATTCAGTGTCAGTATTGTGGTTACAGAATGGGATAAAAAATAAAGTTCATCAGTCATCAGACTTTACAATGTTGAGTTGGTTACAGATGGTACGTAGATAGCACGTCACTTGCTTAAATATCTTATATAAATGTATAGACTGCCTGCCACTTATGCTGCTAAGCAGATAAAACAACAAAATGTCTACTTAATGTTGTGCTACTAAAACAGTGTTCTGGAATTTTGACTGAGCAACTTGCAATCTAAATTACGCCCTGGCTCGTCCTTCACAGTGGAAGAGGGAAGACATTTTATCTGGTACAATATAAGAGGGATGAAGGCAACATACTTCGTGAAAGAGGAAGGGAGAGGGAGAGAAGGTAGTGAGTTTAGTCAAGGTTAGGAAGATCGGGGATCTTGTGTAGAGAGGGAGATCCCTATTAGGGTACAGATTCGGGGTCTTTAGTCATCACATATAAGATCCACAAGGTCCATCTGGTAGAACAAAGTTTGCTTTTGTCGTTTAGTGAGTGTGTAATCCTTTCCATCTTGTAAATTTGATTAACTATGTTTCTCCAGTTCTCCATAGTAGGGATCTGGGTACTGAGACACATCCTTGTGACTGCTTTTTTGCTGCAGTTATTAATATGCTTAATAAGTACTGGTGTGAAGGCCTCTGGAATTCCCAAGAGGTGGATAGGTTCTTCATAAAGATTTTCTAGTTCTTGTTGGAGTGAGTTGAAAAAGGGTTGGAGCGCCAGGCACGACCACATCGCAACTTCTCCAACAATGCGCTAGGGCATCTATGTGGAAGTGTGCTGTAATAACTGGGGTTCCAAAATATCTTACTAGGTGTTTCCAGGAGTACTGTCTCCACTGAGAGGAGCTAGTGACTTCAGAGGAAATTACACACAACAACTTCCATTGTTCTGAGGAAACTTGGTTGTCCAATTCCCTTTGCCAAGACTGTATGATATGTTGTGCAGGGTTTTTTATAGAGTTCACTGGGGCTTTATATAGTACTGAAATAAGGTGAACTATGTTCCCTGTTCTTATAGCATTCCCAAAAGTGGTAATAATTGTAGGGTGGGACTCCGGTTGGCGTACTCCTATGGGTAGGGTGTTATAATAATGTCGTATTTAAAGGTAACGGTAAAAATCACTTTGTCGGAGCCCATACTTTTGTTGGATTTCCGCAAAGGTGTGAAAAAGATTGCTAGAGAGAAACTGTGGGAGATATTCCAAGGAAAGTTTAGCCCACAGCCGATACGTGTGGTCTACGAATGCCAGGGGAAAATTTCCTGTGAAAGGGATTGGGCAAATCAATGATAAATAAGGGACTAATTGGAGCACTTTCCTGATTAATTTCCATGTTTTAAATTGAAAAGTTGTCCAGGGAGAAAGTGTGGATGTTAAGCGTTCTTGTGGGGTCATATTATAAATCAGTCCATAAAACTGTGAGTCAGGTTGGGTCCCTTTTTTCCATCTCCAGCCAAATTGTGTGCAGCTATCCTAGCTGTCACAGAATAATGAATCTAATGTGTGAGGCCCAGTAGTATAATTTAAGATGTGGCAATGCTAGGCCACCCCTCTCCCGGGGCATACAGAGAGAGAGAGGAAGCCAACCTGAGGACGGACGTTGTCCAGCCCAAATGAACTGTGAAATTATCTTATTCATTTGCTTAAAGAACTGTGCGGGGAGTGCTATAGGGATATTTTGGAATAAATAAAGAGCCCTTGGGCGTGTTACCATATGAATGGCATCTATTCTTTTAGAGAGGCTGAGGGGGAGCAGCCCCCATCTATTGAGGGCTTCTGTAGTTTGAGTGATAAAAGGGGAGCAGTTGTTTTGGAATGCCTTATTGGGGGAATGTGTGTGGTAAACCCCCAAATATTTCACTTTTTCTAGGTCCCAGTGGAAAAGATAAAGTGTTTTAAAATAAGGTGGCAGAGTAAAGTTAAATGTGAGGATTTCAGATTTGGTAGTGTTAATTTTATAACCCGAAATGGAGCTAAACTCTTCTATTAATTAAAAAATTGCTGGTTACTTAAATATAATAAAATGTCATTGGCATACAGAGCTATACGGTGTTCATCACCATCAACCCTGATCTCAGCTATCTCGATGGATTCTCTGATTGCCTGTGCCAATGGTTCAATGTACATGGCAAACAGGAGGGGGGAGAGGGGGGCATCCTTGTCTGGTCCTACGGAGCAGGGTGATGCCCTGAGATCTTAACACAGGCGCGAGGGGCTGAATATAAACTTTTAAGCTTTATGGTGGGATCAGGAAAGCCAAATTTCTCCATTGTGGAGTATAGAAAATGCCAGGAGACCCTGTCAAATGCTTTCTCAGCATCTAAGCTGAGTAGCAACGAGGAAGAAAGACAGGAATTCATTTCATTCAATTGATATAGGGCTCTTCTGGTGTTATCTGTAGTTGTGCTTTTCTGTACAAATCCTGTCTGATATAGTGCAATTATAGAAGGTAGCATCCCTTCTATTTGGTGGGCTAGTTTTGAAGTGAAATATTTATAGTCTGTGTTCAGGACTGAAATAGGGTGATAAGAGGGGCAGAGTTGTGGGTTTTTATTTGGTTTTAGAATAACAGAGATCACTGCATGTGCCCAACTTGGTGGGGCGGGGGGTCACCCACACACACTTCATTGTAAGCTCTAAGGAGCGGGGATAACAGATATTTTCAACTGATTTTATAAAATTCAGAGCCATAGCCATCAGGGCCCGGGGCTTTCATGGTCTTAGATCGAGTGATCACCCTCCTCAGTTTCTCTTCGTGGATGGGTGCCACGAGGCTCTTCCACTGGTCTGGTGTTAGTTTGGGCAGCGAGACCTTAGCCAGGAAAGTGGCAGTTGCTTCAGGGGACTCCAGCTGCTCCAGGGTGTGCAGGGCCTGATAGTAGTCTTTGAATGAGTTGGTTATGTCATGCAATCTAGTGTGCAATATGCTTGTTGTTGGGTGTTTGATCTTCGCAATCGCAGAAGCACGCTTCTGCTTATGAAGTTGGTAAGACAAGAGACGTGAGGCCCTTGGACTCATCTAATAATATTTCTGGCATAGAAAGGTCAGGGCAATTTCAGTTTGTTGTAGACAAAGTGCATCTAAAGCTGATTGGACATCTTTTATTTGTTGCAAAACTGATGTATCGCCTTGTTGATGGACCTGTTGCAGAAAATGCAGGGTAGCCTTTAATTTCTGCTGCCTTTCTCTTCGGAGTTTTGTTTGTCTGACGGTATACTGGATTATATGCCCCCTTAACACCCAGAGGATCGCTCTGGAGACCTCTGGTGAATCATTCTCTTGAAGGATCCTAGTCTTCTCCTCGAGGAACTGGCAGAAGTGCTCACTCTTAAGATAATATGGGTTTAAGCACCACCTAGTGGAACATCGGTCTTGTCCCATATTCCACTTTGTGATGACTGGGGCATGGTCTGAGTGTACGTTATCACCCAATTGGCAGTCCACCAGCTGGGTAAGATTTTCCAACTGGGTATAGCAGTGGTTGATGCACGAATATGTTCTGTGTACTGAAGAATAATGGGTGTACCCTCTGGAGCGGGGGTGTAAGGACCTCCATAAATGAATCCAGCCCATTTCCTCAATGAAACGCCTGAAGATCTTATGTGGAGTGGGCTGCCATCTGTAGTTAATATTGGTGGAATCCCAGCTCGGATTTGGGCAATGTTAAAGTCTCCTGACAGTATAAGTAATCCTTCTGTGAGGGACACCACTTTGTCTAACAGGTGTTTTATAGTTTTAGAGCTGGATCCAGGAGGGAGAGACCTATTAGTTAGTGTAACACTGGAGTCATAAAGTGTTCCTTTTACGAGGATGAGCCGACCCTCTGGGTCTGACCAGGAACCCGAGTATTGGAATGGGGTATTATGTGGGATTAAGATGACCACTCCCCTTTTTCTCCCTTTATGGAAAGATGAATGCACTGCTTGATACCCAAATTACGCCAGCTTGCCATGCTCATACTTGGTTAAATGTGTTTCTTGTAGAAACAGTATTTCAGCATGGGTTTTCTTTAGGAGGGACATCATACATGGATGCTTAATGAGGCTAGTTAGGCCATTCACATTTAGGGAGTAGATCTGCGTATATTGTGCCATCAAGCTGGATTATGGGGTCTTTTTTCCCATTTTTTCCTGTCTCCTTTATTGCTATATACCACATTATTTGCACTATGTTAAATATTATTGACCTTTTTGCAACCACAAAATTAACTTGAACAACTTGAACTTGTAGAAAAACTGGAGAAAAACTGTAGGCCACCAGCCCTCTAACTATAGTAGAGGTTGCCAACTGGGCTACCGCTACTAAAAAGGGGAGAATATGGGCTTCCATATCCAGGCCACCACAAGGGGGGGCTGGAAGGCTTGGTGTTGTCCTAGCCTAGTGGTGAAAGGATCACGTTAGGATCCAGGAGACGCACACTCGACGTCTGAAAGTAAGAGGAGAAAGTTGTGGGAATTCATGAGAAGTCTCAGCCATATCTATTTTAGCTGTCTCAATCACTCACCTCTTTGACTCCCATCTTATTTATTGTCAGCCATAAGTGGGGGGGGGGGGACAAACAAGGATGGGAATCACACAACTAGGAGCGGATTGAAATAGTACAAACAAGCATTTTTCAATGCCGAATGTTCGCTTGCAGGTATTTGCAGTGGTGTTTGGCATGTATGGTGCTTTACCCTAATGCCCTGTGCGATTGCTGGTATTTGCACAATAAATTGTCAGCATGATCTTTTTGTTATCCCCATTGTGCGCTACATAGGCGGAAACACGTTTTGGGCAGGATGGGAAAAATGACAGCTGTACTGCTCATAAGGAGGTGTGGTAAAATGGCAATGTTGAAAATCTGGAGTGAAAATATTGGAAATTCATGAAACTTCACCTGACGTGCGCCGAGACTGCTAGCATGCGGCTAAATAAAACAGTCATTTAGGAATTTTCACCAAATTTTCAACATAGCCATTTTAAGACCTCTGCTCATGAACAGTGTCACTGTGATTTTCTTAATGTGTTCCATACATTGATTTCGCACACCGACTGTGCCATTGTGCGCTACATGGGTGGAAACACATTTTGGGTGAGATGTGAAAAATGACAGCTGTACAACTCATAAGAAGGTGTGATAAAATGGCAATGTTGAAAATCTGGAGTGAAAATATTGAAAATTAAGTGAACTTACGAGCCTGCATAGGAACTAGCATACGCTACAAGTAAAACAGTCACTTTTGGAATTTTTGCACAAATTCTCAACATGGGGTTTGGGACCCCTTCTCATGAATGATGTCACTGTCATGGCATTATTCAAGGCCTGAAGGTGATTTGCAGCAGTGACTGCGCAGTGCCTGCGAAATCACCCTTCGGGCCCGAATAACGCCATGACAGTGAAATCATTCATGAGAAGGGTCCCAAAACCCCATGTTGAAAATTTGGTGCAAAAATTCCAAAAATGACTGAGATATGCACAAAGTTGAAACCTACTATGTAGCCCATCATACAGCTTACCGCATTTCCTCAGTTCACGGTCGGCTTTGAAGAGTGCAGACGTGTTCCCGGTCCACCGAAGATCGTCACCGGAGTCCGCGGAGGTAAGCATGGGGTGGGGGTGTGGGAGGCTGGGTGCGCAGTGGGTGGGTGCGGGTTGTGGGGTTGGGGGAGACGCGCCGCAGGACCGCTTTTGTTTTACAGGGAAAAAAAACAGAGACGAGGACATTTGCCATGCTGGGGTGGGCTCCCAGCAAGGCAGAAGATGTGTGGGGGCGAGGAGCCGACGGGGATTGGGCACCCCTGCCGCAAACTACTGCAGGGGCTGAGGAGCCGACGGGATTGGGCACCCCGCCGGCAAAACAAACGGTTTGGCGCGCAGGATGGCTTGGGGGGCCATGGAGCCATGGGGGATTGGGCACCCCGCGGCAAAACAACAACTTTGCCATGCTGGGGTGGGCTCCCAGCATGGCAGGAAAGCTTTGGTGGGGGGCTGGCGGACGCGCGGGGAGCACGTGGACGGAGGGGACGGTCGGCGCTCAGTATGGCAGTGGTGTTTTTCTTGAAGCAGAGGAACACCACTGTCACATTGAGCTCCTGCACCCATTGGTGCAGGACTGCCATGCCTGCTCAAGGGAGAGTGCATTGGTGGGAGAGGCACACCTCCAAGTGTGCTACTCTCCCAAAACGTTCCTTGCGCATGCGCGCAAGCAAACATAAAAAGGGGGGGTAAAACAAAAGGGGGGGACAGGGTAGGACACAATACTTATTTACTGTAATTGCTACATAAGCTGCCTTAGAGTATACAATGCCTAAACAGTCTGTGTAAACGATGAATATTGAAATTAGAGTGATCCGCTCCCCTAAGCAGGTCATAATTTATAGTCTAAATCTGCCTAAAAACACTTACATCTTTCAATATATGAGGGGGGAAAATACTGAGAAGTGAGCAGAACGTGTTCTAGACACAACAACTACCACCTTTTGCGTCATTATTTTGGCAGTAGCTTCAGAAATCCCCACAGTAAACTCGGTTATATGGGTAGGAGAGTGTGGTCAGAGAAGGATCCATTGCACTACCTCCTATAACATTAGGCTCCTTCCCAGGACATAAACAGTATAACAAAGAAAAGAAAGGAGAGGGGCCCCCAGCTGGGTATGACTGAACTTCAAGGACTCATCAAAGAATGCAGTTGCCCGCTTCGGTGGGATCTGTGTTGTTGTCACTCTACCACATTAGAGAAATCGCAACCCCCCTACCCCCTTCAGCATGGGGCAGTGTGAGGTACAGGCCTATAATGGCAGTACCAAAATTCAAGTTAATGTCAGGAGACAATACATTCTCAGGTGAAGCATTATATTTATACATCATACTAATCTGGAGCTCATTACAGCTTGCAGTTTAACATCTGGTAGCTTCCCTTCAGCAGAGTCTCTTAATTTAACACAGTGCCCTCTGACTAAACAGCATGCATGGTGTTTTCTCCTGGCGCATATACTAAACGGGGGGGGGGTAAATAAGCTCAGTACATGTTAAGTTATCCTGCAAGCAGGAGACTGGTGGGCAAAAGTTATTTTATCTCTCAAGGAAGAAAATGGGTAAAGAGACTCCGTGAGCCACGGCATCCTGAGAAGGGGGGCATACCGGACTTACCTCCGGGAAAACATATGTGGCGACATTCAGGTATTCACAGTGGAGGTCTGAGTATGGTTCGACTGGCTACTAGACTTGTCCTGGAGAGAAGCGACTATTTTCTGTAGGTCTGCAGCTCCTTGTTTACGTATTTGCTGCTTGTTCGAGTTATTTTGCCAAAGACTACGGGACAGCTTTGCAGCTAGGGTGGAGCCCGAGGGGTCAGCTTGAATGGAGTTTCACGTCATTGGGACCACGATATTTCTGGAATTTAAGTCCGTTGTTGCTTCTTCTGCAGTTGCATATGTCTTCGTACCTTCCGGGAAGAATTCCACCAGTTTGGAGGGGTAGGGGGTACGGAAACGGATACCTTGCTGCTTTAATGCTTTCATAGCTGGGGCGTAAGCATGCCTCCTGGCAGCGATAGTCAGAGGATAGTAATTATCAATGTAGATTTGAGCAGCCTTGTTAAGAATTGTTCCCTTTTGTCAGGCTATGTGTAGAATGAGCTCTTTTTCTTGATATCTCAAAAATTTGGCGACGATAGAGTGTGGCCGAGAGTCTGTTTACTGGGGCTTTGGACCTAAAGCTGGATGGGCATGCTCCATTTCCAGTGTGCAGTTAGGAGGAAGCTCTAGCTCAGATAGTAGAAATTGCTTCAGAAACTGGATCATGTCTGACCTCCCTTCGCTTTCTGGTATGCCTGTAATATGAAGGTTGTTGCGACGATTACGAACCTCCGCATCCTCCGCCCTCTCATGCAAGACGTCGATAGCATGGTGCAGTTGAACCATGGCCTGCTCCGTGGAGTCTAGTTGGGTGTCTGTGCTGTTAAGTTGATCCTCCATGGATTATTGTTGCTTAATTAATTTATCTACATCTGTGCGGAGTACTGCGGTAGTGAGCCTCATTTCATATCTGAAATCTCTCAATTCTTTAAGTATTATTGCCATTTGTTTCTCTAATGCTTCATGTCCTCGGCTGCTCGGTTTGGAGGACCTGCTTCTGCTTGACGAGCGAGAGTCCCCACTGTCTGAGTGAAATCGGTCTCCATCGGCTGACTCTTCTGGGGTTGTAGGGTGGCTGCCCCTCTTTCTAGGCATTTTTAAGTGCTTCTGATGTCTAAATTGCTGTTTTATGCAGCAATCGTGAGTTTAATAGGTTAGTTTCATATCGGCTGAAACGGAGGTTAGTTCTCAAGCTGCTGCCTGGCTCATGATGTCACCGGAAGTCCTCAGGTTTTATTCCTTTTAACAGTTACTTGCACTCCACAACACAAGGCTCTGATCCAGATTTTTACCTTGCAATTTACTAGTTCTGTTTGTTCTTGTTGTTTTTTTTTTTTTGTTAGTTCTCTCACTGCTTTTTACCCCACCTACCCTCTTCATCCATAACATGCCTTCTCCAGCCTCCTTGCCTCTAATGCAGAGCAGATCACACCCGTCAGACCCTTTTACTCACTCCCTTATGACCCCCCCCAGCAGGAAAAGCAGGCAAATCAAATTGGTTGAGGTGGTGTATCCAACTCTGGACCCAGTGTGTGATGTCATCACTAGGGGGTGGCAAGACCATCTGTGTTGCCCTGCACCAAGCCCTAACTGAGCTTTGGTAAGTGGCTAGAAAAAAGGGGTCTGTCTTGCTTTCATTCCCACCTCCTGGCTCACCATAGGACAGACCAAGCAGAGACTGCAGTGCAAAGCATGCTCTTGAATCACCTACCATCCCCTGGGACTGTGTTTAGCATCTGCCAGTCCCGACTGGGATTCCCCCCCCCCCACCA
This sequence comes from Neoceratodus forsteri, assembly GCA_016271365.2. Taxonomy (NCBI): domain Eukaryota; kingdom Metazoa; phylum Chordata; order Ceratodontiformes; family Ceratodontidae; genus Neoceratodus; species Neoceratodus forsteri. The sequence continues at coordinate 410,342,439 of CM057452.1, forward strand.
TGGTCTGCTGATCTGCTCACCAGTAACCACTAGGCTAATGGCCTTGCCTTAGCATTCAGAGTTCATAGTTAAATAGAAAGGAATAGGTGTTGGATTCATATTGTGCCTTTCATATACACTGTACCTCAAAATAATTTGCAAAGCCTTGAACTGGATATTGCAAGTGCAGGGAATTATTTATTTAGTTTTTGTTTACCGGGGAAGTGCACTAGACAACAACAAGTTGCCTATTTTCAGGCATAACCCAGGTATTAGCTGATTAAAGTCCCATTACCCCTTCCTCAGACATAGTGTTCACACTCACAAGGGTTAAATGGCTGCAGCCATATGTTTAGATTCAAGCAATACAGTAAAAGAGTAATGCACAATGGGGAGACTGCTCTGAGAAACCCTCACAACTGGCAGTGCATTCTTCCCTTTCCTTCCTACCCCTGGTAGGAGGGAGTGGCAGTGAACTGCCCTGGAGGCCTCAGGGAGAAGGGATGAGTCACCATCCCCACGTCTGTCGAGGCCTTGTGACCTCCCCTCCCTTCTCTGCCACTGATCAAGAGCAAGCCATGCCAGGTGATATCCCCTCACCATCTGGAGCCATCTTTGGCTGTCCCACCCTACAGCTCAATACCTGGCAAACCCTGACTTTCCATCCACTTGCAATGGCTGTGACAAGGCCTTCCCTATTCTCTGCCCTTAATCTGAGTGCCCTGGGCCCAACCTCAATGAGGCCAAAAACCCAATAAAAGCCTTCTTACAGGAGGAAAAAACTGGGGACATTCCTCAATGACCCCTGCAGCGATCCTCCTCGAGCAGAGCTGTGTCCATGGTGCTCTACTCTCTACCCGCCCTCCTATCTTACTCAATCTTACTATTGTATCTTCTTCACATATTTCCCCAGCTGAGGTATGGATGGTCAGGTTAGGTCTTGTCTCCATTGGATCTCAGGCTGAAATGGCCAGACACCCAAGGAGCTAGCCTTTTAATTCCCAAACTAGCTCCCCTCCCTCCCCCCTGCCCTTTCCCTGCTGATCGGATTACTGACCATTTCCTGTCTTCTTCACCCCCTTCCTTCCCATTCCCCCCCTTTACCTGGGATAGCTGCTTCCAAGCCCAAGCCCCGTCCTCCCTTCCCCTTTGCTGGCCAAGCCCAGCCATTCGGCCCAAGGACAGGAAAAGGAGGGCATCTCTGAAAGGCTGTTCGTGGAGAGATGGTATCCAACAGCCAAATTCCCTTCTGGTCCATGCTCTCTGAGAAGAGCCATTAGCTTGTTATGATCCCACTAACCCTTTCCGGGATACAATGACCACACTGGTGCAAGGGTTAAATGACTGCAGACATATGTTTATTAAAGAGTCAAGCAAAACAGTACGTGAGCAATGCATAACAGGGAGACTGGTCTGAGGAGCCCCCATCATCAGCAGGGTGTTCTCCCCTTCTCTCCCTATCCCTGGTAGGAGGGACTGTTGGTGAGCCACCCCAGAGGCTTCAGGGAGAAGGGAGGAGCCACCGCCCCTCACATCTGAGAAGACCTTGTGACCTTTCCTCCCTTCTGCACCATGGGTCAGGAGTAAGCCATGCCTGCCAATGCACCCTCCCCTCCAGATCCAATTCTGAGTGTTCTGCCTACAGAGTGACATCTGGCAGACAAAGATGCCCTGTCTACCATCATCCAGGCCCTGGGAATGAGGCCTGGCCCTCCAGCACAACTTATAGGAAAGCACCTAAGCCTGCTAGCTAGCAAGACCTTCTTCTGCTGAGGGTCCCATTCCTGTCCCCAGAATCCCACCCCCCTGTCTCTGCCCACCCTGTGAGCGCCTCTTCCATTGAATGAGGGCCTTGAGGGCTCCTTCTCTACAGGAATGCAGTACATTGACAGCGCTATTGAAGGTTGCATATTGCATCAATGAGAGCTTTGGTGGGATGTGGTCATTGATTGATTCCCCCACTTGGTAGGACAAATAGTGTATCAATCTAAATGGTCCTGGAGTCCTCTGTGGTACTAGCCCAATGGGTGACACCTGTAGCTGGCCCATGGGCTGTGTGGGGAAGGGGCCAGCTGCCCTCCTTGCAGCCAATTCATTGTGGAGTTTCTTCTGTACCTCCTCTGGGGCAGTTCTAGTCAATCTTAAATTGTCCACTTCACTCCCCTGCCTGAGCCCATGATGTAGTATTCCAAACCCCACTGTAAAGCCATCCCTTGAACCCCTGCTATTCTTTGGTCCTCATATAACCACAGCCAAGGGTATGTGTTATTGACCCTCATCTGTGTTGGGACCTTTTCCTTTCTTGTTCCCTGGAGCTCAGGCAGGGTCACCTTCATTAGTAGTCCGCTGTCAGTGTGCTGTACCTGGGGCCTCTGCATTTAGGTCTCCACCCACAAGGGCATATCTAATTCCCTTCTTCTCTGTCCAGCTCTGACTGATGATGCTGCCTAAAGACTTCATCATACCTTAGCCACACTATATCTCTGGCCCCTAGGTAGGCCTTTAGGACTGTGGTCCAAGACCCCTACACTGCTCCTGGTCCTGCTCACAAACTAAGCTGGAATAGATCCTAACAGATGCCGA